>JAJHZJ010000090.1:13138448-14377425 GCA_023548195.1 Bettongia penicillata ogilbyi
TCATCTCATCCAATCTTCTCATCTGCAAGATAAGGAAATGAAGGGGCAAGAGAAGTAAAGAGGCTTTCCCCTAAGGTCACACAACAAATTAGAGGCAGAGCCTTGCAGCATTCTCCCCTTCCATAGGACTCAAAATGAGGGTGACCTTTGCCTTGAAACTCCTGAGTTAGTTCAGCATTTATGGTTCTAGAGAAAAATAATGCTTGGTGCAATATCAAAAGAATACTTCGTTCTGAGGTGGGAAAGGAGAGTCTAAAATAAAACCGGCCTTTTCATCACTGGAAAACACAAACAAGAAATAGGGCCATTGGGAGTGTCTAACTGCAGATGATTTAGGGGAAAACATGGCTAAAAAAGTTCAGCACGGCAGCTGGACCAAGACAAGACAAAGTCGGACATGCTTTGGAATTCAAACCTGTACAGATACAAATGTATTGATATTTGCTGCCATGGAAAAACAAAACAATGCAAACTCATTTTCACATGCATATCTATCACAAAGGGAAGAGAAAGGAATAGTGGAGTGTAGTAAATTAATTTTAGTCGTGTTGCCCGATTTTTCCTTCAGCTTGACCTGATTTTCTTTTAAGCCTTAGGCATGGTTAATTTGTAGGGGTGTGTGTGTGTGTGTGTGTGTGTGTGTGTGTGTGTGTGTGTGTGTGTGTGAGAGAGAGAGAGAGAGAGAGGGAGAGAGAGAGAGGGAGAGAGAGAGAGAGAGAGAGAGAGAGAGAGAGAGAGAGAGAGAGAGAGAGAGAGAGAAGAGAAAAATCTTTTCTTGAATATGAATATATCCTTTTTATTCTTAAAAAATAAACTCATATCTTCAGGTCTTTGAAAATAAAGGAGACAGGAGATGTATGGGAAGAACTTTGTTTTTATAGTTACCACATATTGAATGAGATATACATATAGAAGTAAGAGGATAAACGTCATCTAAGGTAGATTATTTTTTTTAACCTAGAAACACAGAATTATACTACATTACAAACTCCACAGTTCTTATTATTGGTAAGAGTGTGGTTATTTGTGGGGAACTCAATAAATAAGAAATATTTCTCATTTGAATTTTGCTGAAGTCAAGCTACTTTATCAGAGGGGCTGGAGATTAATTTATATCTGCAAAGCTTAAGACCTTAAGCTCAGGACTGAAATAGAAAACCTCAAATCTGCAATTTCAGTTTACATAGAATAGGTAAAATGAAAGTTGAGATATTATCCATGGAAATAAACAGTTGCTTAATTGGGTCTGTGTGACCTCCCATTAGGGACAGAAACAGTCCACAGCAGGGAAAGCTACTTAAGAGCTTTCTTGACAAACTCAACAAGTAACTGCACCGTGAAAAAGGACAGATATTTCCTAACATACTATGCAAGGAAATGTAACTTTAAAAAAGCACATGGTCTCTATCTGAGTAACTAAATGAATGTGAAATCACTTTTCAACTAGATTTCATTTGAGATGAATGCTTCATCCTGGACATGTCCATTGGGTTATGAAATCTTCTCCAAAATGGTTGAATGTTCCCTGATAGTCCAAACCTATGATGTAATACTAAAGCTCACCAGAACCACTTTATTGTCAGATTTCACCAAATATCCAAACAAAAAGCACAACTATTTTCTTAAAAACCTGGAAATTGCAATACTTTTGAAACAGTGATATACATCAGAAAATCAAAATATTTAGTATTTAAGCAAAAAGAATCTCCTATCTGTAACTAGTCCATATTGCTTTTATATTTAGTTAATCAAAGCTTAGAATCAGAATTTTATTTGCTTTTGCCCAGGCCCACCCCTCTTCACTTAATGCTGCAATTTCTTACCTGTTACAAAGAGCACATGTAATTCAAAATTCAACACCTACTCATGAGGCTAAAACAAGATAGCCAACAGCCAATACTGCAGGTTCATTTTCACTAAAATTTATAGGAAACTTATGCAGTGCAGGTATGAAAGCCAAAAACACGGATTACTGTTAAAAGAGGGCCCAAAGAGATTCATGCATGGGATAATAATTGCTCATTGTCAAATGTTAAAACCACTAAATTTCTGTCTTGTTAAGTCATCTGATGGCCCTTTCTTTTTTAGTTAAATGGGGATAAATAATAAAAAACAATTTACAACTAAAAAATGCTAGGGGTTTTGCAGCTGCTGAATGTCTTCTGGGGAGATTAGATTCTATAATGAGGAGATATAACCATCATTTTATAAAAGCTGTTGCTGTCTTGGGAAAAACACCACTGAATACGATTAGAAAATGCCTTTCTTTCCATGAACCTATTACAGTTGAGAGCTGATTGCTTGGCATATGCTTAATGATATCTTCATAGGTGGAAAACAATCATTTATTACAGTGGGTTTTGACAATGTATTAAGCTCAACTTGGTTCTTTGGATTCTGTAATTTAAATGGTTACAAAAACATATAAAGAGTAACACTTGCAAAAATTTAGGGGAAACACCCTAGCAATCTCAGAATCGACATATTCCTTAACAAGAATTCTTTCCTTAGTAATTTAAATATCAGCCTCTTAATAAAAAGTATAAACACAATAAAATAGAGAGGCATTTTTGAATATAGAAGCAACAATTTTTTTTTTAAATCATGTAGACATGAGTGAAAATGGCTAATGTGCTTATCTTCTCTGTACCCTTCTACCAAGTGGCAGAATAATGTAGGTTTAATCAGGGTACATGTACTGGGCATCAGTCTAAAGCTTAAAGTCCTAAGCTTTACAAATATAAATTAATCTTCAGTCTTGTGATAAAGTGCTTTGACTTCAGCTAAATTCAAATAAGAAAGACTTAGGATCACAGACCTGTGTGTTGTGTGTGTGTGGGGGGGGTGGGGGTGGCTGTTGCTCTTTAATACTCATATCACGCCATTGATTCCATTATTTGAGGCACATATTTTAAACCTTTTAAATTTGTTTCATGGACCCTTTTGGTAGTCAGTCTGATGAAGCTTATCACTTTCACAGAACAAGGCTTTTAAATGCATAAAATTAAAGATATAGGATCATGAAGGAAATAAATTATCTAGAAATAATTCTATATCTATCTATCTATCTATCTATCTATCTATCTATCTATCTATCTATCTATCTATCTATCTATCTATCTCATGGACTCCCAGGTTAAAAATCCCTGGCCCAGAGTACAGGAAGGAGATGATGAAGGACAGAATGGAAATTTTTCATTTTTCTGTATGAACTGTCTGCCCCAGTCCACCAGCAAAAGAGAAGCGCATTTTTGCTGCTGCATGGTGGCACAAGTGAATCTTGAACCATAGGATGATCACAGATAAAAGCAAGGCAGTCCTACACTTTGGGATATTTTTTTTATCCATTTGCAATCAAAATTCTGCCTTCAAGTTCTCATATCCACTTATATCTAAAGATAGACTGTGGAGCTTCTCAAGGCAATGTCTTATTTCTGGAATCTACTGTCACAAAACAGATAAAGCCAATAAATAAAACAGACCACATTTGGAATCAACTTTCACCATTCATTCATTCGTTCAACAAATATTTACCAAGTTCTTGCTATAGAAAGATACTCTGATTGTCCCATGGAAGAGCTGTTATTAAAAACTATTTTCATAAACTTCATCTAGCAAAGAAAATAAAGCTGGAGCGGAGACATGCAACATTTGTTCCTTGAAATCTTGTAAAAAAAAAAAATCAATGACTATGCACACTTGCATTAACACAGTGGCTTATCTTTCAAAATACATACCACATAGTAGGAATCAGGTAGTGAGCAGACAAGCCGAAATCAAATTGGTTCTAGGAATTCTCCCCTGCCCCAAACAAGAAGGCCATCAATTTGATAAACAACCTCTGGTAAAGCTTTGACTTACTCCAATCAACATAATTTCCAAGTTGAGAAATGAAAACTTCCAAGGGGACTGACACATTTTACCATCAATGGGTTTCCAAGGTTTTGCTCCTGACTGCAGGTAGTATAGAAATAATCTCCTGGGATCAGTGCAACAATTACTGATTCATGCACCCTGAGTTGCAAGTAGGTGGGAAAGATCACACCTTCGTGAACGAACACGAGAAAATTCAGAGTTCAAATTATTTAGCTTTTTTTTCTCCAAGCCACATCAATGTCACGTATATCACACAAATCCCTTAATCCAGCACTTCAGAATTATTATTAACTCTTTGCAATCTAACCAAAAACAGCAACCCTTTGAGACAGATTCCCAGCAACCTGCTAAGAGAATCGGGTTTCACTTCTGTAGCTACAAATGGAAAGAGAGCGGCAGGACTTAGGATCCTGGCTTTTGCATATATCAGGCCTGGGGTGTTTTTTGCCTGAGTTTTTCAAAACCAGTATCAAAGTCTTACCCTCATCTCCGGTGTATTCAGGATCAGTTCCCCCGGAGCTGCCTAATAGTTTGTCAGTTTCACATTGTGCACTCCACCAGAGCTGGGAAGCTGTTGCAGTTGGTTTCCTTGGTTAAACTTCAGTAGGAGGAGAGGAAAAGCTTTTCTGACTATATACCAAGTCCTAAATACTGGGAGGGGCTCCAGTCTTTGAAAGCTCTGCCTCTACCCTGCCTGGGGCTAAAACACTGCGCCCAATATCTAGTTACTTACCTAAACGCCAGGGAAGTTGCTAATCCTTCCTTGCTTAAATTAGTTTTGTTTTTAAGTGGCACCTACTCCAAATGAATGGGCCATCTTGGTATAATGCGATCCTCTGTGTTTCTGGCCATTCCCCATAAATCAAAGAATTATAGAAAAATTTGAAGATTGGGTACTAGACGTTCTCTGAGGCCTCTTATATTTCTAAATCCTACAATCCTGACTTTGGAAAGATGATGGATTTAGAGCTGGAAAGGATCTTAGAGTACTAGCCTAGCTCCTTATTTTATAGATAAGAAAACTGAGGTGCAGAGAGGAAAAGGACTTGCTATCAAGATAACTAAGCTAGTAGATAAGAGGAAATTCTGTAACCAAGGTGAACCTAGATTTCAGCAAATCATTTGACATTGCGTTTTTTTCAATGATCTGTGGAGCACAGTGCTTGATACATAGTAGGTTCTTAATAAATACTTGTTTGGTTGGTTCAACAAGAGGACTAAATTATGAATGAAGTTAAGTGAACTTGAAACTGGCTAAATGATTAGCAGTAATGAACAGTCTCATGACAACTTTGAGGAAGCAATCTAGAGGAGTTCCTCAGGACTTTGTCCTTGGTCCTGTGTGCACTTTTATCAGTAACTCGGATGAAGAGTTAGATGGCATGCTTATTAAATTTTACAGATAATATGATCAGAAATAGCTAACAAACTGGATAACAGGATTTAAAGAAAAATCTCAGCAGGTTAGAAAAATAGGATGGAGCTAATAGGATGGAATTTAATAGAGATAAATTCAGCTTTCTAAATAAGATAGGAATGAAGAAGATGGAGATGGGAAGAAGCAGCTGAGTCAGATAAAGGACACAGGAGGAATCAGTGCTGGAGGAAAAGCAATTCTGAAAGCATGGAGGGATAAATATTCAAGTTATATGAAAGAGGGGAAGATACCAAATGATTTTTAAAATCATGAAAAATATCACCAGAAAAAAGGCAAAGAAGAGAACATCAATAACTACTGACCACAGGCCTACTTTTCTATCCCTGGAAAATTTTTATGAGTATATTCTACCAACACCTCAATGGCATCCTTGGTGAAAATATGAAAAGGGAACAGTTAGGTTTTTGCCATTTTCTATACCCAGTCGCATCTTCACAGAATATCCAAGGAGCATTTGGTTCAATAATGCTCTTTGGAGGGGAATATTCTCTTGATGCTATAGAGCTTCCTCAATGGATCAATGACCATCCAAAAGAGATTAGCCTACTAAAATTTATTGGAAAAGGACAAATGAATAAAGAATGCACACTGTCCAGATTGTAGCATCAGTTGGATGGGCAGCCTAGTAGGTTAGTCCAGTAATGCACATGTACCTTCCACAAGCATTACACATGGACAATGAGTTGAGTCCAGAATTAAGCTGAAGAGAATCAGCTAGATTGAATTTGGAAATTGCACAAAGCTTTTAATGATCCTGAGCTTCTCCCTGATGTAATAAATCAACTTTTTAAACACTAATATTTTCCCATTGAGGCTGCATGACTAAAAATTATAGAACATGACAGTCACTAAGGAATCAAAATAACAATTGACCCAAGGTCAGCTGAGAGACATATATTGGACATAAAGAGGCCATAGCGTATTACTAAGGATGACTTGCCCATTAAATGGTGGATGGAATATTAACCAGCAAACAAATTATTATAAAAAGAATGTGGGATATACATGGAATGATAACAGGAATAACTGATAGCTATCCTAAATGCTGCATGGAATGTCAAAAGACTCATGGATCCCTTCTGCAATCTGAAGTAGCCAATGGATCTTTTCTCAGAAAAAAAATGTTTTTAAATTGATACATAGGATTAAATACATAGGATTAAAAAAACTACAATTATATTGAAATCCAGTTACCAAAATATCAAACAAACAAAAACAAGTTCACAGCTACAAAATTAAGACCCCTTGAGGGCGGCCTCAATACACTAGATATGTGTATTACTCTATGTATTACTTACAGTAGGACATGGGCCAGAGCCACAATGGATGAGAATTGTGGATGAGATGTAAGCTGCACTATCAAAGGGAAAATCTACATTAATGATATCATGAATCCAGAGATATACTATAGAGTATAAGTGTAACGTGTAATATTTTGGTTAAAATTTTTAAAAAGACTTCAAAGGTAAGGGAAGATAGGTAGACAGCAGCAGTTTGTCTGAAAAACAATATGGAGGTTTTAGGAGACTGCAGGCTCAAAATGGGAAAAAAAAAACTGTGGCAAGGCAGCTTAAAAAAAAGTAATGCAATAATTTTTGTTTTCTTTGTTCCGTCATTTTAGTGGTGTCCAACTCTTCATAACTCCATTTGGGATTTTCTTGGTAAAGATACTGGAGTATTTTGCCATTTCCTTCTCCAGTTTGTTTTACAAATAAGAAACTGGGGCAAACGGGATTAAATGATCTGCCCAGGGTCATGATGCTAGTAAGTGTCTGAAGTCAAATTTAAATTCAGGTCCTCCTGACTCCCAGGTCAGTGCTTTATCCACTGAGCCACCTAGCAGTCCTTTAATGCAATATCGAGAAGCATTAAGAAAAGCATAGTGTACAGAACGAGTGAATTGATGGCCCCACTGTTGTTTACCCTGGATTATATCTATAGTATTGTGTTCCATTTTCATCCAGAGTAGTGCAACCAGTATGTTGAAGGTCCTGGAGAAACCACTGAAGGAACTAGGAACATTTAATCTTAAAAAAAAGAAAAGGCAATTTGAAGGGAGTTTCAAGTATCTGAGGAGAGATCATGTTGGAAGAGTTAGCAGACTTGCTCTGTTTTACTCGACAGGACAGAGTTCAGACAATGGGAAGTTATACAGAGGCCACTTTATGTTTTAGTGTTACAACAAAACAAACCCCCAAACAAATAAAATTCCTGATAATTAGAGATGCCCTCCAATTGAATGTGTTGTCTCAGGTGATTGTGGGTTTACCCACAATGAACATTTTCAAGTGGAGATTCAATGAGCACTAGTCCAAGGGGTTGTAAAAGAGTTTCTAGCTCAGTTGTGGCCATTGCTAAATGGCCTGTGAGCTCCCTTCCAACTCCAATATTCTATGATGCCGCAAACCAGTAGAGCCACAATTCAAATCTCAGTCCTACTGAGTGAGATTCACTGCTCTTGCCGCTATACCACTCTCTATAAAAGTACTTGCTGTGATTTAAAAGTGGGGCTCTGTAATTACAATAATATTAATAGTGCACAATGAGAAAGATTATTCAAATAGAAGTCCTTAACATGTTTTCTCTAACAAAATTCACTAATGGAATAAAAAAAACTGGATGAGTTGACTATTATGCTTGCAAGCGTCCCTAGAGGTTAGGACTCCACTAAGAAGCAACCCAGAAGGGACTGGCCCAATTCTCTAGGTAGGGAGGTTTGATACTTGAGGGAGTAGGCTCTTCACACAATTGCAGCGTGGTTTGGAGGGAGGGGTGAGGAAAACACAGCTATACCTCTTTCTACTTCTCCAGTGCCTTCAACAAGGTAAAAAATTTCACCACAAAGTCCTGTGAGATTTCCTGTTCCACTGTTCTACTTTATAGAAGGAGGGGTGTGTGTTGTTTGGGAGGGATGAGATCAACTGGAGCAGAAGGTGCACCTGGGAGGGAACCAGAGGAATCTTCTTCACCTACAAGATGGTCTCTTCTGATAATTTCTGATCATATGGTCTCACTGTGAATATGCCCATATAATCATTTGTCAGTCAAATAGACTGGACATTTCTAAGTATAGAGGTGTGTGTGTGTGTGTGTGTGTGTGTGTGTGTGTGTGTGTGGTACATGGTCATCTACGTGAACACCCTTTTTCTGGTAGCAACTTTTTATGGCTTCATCTGTTTTCAGTCTTCTAGATGATTCTTGGCACCATATAAACAACACCTGAGCATTCTGAAAACAATCCCCGCGCTTTGTAGACAGTCTACAGATGAAGGCTCCCTGACAGTCCATATGTTTCACTGACCACAGCTAAGAGGCTAGTTTTCCTGCTGACCTGTACTTTCCTATTTGAGCAAATTTATAAATCAAATTCCTTGCTTCTCATGACTTGTATATGTATGTAAATGAAGGCAAGCTTTAAATTATTGGTGCCTGAGCTAACAAGTCTTCAAATTAATGTGTGGGGGGAGGTAGGGTAAAACAGCATTTCAAATGAGATTGTTTCAGAGTGGCATCTGGCTGTCTGAGGTCTAATTTCTAAAGTAAAGGTTTAGACCCTTTGCTCTCAAAGAGAAAGTCCCTCTTCACTAAAAACGAGTTGCCAATGAGTAGTTTTTCCCTTATCTGAAGCTGCATGGCATAATGGAAAGAACGCATCCTGTAGAATCAGAGGACTGAAGTTCAAATCCTTCTGTTACTCACTAAGTGTGTGACCTTGGCTAGCTCGCTTCACCTCCTTAAGCTTCAGGTTTCTCCTTTGTAAATTTGCAAAATGGGGTATTGGACTCAAGGTCTCCTGAGATCTCTATCTGCTTTAAGTTCACGGTCCTTTCCCTGACAAGGCCAACCTCATGTAGCAACACTCTCCAGATCCAGGTGCCAATCTGCCTTGGGGAAACTCACCCAGTTTTGTAGCCTGCCTATATTTAACCCTATATTTTACCCTCCAGAATGAAAAACAAACCAAAAAAATCCATGCCACTCTTCTTCAAAAGTAGAAAGGCTCATGGAACATATTTCTTTTATCAGAACACCAGGGAAATATCTGAACTTCTGTCCAGTTGAACGGGCCAAGGATGGCTCCTTTTCATTTATAGTGTCATTTGAAAATCTTACACATTACTGTAGCTGTGAAGTGAAATCCACCTTTGGACCCAACACAGAACCTGCTGCTGGGCATTGACTTGGAGGCTGGGGAGAACTTTCAGTGGTTTCTCACTCTCTGTGACCCATTAGGGGTTTTTGTAGTAAAGATATTGGAGTAGTTTGCCATTTCCTTCTCTAGCTCATTTTACAGATGAAAAAATAGAGGCAAAAAGGAGTTAAGTGACTTGCCCAGGATCAACCAGCTAGTAAGTGTCTGAGGCTGGATTTAAACTCAGGTCTTCTGAACTCCAGGCCTGATGCTAATGGGGAGAACTTAGCTTTTGCTTTTCATCCCATCTCTGGGCCAATTTGGTTCAAGTAAGGGATTGGAAGGAAAGGAGCCACTAGAATAAAAGAGTTTTAACCCCCACCCACCCATCTAATTTCCTATCAACGACATCAGTGTCACCATCTCTTAAAATTGTATCGATTTATCTGAATACAATTGTCCCTGAACCCTCCCTCCCCATAACTTCCATAGTAGACTAATATTTTTGAAGACCAACTCAATTCCATTTGGGTTTTTGTGTTTCCAGCATCTGGGCAGACAGTGTCTAGTACATTATAGGTGCTTAATAAATGTTTATTCAATAAAGTAATGAGTGATATAGCTGAAAGTATATGAACTAGATACATCTGACCTCAGACAAGTTAGTGAAATTCTGTATACTTCAATTTCCTGCGTAAAGTGGGGATGGAAATTGTTTTACCCACCTCATAGGACAACTGGGTGGCACAGTGGATAGAGTGCTGGGTCTGGAGTTGGGAAGACTTTAAAGAGTTTAAAGCAGGGCTCAGACACTTACTAGCTAGTTGACCCTAGGCAAGTCACTCAACCTACTTTGCCTCAGTTTCCTCATCAATAAAATGAGCTAGGAAAGGAAATGGCAAATCACTCCAGTATCTTTGCCAAGAAAACATCAAATGGCGTCATGAAGAGTTGGACACAACTAAAACAACTGAACAACAAAAAGGGTTAACATGACAGTAAAGGAGATAATGCATGTGAAAACACTTTGATAAAGGTTAAAAGCACTATGCCTTAGATCAGAGTACAGTAATACATCATTCTGAGGTGCAATGTTAATGAGGGTGATTAAAAAGGGATCTATGAAGTTATAGTGTCTGCACAGGAGCTATTTTTCATACAGCCATGTTAAATGAAAAAGAAATACTACTCCTGGTCCATTCACAGAATGGACTAATGATCTGTAAAATTTCTCCTGAACGAAAAAAAAAAGAAAGAAAAAACAATGGGAACGTGGCTTTGAGGCTTTCTGCTTGAGAAAAAGCAGACTCAAAATTTTTTCAACTGCTCTTTCTATGCAGACCTTTAAATTAAAAATGGATTTTTACTTAATTTGAGAACAAGATGGAAAAATGAGACCAAAAATTTGCTTCTAGAAGGATACACCTCAAATGAAGTCTCACAATCCATTTGCCCTCTGGTCCAAACATAGTTACTTCCAAAGAAAATTATTGTAGGATAGAGGCTTACAGACTGTTAACTCTATATGCAGTACAGAGATGGGGGCAACAGACTACAAGAGTTAACAGGAAAAAAATTAATAAAAATGATAAAACCTGTTCCTTTGAAAGAAAATACAAAGAAAAAAGAATTCTATGAAGGGAAATGAGGTTTTTAGGTGTTTTCCTACCCAATACCCCAGAACTGATTGAAAATGACATATGTACAAAAAGAGACAAACCGAAAAATAAAAACCTGGGGTGAGCTAATGCAGGTAATGTTCCAATATGCCAGGATAGAGTAATGAAACATGGGAGCAAGTGGTTCTCTCATGCACATGGTTTTGCTTGAAATCCATTGTTGAATATAGAATGGCTGCCAAATAATTTACTATATTTCAGTTTAAAATGCCAGCTTAAAGCAGGTGCAGAGTTTTCCCCCTTTCCAATCTGAAAGCCATTTACAAACACATCTCAGAGAGATTCAGACCCAAAATGACCAAACTGGGACTGAAATATGCCGCATAGGAATCTGAGCTTTGTTTACACAATTAGAAGACACTCACATGTATATCCCCATAAATGACAAGGTTCCAGCAGCAAATTAACAGGAACAATTTTCCCATCTCAGGAGCTGTCAAGATGGGCCCTGTTGGCCAATTTATCTTACTCTAGCACATCTCTGGTGCTTGTCAATCAATATGGGAAACATTTGGTGCTGATTGCCACTTTTCTATCCACTTTCTTTTGCCTCTTGTACCAGGCAATTTACTGCAAGTCAATCAAGGTCGAAGCCGACCTTGTTTAAATAAAACACTGTTGAGTTCTTTTCACACCAACAATTTCAAAAGACAGGATGAGCTGTATCTTTTACATTTACATTTATACTACTTTTTCAGTTTCTCCCCAAATGCCAAGCTCAAGTTATAAGTCATAACTAAAGCCACCTGGAGACTTAGACAACTCAGACCAGCCAGTTGAACAGAATGAATATGGCTAATATGCATCGCTTCTGTCAAAAATTCAATCAGTCAACAGAGATGTCTAGCAGGGAAAGGGTGGCTCAGAGTAGATGACTGCTCTTCCCATCGTTCCTCAGCCCTGATTTGAAGCAGGACAACACAAAACAGACAGTAGGCCCCAAACCATCTGAACTGGATAACCCAAGGAAATGGTTCAAAGGCTGTTTCTCTCCACTTCTGGGATTCAGTCCAAGAGGTGACATTCCATTTCAGGACAATGCTGGATTCCCTGTTGCAGTTAGATGTCAAGTGCTCAAAGCTTTATCGTCTGCTTTTTATTATGATGATCATACACAGAAATAAAGGGAAGCAGCTAAGCCATTTCAAGGTCTCTGGGACTACATGGGAAAAAAATCTGAAAGAATGGGGAAGGTGGAGAAAGGGGTGGAGTAACAGGAAAAAAGAGGAGAGGCAGGTGAACAGAGAGACAGAGAAAGAGAGATAAAAGAGACACAGAGAGCATTTCCCTAGGTGAAGTCCCTCTTTGGTTATTTAGTGGAAAAAAACAGTTAAAAGAGCTTAATAAGATGCGGCGTGGGGTCCAGAATACAGTCAGGAAGAGCCAGGCTGGAATTCCACCTCTGGCCCTTACTATCTGTCCACTTAACCACTCTTTACCTAGTTTTCCTCATCCATAAAATGAGGGGGTTGAACTCAGTGGCTTCTGAGGTCTCTTCCACCTCCAAACCTATGATCCTTTGATTCCCCCCAAATAAAAACCTTTCACATTTTTGCTACACTTTCAAATTCATTCAACAAACATTTGAGAGCTTGCTATATACAAGACCTTATCCTAAGTGGTTTTAAAGTTGCGATTTTTCCAGTATTTCCTAGTTTAACAGTATTGAAGGAGAAATATTTTTAAAAGTTTCCAAATTTGCTGACTTCTGAAATTCCCACTGCAAGGACAGGATGAGTATATTGCCTTCCTTACAATTGCAGCATTTTAGCATATTGGAGCTAGAAGGGTCCTTAGGGGTAATCTAACCCAATTATCATGTCACCCTGAGCAAGTCATTTAACCTCCATTTGCCGCAGTTTCCTTATCTGTAAAATGGGGATAGTAATAGCATCTTTCTCCTAGGGCTGTTGCCAGGATCAAATGAGATAATAATTGTCATGTTTAGCATAGTGCCTGGCTCAGGCACTGTATATAAATGTTAGCTTACTGTTATCATTGACAAAGAAGCAAAGTAAGGCCTGCAGAGCTCAAGTGACTTTACCCAACTCACACAGTTAGATAGCAGGAAATAGGGACTATAATTCAGCTGTTCTGACTGCTAGGTCAGTGCTCTTTCCATTACACCATACTGCCTTCTCTGTGTCATATTATCATAGTTACATGTGTTTTGGGGTTAGCCTCTGGCCATATTTTCAGACATCAGATGGGACCACTAGCTGACTCAGCAGGAGTTACCAGGCTCAGTCCAGTGCCTATTTTTTTTTTTTTTTTAGAAATTCTCTGGTTTTATTTACATTATGGGCAGATTACCATTTTACTTCAGGAGATGAAAGAGACATCTTAAGAAACTAGATATAGTGAGAGCTTGAAACACAATTACTAACCACCTAAGGATCTTGAGGGCTGCCATAGGAAAAGTAAGTGGTCAAAAAATCACTGATACTTTTTTCGGTTCTATTATTTGCAAACCAAAAGTTATCTGTTCCTCAGTTTTACAGTATGCCTCGCTGGCTATGTTACTTTTGCTTTTTCAAATGAAAGGATTATTCTGCAAGGAAAAGTGATGCACCAAGGCCTCTCTTAACATTAAGAGCCATTGGCATAATTACCAATCAAATGGAGAGTTGGGTACTCTTGACAGTTCCCTAGGCAGACGTGGTTTTCAACATAATCTGACATTCTGATAGACTGAACATCCTTTTCTGACATTAATTCATTTGTGATCTTTACTGCTAGACTTAGTATCTTATCTTGTGGTAGTCCTTAATGGTGCGTGGTATATTTTATTGATGTTCCTTTTATTCCAGTGTCTTTTCTTTCTCTTGATTATATCTGTTGTTTCCCTCTGTCTCCTTCAAAATGTTATTCTCTTGTGAGACCAG
The DNA here is from genome assembly GCA_023548195.1 of Bettongia penicillata ogilbyi. Classification (NCBI taxonomy): domain Eukaryota; kingdom Metazoa; phylum Chordata; class Mammalia; order Diprotodontia; family Potoroidae; genus Bettongia; species Bettongia penicillata. Next base: position 13,152,459 of record JAJHZJ010000090.1, read on the forward strand.
GCACAGTTTGGAAGCTTAATGAGGCTCCTGCATTGTTGACTGATGTATCTGTTTCTCAGTTAATTTGGGGGAGGAGAATAAAGATGGGGAGTGCAAAGGTGCTCCAGGAACCACTTTGTTTACATTTAATCTATTTTCATTTCACAGGAATTTACTACAGAATGGCACCTAGTTATAGCTGCACAGTATGTGTGATGTTATTTCCATGACTAAATCGCAAGAGTCCTTTATTAATTGTTCCCTGCAAGTCTTCCTCTCTCTCCCTCTCTGTTAGACACACACCAGTCTCAGAAAATAAATATCACCATTACAGCCCCATGTCACAGTGTACAGAAGAATGTCAAACACCTCTGGTGCCTTGGTATAAAATTTAGGGCTCCTCTTTTTTGTTCCTCCGGGCTGGACTTTCTGTCTATATTATCAGACTTTCAGTTTCAAATGGTTTCCTACTGCTACTCCCAGTGCTTTCCTTTGGAAAACTGGAATTGCCAGATTTGCCAGAGATAATAATGATATGTATATTAACTAGATATTTATCATTCTTCCCTATGTTGAGAAAAATGCTCTTTTGCTCTACAAAATATATAGATATTCTTCCTTCTGTAGAGAACTTAAAGCTAGGAAATCTGGTCTTTTGGTATTAAGACATCAAACAAAGACAAGAATGGTGAGGAACACCTTGAGGATCATGTTCCATGAAGATCAGTTCCAAGAATTAGGGATATTTAGTTTGGAAAAGAGAATTCCTGTAATATCTGTCTTCAATCACATGGATGGCTGTTTTGTAGAATATGGAATGGATTTTTCCATTTGACCCCAGAGTACAGAAGTAGGCATAACGAGTAGATGTTCCAAACATATAAATTTGGCTGAATTAAGCAACAATAACAACAATAACAGAACCCCATCATAATCCCTTCCTAATAATTTTGAAAAGTGGAAAAGGAAGCTTTGGGAGGTGGAAAGTTGGTGTTCAAGTACAACTCAGCTAACCTCTTGGCCAGTTGTGGGTTTGGTTTTTTTTTGGTTTTTTTTTTGAGGATTTTCAGGGATTTGTAAGGATCCTATATAGGGATTCTTTGAGGAGAGGTTGCACTAAATACCCACCCAAGACTCTTAAAATTTTGAAATCTATGATATTATGAGCCTCACTGTTAACAGGAATTACACAGATATATCTAGAAGAGTACAGAGCCCAGATTCAATGACAATTTTCAGTCTTTATTTGTTTGTTTTGGTTTTTAAGTACTATGAAGCATTCCCAATTTTCCCCTGAAATCAGGATCCTGGGCTCTTTCTAAACTTCTTATTTTTCTTTTCTAATAGCTACAGTGCCTCAGTTTTCAATGCTAACAAATGTTTTATGACAGGTTCACCGATTTACTGTTCTGCACCCTTTTTAATTATAGATGTATGAAAAGAATTTCACAGAGGAAAACAATAAATCACCAGTGAAATTATTTGTTAGTCAAGTGCTCTGAATAAACACTTGGCTTGGGGCAAAGATTCGTCTGACATCTTTGGGTTGTTCCCACAGTTTCCCATTCAATTTCCACACAGGTCGAACAAGGCAGATAGCAGTTAATTGGGAATGCAGATGAGGTTGGAAAGATGGAGAAGATTCAGAGAGGTGGCACAGTATACACCCTGAACACAAATATGGCTGGAGTCCCAAAGAAGGTTATGAAACTGTCCTATTCAAAATATCAATCACATATTTCACAAGATTTCTACCATGTCAAAGGATCCAGAATTCCTTCCTATTTGCTTTTCTGCTTAAAATCCCAAAATTTTCTCAATCTGTCACTCCAGCTACACATTTGTCTCTCCAAAGGCACAAGAAGCAAGTGGAAAGATGATCAATGCCTGGTCTAAGCAAAGGAAGCTAGTCTGAAACACTTTTGTACCTAAACAATCATCAGAGAAAAAAGCCAGGAGGAGATAATGGGTCACTGTCATTTCTTTCAATTTTTAAGTGATGGTTCCCTATAAACAGTAAATTCCCATACTGAGGTGAAGGGGTGAAGGAGGGGTTGGAGAGAAATAATAGGTTAAGATGGTTTTAATTTGAAAAGGTAGAAAGTCACGCCAGGAAAGAGAACTAACCATTGCTGTTTTTATAACAAATGCCTTATTCAAAGTCACAACTCTGATTAAGCTGTAGAAGTTTGTTGTGAGGAACTGAGAGGCTCCTCACACTCACCATATTGGAGAAGTCAGTGAGAAACAGGAACCTGTTTAAAAGCATTTATATAAATAGCCCGGACAGTTTTCCAGCCAGAAAACAATGGTTTGCTTTCATACTCCCCCTACCATAGAGTGACCTCCTCATAGCTAATCTCTTAAATATACTATTTATACTATAAATATACTATTTATACTATATACTATTTATACTATATTAGGTAAATATATATTTACCTAAAAAATCTTAAAGGAAGCATGGCACTTCTGGTTTGAATACAGGTTAGACTCTGACACTCACCTGATTCAGAAACTCAGGTTTACAATAACAGAGCATTTTTGTGGCTTCTGTTGTGTCATTAAATCCCAGCTACCAGGTCAATATATTGATCAGCTATGGCTTTATGTTGTGACACTAAAAACTGGTGGAGAGAGAATTGTTCGTGATTTAGTATTTCAAACTCATGGCTGGAGCCTGCAACTATCTACTAGAGCATTTCCCATTCATTTCAAAACTAATAAATGTGGAAGCAATTTTGAGACTTCATAGACATTCCCTAAAATGACAACTAATATACTGGTGTTGGGAGGAGAGCACAGTCAGTGGTCAAGATGGAGCATGGATGATGGTTCAAAGGCTGGAGTGAAGTCTCTATGGCCCCAATTCTTAATGATTCCAAAGTATCACGCCAAGTGAGAGACCAGAAATTCCTCGATGCTTACTACAAATGTGTAACCATGGGAAGGGAGAAGAAAAAAAAATGTGCTGCCTTCCAGGTATCCCTGGAAGTAGCCAAATGGGAACACATTCCTCTCTCCCCCTTCTACCCCCAACCCCCGGCATTTTTATGGCTCTTGATAGAGAAGCCTCCAGAGAGGCAAAGGCAGGAAGAATTAAAAATCACAAATGCAATGCTCCATCCCTCCTTCCCCACATTTCACTTAATAAGATGCATGAAATCCTATGGGAAACAGATTAGATAAAAACAAGTTCTTAGATTCTTTTCAGTAATTTCAGCTGATTGTGGTACACTGAATAAGTGGAAAAACATGGTGATTTGGGGGCATTTGAAACTGTGCTCTTCTCTATTTCTGGGGAGATTGCTTTGAAACAAAAATAGAGACCCCAATAAGAAAAGTAGGGGTGGGGTGATAACTCCACTGCTAAATGGGTCTTTAAAGAGATATAATTTTAGTTCTATTAAAGGAATGACAAATCTAAAGTCCACAACGTCCTTCCTGGGGAACCTGGCTCTTCTTGGAAACTTGACATTTTCAAGTGTTCTTGGATGATTAGCAACCTTGGTTTTGTAAGGGAGGGGGCTGGCCTTAAACACTTCAGTGAATAGGTCTGTTTGTTAACTCCAACAGACAATTATGAAGGGCAATTAAAAATTCAAATTATGTTAATAGGCCAGAGAAAAATGACTGTTTGCAGAAATCAGTGGCAATTACCAGACATAATGGTTCCCAATTAGGCTGCAGGGTATTTTCAGTCATTCATAATTCACTATCTTAAATGTATCATAAAAAAGTAATTGTCACTTGTTAATAAAACTTACTTAAAAACAATGTAGCTATCTTGTGGGAAAAAAGTAACACTTTTTGACGTTTCCCTCTCTTTTCTCCCTTTCCCCAAATACATACACAGACATATTTCTCCCAGGAAATTCTAGTGCCGATACCTTTAGTAAATTAAAAGGGAAAACATACACATACACATTCACGTTATCTCACTGACTCTTTCGCGTTTATTTTCTCCCTAGGTTTCCGATCTTTTTTATTCTTTTCTCTTATGTAGCTTCCATTACCCCTAGGAATAGTCAGCATTCATGCATGTCCATACAATTCTGTTCTCAGGCAATTCAGTTCGGTGTAGAAATTGCATTGAACATGTGATGGGAGGCAGGGATTCTGTCCAGTTTCAACCTTTATTTCTAGTGTTTTGGGGGGATCAAAAAGAGACAAAAGCATGTGAGGGAAAAATAATATAAAATAAAAAAGGGACCAAAAAAAGTGATCACATTTTTTTTTTCTCAAGGACTCATCTGACTTTGTTTCTTTTATCCCTGATAATGGAGCAGGGATATAGAATTTTCTAGTTCCCTGAAAAATCAGTAAAGAGGGAGGGTGAACCTTTTGCATGTCCACACCCATGGTCCTAAGTACAAAAAGCCTCAAAAGAAGTCTCCAAAGGACTTAAGAAAAGATGAATTTGGTTCTCAGAACCGGAGTCATATAATAGCATAAGCTGTTAATAGCTCAGGTTGAGCTATATTTCCAGAACCTTCTGAATTGCACATGGAACCCTGTGGCCTCTTTACTCCCATCTTTTATTCTACCTTTTCTCTTCATCTGGTACCCAAAACTGCTGACTTGGGGAAGCTCAGTATTACAAAATGGCATTCAGTAGATGTCAAAATTCCTTTACACAGGCAAATATTGGTAATTGCTCATGGCTGGCCACTTCAAGTACATTTTAAAAGAGGCTACAACTTACCTATCTAAGGTACCCTGTCTCCCTCATTATTATGAAGGCATATAATATATACTATGTGCCGTTGATAATAGGCTGTGAAAAGAATTGTGCTACTTTATCTGGAATTAATGATGACAATGGAAAATGATACAGGTTTTTTAAGGTTTGCAGAGCACTATAAACTATTTCATTTAAGCCTCACAGTTAATAGCAATAGGTGATATTTTAATGGCAAAGTTTGCAATGTTTGCTCTACACATATCTCATGTGATCTTCATAATACTCCTGTGATGTAGGTGTTAGGATTATGATGTTCATTTTACAAATCAGGGAAATGAGGTCATGTGACTTGCCCAGGAGTATGTGGCAAGATAAGAACTTGGTTCTTCCTGATACCAGGACTAGCTCTCTATCTCTTATACCAAACTGCCTCTCAAGTAACATTATAGTTTTATAGAAAAGGAAAGGTGAAGCTGGTCAAAAAACTGATACCTATATGAGGTGTGCTTTGAACTCCGGTGGTCTTTACTTTTAGCACAGGACTCTTATCTACCACAGGGGTCTATGTATTCATCTTTTACTATGATTTACATGAGATAGAATCTCACCCCAAAATCTTTCCTACACCAGGACCATGTATTTTTGGGGGGGTGGGTGGGATTGGTACATATTTTTGATAATGAAAGTTCTCACCATTGGAAGAAAAACACATAATCTATTACTAGTCTGCACACTTTTTGGATTTACAAATACTCAATTGTAATATACTTCCAAAAGTATATTATACCACTTTATAAATGTGAGTGAAAAGTGCAATTCAAAAATTTCATCTCAGCTCCTGACATGACTGGAGAAAACAACGAACATCAACAGATCTAGAGTCAGAAAACCTAAGTTTGACTACTGGCTCTGTCATTTTGTGCCCTATGTGATCTTGGGTGAGTCCTTTGAGCCTGTTTCCTTATTTATTTGATGAGGGAGTCAGAGTAGATCACCTCTAATATTCCTCTCAGCTGGTGATACAGAATTAGAGATAAGAATCACTGCACTACATAAGTTCATGTATGTGTTCATGCACATGTCATGCATATAACACACATGTGCCACATCCATCCATCCCTCCCCCAACCATCCCAGCCACAGACTATGAAATGTAGCATACCTGCAGCCCAGGCTACAGGAGCTATTCAGTACCTTTATTGCCTTGACCTCATTAAAAGCATGTAAGCTATGCACTGATGTAAATCTATGTCTCTAAATACTTTCCTCTTTAATTTTTTAATAGCTCACATATGAAAGGAAAGGTTAAAGCCAATTAAAAGAGATACAAATACCATTATTATCACCCTGACAAACTGTTACTTATTGGATTTTGTTGTTTCACTTGAGAAAGCTATTATTTTTGTTTCTGAATGAATTAGTAATTACACTGTTTATTGACTTGTCTCTCTACGAGTGGCTAGATTTTTGTCCATTCTCCATTTTAACTGAAATCATTCCTACATACATAAAAATTATAGAAAACTTGAAGTTCAAGTGAAAACAATTATTTTGCAGCTGTATATGGAAATCTACATATGGACAGAGCAGTCATTTTAACTGTGTTCCAGGAAACAGAGAGCTTCTCAGTTCATTCTTATGCAGTAAATACTTGTTTTTTTTTTTCCTATCCCATTAAGGCTATTATATGATACTGACAGATGCTTAAAAGCATTTAGCGCTGAAAGAACTGTTAGGAAAATTGCTTCAAAAGGATTGACAGATGATGATCTCTTAGTCCACAACGTTCTTATGTCCTAAACTGAATGGATGCCCTCCCCCTCAAAAAAAAAAAGTCATTAGTAGAAGAACTAGCTATTATTTTTTGACATCAACTCATATTTTTGGTATATTCTTCAAAAGTTGCCTTATTATTTATTAAAAACCTAAATTAATGTAAGTACATTGTTGTATAATTGTTTTAACCACGAACATCTCTCTTTCCTTACCTTTATTTTTCCCTTTAAGTCTCTCTCTCCTGTTTTTCTTGTCCCATCCGTCCTGCCCCCAATGTTTTCTGTATCTCTTCCTGCAAATGACACACCCCTTTGAGAGGCTAGACTGGATCTCTAATTTGACTATTTTATTTATTTATACATCAGCAGACTGAGAGGTTGTACTTTACTGGACACATGCTGTGAACTGAAGGATAATAATGGGTATTGGGGCCACCTTTAGAAACTCATACCCACAAAAGTCTTATTCGTATGACTGGAACCACAGGAGTTCATATAAACTGAACTGACTAGTGTGTCATCTCTCCCAGTACACAGTCTACATGTTAGCTCAGAGAGGTCAATGTCAGATGCTCTCAAGGAAAACACATGTATGAATTCTTAAGTGAAAAAAGGCATAGATTATTGCTGTAGAGAAAGACAGAAAGATAGTTACACAGCAAGGGCAGGGAAAATGTAAACAGACCGACCCAGGGTGAAAAAGGAAGACACAATAGAGAGCTGCATAAATTTCTAAATCAAGGTGTTAAAAATATGGAGTACATGCATTATTTGCATGTGCATTGCATACATGTGTATGTATGTGTGTATGTACGTGCGTGTGTGTGTGTGTGTGTGTGTGTGCATCTTAGTTTTTCTACAGACTCTATCTCCAGAAAGCCTAATGGTATAGCGTCAGTTACTGCTAGGCATGCCCATCTGCAAAATGTCAGAGAGACCTCCATGGAAAGAGAGTATCCAAAATCATGAGAACTATTAGGTCTGACTTGAAGATGAACAAATCTTTTGCAAGTAAGAACTAGTTATTGTACTTCTTTTAAAATGATCAAAGTAAAATACTCAAAGACTGAATGTTTCACAAGCATCCTTTAGAGAGGCTGACGAGAAGAGTAGAGTCAAAGATAATTTGACACAAGACCTTATTAATAGCTTTGTTGTATTTGTACAAGATATTAAATTATATTATGTTATGGTATGTGAAATTTTATTTAACTCTGAATGGTGCCCAGTTATTTCAAATTTAGGTAGGGTCTACTATTTGCAAACAGCTAGGTGGCAAGGGATAGAGTGCCAAGCCTGGAGTCTTCCTGACTCCTCAGGAAGACCTGAGTTCAAATATGAACCTCAGATACTTACTAGCTGTATGATTCTGGGCAAGGCATTTAACCCTGTTTGCCTCAGTTTCCTCAACTGTAAAATGAACTGGAGAAGGAAATGGCAAACTACTCCAGTGTTTTTGCCAAGAAAACCTCAAAAGAAAACCTTTATGAAAAGCTAGACATAACTGAACAAAAAATTTTTGCAAAAATAAGCATTGACTCTAGATGAAAATGCAGTGAGATAATGGGTGTGTGAGATTAGTACAGGAATGACCTGTACAACAATGAAATGGAATTCCTATTTTGTTAAATACACTGTGAACAGGGGTGTATCAAAGGAGGAGGATGACTGAAGACCATTTCTTATGGTCATAGTGTCATAGAATTGAAAGGGGTGTTAGAATTGTCTGATACTTCCATTTTACAAATGAAGACACTAAGGCCTAGGGAGAGGAAATGAATTTCCTGATGTCACACCAGTAGATGTGACTGAACTGAAAATGCAAATTCTTCTAGGTTTTCCTTGCATTCCCAATTTGATCTCCTACCTGTTCTCCACAACAGTAATCCAAAGAATGCAATAAATACAAAGTTATTATGACAATATTTTGTTTATAGTTGGGCATACCTGGTTTATCTGGATCTTGTCTAACAGGATTTCCAGGTTTTTTTTTCAGGCCATTTTGCTATGTAAGTTGGATGTTTTATCTGTTTCCACCCCTTCCATCAGGAGAACGTGCTTAATACTTTGGAATTGCATGAATGTTGGCAAAAGCTTAATATGTCTTGCTGATAATCAACCACTACCATCCTCGTAATCCTCATAAGGAAAAGTCATAAAAGATCATAACTCAAGAGCTGAGAGGCCATCTAGCTAACCCTGCCCCTCATTTATAGATGGGGAAATTGAATCCCAAGGGGTTGTTATTTGCCAAAGATTACACTGGTTATAAATGACAGAACCAGGATCCAAACTCAAGTCCTGTGATTCTGAGTTCAGATCTCCTTCCACTACATCTTACTGTCTCAAGGATCTAAGGTATCTCTTGAAGGCAGCTGAGTTTCCATGTTTCTAGACTGAAGCAAGTCCCAATCAATCCAAGATAGCTAAAGCTGTGATCCTTGTTCTCACCATACATTTGGCCGAATGAGTAAGGATGTCTTCTAAACCTGCATAGTGATGACTGCTCTCCCTGAGGCCTTTTCCAAATTCTAGACCATGTTCTTTCATGCCTTTTTGTACAATCAGAGTTTGTAGTTAGCAAATACATACCAGCAAGAGGATAATGAATAACAAATGGAAAAACCCCAACACATTTATTAAGTGGTAACTATATGCCAAACACTGTGTAAACCCAGTTAATTTTGATATTACTCCCAAAATATAGAAAAATAATACAGCTCCAATACTCATATCAATGTAAAATGTGGTCCATAGCCTAAGAAAGCAATTGGAAATAAACATTTCATTTCTGGCAGAAACTTTAGATTGCTTCCAGTGCAGTTAAGTGTACAGTACATTAAAAAGACAGAAGGTAGCATGATGTGTTCAGAAAAGAGGAGACCAAGGTGTTTGCTTTGGATTATCTTCCTGCCTCAAGTCCCTCCCCTTTCCAATTCGTCTTCTTCTACACTACTGTCTAGAGGGCAGCTAGATGGTATAGTGGACAGAGTACTGGTCCTGGAATCAGGAAGCCTTGCATTCAAATCTGGCCTCGGATACTTACTAGCTGGGTGACCCTGGGCAAGTCACTTCACCCTGTTTGCCTCAGTTTCCACATCTGTTAAATGAGCTAGAGAAGGAAATGGCAAACCACTCCAGTATCTCTGCCAAGAAAACCCTAAATGGGGAGATGGATGCAATTGAAACTACTAAACAACTATAACAACCCACTACTGTCTGCGGAAGCTTCCTGAGCATCACTGTGAACATATAACTTCAGTTTCCATATATATCCCCAGTACTTAGCTTGATCTTTTATGCCAAGTAAATATAGAATAAATAATGCTTTCATTCACTCATTCAAAAGCCTTCAGTTTGCCTTTATAAAAAGAATAAACTTCTGCTTAGTATACAGAGCTTTCCAAAAATCAAGTTCCAATGTCTTGCCCAGTCTTATCTGTTTACATGCTACTTCCGTTTCATACATAACTGGTCCTAATCATATAGACGACTATGTTGTCCACTTGTCTTGTGTCCAGTCATTTCTCCACCTTTGCTGATGTGCCTGGGATTAGCATCCCTTTCTCCATCGGCTTCTGTTTAAGACGAGATCTTCCTTCATGTTCCAACTCAGATGCTAGTGCCCTCATGAAGCTAGGTGGCACAAGGAATAGACTGCTGGTTTTAGTCAGGAAGACCTGAGTTCAAATGTGAGGATGTTTACTAGCTATGCAAAGCTGGGCAAGTCATTTAAACTGTATGTCTTAGTTTCCTTTTTTGAAAAAATGGAGATAATAACGGTGCCTATTTCTAAGGGTTATTGTGGAGATCAAATGAAATAATATTTATAAAATAGCACAGTGCTTAATAAATGCTTGTTTCTTTCCTCTTCCCTTTTCTAATGACTTCATTTTATGGAAGTAAAAGCAATCTTTTCCTTCCTCAAATTTATCTTGGCATTTTAACTGGACATCTCCGTTGGTCTTACCTCAATTTCCCTTGTATCATAATTATTTGTGTACCTGTCTTCCCCCATTAAATTGTAAGTTTTTTGAGGAAAAGATCTCTCATAGGTATCTCTGTATTCCCTGTGACTATCACTCTTGCATAAAAATGGTTCCTCATAAATTGAACTAGCTGTGTGACCTTAGGCAAGTCATTGTGTCTCTGGTTTTCAATTTTCTCTTCTAAGAAAAAGAAGGGGTTTGGAATAGATGATCTCTAAGGTCCCTTTAACCCTAAAATGCTATGATTCTGAGAAATTAGACATGGAATTATGCATTAGGGGGACAGGCTTCTTTAACTAAGAGATTTTAAATAAAAAGTCCCTTTTTTCATTCATGCTCATTAAATTGTGTTTTTCCCTCCATCTAGAGCTCTGCAATAATAAATATAATTATATCTATCTTTAATAACTTTGGTACCTTGAGCTGCAGGTGCTAGTATACTGTATTTATTACCATATTTTAAGCCCTTTAAAAAGACTGCATTAATTCCTATGATAATTTGGAATCCATAATACATTTTCAGTTCTGAATAGAAGTTAATCATCCTAGAATGACTGATTTGCCTGTGTACTAGCAAAGCCACACTGGAACTAGTAGCTACTAACTTTTAAATTTAATATTGTCAATGAAACTGTTGATTAAAATTTAGTTATAATCATCATCTCCCTCCCACTATAGCCTCACCTTGCCAACAGCCGTCTGAGGACTGGAATCAACCGCCAGTGACTAGATTATCTTACTTCAGAGATGATTAAGACAACCACAAATGTTTGTATTATCTATAACACTATGCCTGGAGAAAATCTGTGCTAATATAAGTTATTCGTCTGTCAGCTCCATCTGTTTGATACACCAGCAAGGTCAAAGATCACTGAGCAGAGAACCAGTCACTGCTATTAGACACAGCATTCTGATTATGGAAAGCAAGGAGGCAGAATCTTTCCTCCCACTCAGAAGGGAGGGTGGGAATCGTACCGAGATGACAGAGGCTAGCCCAGCTTGGTGGGACTGAAGCGGGTAAATTGGGAAGGCAAATGCTAAATATGCAGTTCTCCTCAATATTAAACAGTGGAGTACAGAGCAATAAGAGGGAGTGGGTAAAAGGCAAAAGGCACTAATACAGAGACTAATTAAGGAGAGTGACCTCACCCTTAGATAAGCAATTTGACCTTTTGGGGTCTCCTTTTTCTTGTAAGATAAATAGTATGGGTAGTGGTTGGGGTGATAATACAGTTTTCCTCTTCTCATTTCAACTTTCCCCCCTGTGGTTTCAATATATCTTGGGTCAGCATAAGAAATTAAATGGGAATTTTTGGAGAGTTTTGCAGACAATATGCAAAGGCCAGCAGATGACACGGGAAAAGTTTAGAAACTCAGATATGCATAAATATATGCATAGTATTGTATAGTATCAGCATATTTTATCTTTGAATACCGTAATAATTCAGAATTCTTCTCTAGGTATCAAAAAATTTTACTTTTTTCTAGATTGTGAGGGTGCCACACCCTTAATCCCTGAGATGTGGTGGAAATAACTGTTTTTGTCTGTGATGCCTATCATAGAGAATGGTTTTGGAGATAAATGAACTGAGAGGAAACAATCGTTCAAAAAATAGCAATTCAATTCCATAAGCATTACTGAGGTACCTAATATATGCTTGGTATAATTAGGACAGGGGATACAAAGATATGTACAGTTATGAAAGCCAGGTAGGTTCAAGGTCAGGGGTGGGGAACCTGAGATCTCAAGGCCATATGTAGCCCTCTAGGTCCTCAAGTACAGCCCTTTGACACAAATGTGTTCTGCGAAGTTTGGATTCCCCATCCCTGGTCAAGGTTCAATTGGGCACCTTAGAAACTTGATGCTTCCTACTTTTCTTTGAGATCAAATTTTGCCCATTCAGTAGTCTATCCCACTTGTACATTCAGTTTCAGTTTGCCTTGTTTTACCTAAAGAAACTGCTATCTGGAATCATAGAAAGTTAGAGCTAAAAAGGACCTTAGAGATTACCTAGTCTAACCCTCTGATTTTATATTTTTATAACGAGCCTCAGAGACGTTAGTTTACTTGCCTAAGATAGCAACATTAGCAAATGGATGAGCCAGGATTCATACATTCGTATTCCAAATCAGAAGCTCTTTTGAGTCTATGTGGAATGTAAGACAGAGCTCCAAAGGCATCATTACTTCATCAGAGAGGAGTCCAGGAAAAAATACTAGGAGCAGCCTCAGCGGTCTAATCTGTCATTTTGAATTTGCATGGCACTCATTTTTCTTAGAGTGTTCAGTGAAAATGGGATTGTCCAAAGGTCAGGAGAGTTGTGTTCTATTCCCTAAGCTTTTGGGCAAATGACTTTAACTCAAAGTGTCTTACTTTCTTCATGTATAAAATGGAGATTTCAAGCCTTGGGTATGGGTTGGAGTAGATGATCCTTAGTACCTTTCAATTCTAAGATCCCAATGAAGAAAGCAGGTAATATCTGCTCTGTCTACAATTACAGGGTTGTAATGAGAATTAAAGTGTGTGTGTATGTGTGTGTGTGTGTGTGTGTGTATGGGGGGGAACTTTACAAATGTGAGATATTTTCATTATATTATCTTTTATTATTAATATTAATCTTCATCCAAATCATTACAGTGGAAGGAATATTGAGAGCTGAATAAAAAGACTTCAAGTCAAATCCTCAGTCTGCAATTTAGCTGTGTAGCTATGGGTAAGTTCACTTATCCTCACTGAGCTTTAGTGTTCTCATCTGTAAAATGGTAACAATAATCCTTTCACTATCCATCTTTCTCTTAAGGCTTTCTAAAGAAAGCCCTCTATAAACTGTAAAGCACTATACAAATAAAAGGGAGGTATTAACATATCCTTTTGACAGAAATTGAGCCACGAACATGTTAGTCAAGTCAAGAATTTACTGACCACCTACATTGGGCTTAGCTCTATTGCTCCATAGGGCAAGCAGGACTCAATCCCAGGACCCCAAATATCAGCCTATTACTCAATCCACTAACCTAACCTGACAAATCAAGACTACAAAAGCTCCTCTGGTGAAGCTTTGCCAATTTTTGATCTTCACAAGAAAATCTTTTGGGACTGATCTATCCAAGGAGTTTTATAAATAGACCACAACACAGAAGCCACAGTCATCCCAATGTCTTGGTGCCAGAAAAGGACCAAATGATTATAGATGAATTTGAATGAATCACAAATTAAAAGGCCAGATTCCTTCCCCACCCTGTTGCCTAGTAAGTGCAGTTATACACCCAACAGTGAGTTAACATTCCTGTGTTTGGAGCTTGTGAATGGAAATTGTGTAAGGCATGAGAAGATCACAGCTTATGGGTGATCACTTCTGCCCCTGGCATCACTTTCAAGGTGAAACTATAGATGGAAAGGGGGGGAGGAAAGGGAGAAGGAAAGAGAGACAGAGAGAGGGAGAGGCAGAGAGAGAGAGAGAGAGAGACAGAGACAGAGAGAGACAGAGACAGAGAGAGACACAGAGACACAGAGACAGAGACAGACAGAGATAGAGAGAGGAAGAGAATAGTATCTGCTTTGCCTGAAAAGTGAAATATTCCTATTAGCTAGGCTGAGATAAACAGATCTGGACACACTATGATCTACAACCTTTCCAAACTGCTCTATTTTGTTTTATTGAAATTTCAACCATATGAAGGTGTGCTGAGATGTCAACAATACCAGATGGTATATAACTGCATATATACTCTATAATATATGTATGTATTTGTATAATGTATATATGTATATAATAATAGCCAGTATTTAAATAGTGCTTTAACATTTGTAAAGTGTTATAAAATATTATCTCAATTTAGTAGATGCTATTATTATCTCCATTTTACAGATAAGGAAATTAAGGCAGAGAGGTTTAGTGACTTGCTCAGGGTCACATGGCTAGTAAATGTCTGAAATAGAATTTGAACTCAGAACTTCCTGACTCTGAACTTACTCTAAATATTGAACCATCTAACTCATACACACACACCCACCCCCCCACACACATGCACATACACACAAACACACACACATCCATATATCCCTTCAAACTAACATACCTCTGAACTCCAGTCTCCACTTTCAACTTGGAATTGGTTTCTCCCCTGAGGCACTGGGCTTCTGACTAGTGAGCATTCAACATATCCATCTTAGACCAAGAACAGCTAGGTGGCACAGCGATTAGAGTGCCAGACCTGGACTTGGGAAGATTCATCTTCATGAATTTGAATCCACCTTCAAGACACTTACTAGTGGTGTGACCCTGGGCAAGTCACTTAGCCCTCTTTGCCTCAGTTTCCTCATCTGTAAAATGAGCTAGAGAATAAAATGGCAAACCACTGAAAGTATCTCTGCCAAGAAAACCTCAAATGGAGTCACGAAGAGTTGGACATTCAAGCATCTGAACAACAACAATCCTAGACCAAAGTCACCATACTTCTTTCTAGTTTTCTCCTCTGCTTTTTTCTTCTCTCCTCTGAGAACAGTCATCTCAATCTGAGCAAATTTAACACTACTATTCCTGTAGAAGATGCATCAACCAATTGCCCTATGTCTGATCACAATTCCTGTGGTTTCCCCGTTTAAAACACTCCTTCCTGGCCACCCTTGCTTTATAGGTTTTTTCCCCTTGTTAGACTTCTGTGAGGAAGAAGCTCTCTTGATTATCTGTATTTGTATTCTAGAGTTTAGCAAAGTGCCTGATACATATACCACATCATCATCACTAACTAGAAATGTTAGCATGTCAAGATCTGCAAAACACTTTACAATATTATCACATTTTATCCTCATTAACAACCCTGGAAGGTGGGTACTATTATTATCTCCATTTTACAGATAAGGAAATTGATGTAGAGAGAGGTTAAGTGACTTGCTTAGGCTTACATAGCTAGTAAGTGTCTGAGGCTGGATTTGAACTCAAACCTTCAAGTCATAGAAAGTGTTTTATAAGCACTTTTTCATTCATTCAAATATTCTTTCCCAAACCAGGCTCTTCCTGAAATAGAGCCTTTAGGTATTTTAAACCTTCCTTATTAATGTAAAGTCGTTTGAAGCAATAAGAAAATGACAAGAGGCCTCTTCACATACTGCTCTATTACTTGGAGTAAACCGCCATAACAGAGCCTACTGTTGTGGTAGCTCATGTCTCTACCCCAGAGAGAGGAAGCAAAAGTTATAGTCAGATGCAGTACCATATTGGGACAGATTCTGTAAACTTCTCTGCTCTTAAGGAATTGTATGGCCTACATACACACAAATGCACCCTCATATAACAAATACATAGGACCATTCAGAGGTATGTTGTCTCCTTGATAGATATGTGGACAAAGGAGGAAAATGGACACAATATGGTTTTCCATCTTAAAGGTAAGATAATGAGATGTACAAGATATGAAGGGACCTGTTGGTTCATCTACTATAAATTCCTTCTTTTAAAGATAGAGAGTATAGTAAAGACCAGTCAAGTCAGATGACTTGGTTAAGGTCAAATGGGTAGTAAGTCATGGGAAAAACAGAATAGACTAAATCAGGTGTAATAAGCATTAATGGGTTGCTTTGTTTAAAAGATGAACTTGGTTCAACCCACAGTGGATAAGTAGCAACAAAGTCCATTGGAAAACCAAGAAAGAATATTCTTCTTCCTCTCTTCTGCACTCACCAAAACATTTAGAAAGACCAAAGTTACAAAGGTGGGACATTCTCATCTTCATGGCCACATCCAGGTTTAGACGAATACTACAGACAACAATTTCAACCCCAAATTAGCAAATTACTTGAATAAGTGTACATTTGTAGCATATGCAGTGGGGTTAAATAGAAAGGGGTTTGTTTAACCACTTATTGGTTTAGGTCAATGGAATCTTCCCTTTGCCTTACGTTCCAGAGTTGCTGTAATGTTTCCCTCTGAAATGTCCAGACTTAGTTATTGCAAGCAGCTAGGCGCAAAACCAGAAGAACAAGGGGATTATTTCAATCTATAGTGCACAAAGACATGGAGTTTAAACCAGAAAGGTAATAATAGCTCACCATTTTTGTTTTTATGATTTTGTTTAGTAAAGAGCTAGCCTCACAACCAGCATCACTGAGATAGCCTCATGACTAACATTCCTGAGCTAGCCCCACAACTAGCATCACTCAGCTAGCTTCACAACCAACATCAATGAGCTAGCCCTCACAACCAACATCAACGAACTAGCCTCACAACCAACATCAATGAGCTAGCCTCACAACCAGCATTACTTGAGCTAGCCCCATGATTAGCATTACTGAGCTAGCCTCTCAAAAAGATGAGGAAAAAAACTTGAGTGACTTACACAGGATAACACATCTAGGAAGTTTCTGAGGTGAGAATCAAATGCCAGTTTCCTAACTCTGGGTCCAATGCCTGCAACACTATATTTCTCAAATTGCTTCCATTACTAAGCAAATATTGTGCCTATTCAACTACATTTTGATTTTTACAGTCAATTCAAGGAAAAGCTTGTTCATGTACATGGATGGCATTTTCTGGAGTTTGCATATGTATAGACTTTATACATATAAGCAGTATATATCTATAGACATATGATGGTAATTGTGGTTCTTATTTTTACATAAGCATAGATCCCTAATTTCCACTAAAAAGAAATGCTAGTATCAAATGAAAAGCCATCCACAATATCTGATGGAGAAGAGGAGAGAGGGATGAGACTTAACTGCATTTTAGCACTCTGAAATATCAAAAGAAACAAATTTCCATTATGAGCCAAAGGCCATTCGGTATTTGTCAACCTCCAATAGTATTTTCCAGATGGAGAAAAGATATGGTTAAGTAATGCGAAATAGAGATTGGCAACTCCTCCGATCAACAGCTCTCTTTATATACTTGGATCATTCACTTTATTAAAAGAAGTTTCTAAGGACCTTTCCCCTGACCCCTCGAGTTGAACAGTTTTTCTAAAACTTTTTCCTCCATTTAGATTTCAACATTTAACAAATGGTTCTAAACTTTCCCCCCATAGCCCTCGTGCTTATTTTGTCAGAAACACAAAAAAGTTGAGGCACAGTTGCATTTGTGCTGATGCTAAATGTTAATAGATTTGCCTAAATGCCTGCTAATAGTCCCCCTAAAATTAGCTAGACTAGTAGTGCATGGCTAATGTGTTGTTTTGTTGCTTTGTGCTTCTAGCTTCTTTTACCAGGAAAAGAAAAAAAAAAGAAGTCTAGGTCTTTTTAGGTGACATTTCTGGTGTGATATGTGAAGCCAGCACAAGAGCGTGCATTTTGTGACAACTCCACAGCACTGACATTCTGTCATTTAGGTGACAAACCCTAGCGTTCTAATGTTTCATTAAATTAAACATGAAATGTTTAATGTTTTGTTAAATTAAACATGAGGCCGTGACTTTGCACCCGAGAACCACAGCGTTCTATCATTTCTTCAAAATTCTCCAGGCCACTTCTGAGGGTATCAAAATTTGTTCAGTGGAAGAACTGAATTCTCCTACATCACTAAAATGCATTTTCCATAGGAGTACACATGCACTCCCCTATATATGTGTACAGCATACAGAAGGGCCCTGTGCACACATACCTATGTATGTATATATACATTCAGATAGTATATATGTCCATGTATCCATGTATGTACATATATGTGCACACACACGTACCTGTAACCAACTTAGGTCCTTAGACATTTTTAAGTGTGACCCTACACAGAATAGCTTTTATAAATACATTTCCTACAAGTAAACCCTACAGAGAATCTTGTTTATAATAGATTTATAGCTTTCCCCACCCCTTTCCATGTGATCTGTTGTTACACATTCCATTCAAGTGCTTACGAGTACAGGCTTACATTGTTCCAGTAAGTAATAAACTCTCTCCAATTATTTGATCTCAGAGAGTCTTACCAAAACTCTGCCTCCTCCCACCGCAGGGAGCTCCTGTTAGCCCAATGTCACAGGCCCATGGCCCTAATTCCCATACTTACTATAACTGTCCATAAATGGGCAAAGGACAGCCAGAATGGATTCCACTGCCAAAAACACCCACAAAAAAACCCAACTCATTGTAACCCCCCACCCCCATCCCTGCCGCTCCCCAAAGGAACTGGCCATGCCCTCCTTTTCCTCTGTGCCTAAGAAAAATGGAGTCACTTGAAAAAGTCTGACATGGATAAATGTTTTACATGAAGGGAGAAATGATGAGATCGCTCTTATGACGATTAAGTAAAAGTTTTGGCACAAATATTATGTCAAGTGTTTCTCGTGTAGTCATTTTAAAGCAGCAGGTAAACAAATAATGAGAGATGTGGGGATAAAATGAAATGAGACTCAGCTTCAATTAGGGTGTTAAGAGGGACTTGCAGTGCTGATAATAACATATCAACAGGATTACTTGATCAAAAATTTCCTAGTAACTTTTTGAGGAAACAGACCTGAAGGTTACTTATTTTGGTATAGGCCATACCATACTTTCCTTTATGGTGGGGGGGGGTGCGGGATACAAGATATTTTCAAATACAAGATATTTTGGGGGGAAACACATATATTTTCAGAACTATAGATATACAATAAAGAATTTTAAAAGCAATAAAATTCTGTATCTTCTTGATTCATTTCCCCCAAATGTTCAGCACCTTGCAGATAGTAGGTCCTTAATGCACCTTTGCTGAATTGAAGTTAAAAAGTGATTCTATTTAGTTCAGGGAAGAAATTGTACATGAAATTCCTTCCTGACCTTTACACCAGTAGCAGCTGAGATTGTGGGCACCTTTATTTCAAGACTGAGGAGTCATCGAAATGAAACCACCTTCCAAAGAGAAGAAAACTGCTACAAGTCTTGTTTGCCTCCAGGAAACTGGGCTTCTCTGCTTTCCTGCTATGATTTTTTTTGCCTTTTGTTGATGGTCAGTACTTAGCAACAAGGCTGGTTTAGAAAGTCCTTTAAAGAGCACCATCCAAACACCGAGCTGGAAAACATGTACCCTGAGCTAGTCACCAGAACTGGGAGAAAAGATACTGACACTTATCGTGAACTAGCGTCATGTCTGTGAGGCAAACGAAATAAATTAAACTGATTCTGCTTTAATCTTCTTTTCTAGACCGAAAAAGGCCTTATGAAGTTTCATCAAAAGGAGAAAACAAATGTTCCCCCAGGTCCTTCTCTAAATCACCAAAGTGTAGAGAGAGGAATAACTATCTCTCTTAAGGAATGCCTAGAGCCCAGTCTTTAACATCAACAACAAAATCTTTTAAAATCCCTGCTTTCCCTCCACCCACCCTTTTCCTCCTCCCTAGAGATTTCCCTGGCAATGGCTCAGATTTAAAATGTAACCTAAGATCTCACAGATGCCACTCAAGTTTCAGTTGGATCACTGGCCTGGGAGAGCTTCAGCAAGAAATCCTACACAAAGGTCTATTTGCCTCCTCCCTGACAACACATTGTGACACTCTTTGGTGCTTCTAGCTATATCTGACGCTCCTTTAAACAAGGTTGTATTGCAGGACTTCATTTGGGGATTTACTGCCTGATAAAGCTACTATTGCTAGAACTATTAAGGCAAGACTGCAGAAGACCAGTGAGATGCTTTTATATTTGCATTAACAATATACATTATATAACATATATGTATATGTATTATACATACATATGTATTTATTTATTTAGGAGGCTAGCCACATCTTATTAGTAACCTCTGCACACTTACCCAGATTTCTAGGACCTTGTCAAAGCCATCCTTTTCCTTGTGGAGTTAAGAAGGCCAGAAGAAATTAACCCATCATTAGCCAGAGCCATCAAGCCTACACAAGATTCCTGATGTCTCCATACTCCAGCAGCTCACTGGCTGTTGCAGCAGACATCCTCCAAAGTTGCTCCTCTGTCAGACTCCTATGGTGTACAGAACCTACAAAGTACTGTGCTGTGATTTTAAAACTACCACTCAATAAAAGGATTTTAAAGGCTGTGCCGGGAGCTGGGAGATTCAGATCCCAGTTTGGCTTTTTCTCCATCAGCATTCTTCTGCAAGCCCACACAATGGAAGGTACGCTACATTATTTATACCAGCTCTAGGCTTTGGAAAACACACACTGGCATCCTGATTACTAAGCATCCTCATGGATGCAATTAAACTGTTCCCACATGTTTTTTCCCCCTCTCCCGCTCTTCCCTGATTCAACCTTTTTTAAGAGGAAACAAAGGCACTTTGAGGTATGTCCCAACTCATAAATTAGAGGCCAGGTGAGCACAGAAATGGCTACCATGTGAAACCATACTACTAGAAAAGAACGTTCTTCCCACAGTATGCGAATGACCGAGGAGAAAGGTGAAATTGTTAACTCAGGAAAGGTGAAGCTTGAGGTTATTTGGGTTGGAAGGTATTACTGTGAAAACAGCAAATTCAAGGAGATTTAGGAAGTATTTAAATGAATTTATGCAAGACATCTGTAAATGGGTTATTCAGGACTCTAGTATGTCATTAACCTTCTGAAGTTGAAACCATAGAGGCCAACTACACCCCTCCCCCAAACAAAAGTTCCTTGCTGCCCCCATTTCCATTGGAACACCTGCCTGACTGACCATTTGTTTGAGGAAGCCAGGGTCTTTTCATCTTCTCAAATTTACCTTCAGTTGAATGAATGGTTTCTCAAGTTCCTACTTGCTCTCCTTCCTTCTTATAGAAGCTTCTCAGGTAAAGACTCCTTAGCACCAGAAGATGAAACAAACGAATAAGGCCAAAGGTACATGGGACAGCTATGGTAAGACATGAATGAGGAGATCCTTCCTCTGTAGGAATAATGAAAAAAAATCTAAACATCTCAACTAGTAGTGATCCAGCTAGCCCCTGAACTAAAGAGCTTGACAGGAATGGTGACTTCCTTTTGCAAAGGCTCCAGGCATTACTTGCTGAAATGACCTTCCCAGGGTACATTAGGGCAGTTCACTTCATGTATACAAGTCACTCAAAAAAACAAAACAAACAAAACACAACATTAGTGATTTATCTAAGACCAGGAGCTAAAAAGTGTCCAAAAAGAAAAAGGAGCTATGCCTTTCTACAAAGGATTACTTCCGACTTACATTCCTGAGTTGTGGTAGCAGCTATTTAAATAAATGTCACTTTCAGTGACTTAGTCCGTTTTAGCTCAGGAATTCTAGGTAGGAAAGAGGTTTATGAACTGCAGACTCCTGGAATGTGATTATCAAAATTCTCCAGGAGGAGTGACATGTTATGGGGGGGGAGTAGAGCAGACAGAGCATGACCCCGAGGACAAATTGACCACCTGATATACCCATTAGCAGAGTGAATGAAACATTTACTTCTCTGCATGGAGAATCAGAAATTTCCTTAGCATCCTTAAACCAGATGAAAGTGCATCTGTTTAGTTGAGGCACTGTGACACAATAAAAAGAACACTGAATTTATATCAGAGGGCTTGGGTTCAAAATTGGGGTTCTGCCACTTTCTACCTGTGTCATTTTGGGCAAGCCATTTAACTTCATGGGCCTCAGTTTCCTCATCTGCAAAATAATAATATAATTTGTAAAGTCCCTTCTAATTCTAAATCTTTGATCCAGTGAGGTTCATTCAATTTATCAGCAAACTCTAGTTTTAAAAAAAAACTGCACACAAGGAGACTGATGAAACAGGAAGTGAGAAAAATCTTATCTCAGTAGAATCAAAATATTAGAAAATTAAAACTTTTGCTCCATAGTTTCAATGTATAATCAATTCAATTCAATCAAATACTTATCAAGCATATGCTACATGCAAAGCAGTGTGTTAGGTCAGCTAATGGAGATACATAATTTATATAAGACACAGTCTTTGCCTTCATGGAGAGTATAGATTAATAGAGAGATGGGATCCATATGCATATAAATGCATAATTAGTCCATTAGAGAAGTTCAAAGGGGGTGTAAGGTAATATTTGGAAGAAGGAAAAGTTCATTAACAGTGGGGAGGGGTGGAGAGAATCAGATATAGTTTCCATGAGGGATTGACATCTAAGTTGAACTTTAGAGAAAGAATATTCAACAGATAAAGGAGAGGGGAGATCTTCAGTCACAAGGAGTACAATACAAAGACATATGGCAATGGGCAAACCCAGTCTGCTTAAGGCCATTCAAGTATCACAGGTAGAACTCAGAAGGACCTGTGAGATATCAGTTCCAAAGTCCTTACTTTATAAAGAGAGGAACTAAGGCTCAGAGAGTTTCTGAGACTTGTCCAGGCTTACCCAAAGAGTATAAGCCAGAGCCAAAATTTGAAGAAGGGTCTCTTGACAGTAAAGTCTGGCTCTCTTTCCTTTGGAATAGGGAGGAATCTAGTTTGGTAGGAACAGTACATGGATATCAGAGTTGTATCAGAGCAAAAAGAAGGTGGTGCTAGAATGTCAAGGACCTTGAGTGCCAGGTTAAAAAAAAGTCTGAATTTTATTCAGTAGGCCTGCAGAGGAGTAGTATGACAAGATCTATGCTTAAAGATGAGTTTGTCTGTATAGTGAAAGATGGTTTGGAATGGCGGTAGAATGAAAGCAGGAAGACCCATTAGAAGGTTCCTGTAATACACCAAGAAGATGGTAATGAGGGCCTGTATTAGGCTGGCAGCAGTGGGAATACAGAGTGGTACAAATCTGAATGATATTTTGGAGCTAAATCAGCACAACTTGGTACTCTGTTAGATCCTATCCACTTTGAATTACAAAGAGGGAATTGGCTACATATGGTTAAGCACATTACTCTACACTAGAAGCAGATCTTGTCTCTCACGGTGGGACACCGTCCCACTAACATCTGCTCTTGAGAAGGCCATTGAATCATTAACTGAAGTGATCTGAGGAGAGATGACTCCTTACAAAGATAGATGACTGAAGGATTTTGTTGATGCCTTTAGTTTTTAGGCAAATTAAATTTTTAACCAAATTAAAACCTGTCTCTCTTATGTAATTAAGATGACATGCTCCTCAGAATGGAAAGACTTTATAAGGGTCATCTAAACAACTCCCTTCTTTCCCTTCCTCCCTCTCCCCCATACCTGGATACCCATTTTCCAATCATTAATGCATGCAAAGTAGCCTAGAAATGAGCTCTCATAAGCTATTTGCATGTAAAACAGCTTTATCTCCTGAACTGGGAGTCGGGAGATTTGGGTTCAGGTCCCAGATCTTTCCCTATATGGCTGTGCTATATGAAGCAAGTGCTTCAGCACTCTGGTTATCAGTTACTTCACTTTAAAATGAGGAGGTTGGGTGAGAAGATTTCTGAATTTCTTTCTGTCTTGATGATAGTCCTGGGTATTCTCTTTTCTACTATTAAATAGCTTCCCCTCACAATCAAACATCTTTTGAGTACCACCTGTATGGAAAGCATTACACCTCAAAGTTGTCTCTTTTCCACCCTACCCAACAAGAGAGAATCATCCACAAAAAGTGAACATAGGATCAGACCTGGAAAAGGACCTCCAAGGGCATCTAATCTGACCTCATTTTACAAGTGAGGAAACTGAGGCCCCTAGAGTTTAAGGGATTTGCCCAAGGTCACAAAGGTATTTAAAATTAGTGGCAAAACTAGGATTCACACTCAGGTTCTGTGACTAAGGATTCACCATTCTTTCCAGAAGTGAAAGGCAAATCATGATTTTTTTTTAAAGCTGAAAGAGTTTTAATACCCTCTCATTTTAGAAAGGAGAGAACTGAAGTCTAAAGAGGCAAGGTACCTAGTTAGTGGCACAGCCAGAACCAGCTCCTAGGTTGTCTGACTTCCAGTTTCACATGCTTTCCATTATACCAGTTAATTGAAGGTAAAAGATACAGAGGTCAATGTCAAATTTTAATTTGGTCTAAATTAAGTGACTTCTATGAGACCCACCCTGATTATTTTTAACCATCCAAAGCATTTGGAACCAAAATTTTTCTTCATGATGGTTTAAATAACTGAAGACAAATTCCTTTTTGTTTTATTGGCATAATGGAGAGAACACTAGACTTGGAGTCAAGATAACTGGGTTCGTGTTCCAGCTCTAATATTTATTAGTTACAAGATCACTGAGAATCCTCATCTCTGTAATAACATTGGCATTCCTTCCTCTAAGTGGCGTTGGTTAGAAATATTCTAGAAATGTGAGTTATGATAGTTTTAAAGATATTCGTGGAATAAAGCTTCTATCGCCTTCCTCATGTATTTCTTTTACTACCCAACAGCCTTTCACATAGGCAGTTCTAATTTCCTGTATAACAAAAGTAAGACTTAAAACTCTACTTCTCTTTTGAAGCTTTCTACTTTCTGGGCAAGAGAGCAAGATAATAAGGCACTAATTCCACAAGAAAATGGTTCTCCAGATAGTATTATATTTTCAATGAAATAATATATTTAATAGAAAATTGTGGCCACCCTTAACATAAAGCATTCCAATGGTCAGTGTTATGCTAATACTTGTACTACCATAATCACACTTTCACATCTTTCATCAAACACAGACATTGCTGTGATTCTAGATTCTAATGCTTTTTAAACAGAAAGTGATTCTGGATATTTCTCCTTTCTTTTCTTTCTGTGAATATCTGGGTCCCATCGCAATCACAAGGATTTTTTTTTTTCTGAACTAAAGCAGCAAGCAGCTATAGGGCTTTTGCTTCTTGTTAAACCACCTGAACCAAAATCAGGTATGTTGCATCATTCACCGGAGCTATTTTTCTAGTTGAAACATGAATTATGAGTCCTTCTGAAATACATCAGCCAATTCAAGTTGTAACATAGGCCTGCTTTATTCACTGCACAGATCACAGTTAATCGCTTTCTAATACTAGATGTTATTTTGCTTCATTAAGTTAACATTTTCTCTTATTTTTCCCTCCATGGTACAGACCAAATTAGCCAACATTAAGCCTACTCTTTCTTCTCTTACACATGTTATACTTCACTTGAAGGCAATTTCATCTTTTCAGGGCAATTTGGGATATTAAAATTCTTAGTGTTAGAGGGCTGGGTTTCCAACATAGTCAGCCATGATCCAAGAAATAAAATGGAGACATTCTAGGCAATATCAAGTGATCTTTCCACATGGGAGTCTTAAGGTAACACATATCTCTGTATATCCCATAAAAGCTACTGCTAAGGGATGAGGTAGACTGGCTTCTCAGGATAATGACAAAATACAGATATATCTTTGGCAGCAGCTCTGGGCAAACAACCATCATTGCTTTCATGATAACACTATGAAGTGTCATGTACACCTACTTCTCATGTCCAATTATGGCCAGAACAACTGTTTTCTAGGACATGTATTTTACCAGTCCAGGATGATTATGCTTAAATTTGTGGCTTTGAAATCCCAAAGTGTCAGCTGAAAAAACAGAAATACAACCATTATGTAGCCAGAAAAATCATAATAGCCCATTCATAAGTGACTGTCTTTCTTTATGCTGATGCCAGCCAGATGATTTCCTAAAGCAAAAATTGGAGTCTTTAAGGAGAGAGTCTATGTCCTTCTCTAGGGAGACAGAGTTTTTCAGTGACCTGGTAGAGGTATATTATTGGTAGATGGGATAGAGGCAGGGGGAAGAAATCATGCTGGAGTTTAAACTAAAGGTGTCCCTGTACAATTCCATCCCACTGAATGCCCTGGAATTGGATGCCCTCTTCCATCAAACACCCCCTTTCTCCAGTGAAACAGGAAATGGCAACATATATACTTGATGACTCACTCTGAATCATCTGAGAAGGTATGGTTTCCCCAATGCTCAGCATCCTCCTTCACAAGACTCCTGCCTCAGTCCCTTCCCTAATGAGAGCACTTTCACTTGCAAGGAAAAGAGCAAGTGAATGCCCTTCTTTTGTATATAATCATGAAACTGGAAGAGAACTTAGAGTCACAGGATTATGAATTCAGAGTCAGAAGCAATCTCAAAAGTCCTTTAGTCCCACTTCATCCTTTTGCAGGACCCAAAAAGTCAAATGAGTTGCCCAAGGTCACACAGGTGGTACAACAAGGTCCTCTGACTCCAAATCTAGCTTTCTTTCCATTATACTGCATTGGTTCAAGAGAGGCCATGAGAGTTGGCCTTAATGATAATTTTCTACAATTTAGTCATTTATCAATGAGGAAACTCATTTATAGGTGAAGCCTTGAGATGTATGAATTACACAAGGTCACACAACCAGTGAGTTGAAGGGAAAGGACTAAGACTACATTTCTTAATTGAGAACAGGGCTCTTTTCACTGCACCTCATTGCAACAGAGAATGAATGAGTAAATAATGGGAAGGATGTTCATGACGAGCACTCCCCACTGGGGAAGGACAAAGCTGGTGTCATTCTTTCTTTTCACCTGTAGTGGGATTTTCCTATACAAGATTTCTTTCTTTCTCTCTTTTTTAATAAACAATTCAATTTTGTACTTTGCCCCCCGAGAGGAGAAAGCTCATGAAGGAAATGTCACAGGGAAAAGGAATGCTCTAAAAATTAAGTTTTCATTATGTCCCATAACCCAAATGGAAAACACATAGAAAAGTCCACATGCTACTTTTAATCTTGAGGATTGATGCTCAAATGTGTTAAATTGCCATTTATTTTTCTACAGGCTACCTTGGTTTGGCATCATGTAAACCCAAAGTGTTTGTAGAGATGCCCCAGGGGACAAGGGAAAAATCATCTGTATAGATCAAATGTGTATTAGGTACATTAGCGATTGGTCCCTGTAGACTGATAAAGACCTTTTTAGACAGATTTCACTGCATAGCTTTTTAAAAGCCTTCACTGAGTTAGCCTTGGGTATCATGAGTTTGGGGCTTTCTTCGTGTCCAAAGTATCATAACAGAAATGTGGAAAATGAGAAGCTGTGATAAGAACTGAAGCCATTATATTATACAAACCTCAATATTAAGAATTCACTCCCTTTCCCCATCAATATTTCATGTTCCCAGAGTCATAAGAAAACACATCTGTTGCTTTTCTGCATTGTAATTTGTGGAGTTGTTGAAAGAAATTATTATAGAAGAGGTTCAGGAATTTAAAAATTCATCACCTTCTCAATTTAGAAACCCTCTGTCTGATATGGGCTTTGGAAAAACCCCCACAGGGTTTGGTAGCAGGAGGGGCTGAACTTAGGAAGCAATGGGAGCTAGTTGACTCCTCTGCCTCTGAGGCTTTAGATGGTGTTGCTCACGCGGTAGTTTTGGAGCACACAGCCCAAGCTAGACACTCAGAAGCAAGGCTTGTTTCTACTCAAGATGAGTACCAGCACAGAATTTAAGTGTGATACAGTTAGTGTGGGATAGATTGCTAGGTCAGCAGGTCTAGAGTCAGAAGATAGGCGATGAAAAATCTAATTTTATCACTGTGTGATCACACACAGTAAGATCACACTACTGTGTGATCTTAGGTAGAGACTACCTCTCTGGTCCCCAAATCTTCATCTGTAAAATGAGATTGTTTCATTAGATGACCTCTAGGGTCCCTTTCTTCATTCATCTTTTTCCCCCTCTCCCAATATCAGCTACACTTTAATCTTAGAATTAGAAAATAAGTGCTAAAAGAAAAGCTGGAGATCTTCTAGTCCAAGAAACTTGGGTTGTTTCACTCAAGGTAACATAGCTAGTTAGGAACAAGGATACGACTGGTAAACAGATCATCTGATTCTCAGATCCAGTATTATTTCTGCAACACTATATGACCTCCCAATATTTGCCTGTGTTCTTTGGGGTAGCAGGGGAGATAGATAGGCTCTTCAATAAGGAAAGTTACTTCAGTTGCTAGAGGGAGATCTCTTCTTGTGCATCCCATCTCCCTGTCTTTCCTGACTGTGCACCATGCCTAGAATGAGCTATCCACCATCTTTATGAGTTGATGATTCTTTTCAAAACTCATCAAAAGTTCAACCTTCTACAAGAAGTCTTTCCTGATTCTCCGAGCTTCTAATGTCCACTCTCTCAAAACCATACTGTATTCATTTCGTATATATTTTATATGCTTTTATATACACATGTTGGGGAAGACCCCATTTCAATATAAGCTCCTTGAGGGCAAGAACTCTTTCACATTAAAAAAAAAAATTCACCACAGCCCTTAGTACAGTGCTAAGATCATAGCAGTTGCTTAATAAATGCTTGTTGATTGGTTGAAAACTTGACTCTGATTGATTGACCCTCCCTTTGTTTACCAGACATGCTGGGAATAGCTATGCCATCTTCCAACAATACCAACTTTCCCTGATCAAGAAGACCTGTGTGGACCAGCCAGGTGTATAGATGGCTACCCAAGACAATAAACTTGGAGGGGAAGATCAACAAAAGAACAATATGGGGCTAGCAGGTATCCCAGAGGCCCTCAGAGCAAAAGCAGAATTATTTCCTGATGTCTTCAAGAGAGGGTAGCAACTCTTAAATCTCTCCTGCACAAACAGGTACTATGACAAAGCACAAGGGGGAACCTTAACTTGGAGTGAAGCAGTTAGGTACATGATGCTTTAAGAAATATAACTGCAAATGTCTTGCTGGAGGACAGATGACCTCACTACTGTCCTCGCCCATCCCCTTTCTCCTTCAGCTGCAGCGAGCCTTGCCCAATACAGTAGCTCCCATTGGAATAGATTTCAGGGAGGAAGTCAGCAATTCTTTTCCAGCCTGAGCACCATCCTGGAAATTGCTGTTGGGTCTTTTTTGGGTACATATCACCCTCACTAGCTGTCACTTTACATTATTCCTCCTTTTCTATTTGCCTGTTTCCCTCTGTCATGTCACTAGCCTGTCACAGGGAGGTATAGCACAAGAAAAATCACCAGATTCTCCTTGACCTAAAAATACTGAAAACTCTAATGTCCTGAGACACCAGCCTAGTGGAGCATGCAGTCGGAGCGAATGCCTGCTCCAGCCAAACGCTAACCAAGTGCTTATTCCCTGTGCACACAAACAGCACTTGGGCTGCTGTTCTAAGAGGGAGACCTCCCAAGAAACGAGGAAACCAGAATCAGAACAAAAGCTTCAACTTTTTTTATTTTCTGTACACAGCACTCCCCAGTAAATACCAATACGAATGATTAGTCTGGAAAGACTAATACTTTAAAGAGAGTGCTGTAGCAGCAAAAGTATTAGAAAGGTGGTCAGACTTGAGTTCTGGATCTGTCAGTAAGTAGCTGAGTGAAACTGGGCAAGTTACTTCATCTCTTTTGGGTCTTGGTCTCCTTATCTGTAAAAATGAAGGAATTACACACCAAACAATCTCTAAAATCCCATCCAGCTCTAAAATTCTATGTTTTGATGATTTTATTAATTGTAAGGAGTTTTAAAGTCACCTTGTCTAGAGGAATACTCCCAGAAGTCAGCAGGGCGTTAGCACTGGTGAGTGTATTATGTCAAGGATAAAGGGATTCAGTCAGCACAGCCTATGAGTCTCTGGATTTTTTTTGCTTCATGGTCCCAAATGATGACATTTTTGCCTGCTTGGTAGGGAAAGGGATATGCCGGGCCATCCTGCACTCATGGCAGGCAGCGCACAGCTATTGCTGACTTGTTCCTACAAGAATCACCACTGCTGAGTGGAGACCAGTGCTGGGAGGGACACTCCTCCTCAGGAGCAAAAGCAGGGATACAATGCTGGTCTCCTGTTTCCCTTACTCTAATCATACTATTTGCCATAATGCCCTCCCTTAATTTGATTTGAGAAGGGCTTTAATAGTAGGAGAAAGGCAAGGGACGAGGACAGTTCCACAAGAAGACACTGACTTTAAAAGCAATTTGTTTTGCTGTCTGTTGTTTCAACAGCAGCTACTGACTCCAGGCCAATTGTTGCTCTCAGGCACAGTGCGACTCTCCCTGAAGTTGCCCGCATGGCTGAGGGCAGAAGTCAGCCCTTCCTGATTTAATTAGAGTTTTTTCTCTCTCCACCTCTCTTGACCTTCTGCTTGATTATGTAGTGAAGTATTCCTGGAGTGCAATAATCCTGTAAGCCTGACATCCACCCTCGCAGCTATGGAAATGACAAAGCTGTCAAAATTTCAGCCTTACAACTTCAATACAGGGTCAACAAAGAAAAGTATGAGCAGAGAGAATGAAGGCCTGGGAGCCATTAGGAAAAACTGGAAGGTGGGGTAGGAAGAGGAGAAGGAGGGGCAAGAAAAGAGCAAAACAATGAAAATTAAAAGATCTCCATTTCAAGTTCTACTGGAAAGTTTTGCCTTTTTTTTTCTTTTTATAAGAAGGCCTTCTTTTAATGCAATGATTTAGTATTTACTGAAGGAGCTGCCATCATGTTAGAATACCATTAGTGTCAGAGCCAGGGAAAAATGGGCAAGCCTTTTTTTCTCCTGGAGTATGCAAACAGAAGCTTAGAAACATGTTTGCATTTGGATTGGATGATCTAAGCCAACAAAGTTCAACCTTTTCACTCGGAGCTGTGAGCTGTTTGACAAGTCCTACTTTTTATCAGGGAGGTTCAAAGTCTACACACCGCAGAGCCTGCCTTAATAGGAGGGACTAATAAGATTATTTCCTTAAAGATCTGACCTTGGCACCCATTCCCCTACTCAAAAGGCAGCACATATTCATTCTCCAAATTGCTTACCTTCAAAAGGAAGTACTGTCAACTTGTTTGGGGCTACAGCATGACTCACCATGAAGCTATTAGAAGAATTCTTGCATGGATGTAAAATAGCTATTATTTTGGCCTCTTAAAAGTGTTTTCCTTTCTCCTTTCGTCATCAAAAAATAAAATAAAATGTAAAAACTAAATATTAATATTACATTTCAGCATGGCATATCACAATCAGTGATGTATATCTTTCCCTATAACATAGTGATTTGTGCTTATCAGTCACCAGGTCAAAAATTTCCAAGTTCTTAGCAACTTGTATTATTAGTACCCTCCTATGCAACCTACCTCAGGTCTGCAATATCTCTTATGTGAACTATTATAAAAGACTCCTAAATAGTTTCTTTGCCTCCAATCTCCCATCTAGCCATTCTATCTAAGACATACCTATGAAAATATGATTCCTAATGCACAGGTCTGAATATTCCCTCCTAGAGGGAAGAGGTTGTTTCATTTTTATCTATATGCCCCCAACACCTAACATGGCACCCCATTCTACCTCACTCTCTCTCCTTCTCCCAGTGCATCCTTTTTTTCTTATTCCTTCATTCTATTTTTTAAAGATCATCTCAACATAATCGACTTATACCTGTGGACTCTGTCTATGCTGACTCCTTCTAACTGCCCTAATAATAATAATAATGATAGGAGTTATGTGTATTCTTATCCCAGATAGGAATATAGTTTATAAATAAATAAATTGAATCTCCTATGGTAACTTCTATGTTTACCTTCTTATGCCTCTCTTGAGTCTTGTGTCTGAATGTCAAATTCAGGTTTTGTCTATTCACCAGGAATTCTTGGAAGTCTTCTATGTCCATAAATATTAATTTTTTCCCCTGAATAAATTTGACAATAATATTCCCAAGAGTTTTCATTTTGGGATCTCCTAAAGGAAGTAATCAGTAGATTCTTTCAATATCTATTTCACCCTCTAGCTCTATGATACCAGAGCAGGTTTCCTTAATGATTTCTTGAAATATGATATCTAGGTTCTTTTTTTTTTATCTTGGCTTTCAGGTAGTCCAATAATTCCTAAATTGTTTCTCTTTGATGATGTTCCAGGTTAGTTGTTTTTACAATGAGATATTTCACAATTTCTTCTATTTTTTTCATTCTTTTTACTTTATTTTGTTGTTTCTGAAAATTTTATGGAGTCATTAGCTTCCACTTGCCTAACTCTAATTTTTAAGAAATTATTTTATTCAGTGAGTTTTTGTACCTCTCCCCTCCCATTGACCAATTCTGTTTTTTCTTCAATAAATTTTTGTACCTCCTTTTTCATTTGGCCTGTACTGTTTTTAAAAGAGGTTTTTTTCTTCAATGAAATTTTGTGTGTCTTTTACCATTAGGTCTTTAATTCTTCCAGGAATTCTTGCTGTCCTTAGATATAATTAGGATTTTTCTTGAGGCCCTGCTTTTAGCTGTTTTCACATTGTTTTCTTTCTAAGTTTATGCCCCAGTCTTCCCCTGCCACTGAAGTACCTTTTTATGGTCAAGTTCTTTTTTTGTTTGCTCATTTTTCCAAACTATTTCTTGACTTCTAACTTTATGTTAAAACTGGGTTGTCCACACCTAAGGATAGGGAGTCACTGTTACAACCTCAGACTTTTTTTGTACTGCTATTTTCAGAGGTAGCTTTCTAGGTCGGCAAGTTTTTGGTGCTTCCAAGGGTGATGGTTTTCTGTTGGAGGTGTGGTCTTTCCTCTCCTGTTCTTGCTCTAGTCTTTACTCAGGAAGGCTCACTGCTCCCCCAAGCCACAAATACTAGTGTTCTTCTTGGCCCTGGAACTGTGACCAGGTCCCTTGCTCTCTGGTAGTCTCAATTGCTAGTTCTCCTCTGTGTCTATGGCCCCTGCTCCCTTGTGAATGATCACAAACACTCCTCTTTGTCCTAGAACTAAAACCCAGAACTGATTATCATCAATAGAGTTGCCAATCATCACCAGTTGTACCCAGTGCCAGCAAATGGTCACCACAATCTCTTTCTGACATTCTGTCTGACTCCCTTATCATCTCTGGGCTGAGAGTTCCCAAAGCTGCTGTTGCTGTTGTCCCATAGCTAGCACTCCTGAAGCTCTTTGGGCTTGCACCCACACCAATGTTAAAAACCTGTCCTGTGAAACATCTAAGATGTCTTAGGCTGAAAAGAAATGTCTCCCTCTGATCTGTTATTGGCTGGGCTGTTTCAAAATTTGATTTGAGGCATTATATTAAAGTTGTTTGGAGGGAATATTGGGAGAGTTCAGTTGGGTCCCCTACTCTACCATGTTGGCTCAGCCTATAACAGTATAACAAAAGCTGACCGTCCTTCCTATGTGTTCTTTTCTTATACATGTACATAAGTATACGATTATCACTGCCCTGGCAAGTCTGAGAAAATTGCAAGAATGCAAGGTTTTCTTAAACAGGTAGCAGCTGACTCTCCCTATATCTATCTACTTAAAAAATCAACATTAAAATTCAAATCTTAGAACAATGTTGCTGAAAATAAAGCCAATTAAAACACACCAAACTTGCTTTCATCTCTCAACTCCTAAGACAAATATATTCAACAATCTAGAAAAAATCCCAACAGCATAGCCCCTGCCCTAAATGCAAAAAATCCTTATGAAACCTTCCTCATCAACCATCAGATAAGAAAATGCAAAAGGAAATGAAGATGAAATTGAGGCCACTGGATCATCTAAAAAGAAGAATGAAAATAGTAATAATAAATTATAAAATTAAAGTTTTCCCCCATGTTTAGAGCATGTCGTTAGTGGAGGCTTAAGAGAGAGTATAGTTAGGAACCAGTTCTGAATGCTGGCCCCTTTTGGTCTGGGTAATTTCCTCAAAGAACACAGAGAAAAACATCTGTATTCATCAGTGAGAGTTCAGTGTTCTTCAACCACATCCATGGTGTGCAACACTCCTGAAAAAAGTGTTTGGAGAAGAAGGATTTGGCTGTGCTTAAACAGACTGGGTATGTTTTCATGTTGTACTAGGAATTTAGATAAAGACACATCAGCACCATTAGGGAGTGGATGGCTGTGTCAATACATAGAACCTTGAAGAAAGCCACTACTGTGACTTTTTTTCCCCTTGAGCTCAATAAGCTCAGAATTAAACAAAATCTATCAACTTTGCCATTTTCCCAGACACCATACAATCTTTGTGGAAGTGAGTTTCTTCATATCCTTACTATGGCCTCTGATGAAAGGACTGCCCCTGCCATCCACTTTGAGCTACAGACTCCTCATGCTGTCATGATGATGCCTAGCATTCTTTTGCTTCCCAGACTGTACCTATTACTCTTAACTCTACAGTCTCAGATGCATTTGGGTGGTATGCTTAGGATCATCTCTGATAAAATATGCATATGTCCTGAAACCCATTGTATTTTCTGTGAATGTAATAAGTGGAAAGTTATTTTACAGGAAATGAAAATCTAAGATTAAAACTCTCCGATGCCATCTATGCCCCTGAGGACTATTATTCCCCATGCCTTAGCAAAATAAACTCACAAAATAGAGAAATTGGCGTTCATTTCAAATTCCTGGGATGTGGACACTCTGTGTGAGCCCTGAGCTCTTTGCAGTTTTGGCTTCTGGATGAATACATTCCAACATACCCATATATAACCAACACTTCTCAGCTGACTCCACAACATCCTGTCTACTTATTGGCCATTGTCCTCATCACCCTCTCATAGGAACCTTGAACTGTGCCCTGAGATGCTAGAATGACAAGTGAACTTTGTCTAACCTTGTCTACCAGGCCTCCAAGCCATTTCTTGCCACCTCCATAATATGTACCATGTAAATTTTCACTTCCCCTTTGCAGTTCCCTTTTATGTGCCATCTTCCCTCATCAGAATATAAGCTCCTTGAGAGCAGGATAAGTCTTTTTTTTGTTTTTTTCTTTTGATGATTAACATTTTAAATATAAATTTATTTATTTTGAGTTTTCAATATTCACTTCTACAAAATTTTGAATTTCAAATTTTCTCCCCATTCCCCACTCCTGCCACTCCAGGACAGTGTGTATTCTGATTGCACTTTCCTCCAATCTGCCTTCCCTTTTATCACCCCACCTTCCCTTCTATTTTCCTGTAGGGTAAGATAGATTTCCATACCCCATTACCTATATATCTTATTTCCTATTTGCCTGTAAAAACAACCTCTAACATTCATATTTAAAGCTTTGAGTACCATATTCTCTCCCTTCCCTCCTCCCACCCACCCTCATTGAGAAGGCAAGCAATTTGATAAAAGTTATACATGTGCAGTCATGCAAAACACCTCCATAACAGTGATGTTGTGAAAGACTAACTATATTTCCCTCTATCCTGTTCCACCCTCCATTTATTCAGTTCCCTCCTTTGACATGTACTTTTACCAAAGTGCTTGCTTCAATTACAGTATATCTTTCTTACTTGTATCTGCATTTCTAGTACTTAATATAGTTCCTGGCACACAGAAGATATTTAATAAACATTTGTTCACACACTTTATTTGTTGATCACATTCTGACTCATTCAGTTTGACATAGTTGGTTTTCCTGGGTGTACCTGACCTTGTATCTCCTTCTCTATAGCCCATTCTACTCAAAAGTAAGAGCTTTGCTAGTTCTTGACTTAAAGGGCAGAACAGGCATATCAGATCTGTGTTGTCTGGAATGAAATGCGCCCAGAGTTAATTCCTGAGATTTCCCAGGAATAAAGAAATACTTTAAAACAGTGTTTGAGAATCTGCTGAATGTTACATGAGATGCCAAAGAAGGGCTGTTTCTATTACCTGCTTGTGTTTTTAAAGTAAACACCTTTCATTTGAAGAGTATCATTCAGAAATTTCTACAATGGAGCATTTTAGTTTGGACAACCTGTCCAGTAGGTGGAAAATACTGAACTCGGAGTCAGAACAATTGGGTTTAAATCTTAGTGCCAACATTGTGACTGTGGTGTCCAAGTCAGCCTCTCTAAAACTCTGTCTTCTCATGTAGTAGTAGTAGTAGTAGTAGTAGTAGTAGTAGTAGTAGTAGTAGTGGTAGTGGTGGTGGTGGTGGTGGTGGTGGTGGTAGTAGTAGAAGAAGAAGAAGAAGAAGAAGAAATAATAATAATAGTTAGCATTTATAAAGTGCTTTGAGATTTACAAAATACTTTACTTATATTATCTTATCTAATCCTTACAACAACCCTGAGATGCATTTGCTATTATTGCCCTCATTTTTTAGATGAAGAAACTGAGGCAGAGAGAGATTAAGTGACTTGCCCAAGGCCATACAGAGTATCCCTACTTTATCTTCACCTCTGCTTCATGGAATCCAAAGTTTCTTTTATGGCTCAGCTCAAATTGTACCTCTTTCATACGATTTTTTCTTGCCCTTGCTAGTTGATAGTGTATCTCCCTGAAAAAATTAACTTATCTTTACTTTGACAGTGTTATTTACCTTCTTCCTTATGTACACATTGCCTTTCCAGGTAGAACATAAGCTCTTTGAGGACAGACTATTTTGTTTTTGTCTCTGTATCCCTAGCACTGAGCATTGTGCCTTCATGCAGTCGGAGTTTGATAGATGCTTGTTGACTGATATAGCAAGATCAGAGGTGTTAAGTGATTTCTGGGGGTCACCCTGCTAGCATTAGAGATAGGATTCTAACCTGGGTTCTCCTTTGTTCACTATCCCATACTATCTCAATCATGTACAAAAGACTGAATTGGGTGCTATGGGGAGACAGGAATGGAAGTCATGGTTCCTGCTCCCAAAGAAATTACAAATGAGTTGTAATGATGGCAAATATAAAGATAACACAAGAAATATGTGTTAAGTAGCAAATAAGGGGTAGAGGCATTGCACAATAGAGTGCCATTTGAGTTCAGAGCAAACTGTGAGTTGATAAACCTTCACAAAAAGGGGAAAGTTGGAGCTGGGCTTTGAAATTGAACTAATGAATGGTGCTGATTCCTTAGGAGAACATGATCAATCCAAATTATTTAGAAAAAAGTGATTCCCTGATCCCCTCCCCTTAATTAGCTTGGTTAAATTGTGCAAATTAGTTCAAATTCACTGAATAATTGCCTTGTCCTCCACTGAGTTCTGGCTATAGAACATAGCTTTTCAGGATACTTACAATGGTTCTCTATTGCTTATTTGCTACATCAATAATATAACAATAGTTTTTATAGTGCTTCATAGTTCACAAGGAAGGAAATAAGCATGTCTTAAGTGCTTACTACATGCCAGGCACTGTGCTAAGTGCTGACAATACAAATACAAGTCAAAAGACAGAAATTCCCTGCCCTCAAAGAGCATACATTCTAAAAGGGGAAGATGGAACACAAAATGGATCTGAAAATTTGGGTGGAGGGTTGGTTAGGGGTGACTGAAAGAACCTCGACTTTGAATCTAGGCTTTCTGACTTGAAATGCATTGCTTTTTTCCACTATATTACTTTTTAAGACCAAAGTCCTCTGATTGGCTTCCTATACCCTCCATATTACAGGTTTTTATCCTCTTATGACACTGACAGAACGACGAAGCCTCTTTTCTGAATAATATCTGCTGCTTACATTTATAACTGAAATAAATGTCAAATTTCAATTAGAAGCAACTGAAAATAAAGGTATAATTGCTTTTCATTCAGTTTCACAAACTCTTTGAAATCTATCCAAGAACCCTAGGTTAAGAACACTTGCTCTTGAACCTAGAGAACATTGTACACAGTAACAACAACATTGGGGCAGGTATGATTGACTTAGATCTTCTCAGCAATACAGTTATTCAAGACTATTTCAAAAGACTCAGATGGAAAATGTTATCCACATCCAGAGGAAGACCTATGGAATCTGAATGCAGATCGAAGTGTAACATTTTCACTTTCTTTTTTTACGTATTTCTTTCCTTTTGTTTTGTGTCTCCTTTTACATGATAATGTGGAAATATATTTTACATGATTGCACATGTATAACCTATATTAGATTGTTTGCTATCATGGGGAGGCAGTAGAGAGAGAAAAAAATTTGGAACTCAAAATTTTATAAAAAATGAATGTTGAAAATTGTCTTTACATGTAATGGGAAAAAATAAAATAATATTTAAATAAAAAAATTAAAAATATAAAAAGGAACAATTGCTCTAAATTCTCATAAAATTTTTTATCTGATTGAAGTAAATATTATCCTACCAAGTTAGCATTGCTTCCTACTACCATGTTATATTCCATCATATCTCCCTCCCTGAGCACTGTACCAAAGAAGTTCCCTCCTTTCTCAATGCCTTTGCTCATGTTATGTCTTAATAATTAATCTTTTAATTGTCCTGTCTGTATCCTTCTGCCACTCAACCTTTAAGACGTACCCTAAGTCCCACCTCCTCCATGGAGCCTGCTCAGGTGCCTTTAGCCTACAGTGATTCTTCCTTCCTCAGGGTCTTACCACATGTATTGTTAAATACTGCTGGTATTTATTAGGTAGGCTAGTTCCTAAACATAGCTAAGCAATTTAACTGCTTGCTAGGACAACATGACCAACACAGGAAACTAGCACAATCAGTTCAGGCATCTCAGTTCATGAGGTGGGGGACATACTTGAGAGACTTTTCTCATGTGTCTCTCATGACATCTGGAAACTTCAGGAGGCAGGACAGTGTGGTAGAAAGAGCAGGGGGTGTTGAGTCAGAAGACCAGCATACAAATCCTATCCCTGAGGATTATGTGTGACTACATGTGATCCTGTGAGACCTCGAGCACATCATTTAAACTCCATGGGCTGTACTTTCTTCATCTGTAAAATGAGGGAGTTGGACTAGAGGGATTATAAAATTCCTTCCAACATTAAATCTCAGATTCTATCAACTTAAGCACCTAGTAGGGGTGAACCTTAATAGACAGTAACATATATGATATATATACTAATATACAGCAGTTTGCTATTACTTAGTACAGATGACTATGAAAACAATTTCATGGAAAAATAGATTTTGCTGCCTCTGAATCACTAGAGTGATGACACAGTCAATGTTTATCCTTCCATACAGATTAAATAAATGCACCTCCCAATCACTGCTAAGGAACTATGGTGTAATTCATTTTGGGGCAGAAAGTCATGAAAGATGAGGTAAGAAATGCTTGTTTGAAAACTGCTTTTTATTCTGCATGTCCTAAATACCCCCCCTATTTTAAGAGAAAAGACAAGAAAGAGGGCTTAAAGTCATGGATAGTCCCAAAGCAACTGAATCAGCCATTCTGTTTGAGTTACTATAACTTTTACCTTAAATTTTTACTCAGGCAAGATGAACAGTTTGTGTGTGTGTGCATGTGAGTATACGTATAAATCCAATGCTTGTTTATCTTTCTACCTAAATCCAACTTTTCCCTCCTTTTTTCCCTCTAAGAAACGATACACAGGCCTGAAAAAGAAGATAAATTAGTCATGTCATGAGAATGGGAGATAACAGAAGGACAGTCCATGTGTTGGAATGGACTTTGTAAAAAGTTAGCACAGAAAAGAACAAAACCTCCAGTGTGATGAGCAGATTTTCCAAGGGATATTTCTAGAACAACACGGTGAAAATTTATACAGGATGAGAATCTGGATTTGAATTCCCTCTCTGCTATTTATTAGCCAAGGGTGGCACATCATGAAACTTCCCTGGGCCTAAACTCTCTTATCTGGAAAATGAGAGTGTTTACTACCCAGCTTGCCTCTGAGATCGTTCTATGACTGAAAGATATATAAAGATATATATATATAAAGATACTCATCCACTTGGGCTGAAGTTCTCAACTGTGTGGGATGATGCATATTTCCTTTGACAAACAGGGTCCCATATTTCTTGACTCATTAGCAAAGAGGAGAGGTAAAAATTTTCTGGAAACTGTAATATTGGCTCCGTTAAAGTGTGGGACCAGATTCTATGTAACATGATGGGAACTTTAGACTTCCACAAGAACCACCAGTTTGTGGTAGTTTCAGGGATTCTAAGGAAAGCACAGAAGACATTTTTGAGCAACATGACATGATATTTTCCTTTGGTCTATTTCACTTCCCCTCTAAGGATTTTCTTTTTCCCCACTAAATGGCTTCCATTTGTAGCCTCTATATTTCTTTAATTTTCCTTATCAAAATCTGCCCTATATTAGAAAGAACCCCAGGAACGAATTTACAATATAGTATAAATGTCCAGATATTATTTAGTACAGTTTTCCTCTTCCCAGGAGCATTTAATACATAATAATTTTAATATGTAAAATTTAATATGTAAAAATTCCTTAAACCAAAACAATAAAACTCAAATGTTAATGTAGGAAGAATCAACAGAGAACCTGATGGAGAAGTCTGGCTGGGGGGGGTTTAAAGAATCCTAGTGACATTCCCCATACCCCAGATCATGGATGGACCCATAAGTTTGTCCCAGGCAAAGAGATTTGCTATTCACTGCTAGAAGCTAAATGACAGAACATTTCCGTAGAAAAGAGTAGCATAAGTGATCACTTATCATATCCATTTGCTCTTTACACCAGAGTCACTTCACTATGACGTCAATACAGGGTTGACTCGCAGCTGTCTGCTTGAGCTCCCATCCCCATCATTATTCTGTATGGTGTTCTTCACTTGGCTACAGTCATCACGTTTTCTTTTCAACTGCAGGGTTAATATTCCACCATTTCCTGGACTCTCAAACAAGTTAAAATTTGGTATTCTCGGAAATAACTGTCAGTCTCATTGCTAGAGAATGAAGGTTGACAGGTGTGAACCCTGTTCAGACATCATTAGTTGCAGTACAATGCACCTACCCTTATTCAAACTAACATGGATGCTTTTTCATTCTGATAGAGAATCAAGTAGAGTGTGTTTAACGGCTCAGAAGATATAGCAGGAAAACTTCTCATTAGATACTTCCAAAAGGCAGATGTTTTCAATGCAAATGCTGGGTGTAATTATCTGAGGATTCTGGTACTACAGATCATGGAATTCTAGAGCTGGAAAGGACAATGGGGGTCAGCAGGTCCATTTTTTCCATTTTACAGTTGAGGAATCTAAAGCCCAAAGAGAGAAAATGACTTGCTAAGATCGACAACTAGCTAGTGGCAGAGCCAGAATTAGAATCCAGGTCTTATGACTCCCAGTCACAAGTTCATTCCATTACACCACATTGATTTTCCTCCTGAAGGGAGACCCCACTAATGTCCCCTAACTCTCTGTCTATGCGCATAAATTAATCATCAGCAAAATCAAAACTCATAGGAGAGTTTGCAATTCACTGAGCATTTATTCGTCCTTTTGTATTCCTCCAATTGTCTTCATTTAAAATTACAAAATTAATCATTAATTAACTTCTTATTTGTGTCTGACATAGAGCTAGGAACTGTAGATACCAAATTAGATGGCTGTGCCAACTAGAAGCTTATAATCTACAAGAATAAAGACATAGGGAATGTATGAACAGTGTGATGTTTCGGACTAAAATGCTGAAATGGTACACAGATCATAACAGCTGTGTTATTTAGAACAGGAGATTTTAAAGTTTACTAAATATTTTTACCTGCAACAAACCCAAAAGGAGGGGAGTTCAAGGACTGATAATTCCCTTTTAAAGATAACAAAACTACGCTAGTCAGTAGATAGTCAGCAGAGTGAATAAATGACAGGAATGAACTCAGCTATTCTGATTCCATTTTCAAAGACCTTTCCACTGCAATACACCACCACTCAATTAAAAGATATAGGGCTAAAAATTTACATTCTATACAAGGAAAGGATAAATACATTTTGAAGACAGAATGGAAGGGGCAGGGTTGTAGGAATTTTCAGCTTGCACAGAATGGGCTTTGGAAAAACTGCCATCTTCCTAGCTAGTCTCTTGTCAAAAAATTCTAAAATACCCAAGAGGAGAAAACACCTTTTTGACATGCCAAGGTCTTATTTTGGGGCTCAGTTTAATCATTATCTAAGAAGGACATAAATTCTAGGGAACTTCTAAGAATAACATTCTTTACGAGCAATTACAAATGAGAATTTTGGTAAAAGGAATTATTTTGGGGGAAAATATTAAAACAAAGGACTTTTGGCAAGATGTCTCAGTGCAAGGTCTTACCTAAGCCCAACTCCCATTTGTCACCTTGAAAATAGCAGGAAATTAAATAATATGCCAAATAAAAGAAGAATAGCTAACAACAGAGAGGGGACAGGGAAGACTGTCACTTCATGGGAGGGAAGTTAAAGTGTCTATTATATGCCAGGCAGTGTGGAAGGGGCTTTACAAAAAAAAAAAAAAAAAAAAAGGTTCACAGAAAGAGTAAGAAAGAAACTCAAAAATAATCATCTAGTTATTGTTCAGACCTTTCAGTTGTGTCTGACTCTCCGTGACTCCATGTGGGGTTATCTTGGCAAAGATACTGTAGTGGTTTGCTATTTCCTTCTCCAACTCATTTTACAGAGGAGGAAACTGAGGCAAATTGGTTTAAGTGACTTGCGCAGGATCACATAGCTAGTAAGTATCTGAGGTCTGATTTGAATTCAAGAGGATGAGTATTCCTTACTCCATGCCTGGCACTCTATCCACTGTACCATCTAGCTGCCCCCTAATCCTCTAAATCCCCTAAACTCTGAAAGTTTAAAACAGTGATGCAAAAATCCATGAAGGGAGGAAGGATATAGTAACAGCAATAAGAACCCAGAAATGACAGTGGAAAAACTAAAAATTTCCAATAAAATGTTAAAGAAAGATATTAGGATGAAAATTAGTACTAAGATTACACGTATCAAGGAATCTGAAAAGATAAACAAGAAAGTAGATAATTTAGAACAAACGATGGAGACTCTCTTGAACAGCGAGTTTTCTGAAAGAAAAAGGAGATAGGCAGATTTGGAACTCAAAGATGTAGAAGTGGAAGAAGGAATACTGGAACAATACCTGAAATTTCAATAAGCCAAAGCAACCACCTTGAAGACAAGTACAATGATCTAAGAATTACTGGTCTACTAGAAAAAAATGTGAAATAAAAGTCTGAATATCATACTTCCAATGAATAATTGGAATTTAATTCCAATTAAATTCCAAGCATTTAATTCACTTATTATGTTTCTCTGTTTATTTCTGGGTCTATCAAGAAAAATAAAACAGTCCCTGGTCTCAAGGAATTTATGTTCTAATGGGGGAGGCAACATATATAAATTAGTATATAGAAGATAAATAGAAAGCAGATGAAAGGTAACCTTAGCGGAAAGAGCACTAGATGTGGGGACTATGAAAGGTCTCCTGGAAGAGATGGTGCTGGAGTTGAATCTCAAAGTGAACCAGAGTAAATAAGAGGAGGGAGGGACAGTCTGTGCAAAGTCATGGAGATGGGAGATACATAAATCCTATATAAGGAAGAGTAAGGGTAAGTAAGCCAGTACTGCTTCACTACAGACTACATGGTGCGTGTGTGCATGTATGTGTGTGTGTGTGTGTGTGTGTGTGTGTGATGTATTAAAGAAGTAGAAAGATAGGGACTAAGTTGTGAAGAGCTTAAGTGCAAAACAGAGGTGTTGATAGTCGATCCCAGAGGTACTAGGGAGCCACTGGAATTGAGAGAGATGACATTGTTAGACCTGCACTTTTAGGAAATCCTATGTGAATGAATGATTGATTGGAATGGGGAAAGACGAGGCAGATTCCAAACAGACTGGACTGTTGTAGTCCAGTTGAGAAAACAGAGTAGTGAGAGGCAATTTAAAAAAAGTTCATGGATTTGGAGACAGAAGTAACCTTGGAAACTGTCTGATACAGTCACCTCACTTTTCAAATGGCAAGTTTGGGTTCTAGAGTGGGAAATGGATAGGTTGTGAGAGGTCTTCTAACTCCAAATCCAGTGCCCATTCTACAGTACTACTTCTTTCATGAATTAATGTTTGTGGGAATGAGTTTCCACGAAAATGAAGGAACACCTCAATAAGTGAAGAGATATTTACCATTCCTGGCTAGATGGCACCAATATAACAAAGATAATGATACTACCTAAAGTAATACACAGATTTAGCACTATACCAAACTGCTAAGGGGATACTTTATAGAATTAGACA
This sequence comes from Bettongia penicillata ogilbyi, assembly GCA_023548195.1. NCBI lineage: Eukaryota > Metazoa > Chordata > Mammalia > Diprotodontia > Potoroidae > Bettongia > Bettongia penicillata. The sequence goes on from JAJHZJ010000090.1 coordinate 13,196,525, forward strand.
AAAATGATTAAAAATGAAGAGGTATAGGCATTCCCAGATCTCACATTATATTATAAAGCAATAATTATCAAAAGTATTTGGTACTGGGTTAAAAAAAAGAAAAGCAAATGCAGGTAGAGGCCATGTATATCAAAATAAAGAATATAAACTATTAGGAGAGGGCCTTTCATTCAACAAAAATGACTGAGAAAATTGAAAAACAGTTTAGTAGAAAACAGCTTCAGATTAACATCTTACACCATACATTGCAGTAAATTCCAAAGGAGCAACCTATCTAAATATAGCAGGTCATATCATAAAAAAATAGGTCATGTCTTTCACAATGATGACTGGGGGAAATTCATAACTAGACAAGGGAAAGAAGAGATTATAAAACACTAAAAATACTACTTCAATTTTATGAAATTAAGAAAAAGATTTTGCATTCTTCCCACCCCCCACCAAATCACTGTGGCTAGAAGTAGAAGAAATGCATAGACTAGGAAAAAAATCTACATTAAAAAAGCCTAACATTCGCAGTCAATAGGGAATTTATGTACATTTGTAAAATGAAACATAATTTCTCAATTGAAAAGTCACCAAAAGATATGAAGAAATAATTTTCAAAAAAAGAAATGCTAAAACACCAATAGTCATCTGAAAAATGCTCCAAATAATGAACAACAGAAAAAATGCAAATAAAAGTCCCACTTATGGTATCATTTCACATCCATCAAACTACCAAAGTTGGTAAAAGTTAGGAATAATAAATGGTGGAGGCGCTGAGCAATTGCATTACAGCAGTGGCATCAACTCACATAGAAACAGATTCCTGCTTCATATTGACTTAGAAAACCATAAATTAACATTATTCATGTTGTATTGTATTTATTTTGCCAAACGTTTCTCAATTACAGTTCAATCTGGTGTAGATAGCTGGCAGTGCGAGTTTGACACTTGCATTACAGCGTTTATACTCCAAGGAGATCAATGACAGAAAAGTCCTATAAGAACCAAAATATTTATAGACACTATTTGTAGTAGCAAAAAAGCTTCAACAAAGCGTGAGTCTGTTCACTGGGGAGTAACTAAAAAAAGACAGTGGCATATGAAATTAATGGAACAACTCTGTGTTGTAAGGACCAATGAATGTGATAAATGCAGAGTAACTATGAAAAAATATGTATAAGATGATACAGAGCAAAGAGAGCAGAACAGTATTATAATGTGAGGACATTAAAAGACAACAGAACAGAGATCAAATTCAATAGCTGATATTGGTTCCAGATGACCAACATCAAAACACCTCTCTTCTCAAGGGATAGTAAACTATAAGAACAGAAAGTTATACATATCATTAGTCCTAATTACTCTACTGGACCATATTGCTCAACTGATATCCACCCCCTGTCCCCAAAGTAAAGACATCACCTAGGAGCAGAGCTGGTTATTGGGAAGTGAGTACTGTGTCAAAACAAGATTTTTCAATATTAAATCACTTCAATATTGTTAACAAATTTTCAAAAGTCAAAATATTTCATATTTTGACCACAGGTACTACTTTCCTTGAGTAAAAGGGCTTTTTAAATTTAAGGAGTCCCTGCCATTTTCTGACTTGATTTGGAATTCAACATTGGAACCCAGCATTATTCTTCTAGCTGGTGGCTTTAAGTCTGAAGGGTAAGGTATAACAAAGGCAAATCTATTTAGATGGAGGTCACATACTCTGAGGAATAGGAAAAGGATAACAGCCTTTTGCCCATCCAACTAGTGGGCGATACTTGAAATATTCTTCACAAGAGCCTGTTAAAACAAAATCTGAATCCTGAATGACTTCATTTATTAGGGGCTTCTGATAAATGAGCTACAGGCATCGAGGGGCTCTCATGTGAGAAAGAATGACTTGGGTTAGGAACAGGGCAAGTGCCTGTGCCTTACAAAAAGCACTAGCTACTATGAAAGTCAAAAAGAAGAACCCTCAGCAAAAACCCACTGGGCTGCCCCTGCTCTCATACCAATGACAAACTGAACTGAAATTCATTTGAAATCAAGTACCAGTTTACGGGACTTTTAAGACCAGAGTACTAACTTGTGGCTTAATGAGCACATTATAGCTGTAGGCTATGCTTGTTAACTGTTGAAAATATTTGAAAAAGGCTTTGGGTATGGCAGGGTAATGGTGGTTATGAAACATCTATTCTGAAAGGAAACTACCTCTGTATAAGCCCTGTCTCCAAGCAAGTCACCTGCATAATGTCAATGATTAGAGATGAATCATTCCATGTTCTGGACCACAGGAGCTCCCATTAAAAACCTGCTCAGATTTCCTAGAGACAGGAAGGTAAACAGCATCTGCAAATGTGTTAGAGAAAGATTGGGCAGCCTCGCTATTGTAAAACAGTCACTGAGGGTTATACTCCACAGATCAGACAATACAAGATTGCCTGCTTCGATTCTCCTGCCTTCAGGCAGGTAAGGTATTACTACCATTGTATTACTACCTGTAAGACAATTGAGGCTGATGGTATATTCAAGGTCTATGTGGAGGATACTGGATTTGAAAAGTGATTTTTCAAAATTATAGAAGCAATATTAAGAAATGTACTTGCCCCATAATGTAGGTGCAAGAGGATCTAGTGACTAGATATCTGTGTGAATATCATTCAATACTATCCTGATCATGATATCTCTACTTATTCAAATCCCTCTTGTGGTTTAAAGTATTTCCTGTTTAATGCCATTAACAAAAAAAAGATATCTTGAGGATAGGGTTACACATTCACCCATGATAATGAAACTGATAAAAGATGAGTCAGCTGAAAGCAGAAAACAAGAGTCCAGGTGCAATGAGCCAGATAATATTTTGTTACAAGAAATGAACATGAGAGGTGTCTATAAAGGTCTTGATGATGGTTGCTGTAGATGGGCTTTGGACAGCTAGGAATGACATAAATAATTCAGGTCTTTAAAGGGATGGTGTAACTGGGGTAGGAATGGGCAAGAAGTTAGATAATACTCTCTGCCTGAGCAACATGGTGTACTGGAAGAACATTAATCTTTCCTCTGTCCTCTACCAAAACCTTAAACCTACCACACTCTGAAACTGGGTCTCCAAGGGGCCCCTGCCAAGGTCTCCTGAACCCCCCTAGCTTTAGAGTGATTATCAAAAGTAACTGTTGTTGTTTCTCACCCAACCTGTTCTCTTTGTTTTCTTGACCTCATTAAAAGGGCCGTGCCCTGGCTACTTCTTAAACAGGCCTTATTCAATGAATGGGTGTTGCCTCACCCTAAATGAGTGCCTGCAAAGACCTTGGCCTAAAGGCCCCAAAAGTCTCCTAGTGCATCCTGGGCCATCTCCAGTCATCCTGAGGAATATCAGGTCAATGGATTCAGATGACTCTGGAAGAGAAGTGAGGCTGGTGACCTGCACAGCCCTCCCTCACTCAAAACAAAGTCCAGTGCCAGTCATGTCATTATTTCTCTGATGGCATGGTCTTCTTTGGCAACGAAGGACAAGCACAATGATGATGAATCTTCCAGAGAGAGACTTCAGTTTGAATTTAACACTTAAGTGTTAGGGAATTGTTCAAGACCCTTAAAGGTTAAATGATTTGCTCAGAGTCCTTCAGCTAGTGTATTTGTGCTCTTAGTACCTAGCACTGTACCCAGCATATATGGTAGTAGGTACTTAATAAATGTTTGCTAATTCATTAAGTTGCAAAAGCATGAAACTCCATCTGCCTTACTCTAAGTAGGACACTCTAATTACACATATCTGGCATGGGGCATGGGGATGAGGAGGAATGGATAATATGTTTACTAAATATCACTCAATGATGCTGTAAGGGAAGATCTATGCAAATCTAACAGTTTTACATAAAAGTGAGCTAGTACTTCATAATTTTGCCTAGAACTGACCTTCCATTGAATGACAAAATCACAGAATCATAGACTGTTAAGAGATGGAAGGGACTTCAGTGGTTGTATAGTTCAGTGGTCTCCAAAATGGGGACTGTGGTACCCAAGGAACTCATGGTATGATTCCAAAGGATAGGTCATTAATCAATGACAGGGGAAATAGATCACACTCCAGTCTGCCTACATGTCTCCAACACAGTCATACCTAATCTTCATCTATTAATGCCTAATATTCCTTCCCTTCCCCCTATTGTGCTAGATCTCATCGTCCTTCTTTCTGAGCCAGGCATCTGCCCTTCAGAGAAATCAAGGACTAGGACACTTACAGCAGCAGCTACTTGGGTATAATTGGGCAAATCCCACATTCCCCCTCCTCCTTTCATCCCCACCAGCATATTAAACCCCAGCCTTCCAGATCACCTCATGGTCCAGCATATGTCCTTTGTAGGGTGGGCTATTTACTCTTAGGCAGAGACTAGAGAGACCCTTACATCACTCTTATTTTCATTTTGAGTGCAAAGCAGTGAATCATCTAGCATAAACAGAACAGGATAGATGGCAATCGAATTACATTATTTCTTCTCCTCCCCCGACTTGTTCTCCTCAGTCCCCTATTTCTGCTGAGGTTGCCTCCATCCTTCCAGTAATCCTGCTTCAATTATCTAGGTGTTATCCTTTATTCCTCTCCCTCTCCTTCCTTGCCTCTCTCCTTTTCTCTCTCCTTCCACTATCCCTCTTTCTCCCTCCCTTTTTCTCCCTCTCTCTTCCCCTTCTCTCCTTCTCCCCCTCTATTATCTCTCTGTTCGTCTGGCTCTCTCTCTTTCTCCAAGAACTAGTCATAATGTTGTCATTTCTAGCTTACCAACATTGCTGGCCTTTATCTCCTCTCCACTTATGTAGCCACCGCCCCAGTTCAGACCCTCAGTAACTTTTGCCCAGACTATTGAAATGCCCTCCTAATTGTTCTTCTAGATTCATGTTTCTCACCACTATAAATCCATCTTCCACAAGGCTGACAAGGTAATTTTCCTAAAGTGTACTTCAGACCATATCACATTCCTACTCACAAAACTCCAACGACTCCCCACTGACTCTAGCATCCAATATAAATTCCTGTTTCACATTTAAAGCCCTTCAAAACCTGCCCCCAAATTACCTTTCAGTCTTTTTTATGCATTACCCACTCTCCCATACTCCCTTCTCCAGGTAAACTGGTCTTTCTGTTACTCAAACTTACACAGAAACACAACTAAAACACCCAAACATGACTAGGAAATTCCATTAAGCAGAACCACATGAAGAAAGAGAAATGACTTTATAGAGAAAACATTCTGCTGGGATGAAATCAGAACTAACACACTTTTGAGAAACATGACTCTGAGATTTTGTGATGTTTACAACCTAATATTTGTTGTGTTAGCTATCTTTCAATTTAAAAAAATTCCTTAAAAAAAGAGAGAAACTCACCTGCTTGGCTAGCTGCAATGATCTAATTAATTGAATAATTAATTGCTAATAAACAAGTATCATTTATGAATTCATCTTATTTCATAGGACACCCAATGGATTTTGTTGAAAATAAGGAAGACTGTTCAGTCACATTGTTATCATGAAAATAGAAATATTTTCATTGAGAAAGATGTTTTGTACTGCTAATAAAATAAAAGAATATTTTAAAATATTTTAACTTCCTTTTGCATTTCTATATTGTACATATTTTGCAATGTACTATTAATACCCTAATACAGATGTATGATTTATGAATAAATATAGTTTTACTAGGGATGCATGCTCAATTTTTTTTTACTGAAAGAGATATATAATCAAACAAAGCTTGAACCTCAATAAGAACTCTTTCTACAACAGACCTGCCAAGTAGACACATTGACCCTTTCCTTGAAAGCCTTTAGTCAACAGATATCCACTACCTCCCCGACAACCCATTCTACTTTTTTTACGTCTCTAGTCAGAGATGTGCTGCAGCCAGCTCTAACCAGCCTTTTAGAGTTCACTGTTAAATTTTCAGAGTAAGTCTTTACACTTTGAAAGTCAACAATAGCTACAAATCAGGCCTCCATTTACTGTTTTGTTGATAGTCTAGGTCTTTAGAAAGTGTAATAATGCAGAGGAATCTTAAAAGTGTGTATATGCATATATTTCCCTGCCTCCCTCATTCGCTCACCAGTCTGGTTGTTAATGTTTACCAGCACACCCTTGTATTGCTCTATAAACATTACCTGAGCTTGGTAGGAATTCAGTAGAGAGCTCAGGGAATGAAATCATTACTAGACAGGAGGTCTGGTGATTGTAAAGTAATTAATAATGATAAAAAACAATAACTACCATTGATACAGTGCTTTCAGGTTTTCAAAGTGCCTTGCATTCATTATCTCATTTGAACCTCATGACAGCCTGGGATCTAGCTGTTAAGAAATTTTCCTTGACATTTTAATCTAAATTTTCCTCTTTGCATTTTTTGCACATTGTTCCTTCTTCTGCTTTCTGAGGCCAAGCAGAATAGATCTGATCCTACTCTTGCCCATGTGACAACTCTTCAAATACTTGTCTATGTCCATCATACCTTTCCCCATACATCATCCCTTCTCCAGGGTAAACATTCCCACTTCCTGCCACCTTTTATAACAAGCTCTTGGTGCCCTTCAGTAGCTTAGCTATCTTCCTCTGGATGTTCTTCCACTTTTAATCCTGCCTTATGTGGTACTCATAAATGAACACGTAGCCTTCATTTTATTCACAAGAAAATAGGATGAGTTTGCCAAATGCTTTGTTTAGATCTAGGTAAATTATCTAACATTCCTTTGATCTAAGTCCAGTAATCCCATTGATAAAAAAACCAGATTTGTCTCCAATGAATTGTTCTTGACAAATATTCTTGATGAAGACCATGTTTGGTCTTGTTTGCTTGGTTTTTTCCTTTTCCCCTCCTCCCTTCTCCTAGATGTTCACTAATCATTTTGTTAGTAACAGGTTCTGAAATTTTGACAGGGATTGAGGTAAAACTCAAATTTGGATGATGTTTTCTGTTACTTAATTCCAGAGCTCCTCTTCTTGTTTTCTGCACTCTTCCAAAGATCATTTAGAGTGGCTCAGGAGTCACACCTGCCAGTTCTTTATGTATACAGAAATGCGATTCATCTAGGTCTGAGGTTTTGAACTCACTGCAGGCACCTCTGTGCTCTCTTCTAACCTCCCTTTTTATCTTGGATATGAACTAACTTTTCATTCTCTCTTTATAATCTAAAGATCATTCCAATTAGCAAAGAAAACCATATCCAACTAAAAGTTGAATAGCCTCATTTTTCTCTTCATCCATTCCATCTTTCCCCAAGTAGCTTTCCTCCCAAAGGAAATCACCAAAGTCTATTCTTGAGATCAGAAATAGGGTTGGGTAGATTTGGAATATGGAATTAGAAAAACATTTCTCGTCTAGGTTTCAGTGATAGTACTCTTTTCTATTTATAAAAAGCTTTGTAAGTTTCAAAGTGCTTTTAGACATGATCTCATTTGATACACACAACAACCCTGTGAAATAGACTAGGCAGATAATATTTTCATTTTCAAATGAGGAACCTGAGGTTGAGGGAAATGAGTTCAATTTTTCAAAAAAGTTTTATTGCTGTGTTTTGATTTAACATTACAGTCACTTATGGATTACTCCATGGAAGTTCCCTTGCAACAAAGAAAAAACTAAAAATTCAGCGACCTCATGTGAAAGTTAATATAATATTCCATATCTATAGTACCTCTCACCTCTCCATTTTGAAAAATTAACAGAAGTCTATTTTCTCTTCTTTCCAACCCCCTCCTTATTAGGAAAAAAGAAAACCAAATTCTTTGTAACAAATTTTCAGTCAAGTAAAACAAATTTACTCAATGTCTGTATGCAAAAATTTATGTCTCTCTGAACCCCATATCCATTGCCTCTCTTTAATTGACAGACTGGTCTTCTGGAATTATCATTGTACTGATGAGAATTCTTGCAGTTTACAGAGCCAGTAAGTTGCAGATCTGGGCCTAGAAACCAAGTCTTTTACTCTCCCTTCCACGCTGCTATGGAAGTTTCTACGAAGCTGCCTTTTTGAAGTTAAGATTGGGTATGGTTTAAGCATCTCAAGTTATTTTCTAACTAAAGATAAAAAACATAATAACTCCCTGAGCCATAGTGGAATTTTGTATGTCATTGACAAGCAGAATAATTAAGAGCTAACATAACATGAAGACTCCAAGGACAGTAAAAGCTGAGCAAATGGGAATTTGTTGTGTTCTGACTTGTGTTTTTCTTTATTTAGTTTTCCTTTAGACATTTTACTTTTAAGCAAGGTCAGCTCTAGACAGAAATATGAGGTGGGTTCTTTGTTTTCATTATCCTGCTGTTTCCCTTCAAATCAATTCTACAAACATTAAGCACCTATTAGGTATAAAGCACAGTGACTACACCAAGACTACAGAGTCAGCCTGTGCCCTTAAGTAATGTATACTTCCAGGGGGAAAACAAGACAGGCACAGGCACACACACATACACAAACACACACACACAGAGGAGTACCAGCAATGATAAAGTTGTAATTCCAATTTGTCACTATTGAGGGTCCATTGCCCTCATGAAGACTCTTGACTCTTCAGTATTCTGCTCTCCCTGGCATCCATGACCAAAACTTTTCTGCCTAGTGTGTTACAACTCCTTAAAGGCACTACAATGGGAATAAGTCAGAGCCCTGGCTCTCTGTCACACACTAACTGGCTATGTCACTTAAGATCCTATTTTCCTATACTCTTTATCTTATTCCTTCAGGATTTTTTCTTTCCATATTATTCTTTCTAGACATCTGCCTTCACTCGAGCATCTTACCTATCTCTCCACCACCAGAATCTTGGACTATACCCCTGAGACACTTGACTCTGAAGGGAAGGCCTTCAATTTATCTTACCTGAAATTAGGTGTCCACGACACCTCCCCTTCAGCTCCTCTATGTGCTGTCTTCCCTATCAGAATGCAGCCACCTTGAGGGCAAGGACAAATTTGTTGTTTACCGGCATTTGACAAAGTACAATGCCTGACATAGTAACCCTTAATAAATGTCCCCTTCCTCCTTATCTGTCCTCCTATATATCTATCTGTCCCAGGTTTAATATGATAAAGTAATTAATGCCAAGATATTAATGGCTCACAATGCCTTAATTGCAATTTGAAAGAGACCAACAAGAAGTGACTAATTGTAAAATTTCAGTTACCAGCCAGAGCTGGCAGGAGAGACATTTTTTGCAAGATCTAGAAGGTTGACCTACATGGTTGAGTTTTGCTGGGGACAGCTAGGTGACACAGTGGCTAGAGTGTTAACTCCTTATCTGGAAGACCTCCCTCAGATACTTAATAGCTGTATAACCCTGGGCAGGTGACTTAACCTCTCAGCCTCAATTTCCTCATCTGTAAAATTAGAATGATGACAATACTTATATCCCAGGAATGTTGTGGGGATTGAATGAGATTACATTTGTAATGTGCTTTATAAATTATAAGTCTTATTGCTGTTAAAATAATAAACAAAAACTATATAAGTAGCTTATGTTCTACTATGTCAGTGACTTATCACTCAATCATTCAAGTGTGAATGACCAAATTAAAAAACTTGCCTCTTACTAAGAGTAATAAATAAGTTGCATTTGATACACTCTTTTTCTTAAACTAATTCAAAAGAATTTTTCATTGCAGATGTCAGCTTGTAGCTATTTTCCTTCCCTCTTTCCTTCCTTCCCTTTCCCCTCACTCCCACCCTTCTCTGAAACTGTAGTCATCACTGACATATGGCATCACTCCACATTTTATAGACTGTGGCCAAAGGCAATAATCTCAAAGTCAGTACAAGAATTAATTATAACCTGCAAAGTGCACTCAACCTTCAGATGCAAAATGACAGGTAAACAGCACAATTTGAAATGAACGTATTTCATCTTAGAAAATGCTTACATATTAAGGGGGTTTTTATTTACCAACTATTCAAATCCCTGTAATAATACAACTACTAACACTAATGCTGTTATTAGCCCAACTGCTGCTGCAAACGCTTGCAGGTGCTGTAAGAGTGAGAAATGAGAGTCTATCTTCCCAGCTTCAAATTAGCCCATAATGGATAATTTGATGCCCACATTATTTCCAAACAAGAAATTCCCTAAATGCTAATTGCTTCTAAGAGCTGCTGAGTTAAAGGGGACAAATATTTCCTCTCATAAAAAGAGACACCCATTTCGGAAAAGATCCATTTAATACAGGGAATTTTTAATCAGGATAGGTTATGAGGAAAGGAAAGACGATGTGTAAATAATTATTACATTCACTGGAAAGGGAATATTGAAGTATGTTAACTTTATCTTCCTTATGTCCAACGAATGGGGGGGAAAGATACCCTTGGCTTCCTAATCCACATTAGGTCCTTGTGGAACAGCAGAGAATGGACAACTTTGGGGATGTCATTGGAACACATAATGATGATTAATTGATATTAGACACTATGACAGATCTTCCTAAACTGCTTTTTGGCTATATATGTCACTCCACTACTACTCATTACTTTCAGCACCCTGGAGAAGTCCCTCAACTTCCAAGCCTCTCATGTAGGACCAAAAGGGATTTTAGAGGTCATCTAATCCAAACTTCACTCCCACCTTCCCATTTTATGGAAGAGGAAACATAGGCCAGCAAGGTTACAAGAGAAGAGCCAGAATTTGGACCATGGTCCTCTGACTCCAACTCTAGCCCTCTCCCACTATATCACACTCTTTCTCTGCTTTCTCATCTGTAAATGAGAAGGTTAAATCGGATGATCTTTTAGATTCCTCCTAGCTCTAAATCCTATCTTCCTGCTCAAAACTTTTCAGTGGTTCTCCACTAGCTGCAAGAAGATGAACAAATTTCTTAGTATAGCTGTCAAGGTCCTCTGCGATCTAACTGAGGGCTTTTTATCTTGGCATAGGAGAACATTTTAAAAAATATTTTGATAACTATAGCTCAACATAATTGATTTCCTCTGTAACCCTATATATTTTATGCATTTGAAAGATACTATTCTGAGAATGGGTTTGTAGACTTCTCCACATTGCCCAAGGGGTCTATGGAACAAAGTATATTTAGAACCTCTGATCTAATTCTAACTTACCTTTTCATACTGATAATGCATGACTTTATGAGGAAGGGAAAAATCATGTGTAAATAATTATTTATATTTACATGTACCCATAATTTCATGGAAATTGGTCTATTCAAAATCCAATATACCTTTCATTTCTCATTGCCCAGTCTTGACAAATATAGGTTCCCTTCCCTTCCTTTTCCCCCTTCCCCATATTTTCTATTTATTGAAATCTTTCTTATCTCTCAAGTTCCAGCTTAAATGTTATACTTTCTGTGACCACTCTTAACCACTCTGATTCTTTTCCTCCTTTAAATCAATGCCTTATTGTCCATATGTACCACTAACTTGGAAACCAGAATGTCCTAATATTTTCAATTACCTTTTCAGGTGTATCTGACATTATCTCACTCAACTAGATACTAAGCTTCTTGAAGGAAGAGAATTGTCTTCTATAAAACAAAATAAAATAAAATTTGCTCAACAGAGAGTACAATGTCTTACATATAGTAAGTTATTCAATAAATATTTGTTAACTGGTCCTCTATCAAGAATGTTTAATGGATTTTTAAAAATTGTCTTATAATCTTTATATCACAGTTATTTCCTCCCCATACACTCTCCCTTAGGCTATACCTTTCAATGTCACAAAGAAACACAATTAAGCAAAAACATTTGGTACGGAAATGTTGTCTGACAATGCATATGAAATTCTTTCATATTAGTTCTCACCTTTCTGAATGCGTTGGTTTTTGGTTTTTGGTTTGGTTGGTTTTTTTTTACAAATGAAATATCCAGAATGAATTTCTATAAACATTGTCCTGCTGGGATGCTTGCTGATGACTGGATCATCCTAAAGACCAAGAAATATTTTTTTCTTTTCTTTTTTTTTTAATCCGCACTGACCAAACAAGTTTATTTTCCTTTGAAGTTTCTCTGCAGAGCCAACATTTTGGAATAAACATTTGTAATTTGTCATGCCCATAGAAGATGTTTGTTTTCTCAAACAAGTGCTCTATTTGGCAAACATCTGCCACTTGTCCCATTTGTGCAGCACTTGTTTGTTGAAGATACTTTAGATTTTATCTATCCTCCAAGTGGACTGGATGGTGACACAGCCCTAGCAATATATGTCCTTTCCCCAAAAGGTTCAATTAAATAGGTGATAGAAATAGATTTTAAGTATTCTGGGATAATAATGTTGGGGAGAGGAAGCCCTAAGCCATATTCCTCAGTGGCTGACAGTTTTCCTATCCCCATTTCCTAGCTTTAGGGCTCAACACCCACCTAGTATTTTTTTTCTGCAAGCAAACAAGAAGGTGAAATGTAAAAATCTACCTGGCATACTAGCAAGTTATATTAAATACAATATTATGAAACTAGGCTCAATTTTAATTAGAACAAATCATTGTTATATTTCATAGATAAATCACATTATTATAAAAAGTATCAGCTGCTTACTAACAGTATAGGTGGCCAGAAATGAGAGAAGAGAAATTTTTTTAAAAGAGAAGAAAAGGAAGTACAGAGGAAAAGAAGACAAGAAAAATAAGAAATAATTCAGCTGAAGTGTTGAGAAGTTTCAGCTTTGGCAGTGGAGGGACTTATTTTGTCCCCAGCAGAGTCCCAGTTGCCACTCTACATGTGTTAATGGCCACAGAATTCTAAGGGTATGCACAGAGTGGGGAGTTTAATTCCCTCTAGGAATCTTAGGGAAGTTCTGTGCATTAAAGTAGGAAGAATGCAAAGCTGCATTCAAATCCCAGCTCTGTCATTCACTATCTGTGTGACTGTGCAAATTATTTAACCTCTCTGTACCTCAGTTTCCTCATCTATAAAATAAAAGGGTTGGACTAGATGACCTCTAAGACCCTTTCTAGAACTAAATGTATGATACTATGCTTACGGCAGGATTGGATAGACTGACAAATCTATCAGGTAAATGAGACAAATTCAATAGCAGAAGCTGTGATATTATATGATACTTAACTCTTTCCTCTTTGAGACATTTAAAATAATTCTATCAATATTAACATGTTATGATCAGCCTACCCTCAAGTTAAAATCAAGGCAGTTAAGCATTAAAAAGGCTTCAGCTTTTTTTTAAATGCTTAATCACAATGGATTAGGAATTTTATACATATATATGTATATGTATATACATATATGCATGTATATATGTAGCTATTATATAGAGATAATTATATAATGATATTACATATACATTGTATATAGCTATTATATATACCATTATAGAGGTATACCAAAGCTAATATATATATATACATTTTATATATACATACATAAGTTATTTACATAAATTATACATAGATATATTTCTCTATTATATTATAGATATGATTATATATAATTGTCTAGTTATAATTTGTATGTTTATTATATAACACCCTGTATTGTGTTTTAATGTATAAATTATATGTCTACTTTTGTGCATAATATGATTATATATGTGTGTGTATACAAATATAGGTAACTACATATATATATATATATATATATATATATATATACATATACAAAAGGCTTCAGTTTTTTAAAAATCAGCAAAGACCACTTCAATATATATCTGGCTGTTGATGTTCCCAGGGAGACAGTGTTTTCTACTGAGTGAAAAATTAGCTCAGGAGAAAAGTCCCTAAACTAAAGGATTTATATAATCATTCTTTGTAGTTCCCAAGGATCCATCATGGTCACTGAGGTAAACAAAACATGCTGTCTTCATGTCTCAAGTAGCCCTTTGGAACCACATGGGTACCATTGCATCTCCTGACATATGCTTCTAGATGGGATATATTCCAACAGCTGTTCTGTGCCTGCACCTACAAAGGACCTTAGTAAAACTGATCAAAGACAAAGGAAAACTTCCTCAGAGCACACTCCATATTATGGAGCTTATGGATTATTCTCCTATTGGCTAGACATAAATTAGTTCCCATTTTGGCGGTCATTCTAGTGCTAGAGCACAAAGAATGATGTTTTGTATAAGCTTGTTATTTTTCCTGTATCATAATAACTGTTATTTTCAAAAACATTACTATATCTGATCCTCACAACAAAACTGTAGGACAGCTATAATTCTCCATTCACCCTCTTTCTGTAGATGGAGAAATAGAGGTCTCAGAGAGGTTATATAACTCGCTAAAGATCACACAGCAAGGCAGGGCTAGAGCTTTCATTAGAATCTAGATGAAATGACTCTTACTTAATTCAGAGATTTTTCCATTACATCATGTTGCCATTACCACCACCATCAACACTGCTACCATGATCACTTTGAGAATAATGATTTCAGAGCACCTACTGTGTGCAAGGCATTGTGCTAGGTGCTGTAAGGGATATGAATATTAGTAAAAAAATGATCCCTGCTCCCAGTCAAAAAGTCTGTCAGTCAACAAGCAATTTTTAGAATTCCTTCTTTGAATCAGACTGGTAGATAGAAACACAGAAATAAAATGGTCTTTGCGCTTAAGGAGTTTACCTTAATTGGGAAAAACAACATACATTAATAAGTACATAATCCAAAAAGATATAAAATAAAAAGTCAGTTTTGGGAGGAAGAGGACCCTAGCAGCTGGAGATATCAAGAAAGGCTTCATGCACCAGGTATCACTAGGACAGAGTTTTGAAGGAGACAAGGACTTCTCAGAGACGGTGGTGAGATAGAAGTGCATTCTGGGAATGAAGGACAGCCAGAAAAAAACACAGAAATGAGAGATATATTATTATGTATGGAAGTCAGCAAGGAGGCCAATTTAGTTGGATTGTGGGGTGTGGGAAGAAAGGAAATGCATTATAGGATTTGAAAGTTAGGTTAGAGCTACCTTTACTTTTAGTTTACCAAAGGAAATAATACTAATACCGATAAATTAAAAGGCAAAATAGGAATGTTATGGAAATGTTCTATTCACCAAAATTAAGTATATCTCACCAAAGTAGAGAACCGCATAAAGAGCTGTGGAATACCAAGCCTATGAGGGAATCTTTTGAGCAATCTGGAAAAGTCTAATGGTTGATTTGGGATTCAGGAACTATTTCAATGATGCTCCTTTCCACCCTGACCATTCAGTGGATAAAGAGTGAAATGTGTTCCAGGCATATGATGCTATTTTCAGAAAGTGTTGAAGTTATATTTGGTAAAAACAGATGAGGAAGGTTTTAATACATTCTTATTATTAATCTTTATCCAGCACAGATGTACCAACTATGGTCTCCTGGCAGACATAGCATGAGGGAAGTAGTTAAAGGAGGGGGAAGGGAAAGCATGGGAAAGAGAGTATAAAATCTTTCCCTCTTAAGATCTGATGGAATCTTATTCTTGAGAGTTTACACAGCCAGCTTTTATCCCAGACACAACTCCATGGGGGTCCAGTATTCCTTTATATATTTTGGTTTCTTTATTTTTAAAAATGATGTCTAGGTGGTTGGAAAAGGTAAGGGTATACTAGCTCACAAGTGGGAATCATGCAGAGCTGAATATCACTTTAAATCATGAAAACTTTCCTTGCTTTCCTGGACTGGGCATTTTCATTTTCCTTATCGCGATTTTCCTTTTTTGGTGGTGGTGGTGGTGGGGAGAGGGATATGGATTTATAGTTTCTTTTGCCAACCCAATGCTTTCCCATTCCATCAGCTCAGGACAGAGTAAGCACAGGGACCTTTGTGCCTTGATTTAGACAGTCTTAGAAGCAGACTAATTCTGCCATCAATCCACACAGACAAATCATACTGACATCAAATGGGAGCTCTATGCAGGAATCAAAGCCAGGGCATGGCCTCATCTTTCTATCCTTCCTTTCCCCTCCCTCTGTGAAAACACTCTGCTTTTTATTTTGCCTATCAATAACTGAAAATATACTCAAAGAGCTGTGGTATAGAATAAATAGGACACCAGTTGGGAGCCCAAATTCCGTGACTATTATCTTCACCTCTGATTTCTGCCTCAGTTAGCTTCTTTGCTTATTATTTTCTCCATTTGTAAAATAAGAATATAGGTGTTTGTTTTTCTTTTTATTTGTAAACTGCCTTATGAATTCTTAGGATAAAGCACTAATTGCTACTATTTGCCCTGAAAATAAGTAAATAAAAGTGGGTACAAGACAATAAAAAATCAAGGCAGAGGCAATCCATTCAGGACACCTCGGATGAACTCTGAACAAAATTATCAAACAGCAAGGACTATTCCAATTCTATTACTGGAGTCATAAGAGTGAGAAAGGCAACACAGAATAGTGAATAAATGGCTGTTTTGGGGCATCTCTAAGGCTTTGGTTCCAGTACTATCTCAGATACTTAGTAGCTATGTGAGAGGTAATGCCCATGGAGTGAATAGGCCTCTTTAAGAAGTCGTCAGGGAATGGCCCTTTTAATGAACAAAAGAAAAATAACTAAATCAGTAGACACTGTTACTAGTGATAATCCAGCCATTATGTGGAGCTGGGGCAGGGACCTATTGTTGTCCAGCTCATGGACTTCAGAGTGTACTGGGTTTAAGGGAAGGAGGGAAGGGAGGGAAGAAGGTAAGGAAAGGAAGGAGGGAAGAAGGGAAAAAGGGAAGGGAAGGAAAGAAGAAAGGACATCAAGCCAGTAAACCCCAAAGCCCCAAAGGAAGGGGAGAGGGAGACAGAAGGGAGAGGATGAGCTGACTACTTCTTAAAAAGGTCTATTCACTCAATGGGCATTACCCTCCCCCAAGTGAGTACCTGAAAAGGTCAACCTAAAGAGACCATGGTCTCCCATAGCATCCTAAGTCATCTCCAGTCATCCCGATGAATATCTGGTCACTGGACCCAGATGGCTCAGGAGGAAAAAGTTGGTGACCCTGCACAGCCCTCCTTCTTTCAAAACAAAGCAAGTGGAAGTCATGTCATCATTTCTCTGATGTCATGGTCTTCTTTGAAAACAAAGGATGAACACAGACAGACAGCTGTGTCTCCCTCGGCAAATCTCTTAGCATCTCCGAGCCTCAGTATCCCCATCTGTAAAATGGGGATAAGAACAGCACCTACCTCACAGAGTTTTAAGTTCAAATGAGACAAGGTGTAAGGAATGCTTTGCAAACTTCAAAGCTCTCTATAAATAAAAGGAATTGCCATCATAAATATTATTAGAGGGTTCAATCAACTTCAATGATTAAAAGACCTGGATCTACAAATAGAAGGAAATTCCCTCCACATCATCCCCCTGCTATAATAATCAGTCCTGAATTTCTGCTGAACAGATAGCCAACACTGAAATCTACATTCATTGGGACTCAGCTTCTTGGTCAAAGAATGCATTCTTTTGTGATTGATGCTTTTGTGATCTTACCTTCGCTTGGTATGCATTTTATTTGCATTCTCTGCAATTATGGAGGGAGAAATAGGTGTGGTAGCCTTGAATAGCTAGACTTGAGAAGTTTACTAAAAGTAAAACTTCTTTCTGAAGCAAGATAGCTTTCCCTACAACTAGTAAGAAGACCTCCTGGATTCTCCCCGTCACTCAGGAACTCCTAGTCAGATGCTATTTGGGTTACAATTTCATCAAAGGTTTAAAAAATTTATATTCTATTTCATGGCTTCCTCTTCTCTGTCTCACTTGGCTGTTCTGATGTTAAATTTTAATCTGTACTCAAACATTTGCATAAGAATTTAAGAGCTGCCATAATGTGTCAAATACATTGTCCATCCAGCCTATTATTTTGTTTCTGATAGGGGCCCCAAGGATTTGTGGGGAGAGCAGAAGATTGACAGCCTTGATGTCAACTTCAAAGGTTAGAGATACACCTCACAATATCTTGCTTTCTCATAGTAACCCATTACATGGTACTGTGTAGTAAAAAGGATGTTGGCTTCAGAGTTGGGATACCTGGGTTCAGAACCCTGTTCTGCTCATTACTACTTGTGTGACCCTAAAATAAGATCCTTTCTCTCTCCAGGACTCAGTTTCCTCAACTATAAAATGAAGAGATTTAACTACAGGCAATGGTGATACTGTGGCTAAAAGTGACTTGGAGTCAGGAAAATCTGGGTTTAAATCTTGCCTATGACACTAGCTTTGGGACCCTGGGCAGATTGCTTAACTTCTCCGTGACTCCATTTTCTCATCTCTAGAATGAGGGCATTAGACTGGATGACCTCTATACTCTTGTCCAATACTAAAACTATGATGCTCCCAACTCAGAGACAAGGTGACCAATTTCATGTATGCCATGACAGATTGGGGTTTTCAAGGAACAAAATGAAGCTTTGCACAAGATTGAACTATATAGCACATAGATGTCTATAGATAGATAGATACAGTTATAGATATAGATGTACATATAAACACATGCATTTATACAGCTACTCTTACCCATCTCAAGTCTCTGTTTTGTCTTGATTTTGGTGAAATAAGTCACATTCATATTTAGTAGAAATCCAGGCCACCAGTTTGTTCCAGATAGCCAACTGGTTTTGGATATCCTGAAGATGTCAGAGGGTGTTGTAGGGTTTTATACAGAGGGAAATAAAAAGAAACGGATGTTTCTAACCAAACTAAAGAAAAGACAGCAACCCAGAAGATTCCAATCATGAGTATGTTAGTAAAGCTTACTACAAGGATTGGGAAATATTCCTTAGGAACAGGAGCTCATGTCCAAACCTTGCTATTAGTCTCTCTAGAATTCTTCTACTGCATCTCTCCTCTTTCCTTCTAGGGAGAGTCCCATTTAGCTAGCCTGAATCAGCGCTCTATCCCTATCCCTCCTAACTGCATAGATTTCGACCACGTCTTTTGTTCAGTCTTCAGGTACTTTTTAGCTCTATGACCCTGGACAAGCCATTTCCCCTCTCTGAGCTTTAGTTTCCTTCTTTGTAAAATAGGGGTGCGGGTGTCCAGATTATATAATAGTTAAAATTTCTCCCAGCTCTAAAATGCATGATATTATACAATAGGTACATTCCTCAAAAGTTAGGTGCCAGTTAAATCACTATAAATCAATTTCACATTTTAAGTGTAGGCAGGCCATTTGCTTTTTAAAGGACCCTGGGGGTGAATCCTTTGATAACGCAAAGAACACTTTTGTAAGATGATTCATCATCCATAACTTAAATGTTTTCTTAGTGAGATTTTTTGTGTCTCTGAGTTTCTTTAAGTAAGGAACACCTGTATTGCGATGCACAATGACAAAAAGCACCAGGACACCAGTTGGTTAATTTAAGCTGCTCTGTGGTACAAGTGTAGCTACTGTCCTGGTGATTTTCTTATCGATAAGAGAATCATGCATAAATTCAACAACAGGATGATTCAGAAATCCCACTGGGCCCATATCTCAGAGGTCAATGGATGTGAGTCTTCCACAGCTTCCCATTTTCCATCAGGGGCTAGAAATCAATAGTATGTCAGCTCCTTTCTGGATCTAAATCCAGAGAGTCTAGGAATTGAAATGCATATTCTTGGATTAGATACAGGGCTTGGGGGAAGGGGAGAGAGAATAAACAACTCCATCAAAGCAAATGCATTATTAATGTATGACTGAGTTTCTCTTTCCATGGTTCTGAAGAACAGGAGAAGTAGAACAAGGAATGAAGAAAGCTTAGCAGCCACAGTGAACTATGCCAAAGGACCACAAGGAATGGGGAAAAAAAAGAGGGAAGGAGAGAAAAACTGTAGTTGCAGAGAAGGTCCCTGTATACACATGCTTTGGCAGGCTGTGCTGGGAAAAAAAGAAATTTTGTCTATTTTAAGAATTAGATATGTGAAAATCTTCCTGCTAGTTCAGATTGGCTTGAAATACCATACAGGGTTGCATTAATGAAGATTAAGTATATTTAGGGAGAATAATTCAAAAGACTTTATCAATTTGGCACCATTTCCTTCAAAATGGTAAAACCTTAATTTAACAGGATATAGATGAATCCCTAGATTTATTGAACTAGTTTGGAGTTGAATAAATTGAGCTGGAGCCACAAATCATTTGTGGCTGGTATTTCAGACATTCCACTTTGCATTTAACCCCCAATAAAACAGGCTGCCATATTTATCTAATGGTATTTGAGAAGCTACTGATGCCATTTGATGTCATTTCTTTCTTCTGTTATGACATCCAACCTGACCTTTTTTTTCTATTTTGGGACAACGCAATTACAACGACAGATACAAATGCCATTTGCAATCATGTGTACACTGGCATGCTAAAAGGCAAATGCGTTTTTAGTTGTCTATGTAATCTAAAAGTCAGAAAGTCCTTGATTTATAAGAGGGTAAAGGCAAGGGAGACATGGAAATTTTTTTCATTTACGGTGAAAATTGCTTGAGATCTTAGGATCACATCTTGCTACCTTATTTTAAGTCCCTAGGATGACCACAATGAATTCTTTCTTCATCTCAGTAAAGAAAATGGACAAAAGAGCACTGAGATGGTTTTGCTAACTTGTTCCAGTTCCCATCCTTTCCACTGAAGCTCTTCCAGCTGTCAGTCTTTCTCTTGGCCTTGATTCTGTCCATCTATAACAATATACCATACTTACCAACAGAGATGAGATGAAAAGCTCCAATTCAAAGTTCAAATCAGACTCAGACACTTTCTAACTTTGTGACCCTGGACAAGTCATTTAACCTCTATCAGCCTTACTCATCTTTAAAATGGGGCACTCACTTCCCAGTGAACAACATGAGATATTATTTGTAAAGTGCTTGGCAAACTTTAAATGCCAGGGATTATAGTTATTGTTATTATGAAAAGGAACAGGAAGAAAAGGGATGAATAAAAATGTCATCCAGAGATTAAACCCTCCCCAACCAAAAATTGTGGTCCCATACCCACAGCTTAAGCACGGCAGTACTATTATTTCTATTCTTGATATGGCTCGGTAACTCCATTGTTGAGAACTTACAAGTAATGAGTCCCACATTATTCCCACATAGGCCAGTTAACTTTGTTTTGTGTCATGGTTGCAGACCAAATCCATGAACGACACAAGCCATTTCACTAGTAAATGCCCAGCTATATGGATGGCTCAGTGGAACCTATCACTAATATTGTGGAGAAGGGGTTCTCAAAGAAGGGATTTCACAAACAGCAGGTCACAAGAAGTCATTTTCAAACACAAAAGACAATTCATGTACTGGTTTAGTATTTATGTAACTTTTAAGAGCATCACTGAGAATTGCAATGGTCTCTGCAGTGGTAACCAAAATGCCCAAAGAATGTAGCTAAGGTCAAAAACAAGTAAGAGACTGGGCTAATGAATGAAGGATCCCTTTTTGCATCAGTGAAGCTAAAGCTCAGCTATATTTCCTCTCTGTCTTAAGCATGGACTGCCATAGCATCTAACTGCATTAATGAGTTTCCTGGGGATCAGAACTAGTGCTGTGGAGGGCTTGTTAAACTGGGGTTCAGAAGCCCTTATTTCTAAAATGTTACAATCTATTTCCCAGTGGTAAAATCTGCTGTTAGTGCAGAGTGGGTGTGAACCTCGGTGACCAGTGGACATCAACAAACATGTCTCTCTTTCACCTCACAGCTGCCCCAGGCCTGTCCCTCATAATCTTCCTTCGTACCATGACCCTCTCTCCTTAGTTATGCTGTATAGGCTTAATATAACTGGATGTTGGGAGTTCAGTTTGTGCTGATAAACAAAACTACCATGGAAGAAGGAGGGTAGAGTGGGAAACAATGATATAACTGTCCATATTTTAAATTGGAGCAGAGCAATGATTCACACTCTCTATATAGAGGAAAACACATACTTTTATGATCTCTTCTACCCAATTTCAAAAGAGCAGGGCTCTCATAATATTCAGGGAATAGGGGAAACACATTTTTAATGGTAGAAACAGCAAATCTGTTGGCTGATCTTTAAAAAAGGAAACAAAGAAAGTGTATGAATATGTGATGTATGGTGGCTAGATAGAAGAATGTTTCCTTGTAAAATTTTTTTTTTTTTGGTGGGCACAAGCCATGACATGAAGATATATATGTTCATAGTCATAATTGGAAATTTTTGTACGTGGGTCAAGAGGCATGTGTAAAGAGTAAAGAATGTGCAAAAAGAAGTTCACCTGGAATATTACTACCGTGGGAAGGAAATGCATCCTAGTTTGCTGTGAGGTTGCTTCTAAAGGACTATAAGTGGTGTTGGTGCCTTCTAAATTTCAGTGCTCTGGAGCAAAGCACCATTCTCCTTACCCTAGTTGTTGCTCCAAGGAGATTATCTTCTTGGAATAGGGCAACTACTTGACTAGCTCACCTGTCTGTGCTTTTTAATCCAAAGCAGTCTTTCCATAATGTACATTTCTTTTCCGCTAGCAGTACTTTAAGCGGAGATGGGGAAAATTAAAAGCTACTAATTCCTTGGTGAAAAGATCAGAAAGGTACCCAAAAGGTAGCTAAGGGGACTTTTTGTCTCTTTAATTGCTCTCATTTCAGTTTGACTGTTCCCTTATACTTTTTTTTTTTTTTTGTTTCTACATCTTTAGCTTCAAGTGCCAAAAAACCTCCCTTCTCTGGCATTTATGTTAAGCAGAATGAAGAACTGTGGGACTCAGACAGCCAAACTTGAAAAAAAGAAATTAGATACATAGATTTGACTTAAATGACTTCTCTCCACATGACAGAGTGTGGGTCATTCAGCATTGCAAGAGGATGGGTGACACTTCCTTGGGCTTCTGATCAAATAAAATTTCAAATGCACAGTTGCCTGGCTTGACTTAAAGGGTCTTCTAGCCACAAGTAATGGTTTCAAAATCCTATCAAGTTTTGTACCTGAATGTAACATTCTGGAGGCCCTTGTGGTCTTTATTTTCTCTATAGAATTGCTTAAAAAAGATACTGCAAAGGCTTCTAGGAGAAATATCCACCATTTGAGTCCCATGACTGTAGGGTCTCTCTTGAGTGAAATTTGGAGGGGTAAGGGATGCATTGTCAATTTCTTTTTTCCAGACTGGACTCTCCTTTGTTAGTATCATGTTGCTATAAGGAGTTATTTCTCAAATAGGACTTTTAATGACTAGCTCAAGACTTTTATGGATTAGAAAAGGAATACAAAAATCCTCCAGTTCACAGGTGGTATTATTGTACCTGTTGTCCAACTGAAAGTTCTCAGTTCACAGAGAGCCTGATATAGGGGCAAGAGTCCTAGATGTAAAAATAGAAGCCAAGGGTTTAATCCTCAGTTCGGATACTTTCTATCTCTGTGACCATAGGCAAAAGGTTTTCCTACCATTCCATCTCCTCATTTATAGGACTGGTGTGTAGTGTGTGCTTTCTAAACTGCAAATCATTATATCAAGTGAGTAATTATTATTTAATGACTGCTTCCTCCATTTTTGCCTTCACTCTAGTATTATAATTTCCTCAGTTTCCCCTTTTGTTACTGTGGTGAATGAGGTTGTACCATCACAATCATTTCTATGCAATAAATAGAACTCAAAAGAAAACTGGGAAACTGATTGGTTAACCTTGTTCACCATGAACCAAAGACTGAGATGTATGAAAAGACTGATAAATGTGAAGAAAAGCACTGAAAAGTCTGGCCTTGGAAAAAGGAATTCTAATAGAGATTGAATTAATTTTAATGATATTTCCAAAATGAGAAGTAGAAGCCTGAGTAACCAGAGCAAATAGATTGCCAGATCTATTTTTGAAAAAAAGAATGGCGTTGGAAGCCTCTTTGGGGATTTTTATTCAGATTAGATGTCTCATTTTGGGATGATAATTTATGATTCTTTTTTGGGACAGGGTATGTCATACTTTTGATGATACTGACAGAAATAAATATTGTGTTTTTGCCTGAGGTGGAGGCCAGAGGCCCTTTCTTTGTGGAAATGTGAGGAATAGCCCTTGTAAATTTTAGCAGTCTATTTGTCCTTTATCTTTTGGGTTCCCATTGCTACCACTCTAATCTCAGCCTTTGTCACCTCACACCTAAATTATTCTAATGGTCTCTAACTGGTTTCTCCCATTCCAGTCTCTCCTGCTTCCACTCTATGCGCATCAATACTGCAACACTTGTGTTTCTAATATTGCTTCCTCACTTGACAAGTGAGGGGTTGAACTAGGTCTGTTTCAGTTCTAAGTCTGATTCTATGCGCCTACGTTCTCCCTGCTTCATTCAAGGACCTACTATTGTTTCCTATTTCTCATTTTATCAAGTCAAGTTGAAACTTTGGCCCTCATCTTTCAGGACCCTCTATAATAAGGCCAACCCCTCTCAGATAACTATTCCTCTGACACCGCCCCCCCCAAACCAATGATCCACTTCAGAATGAGTGGTAGCATAAACATTCTACAGACATCCTCTCTTCCATGCCAGGGTTTGTGAGGTCTCCACCTCCAGTATGCTCCTTATTCCTTTGCAGTTACCTGTTGCTCATTCTCTTGAATCCAACTTAATTTCTACCTCCTTCATTTTTCCCTGACTACTCCTATTCTCAGTGATATAATAGCCTTTATCCAAATTCCTGAAGAAATAAGCCTGGAACATATGATTTAACACTTATTCATATCCTACAAAGATGTTTGCTAACTTGCCCTGCTCATAACACTTTTGTAAGTTTTTGCTCTGATACACTGAAGCTTCTCTCACAGTAAGACTGACAGAAAAAGGAATGGCAGAGATCGTTCCTACAGTTCTTTCAAACATCCCACAGCATCTAGTACAAGTAAATGCACATAGTCATAACAGGGTAGGGTGAGAGACTGGAATTGGAATTTCATTTGATACAGAGAACTCTATTAAGGCAGGTTGGCACACAGTCTTAGAAAGCTACTTAGAGCACTGAGGTTAAGTGACTTGCTCAAGGTCACACAACCAGTAGATAACACTTGACCCCAGTATTCCTGGGTATTGCATTCCTTGTAATCAGGTCAGTTTTCTATCCATACTATTTGTCATACTGCTTCTCAGTCATAGGAGATTCTTAATAAATATCTGATTAATGTCCCATTTATTCAGTGTAACTATATAATGAGTTAGTATCAAAGAACTCCAATTAATTGCTTGTCAATTTTTTAAAAACAACACAGTATAATACATTAAACACTGGAACAAGCAGGTGGCACAGTGGATAGTGTTGAACTCAAGAGTCAGGAAGATGTGAGTTCCCTTCTAGCCTCAGACACTTAGTACCTGTGTGACATTGGGCAAATCACTTAACCTCTCTGTGGCTTAGTTTCCTCATTTGTAAAATGAGGAGAATAGTGGCATTTACCTCCTCAAGTGGTTACAAGGATAAAATAATACTTTAAAAGTGATTTGCAAGTACTACATAAATGCTAGTCATTACTATCATTATTATCACTCAATACAATAATCTAGAGTCTAATACGGAACTTGCAGAGATACACTTAGAATCTGTAATCAAATCTAGGTCAGATCTGTGTTACCAGAATCAGATGGGATTTTTAAGTTGACCAAAAACTCTTAAGAGATTCTTTAGTTTCAGTCAAAAATTCCCTAGAGGGAAAAATCACTTTGGGCCATTATGACAAATCACATTTATGATCTGCAAAGCACTTTGCTCATGGAAATTCAGCAAGTATTATAATTATTATCTCCAATTTAGAGTGACAAATTGAGGTTCAGAGAGGTAGTGATTCTGCGTGGTCATGAGGTGAGTAAGAGTTGGAGCTGGTACTAGCTTTCCCAAATCCAAGTCTGGAGTCCTTTCCACTGGTTTCTGGTCACTCACTCTACTCAACATCATAGTTCCTCTCCCAAGGAGCTAACCATGGTATCTTTCACACTATGCAAAACACCCTAGAAGAGATCCTGCCCCACTTGCTAATTGGGTGACATTCATCATTTCAACAGCTACACTAGGGAGAAGAACCTCTCTGTTATAGACAGTTTAGGAATTGCTTCACAAAAGATTTAGGTAAATTCACTGGTGATGGATCCATAATGGGTTTTATTAAAGCATGGTTAAGGATTTTCAGGTTGCACAGCTTATTCTTAAGAAGGACATATAGGTTCTCAATAAATGCTTGCTGATTGATTGACGGAAAGGAAGCAACTATCAAGCCATCCTTTGATGCCCCAGAGGAAGACTACATTAAGACTATTTTTCTTTTTTCTTACTAGTGTCTTTTTCTTGCACTGTAAGCCATAAAAAGAGCTGTAGAAATAGGAGCCATTCCACTGTTATTCCTGCATTCTTCTCATTTTCAGACACTTATCTGTAGGTTTCATGCTTTCATCAGTCTGTGGGTGTGTCAGCAGATATGCCTCCATCCCTTAATTAAAATGGAGACTTGGCATAGTGGTCAGATTTCCACAACTCAGGGAAAACACTAACTCATCCACTCACTCACTCACTCATTCACTCACTCAGTAGTACCAAGAATGAAATGCCAACCATTAAGTCATTTTCTACACATGCAAAAGCAAGTTCCTGAATATTTTATATCCTACATAAGAAACGCTTTTCCAAGTGTTGTTGCCCTAAGGATCAAGGAATCCACCTAAAAACTTGGGTTTACTATTAATATAGCAAATATTCCTGATGAACAGCTTGGCCAATCCTCTCTTACGGATACATGTGGGTCACCTGCCTCCACTAAGAATACCCCTTACCCGTTTAATTTGTTAGCTTGCTTGAATCACAGTTGAGGACCCTTCAGCTTTGCTTTGCAGCAATAAATTCAACTGACAGCTGAAATTTGGAACGCTCACTTAATATTGATTCTGAATGTAATAACAAGCGACATGACCTTTTGGAGGGTGTAAAATATGGCTGCCACAACATCTGTGCCACATTTCTTGCTGTTTAGTAATATGCTGTAACAGCATGGAGCTGGCATTAAACCTAAGCTTTATTATCAAGCAGATCACTCCATCTCTCTGGCTTCATTAAAAAAATGCTTTCAGCTTCTACTTCTGCTATAGTCTAATACACGTTGCTGTTTTTGAGACCTAATTTACCCTGCAGTAAGAAAAGGGAAAGATATTTGATGACCGAAAAGAAAGAAGAAAGGGGGCAAAGAAGGAAGGAGGGAAGCCACGAGACATCCAAAATTCCAACAGACCTGAAACTGATACAATTCTTCTTGACAGTGGGAGGGAGACCAAGACTTCTCAATGGCATCCTGGGAAAACATCTATGAAGTTGATGCTGTTTAATGTTTCCCACTGCATGTGGAAATACTTGTCTTTCTCCATTCCCCCATCCCCCACCCATAACAAAAAGATGATTACCAGTGGTATTCACCCTGATGCCTAAGCACCATTCTAATTTAGCACTGCCCTAGGAAATCTTGAACTAATTTTGCCTGGATGGATACAGGAATGTTTGCATCTGATTTACTCTCAGTGTTTTTCTTTGAAGTGTTGGTATCTTTAAAACATTCTCCAAGTAGGCAGAACATCAATTTGTGCACTTTAAAAAATCCAATTTAAGCAGGTTAAAAATTGTCAAAATAGTCTAACCATATTTCTGCAGCTGAATTTCCAAGCATGGAACACACAAAAATGCTAAACTTGAAAGCACCCTGCATATCATTTCTATACCTTCCATAGCTACAGTCTTCTATCACTGTTCATAGAAAGGATTGCTATCTCTTTATCGCAGGGGATAGATCTCTATTCAAAAACAGTATCACAATTTTTTTTTTGGTCAGGGTGGGGAAGCGGTCTGTGATATATTGAAAGCATGATTGAAACAGCTATTTCCAAGGGATAGAACTTTTAAAAAAAAGTTTTAAATTGTACTCTCAGGAGATAAAAAAAAAATTAATCCTGTTTAGGAAGTCTTTTTTTCCGAGTTAAATATACTTACTAAATAAAAGACTTGTCAGCAATTTAAAAGAGGTTAAACATATGGAAGAAGGAAAATAGCTCAATTCATTCCCCTTGTTAATAGGCCCAGATTCTATTTAAAATGCAAGCCTTGCTATTGTGTATACCTGCACAAGCTTGGTACTGTGGCAATCTATATCAAGCGGATTATTAATAGTTCACTTTTATGTATTAAGAACTGCAGACAGTGGGTCTGATTCTCAGTAAGTGTTTTATTCAAAGAAAGTGCTAGACATGGTGAGTAATTGAAAAATGTCAGACTTCAAAGACCCACCACAAAATGAGAGAAGGAAGCCTAGGCGCTCTCTCCCTGGGGAAACCAGGAGGGAATGCCCATTTGTGATAAGCTTCAAAGTCCAGCAGGTATCTGGGCTGCCTAATACAGCTAATCAAGCAGTACATAAGCTGTCCTAATGGTGAGACAAGGGTCTGGAAAAAACAAAAATGATATTTGGTTTTGACCAGGTACACTTAGATAGAAGGACAAAGGTGACTGACTGGCTGAGCCATTTTCCCATGTGGCTCCAATGGGAGCCATGTAATAAGCTCTTTTCTCTCTCTTTTTCTTTTTTTTTATTTGGTCAGGGAAGGGGAGAGGTTGGGGTGGGAGAGGACATTGTTTTTTTCAATCAATATTAATCATGGAGAAGAGCAAAGATTCTAAATACTGGAGGCCACTACTAGGATCCAGTACTCTCTATTAAAGAGAACTAGGTCCACAACTATTGCCAAATAATGGGCACAGTATCATCACATTCCTTTTTGAAGTCTTTCTAAGACAGATGGCAAAAATGTCATTTTCATTTCAGGAAGAAAGAAATGCTGAGAAGAAAGAGAATCTCATTATCTGGCTTTTCAGTGAAGGACGTGTCTTACTCATCAGTCTTTGTCACAATAATTATTTTTTTATAAGCTTATATGTATACAGTCAAGGACCAGAGATTTTGAGTTAGAAGTTATCTTGGAGACACTCTAGTTCTCCAGTTGTTAGAGACACTCACTCTAGTTCAGTGGTTCTTAAACTGTTATCCACAGACTCCCATAAGGTTCATGGATAGATTTCTGGGGTTCTGTGTGAACTTCAACAGGAAAAAAATGCACCATTTTCACTAACTTTCCTTTCCTTTATAATCTTATATATTTTATTTTATGCATTTAAAAACATTTTTTTAAAAAGGAGTCCATAAGCTTCACCACATTCCTAAAGGGGTTTATATTATAACAGACATATGTCTAAGAATCCCTGCTTTAGTTCAACTCTTATTTTCATAAGATGAGAAACTGAGGTCCACAGAGATTACATGACTTGTCCAAACTCACACAGGTATGAGTAATTGAGGTTGGATTTGAACCCAGGTCCAATTGCTCCAAAACCAATGCTCTTTCTTCATCATCTACTGTGATGAACTCTAAACCCTAGAGAGCAAGATTGTTCCATTTTTGTCTTTATTTCCTCAGTATCTAGCACAGGGCCTCATACACAGCAGTTTCTTACTAAATATTTGTTAACCGACTGAACAAATATGACACTTCTTATTGCC
Organism: Bettongia penicillata ogilbyi; assembly: GCA_023548195.1. Taxonomy (NCBI): domain Eukaryota; kingdom Metazoa; phylum Chordata; class Mammalia; order Diprotodontia; family Potoroidae; genus Bettongia; species Bettongia penicillata. The sequence goes on from JAJHZJ010000090.1 coordinate 13,225,883, forward strand.
TAGAAAATTACTGTCAACCTGAGGAGCCCAGCATGCACAACCCAGAATTCATAGCCCCAGAGAAAGACACTACAGTAATGCCTATATGAAGACGACAGCAGCAGCAGCTTATGAGAAAAACAAAAAAGGAGCTTTGAATCCAGGCATGGCCTTTAGTTTTGATAGGAACCCTAGATCTTGTCCGAATCACTTTAGAAACTTTGCACTTGCAAAAGTGATCATTTATTCCAGGGATATTATCACTCATCCTTGGATGGTCACCCCCTGAATGGAGATGTTAGAAAGTCCTGTCTGGTAGAATCAATTAAGCGATCAGACACAGCCATATGTTCAAAGCTCAGAGAGGATTTGTCACTAGGCAATTGTCTATGGATTGAGATTTTAACTGGCCAACCAGATATTACTAAGGGAAGTGGCATACCCTGAAAACAACAGGGGTGGCTTTGACTGTCATAGAGAGTCCTTGACAAAGCTTTAAACACGCTCTTTTCTTGCCCCCATGACTCTGTGCTTGTCCTGTTCAGAAGGATGCAGAGATGAACTTATCGATAGTACTGTTTGATATCTTCAGAAAGGGTATAATAATTGGGGTGGGGATAAAGTGGGAGGAGGTTGAGTACCACAAGGTAAACAGCTATGAATTGGATTACTCCTACATTCTCAGTTGAGGTAGGATACAGAACTAATCTGATTATATGAATATTATGAGCCACTAAGTATCTTTCTGCAGCAATTACCAAGCTTTCACACATAAAAGAGGGCATTTTCTTTAGTGCTGGGCTAATCCATCAAGTGTCTAGCTTCAAAGGAAAAGTTTTTTAAAAGATAGGGGATGACTGAAGTGGGCTTATGAAGCAGCGATATTTCTTCTTTTAAAAAATTGAACTACAGAGGATTATTTTCAACCCTTAAACATATTGAAATAATTTTTGAATATAATACAATTTTGTTCTCTTTAAACTACTTCCTTGGACACTAGAAACTGTTTGTAGGAGAAGACTGTTGTGCTGTCCTTATTCTGTGACAAACCCTCATTTGGAGACTGACATTTATCAGTCTGGGATTCTGCTAGACCGTCAGGGGAAGAATTTAATGTCTATGAATTTATCTGTGCATTCTTCAAAACACCTGGCCTTGGACACTGTTGTTAGGAGTTCACTTGTCTTTCATTTGAACATTACAAAAGTGGAAAAGAAACTCCAGTTCAGTGGAAGATAACTTAAGGGGTTCTACATGAAGACTGGACTAGGCTAAAATGCTGGATTTGAAAATATAATTCATAAAATGTTTCAGGCCCCATGTTAAATGTTAGAACAAAGTTCAGGGATGACGTCTGCCCTACCACTTGATCGACAGCTGGAGTGGTGGAGGGGTCCCACCATCAGGCTGACTTTAGATCACCTGCGTGGCTGTAATTTAATGGACATAGCAAATTATTGCCATTAATGTCATCAACTGCCCAAATTAAATGAGCAATGTGATGTATTGGCCATAAAACCAAAGTCAGGTCTGTGCTTTAATCTGGTTCACAGAGAAAACCTGTAATTAGCCTATGCAGAGGCAAGACAACTCTCTGTGGACTCAGAAAACAAGGGTTCTAATCCCAGCTCTGCTAATTCCTGCATGACCTTGGCCACACCAATTTACCTCTCTGGACATCAGTTTCTTCTCCTGCAAAGTATGGTGGAGAAGTTGGACTAGGGAATTTTTAAAGTCTCTTCCAGCTCAAAATCTCTTAATGGACTACAGAGGTCCATTCATCTCTGACCAGGAAATTAAGAATGGGAGAAGTTAAATGACTTGTCCAGGGTCACACAGAAAACATGGAGCAGAGAAAGAACTGAACCCAGGTTTTCTGACTCCAGATTCATTGAGTTCTTTCCAGTCTACCGTGCTGCTTTTTTGTTAGCCATTAATCATTTAAGCCCTTACTAAGTGCAGGCATTGTTCAATGACTTGCTGGGGATAAAAAAAAAAAAAAAAAAAAAAAAAAGCAAAAGACTGTCCCTGCCCTCAAGGATCCGACAATCTAATGATAATTTTTAGTAACACTTTATCTTCTCATTCAAACACATTTTTTTTTCCTTTCACTTAAGTACAGATACTTAAACTTTATCTCTTATTTGACCCTTAAACATATTGAAATAATTTTTGAATATAATACAATTTTGTTGTATTTTAAATCCAATTACTAAATTCTTATTTTAATTAAATTAAATTTAATTAATTAAACCCAGGAAATTTACTTCTATCCCTAGACAACAAAAATAATATGCCAAAACAAATGATTAATCAAAATTCTCTTTTACTTTTTCAGCTATACATGATGCTTTTGAAACACCTGAAAATTTCCTAGGTTATCTAGTTCAACCCCTTTATTTTAAAATGGAAGAAAACTTTGGACCAGATTAGTTAAGTGACTTGATCAAAGTCTATGAGGTAGTGAGAGTTGGAGCTGGGGATTGAATCAATTCTGTTTACTGACCCCAAATCGAATGCCCTTGCCACTTTACTACCTACCTTCCCCAATTCCGGCCCTTTGGTTATTTGCAGAGACCTCTTTCCACCAGACTAAGGCCTCAACTGGACTGTTTAGGTTTTGAATTGCTCTTTTAAAGAGAACTTCTTGTACTTTGAAAACAAGGTTGAAATAGCAAGACAGATAGGATTATCTCAAGAGAATGAAATAAAACATTATCATTTCTAGAATTATTCATTTCACTTCAACAAGCATTCATTATGTTTACATCATGTGGAGTTAAATGAGCAGTATGGTAAGATAAGGAAATCATTTCTGTTGTTCAATTGTTTTCAGTAGTATCTGTCTCTTCATAACCCCAACTGGTGTTTTCCTTGTAGAGATACTGAAGTGGTTGGTTATTTCCTTCTCCCAGTTCATTTGATAGATGAGAAAACGGAGGCCAGCAGGATTAAGTGACTTGCCCAGGGTCATACAGCTAGTAAATGTCTGAGGCCAGATTTGAACTAAAGATGAGTCTTCTGGACTCCACATCCAGAACTCTTTCCACTTTACCACCTAGCTGCCCTATTTCACGCTCTTTGACATAAAATGAGGTTAAGGGGAATCATAGTAATGAAATGCTTTAAATGAATTTAATTTTAAAAAATATCAAAAAAAATTGGGAGAGACAGGCATTAAAAACCCATAAAACCAATTATGACTATGTATTTATATTTATACAAGTTGCTTTACTGCTACCATATTGTACCTATAACTGCCAGACTTAGAAAATCTCCAAATCAATAAAAATTGTATTAAAATTGTGAAATAATATAACACCTCATATATGCATGCATATATACTTATATTGCTTAAGGCTCTCTATGTGTATATGTACACACTTATACATACTTTACATATGATATTCTTGAAATAAAAGAAAGTAGTAAAAGAATCTTATCTCCAATTCATTAATGGAATATCTGAGGTAGTAACAGATTAAGTTACTATGCTAAACACACAAACCATGCCACCAAAGAAACCATTCATTTCCACTAAATGCTGAGGTAAGGCCCTTTAATGAACTGTTATCATTTACCTAATTACATGGAATATTCTGTCCCAATGAACATTTCCTTGGTAATCTATTCTAAAAACCTAGTTTAAAATACAGTTCACATTTCCATACAAATATGGTGGCTTCTGATTTTTTTTTTAACCAGGTTCTTAATTCTTCTACTGCATGTTAAATTGCTTGTTTCCTTACTATATAATTATCACATAAAGAACCATCTACTTATGCTGGAGCAAGAAAAAGAAAACAAAAGAAATGGAAAACACAAACACAGGCATGTTTGTTGTTTCATATGGAGGGTTATTTAGCTTGGATAATAAATCATTACAATGAATGTCAACACTCCACAGTGGAAAGGGAGTAGTTAGTTGCATATGCTAATGGGCGATGTGCATTACTAATAAGGAAAAGAATGAAGAACTGGAGGCACGTGCTAGTTATACTGAAATTCACAAGATAAAACTATGTTTCAGCAATCCATAAAACTGCGGACAGATACTCGTATTCAAACAGCAAGAGCTCTCACATTCATTCTGTCACTACTAAGTTGTTTAAAAATAAGATTTTTCTTATTAAGCACCAAGATATCACACCTGCCAGTCATGGAACCTTACTAGTCATTATTCCAGGAGCCTGGAGCCTCAACTATATTCTGTGTCTAGAGCTGTGACAAGAAGGTGACCATCCAATGGCTTCATGTTAGAACTAACCAGAACCACAGCAAGCTAGCCAGGCAACATGCTCCAGTGCATTATGATAACCTTGATTACAGCTCTGGCAAAAGTCCAAGATTGGAAGCACCAGTCGCTCCTATATTCTGCCTGAATAAGCTATACATCTTAGTAACAGAAGGATCAATTTTGACATTAACACTAATATTAGCAAAGCCCAAGAGATGAACTGAAATTCACCAAGTATCATATCGGAGCAACATAAAAGCTCTATCTTAACTCTCTAGAAACAAGAAACTTTCATTTATGGCTGCCCAGCTCTTACTAATCCTGCCCATTAGGTCCCAATATTGCATTTTATACAGATACAAGATCTAATGTAATATTTAGGCATATCATCAGCTGGCAGATTTAACAATGAAATCCCCTTTATTCAGAAGGCACAGAGCAGGACCATAGTGTCTTTTTGACAGATTTCTGCATGTTATTCATTATAGAGGATGAAAGAAGACTTAAGAGTTCTCAGGACAAAACCTTAACTGACTGCATTTGCATATTCAGTCTTCGTAAATGAAAGGCACTTCACTAGAGCAGCTCATTTTTTAAAACTTCCATTTTTGATAACAGTTTGCTATATGTCTGTTGTGGGTTGACTCATTTTTCCTTCCCTTCCTGGATAGAATGTAAGCTGCTTCAGGGCAACAATGTAGCCGTTGGATCTCCAGTACTTATCATAGTACTTGATTCATAGTAGATGCTTAACAAATGATTGGTGATTGATGGAACCTTTATAGATTTTGTTCTTGGAATCACTACATGAGTGAGTGAAGTTACACTCCAGATCCTGGAGAGCCCAGGAATAGCCTACCTAGAGTGAAAGAGCAATAGGGCTTTTCACTGGAGTAGGTATCCAGGCAACCCTGCTGAAAGGTACTCCTAGAAACCCCAGACCTTTTATTTTCTTTAGATGTTGAACCTCTCAATTACCTGTCAAGATTCTCACCTCAGGCCCTAGATTAATCTCTCTCCAAAAAGTGCTTTTCACTCTAGTTTGCCCTGAAAAGATTGACTCAGATTGCCCACGGTTTCATCTGCATACCTATTTGCAGGGCCAACTCCATCATCAGTCATGGCAAGGAAATACTTAACAGTGAAGGCTAGGGAGAGTTCCCTATGGACATAAAAGAATGAACATTTTTATCACGAGATCATAAATATGTATTTTGCTCCCAGTTTTTCCAAGTGTGTATTTGTTGGGAGGGTGGGTTGTGAAAACCTGGAGATAACTAAGACAAGTCTGGTTCTGCTCCCAGGTGGCCCCTGGCCTTTCAAAATGCCCCTTTCTGAAAAAAAAAAAATGCTCCATTAAATGGAAAGAGACTGGAAACTAGGCTACACATTCCAGGAGTTCTACAAGAAACATTATTTCCTTTACTATCTAAAATGCTTCTTTGCAAGCAAGAACTGGAGTCTTCTGATGCTTTTATAGCTGGCTAGTCATATAGTAATACTACTTGAGATGGGGATGGAGAAGATCACAGTGTGGTTAAAATCAAATTCATTAGAAAACCCCACTTTATATATATATATATATATATATATATATATATATGTGTGTGTGTGTGTGTGTGTGTGTGTGTGTGTGTGTGTGTATGTGTGTATGTGTGTGTATACATATTTATACCTAGATATCTATATCTATCTAGAGACAGAAAAAGGGAGAGAGAGAGAGAGAGAGAGAGAGAGAGAGAGAGAGAGAGAGAGAGAGAGAGAGAGAGAGAGAGAGAGAGAGAGAGAGTTAGTTCTCATTAGGAATCATCCATGCATTCCATATTTGACAACCCCTACCTGAAAGGACTAAATCTGTGAAGCTAAGGAAGGAGAAACAATGGGGATTATCAGGCAGTGACCTCCACTGACTCCCACTGATGGGGATAATATTTTTCTAAATAAAAACTGGGATTGGTGATCTGCCCTCAATTATTCGTCAGTTTCTTGCCAGGTGGGGGTAAAAGAGCTAGAGGAAAATTCTTTTTTTGTACATTAGTGCTCGTCAAACTCAACAAGTTAGAGAGCCTGCAGAGGGCTTAATTAAAGTAAACAGATAATTTTTAAAGTAAAAGGAAGTTGAACGAACAAGGGTAAAAAAGATCCTTGGTATTAAAAATAAATCCAGGAGAAGCCAGAAGGGCTTCATGTCATTCATCATTTATTTAAGACATGGGTGGTAATCAGGTTAGCAACTGTCCCCAAATTCCACATTAGCCTGGCAAATATAAAAGAGGAACAAGGGAGATGAAGAGGAAAGTCAAAACACAGTTGAAGACAACGGGCTTGTATTGCCCCTTTTCCTTTTGGATTATCTGGTGTTTCTTTCCAACCCCCTACCAAAAGAAAAGAAAAGAAAAGAAAATCCGTTTCCCCGAGCAGCAGCGTCTCGGTATCTCTGTTGGTAGCTGGGCTTAGAGCCATTTGACATTTGCTTATCACTTGGTGGCTCAGGGCTGCAATTTGAAACTCTCAGCATAAAGAACCTAATGGGAGGAACAAAGAAGCAGGGACTTTGTGAGCTTGGAAGGGCTCGTTTGTTAGTGGTGGGCTCTCCAGTCTCCAGACCTATACAAAACAAAAAGACCTCATAGGAGCAGGCTAACAAAACCCAACACCCTCCAAGTCAGTTTTTTTTTTTTTTTTTCAAAATGACCCTTTATGCAGCCTTCCACTTCTTATATATTTCCCTCCCTGCAGTGGCTGATTGCTACTCACTACACATTTAAGCAGCCGGTCTCCTACCAGCCCCACTTCCTGGGGGTGGTCAGTATGCTCTTTGTGACTATGCAGGCCTCTGGCCATGGCCTTAATGGACAAACCATAAACACTATCCTTGGGTATCACTCTGGAGGGAGGGGAAGTTTGGATAAGGAAGTGTGAAAGCGGGATTTACAAGCTGGGCAATCAGTGATGATGGAAAAGGAATAAAGAAAAATTCGGTGACAGTTCAATTGGATTTTGCTCAAGTCTCTTCTGTATGGGAGCAGTTCTTTAGACAGGAGGGACAGCTTTTCTCCGGTAAAATGTGGAGCTCCGAACAGGAAATCTTTTGGTAACAACTGTAGTAAAAAATTTGATTGCCTTGCAACCTCAAAGTAAGCTTAATGAAGCATCTTTAGTTAAATATTTTTAAAACTGGGTCAAAAAAAGTGGGAAGAAGCACCCTGAATGCTTACACAATTTAATAATAGATTGAATAAACCACGGCAGTAAATCTACAAAAGACATTGAGTAAGCACTGAAATAAACAGGCATATTCTAGCCTTTCTGATGAGCCAAGATCAATACTAGAGTCCTAAACAGGACTTTTCTTTGTTAATCTCTCCCTCGCTGCTTTATAAATAGGAAGAGACATCGGGAACCCACATCATTCAGGAGATGGTGTCAGTTAGTCAACAGATACTTATTAAACACCTACTACTATGTGCCAGGCACTGTGCAACTTTCTGGGGATAAAAAGGGCAAAAGACAATCCCTGCCCTCAAGGAGTTCAGAATTTAATGGTGCAGGCAGGGGTGGTGAACCTTGAGTCTTCAGGACATATGTGACCTTCCAGGTCCTTAAGTGGGGCCTTTCCACTGAATCTAAATCTTACAGAACAAAATAAGGCTGCACTTAAGGACCTGGGAGGCCACATGTGGCCTGAAGGCTGAAGGTTCCCCACGCTTCATGTAGGGGAAAAGAGCGCTTGATTTGGAATCAGATGACCTAAACTCAAATTCCAGTTCTGCAATTGACTTAACAGTATAACTTTGACCAAAATCACCACGTCTCTGATAAGTTTCTTTATCTCTAAAGTGAATATAGGAGTAACAGATTATCTACTTCATTGTTATAAGGATTTTTTTTTAAAAAGGAAGAGATATAAAACCATTAAGCTCAACTGCTTCAAAGTGACAGATGAGGAAACTGATGCCTAGATAGGTTAAGAAATTTTCCCCACGGTCACAGATATAGTCAGTGAGTGAAGCAGTATCTAGATTCGAGTCCTCTCACTCTAGAGCAAATGCATGATCAGGCTACTTCTAAGACAGTCTTGGACTGTAACGTAGGACAGTGGGAAGTTAAGTGATCTCACCATGATCACAGTAATGGTATATACCTGAGGCAGGACTTGATCCCAGGGCTTCCTGACTTAAAGACCATTTATCCACTAAGCCATATTGCTGTCTCTATAACTATAAAGTGCCATATAAATGTGAGCTATTCATCTACCTGGCTATAATCTCTTATGTAGGAAATTTAGATGGATGAAGCAAAAAAACAGTCAATGACTTCTGAGAGGATGGGGAATATAACAATCTGCCTTGTAGTTGTAAATTGCATGCTTTATGATGCAAACAAGTATAGAGCTTTATTTACCAGAATCATCAAGATAGTGTATTGATGCTGGCTTCAAGCTCAACTCTACTTTGATGATCCTGATCCTAGAAAGGACCTACACAACAGTAATCAACCACCCCAGTCATGCACAGGTACCTCTTCATCCTTTCTGCTGCTACAAGGCTGTCCTTTGGATATGGTGATTGACCATTAAAACACATATTCAAAGACATGGAAATCAGAGCCTATGGGGGTTCTAAAAAGTCAGTTTCTTTCTCTTACCCCTCCCCATTGCTTTACTACTTATGTTTCCCCCTTTCTACCATGGTATAGTATCCAGTCACCCCTTCTCCTTCCTGTGACTTAAGGGTTCAAAATTGGCATTTCTAGCCTACTCATGAATGCTACTTATCCATCTGATCCTTTAAGACTAAGATTCTCTACACTTGGGAAATTGTCTTATGATTAATACACTGATTATCTACTGCCTCTGTTGATATACTTCCCATTGAAAACTCCCCAGGGAGTTTTGGTGGATGGTGGAGGGTGGGGTGGGGTGGGGGTCAAGATCTTCATCTTATTCCAACAGGAACCATCTGAGGTTCTACACTATGCCCCATTCTTGATGTCATTTCTCCTATCTACAAAAACAAACAAACAGCAAAACGAAAAACCCTCTCATGCTTTGTGCAGATGAAAAGCAATTGGTTTCCCATAGCTAACATTTTCCACCCTGAAGAGTAGAATGAGAGAGGTTTCGGATGCTTGCCAGGAGGTGGGTTGCTGCATTGTCCCAAGAACTAACTAGCTCAGTATCTAACTTGTTTGCAAGATGCCAAAGAGCCTTACTGTGTGTTTTTTGTTGTTCTGTTTTGTTTTGTCCTTCCGAGTTGCAAGATTAGTCACTCGGTGACTTTGAATCCCTATCCAAAAGGCAATCGGGAAATTGAGAACAATAAGTTCCTGAGGCTAACTCCAAGCAGGCAGAGACTGCATCTGTTTAATTCTTTCCAGCAGGTGAGCCAGTTACTATGACACTCACAGCTCATTGGTGGAAGGATAACATTTAAGCACGTAAGTGATTCGATGTTTATGAAATGTTCCCAATCAACAGTGCTGACAAATGTGTGGGATCTCAGAGAGGGAGGGTTCTCTCCACTCATTCCTTCCCTTGGTAGTAACGTATTAGAGATGGTTATTGGATGGCAATATAATATTAAGTACAGCAGGGAATGTCAGGCACACTTAAGAGCTGTCTAAAATACTTGCAAACTGGGTGAAAACTATAGTTATAAACCAAGAGGGCCCTGTTGGGTTTTTTTTGGTTGTTGGTTTTATTTTTAGATTTTTGTTGTTTTTGCATTGGCACTCTCTGGAAATAAAAACAAACAAGGCAGAATAAGGAAAGTCAGAAGTCCTTTGTCATCACTTCACAGTTTCCTCCAAATGCATACGGAGCCAAACTCAAGTTCCATCACACATCAACTGATGAAGACTAAGCCATTCATACTTACTAGCTAGTTATAGCTGAATTCTTCAAGGGTCACTCACTTATGATAAAGGTCTTTCACAAGGTCACTATGTCCTGTGACCATGGACAACAAGGTTAACAGTGAGTGTCTCACAAGTGGTACCTTTGGCCATGAGGGGAAACTAACTGGTTACAACAGTGGAAATTGAGCAATAGAAACCCAGGAATACTGGAAAAAAAAGCAACAATACCAACCATCATGACACAAAGTACTAGCTTTGCAGTCACAGAATCTGTGTTTAAATCCTTTCTCTGAGACTTAACTAACAATGTGTCTTTAGGTAAATCTCTTGATCTTCCTGGGCCTCAGTTTCTTAATCCATAAAGTGAGGTTGTTGCAAAGATTCAAGCTTTGGGGACAAGAGCTCACTATGTGACAAAAACCACTAGGAAAACTGGAAAATAATTTGGTAGAAACTAGTTATAAGCCAATACTTCACACTGTACACCAAGATAATGTCAAAATGGGTACATGATTTAGACTTAAAGGGAGATGCCATGGGCAAACTAGGTAAGTATAGAATAATTTACCTGTCAGATCTACTGATAAGTAAGAATGTATGACCCAACAAAAGACAAAGAGGATTGCTTAGATGCAAAATTGATCATTTTGATTAGATTAAATTGAAAACTTCTTAAATAAACAAAAATAATGCAGCCAGGTTAGAAGAAAAGCAGAAAACTGGGGTGGGGGGGGAAATACAGCATGTATTTCTGAGAAAGGCCTTATTTCTCAAATATATAGAGAACTGAGTCAAATTTGTAAGAATACAAGTCATTCCCCAATTGCTAAAAGAAAAAAGGATATGAACAAACAATTTTCAGATGAAGAAAAACTATTGTATAAAAATATTCTAAATTGATTTTGAAATGTTGGTCTGTACTGATTAGAGAAATACACATTAAAACAGCTCTGAGATAACATCTCACACTTATCAGATTGGCTAATATGATAGAAAAGGAAAATAATAAATGTTAGAAGGGATGTGGGAAAATTGGGACACTAATGCATTATTGGTGGAATTGTGAACTCATCTAAACATTTCAAAGAACAATTTGGAACTATGCCCAGGGCTATATAACTATGCATACCACTACTGTATCCCAAAGAAATTTTTTTAAAAAGGGAAAAGGATCTATTTGCACAAAAATTATTTATAGCAGCTCTTTGCGGTGGCAAAAAAAAAATAGAAATTAAGGAAATGTCCATCAGCTGGGGAGTGACTGAACAGGTTATAGTACATGAATGTAATTGCGCTAAAAGAAATGATGAGCAGGCAGATTTCAGAAAAACCTGGGAAAACTGATATGAACTAGTACAGAGTGAAATGAGCAGAATCAGAAGAAATGTACACAATAACAACGTTGTATGATAATCAACTATGAATGACTTAGCTCTTCTCAGCAATACAGTGATCTAAGACAATTCCAAAGAATTCATGATGAAAAATGCTATCCACCTCCAGAGAAAGAACTGATAGAATCTGAAATCAGATTGAAGCATACTATTTTTCACTTACATTTTTTCTCTTCTTTTTCTTTCACAAATATGGAAATATATTTTCCATGACTACACATGTACAACCTATATCAAATTGCTTGTTTTCTGAGAGGGAGGGTGGAAGAAAAAGGAGGGAGAGAGAATCTGGAACCCAAAATTTTAAAAAATTAAATGTTAAAATTTGTTTTTACATAGAAGTGGGGGAAAAATGCTATTTAAAAAAATTAAAATGAGAGTGTTGGATTAGATGGCCTTTGAGATTCCTTCTGGTTCTAATACTATGATTCTAAGACTGCTGAAAGGAAAGATGGGGTAGTAAATGAAGAACTAACTCATCTTGGAGTCAGGATCCCCTCGATTTTACTCCTGGTTTTGACACATACTGGTTATGACACTGCACAAGAAGCCACTTAACCTCTCACTGCTTCCAGGCAGCCATCACCAGGGATACCCTACACCAGGCCTGCACAACCTGCATCCCACAGGCCAGGCCATGAGCAGTAAGGTGTTTTCCCCTACATTTTTTGAGGGCCACCTGAAATCCTTTGGCAGGATGCAAGTGGCCTGTAGGCCACAGGTGTACGCCTGCCCTGCATTGATGAAATTATAGGTATGGTTTCTGTATAGGTAGTATTGTTGCTGAGTCATTTCAATTGTGTTTGACTATCTTGTGAGTCTGTTTGTGGTTTTCTTGACAAAGATACCAGAGTAGCTTACCATTTCCTTCTCCAGATCATATGACAGATGAAGAAACTGAGGCAAACAGGATTTAGTGACTTGCCCAAGGTCACAAAGCTAGTATCTGAGGTCAAATTTGAACGCAGGTCTTCCTCACTCTAGACCCAGAGCTCTATCCACTGTGCCACCTACCTGCTTGAAATATATATAGGAAGTATATCATTCATCAAATCAGTTCCTAAACTCTATTATCTCCAGTCTCAGGCACTAACAACACGAAATGTCATATGTAGAAGGGACCACACAGATTTAACCTTTTCTGTGTCATGAATACCAGTGGCATGGGAAGCCTATGAATCATGCTTTAAAATATATAACACACACAGGTTAACAAAGACATCATTATATTGAAATACATATTTAAAAACTCCAAAAAATCCATGGACCCACTTCAGGAGCTCCTGATCTAGACCAGCATCTTCATTTTGCAGAAGGAGAAATTGAGGCCCAGAGAGGGGGAGTGACTTGCCTAAGTCTTTAAAATGATCAGTCAAGAGGAGAGCTTTCCAGTCTTCTCTTTATTTTAGGTTTCTGAAGGTTTGCTTGAAATTCAAAGAAGAAGGTAAAAATCTGAAAAATATATTATCCTCCCCCAACTCTCCACACTCTCCCTGCCCTCCCCCACCAAAAAAAAAAAAAAAAAAACCAAAGAAATGCAACTTGATCTTCTTTCATATCATAAATCTGAAAGAAACCACTTTTCTGGCAGGTACTGTCAGTACCCCCTGAAAACCAGATATTGCCTCATTACTTTCAGGCAGAAGCTCCCAGGCTACCCTTCAACAGTAAGATCTATTGGTGAAGAGAATTAGTGTTGCCCCCCCCCCCCCAGGTCAACTAACTGTTGACACCCACTCACTATGCTGGAATGAAGCTATGTCAGTCCCTCCCAGGCTGAGCTCAGTTATTCCTAGCACATCCAGACTTGTCCATCACAAAGCTGTCTGCATTCCTATTCTGTTTGTCCTGTCTCCTCTGTGAATCATCATCCCTAAACTACTGAGTTTATCCTTAGGATGATAAAGGAAGTATCTTAGGAGACCATTTGTCACAGGCAGCACCAGGGTTTTACTCTCTGGGACTGCTAATGAGTACATGATGGAAAGAATCAGGGAGCTGATATCTGGGAGCTCTCTGGGAGACCAGTTCCCCATTCACCAGTCACTATGTATTCTTGAGTAAGTAACTTGGCAAATATGGACCTTAGTCTCCTCATCTGCAAAATTAAGGTGTTGTACAATGATCTTACAAGCTCTACTCTTGCTCAAATTTTCTATGATTTGTATTCTGGGATTATATTAGCATCACTAGATTTTGTTTGTTGGTTTCAGAGGAATGTGCCCCTGTCATTCAGTCTAAAATTGTGCAACCTCAGGGGAAAGTTTCTGGACAACTCCTAAAGTAGAGGGAGGGGAAAGTCTTAGCCTCATAGCATTCAAATGCAACATTGCTATTAATGTGTCACCAAAGCCCTTCTACCCGATGACAAGGGTGTGAAGCCAGGCCTTCAAGCAACTGTCAAGGAATTCATTGCTGGGTTGTTTTTTTTTTGGTGTGCAAGCACGGACAAACACACTTACTACCTGCCTTGGGCAGGAAGTAGAGCTGGGGAGGAGAAAAGAGGAGAAAGACACGCAAGGTAGAAAACAGTGTTGACAGAAAGAAATTTATTTTGAAGAAAATATTTTTCAGCCTCTTGCTGAGACGGAAGTACAGGTATGTGGGGAAATGTTAAGTCATGCCGAGTAAGATTTTCCCTGCTTATAGGGTGGAAAGTAAAGTTGTTAAAGTTTGAGAAGGATGGCTTTTAAAAATCCATCTATGAATATAAGTGTATGGGAGGGGAAAGTCTGAGATGAAAGAAAATTATTTTCTTTATCTCTGGACTTGGAGCTGCTAAAATATAGCAATGTCTGTGGTTTTCAGGATCATCTACAGTCATGTCTTTGGGTAAGGTATTTACAAAATGGGCATTAAAAAGCATCTAAGTAATCTTTGAGTTGTGCTGTTGAGGCTACCACAGGTTTCTGGGCCTTTGGAAGGGTCATTTAAGAGTGCGTAAGCCATGGGCTACAAAGGCTACGAGCTCAGAATGAGTAACTTTCTGCTCTGGCACTAGCCTTAGAGGAGCAGACAGCTAGGAAGGGGTTATAAAGAGAACACTTTCTTCCCTGGGAAATTAGCATAGGCATATCATAAGTACTCTAAAAATCAGAGACTATTCTGTGTCTAAGCCTTACTGAGGTAAACAGTTTTCTGCTTGTTATGTTTTGGTTCTCTGCAGTTCATGCTCCTTTTACCCATGCTTCTGTACTGATAAGGCAATTTGATGATGCCATGGATAGAGCACTGAGTAAGGAAGACCTGATTTCAAATCCTATCTCCAACACTTGCATGAGCCTGGGTAAGTCACTTAATATCTGGCTGCCTCAGTTTCTTTAACTGGGGATCATAATGGCACCTACCTCCCAGGGTTGTTGTGAAATTCAAATGAGATAATATTTGTAAAACATTCAACACAGTGCTTGGCATATAGCATATGCTCAATAAATGTGTATTCCATCCATCCATGTACCTTAATAGTTGAAATTCCAAAATCAGAAATCCACTTTGCTTTTCACAGGCCTTCTTGTAAAATGTAAATACATGTCTAAGAGCTAACTAATCTTAATATCATTGTATGAACTAATCTCACACCTCACTGTGAATTAATTTATGAGGTCACTTTCTTCTGGGACTGGGACTAGGATACATTGTGTATCAGGGCCATGGGGAGGATTCACAGAAGCAGAAGAGAATTTGTCGGACAGAATACAGTTTTAGGGTTTTCTGTGAAATTGGACAGAAAAGTAGCAAGGAACTCAGAGGAATAGACACGATTTGTGATCTATATATTTCAGTTAAACTGAAGCAAGCAAGCCCTTTTATTTTCCATCACTGACATTAAAATTTTAAGGAAAATAAGGTACCAGGTGCCAGGCACTACAATTCCCAGCTTTGCAGACATAGAGAATTTTTGTGGGGCTCTTTTCTATGCACCCAGACAAGGATGAAATAGCAGAACTAAGTACGAGACTCACCAAGACTTTGAAGAAGATTCTGTTCATGGAATTAATCATTTTGTCTCTCTCCCTCTCTTTTTGTCTCCTCTAAAGATGCCTTAACACAAAGGTCTAATAAAGGTTAAAACCTATAATTCATTTTCATTAGAGAGTGCATATCTACCACGAAGAATTCTCTGGAGAAAAAAAAATTCAAATGGAAAAGATAGAGTCCCCTTAAATAGTATCTCAGTATCAGGTACTATCAGATAATTATTTCAAAATTGCCTTTATGAGAAATAGTGTGGCATAGCAAAAAGAATAGTGGAATTAAAACCTGGAAAGTGCTGAGTTCAAATCCCCCCCTCCAATACTTACCTACTATATGACTACCAGAAAGTCATATATTCTCTTTGGATTTCAGTTGCTTCATCTATGAAATGAAGATAATAATCCTGTAGTATCTTCCTAATGGGGTCATTATGAGGTTCCAATATGATTATGTATGTAAATTGCTGTGCAAACGTTAAATAGCTATATAAATGTCAGCCACTATTATTATTATGAAACATAATGTTATCCTAGTTAAAGAGTCTTCACAGTTATCATTACTACTCTCTACCTATTTGCGTCAACAGCTTTTTTGGTAATATACCAACCATTCTGAACTTCCTGTCTTAGAGAGTTTGCCTAAAGCATCCATGTCAAATTCATATAAAAACTAGGGCCACTGGCCCATAGATAAGGATCCCTGACAGCCTCCTACTGACTTAATCTGTGTTTTATTGCATTTTTATATTGTTAACTATTTCCCAATTACATCTTATCTAGTTTGGGAAGCACTCAGGAGTGGCACCTGACACTATGCCTGTTTGGGAGGTGATGGAATGGAAGGAAGTGTTGGATGCTTCTGGCCTAGAACATGAAGAAGGTCAGAGGTGGGACTCTATATATTTTCAATATTCACTTTCCATTATAGCACAATGCTTTTTTCTATACCAATGAAATCACAAATCTAGTCCCTTTTCCTATTGTATACCAATGAGTTCATCTCTGAGAAAACTTCAGAAATAAAAGCATAACTAGAATTAGTGATTATCCTAGAATCTGAGCTGAAAGGAAACTCAGCCATTATCTAGTGTTAAACATACACAAAAAGAATCCAGATTCTAAGGTCTCTGACATGTGGCAATCCAGTCTCTGGAGAACTCTGATAATGGGAGCCCACCAAAACTTAAGGCAACTCATTTCACTTTTGGATGGTTCTAATTGTTAAGGAAAAGGGAGCTAAGTGGCACAGTAGATAGGGTGTGGGACCTGCAGTCAAGAAAGACTCAACTTCCTGAGTTCAAATCTGGCCTCAGTCACTTATTAGCTGTGTGACTCATGGCAAATAAATCACTTAACCCTGTTTGCCTCAGTTTTCTCATCTGTAAAAGGAGCTGGGGAAAGAAATGGTAAACTACTCCAGTTTCTTTCCCTAAAAAAATCCCGAGTGGGGGTCACAAAAGGTCAGACAAGACTGAGAAGCAAATGAACAAAACTGTTAAGAAGTTTTTCTTGCTGTTACTCAGTTGTTATTCTGCTATTTTGGATAACACAGTAAGTGTCTGAGGCCAGATTTGAATTCATGAAGATGGCTCTTCCAGGCCTGCTGCTCTATTCACTGAGCCATCTAGTTTTTTTTTTTTTTTTTTCTGATATCTAACCTAAATTTGCCTCTCCACAACTTCCAGTCAATTCAAAAGCAATCGTTACATTCCTACTAAGTGCCAGGTGTTGTGATACAAAAACAAAAGCAAAACAGCCCAGGACCTCAAGCACTTTACGTTTTAGTTCTTCTGTCTGGGTCCAATCTATTCCCTCTTCCAAATAGTAGCTTTAAGTATTTAAAAACTCAAAAACTGCTATCATCTCCTCACCCCTACCTCCCAGTCTTCTCTAAGCTAATTTCAACAGTTCTTCATATGACGTGGCCTCGAGGCACTTCGTTGTCCTGTTTGACCTCTGAACATCCCTAGCTTATAAATATTCTTCTTAAATTGTAGAGCCCACAGCTGAACACATCCAACATTACAGAGTGCTCTGACTAAGGTAGAGTCCAAAAGGCAAATATTTTGAGGGCAAAGAGAACTGAAAACTATGTGTTAACAACAGCACTTGGAGAATCCTGAAGTCTCATTTCCACAAGATGCCCATCAAGGGGTTAACTTAAAACAAAACAGCCAATTCTCCTGTATAAAATTAGTTGTAAAAAGCCACCATGCATGCCAACCTGTCATTCTTACCTAAGGAATCCATCACAAAATTGCATGGAGAAAACTTGAAGGCCAAGGTGAGGTTTTAATTTGCCTCCCTATGAAATACTTTGGCTTTGACTCAATTGTGCCGTTAATGGGAATGAGCTCTATAGCCTGGCTTACCATTGGCCCAGGTTGGAGATTGGATTTTCTTCTTTTCTCTTTTTCCCCTGAACTACAGAAAAATCTCCAGCACACCCAGTCTGACACAGCTGAGTCCTTCTCCAGCTGGGAGGAAAAAACATAATAGGCAATATGTGCTCTCCCCTCTCCCCCCACCTTTTTTTCCCTTCCCTGTAGACAGACTCAGCATGAGGTTCCTGAGGAATTAGTTGTGGGAGGAGGACTCCCCCGCTGGCAGCCAAATGCCAAGCGCACGGCCTGCACATGTAATGCGTCTGACATTTCTGCATCTCTCTAGGTTAACACTGTTTTACACAGACTTTCAAAAATATCTCTTAAAAAGACTTTGTACACAATTTTTGTTGGTGATCCCGTGCCATCATCTGGTGTATTTAATCTTCTAAAAGTCCTTCCTTATTTACTAAAATATTCACACATTGGCATTTCCATTATTTAAGTGGAAGTAATTGGTTTCAGGGGGTTGAAAACTCCTATCTGAATCTCTATGCAGACTTTTGTTGATGGATGCTATAAGATGTTCAAATATGATCTTCCCTGAAGCAAAACAAGCACTGAAATTCAGAATGGTAGAATGTGATGGACAGTTTGTCATGCTTACATCTTAGGAACCTGTTGTCAAATTATTCTAGAGCACCTTTATATTTGTACCCAGATTTCTGGTCAGTTACCAGAGTATATACCTTTGAAAGTTTCAAACATGGCTTTCTCCATGATCTCTGAGGAATATAAGGGCAATGGAAAAACAAGGCATCTCTCAAAATATTCACACAAAATGCAGCCACCATATAGGAGATCAACAGCTGCCAATCATGTGGAGAATGAAGGCCATTATTCTTAAGCAAAAATGCTTGGCAGGTAGCATTTTTTTCCTGAGGTGTTTTAGGACATCTTAGCATTTCTGGGACATGTTACATTGTATTGCCAGCCAGCTGAAGCAGAACTGAGACTAAGAGCAGGCTGAGAAACACTTCTCAGACACACTGTATCACAACTCCAACTAACTCAGCAAAGCTGTGGAATGCTGAGACCTCACTGCAGCTAAGAGATCAATTGAGCCTAAAGCAGCATCGTGCTAAAAAGGGGGCAGCCTAGTTCTTTTTGAACCAAGGCACCATGCAGTGTGTGATAAAAGAATGCCAAGCCAAAAACAGCAGCAAGCTCTGCCAGCAGCAGCCGGGGACACAAACCTTCCCATGCTCACAGCAAAGTGGCTACCGACTTCTGGGATCTCCTCTGTGACATCTCTGACAGTCCCTCAGCCTCCACTGCAATGCTTCCAGTTCACGAGGCAGCTCAAATTCATTCTTGGCCATTGTTTGTGCTGGAAAAGGTTTTCCTCAATTGAACTACAATGTTGATGTCATATAACTTCCATCAATAGGTAGAAGTGCCTTCGTTGGACTGGGAGTCGGAGGATGTGGTGCTCACAGACTGAATGCTGGATTTGGAATCAAAGGACAACGGATTTGAGTTTCAGCTTCACCTCTAACTTACTGTGATCAGGTAGATCACTTAACCTCTTGGGCTCTCAAAGGACTAAACCATACAATGTGGCAGTTGAACTAGATGATGTCTGAGGTGCCTTTCAGCTTTAAGACTTTATAGCTTCTACGAAAAAAAGTTTTAGGTCCCCTGGCACATGACACCTCTTAGAAAAATAACCAGGGATTCCCTTGTCCCCACCCAATTCTTTCCTAGGCCAAGTATCTTCACTTCCTTCCACAGTCCCGATCATGCAATTTCAAAAACACTCAAGTTTAAGAATATTTTCAAATGAGACCTTTGGAATGGAATATGGATATGATTCAGGCAATATATCATATAGTGAGGATCCTCTTAATTTCATTGGCTTTTTTGTTGTGGTTTAGTTTCAATTGTGTCTGACTCTTCTTGACCCTTTTTGGGGTTTTCTTGGTAGAGATACTGGAGTAGTTTGCCATTTCCTCCCCTGGCTCATTTTACAGATGGGGAAACTGAGGCAAAGAGGGTTAAGTGATTTGACCAAGGTCATACAACTAGTCAATGTCTGAGGCTAGATCTGACTCTTCCTGTCTCCAGGTCCAAGGCTCTATCTACTTGGTTCTTTTAGCCAAGCCATTTTTCAGTGTTCATTCACACTAAACTTTAGATGAACTAATACACTTAAGTCTTTTCCTACCAACTGTTATCAAACTGGATCTCTTCCATCTTATGCTCATATAATTGATTTCTTAAACTTAAGTAGTTGGGGGCAACTACATGATACAGTGGATAGATTGTTGGACCTAGAAACAGGAAGACCCAAATTCAAATCCTACCATATACACTTAGTAACTGTGACTTTGGGCAAGTTGCTTAATTTATTTCAGTGCCACATTCTTCATCTTCATCTTCAAAAATAATACCTACTTCCCAGGGTTGTTATGAGGATCATATGAGAAAATCTATATAAAGCCTTTTGCAAAACCTTAAAGCAGCATATAAATGCTATTTTTATTCATCTTGCTTTAGTTCATCATTTCAGCCTGACAAGATCTTTTTGGATATTGATTCAATCATACAAGTATTGGTTATCCTCCTTGGTGTTGTGACCTCTGAAGACGTAGTAAGCATGCTTTATTTTCTATTAAATCCTTAATAAAGCGATTGAATAGGGTAAGAGCATGTACAGAACCCTGTAGCATGCTAGTACAGGGCAACACCTATCCCTTTTGAGTATAGTGGTTCAAGAATATACAATTCCCTCTAAAAACCCCTCTAAAATTTTCTAAATTTGAGTAGAGGAAGGCTAACTAGGAGACAGAGAGACAGCATGCTGTCTCTAAACATAGAATTTCCATCCAAAGCTGGTTTTCTAATAACTGATTGATTACCCAACTGGCCAAATTGATATTCTTTTACTACTAGTAGAAAGAAAGGTTTTCATGATGATTATACCATTGTGTTGTATGGCTGCCAATCACCGAACATCACAATCTCTGGAGAATCAAAACTTAGAATCACTCAAGGGGCAATGGAGAGATAGATGGTGGGTCTGGGATTGACTGGGACCAGTGGAAACTTACATGCAAAAAGTGATATAAGGTTTACCACTTCAAGAAGTGGATGGCTGGAAAAGGGCTAAGAACTAAATATCACAAATACTGCCCAGGCACCCACTTAACATTTAAGGGAGGAGCCCCTAATGGGAACATATAAGAGGACATGCATTATTTGTGCATTGGTCTTAATTGTGTATTTCTATTTATTTGTCCATTGGTCTCATCTTCCATATGAAACCATAATATTCCAAAAGAGAGAAATCTTGTCTTTTACTTTAATCCCCCAGAGGAGTTGATATTGTGTGGAAGATAGGCATTCAATGCATATTTGATGAATTCATGCATGCATTAATGAATCAAGTTCCTTGGAAGAACTTGAAATATTATAGTGAAGATGGATGGAGGAGAGATTTCTGTCACACAGAGGAACATCTTCCTATCAATCAGCAACACTTGTTCAGCCCCTACTATGTGCCATCCATTGTGTTTACAAAGTAGCTACTATGTATCATGCTGAGTTTACAAAGATATAAAAAAAAGACAATGAACATAATAAATTCAAGGTTTCCTTTTAAGGAAAAAAATTCAATTCAACTCCTCACACCTACAAAAAGCACCAGTTATGTGCAAAGTGCCATGTTAGGCATTAGACACTAGACCTCTGAGGGTGGAGTTGTGCTTTCGCAAGTTAAAGGCTGCACCTCATCCTTCATGCATGGGCATTTGCTATTCCATTCATAACAACCATCAAGGTCATCTTTGACTCTTGCCCATTTGGCCTATTTGTTCCAATAAGGTTAAAAACCAAACCATGAAGCTGCCATAAATAGCCCAATGAAATACAAATAAATCACACAAAGAAGCATAGACTTGCTCTGCTTTTCAGAAGCTTTCCAAATAACCTCAGCTCTAAAGCACCCGATGCCTTCTCCTTCATAAATGACAAATCACCGTAGGTGAATCTCACCAGGTGAAGTGACTCTAATGCCAGGGGAAACCACCCACACAGTTCTGATAAAAAGGCTGGCCTGCAAAGTATACTTTAATGACAGGCTGTTTGCTTTGGTTAATGAGTTTAATATATAAAAAGATTCCCAGAAGCATAAAGATAGGATCAAAAGAGGAAGTTTGTTACCTCAGTGCCCTGTTTTAGGGAGGACATGGGCTGCTACCCTTGATTAACTAACTACAGCTACTGTACATCAACTGATCCTACATAAAATGTCAGGTCACCACAAATGTGGCACACCTGGACTCATTTTCTTTATAATCATACTCGGAATTTTAGAAAGTGCTGTGGCAACAAGAACGGGCACATTCCAGCAAGAAGAGGGCAGGGGCAGGGCTCAGAATTACACAGTAAGTCAGCGATCATGAGTATATCAACTCTGAGAATTAGTTTCATTAACCAATTCATGGTTACTGGGGGCTTCTGCAAATTCTTAAATAAAAACAATAAAATTTATAATCACAGTAGTGTTTCAAGTTCTTTTGGAAAGGAAACGGAGTAGAATATAGGAATAAAACATTCCAGAATGGAACTGGGTATTGCTCAATCACCACATAGCATTTTTTTTTCAGTCTACCAGTGTTACTTTTGATTGTAGATAGACTATAAGCTTCTTGAGGTCAGGGACTGTTTCATTTGCATCTTTGTATTCCTCACATCTAGAACATGTTAAGTGTTCAATAAATGCTGATTAATAGATGCCCGCACTTGCCAAGCTATCATTGACTTGGGTTAGGAAATCTGATACAAGAAGACTAGGCTAGTTTTTAGGATACTCAGATAATGAGGCTACCCTCCCCCCAAGAAGCCAGTAATAAACTTAAACATACATTTATCAATCACCTACTATAAGCCAGGCAGTATGCTAGACCCTAAGGATAAAAATATAACATGAGACAGCTCCTGCCCTTAAGAATCAGATACTATATAAGCCCCACATTGGTGAGGTATTTCATAAACTAATTATAATACTGTGTTCTAGAATTTCACTGTGAGTCAAAGTCAAACTCACTAGTTTATAATTTTCAGATTCTATTTTCTATTTCTATATATGGTTATATGTATATGTGTGTACATATATACATATATACACATACATGTAAGTGTATAAATGTTTTCATAGGAGAATAAGATATCAACTCAGTTATTGAATAGTTCTGTAGCACTTCTCTTGTTCTCCATAACCTTTCAAACATCATTGATGGCTATTCAAAAATTATAACCATCCTATCTTTCAGTACCAGAGGATAGTGATAATATCTATCATTTATATAGCTTTTAAGGTTTGCTAAGCATTATGCAAACATTGTACCATTTTATCCTCACAGCAACGCTGGGAGGTGGGTGCTGTTATTATATCAGTTTCATTTTACAGATGAGGAAATTGAAGGAAACAGCAGTCAAACGACTTATCCAAGGTCACCCAGCTAAGTAAATGTTTGGGGCTAAATCTGAATTCAAGTATTCCTGACTCGAGACCCAATATTTTATCCACTGCTCCATGTAACTGGTAACTTGAATTCATGGGCAGCCAGATGTTCTCTTCAACTCTTTCCACACATACACATATATACATATGTATGCATATATGATTAATCACATGTGTGTATGTATGTGTATGTATAAAGTTTTTACTGACTATTAGTTATAATTTTTATGTTTTTTGCTAAGTAAAGACCATTCTCACTGGCAGAGGAAATAGAAGCAAAATGAGAATTGAATACCTCAGGCTTCTTTCTATTGTCAGTTGACATCATTTAATCCATTTTGACCATAAATCTCATCTCTTAACTGATGCTGCTTACTTTCCTCCCCACAATCTAGGAAGCCCATTTTCTCCCCCTTATTCCTATCATTTATGACGAACTTTGGCACATTCTGAGCTTTAAAACTCCTGACGGTCTTCACATGTTCTGCCCCACTTCTGTATTCTTCCTTCATTATATTTACTCTACCATAGGCCACACTGATGCCTTATTTTTGGTATGGAGCTAACCCTGACTTTATTTAAGTGTGATCCCAAAAACAAGCTGTATCTGCAGTCCTAAGACCAGCCTTGCTAAGTGTGGAGTGGCTCATTATCAGCCCAACAATACCTAGGAGTCTGATCCCCTCATGAGAACTTTTTGGCCTTGGTAACCTGGGCAACAAAGAACAAAAAATTTCAGCTCTCAGTCCCGTACCAACTCTTGCCATCTATTTGGAGATGATGATAGGGGATAGGAGAAGGGGAGGGGGTGTTAAGAATCACAATTTTTAGAATAAAATCATTACTTTAACTGTTTGCACTCCACATGTGATATCCTTGTCTAATGAACAACAAATTGACACAGTCCCGAAACACATCAATATTGACATTTTCTTAGTGTAAATAAGGGGTTCTTAACATTATTTTTCAATCATAAATCCTTTTGGCAATCCCGTATTCTTTGGAATAATTTTTTTTCAATTCATAGGTTCACAAAGCAAAATATTTGCTATATGTGAAGAAAGAAGATAGAAGTTATTGCTCTGTGGAACAAGGAATTGTAGGTTCTCCTTGGAGAAATGAATAAAGAAATCAGGATGGAATCAGTTTCTTCTCTTGCCACAGGGCAATAAAAAGCACCATTTTAGGGGACTATTAGTCTCCTAGCCTGATGACACTCATGATAAATATAAGCAAAAAGACGGAAGCTAATTGTAGCTTATAAGCCAACATTTGTTGCAGAGCATAAACAGGGAAAAATTATTTTTTTCTAATTTATCATTTTAAAAAAATAATTAAAAGTTTTGAATTTTCTCCCTTCTTCCTGCCCCCCTCCCACCCATTGAGAAAGCAAAAAATGTGACATCAGTTATACATGTGAAATCATAAAAAAAAACCAACCTATTTCTGCATTAGTGATATGGCAAAAAAAACCCACAAAAAATAAAGTTTAAAAAATTATGCTTCAATTTTTACTGAGGCTCCATTAGTCCTCTCTTTAGAGATGGAGGCCATTTCTCACTATAACTCTTTCAGAATTGTCTTGGATCATTGTATTGATCATAAAGGGTTAATCATCATCCAATATTGCTATTACTACATACAATGTTCTCCTCGCTTCACTTTATATCAGTTCCCACAAGTCCACCCAGGTTTTTCCAAAACCAAGGGAAAGAAAATTTTAAAGAACTCAGTAAGATCATCTAGGTCCTAATCCTTTTTGGGTATATCATGGACTCCTTGGGCAGTCTGGTGAAGCCAATGGTACCCTTCTGAGAATCACGTTTTTAAATGCATAAATTAAAATACATAGAACTACAGAAGAAACCAATTGTACTTAGTTACAGTTACATATATAGAATTTAATCTCTCTAAATAGATTGATCTTTCTTTATCATCAATATATCTCAATCTCTATCTTTATATCTATATACCTATATCTATCATCTATAAATATCCTTTTATCTATTCATCATTTATCTATCTAGACAAAAAGTGTATGGACTCAGGTTAAAAACCTTTGCTCAAGGCAAAAGTGTGACTGGAGAATGAAGGTGGAATACAATGGAACAGAAAGATTAGAGTATTATATTTGCATAGCCTTCTCTATCTACAATTAATTATAACCTAGGAGAGCTGATCACTGATCAATCAGGTAATACTTTCACAAATTGAGATGAAGATGGAGAAAAGAAAATGATAGAAAGAGTGACCTCTTCCATGACTGAAACCATAGGCTGAATCAAATCAAATAGAAACTGAGTCACTTCATGATGACACGGTGGTTCACAGGATAGAGATTTAGGAAAACTTGAGTACAAATCTGACCTCAGACACTTACTAGCTGTGTGACCCTGGGCAAGTCACTTAACCCTGTTCGCCTCAGTTTCCTCATCTGTCAGATGAGCTGGAGAAGGAGATAGCAAACCACTCCCATATCTTTGCCAAGAAAATAGGGTCACAAAGACTCAGACACAACTGAAATGTCTGAACAATAAAAACCACAAGACTTTGTGACTATTTCCTTTCACATGGGAAATGTTCTGAGATTACACATATACAGCCTTAAATTGGGCAGGTATAAAGTGAGTCACATGAATTCATAAAAGTAACTAATTGTTCAGTTCTAGGTAATTACTGAACCTACTGGAATTGGTGGCCTGATATGCAACTCAATTTCTTTACTGATACCATGAAAATAATATTCCTCAACTATCCCAGCCATGGGATAAAGATCAAAAATATTAAAAAATGCCTTCATCTAAAAAGAGATTGTGTAGCTATGTAATATAAATTATTTTTATTAGTGAGAGACCAGTAGGCTTTGTAAATTTGAATTTCTTTGTACATCAACCTCTGGGAAAAATGGATCGTTGAAAATTAACATAATTATGGAAAAGACCTTACATTCCATACCATAAAATAATTTGACCAATGAAGAAGCCATTTTATATCTACTTCTTACCAGCAAAAAAATAAATGAACAAAAGCATGAGAGAGATAGATATGGCAGACTTGTGCTAATGACCATAAGCTAGTGGAATGAATATGGATGTCTCTTTAGAAGGCAGTGGTAAAAGGGGATTAGCTTTTTTAAAAGCAAATTTGATAGAGTGTGGGGGATTAAAGAAGCTAAAACTAGACTTTCATCCTAGAAAACTTTAAAGGAAAATGGATAAAGAGGAAGTAACTGCAGCTTTCTGGCAGCCTACAAGAAACCAGAATCGGCCAGGGACACTTCACAAGGGACTGCTCAAAGACTTGAGGGTAAACAGAACTTGCATTAAGACCAGGGAGAAAGTACCGATGTTAAACAGAGTATCCCTTTAGGCCTCAAGAAAAGTAAGAATAGGAAAAGTTAATTCTGTCTAAGGGGCCTACATGAATAAGATTGCCTGTCGCTTTCCTAGCTCGTAAATTTTTTTAAAAGGTCATAGGTTCTTGTCCATCCTGAAGGCCAAATTCATGGCAAATACCAAAAAAACTAAACCAATTTCATTTTCTTCAATGCAAAGTGATGGCTTTTTTTCTTCCCCAAAGGAAAACTACTTAAAATGACTTAGAAATGGTCCAATCAATGTTCCTGAAAGTTAGCAAAAGTATTCACATTTCAGCTGAGAATAAGCATGAGATATTACCACCCCAAAGGCATATCTTTAAGAAAGTTATAGTGGAGCATAAATAGGTACTTAGAATGAAAATGACTCTTTCGGTTTAAGTTAATGTAAGATGGGATATCACTCACTTTGGCAGAGAAAGAGGAGGACTGTCAGTGCAGGTTACCCTTCTGATGGGTGGAGAGAATTTTTTTTTCCTCCAATATACACAAACAAAAGCATTTTGCATTTTAAGAAAAGTCTGCTTAGGTTATAAAAAATCTAATCAGTTCTATATCAGTCTATAAAAATCTGTCGCTTCAATAATTTAAGGTATACTACTAGAGAATAGACTATTGTCAAGAATGGGTTAACCAAACAGGTAGACTAATTAAATATATGAGACAGAAGGCACCTGATTCCAATGATACCCACAAGGTAAGAATATCTACTATGGAACTTCCTTGGCATCAACCATTTCAAATGAACTCTATCTACCCATGTTATCATTTAGCACCAATGATACAAATTGAAATAATACAACACAAACCAAACAGCAGCTGAGTTGTCTGTATTAGTGTAATAAAGATATCCCATATGGGTTATAAAAAGCTTCTTAGTCAATGCTATGATCACTTCTAAAGAGATAAAAGATTATTGAAGGTCAAACATTTATTGCACTCAGGGTTCATGCCATAGGAGTTAGAGCTTTGGAATGATGCTCATTTACTACTTTTGTCAACCTCCTATGATTACAAGCTCCTCCAGGTCAGCAGTCATGTCTTTATTTCTTTTGTGATATGTACATGGTAGATGCTTAATTTCAGTTTGCTGACTAAGCCATGTTTGTGTTGGAGTAAGCATGAAAATGCCAGTAGGGCTCTACTCTGTGATACATGAAAATGTATTAATAGATCAGTATAATCATATTTTATTAGATGCTCAGTTGAAACCCGTGTATGTATGAAGATCATTTTCTATGAAAGGAACTGTTAACAGAGTTACAGTTTGCAAATAATGTCCATACTAGGAGCTTTTTTAAAAATAAAAAAGCATTTATTAAGTACTTACTGTATACAAAGTATGTTAAACCTGGTCTTTAGGGAGACAATTAGGAACTTTTGATATGAATCAGAATTTTCATTTTGGATCTGAGTGTGTGTATGTGTGTGTGTGTGTGTGTGTGTGTGTGTATACATGAGTATGGTACCCACATACTTTACGTAGTATTCACATACTTTATAATGATACCCACATAAAGGTACCTACTTCCTTCTTAGTCCACCAGGATACCACAGTACTAGGACAGCTGAGATTGTATGTTCTCTAAATATGTCCATTATGAATAATCGAAAGAAGGAAGTTGACGTCTTCATAGATGCCTACACCACGATAAGTGTTTCCTCTGCAGGCTATGTTGGCATTGCTGTGTAGCAACTTGCTGATGCTCAAAAGAAAACTTCAGAAAGCATTGTTTCTGGCTTAGAAAACATCCTGCCTACTGAAACTAATCCTTGTGGAAACAATAGACAAGGGATTTTCACTTTTCTACCTGAAACATGTGGTCGAACAGCCACGGAGCTGCTGTCAAAGCTATTTTTAAATAGAAAACTTTGGTGTTGCACATTTTCCCTTGATTTGCCCCCCACCTATCCCCAAAGTTCTCATGTCTAAGATGAATGAATTGGACTATATGATCTCAAAAGTCTCTACCAGATCTACAACTCTGATTTTATTTAAATTCAGTTTAATTACTATCTAGAACCTAAATAACCAGTACAGAATTTATATAAAGATAAATCAGCTGCTAACTTACAAAGGTACCATTGACTATTTCTTGTCTTAAGCTGAGGAGTTTATTCAAAGAGCTTTTGATCAGTAGTATTACACAAAATAATTTTAAGCACCTAGAAGATTATCAGTCACGTACAAACATTGTTCCAATAAAAAGTAATAATTGACATATTAAAACCTATAGGTCCCCAAAGAATGCTAAACCCATCACATTTTTTAAAAAGAGAGTAAAAGCACAGTGCCCATAATACATCAATTAAAAGCTGCCATTTCCTAGAAGCTGTCAACTGCAGAGAGGCTGCCAGAAACCCCTCTTCTCCAGGGCTTCTTGAAAATGAACACCTGGGGTAGCCAGCACTATTAATAGGTAGAGGAAATGAGAGAAAATGTCACAATGCACCGTCCGAATAAAAACGTGTCCAGACTTCTCTGGGAGGAAAATGGGTGGGGGAAATAGCCCAAAGTCTTTAGAACAATATAGCATTTTTCTGAACTCCAACTCTATCTTATAGGAGGGTCTGTCACTTCTGATTCATTTAGGCTCTCCCTTATCCCCTGCATGAATCCTGTAGCTTATTCATTGCCAGGAGGGTCTCCTTGTTCTGTTCTCAGATTAGGGGGCATGCCTGCCCTGCTCTGGTTCTGAAAAGAAAAGGATTTGCAGGTGCTCTTGCCTGTCATTGGGGTGAGACCCATGAGGAAAGATGTTGCCCTTCTCTTGTCTTCTCTTCTGTTCCCAAGCAGCCCACTAGGAAGGGGGAAGCCCCTAACCTCTCTACCTTCCAGAATGACACTATTGCAATGCTCTACTGGCATAGCAAACATTGCCAGATACTGTGCCCAAACTCTACCAGGACTCTTAGTAATTAAGATAAAATCTGAAAACAAAGAGGTGATGATATCTAGAGGAAGATAGATTTTGCTCCCTTAGACCTCAAAATCATTTGACTTCTAAATTTTCAAATAAAGAAGAGAGCCAAAGATAATAATAATAGGTAGCATTTGTTTATATAGCATCTTAAGGTATGAAAAGTGCTTTGCTTGTGTTATTTCATCTGATTCACACAATCACCCTGTAAGACAGAGAATGTGATTGTTGCCATTTTACAGATGGAGAAACTGAGCCTGAGAGGACAAAGGACTTCTCAAGGTCAAAGAGCTGGCAAGAGTGTAGATCAGGATTTGAATTCAGGTTCCTGACCACGAGTCTAGCACTCCATCCACTCTGTCACTGAGTTTCTAAAAAACCCTGAACTCTGACAATAATAGCCCACATTTCTGTAGCACTTAATGCTTACAAAGCACATTCCTCTAAAGAACTCTATGAAACAGTAAATTCTGGTATTAGAATCTCCATTTTATAGATGAGGAAATTGAGACCCGGAGTGACCTGCCTCAAATCATTAGGCTAGTTCTTGTCAGAGCCTGAAAATCTTGGGAAAATCCCTTAACCTCTCTCTGCTTCATTTTCTCCCATTGTAAAAATGAAGGATCAGAACTAAATTTTAAATACAATAAAACCTTATTTTAATATGTAAAAAAATATTCTTAGCTTGTGAGCCATCAAAAAAGCAGATGAGAAGGCTGGATTTGGTCTTTGGGCTGTAGTTGACTGACCTCTGTACTAGGTAATCCAAAGTGTCTTCAACCTCTAAAATTTTCTGACTACAAAAAAGTCTAAGAGTTTTGCGTTTAAAATACATGCAAAAAAGTATTTTTAAGGAGAAAGGTGCTTGACAAAAATAAGAGCTTGTTGTTGCACTGACTGACAAAGGCAACAATCACTTTTTAGGTCCAGGTAATTTAACAGACCCACTAATTAGGTTTTTTAAAGCAAAGTGTGGCTATCTTCATTGCTCTGGCTCTCTGAAAAAAAATTTCAAGCCAAAAGAAGCACCACTTTAAGTGTATTCCTCTTTCGTCC
Organism: Bettongia penicillata ogilbyi; assembly: GCA_023548195.1. Taxonomy (NCBI): domain Eukaryota; kingdom Metazoa; phylum Chordata; class Mammalia; order Diprotodontia; family Potoroidae; genus Bettongia; species Bettongia penicillata. Next base: position 13,256,530 of record JAJHZJ010000090.1, read on the forward strand.
TACCAACAGGAGTACTTTATTTTTCTTAAATAGATAGATACAGCTCTTAATTCTTTCTGAGGTTGATTTCAAACAATATTCCTTTTTTCTTAATGAAGTTAATGCATGTTTCCTGTGCGTATTATGTTCCGCTAATGGGAAGATTTTCAAACAGAAGTAAAAAGTCTTCTTTTTTTTTCTGGGGGAGGGGTCGGCTAATTTTGTGGTCAGCTCAGGTTGGCTCACCTTAGCTATGGCTTCAGCATCCAGGCCATTTTCTAGCACAGTATATTTTCTGAATGGTGATTTTTTTTTCAGATCTGCCAATCCGTAAGGACTATGTTGCCTCTCTTTCTGCTGCCCTTAGTCTACATGTTTGCCACATCAAACTGTAGGGGCTGAGCAGCTTTAAGCCTTTTTGATCAGGTTTCATGTGGTGAGACATTATGCATTAACTGGCATATTGGAACTACCACTGAGGTACTATTAGTCAACAATTATTGGACTTTTAAACTCTTGCTATGGCCATCCCCTAGTAAGCTGGCTTTCAGTTATTAAGCTAAGAAAGAAAATGCAGCCAGGTGTTTTTCTTCAATGTTGAGCTGAGTGCAAGGATTGGGCTGTTAAATGATTGAAAGCTGAGAATTGGAGTCTTGTGCCTTAATGGCCCAGAAGGCAAGGTGTGTATGACATGAACGCAAAGATATGAGCTAGAGAAGAAGGAATTATATAGGTGGCTCACACTGGGATGGGCTGAAAAGGGGAGATTTTAAACGAAGCCTCAGTGTCAGTTTTAGGTTTGTTTTTCTCCCTTGGTTGGATTTCTCAAGACTAACAATGTCTTTCTTGAGACTAATAACAGTGGTCCCCTGTCTACCTTAATTGTCAAGCCTCCACCTCTTCTTCTAAGAGAATTGTACCAAATGGACTGAAAAAAGATGTAAAGAGTGCCAAGATCTCCCAAAGTCAGCTGCAGTGCACACAGCTCTCTTTAGTCAAATGAACCTTAGCTTCACACAGAACCTAGGGCTGCCTTTTTTTTGGCAAGAGCTGCTTTTACCCAGTTCTAGAATGTTGTTCCAAAATGGAGGCTAAAGAATTCTATAAATATTGACATTCTTGGAAAATAGAGTGAATCATAACATCTTAGAGCAGGAAAGCTCTTTAGAGACCATCTAATCCAAACCATATCTAAAGAGTTATTCCATCTCCAATATACCTGACAAGTATTCATCTATTCTTTCCTTAAAGAATCCTGTTAAGGTAAAAGCCTTCTTCCCAAGGGAAGCCATTCTCTTTTTGGATGACTCTAAACATTTAGAGAGTTTTCTCTCTTATCAAACTTAAATCTATCTCTTGGCATCTTCTACCTGTGGCTTATGATTTGGTCCCCAGGGTCCATTCAGAACAAGTCTGGTGCCCTTTCATATGATAGCCCTTCAAATACTTGAAGAAAATTATGTGTTCCTTAAACCTTTTCTTATTCAAGTTTAATACCTCCACTTCCTTCAGGATTCAGATGGCACAATCTCAAGCCCCCTTCACCATACTGTTTTTTACCTCTTCAAGGTTGAAATGAGGTAAGGTAGGATCAAATTATGCAATGATGTGAAAGTCAAGTAGAGGTGTTGGACTTAACGTAACAAACACAGGAGGCCCTGGCATTTTCATCCATAACTTGTATAAAGGCCTCCTTTAGCCAGAATTATGTAATCACTGAATGCCAATGTTGGAAAGCTATCAGAGATCATTTAAATTAATCCTTTTAAAGAGGAAGGAAATGAGACTTCAAGAGTAAAAAAGAAGTAAAAAAATTAAGGGTAGAGTTATAAGAAGAACTCAAGTTGTTTCAATGAATTGAATGCTCCTTTGTCACTAAACAAGCAGAGAATCAAAGTAGTCTGTTGAAGAGGGTGGCATGATAACTTGTTTCAGAAATACCAGTTTGGAAGCCATATGTATGATGGATATGAGTCTAAATTGGTAGAGACTTATACTAAAGTAATGGCACTCATCCAACAAGAAGATATTGGGGGGAAATGGTGAGTCCAAGAGACATTTTGAAAGAAGAAACAACTGTCCTTGGTGAAGGAAACTGTGTGCTTACCATACTTCCTTGTATGTACTTTGGATCCCAGATCTAGAGCTATTGGAGGCATCAGAGGCTATCTAGTCCTATCCTCTTATTTTACAATTGATGAAACTGAGGCCTAGGGAACTTGAGTGAGTTGACCATGGTTAGAAAGGCAATAAATCCCACAGGTCACCTAACTTTGGATAGAGTGCTGGGTCTGGAGTTAGGAAGACATGGGTTCAAATCAGGCCTCAGATATTAAGTTAATTAACTTAACTTCTGTTTGCCTCAGTTTCCTCAACTATAAAGTGGAGACAATAATAGTACCCACCTTGCAGGGCTGCTGTGAAGCTCAAATAAGGGAATCTTTGTAAATGACTTAGTATAGTGCCTGATACACAGTAGGTACCATACAAATGCTTATTCCCTTTGCCAAAGCCATAAGTAGTAAGTAGTAGAACAGGAATTGCAACTTACACCCTTTAACTTGAAATCTAATACTCTTCCCACTCTGCCAGTTTTTAACATACTGATTTGAATGGATGACAGAACTCTGAGGCAGAGATGAACTTCAAGCTGGAATACAGGTCGAGGGTGATTTTTTTTTCTTTGAGAGATCATTAATAGATATATAGTTTTGGGAACCCCTTGACTGGAGGGGATAGGCTACATAATTGAGCCATCCTGGATCAAGCAAATGCCTGAACTCCACAAAAGACAAGGATAACTTGAAATAACATAAGAAAAAAAGGAAAAAAACCAAACCAAACCTGAAAGCCCAATTCTAAAGAATACTTGGAAGATAAAGAGAATGGAAAGGAAAGTTGTGGGGCATAAAGCAAAGGAGAGGCAGCAAAAGAGATTCAGAAGGGAAGTGCATCCCACGAAGAAACCTCAGCTGATACGACAATCCAAGAGCCGGCCGAGCGTGGCATTATATCAGGGTTGGATTTGAAATATTTCCCAGGCTTCATTCAATATGCTGCAGAAGCCGCTCTGTTATACTGAAATGCAAATTGCCTTAAATTTCGGAGATCACATTTATTTGGTCATGTTGCTGCCTTTGTGTTTCCATAACCCGATGTGACTGGGTAAATGAAAAGAACGCAATAACTGGAAAGGCAAAGAAATATGGATTTGGAAAGTCATCACCAATTCAGGGAGTCGATTTCTTGGGCAAAGAGGCTGTAAATGAAAATGGGAAGAACGGATGCAAAACAAAACAAAGACGACTGGAGCCGGGGCTTTTGGTATTCAGCTAGCAAAGCTACAGACTCCCGGACCGGTACCTTGTTAATCAAACGTTTCGGGAACCTGTGCTTCTACTAATCATCCTGGGGGATTCGATTTCAGTAGCATCTGTATCAAGTTCTTACACCGACACAGAAACTATTTGCTGTAAACAACAGCATTTTTAAGGGGGGGGGGGGAGATATACAGTCACAAGAGATTAGTTATTAGACATTGCCAGCAGATTATACTGCGGGCAGGGAAATAATGCTCAAACACGCTTCTGCTGTGTCACTTTATAACTCGAGATTATGTCTCAACTAAGGACCTGGAACGGGAAACAATAAGAATCGGTGGATGAGGGTGGAAAGCAGTACTTTATGGGGTGTAGCAGGTCATTCTATTCTAAGCTTGGGAGGGACAACTATTATTTGGCTACCAGGTTTGTGGGGAGATTGCCACTCCTGCCACAGGTACCCCGACGACGGCAGAAACAATTCATCACCAGGCACGGAACTGCAGCACAAGGGCACAGGCAATCGATGAAAGGCAGTGAGAGCTGCCATACTCAGCAAGTCTGAAGCACACAGGACGCAGCTGTATCTTTTTGTGAGAGAATGGGAAAAGCCCTTGGCTGTTAATAGACCTGAAGGTCTAGTCCCTGCTAAGGCCAAGATGAACTGTGTAACTTCAGGCAAGGCATTTCCCCTGGGTGGACACAGTGGATAGAGCTCAGGGTCCTGGAATCAACAAGGCTCATATTCCTGAGTTCAAATATGGCCTCAGACTCTTACTAGCTGAGTGACCCCTAGGCAAGTCACTTCACTCAATTTGCCTTAGTTTCCTTATCTGTAAAATGATCTGGAGAAGGAAATGGCAAACCACTACAGTATCTTTGCCAAGAAATTCTTAAACAGGGTCACAAAAACTCACACTGGACTGAACAACAAAATGAGGGAGGGGACTAAACGATTTTTAAGGCTCCCTTTTAGGCCTAATTTTAAATGTTTCTATTTTCCCTATTTAAGGAGTTGCCTATTGCTGCACAGGTAAGATGGAGAATTGGATTTCCTAAGGCACCCACTCCATTTTTTCCCAAAGTGGTGAAATTCCTTGAGACTATAATCAGGTACTTGGTGCTTGAAGATTCTGTATTTCTTGCCCTCTCTCTTTTAAATACATGCTTGGAAGATTTAGGGTAAGAAGAAATTAAGCCCTTCATTGTGCAAGTAAGCAGCGAATAGGGATTATTATCTATGTACCTCCAAAGAAAACCTGCTTCATTTAGAAGATTCAGGAGGATTTCCACAAAATCATTAGGATTACTGTCTCTATGGTCCCCTTGGTGGAAGGAATGAATGCTCATCTTGGTGTGTTACAAGGCCAGATCATATGGTTGTCTTCAGAAGAGTTATAAGTAAAAATTCTTGGGTCTCTGTTCTGTCACTTTCCCTACACACTGTATGAAAGCCTTTTCAACAATATTTGTCACTCCTTTGAAAACTATCTTTTCTTAAAATGTTCTCCAGGAGATACACCAGCTACTAACTATAGGTATCTTCTTTTTAGGGCACAAGATGGTTATATGTTTAGTACAAATGGTATAATAGAATTGCTACAGTGTCCAACACTTGAGTCAGTGTGCCTGTTCTCCACTCCTAAGCAAGGTAAAGATGTTAAACTATAAGAGTCAGTCTTCTAGAACAATGTTGTAACTCAGAGAAAAACACCCCAGCAAAAACTGCTTTTGGAGGCCCAGCCTTTTTCACAATGGCTGTCTTCACCCTAACCATGCCTGCTTTCTGCTGTACCTCCTTCATCTTCTGGAATCTGCTAGGAACCTTCCACACTAGAATAGAAAATACATAGGATCAAAACTTCCATGCCTGTGACCTCAGAGATGGGAAACCAATCAGATGCTTTTGAGTGAGACCCCACCCTATTTATAAAACACAGGTGATCAATTAACCAATGTACCTATGTGCCACAAACTGTGCTAAATGCTATGGATAAAAACTCAGAAGCCAAATAGTTTGTACCCTCAAATGCCTTACATTCCAGTGTTCCCCAAGCTTTCTGGTGACATCTCTAGTAGTATTCCTTCCCTGTTCCACTTTGGAGGTATCAGCTGCTTCCTCAGTTTGGGGGCAGGGGGAGAGAGGTGGAAGCTGACCTAATTTTAGAGTTGCCAACTACTGCTCCTGTTTGATGGGTGAATGCTGCCATAGTGTCCTCCCCTTGTTGCTCTTGCCTCCCCACTCTGTGATCCCAGCCTTGGCTGTCTCCTGTTAAGCTGCAAAGCCTTCCCTTAAATGCACCAAATTAAAGGACCTATTGCTTTTAGCACTGACTTTGATTTTTCTTCAAAGCCCTTTTAGGTCCCAGTGACAGACCACCTCAGAGTGTTAACCTATGAAAAGAGTGATAAAAAGCCCAACACAGAACACCAGTCCAGAAATGTGCTAACATTCTCTAATGAGGACCAACAATTCCCAAAATTAACTTCTTCACTAAATAAACCATGAGATTTCACGCAGCCCAAAATCACCAATGTAATTGCTCCTTTGCCAGACACAGGGCGGTAGAACTAAAATGAGGCAGACATGTTAACAGTCCCTGCCCCCTACTTGCTGTTCCCACTGCCATCAAAACACTTGTTCCAAGGCTGGTCAGTCATGATGTGAGTGCTCAGCAAATGCGAAGTAAGAATAGGGTACAAAAGAACAAGAGAAGCAAAAAGAAGGAAGAGAAGGGGAGGACAAAGAAAAAGGTCTAGTGCAGTTAATACAGATGAAAAGTACAAGGTTACATCTGAAAACAATTCAGTGCTGAGAATCAAGACCCTGTGCTAAGCACCTTGTAAATATTGTCTCAGTTGATCCTCACAACAACCCTGGGAGGTAGGTGCTATTATGATCCCCATTTTACAGTTGAGGAAAATGAGGCAGACAGGTAAAATGACTTGCCTAGGATCACATGGCTAATTCAGTGTCTGAGGCAGGATTTGAACTCAGGTCTTTCTGACTCCAGGAACAGCTCTCTATCTGTCCTGTCACCTAGATGCCTGAGAGGTTAAAGATTGTCTAGTCCAAGTTATTCTTTTTCTATTTGAAGAAAATGAGGTCCAGACCCATTGTCACATGTTCAAGATCACATAGCAATAATCCTAGTCATAGAGATAATCATATGGTAGATTTGTTAGGAAAAAGGATCAATGATTTTAGGTGGTCTCATTTCAAAATTAACATTTGAGGGTCAGGAAGGGAAGTCATAGGATCTGACTCATCCATGAAGGGAAATTCCCTTTACCGCAGCCCCAATAAGTGGTAATACAATCTGTTTAAGCATATCCAATGGCAGTCAAAAGGTTAGTTTGGTTTGCTTTGTTCTGAATGAACTTATGATAGCTCCCTCTCATTCTGTAAGTACATGTACACACACACACACACACACACACACCCACACACACTCATCCTTAAATAATAAATTCTGGAGCTTTACCAGGAATCTATCAAACCAAGCTCAACCATCTGATACATCTGTACCCATGTCATTTTTGAAAACCAGAATATTTGCCTATTTCTAATGTGCAAAGTAGGAAAACATTTGACCATCTCCAGCTCAGAAACATTCCTCCAATTTACTATGATTTCTCACTACAGACTAAGTTCAGCAATCACATTCTCAGTTGTGGTTATTTTTGTTTTCCAGTGCCCCTGAATGTAATTAAATCAGGACAGGTGACTTAAACTCAAGTAGTTCCATGTTTCCTTAACTACTTCCTCACCTAACTAGGGTTTAAGGTACCTCTTAACCCACCTCTTTCTCTTCTGTTTATCCTTTCTAGTCTAAAGATCAATGTCTTCAGTAAAGAAAACAGAAGCCCAGAAGGAGATGAATATTGACCATTCCCACAGGCCTCTTCTAGGTGACTGGAAGCCACTTCTGCTAAATTAATTTAAGCCAAGATTGTAATGGCTGATATAGCTTACCTTAAACAGTCACACTTACATTTTAATAAAGCTGTTAAGTGCTTCATCTCAAAGACCAGAGTAATAGTGGAATTTCATGAATTTGGTCAGTAGAAAATATGGTTTGTTTGTTTCAAAAGAAAAAAAAAAGATACTTCATCTTGTCAAAGTCCACAGTTTTTCTGGCCAGAAATATAGTGGGTTTCAAAGTTTTCTTTTGGTTTTCTACCAACTCTTCAAGGTGAAAAATCCTTTTATGAGCTTAACCCTACGTGAGATGCCCTTGTCATTTGTCTGCACATTTTAATGTAATTCAGTAACAACTCTACTTACTCCATTACTTTCTTATTGTCTCTTTTACTCAGCTTGACATTTAATTATCTAGTGCCTTATTTTATTATTTAAACATTTTATGCACTCATGTCTTGACTTCCTTACTGGACTATCTTCTCTGGGATTTTCTGTCTTATGCTTTACATGCTCCACCTCACCTAAGAACAACGCTAACCCAACAGTTGGGACTCAGTAAGTACTTGTGGATTTAAACTGAAACGGAGGGAAAGTTTGGCTGTATCTGCCTATGCCCCAGCTGGGTTCACTCTCCCTCAGAGGAACCAAAATGGATATTCAGAAGCAGCAACAGAACAGTAGAGCAGCTGCCAAAAGGCAGCCTTTTGGAATCCCAGATTGGGGTGGACTGTTACTATGGGGGAGGCTGTATGAACTAGCCAGAGGCTTTCTGTAACTGGTGTGCTGTGATCTGAGGAGGTACTCTTCCCCACCTCCTGGTGAAACTTGCCTCTTTCATTCTGCACCAGAGAGTCCTTCAGGAGCCATGGAAGATGAGGTGGGCAACCTGAGGATGATCATTTGAGATTTGTCCATTTTAAAATGTTTTGAGGCTACAGCTCTTGAAGGTGGGCTAAGTACCATGAGGTGAGCTAATGAAATTAAAAATAGGCCATGAGCGTGAGTGACAGTAGTTGTTTTTCTGGAAGGCAGAAGGATCTGAGTCTTAATCCCAGGTGTGATATGGACTGTTTCTATGGCCTTGGGCAAATCTCATAAACTCAGCTTCATTTTCTCCACTGTTCTGTAGGGAGATTTCTACTGATCTACTGCTGGGCCAGGCTGAAAGACTTCATGGGTCTGTTTTCAGGTGATTCTGAACAGGCATCCTTGTGAGCAGAGCCGACACTTGGCAAAACTATGAAGTTGGAAAAGTTTGTCATTGTTGCCCCTCTATTAATGCCTAGGTCTGTACCTTATTTACCTTTTTCATTCGCTACACTGCCTGGGGGCTCCCTTAATACTTGCCACTACTGTGATACTCCACTTGAGTGTGTCTTCCTAGGCAGCATGCATTTTCCAACCCCTTTCTTCTGTTTTTCATCCTCTGCCTCCCTCCTTCCCTCTATGAAAGTGCGCTGTCTTGTGTCCTCTTCCCTTAGTTTCCCTGCTAGTTTACACTATATGTTGAAATAATAAATTAATTTGAATTAAGGTTTTAATACCTGATAACAGCCTAATGTTGTCCCTCTCAGGCAACATCAGCATTTAATACAGACTTTCAGTTCCTTTGCTGAGAAGAAGCAGTAATGAGGGAATTCCAGAAAAGCAGTCAGCAGAAATGCCTTTGGTGCCCCTCAACTAAGACATAGCTTGACCAAGCCCATAATTCACAGACTCACAGGACTTAAGAGTTAGAAGGTACCTTCAAGGTCACCAAGGCCAGCGTTTCTCAACTTAAACCATGTTACAGATGGATAGTAAATCTAAATCTTCTACCACTAAATCCTCTGTCTACTGCATTCTCAGTACTGGTCAGTCAACAGCTTCCAGAATGAAAACTCTTGGTTTACATGGGTCAGGTTCAGTCATGGAGGCTCTTAATAATTGTAATCATTGGCCGGTGCCTTCACCCAAAGTGTTGCCTTGGGAATGTTGTAATTTGACTCCTAACTAGGTCCCTGCAGATAAGGAAAAGGACTCCTACTTTACATGAAAACACTCAGACAAAAAGCAAACAAACTATGTATATATACATACATATATGTAGGTATGTGTGTATACATGTCATGGCCATACATCATGGCATGTATATGTATGTGCATATTTTAATTTCATTAGTTCATCTCATGGTATATAATCCACCTTCAAGAACTGTAGCCTTAAAACATTTTAAAATAGACAAATCTCAAATGCTCACCCTCAGGTTGCCTACTTCATCTTCTATGGCTCTGGAAGGACTCATTGTTACACAATGAAACAGGCTGCTCATCACCCACAAATTTCACTGGGAGGTGGGAAGCAGTGCTTCCTCAGATCACAGCACACCAGTCACAGAGAGCCTCTGGCTAGCTCACACTGCTCCCCCACAGTAACAGTCCACCCCATCTGGGATTCCAAAATGCTGCCTTGTGGCAGCTGCTATGCTCTTCTCTTGCTGCTTCTGAACATCCATTTTGGTTCCTCTGAGGGAAAGAGAACCCACCCGGGGCATAGGCAGATACAGTCAAATGTTCCCTCCATTTCAATTTAAATCCACAGGTATTTATTGAGTGGGGGGGTTGATGTGTATTAGGTGCTACAGAAGTACTTGCTATTTATTATTCTTCTCACTATACACCTCTACAATCTCCCCAACAAGAAGTCACCCAATTTTCATTTGAAGATCTGTAGTAAATGGTAATCCATTATCACCCAAAGGTAGCCCCCAGTACTCCTGGAAAGCTCTAGTGGTTAATCAATAATCAATTAAGCAGCAAATATTCATTAAGTACCTACTGTGGGCCAGGCACTATGTTAGGAAGTTTTATTTTTGTCATATTAAACCTAAATCTGCTTCTACACATCCCATCGGTTCTAGTTTTCCTCTTTGGATCAAAACCAACTAATAATTATTATTCCACCTCACGGTCTTTGAAATACTTGAAGGCAAGCAACAAGTAAACATCTTCAGTTCTTTGAACCAGTCTTTATATGTCATGGGCTCAATGCCTATCATCATTCTGGTTTTCTTCCTCTCTCTATATATTCTCTAATTTGTTCATGTCCTTCCTAAAATGTGGCACCAAGAACTAGACTTATATTCCCCATGTGAACAGAGAAGCTGATAATTCAGAGGGAACTCATATCCAGGGGTGGGGAACCTGTGGCCTCGAGGCCACATGTGGCCCTCTAGGTCCTCAAGTGCAGCACATATGGCCTCAAGGCTGCTGGTTCCCCACCTCTGCACTTTTTAACTTTCAATACAGCCTAAGATCACATTAGTTTTTTTGGGTGTCATGTTGCCCAGTTAATACTGAATTTGTAGTCTACCAAAACCCTCAGATTTTTTTTCACATAACGCTCTTTGGTCACACTACATTGTACATACGAAGCTGATTTTGTTCAACCTAATTTTAGAACTTTACATTATCTGTATAAGTTTCATCTTATTAGAACTAGCCCATCATTCTAGATAGCTGAGATCCTTTTGTCTCCTAACTCTGTCATCTGACATATTGATCATCTTTACCTGTGGCCATCTATAGATTTGATAAGCATACATTTTATCACTTCCTCCAATTTTTAATTGTTTATAAATTCTTAATAAATGTTTAATGAACAAGTGAAGGTTAAAATAGGAATATGAAAATTTTAATAAGTTTTCAAAGCTTATAGGTTTTGAGAAGTAAGGAAATCAATGTTTTCAATACCAATAAAAATTTACCATCAACTACTGTTTGAAAATACTTGTCTAGTTCATATATTTCGTGGAAGAAGACACTGAAATCCACAGATAAGAAGCAGTATATCTAAGGCCATATCACGTAGTCTGCTATAGATTCCATCTAAATCTGAGGTCACCTTGCTTATGGGAGGAAGGCAGAGTTGTATCTGAGTTTTCACTGCTCAGAATAACATTTATATTAACAACACAATAAATTGGACTGATCATATGTTTCAGATATGTTTGATTCCCTTATTTATCTGACCCTTATTGCTGTTGCAAGATTTCAGTGGCATAGAAAGAAATTCAAGGCACAATGATTCTTTCAATGGAGATGTAAACTCTATCAACTTATGAGGGATGGGATTTTTAAAATTCAAGATAAAATGAAAAAAATTTGATTAATCATCTGATTACACTGGCTATTCCATACCATGCAAGCAACTCTTTGGGAACATCTATTTGCCAAGCTTTTCAGCTATCCCATGCTATTTAAACTGAATCATACTGAGCTAGTTTCTCCCTTATTTTGAAGGGTGTGTATATTTAGACATAGGACACTGTGTAGGACAAACTTGAATTTTTGTGTATGTGTGTTTTCACACCTTCACCTCTGCAATAATTCCTGCAGAGAACTTATATACCCTTCAAAAGAGGGCAGCAGGTTGAACTCAATATTTTAATTGCCCTTGGATTCTTAAGGGTGTGGAACAGATAATGTTAATCATTACACTTGAATAATTCAAATCACATTCATGAATGTTACAAAATATCACACATAGAGAACATCTTGACCAACAAACTATAAGAACAAGTTTGATCAACTGTCGCTGTTTAGGATCAGATTTAGAATTGACCGACTTTTTGTTTTTGAAAGTCATTTTAATTTGTTATTCCTCACAATTATTTCAATTCAATTCTATACCTTCTTTGTGCTGGCACTGTGTTAGGTCCTAGAGATAAAAAAGGCCAGAATGAAAATAGATCCTGCCTAAAAGTACATTATACTGGGGAAGCTGCACGTGGACAGCTATGTGATCATAAAAAATATACAAAGCAAAGACTAAGTAAAATGGTGTATATGTATGGTGGGAAGAAGCAAGGGCTAGAAATGAAAGAAAAAAATCAGGAAAAGCTTTTTGAAGGAGGTTTCATGTCAACTAAGCCAACCTATAGTCCAGTGAGGCTAATAACAAAAGTTCTTATATCTTAATTCAAAAATGAGGTGGAGAATAAGATTTTGACAAGGTTGTAAAAAATAACCATATTTATTAAATAAAGACTAATTATTAATCATATTACAATCCAATTAAGTGGTCCCACTTTCTTTCATGAGGAAAAATTTATTTTAAAAAATCTTTACAGATTTTTTCCATTCTTCATCGGTTTGTTGTCCTCCCTCCGGTTTTATCACTAAATGCCCTTGAGATGATATTTGAGTCTCTTACCAAATTTGCTTTTAATATGTTTTTCTTTTCACTGCTTTAAAATGCTTCATGAAGTAATGTGGCTTGTAGTTTTCCACATTCTGCTTTATATGAATCTTATAAATGTGAGTTTATATTCTCTGCTTGGCAAAAAGATCAAGTGTTTGCTGGACATAGTGGTTTCTAGGCTCTTTTGGTCTCCTCAGTGCAGGAAATGATTTATATCAGCTAAACTACTTTATGAAATTACCATCATAGGTGTTGGTGTCTAATGAATAGAAACTAATGCTAATTCTTCAAGGGCCCAACAAACATCACCTAAGTTGTATGTGAATAAATTAATGAAGAGAGAAAATAGAACTTCTTAGACACGTTTTGTTGCCTATAACTTTATACATCCTGGCTCAAACAACAATGGAGTAACTTCAATTTCAGGGCTTCACATTTCAGTATCTTTTTTGTCAGATTTGGCACATCCATAACCTGTTTGTAAATAAGGGAGATTGGTTCAAAGCTTCCCAATACAATGATGGAATAACATTTTCTTGGAAACTCCAACTATGTCATCTATCTCTGTCAGAAAATCGTCAGTGTACAATAAAGTAAAGTGTCATTTCATGTCACTAGTGAGAAATCCTCATGTCCTCCCAACTCTTCCAGCCAAAACACAATAAGACACTGGCTGAAATGAATATGGCCAGCAACTGAAAATGCTAAATAGGAAACTGTCAGCCACTTGGCCATAGAAGAAAAATAGTTTGTTTGGGTTTTTTTGGTAGTCTTTTGAATTTTCTTGGGAACACTACAAAGAGTCAGCACTTTTTTTCCAAAGTTGGTTTTAACTCCCAATATCCCACTAAATTGAACTAAACTGTTACACACATGTATGTTCCAGATTCCTCAGACTATCAGGTGCACTTTAATTCTTACATTTTACGTTTAATTCTTATGTTTACGTTTAGTTCTTACGTATTGCATAGGGAATTGCATATCACAAGGGAAACATTTTCCTTTAGACATTTTTTTTTTAATCTAGAAGAAAATCCAATTAAACAAAGTACAATGCAGTAATGGTCTAGTGATTTTTGTAAATCATCATTTTACTTTTGGCATCTCTCCTGGCCTTGCTCCAAGAAAAACTAAATGTAGTAACACCTAACCTATCCAAAATTCCACTAGTAACCTGACCTCTGTAGAACACAGACAAAAGGAAGGAAGGAAGGAAGGAAGGAAGGAAGGAAGGAAGGAAGGAAGGAAGGAAGGAAGGAAGGCTTCTGAGATGCTAAAACATATCACAGCATCAATACACTAAAGCCCATGCAATTTCTATAGGTTATCATTCAGTTTTTTTTATAGCACACACACACACACACACACACACACACTTCTCACAAGCATCATGATCTGATTTCCAAGTCCATAGCAGATTAGAAAGGTTTGTGTCACTAACATTTCTGAGCAGTGACAATGAATAGGATAGTAAAATTAAAAAGCAGACAAGAATGCAAAAATCTAATGTTCTAAGATCATTTAATATAAGGAAACACTTGTTTCACCTCTTTACCGTACAGGTTCCTAGATCTAGAGCTGGGAGAGATCTTAGAGATCATCTAGTCGAATGCCCTCACTTTACATATGGGGAAAATGAGATCCAGAAGAATGAAGTGATTTACTCAAGGTGTCCCAGGTAGAAAGCAACACATCTGAGATTCAGACAAGTTCTATGTCTTAATATAGCCAATAGTTAGCTCAGAGTGAGAAAGAAGAATATAGGTATCTTGGGATGCCTTCAGTGAAGCCTGTGGAACTCTATAAAGTGAACAGAATTACAAAAGAAAATACCTATGTTAAAATATAATTGTTTTTAAAAGTTCATAGACTTCATGTTAAAAAATTCTGTTTTAGACTCTGGAAAGTTGCTTACATTTGTCTAGACAATAACAAAAAAAACCCCTTCCTATTTATTAAATCTGAAACTCAGGCAAGAAAATCTTTAGCCAACAACTTTTAAACTCTCCTTAATTTAGCACCAAGTAGCACCAAGTAGTATACATATTCAGTATATTCTGAATATACGGAAGAGATGAATTAATATCCTGATGCTGACAAATCTATTGATTTGAGGCATCTGGATGACTCAGTGGATAAAGAGTTGGACCAGAAAGGAGGAAGAGCTGAGTTTGAATCCTGCCTCTGACACTTAGCTGTGAGACTGTGGGAAAATTACTTAGATTAGTTTCACTTCCTTTTTCTGTTCAAACAAGTTAATCCTTTCACCTATTTCTTAGGGTTGTTGCAAGGATAAATGGGATCATATTTGTAAAATACTTTGCAAACTAAAAATACTATATAAATGCTAGGTCTAATTATTACTATCATTATTACTGACACCTTCTACTTAAAGCCTTCTGTGAAGTATTCATTTGGAATGAGAAAACCTTTCTCATTAAATAGGTCAAGTGTTTGCATAATTTTACAACTTCAAAACTAATAGTTCTTTCCACAAATGAAAAGATCAATGGTAGATTGCACATTCAAAAATGGTTAACTGAAAACATGTTTGTGAATGAAAATTAAGGGTGCCAGGTTCTATCAAACTACATGCGTGCCTACATTTCTATAGGGCTTCATTTCAATGAAATGAAAGGAGCAAATTAAAATTGAATATAAACTTCATTGTGAAAGAATTATGCTACAATTCACAGGATATTGACTGTGTGTGCATGTTTACTACTCTGCATTGTAAGTTTCATTTATTCTCTTCTGTGTAGAGTCTGAACAACAATATGAAGTTGTGAATAAAAGACTAGCATTGGAAAAGAGGAAAACTTGGATTCAAGACTATAAGTTACAGGCAAATCAGCCATTTGAATTGACAGAGGGAGTTTTCACACTGGTAGTTCCACACACTAATGAAATCACATAGATTCAGAGAATAATCAATCAATTAACATATGTTTATTAGATGCCTGCTATGAAGTCACACACTGTATTAGGAGGTAAGAATGCAAAGGACAAAATTTAAAAGTCCCTGGTCTCAAGGGATTTACATTCCAGATAACATAGGTGATAGATAGACAGATAGATTGATAGATAGATAGAAATGTCACACAACTACCAATTTAGAGAATGAAGTCTCATACTATTTCTTCAGGGAAAATTGGATAGCATTGGAACTCAATTGTTTATGAATCAGAGCTCATTTTGCTACTCTTTAGCTACTGAAATAAACAATCTCATGACAAAAAGCAGCTTTATGTTTTTCAAAGGCTGGGCATAATAAAATTAACATATTTCATATTAGTCATATATGCAATGATGCAGAAAAAGAAATTCCCTAACTCCAAGGAGCAGATCTAAAATATCTTTAACATAGAGCAAAGTAAATTCAAACAGATTAAACTTCTCAAAGGTTTATTTGCAAGTGTTATTTTTCTTTTGGGTGTTTGTGCATTGGGAAAAAAAAACAACTTAAAAATAAATCTTTAATCTTTTTTTATCATCACTAAGTAATTCAGGAGCAATATATTCTCACTCTAGGAAAGGACTCTTAAAGATTAAATAACAAATGATTGTTGGATGAATGAACAAGGACCATAAGTAACACATGTAATGATAACCTTTAAATGGTCATGGACATAACCAAAGATGATTTCACAGGTGGTGTGGTTGTTCAAGTATAGATCCTGTTTTTAAGGCTGATGACTGAAATAATGCAGAAAGAGAAAGTCTCAGATTATTAATTGTACATTTGTCTTCATAGCTTCAATGTGAAATATCCCAAAATTCTCTTTTGACCTCAATTCTGTAAATTACATGAGTGACCAAAAATTCCCTTCCCTGCAACTATTTGGAAGCCACAAGATATTTGCACAAATAGGTTTCTGTACTCTACTCCAATGAGAATGCTCATTTTAAAAAAGAGTGGATCTCGTAGTTCTCTGGTAAGGCTCTTACTGAGACTATGACTTTTAAAGGTGATTCCATTGGGGATCGTAATTTTTTTAAGTTTTCCATCACAAAAGCTGAAGACTCAGAGTAACAATCTTTAATAGTTTTCAATCACCATGCAATATTTCCTCCTACAGTTTTTTTTTCCCCTAGCACCTCAAATCCTTTTCTCTCTTAATAAAATAGCCCCAGGATGTCAAGTTAAAAGTGATTAGGTGTTTCCAAATATTTCAACAAATACCCAGCATGGTGGCAATGACTTATTGGCCCAATATTTCTACATTTTCCCTTCAATGACAGTTGGCAGTGACCTTCGTAGAAATGTGATGACCTGAGTGTATCCTCAGGTACTGTCAACAAAATTTAATATAAAACTCTATTATGTACATATGGTAAATGAAAGGGAAACACAAACAAAACAAAAAAAATTCAAACCTTCTTTCAACCCTTTGAGAAGCTTCATTTCTTTATTTTGCCTGCTAGAAATTTTCTAAGCTACAGGAGAAAATTGATTGTTTAAACAATATTATTTAACAATCTTCCTTTAATTGACATTTTATAGTTGTTGGGCTCAACCAATTACATTAGCCTTTAAACGGCCAGCTTACTTCCATAATTTTTAATAAAATGACCATTTTACAAGGTTTAACTTGCTAAATAAGGGTATAAATTTCAATAAAGCAATTAGCACATTTACATAATTTGATATTGTTGTTTTAATTGAACACAAGGGCTTTAAAATCAGTTATACAGGAGAGTGGTGTTCTATTCATATGTTTTATAAAAACAAATTTAACTCAGTGACAAAATCTTATGAATGGTACCTCAATACATTTTTAGATCTCGGCAAAGTGAAATAGAAAAAATATTTAAGCTACAGTGTTAAATTTCTCCAATGTTTTAAACTTAGGTGACATGAGGTAGCATTAAGGGAAAGGGAACTGGGAAAGGTCATTTGTATGACAGTGGGAAACACCACTGAACTTACCTCTAATTGGAATATATTGCATACACTTTTGAAATGGTTTTTCCACCTTGGGCAAAGTTAGAATGGAGGGCATCTATAAGGTTTTCTTCTGGATGTTCAAAAAGTCAAAAGACAATTAAAAAAAAACAAAACATTAACTGATCAATCTTAGCCCTGAAGAAGAAAGGAGGAAATGAATCACTCTCCTTTAATTGGAGACATGAGAGGCTATAGGTGTGCAATGTTGTATATATACTATATGACTTTGCATGTTGGTTACATTTAGCTGTTTGTTATAAGGTAAGTTTCACTTGATATCTGGAAATTACATGCAAAAGCAAAAGGCAATGTTGATCAAACTTTTTAAGATACCACTGACATGAAATACATTTAAACGTTTGCTTAAATGCCTTTTTCTTCTTTTTAGAAAAAGGTGATGGACTTGACCATGTTCCCTTCCCATCTATTAACAAGTTATAGTTACTTTGTCAGCTGGGACTTAATTTTTACACATAACATTTAATTTTCCCCCTGTATCCAGACAATGACTTTGTTTAGCATACGAAAGGGATGAGAAACTACTTTACCATTTATATTCTCATCAAGACTGAGCTTATTTATTCTTATTGTGAGTCTTTATTCAGGATAAAGATGATATTTTGGAGAAAAAAATTGAACACACTCTTTTTAAACAGGTTCTCCTCCCTTGTTTAAAATCTAAGGAGCCTAAAGTTAGAGTTGGAGCAAGGTGGGCTTTAAATATAAATAAAACTGAGAAAAAAGTCACAAAATTTGTCTTAGATACATTGAGACTACTTACTCTTTTATATAGCCTTTGTAGTATATAAGTTTGGAGGCTTTTGGGCTGAATGTGAAAAAAAATGAAAAGGAGAGGTGTTCACTTCTTTAGCCTTTACCTCTGAAATGTAGGTGTTATCAGCTGAGTCTGAACATTCCATTTCTACTCTCACTGGATGTGACCTATTCTCTAATCACCACTGTGGACCCTGCCTCTTACAGAAATATTTTTCAGTACATGGAGAGAGGGGGAGAAAATAACTGAAAAGGCCAGTGTGACTCAATAACCAAGCCTCCTCCCATACAGCAGTGGCCACTGACTTGCTTTTACCAAAGGGCAAAAAAGATCCTGGAACCTATTTTAACCATTTGGGAATTTCTTAAAATGTATAAATCCATATCAATAAATTCTTTTCCTTTTAAGCTAGAAGCCCCCATCCAGAAGACAGACTTGGCCCTTTGGACTAAGCATTCAAGCCTCTGTCTTTTCTTATATATCTAGGGATGTAACATATTAGTCGCTGCCCTTTTTTCTTTCTGTCTTTCCAACTACAGATAATGAAGCACACAACCAGAACATTGGGATTGATCCTTTATCTAAATCAGATGAGGTACTAATTAAATCAGAAAGTGTAAACAACTATAAAGAACTGGGGAAAAGAAACTGGAATAGGAACTCACTCTTCTAGGTTAAGGGAGGAAGAGGGAAAAACACCAGTTTTCTGTCTCAGCAGAATTAGGCAGCCCCAGTGTTCCTCATCATCATTCTAGGTGGTGTGGCAATTGTTTAGCTCCCAATCTTGAAAACTGGCAGCAAGGGCAGCACTCCCTTTGTTGTTTAACCAAACTGAAAGTAAAAAAAATCTTTGAATTTCCAACTGCTATTGCATCATGCTTGATTTTAAAAAAAATTGCCAATGAACGATGCTTAACCCTCCCAAGCACCTGGCAAACCCAAAAGTTCCATTCCAACTTGTAGAACTTTATTTTCCAGCAGTGATCTCGACATCAGCAAGTATCCATCAGTTACAGTTTATCCTTCTCTGTTCCTTCCCTGTTTCCAGGTACTAGAGAGCAAAAGCGATTCTGTGCTTCTTATCGAATGCAATGATCTTTCTGCACACCCTTCTCCAATCTAAGTTTCCAATACCTTAGATCACTCTTTCAACCTATCAAAACTTTTAAAAGAAATCATCTAAAATTTTACCTATATATGGTATTCTATATACTAAAGTAAACTCAAAAACATAAATGAAAACAACATCCACCAAAAAATCTGCTTAAAGTATTATTCTTCCCAGAGGTATCCTGCATTTTAATCAGGACCAATGCCTCAAGCTAAAGGTTTTAAGTCAAATTTCAATTGGGTAAATGGTAGCAGCATCTGGCTATGCCCATGAAACCACATCACATAGGCTATTGTTTACTCTGGCACATAGGAAGCTACCTTTGAGTATTTTCCCTTTCTACTCTTTGCAGGATAATAATGTGCCCTCTCAAATTGCACATGTATTTTCTGCAAGAGAAGTAAAGCTCCAGTTCCGGAAGAAGAAAATAACATATTATTTGGAGGTATGAACACATACTGTCTGGAGCAGGAAAGGGAATTCCTGCTCCAGACACATGCCCATAGGTCAAAGAGTCAGGCTGATTGTAGCTAAGCACAGAGCTAAATTGGAGGAGCTGTAAGCTTCTCCACCCAAGCTGATATATTACAGAAATATTGCAAAGTAATCCTTGATTTAGGTTGGACATAGAAAATGCCTATGGGAACCAAAATAGGATATTTAAATAGCTATGTCAGGAAATTAATGGATTCATTATTGATTCTGTAAGCTATACTTTTGTAGGAGTTGAAAATTTCATTTTGGTAACCATTTAAATTTTAAAACACAAGTTTTGCATTTGCACTGCTGGGATTTCTCCAATAAAACATATTTATTAACCTATCATGAAGACTTATTCTTTCAATTAATTACTAACAATAGAAATTCAAAGCAATCAATTCTTACAGGACAAAATTGAAAGCCAGGGGAGTTCAGGACTTGTGGAATTATCTGTGGTCATTAGCAAGCCAATGGAAAGAACTCCACACAGTTTTCTTCCATTTCTATTGAGGTTACCACAGTCTGGAAATATTTTTAGTGGCTTTTTTTCTCTATAGACCCTGGCTGTGGCTACACTGAGACAATCGAATCAGTTGTTTCCATTGCCAGGTCCTGGAAATAAAGAGTGATTCAGACCTGCTGAATCTTTAATTTGCCTCTGATTCATACGTACCTGCATAAACTGAACCCCCACCTATAATTTTATTCCATAGCACACCTAACTCAGTTGGCTAAAGACTGAGATGACAGAAGAGACTGAAAACACATGATGCAGTCACAAAAGAGTGTTTCATTTTTTTCAAAGGCTTATTTCATTTAACAAGTACCTGTGCACTCACTATGTGTAAGGTATTTCTTAGGCATACAAGACAACAATAAAATAATCCTTGTCCTCAAGCAGTTAATATTCAACTGAGGGTAAACAACATTTATACAGATATGTCTATGCTAAATAAATACATCATAAATATGAAATAACTGAGGTGGGGGAGGAGAGCATTAACAACTTAGAAATCAGAAAAGGATTCATAGAGAAAGTAGTCCTCTTTTGTGTCATAGATCCTGATGTCTGTATGGTGAAACTTACCAACCCTTCCTAAAAATAATGTTTTTAAACACATAAAATCAATTACATTGAAATTTTATCAAATATTTTAAAAATATCAACATCATAGACCCCTGGTTTAAGTCACCTTAATTCAAACTATCTCCTAAAATATCATCAACTCTGTAAAACCTACTTCATAAAGTTGTGAGGGTAAAATGAGACAGAGTACATAAAGAGCTTGCAATTTTAAAGCACTATGGAAATGTCACTTATCCTAGTATATGTCCCTATAAAATAATGCTCTGTAAGAAGCAAGCAACAAGAATTAATTGAAAGTCTTTCTCTGTGGCAGGCACTATGCTAAGTGCTAGGGATACAAAGAAAGGCAAAAACACAGTCTCTCTGCTCAAGGAGCTTAAATGCTTATGGGAGATAAGAGACCCTACCATTGAATGTGTAAGATACATGCAGTATAACAGGGGGATAATCTCAGAGTGAGGGGAATGAAGCTCAGAGTGAGCACCATGAAGGATCAGGAAAGGCCTCTTTCAGAAAATGGCATTTGAACTGATGATTAAAGTAAGCCAGTAGAGGAAGTAGAAGGGAGAATGACATGGAGAATAGCCAGGGAAAAAGATGGAAAAGCATGGAGTCTGAAGATAGCATGCCGTGTGCAAAGAAAAAGAAGGCCAGAGTATGTGAAGAGGAAGAGAGTATTTAAGATCAGATATGTAGAACAGGGACAGGTCATTAAGGCTTTTTTAAATCAAATTTTCCTTTTATCAGAAAATATCTTTCATTGCCTCACGTCCTAATTTCAGAGCCGCATTTTTATTGACCTATGAACATAGAAAAACCCAAGACAGCTAGGTGGCACAGTTGATAAGAATTCTAGGCCTGGAGTCACGAGGATCTGAGTTCAGATCTGGCTTCAGACAGCTGCACAACCCTGGGCAAATCACTGAATCCTGTTTGCCTCAGTTTCTTCAACTGTAAAATGATCTGGGGAAGGAAATGGCAAACCACTCCAGTACCCTTTCCAAGAAAACCCCAAATGGGGTCAAGAAGAGTGGATGTGACTAAAACATGACTAAACAACATGAATGCTGGATCAAATTTTGGAATTGGAAAAGGGACATTAGTGAATCCAGTCCAAACCCTTTCCTTCATAAAGTAGAACATTTGACACTCACTAGCTGTGTGACCTTGGCCAAGTCACTTAACCCCAATTGCCTCATCCTGGGTCATCTCCAGTCATCCTGATGAATATCTGGTCACTGGATTCAGATGGCTCTGGAGGAGAAGTGAGGCTGGTGACCTTCACAGCCCTCCCTCACTCAAAACAAAGTCAAGTGCAAGTCATGTCATTATTTCTTTGATGGCATGGTCTTCTTCGGCAACAAAGGATGAACACACACACGGAAAACTGAGTAGGATTTCCTGATTAGTCCAAACTCATAAAGGTTGTTGCTTCTCTAACTCCTAAGTTCATTGTTTCTTTGCTCCTTTTTCTTCCCTCCCTTTGTCCTCTCCACACCCTAAATATGTGATAGGTAGGAAAGCATCTACAGGTGCTGAGGAGCTACCCTAGTCCTCTTTATTGCCACTTTGTAAGTTGGCCTTTTATTAAGATGAGTTTTCCAAGTTTGGGGATACTTCAATATTTGGTTTCTGTTACTGAAACTAAGAGGCAGAAAGTAAAAGTTCTCCAACATTAAAATGTTTCAAATGCCCTAATAATGGAAGAAAAAAAAAAACTTGGCAACATTGTTATAATTACCGCACCTGCTTAAATTAGATATAGAGAAACAAATCCTCATGTGTATTTAATGACAGTCACGGTGATTACTCAGTTAAACTCCTTCAGGGATAAAGAAATCTAATACTATTATTTTAGCTCCAAAGAAGGCTGTTTTGCTTGGCTGTAGTATCATATTATCACTAATGACAATCTGCCTCATCCTTCCCCTGTGCAGAGTAGAAAACACAACTTTGTGAAAAATTAGAAAAGAGCTTTAAATTCAAATAGCAATAATGTTGGAATTACATTCTAAGGTGTGTGTGTGGGGGGGTATTTTGGGGAAGGGCCATCTTATTTTGGTTTTGGCCCAGACTTGCGGTTTCTTCTTAAACAGAATTTCCAGTATGGAAACTCCATTCACCAGGGCAGAATGGCATTGTATCTGAAAATATTCTCTTTGCACTGTTGTGACTTGTCCATGATCACAGAGTGATTAGGTTTTATAACTAGGGCTTGAATCCAGGTTCAGCTGGGGTCCAAGGCCTGGACTCCCATGCCGCTTCTCAAAAGTTAGTGTTCAATACTTTTATGCCCTTTCTCACTTTCCCATCCTATCCCATGCACTATACATGATCAACAGGGTCCCAGAGAATCTCCATGATGACTCCTTTAATGGAAAAATAAAATGGGGTTTAGTGGCAAAAGAAACACCTATTTCAGTCATATTCCTCCTTTCATGGTAGATAGCCTGGTTTAATATGCTTGAAAAGTGCTTTGTCTCTAGTCATACTGATGGGCACACTGATGGGGTTCAAATGATCCCTTTAACAAAATATTAAGAGCTAATCATGCAGTGAACCATAGCCACATGCTTGCTGACACCAGTAATTGTCTGCTTGTAAGAACCAGTGCCTGAGGGAAGGTAGAAATTACACAGCTGAGCTTTGCTGAAAGAGACACACGCACTGTGGGATGACACATGGGAATGTAGTGATAGAAGGTGAAAGAGGAGACACTCCGACCCAGGCTGCACTAACATCTGCTGTCAATCACTGTCTTACAATATTGACCTCAATGACCAGCTCTGGAAGTTTGGTTACCTTGACCTTAGAAAGGGAGGGAGCAGAATGGGGAGGAAAGGACAAGAGCCTAGAGCTCCATTCCACCACTTAGCAGCCTTGGATGGACGGTGAGTCACAATTGTTCAGAGCCTCATTTTCGTTATCTCTAAAATAGGGATGATATTTGCACTACAAATTTCAGAGAGTTGGAGTGAGGAAAGTGTTTTGTAAATTTAATATCCAGAGCAGAAAAGAAAAAGAAGAAAAAGTAGTTCTTAATAATGAATTAAATTGATTTTATAGCCAAAAGCATAACAATGGATACATTTTATCAACTACTGAATTGTTTTGGATTTATCTCAAATCACATCAAAGAAGGAATTTTTATTCTCTTTACTTGATCCAAAATCAAGGCAAAAAAAATTTCTTGATTTCTTACTCTATGGTTTTCAAGTCAACCAATAAGCATTTATTAGGCACCTAATGTATGTTCCCAGGACTGCTTTAGCTGATGGAGATATGAAGAACAAAATAGTCCCTGCCCCCCAAAAGCTTATATTTTGAGGTACCATATTCTCCAATCTGCTAAGTAAATATCAGTCATGACCACACAGAAGAAATATTTTATATCTATCAAAAACTTTAATTTAACCTTAAATCATCACAGTAACACTGAAGCCCAGGCAAATGAAACGGTCTTCAAAATGAAAATATCTAAACATTTTAAATATTAACCTAAGTCTGCCATCTTTTTCTTTCCTTAAAACCCCCTAGCCTTCAGCCAAAGTTATAAGCTATTAATTAATGCAAAGGAATGTTCACATATTTTGGGAAGCTGAGTTCACATTTGCTGGTCACTTAGGTAAGACACTGAGGAATCATTTAAAACAATTTGCTAGTGGTTTGAAACCATTAGTGCAACTTCTGAAATTACTCAAATTTCCAGGGAATAGGTTGATCCCAGGAGAATCTAGTTCAAAACGTTCTTAACTTTTCTGCCAGCAAAAATGGGTTTAGTTACAGCAAGTGGGCTAATGAATGATTGATGGGCATAAGGTCAGAGGGCTATTAAAGTCCTTAAAATTATAGTAGATAGGGTTTTTTAAAGATGGCTTGTAAATGTTATTATCTTGAAATTAAGTGCTTGGGCACATGTAATTCAGGGGCTTATTATATTAAATATAAGTGCTTATTTTCTATTACCTTATACTCCATAATAATCCCTATCTCCTGCATGGCAAATTCTATAATCCCCGTGTTGTACAGAGTTTATTCCAGACCACCTTTGGAAGAAAGAATGTATCCAAGGGACTGAGGGTGGATGCTGGAGTCCTAACCACAATCAGTAGATAATAATAGACAGCCCACCACCTTGTTTTTTTTTGTTCAAAAGATCGAATGTCAGTTAAACACTTATATTTGAATTACGGGCTCTCATTGAGAAAGGAATAAACATTACTCTATTTTTCAAATACATTTTTTGAGGAAAAAAAGCAGATGACTAAAAATCTGTCACAAAATAATCAAGAGAACACTTACTATAACTGCCCACTGAAATAAATAACAAAAATAAATCATCATCCTCATCACCACCACCACAGACAGCTTAAGCAGTAATACAAATGATAAAATCACATGATGTCATTTTTAATGGTTCACTCTCACCCATGTATTTTTGTGACACTTTCGTGGGCAAGAATATACTATCTTCTCCATTTCTGTGAGAATGCCCTTATTGATTTTTTATTTGTCACTTCACAATCTAACAAGAGTTGGACTTTGGGTCAGAAAGACAGGTTCAAATCCTGCCTCAGTTCTTACTACCTTTATAATCCTAGGCAAATCAATCTATCCCTCTCTGCCTCAGTTTTGTCAATCATCCAAATAAGATGATTGGGCTTGGTGACCTCTAAGGCCCCTTCCAATTCTAAGATGCTATTAGATTTTTACCCTCAGCAATTATTTTCCTTTTTTCCTTCCACATTGTTGTCACTGGGTTGGCTTGCTGGCTCTTCATGGAGGAACAACTGATAATAATGCTTTATGATTGTATCAAATTGTATAATAAAAGAATAAAAAGAAAACCAAATATTCCAGGCAATGCATTAAACTCCATCTGCTGAAATACCATGCTGCCTTAAGACTATGTTTAATATTTTAGGGTTCTTTAACTTCATTTGGCATGGTCCAGCTCCAATTTCTATTTCTGCTGTCTACCTTTCTTTCCAAATTTAGTAAACCATACCTGTCATGAGTTTTAACTGATGATGACCAGGTGACTCTGGGAGCTTAAAGGTTTTAACAAAGAACACAAGTATCAGTCGGTTGTATCAAACTGGAAACACTTTGAGTAGGAGCACTATGATGGATGGCATGCTGGCTCATCACAGAGCAATTACTAAATTTGGAAAGACTCATAACCAAAACATGCACACACTGTGATAGTTCTCTAAGTTTCTCATTGTAAAAGACCCTTTGTCCACTGAGCCCATGGACACCCAACTCCCATGGTTCCAAGTAACAAGTAGGCTAGAGGGCCCCAAAGCAAGTAAGCAACACCCTATGTACAATCTCCAGAGTTATTATTTGTCTCCCTCTGAGGAATTCCAAAATTAGGTATGAATTAAGAGTCTTCTTGCCAGTCAGTGGAACCCAGGTTACAAGACCCTACTACTCTCTAATCTAGTGGTATTTCTAATAACATATTTTGCTTACAACCTGCTCTTTGTGTGCCTTGCATTCTCTACTGATTCTATTGGTTTGGAGCCTAATCTTACAAGCCTACGTCAGGAAACCATGCCTAAAATCATCAGCTATTATCCAGGCCTACTTGGAGGGAGGCTTCTAGGCAGGCATGCTTATTTCTCAAGGCTCTCTTAGAGAAAATAGAGATCAAGGCCTTGGATGGCACGACTTGTTGGGATTCAAAAGCCAGGATACCTGACGTTTCCATCAGAGCTGGGAGCAGGGGGGGGGAGGGGGGGGGGGGGAGGAGGGGTCTCCACCTACAGCCTCATATTCCCCACTGACAATATATGTAGCAGAGGTAAGGACACGACCGTCCTGAAAATCACCTGTCAGGGTAGAGAGCAGTGAAAGGAGATGGAACTGGGCACTGCCAAATGAAGTTCAATGTCTCTAAAATACTAAACTGAGGATTCTTAAGCTAATGGGATGAATAAAGTATGTAAAAGACAACCTGCTGCAACCATATGTCACTATTATTTATTCTTTCCCTTTTCCACATCAAAGGGTCTGAAAAGTCAGCTCTGTGTGACTTCATGCAGTGGATGGGGAATGGGCTCACATGCTGGGGTCCCAAGCTACCCTTCTATAGTTCTGCAGACCCACATACCCCAGTAGGTACAAGGAGGCATGCTGCATGCCTTCAGATACTGTTCCACAAACACAGGAACAGCTTCTGTTTCTGCTCCCTTCCCTATCCTCCTCTCAAAAAGAAGGGTTGTTATTGATGAGAATACATTCCAGTTAGTTAACATCTGATTCTGATGATCATTTCTAGGTGAGTTTAGGGCAGGAAGAAAAAAGGATGAATTATTCTCTAACAAAACACACAATTAGTGTTCTCCTGAGCAAGAAGCAGACAACCAGGATGATAAAATTTGGAGCCTTTCAAGAAGCTGAAAATAGAACTTTGTAGAGTGACTACTACATGAATATTCATTTTTTTTAAAAAAGGGGAGACAAGTAGAAAAATCATGATATCACAGAGGAAATTTAATAAAATCCAGAGTTGAATTTTGTTTTTTACTCAATTTTTTATTCCGTTGTGTATGACTCTTTGCTGACCTCATTTAGGGTTTTCTTGGCAGAGATACTGGAATGGTTTGCCATTTCCTTCTCCAGCTCATTTTACAGATGAGGAAACTGAGGCAAAGAGGGTTAAGTGACTTGCCCAAGGTCACACAGATAGTAAGTATCTGAGGCTGGATTTGAACTCAGGAAGATGAGTCTTCCTGATTTCAAGCCCGGTGCTCTATTCACTGTGTTGCCTAACTGCTGCCTATTACTGAATACAATCTCCCAAAAATTATGAAAAGAAGGAACAAAGCATTTATTAAGTGTCTATTATATGCCAGGAACTGTGCTAAGCACATTACAAATATTACCTCATTTGACCATCATAGCAACTCTGCTAGGTAGGTGCTGTACCACCGAGCTGCCTAGAGATTACTCATGATTACTTCTATTCAAAGAAAACTCCTGCTTAGTAAGGAACACCTATTGATCTGGCGGCACTTGTGAATCACAAGTATTATTTATATGAATGGTGAGAACTGAGTGAGGCAGCCTTGAGTCAGCAAAATCTGGATTCAAGTCTCCCCTCCAGTACATACTGCTTATGTGACCTGGGCAAGTCACAAGTACCCTGGGCAACTCTTTACAACTATAAATTCTAGAACAGCGGTTGATTATCTGCATTCATACAGGGCGTTTCCTCTTGATGAAATTTCCTACATCAATAAAATCATGTCAAGACACCATCACCACCCTTCCCCAAAGTATGGCATAAACAGAAGGAAATAATATGAACACTACTAAGGTATTATTTCAAGACAATTAAAACCACTTCCAGTATTTTCCTGAACCATAATACCCAGACAGATTGAACGTGAGTGGGATCAATATTTAGTTATAGCAAGTACACTCCTCAAATCAAGTGTGAGTGGTCAAATCAAGGCAAGAGGGAAATTGATCTGACTGACCATGTTTCTCTTGGATGCTGCACCATATTAATTAGTGATGGGAAATATACTGAGACTGAAATGATGATGGCTTCATGGAAATCATAATCATCTAGGTCTACAGGTCCTCCCAGAATTGGAAAAAAGATGGCAGCGGGTCTTTTCCTTTCTCCCTCCGTCTCGTCTGTTACATACACAGAAAGGTAACATCCTCCCTCAGAAGGTCATGTTTACAATATTCTTGAAAATTCTTGAATTGCTGCTTACTAACTGATCTGGCTGCCAAGACTTGCAGAAAGTGAAGTCTTATATTTTTTTTTTGGCAGTTTCACTGGAAGCCATTCAACTCATTTTATTTATTAAAAACATAAATAAAATGGAAGAAAAAAAATCTTAAGATTCCAGGCTTGGGCTCATTCTACATTCTAACACTGGTCTTCTTAGCCAAAGGCCATAATCTTGAAGTTATATAAATATTAACAATAAAAGTTTATGAGTAAAACTGCCACTAATTCCAGCTGGCATTAGCCCATTTCAGAGGAAAACTTAATTTTTGGTAATAAACCCTTAGATGAAAGGCTAAGGGTGGGAGATGCAGCTTCTCTTGAAAAAAAAAAAAAAAAGCAGCACTGTTCCCAAAGCTGGGTGGTTTCTTAGATGAAATGATAAAGAAGACAGACAAGTAGATTGCAAAAGAATGCTAAGGAGAACACTGGGATCTTTCAAAATACAGTTTTCTATTGCTCACGCCTTCCCCTGCAGCTTCCTGACAAGAGACATTTGTTTCCACTACCCATAGACCTAGCACCTCTGCTTGTTTATGATATATGAATGAAGGAGAGAACTCCAGAAGAATGAATTGAGTTTCATTCTCTAGGGGGGATGTACAAAAGTCAGAGATGAAACATTCATTTTCCTTTCTGGAATCTTGCAGTATCCCAACACTGACTATTTGCATAACCCTCACCCTCCCTCTTCAGAATATCACCATGCTTAGAGATGGAAGAAACCTTGGGGATCTAGCCCAACACTGTTATCTAGCTTTAGGGATCTAGCCCAAACTGAAACAGTTTGATATAAAAGAAAAAGTACAAATGCTGGAGTAAGAGGACCTGGGTTCAAAGCCTACCTCTAACTACCTGTGTGACCTTCAGTAAGTCATGTAAACTTCTTGGGTCTCTGGTTTGTCATCTGCAAAAGATAGCGGTGGAATTAGATGTCCTCCAACCTACCATCTGGCTCTCTAGCTATGATCCTATGAGGCTCTGGCAAACAGCACAGTCAGGATTATTATCCAGGTCCTCTAATTTCATATCCAGGGTTCTTTCTACTATACCATGAAGGTCCTGCATATTTGTGGATTTTTAAAATAAAGTAAATTAAAAATTAATTTTCTCAGAAGGGTTAGAAATTTTTGTGATACCTTTTGGAGTGATTCCAAAATATCTCACAGCTCTGAAATCACACAGCAACATGCCTGATCAAAGCTAAAGACATAGTTTTCTGTATTTAGAACGTGCAGGTGCTCAGGATTTTCCCTGGAAGGTGTCAGGCTGAGGACCATTCCTGATGTGGTGAAGTTCTGGTCACCAGGCACAAATGGCAAGGTGTGATCATACTCTACCCAACCCATGTTCGTATTTAGAGGATCAACATAGGTCCAAACGAAGATGAAGCGTTACCTTAAAGAGTTCTTAGACTGTGACCTTCAGGAAGTCAATTGCTTCTTTTCCCCCTCAGTTTCCTCAGCTGTATAATAGGCACAGTTCTACTTATATTGCTTAATTTCACAGAACAGTTAAGAGATCATGTGAAATACATATATAAAACACTGCAAATCTCAAAGTACATTATTAACCATGCCTATCTAAATATGTGAAAGAGGAGAAAAGCTTTTACTTCCTTGGGTTAGGGGAAAGTCCTTTTTCAAAAAAAGCTGTAAGGTCATAAAGCAACAAAGAGTCATAACTTGAAAGCTGGAAGGAACATCTAAGGCCACTAGGTTCAGCCTCCTCACTTCAGAGATGAGGAAACCAAGTTAAGTAACTTGTCTAGGATCAAATATCTAGTAAACGTCTAAGGTAGGGTTTGAACTCAGGGCTTCCTGACTCTAAGCTGGCTGCCTACCATGCCATGTAGCTAACTGTTCTTCTCACCACCTTCTGAGAATCCTCCTTCTTCCTTGGCCCTGATGCATCCTAGTTTTCCATGTATGGATTTAGCACAATATCTCCACCACGAGGTAATGTCTGGGAAAACCAAATCCTGTTTTAATAAAGCTAACTGGCACAAATCCCATTCAGTTGGAAAAAGCTTAGAATTCTTGGTAGATGTTCTGGTAATTCCAACAACATAGGCCTAAAGAGAACTATCCTGAGTCAGACATACTGGCTGCATGACCTTGGGCTCCTCACTGAGATAATTGCTGAGCAGGTGTTTATCTGCATGGCAGAGGAAGTTCCTCACTTGGAGTTCCCACACTCAAAGAAATCATAGGTCTGGTGTAAGAAAAAAATTTTTAAGTCAATACAATGAAATTTCAGTACAGAAACCAAGCTGAAGTTCACAAGGAAATGTGTCTGAGCTAAAGGCATGTCTCAAAAAAGATTTTCTTCTTTTTTTCCCTACTCTGTTTAACTCACCTATAGAACCTAGTGCTGGTATTGGTTTGGTTTGAAAATATACTGACAGGCCTGTGCCTGCTCTCTTTCTGCTGTGGAATATTCTCTAAGTAGCTCTTTGAAGAGAAAAAGGTGTCAGGTTCAGCTAGCCTAAGGGAATTGGACCCCTCATACCCCTCTAAGTCAAAGGAGTATTGGAAGGATGGAAAAAGGATGAGACTCCTCTTTAGGACTTAAGCAATGAGATTGGATACACCATTGTCACTACCATCTTTCCCACAAGGAATCAGAAGTAAGGTCAGGGTGGCATTCTCTGAAGCCTGAGACACACTGTGGACACGCCTTTTTAATGCTAGACAAGAAGCAATGTAGCCTTCAAAGAAGAGATGCTATCTCTACTGATTGAGGAAGCCACACCCTAAGTCATGCTGTTTCTTGTACCCTGAGAAGCAGCAGCAACCAAATCTTTATCCTCTAATATAAAAATTGCTGCTGAGGGGAGCAAAAGAGACTCCTGGTTTCTTACACAGTAAAGTAATAAGACTAATTCACCCTTTTCATTTAATTTCTCCATAATCACTGCTAGAAAGCATTTGGTGATTCTTACTTCCTATTAAACACACAGTCGCAGAAGAGTATGCTTGGTGGGCTATAAACACAATTTCCCCTGTGTATCACAACAAAAAAGCCCAAGTCAGAATGGCAAGGTCAAGGTTGCATTTACTTCTTTGAAGCTGAGATTCATTTACTAGTCCTTTTACATACTCTGGGAGGTTATTAAACTTTCTGAGGGGGTGGACAAGATTGCTCAGTGAACTGATAAAGGTGTCCAGTCCAGCTCAACAGAAATGGAGGTTCGTAACACCACGTGATTATTTTGTGACCCATGTGAAATATGGTACCAGAGGAAACCTGATCAAAAGGAATTTGTGTTGTGGTTGATAGAATGTGGACCCTGTGTCAGGATCTTAATCCTGACTCTGACCTCTACCAACTAGGTGTCCATGTGTGAGTAAATTATCTTTCTTGTTTATAAAAATCAATCCACAAGCATTAATAATCTACTTTCTGCCAGTCACTGAGCTAGGGATAAAAAGACTGACATAAAACAGTCCCAGCCCTAAAGGAACTTATATTCTATTGAGGGAAACAAGAGCATATTTAAATGTAATGGAGGCCAACCAATGATGCATGGATAGGACCTGGTCCCTTCTGACAGACAACATGCTAAAGGATGATAAGTCAGATGATTAGCAAATGAATCAGGAAGGGCTATCTTCTAAATAGGCTGGATAAAGAGGAAAGGAGGTAAGTCCACCCAAGAAAGGGGCTCCTAGAAAGTCTGAGGAGCACTGTGTAAGTCACAAGTAGCTCATTCTAAGGATTATGGAGCTCATGTCTTTAGTCTCTTATCCAGCCAGTCACCTTTCATATCCACAGTGGACCAAGACCCCGTTCTGAGGAAACTCCATTCATCATATGTGTCCTTTAGCATGTGGCCCACCAGAAGGAGGCAGACTACTAGCCTATTCCCATACCTGCCTCACAAAATGTTCCCCAATACCAAATAAATACGAGGTAATTTTTGACAGATAAATGGGTCAGGAAAGGCCTCATACAAGACAGTTAAGGTGTGAAAGGAGAAGTAGAGGGGAAAGGAGAGTGGAAGTGGGAAAGAAATTGTAGAGCAGGGACTTTGCCCCACTTTCAGTTAGACAAGCATGGAAATTTGTTCTGTAGATAGACATCATCAAAGAAGGGCTAGAAGATTAAGTAGAAAATATAAATTAAGCATAGAACTCCAACTTAAGAGGGGCTAAGAATGTTATTCAATCCAAAATAGAATAAAAATATGATGCCAGACTCAAGGACTATTCATTTGGCACCTTTCACCTATGTCATATTTTAAAAATAGAGAAAGAAAGGATTCTCACGGTAGGGTTAGGAGCCTAGTAGAAGCATGGTGAGTTTACTGTAATCTAATAAATGATATATCAAAAGCTGAATATCCTCTGAAGAATGCACAAGATTGGTATAATTTTTTTAAAATTATGAAGATGATGTTATGAAGAAATAGATGAAGAAAGAGAAGGAGGAGAAGAAGAAAGCAACAGGCTAAATCCCTTTGAGCCAAAGAAAGTGAGAAAGAAAATACTTTATCTGGGTCGTAGCTTGATTTGTACAATCAGACTTGTCTAGCAGCAAGATGCTAAAATCTGGAGCTAGAAATGATTTTTATCATTTAATAAAGAAAACGCTCACACTAACTTGCATGGGTGTTTGTTGAAAGAAATATAGTGTCATTTATGGTAAGTAAATAGTTTTCTCCACTGAACTCCTACTGAGGTAGAACATTGAAAAATGTGTTCTAATTTACTCAAGTAGAGATTCCAATGACACTCCATATTCAAAGAAGTCATCTCTGTTGTGGGATTATTATTTGTGTGTATATGTGTGTTTGCTGTAACCTTTACTGAAGCTATGTTTGTATTTCTGAATGTGAACATTAGGCATATGCATCATCAGAGAAGAATGGGCATGCTGTCTCTACAATCGAGTTGTTTGGATAAATATGAAACTGCAGTGGGACTTTTAAAAGAGAAATTTTATATTTTGGTTAGATTCTGGGGAGGGGTGACAGAGGAGGTTGGAGGATTTTCCATATTTTATATTCCTCTTGCAAAAACCCAGAGGCATATCAGTTCACAACGAAGTGACTAACACAAACTGAACACCAGCTTGAAAATTTTCAAGTGTTCTGGAAAGTGTGCATGCGTGTGTGTGTGCGTGTGTGTGTGTGTGTGTGTGTGTGTGTGTGTTTTAATATATTACCGGAAGGTGATTCTCAAACTAAGTGATAACTGTGACTGTGCTCACAGTTATTTGCAGCCAATATCAACCGTATAGGCACCCAATCATGTTCAGTCTTTCTGTATCTCTCCTCTCTTTTTTCATTCAGGATAATACCACTTGTTACCCTACTTCCCAGAGTAGTTGTGAGTCAAGTGCTTTGTAAACATTAAAAATGCTATAGATAAGTGTGAGCTGTTTTTCCCCCTCCCCTCTCTTTTTTCCTCCTTTTTTTCCTTCTATGTATTTCTCTCCCCACTTCATTTTCGCACTTTCCTCCTGAATTCCCCTGTCTTCCCCCTCATCAGTTCCGTTCACAAAATAGTGCCAGGTGGAATACAGACTCTTGCACAATTTCCACCCTTTTTTTTTCTCGCCCCTCCCTAAAGTTTCTACATGTTCTACCTAATATATTAATGAATGATGTGGACAATGGAACAGAGAGTATATTGACACTTTACATATAATACCTCATTGGTAGAGCTTGGAAGTTACATAAGAATATAAGTTTTAGAAAAGGTTGCCAACTTTCCTTGTTAAAGGGAGTTTCCCATATCAATGAAATCACAGATCCTCACTTATTAAATACATCAGCCAAAGTATTACATGTGAAGTAATCCCACTTTTCTAGTCACCACTGGGAGACTTCAGATAGTCCAGAATAATAGACATGAAAGATGTAGGAAATAATCTCCTACATTTATATAGTGTGCCAAATGGTTTATAAAGGGCTTTCCATCATCCTCAAGGAATATTTTGGTGGACAAGAGATTCAGAGGTATAAACATTATTCATAGAATATGAGAGAAAGAGCTGGACCTTATTAGTTTATGAAAGGGAAAGAACACAGACTGCTGGTTACATAATAGCAGGCTATAAAATATGGAGGAAGTAGAGAATTCGATTATCAGTTCCTTGAAGAATCAGTATGATGTATTCCATAAATGGTGGGAAAGGTCAATTTACATCATACTTGCCATTTTCTGAACTCTGAGAACACTCTTACTACAGTTATTTGCTGCTATTTTAACTTTTTATGTATATATGTCATAAACAGGAACTTTTGCTTTATGATTAAAATACTGCTATTCATGTCAGAAGAACTGGTTTGAAAGTTGGCTGCGTGACTGTGAGCAAGGCCCTTTAACCTTTCAAAGCCTCCCTTTTCCTCATCTGTAAAATGGGGATAACAACTGTACTAAAATAATTCTAAGTTTCCTACAGGAATTGAAAAAGAAAAGTAGACATGACCACCAATTAAAAAGGTTAACCTTTCAGGCATAGAATTGTAGCTATAGTGGTGGAAGGGACCTTACAGGACATTTAATTCAGACCTTTCATTTTACAAATGAGAAAACCAAGGCCCCAGAAGGTTGAATAAATCGCCTGTGGTCACCTCTTCCAGATTTATAATTTCTAGTTAACAAATGCTCTCAGAACTTTGAAATGTTGTCTTTATGTATTGCTTCCTGAAGATGTTTAGGGAAGTCTTGGGAAGGAGAAGACTTATTAAATCTATCATTTAGCTGTTTCCTAATTAGAAAACTCCAGAAATCCTCATTCTTTTATTCCCTCACAAGAAATTTCCAATAAAGTAACCAGAAAACCCTATGCCCAAACTAACAGGAATAATCTATCCAAATGAATTACAGCAGTGAATACTTAGACTGCTAGAGTACAATTTACAGTTTTGTTTTTTCATTTTTAAAGAAAGTTTTTATTTTATTTTTTTCTCATGTAAAAACAATTTTAACATTCTTTTTAAAATAATTTTTGGGAGGAGCCAAGATGGCAGAGTAGAAAGACTCACGTATGCTAGCTCCGAACCCACAGCCCATAAATTTCCTGTTAAAAGAACTTCCCACAAATTCTGGAGCAGTGCAAGCCATGCAGCAACACAGTGGAGGAGATTTCCATTCCAGAGAGCCCTGAAAAACCGGCACCAAAGGTCCATCATGTACCGTACAGCGGAGCCCAGCCCTGCCCAGCCCTGGCTGCACGGCCCCAGAGGAGTAGATGCAAGCAGGCTTCAGGGACGGAATCTCTGGTGGCCGCGAAGGGCCCTCCACCCACAGGTGCTACAGGTCAGTGAGAGAGACTTCTGGGCTGGCCAAGAGGGGAGCAGGTGTCTCCATAACTCAGGCCCCCTTGGGAGGCAGCAGCAGAGGCAGCAGTGGCCTGGGACTCCCAGAGCAGGCAGGACCTCAGATCCATACCGAAGGTCTCTGTATAAACCCCCTGAGGGAACTGAGCCTGGGAGGCGGCCCTGCCCCCACCCAAGCACCAGAACTTAAGCTCACATTGAATAGCAGCTGCACCAGCCGCTGAAAGCCCTGAGTTTGGGGAGCAGCATTTGAATCTCAGACCCCAAGCACTAGCTGGGAAGATCTAGGCGGGGGTGGAGAGGAATCTCAGAAGTCAAGTAACTGTCTGGGAAAATGCCCATAAAAGGGAAGAAAAATAAGACCATAGAAGGCTACTTTCTTGGTGAACAGATGTTTCTTCCTCCTTTCATTTCTGATGATGAGGAACAACGCTTACCATCAGGGAAAGACATAGAAGCCAAGGCCTCTGTATCCCAAACATCCAAAATAGATATCCAATGGTCTCAGGCCATGGAAGAGTTCAGAAAGGATTTTGAAAATCAAGTTAGACAGGTAGAGGAAAAACTGGGAAGAGAAATGAGAGAGATGCAAGAAAAGCATGAAAAATGGGTCAATACCTTGGTAAAGGAGACCCAAAAAAATGCTGAAGAAAATAATACCTTGAAAAATAGGCTCACTCAATTGACAAAAGAGGTTCAAAAAGCCAATGAGGAGAAGAATGCTTTCAAAAGCAGAATTAGCCAAATGGAAAAGGAGGTTCAAAAGCTCACTGAATTTAATAGTTCTCTCAAAATTAGAATGGAACAGATGGAGGCTAATGACTTTCTGAGAAACCAAGAAATCACAAAACAAAACCAAAAGAATGAAAAAATGGAAGAGAATGTGAAATATCTCATTGGAAAAACAACTGACCTGGAAAATAAGATCCAGGAGAGACAATTTAAAAATTATGGGACTACCTGAAAGCCATGATCAAAAACAGAGCCTAGACATCATCTTTCATGAAATGATCAAGGAAAACTGCCCTGAGATTCTAGAACCAGAGGGTAAAATAAGTATTCAAGGAATCCATCGATCACTGCCTGAAAGAGATCCAAAAAGAGAAACTCCTAAGAACATTGTGGCCAAATTCCAGAGTTCCCAGGTCAAGGAGAAAATATTGCAAAAATCTAGAAAGAAACAATTTCAGTATTGTGGAAATAAAATCAGGATAACACAAGATCTAGCAGCTTCTACATTAAGGGATTGAAGGGAGTGGAATAGGACATTCCAGAAATCAAAGGAACTAGGGCTCAAACCAAGAATCACCTACCCAGCAAAACTGAGTATAATACTTCAGGGGAAAATATGGTCTTTCAATGAAACAAAGGACTTTCAAGCATTCTTGATGAAAAGACTAGGGCTGAAAAGAAAATTTGACTTTCAAACACGAGAATGAGAAGAAGCATGAAAAAGTAAACAGCAAAGAGAAGTCATAAGGGACTTACCAAAGGTGAACTGTTTACATTCCTACATGGAAAGACAATATTTGTAACTCTTAAAACTTTTCAGTATCTGGGTAGTTGGTGGGACCACACACACACACACACATACACACACACGCACACACACATGTACACGTGTGCGTGCACACACATACAGAGACAGAGAGCACAGAGTGAATTGAATAGGATGGGACCATATCTTAAAAGAAATTAAGGTAAATGATGAGAGAGAAATGTAGTGGGAGGAGAGAGGGTGAAATGGAATGGGGTAAATTATCTCTCATTCAAGAGACAAGCAGGAGACTTTTTAGTGGAGGGGAAAAGAGGAGAGCTGAGAAAAAAACATGAAGTTTACCCTCATCACATTTGACTAAAGGAAGGAATAAAATGCACACTCATTTTGGTATGAAAACCCATCTTACAATACAGGAAAGTGGGGGAGAAGGGGATAAGCAGGGTGGGGGGGATGGATGGAAGGGAGGGCAACGGGAGGGGGGAGCAAGTTGAAGTCAATACTTGGGGACGGACAGAATCAAAAGACAGAATAGAAACAATGCGGGGCAGGATAGGATGGAGGGATATACAATTAGTCTTACACAACACGACTATTATGGAAGTCATTTGCAAAACTACACAGATTTGGCCTATATTGAATTGCCTGTCTTTCCAAAGGGAATGGGTGGGGAGCGAGGGATGGGGAGAATTTGGAACTTAAAGTTTTAGGAACAACTGTTTAGTATTGTTCTCGCTACTAGGAAATAAGAAATATAGTTAATGGGGAATAGAAAGTCATCTGGCCCTACAGGACAAAAGAGAAGATGGGGACAAGAGAAGGGAGGGATGAGAGAAGAGAAGGCAGATTGGTGATAGGGGAAATTAGAATGCTTGGTGTATTGGGGTGGGGGGGGAGGGGATAAATGGGGAGAAAATTTGGAACCCCAAATTTTGTGAAAATGAATGTAAAAAGTTAAATAAATAAATTTTAAAAAATTAAAAAAATAATTTTTGAATTTAATGTACAACTTTTCTACTTTTACTTCTTTTCTTCATTTTCAGTTATGTCTCTACTTCACAGGACTTTTGTAAACAGTAGTGATTTGTATATGGAAATCACTGCACTTCCTGCCAATTAGAACAAAGGGCCCTAAGAAGACCACCACCTGGGGCAACAGAAATTAACTCTTAATTAAAGGGAGAGTTTGGCTAATCCTCACTTTCCATTCTCTGCCAGATCAGATAACCAGGTTTTTACTGTTCATGGTTTTAATATTACAACTGGAAATAAATTGCAAGGGGGAAGCAAATGGTATGGAAGAAGGGCTCCCCATTCCATCCCCTCATCTCCCAAAGATGTTATAGCCAAATGATTTTTAATAAATTTAGACAACGAACACACCAATATCCCACTAAGTCTTTTCAAGGAATTGATAAGCAAAAGCATACATAACAACCAACTAAAAGATAACCTTTGGGTCTCAACTGTGGTGAACAGATAAAAGCTCCATTTCTAAACACTGAATATCCCCCATAATTATTCTGTGTTTAAAACAAATACTTCTCTCCATCGGGCATTTAAATAATCTTCAGGGCTGAGATCCACTAATCTTCATTAATAGATAATAGCAGGTAGCATTTATACAGGATTTAAGGTTTTTAAAGTGATATGTTCATATATGTGTGTATGTATATGTATGTGCATATATATATGTGTATGTACACACACATATTATCTCATTTGATTTATAAATTGATTTTATAAATTTGTCCTGTAGGACAACCTAGTGAAGGAAGTACTATTTTTATCCCTATTTTATAAATTTGGAAACTAAGGCTCATTAATAGCTTAAGGGAAGGAACTCTGGAGCAGGTAGGTGGCATAGTGGGTTAGAGTGTTGGACTCAGAGTCAGGTAGACACTAGTCCAAGTCCAGCCCCAGATACTTCCTGTAAAATGTAAAAATCTGTAAAATGAGCATAACGACATCTAATTCGCAGGACTGTTGTGAGGATAAAATGAGATCATATGTGTAAAATGCTTTCCAAACCTTAAAGCATTATACAAGTACTAGCTATTGTTTATTATTATTACTATTTAGAAAACTGGGGTTTGCTTCCTTCCTTTACCCCTTAATACCTATGTGATCTTATTAGGAAATTCATGTAACTGCCTTGGGTCTCAGTTTCCCCAACTGTAAAATGAAGAGGTTAAACCAGATGGTCTTTTAAGGCCTCTTTCAGCTCTAGGTCCATACATGATCTTATACAGGCCTTGCCCAGGGTTGCACAGTAAGAATTTGATGCAGAATTCAAGCCTAGGTCTCATGACTCCAAGTCTCATTGTCTTGCCAATAAACTACAGAAACATGTTTGTTTTTTCCTTTTCTTACAGGATTTTAAAGTTACTGGAGAGAGCTTCCTCTGCTAGCAGAGTTCTCTGCAGCTCACAAGCTTCAGAGAGTTGCCTGGGACACACTGAGAGGTTAAGTAACTTGACCATGGTCACACAAGTAGTATGTCAGTCAGTCAATAAACATTTATTAAGAGCCTGCTATGCCCAGGCACTGCGCCAACCACAGGGAAAACGAAGAAAGGCAAAAGGCAGTCTCTGCTTTCAAGGAGTTCCCATTCTAATAGGGAAGGCAACAGGCAAACTATATACAAGCAAGACAGATGAAGGATAAATTGGAGTTAGCTGTGGAGGGAAGGCACTATGGTTAAGGGCAACTGGGAAAGGCTTCCTGTAGGAGGTGGGACTTTAGCTGGGACTTGGAAGCTGAGAGGCAGACATGAGGAGTGGGAGCACTCCAGGCATAGTGGGCTTGTTTCAGGGACAGGGCTTGAACTTGGAAGCCAGCATTTTATCTGCTAACCAAGCTGCCTCTCCGTGGGATCATATTCACAAAGATACGTTGTGTTCCATAGATGGAGTATCTCATTTAATGTTCACAACAACCTTGTCAGGGTATTAGAAAAATGTATTACTCAAGCCATTTTATAGACAAGGAAAACCAAGGATTAGGAATATCATTTGATTTATTTAAAGTCATTAAGCCAGTAAGTGGTGAATCTGAGACAAGAATCCATGAAAACTCCTAGTCCAGTGCTGTTTCCACTTCACCAAACTATTTCCCTTAATCTTAGGAGATCCTCAGCTAAATCATTTTTTAAAAGGGTTAGCTTCCTTTACCTTTTTCCGCTTCGCTTGAAAATTCCATGCTTGCCTCCCCCTACTCTTCATAGTCTAAATTTGCTGAAAGCTCAGGCTAGGCAATGAACAGTTTCTGCTAACTTGAAACAGTATAAGCTTTTCCTGACAGCAAGTTTTACCAACTTCAGACCATCTGAACAGTAGTGTCAATAATGTGTGCCACAAAATTGACGAAAAATAAAATAATCAATACACTTCAGCTCCATCTGTCTTCATTAAACTCTGCTAGATCTAACAGATTCCCACCCCCCCTCCTTCTTGCACTTGAAATACCATTTCTTGGCTACCTGAAGAAAAGCATTGAAGATACAGAATTGCTTTTGACAGGAAGCCAGAAAGACCTAGAAATAAAATTTTCAAAAATTAACAGAGTAAATTAAAAAGAACGGCTTCCTTTAACATCAAGCCCAGCTAAAATCATTTAACGTAAACAGTACACTTCAAATCCTTAAGGTAGCATGCAGGCATAGTTCATTTTATGCAATAATTAAGTTCCCTACTTTTAGACTCAGCTCATGTCCTCCCTTTTCAATGAAGTCTCCCCTGAGAGTGCAAGTCCAAACTGGCTTCATCGCCTCATGTACTTAACACTGAGAGACAGAGTGGTGGTGTAGTGCAAAAGATGCTGGACTTTGAACCAGGAAAGACCTGGGTTTGTATCTTGCCTCAGACACTTCCTCACTGTGTGACTCCAGGCAAGCTATTTAACCACACAGCCTCCATCTCCTCATCTGTAAAATGGGAATAACATTACCCAAAGTAACAAGGTTATTGTTAGGATCAAATGAGATCGTTCTGACAAACTGTAAAGTGCTCTACAGGGTGTCCAAAAAGTCTTAGTTGATTTTAAGGTTTAATACCTGACACTTTGGGGCACCCTGTGAAAGGGTCAATTACCAAAATCTATACCATTCATTTCTGACACCATCACATTTGGTGTAGTCTAATTTCTGTAGGCAAGGAGGGCATCGTGGAGAGAGAACCATCCTCAAAGTCAGAAAGATCAGAATTTGAAGTCTTGCTTCTTTGGAATGCTAGTCCATTGATGGTAGAGTTGTGAATAGATTCAACCATTCTAGAGAGCAGTTTGGAACCATGCTCAAAGGGGTATAAAACTGTGCATACCCTCTGATCAAGCAATACCCCTACTAAGATTGTATCCCAAAGAAATCATAAAAAAGGGAAAAGGACCTATGTGTACAAAAATATTTATAGCAACTCTTTTTGTGGTGGCAAAGAATTGGAAACCGAGGGGATGTCTATCAGTTGGGGAATGCCTGAACAAGTTGTGGTGTATGAATGTAATAGAATACTATTGTGCTATAAGAAATGATCAGATCAGATCTGACTTCAGAAAATCCTGGGAAGACTTAATGAACTGATGCTGAATGAAGTGAGTACAACCAGAAGAACATTGTACATAGCAACAGGAATGCTGTGTGATGATCAACTACGATGGATTTAGCTCTTCAGTGATATACAGTGATCTAAGACAATTCCAAAAGATTCATGGTGGAAAATGCTATCCACATCCAGAGAAAGAACTACAGAGTCTGAATGCAGACGGAAGCATACTATTATCACTTTTTTTGTTTTTTGGTTTTCTTTTCTCATGATTTTTTCCCTTTCATTCTGATTCTTCTTTCACGACATGACTAATGTGGAAATATATTTAAAATGTATCAGATTGCTTCCTGTCTTGGGAATGGCGAGAGAAAAGAGGGAGAGAAAAAAAGTTAGGACTCAAAATCTTACAAAAATGAATGTTGAAAACTATCATTACATGTAACTGGGAAAAAAATAAAATACTATTAAATGGAAAAAATATGAAGTCCTGCTTCTGGCACATACTAGCTGTAGACACCTGGACAAGTCACTTAACTGCTGAGTACTCAAGGCTAGAAAGATTGAACATGCTGCCTGGACCCCTCATGTGTCCCATAACATTTACCAGTGCAGCTTGGAAAAGATTAAAATGTATCTGGGAAATATTTAGCAAAAATGAGTTAAGAAACTGTAAACATAGATAATATTTGTACGTGGTTTTCTAGATTTATATTAGGTAACTCTTTAAGAACACACTTTTGCAGAGAAGGTGCTCACCTGCTGTGGTGAAATGATTTTCCTCTCCTGGGAGCCCCCTACAACAAAGAAATTCATCACAAGACCAGTCCCTATCATATTTCCCTAATGACATCTTAGGATCAGACTCAATAAATGTTTAATTGTATTTTGCTTTGAAAATGTT
Source organism: Bettongia penicillata ogilbyi (assembly GCA_023548195.1). Lineage (NCBI taxonomy): Eukaryota > Metazoa > Chordata > Mammalia > Diprotodontia > Potoroidae > Bettongia > Bettongia penicillata. Next base: position 13,299,320 of record JAJHZJ010000090.1, read on the forward strand.
TGTGTAGATTGCCTGAGACATCAAAAATCTTTTAAGAGGAAACTTTCTAAAAGGTGTGACTTTAAAAGGTCACATCTAGAGCAAAGGAACAGATCTGCTTAATGTAGGTATAGAGGGATCATGGACCTCTGTGGATGGAAGATAGAACCAGAAAGCATTATTTCTTCCCCTTTTATTGAAATTTCAGAAGGTATCTGCCAATTATGGGAGAAAAACCCCCTGACAACAATAACCAAAAAAACCCCAAAAAACAAAAAAACCCAACCAAAAAACCAAGGGTTCCTCTATCTTCATTTCATGCAGTGTAATTTGAAAGTGATTTCAAATTAACATAAAGCTGATAATACCCATAATACACTGGGCATCGATCAAACCAATTTAAAGAATTCAAAGTTTTCTTTTTTATACAGGTTCTGCCAAGTCATAGAAGTGTGTGTCAAATTTAAGCACAGATTTTTGACATGTGCAATGCAACTGTATTAGACCACTACAAAAAAGAATGAAATGGAAGCATAAAAGCCATAGCTGAAATACAATGTATCCATTTTACATGAGCCGGCTGCCTCATTTGCGTTTGTTACTATGCCAACTGTTGTTTAGAAAGTACTATGGTCCAAATGGAAAGAAAAAGCATTGCCCTTTCCATCAGCCTCATATAAATATTTTTACCTGAATAATTCCTACTATGCTTTTTAAGTCCAGTAAACCTGCCTCAATGATTTCAACACTGCCTACTTTTCTTCTGGGTGAAAAACAACTGTTCCACCCTGGTTGCAACAAAGAACTCTTTCCAAACAGAGATTTCCCTTGGTCAATGCAGACACCGAATGAGAGAAAGGTTCATGACACCTACTGTAGACTCAGCACCTCCAGTAACAACTGAATTGCTTATTTTGTTTTTTAAAACTTACCTCCAAATTAAACTAGACTGCAATATTGAGAAATTTTCTGCTACTGTGACCAGTTCACTAAAGACTGGACTTGTTCTTTAGATGGGGAGCAGCACCGGTTCAATAGACATGCTTGTGTGAGGTTCTGCTTGTTGACATTAGGGGATTCTTCTACATTGAATGCGAAATTTTCTCTCAAGTATTTGGGGAGAACCATTGAATGCATACAAGTGCTGTTTGTTTCTGGTGCCTAGGAATTATGAAATCATCCTGTCATAAAGATATAATAATTTTTATTGAATGTCATTAGTGTGAAGGGCATTAGGACTTGTCCAATTCTCTCATTTTCCAAACAAGCAAATGGAGACCCAAAGAAACAGATGTCACCCCCAGATACCAGAGATGACTGAGAGTACTGCCAATGATAATTCAGTGAAGGACTACAACATATTCAGTTAGTAAGGAAATGATATTTTGATAAGGGACAGAGTCTGAACAATTAGGGAGATGAGGAAGGGCTTCTCTTAGGAGAAAACATTTGTGCTGGGTCTTTAAGGAAGCTAAGGCTGCAAAGGCACAAAGGTGAGGAAGGAGTATGTTGCAGGTTCTGGTGATAATCTGAATGAAAAGTGCTAATTGTGGGGAATGACTAGATTGTGGGATAAATTCCTGTTGAGTAGTAGAGTCTAAACCTAGATAATGAGGATTTAAGGTAAGTGGGAGATGATGAAATGGAGGCAATAACTCAGTCCAGTGTAGCCTCCTCTGGATTAATTCAGGAAGAAGGTCCCTCTTCCTCTATTTGATGAGAAATAAATTTTTTCTCCAGGTTTCATTCTGCTCCTGTGATTCCTACATTATGATGGAACATGAGTTCCAGAGTTTTGGATCTTCTTTCTGAAAATTTCAGGTACCTTAAAACAATCAATCAACATCCACTTATTAAGTGTCAAGAACTGTACTAGGTGTTAGAAATTTAAAAAAAAAATCAAAACTCTCTCCTCTGAAGGAGTTTACCTTGTATGAGGCAAACAACAGACACATAATAAAGCACATATAAAATAAATGAGATATATTGTTGGGGATAGAGAGGGCACTAGCCACTGGTCATTAGTCACTTGTTACTTGCACAGAATTTATTCTTTTAAAACAGTGGTTCTCAAAGTATAGTTCAGGGACTCATGGGGTGTCCTTGATATCCATTTGGGGGTGTGTGAATTTAAACTGTTTTCATTATAATACTAACATTTTTCAGTTTCTAATTTGGTAAATAGCAATAAATATAACCCAGGTAAACCAAAGCTCTTTAAGAATTCCTCAGTCATTTTTAATAATGGTCTTTAGACCCAAAAGGTTAAGAACTGCTATTTTAGAAGACTGTGAGAAGAGACAGTTAATCAACATAATCCAGCAATTCTTCCCATAGTCTCAGTATGGTAAAGTGATGGAGAACTATAGGTTTAGTATTCAATCACTTAATCTGCCTGGACCTCAGGTGTCTCAGGTTAAAACAAAGAGACAGATGACCTGTCTCTAAGGCCTCTTCTAGCTTTGAGGTCTCTACTTCTCTACAGGGAGAGGATAAAAGATTTTCTCATGTTAATTTAGAGAGGGTTTCACTGAAATGACAGTAAAGAGAATAGGGTTCTCATGTTGACCTCAATTTCATCAAAATAAGGAAGTTAGGTTAACTGATAAATCTTTAAGGTCCCTTCCAGCATTTACATCCTCTGACTCTGAACCTAGTCAAACCAGAAAGGCGAAGTGTTCCTATCTTATATTGTTACATCCTCCCTTAAAGCCCTGATGCCCCCTGTTGACTAATAAAGTCCTGAAGACAAAAGAGGAAATATAAGGTAAAGAGAAGACAGTCTCTAGTCAGTGGACCTGGAATCTAGATGTGCTCTGACCCTTTTCCTCAGGGTGACTTTGACAAGGCTCTTAGGCTACCTCAACATCCAGACTAGAGGCCACTGAGGTACTATCAAGCTCTACATCTATGGTCCCATGATGGCACTATTCCATCCAACCTGGAAATGTCCAATAAGAAATTCCCTTCGCATATTCCCTTGGAGAAGCAGTATCTTCCTCCAATTTCCACTCTGCCATCACAGTTCATGAGTTGTGAAAGTGTCACATGACCTGAAGAACATAATTTCTGGACCAATTCCTATCTTTTCCTATTAAAACTAACCTATTATCTGTCCATGTTGTCATATTGGGTGGGTCATTGTTCAGGGTTTTTGAACATTTACTCTTCTTTATAATTGTCCAAAAAATATAGCAACAGCTATATTTTGTCATAAGGAAGAAGCTAGGTGAGCTCTGTCTGGACCTGGGGTCAGGAGGATCTGAGTTCAAATCCAGTGAGACACATACTACTTGTGGGCAAGCCACTTCACTTCTATCTGACCCAGTTTCTGCATCTGTAAATTGAAAATAACAGCATGTATCTCCCAAGATTGTTTTGAGGATCAACTATGCTAAACACTGAAGATACAAAAAAAAAGCAAAAAAAAAATATCCCTGTCTCAAGGACCATAAAATCCAAAAGAAATGTTTGTACAGTGCCTGACAAAACTGAAAGTGCTATCTAAATGCTACCTATTTAATATTATTATTTATTATCACTATTGTTGTGGTAGTGGTGGTTGTTATCAAAACCTTACTTCTCCAAAATACTGGTAAGAAGACAAAATATTATAGTAACTTCCAAATAAAATGTTTTCATTACATGGCATGGCTAGGGAGGTATTTTAACTCAGTTCAACTTGAGATGTAAAGTAAAAGAATGACAGTGTAAATAAGCTTATCACAAAGGCATCGCCCATGAAAATAAGATCATGTTAATCGTGATGTAAAAGCAGATGAGGAGCATAATTTTAAACTAATTTGTAAAAGGCAAGCATAAGAAAAGCTGCCAAGTCACTTCTGGTCCTGAAATCAGTAATGTTTATGTTTCTCTTAAAAGACCCATGCCACCTCAGTGGAACCGGCAAAAGTAGAGGAGAATGTTACCAGCCACCTCTGGCCACAGGATGAATTGGATAAGAGCTAAGGGAAGAGGCAAGGAGAAAAAGGAAGACAAAGGAGCACTCTTTGATCAATGGTCTCGAAATTAACCAGATGAACAACACTATCTCCTGCTTTTAGACTGTATCTCCATGACAACAAAAAACAATCAACTCAGATGGGAAAAATTCACTCAAAGTGTTTTGCCTCTACCGTTTAACTAGTTTTTGAGTGAAAAGCCCAATTAGACTAGTCACAGGAGCTAGATTTAAAACTGGAAAACTAGCTTAAGAATAGCAACGAATGGTCATAGATGTGCTATATAAAATGGCTTTTCTCATAACTTATAATGTATTTTAAAGCAAATCCTTAGTTTTTATGTATATACATGTGTGTGTGTTTGTATATATATATGTGTATATATACATACACATACATATATACACACATGTATATATGATTTATACACATTGTATATATTATGTATAATACAATACACATATTGTATATATTTGCATATGTACACACATATATAAATATATACAATATAAACAAAGTATATACAAATGTATACATCAGCTATATGTTTAATTATAGTGCTTACCTTGCAGGGTTGCTGTGAGGTACAAATGGGATAATTAAATATATAAATATAAATCTCTTTGCAAACCATAGATGCCCTATATGAAGGCTAGCCAAAAGAAGTCACAAGATGTCATGGTGGAAAGACTACTGGACCTGGCACTACGAAGACTTGCATTCAAATCTAGCTTCAGAGGCTCTCTATTTGTATGACCCTGGGTAAGTGGTGTCACCTTTATCTGCCTCAGTTTTCTCATCTGTGGAAGGGAGATAATAATAACACCCACCTCACAAGTTTGTTGTGAGAATAAGGTGAGATAATATTTATAGGGCAGTCAGGTGGTGCAATGGATAGAGCACTGACTCTGGAATCAGGAGGACCTGAGTTCAAATGCGGCCTCAGAAATTTACTAGCTAACCCCAGGCAAGTCAACCTTGTATGCCTCAGTTTCCTCATCTGTAAAATGAGCTGGAGAAGGAAATGGCAAACCACTCCAATATCTTTGCCAAGAAAACCCCAAATGGGGTCATGAAGAGTCAAACACAACTGAAACACAATACAGCAACAACATTTATAAAGCTCTTTGCAAATCTTAATGCACTACGTACAGGCTATCATTATTATTTTTTAGGAGAATCAGCAGATTGGCCACAGGATGATAACTGTTTTGGACATTACAAGTGCCCAAGATGATCTCCTAAGTCCACAGGGTTAGGATGTAAACTTCTTCAATGAAGACTATACTCAGGCCAACAAAAAACCAGTCCAATTCAGTTCAATTCAACTGTGCAAATATGTAAAAGTGAAATAAACCAGCATAAATGTCGATAATTTTTTGGGGGGGAGTGGAGGCTATAAAGCAAGCACTTGGGCTAGATTTTCACAGAGTCCCAGAAGCCTGGAATCTCAGAATTGGCAGGGACCTCTGAGACCTCTGTAGTCCAGCCATGCCTAACCAAGTTTATCCTTCACAGCAGCCTCAACTTTCACTCGAAGACCACTAATGAGTAGGCATCCACTGCCTTCTGAGGCAGCCCACTCCTCCTTTTGGATCACTTATTGTTAAGAAGGTTTTTCTTTATATAAGCCTAAATCTACCTTCCTGTTATTTCCACCCATTGCTTCTAGTTCTACCCTCTGGAGATAAAGAGAACAAATCTAATCCATCTTCCCATGACAACCCCGCAGATACTTGAAGACAGATTTCATATCCCCCCATCAGTCTTCTATCTCCCGGCTAAACATTCTCAGTTCCTTCTACCAATCCAATTCAATTCAACCAGCATTTATTAAGTGCCTATTATGTGCCATTCACTGGGGATAGCATAAGCTCCAAGTACTTCACCATCCTGGTCACCTCCTGTGGACAATTTAGTTTACCTTCCTGAGAGGTGGTACCCAGGTCTGAACACAGTGTACCAGACATGCTCTGATTTGGACATGATATAGTGAAACTATCCCTTTAATTGTTCTGCCCCCTCTACCTTCCAGTGGATCCAGTGAATAGAACACTGGACCTGGAACCAAGAAGACCTGTGTTCAGATTTGGCTTCAGGCACTATCGGTGTGATCCCAGATAAGTCATTTAACCTCTGTGTGCCTCAGTTTCCTCAACTGTGAAATGGGAATAGCAACAATATCTGCCTCACAGTGTTGAAATAATATTTGTAACAACTTTACCAGAGTGCTTGGCACATATAGGTGCCACATCAATTTTCCCCTAATTCTCCCCTTTCTTCCCTATTAAAGCAATCGAAGGTAGAATTAACTTTTGGTGCTGTCATACCACACTGCTGCCTCATGTTGATTTTTGAAGTCTACTAAAAAAGGCTTATGCTATTGTCCAAATAATTGACAAAAATGATGTGATACCAATAACAGACTTTTGGTCATCCCACAAGTTATATCCCATCCATCTCAATTCACTGATTGACACTTTTGGTGTCTGATCATTTCAAAAGGTTCTGAATGAACCTAACTTAAATCTCATACAAACAATATCTCTACATGTTGCCCACAAGTGTATATATTAAGAGATTTTTTTCAAAAACTTTTCAGGGATCCAGATCTATCAGTCTAGTAACCCAGTCAATAAAGATGGCCTTACTTCTTACCAAGGCTAATCCCTCAGGCTACACATGTGATCCCATTCCATCCCATTTCCTCTGTCATCCTGACAGCATCACTTATCTTCAGTCTCTCCCTGAACAATGGATCCTGCCTACAAATGTACCCACATCTCCCTCCTCCTCCTTAAACTCTCATTTGATTCCTTCCTTCCTTCTACCTACTATCCTATATCTTTTTGGCCCTTTGTTGTTAAAAAATTACTTGAGAAGACCAGATACCATAAGTGCCTCCAACGTTTTGGGATTCTACTCTCTCCTGGTTCTTCTACTTGAATGCTCCTCAATCTCCTTTCCTAGATTTTCATCCAGGTCACACTCTAACCCATGGTGTCCAACAAAGTGTATTCCTGAGCCCTATTCTCATCTCCTTCCATTTTATTTCACTTGGGGGTCTCATTGACTCCTATGGATTCTATTAACATCTCAGTCCTGATGATTTCCAAATCCACCTATCCTGCCCCAGTCTCTCTGCTGACCTCCAATCTCACATCTCTAACTGCCTTTCAGACATCTTGAGCTGGATGTCCGGTAAACATCTTAAATTCAATGCATCTAAAACTCAACTCGTTATTTTTTCTCCTAATCCCATCTGTACTCCTAATTTTCCTATTACTACTATTGTTGAGGGCATCACCATCCTTCCAGTCTCCTAGGCTTATAACCTAGGTCTCATCCTGTATTCCTCACTATCTTACACCCCACTCCACCCCACATATAATCTCTTACTAAGGCTTGTTAATTTTTCCTTTGCAAAATCTTTCAAATAGGCAGCCTTCTGTCCTCTGACACTGCCTTCTGTCCTCTGATACAGGCCTTCATCACCTTATGTCTGGACTATTACAATAGCCTGCTAGTGGGTCTGCCTGTCTCAATCCTCTCCTCACTTCAGTCCATCCTCCATTTAGCTGCCAAATTGGTTTTCCTAAAGTAGAGGTCCTACTGCGTCACTCCCTGCCCTAGCCCTCCAACTCTCAGAGCCTGGAGTCAGGAAGACCTGAATTCAAATCCCTTGTCAGACACTTACTAATTACATGACACTGGCAAGTCATTTAACTGTTGTATGCCTCACTTTTCTCAACTGTAAAATGGGTATTATAATAGTACTTACCTCCCCCCAACTCCAGTGTTCTTAGGATAAAATGAGATGATATTTGTATGATACTTTGCCAGCCTTAAAGTGGTATATAAATATTAGTTATTATTAATATCACTATTATTAATCTCTCATCCCATTTCCCCTGTTCTCCATAATTTTTCAAACATCACCAACAAAATCACAGCAATGACATCTATTAGGTTTGGGGTTTTTTTTGCCTTTCTTTATACATCAGGCACTTGGCATAGTGTCTTGCATCTAGTCAGTACTTCATAAATGCTTGATGACTGACAGCAGTGTAATCTGTACAGCTCTGGGGACTTGAACTCATTGAGGGCTTCTACGTACTCTTTTACCATATTTTCACTTAGAGATTTCAACTCAGTACTCACTATTTTTTGCTTTGTTCTTTTTGGTCCAAAGACCGGTAAAAAATAAATAGTGAGTATTTATGCAATGATTTAAAGTTTGCAATGTTATCTTATGATCCACATGTTATCTTATGATCCACACAACAACCCTGAAAGAGGTGATATTATTATCTCCATTTTACAGAAGAGGAAACTGACGGTTAAGTGATCAGTCACATAGGAAATATCTGAGCCAACATTCACATTCTGATCTTCTTGACTTCAAGCACAGAGTTCTATCCACCATGTCACAGAAAATAAGATGGAAGATGAGCTGAAGAATTTTATATTTTCTCTGGCCTTTTATTATTATCATTCTAGCCACTGAGAACAATGGCACCATGCCTTTCTTGGGTCTTCCCTTTGTTCCCAACATGACTTGAAGAAAAAAAAGTCCCTTTTTGTTCTCCCCTATCTGTTCCTTCTGAGCTGCAACACTTACATCACTATTCTTACAGGCTTATGACATTGCTTATATTTATGGTCAGTTACCTGCTCTTGCTTCTATCTCTCAGACGCTTTAGACATCTCTTCTGCCTTTTCCTCCTTAGCAGAGTCACTTGTGTTTGTTGTATAAGAAATTTATTCCTGAGAGTTTCCTTCTCTTCTTGAGTTTACCATTAAATTTGGAGTCTTGGAAGCTTTTTCTGAACTCTGAATTCCACTCTTAAAATCTAAGGTGTGTGTCAGACTATGTCTAACTCTGTCCTGCTCCCTCTCCACCTCTATCATGAATGTTAAGATGAATGGGGCTACTTCCTCCCAAAGGTGCAGTCTTGTGATTTTATGTTTCTATTTCTGACAGCTGTATCCCTATCTCTGTATCCTAGGTGGCCATTAGCCCATCATAGAAACAACTTTATTCCCCTAGGGCCAGCATGAACGAAGAGTAGTTCCTAAAGTATCAGTGTGGGCACAACTCATTTAGTCTTAAAGTAATAAAATTCAACTAGGGTGGCTCAGTAGCTCCAATCCCCATTTGCTAAATACAACCCGAGATTCATACAGCCTGTTAGACACAAGGTGTTCCTGAAGATCACATCTTAAAGTAAATCTCTGTGAGAGAAAATCCTCACACCATAAGCACTGTTGCTTCTGTGGAAACCAAAGAGGAAATAAAGAGGAAAAGAAGTGAATTGGACAGCACTGCACAAACAGAGCAATAAAACTTCTACAAGCATTTATTAAGGCCATATCGTGCATACGGCATTATACTGGGGGTTGAGGATACAGAGTCAAAACTGAAATAGTTCTTACCTTCTAGGAGCCTATATTCTGCACAGGTGAGTAAGAGATCTTTTGAAAAGAGGAAACTAATAAATTGAGGAAATACAAAGATTGTCTATACATGAATCAGTCTGCTTCCATATACAGCACCTCAGACATATTATTCATTCGTGATTTAGTTTCCTATGCCATTAATGTTTACTTTGATATTAATCCTGATTTTACCTGTATAAATTTGTGAAACCAGGGAGGGTCATTGTGGTTTTCCCAGGACCTTAATGACAGCTATAGTCCTGGTCTTGTTACACAGAACGGAAATAACACGAAAAGAGAACAGAAGGCGTAAGGAAACTGGGGGAGAAGGGCAGGTATTTAAAGGAATTTGGGGGTTTTCTGTACCAGTTGGGTAAAGTGAAGATCAATCTCATGAATCTCTTTGACATAATAAATCTTTTCCTGTTAAAAATGTTTATATTATGAATTATCTGGATATCATATTTATTCCTCTAAACATCTCATCATCCATCCCACGTACTCGGGCAATAAAATGGTGCAAGGGGAATGGTGGAGTGTTGACAGTATTTTTCCTGATCACCACTGCTAACAGTAATGGTGATCTCTGATATCAGGAGAACAATCGGGAAGAGAGGCTCTGAAACCTTAGTAAGAACAGGTGACGAGTTGTCAACAGTGATTAAGCACATTTCCATTTCTACTCAGCAATCAGGGTTTATTTAATGTCTAACCTGGAGAAATGAACAATTGTTGCTACTACAGACCACCAGGGGAAAACTATGAGAAAAAAAGCATATGGAATTTTCTATTTTCTCCTTAAAAGAGAAGCAAAGTTGTAGAATAAACAGGGGAAAAAAAACGCCATAATTACCTCTGTTTTCTCTACCTGTGTTGATATAGCCAACATCCAATACCAGCTATTGAAACTACTCTATATTATGCTCGACCACACACTTGGGCTGGCCTGACTTGGCTACTTAGAATTTCCCTAAGTGCGGCAGAGGAAAAAATGGAAAAAGCCCAAACAACTGTTCTGTTAGTATTTTCTGTAAACTTATGTCCACATTTAATCACCCAAAGTGCACCTTCACTGCCTACCAGATGTGTCATTAACTATTTCTGAAAAAAAGTGAAATAAAATCACCCAGCATGAGAATGCTGTGGAATAAGTCAATACCAACAGATGGTGTTTATTTTGTCACTGCTTGTGTTAAAAAATTACCACCTATCCCCATCAAATCCATTTCTTTAAGGTGGAAGCTTTATGTAAAAACTGCTACAGAAAATGCAATATTTTATCAGCTGTCACTGAGTTCCTTAAAATATGAGCACTTGTTTTCATGGTTTCCAGTTTTCTAGGACATGGTGCAATACACTGGAGATTGGTTTGTATAAATCTGACACGATGGAGTATTTTGCCAGCAGCTCTGTCTTGCAACATGCAATCTGTTTTGTTTCTCAAACAAAGTTTGTGTATTTGTAGTTGGAATGCTGGTGTTTTGAGGACAAAAGACACAAATTCTTTGACAAAGAGGAGTTCTTTCTCGGCAATAGTTCCAGTTCACATCACTGTAACCACCACATGATTGGCTGAGTAGTAAGGTTTCATGCATTGCATCCATCCAAACAATGGGAGTATTTATTAGAATTTTTTTCTTATAATTAACAACAGTAGATTTTACCTACTTCTTCCATAGAGTTAGTCATGAAGGATCTTAGAGATCATCTACACTAACTTTTTAATTTTGATGGGGTAGAAATTAAGACTCAGAAAGGGAACAAATCACTCCTTGGTTCAATGGCAAAGCCAGGATTTGAACTCAAGTATTTTGTTCCAAATCTAGTGTTCTTTCCAGTGTACCACACTACCCCTACAGTGACATACTAGAAATAGCTAGAAACTAGATTATTAGCTAGACAGAGCATTTATTAAGCACTTACTGTATGTGAGGGGTACTAAGGGACAGAGACACACATATAAGTAAGCAAGGCATTTCCTGCTTTAAGGAGCTTACATTCTACCGGTGGAACAGAGCACAAAATGGGAAGCTAGAAAGTAAGGGAGGGATACCCACATGGAAGAATGATGTGGATGATTGCTCAGTCAATAGCATGATGAGGAAAAGACTTAGAACTAGTGTGGAATCCTGTCATTGGTCAAGATAAGGTCACCTCTTAAGGTCAGAGAACTTGGGGCACAGTCCAAGGCTGCAGTGGAAGGAAGATGAGGGTGATGGCAGGAGTATAAGCAGCATGGAAATCACCAATATATCTGTGAAGTGAAATGAAATGAAATTAAGTGATACATGCAGGAAAGGGGATAAGGATACAGCTTTTACCTGGTACAAATGTTAGGAGGCAGCGGTGTAACAGAATGGAAAGGACACTGGCTCCGCACGTTGAGAATTGAGTTAATGCCTACCCCATCGGCTTACTGCCTGCTTGAGACTGGACATGAACCCTAAGCCCCCTGGGCCTCATCTGTAAAATGTTGAGGCTGAATTCCTTCCAGCCCTAGATATATGACCTTAGATGCCTTATTTTTAAAGATAGTGAATTGAGCCAATTTTTTTCTCATAAAATATTCATCTCTCTCACTCCAACCTTTATGTTATGTCCTCAATTTTATTGACATTTATGAAAAATTACAGAAGATATTGACATTTTAAACCTTTTATTTAAACATTATAGAAATGAAATGGTAGCCAGAACTAGCAATAGTGCCAACAAATATTGGTTATCATTTTATTCTAGTGAAGCAGAATTCATCTGAAGCAACACATGCGGAGTTCCAATATCCTATAATACAGAGACAACATAGTCAAAATTAATCAATTCCTTTAAAGTTCAACTTCACTGATCTATGATTTTGTACACTTCCTCTACTGACATGGATTGAAACTCCTCGGCAACACGGAGAGATAATCTTCAAGAATTATGTGGCCAAAATATTCATTTCCCTTTGGTCTACTTGGTGATGGGCAGGAGTGGGATTGAGTTAGTTCATGTCTGCTTGAGAGTCATTATTTAGGGTTTTATTTATTGTTGTGTTGATTATCTAGACTTCAGAAAGTGGTGCAGAAAATGTTAATAAATCAAATAAAACCTCAAAGAGACAAATGTACTTTTTTTTTTCTGGAGAGCTGGCTGTTAAACATTTACCAGTACACCAGTAGTGAGGAGTCTCTTTAATTTTACCTAGATAAGTTCTCAGACAAGAGATACATGGTTCCTCAGCAGACCTCTCATTCAAAACTTTCTGTGTTTCTAAGCCATCATAGCTTGAACTCTTTGCCTCCATACCCTCTGAGGACTTGGGGTCATATCCATGCTCCCACCTCCATGCCCAAATCTCTAAATAGGACTTTATATTTTTCTGACTTAAGTTACATTGGCCTGGTAACAATAGCATCCCTCTCTATTAATACATATTATAACCCTTCTTAACTTAGCAAATAAGTATTGAGAGAGTTTCCCAGGGCCCAGAGATGTTAAATACTTCATGCATGATCAAAGCACTAATATTGTAGTCAGATGCAAGATTCGAATCTAAGCAGGGGTGATTCTAAGTTCAGCATTCTATCCACTACTATACCTGACTGCCTTCAGAAATTATGAAGGGGAAAAAATATGTAGAAAAGAACAAATGGACAATTCAAGGGGATCAAACTGACATGGAAACTCTGCTTCCTTCAGTGAAATAGTTCCTTCTTTCATCATATGAGATTTTCTTACTTTGTCCACAAATCTGAGAACTGGTAAGAAGCAGGCAGCTAGGTGGTCAGGTGGATAGAGCACTGTGCCTGAAGTCTGGAAGATCTGAGTTCAGATCTGGTCTCCAGCACTTACTAGCTGTGTGATCCTGGGCAAGATACCTAAGCCCTACTTTTCTAAGTTCTTCATCTGTAAAATGGACACATTAGAGAATGAAACCACTCCAGTATCTTTGCCATGAAAACGGAGTCATGAAGAGTTAGACACAATTGAACAACAATAACTGATATTGTGACTGAGTCGTGTGCTCCTGTGACTTTTCCCTACCTAAATAAAGGCAGCTCTGCAGAACAGATAAAGCATTGGTCTCAGAATTAAGAACACTTGAATTATAATCAGGCTTCAGACACTAATTTTATGACCTTGGAAAGCCCTTAATGCCTCTGATACTGTCCCTGTGAGTAAAATGGGGATAAAAATAGGATTTATCACTCAAAGTTGTAAGCATCAGAGGAGAAAAATGTATTTAAAATGCTATGCAAATATAAGCTTTATTGCATATGGGAGAGACCTATTGTGGCATGAACATAAACTCAAAAGCTACTACAATGTAAGCTCTTTCAAGGTAAATGTCAATCAGTCAAATTGTATTTATTAAGTGAATACTATGTTCCAGTCTCTAAAGATACAACGATGAAAGAGTACAGGCCTTCAAGGTAACATCTGCATGTAGATGTATAATAGTAGATGTATGATATAATAATAATATAATAAAAGTAGATGTATACTAAATAAATTCAAGGTAATGCGGAGGGTGTGGCCTAAGGAATTTCAAACAATGGTAGTTATGAGGAATCAGAAAAGTCTTCCTGTAGAAGATATTGCTCAAGCAGAAATAAAAGAAGATAAAGAAATAGAAATAAAAGAATTTACAAGGTGGAAATGAAAAGGGAATAAATTTGAGGCACGAAGGATAGCCAGTGTAAAGGTACTAGACATAAAAGTGTCATGTATTAGAAATGGCTCCGTGAAGTTGGAAAGGAAAGTGAGATAATTATTAAACTGGAAAAATATTTTGTGAACAGGTTGTGAAATGTTTTAAAAGCTAAACAAAAGAGTTTATATTTGATACTAAAGGTAATAGTGAGCTACTGGAGTTCACTGAAATGGGGAGTGATATAGGCAGACTCAAAGAAAAGAACACAAGAGGATGGAATGGAGAGGGAAGAGCCTTGTGGCAGGAAAACCAATTAGGAAGTTATTCTAGTTCTCCAGACAAGAGCTAATGAGGACCTGAACAAGGGTGGAGGCCCTACAAAATAGAGAAAAAGGGGGAGATGTGTGAGAGATTGTAGATCGCGCCACTTAATTTACTTGCCTAACACCCTTAAAGCTTAGTATAGTAGACAGGTGAACAAATATTCAATAAATATCTGTTGAATTGAACTGAATTGTCAGCCTGGGTTGTTCAAAGTTCTGTTTTCTAAAGGAGTCTACCCTCTATTAGGAATGCCCACCCTTGACCCCTACAGTTTTTTTCTAGTTTTTGTCTCTTTTTTTCCTTTTTAAGTTAAAGATACAAGAATTTAACGGAGAAATCCGAGGACAGGATAAGATTCTTTGAGATCAGTCCTTTCTAAACTGGAGGAAGCTAAGTCAGGAACTACTAATCAACCAGTCTTGACATGAGCAGAGACTCTACTTGTTTTTGTAAGCAGATTTCCAACTTAAAAATCACTTCCAAAGTAAAGAGAGCAGATATAACCCATGCAAAATCACAAGAAGAAATGCATTATCTAAACACATCAACTTTTTCCCCCCACATCAGGATGCCTCAGATAGAAGGGCTTTTAAAATATCTCCTGTATTTAAAACACTTGGCCCATTAAAACATATGCATCACTGTACAGCCAGAAATGAGACCTTTTTTTCACCTCTAATTAAAGACTTTGAGATTCTGAAAAAGCAATTTATTTTGGATAAAGCAGCAGCATTTTGAGCTCGAAGCATAGCCAAGTTTTACTTTGGGCCTTTTAAAAATGAAACTGTCCACCCCTTTCCCATGTATGCACATAATGCATCCTTGCTGTGGGTTTTCTGGGCAGCAGGACAGGTGCATTGGCTACACCGTATTCAGTAAGAGCGTCCTCCAAAATATGTGATCCACGATTAGCATCTTGGCAAGGCTCTGCAAACTGCATAATGGACTGTGGTGTATAAATATAGCCTTGGTGATTCCCCTCTTTTGCATCTTGGAAGGGAAATGTGCCTAGCAGTTAGCAACATAGAAGCAGCTCCCATCTGTGTGCAGAATTCAGGAGAATGGCTTATTTTCATAATCTACTACGGCATATAAAAACTGTCTCAGACACATTCTCCTCTCAGAGATGTTTGAATCATACCATTACTAAGGTCTTGGAAAATTTACTTCCATTATGGCATCGTTGGTACTTTTGGAAAAAAAAAATAAAGCAACAACAAAAGAGGACCAGGAAGTAACTCAGAAATATAGTAAAAGGAGAACAGGCCCTAAAAAGGAATGATAGATATAACCTGCGCCCAAAACTACCAATTAGGTTAGGATGGTTTTTTTTTCCAATTTTTAAATTTTTTGTCATGGAGCCCTTTGGCAGTTTAGTGAAAACTATAGAGCTCTTCTCAGAATAATGTTTTTAAGTAAAAAAAAACATAATATTACAAAGGAAACTGATTATATTGAAATATAATTATCAATATATTTTCTTAAACATAAAGTCAAAAATTAAAGTTTAAAATTAAAAAGTTCACAGACCCCAAGTTAAGAACTTTTGGTCTACCGCATGGAAATACAGAAAACTAGTTTTCCTCCAACAACATCAGACACATCATCTCATATTCTACAGTTATCTTAAGGGAAAAAAATGGAGAGGAAAAGAGACAGAGATCACTGCCAGAGAAAGAGAGACAAAAAAAGCTAGAAGGTATTCCCCAATGAACTGAAGAAAAAAGAATAAAGATAGAAAGAGATTGCTTGGTTTGATTACTATGTGGACTGTAGAAATAACATAAATTAAACCTATCTTTCATCTTTGTGATTTATTTCCTCCCTCATTTATTTTCTCCCTTAGCTTGTTTATTTGACACCGACACCTCCCTCCAAAAAAGATTCCTATCCGATGGTACCAACAATCTGAAATACTTCCTTTACCTTTTTTCCTTATAATAGAGAAAATGAACACACATAGAAAGAAGCCACAAGTAATGATAAATACAAGTCCCGAACAAGTACAGAGCATACAGAACACGTTTTCGTTTGTTTTTTTTTTTTTTAAACAAAACAAAACTTCTGCCAGACCTCAATTATAGAGAAAGTGCCTGCAGAGAAATGGACACAGCTCCTCAGGCTGCAAAGCCTTTCTCCTCTGTATTGTTTGGACTCCGTCTGTGGGCACGAGTAGGCAGGTATTGAAGATTTCTTCATTTGGTACATTACTTATTCTTCAGGCTCACTCACTTACACCTCGAACTGAATGTAAGAGCATGCCTCACATTCTCGATCAGACAGATACTGGGATGTGCATCTTCGATGCTGAAGCCACAGAGGGGAACAGAGTGCTTCCAGAATGCAAAGCCCAGAGCTCTGTTCCTGCAATGAGACAAAGGCCACCACTGTGCTCCCAGGCATGCGGTGTGGAGAGGGGCGGCCAGGCTGCATCATTTGGATGGACCACAATTCAGATGATGTTTTAAACTGAGGCGGGCTCCATCTGTCTGGTGCCAGAAGCCTCCAGGTGGGTGTAAAAGACCCCATGAGACATTTGGGTATATGCATTTTTTTTAAAGCAGAGATAAATCTGAATATTGGTCATGATTCTCTTGCTGAATTACCAGAGAAGATGAGCTGGCACTAATGCTGTCATTTTCAGCTGCGTGGTGAGACCCTGACTTGTCACCCTGCCATGACTGCAGAGAGTATGCAACTGGTTCTTCTAGAAAACTCTGCAAGGCCCAGCATGTGAAAATAGTTACCTGCTCAAGGGAAGGGTGCAACTTTCATCTTAGTACCACTTGCATTTGTTACTTAAGAATACTTTCAATTACTAGTAGACTTCTAATAAATAAGAATAAGATGTAGGAGGAAGGCAATTTAGCAGGGCATACAGAACATTGTTTTGATTTAAATTAACATTGTTAAGATATCATCAATTATCTTTACATTTTTGGAACAATGATTTTTCTTCCTACTCAAGTGAGTTACATACTTTCATGGACTTTATTAAAATATCAAGTGCCCCTCTCATAGGAAAACAAATCTGTGTGTGACAAATATGATAGTTCAATTGATAAATAAACACTTATTAAGCACCTATTATTTGCCAGGCACTATGCTAAGCCCTAGGGTACTAAAGAGATCCTTGAGGAGTTTATAATCTAATCAGAGAGATAACATGCAAACAAATATATGCAGGGCAAGAAATAAACAGGATGGTAAGAAAAAATTAATAGGGGGAAGTCATGGAAATTGAGAGGGGTTGGGAAAGTCTTCCTGTAAAAGATGAGATTTTAGCTGGACTTAAATGAAGTCCCCTGCCCCCCACCCCAAGGTAGTTCCTGTCTTGGTATGTCTATCATGGACAATCATCTCCAGTAGCTCTGGGCTGGGGGTTCTCCATTCTCCAAATATGCTCCCTTCTCATTTCCACCTCTTAGAATCCTTATTTCCTTTGAAGCTCTACTCAAGAGTTACCTGCTACATGAAGACTTTTCTGACTCCTCACAGGTACTAGTGGACAACACTACCCCCTCCCCATGAACTTGAATTTATTTTGTATATACTTATAAATCTATGTGTAGCTGTTATCTTGAAGGCAAGTACTCTGTCAAGTACTTATAAAACCAGACTTCTTGGTTAATGAGAAAATAACAACATTATTTCTAAGGATGCATGTGTTTATTTGTTTGCATAAACTGGATTTTAGGCAGCTCTTTGGGTTCCATTACAAATGAACACCAAAGCAATACATATTTTTAAATGAGAAAGCAAACAAAATGACAAAAAAAGACTATGAGCATTATGGTGGTTACTCTGCTTGAAATGAAGTATACTCCTCTAAGATAGGTTAATGATGATTCCAAAACTAGAAGACAGAATAAAATAACAGGAACCATCTTTGATCCGAAGGACAACTCAAAAAATGCCAGCCCCTAGGGCGTAAGAGATTTTTGGAGAATGGCTCCCTAGAAGTTACTAAGGATACATGAGGATAAAATGGCTCACATCCAAGGCAAATACAGTTGTATTTGCTATTAAAATTTTGCATTATTTTGAAGAAATAGAAGGGAAACTGAGATATAAACAGACCAATTAGAAAGTTCTTTTTATTAAAAAAAAAAAAAAAAAAGGTGGAAGGGCTTGGACCAGTACAGGGTATCCTCTATCAAAGTCGATCAGCATCTCTTCTGGAACTTGTAATCTTGGAGAGTTGTTTGGGAACTGATATAAATAAACTTGTCAAAAACACACAGTCAGTGTGAATTATTTTCAGGACTTTCTGGCTCCCAACTTGTCTCTCCATCCACTACCCCACAGCTATCTCTTTTATCAAAAATTACCAGTAATTAATTTTTCTAAGTGAAAGGTATTATTTTCTATACTCTTAGCCCAGTTCCTTTTTTTTAGAAGTGATGTTATTCCACTAGGGTAGTCCCAAATAATTAGCTTTTATAATATATTTACAATCAAAGACAATAAATTTCACTATTATGCCAAAACCTTAGGTTTTAAGTTGAAAATTTGTTATCAAAATTGACCTCTAATAACGACCAGCTCTGATGTTTTACTGTGGCATAGATGGGACAATGGGTTCTCAACAGTCTACCCTGAATGTTTTTGTCACAACAGAAGAGCAGTCTCAGTTCCCTGAGAATCCAGTAGTATTGACAGCATCCCTTCCCCACTAAAAAAAAAGAATATGGAAGAGTTAGTGGGGGCAAAATCATAGGGGAAGGTAGTATCTATGAAAACGAATCACTGCCGTGGGACCCAGAAGTATACAATGATCACAGTTGGGTTACTGACAGGTTGGTGCCCTGAAGCAAAGTACTATTCATAGCTCATACAAAACTGTATCCATGTAAAGTGTCCTTACTGGTTCATAAGTGCTAACAAACTTTAAAAGATAGTAACAAACAAAAAAGCAATATGCTGAAGTAGGAAATTACTCATGAAACCTTAGAGCCATACAGGGTGAGTTTGCTGTACATTTTTAAATAAATGGTAGCTTAGACACTGGAAAAGAACTAGTTGTACATGTATAGTTGATAATATTTAAATTTCCTCACATGAAGGATGGTGATCATGATTATATCTAGCTTGCAGGTTGTTCTAAGGATCAGAAGAGATAGCCCATGTAAATAACATTGCAAACCTTGAAGTGCTATATAAATGCCAGCTATTATTATTACTGCATTTATTAGTATTATTAAGTAGTCTGTATTCCATCTCATTCTCTTTTAAAAGGTACTCAGCTCTCACCTTCTACAAAAAGCCTTTCCTACCTTCACAGCTAGTACCTTCCTACTAAGATTACTGTATATTTTATATGTATAAAATAATGTGCACATTTCCTCTATCATTAGACTATAAGCTCCTTGAGTTTAGGGAATTTCTGTCTTTCTTTGTAAGTCTAGTGCTTAACACAGCACTTGGCCCATTCCTGTTGATTAATTGACCATTACCTCACCAGAGTATGACTATGAAAAATTCTAGAGCTAACCCTATGAGTAGCTAGTTTTAACTCATAAGCCCCTATTGGTGTGCTTTTCATTACAGCAGTCAGTAAAACAATTAGCTCTTAACAAAGGCATTTATTAAGATAGCATGGTAAAACAGTGGCTAAAAACATTCTTCTCATAAAGCTTTGGGATCACTCTCCCACAGATATAGGCAGGAACTATGGGGAGAGTAGAATCAGACTCAGAGGACATGGTAGTAAGATGCAAATGTAGGAAACATGTGCCAAAAACAATTCATAAGTTCTATTGTATAGCCTGGAAGTTCTTTCTCTCCTCATAGAATACTCATACAGTTTCTCTGTTGGGCAGTCTGCTTATCTGGCTTCCCATGGTTAACTCTTTTCCAAAGTTCCACTGTTAATTGTCAGGGCTGGCTCTCTCTCAGGTCCACATCCAACTCTCTTTTTGGGCCAAGGGTGCCATTCCTCAAAGGTTCTTCCTCCCTTCAGGGACTGCCTTACTCTATCCATGCCTGTTTGGAATGCATATCTTTGTTGCCTAAACTAGCTCAAATTCTCTCAAAATAACAAATTCTCAAAACTTCTGGATAAGGTATCTCCTTCTGGGCAAGTCACTGATACATGTGTTGGACACACTGTCCAAAGGGAAAGTGGGTGGACGAGGGACAAAATCTCTCCCTTCCTCCTGAAAGGATCTCCTCAACCATGTGTTCCTGAGCCTGCACACCCTCAAATTCACAAAATCACTGTCATTTAAGGACCCCTGGGGCTTGCAATGCCCATCTTCAGTCAGTCAATGGGACTGCTCTTTTTTATTCACTCAGAGAAAGATGTTCACAGTCACAAAAGGATCAAGCAATAGATGCTTTTTTACTGTTAACTACCTTAACACCTTCTTAGGTGGTAATATCTTCTGAGTTTTCCAGGGATGGGGATTGATCAAAGATAAACTCCCCCACACTATTTTAGAGTAGGCAATGATTGCAGAAACTGCAGCTGGGAAAGCAAAGGAAGTTTGCATTTTCAGAGATTTCCTTTGACTTCTATTTATTGTAGGAAGAGGAACGGATTTAGATTTCAAATCAACATAATCAAACTCATTCTGCTGAATTTGAACTTGATACAGATCAATGGTTTAGAATAAAGATCTACATACAGTTTCAAATATCACAGATTATTAACTTCTAGTAATATATTTCAGAAACATGTTCAGTTTTAGTTGTCCTAAAAGGAAATATATTATGTATCACCACCACTGCCACAACCACCATCATCATCAGCGTAATTGGATGAAAAAAAATGGGTTCTAAAGCTTCCATGTTAAATCATCTCCCTTAAAGTAAAAGTTCAATTTACTGTGAAAAATCAAAATAGGTTTAAGATTCAAATCATGCATCACAAAATTGAAATTAATGAAACCCTATTTCTGCCCTAATTTTGAATGAACTCATTAACCCTTAATTTAAGAGGAACTGACGTGTCATACCCATTGCTGACATACACTTTTATATCAGAATTATTATGATAAGAAAGTGGTTTGATGTCTGGGAATTAGGAGGTCTACCTGGGCCAACTTCTATGTGAGACTGAATAAACCACCTGAACTTGCGGGACCTCAATTTGCTCATCTGTAAAATGAGAGAATTGCCCTAGATGGCCTCTGAGGGTTGTTGCTGCTCTGTATGTGTTTCCATGCTCAATGTCTGAGATTTTGAGTCATATTTACCTATTTAGTTTCCCATCACCAGAAATGACACAATATCGGTATGAATAGGCCACTTATCTTATACCCTTGAGGTTTATTTTTACACAATATTAACACATTTTTCTAGGTGGCTCTTGAATACTGCATAAATAGGTGATAACAGGGCAGGGCAAATTGAATAGTTCTGGTAAAGTCACAAAGGCAATGGGAAAATATTCCTAACGGTAGCAAATGGTGTGAAATTAGAAGAGTTCATCAAAATCCTGCCAACTTCAGGAGTCTCATAACTCAGGCCTCCCAATCCCCTAAAATGCTTAGTTTACAGAGAGGGTACATTTGTGCTTTGGGTTCTCTCTAATCATATTGTGTTGTGCTTGCTTTCAAACTTCAATACTGATGGTCTGCAATGGTCACTGCATTAATAAAGACATCATCTATTACACCAAAATCTTTAGTGGAAATGTTATTACATTTTGGTTGTCCTAAATAGAAATACTAAGTATCACAATCATGAGCACCACCAACATCATCATCATTTCAGGTCTTTTCCTATGATTTCTTCAGTATGCGGTGCTTTCCTTTGAGCAAACACCAATGCAGAACAACAATGGTTTTCTGGATTATAGTAACACGGAGTTGGCCAGGGTACTGAAAGTGACTGATCCTTGACCATACAACCAGTACATGTCAGATGAGGGATATTAACTTGGTTCTTTCCAATTTAGAGGCCAGCTCTTCATCCCCTATGCCATATTGCTTCTCACATCATGCAGCAGAAAATGGAATAAAAAAAGGCTTTTAAAAAACAGTCTTACATCTAGGTTGAAGCTATGTGGGTAAAAGTAAAACAGATCTTAAACCATTTTTTTTCTGACAAAATCATAAAGAAGTCTACTTATTTTTTTAAAAAAAGAGAAAAAGAAAGGGTTTATTGCCACTCAATTTGGCTTATACCAGTAAGTTCAAGCCTGTTTGTAATTATCACTGTGTAGTTTTGTGATATGACCCTTACTTTACCACGTAAGAAGGAAGGGGAAACAAGCATTTATTAAGTACCTACTATATGGCAGGCACATAATGCTAAGTACTTTACAAATATTATCTCACTATTGTGAGCAACAATTCTGGAAGGGAGGTACAATTTACAATTATTAGCCCTATTTTAACAGCTGAGAAAACTAAGGCAGACAAAGATTAGCTGACCTACTAAGGGTCATATGGCTAATACATGACTATCAATTAGTAGGTGCTGATCAACTGGGAAATAGCAAAACAAAAGTATGTAATGGAATAAGAGATAATAAATTGAAGAATTTAGAGATACTTGGGAAAGCTTATATGAAGAGATGTAGAGTGAAGAAAGAAGACCTAGGAAAAAATATACAGGATAATTACAATGATGTAAATGTAAAGAAAAGAAGAAACTGATATAATTGCCCAACAAACTGGGCAATTGTACTGGCCAAATTTAGCTGTGTAGAAGAGTTGGAAAGCTATGCTTCCCTCCCTTCTTTGCAGAGGTGGAGGACTTTGGACGTGAAGTATTAAATATACTTTTCAGACTTGGTAAATGTTTTTAGGTTTTCTGAATCACTTTTTTTCCTTTTATGTTATTCTTTACTATAAGTGATGACCCATCAGTAAGAGGATATGTAAGGATTTATCCAGAAACAAAGAGGACACACATCTGAGGCCATATCTGAAATCAGGTCTTCCTGACTCCAGGTCCAGTACTCTATCCACTGAGGCACCTGGTGGCTTCCACCATATATACAACACCATCACCACCACCACCACCAAAATAAACTGACCTATGAGACCTATGGGACAGTGATGAGTGCTGAGGAGCAAAATTAACCTGCATTAAAGGATATTAGCATATCACATAACCTTCAAACTCTAGCTCCAACCTATGCTTCCAAACTGATTTTACATTATTCTCACTCACCACTCTCACTCATGTATTATGTGTTGTAACCCAACTGGCCTCCTTGATGTTCCTTGTTCGCAGGATTTCAACTCTTAACTCCATAACTTTATATAGGTCCAGAATGCTCTCCCACCTCCCCTCTACTGCTGGCATCCCGTCCTGTATTCGAGGAAAAACTCAAGGCCTTACTCTTAGAGGAGACATTTCTCCTTCTCCCATTTCCCCATCCACATCAACAAAACAATTTTCACATTTACTTTGTGTGTATGCATACATAAATACTTATGTATATATTTGTATTGATGGATCTGCTGATTTCTCCCAGTAGAACATATGCCCCTTTAGGGAAGGGACTTTCATTTTTGACTCATATCCCTAGCACTTGAATAATATTTTGCACATAGTAGGTACTTAAAGAAATATGTATTGAATTGAATTTGGAGTTGCTTCCTTTCTAGGGAAAAAAGTACATTACTGGGACATGATATAAATGAACTCCTGCATATAATGAGTCTGTACAGCTGGTTGAGAAGATGATGTCTAAGGATAGGATTTAGGTTCATGGACCATGACTTAAAAGACAGGAATGACAGGATCTTAGTCAGGGATGAACTACACCTAACAATGACTGGTAAAAAATTATCTGGAGTATTGAAAGTCTAATCAAAAGGACTTTAAACTGAAAAGTAAAGAGAAAAAAGAGAAAAAACCTACCTTCACACATTCATCAGCCTAGATATGACAAGGTACATATACAAAGAAACACAAGAAACAAAGTCCAGCAAAGGAGCCAACAACAAAATCCATGGCCTCAGGTGGCTAAGCACAAATTCAAAATTCAATGCAACAAGGCAAATTTGACCCAACTGCTATCACTCAGGTGAGGTAAAATATAGTTCTGGAAGGGCAATAGCTTACTCAGGGGAACAGGATACATCCAAGATACATAGGGAGTTAACACAAATATATCAAACTGAGTACCACTCTCAATGGATAAGGGGTTGAGGGATATGGGTGAAGTTGAGAAAAATTGTAAGTTATTAACAACCATATGTAATTTTGCTCCAAATCACTACTAATAAGAGAAACACAATTCAAAACTACTCTGAGATATTACTTTGCATCCACCCATTTGGGAAAGATATCAAAAAAAGAAAATAAATAACACTGGAGGAGTTATAGGAAATCAGGCACGCTAATGTAATCAAATGGATCTAAAAATTGGCAAAAACCATTCTGGAAAACATATTCGAGCTATGTTTCTTTAAGAAATAGCAAAAATTGGGGAGAAGCCAAGATGGCGGAGTAGAAAGATTCACGTATGCTAGCTCCAAACCCACAGCCCATATGTTTTCTGTAAAAAGAACTCCCCACAAATTCTGGATCAGTGCAAGCCGCGCAGAAACACAGTGGAAGAGATTTCCCTGGAAAAGCTGTCCCCAGGGGTCCATCGTGCTCCAGACAGTGGAGCCCACCCCTGCCCAGCCCTGGCCACACGGCCCCAGAGGAGCACACCCGAGCAGGCTTCAGGGACGGAATCTCTGGTGGCCGCAAAGGTCCCTCCACCCACAGGTGCTCCAGGTCAGTGAGAGAGACTTCTGGGTTGGCCGAGAGGAGATCGGGGTGTCTACATGGCTCGGGCCCCCTCGGGAGGAAGCAGCAGAGGCAGCGGTTGCCCGGGACTCCCAGAGCAGACAGGAGCTCAGGGCCATTACTGAAGATCTCTGCATAAACCCCCTGAGGGAACTGAGCCTGGGAGGCGGCCCTGCCCCCACCCAAGCACCAGAACTTAAGCTCACATTGAATAGCAGCCATGCCCGCCACCACGGAAAGCCCTGAGGCTGGGGAGCAGCATTTAAATCTAAGACCCCAACCACTAGCTGGGCAAATATGGGTGGGGGTGGAGAGGAATCTCAGAAGTCAAGTAACTGGCTGGGAAAATGCCCAGAAAAAGGAAGCACAGAAAAAGACCATAGAGAGCTACTTTCTTGGGGAAGAGATGTTCTGTCCTCCCTTCATTTCTGATGAGGAAGTACAATGTTTGCCATCAGGGAAAGATGTGGGGGTTGGAGCCTCTTTATCCCAGACATCCGAGGTGGATGTCCGATGGGCTCAGGCCATGGAAGAGCTCAGAAAGGATTTTGAAAATCAAGTTAGACAGGTGGAGGAAAAACTGGGAAGAGAAATGAGAGAGATGCAAGAAAAGCATGAAAAATGGGTCAATACCTTGGTAAAGGAGACCCAAAAAAATGCTGAAGAAAATAACACCTTGAAAAATAGGCTCACTCAATTGGCAAAAGAGGTTCAAAAAGCCAATGAGGAGAAGAATGCTTTCAAAAGCAGAATTAGCCAAATGGAAAAGGAGGTTCAAAAGCTCACTGAAGAAAATAGTTCTCTCAAAATTAGAATGGAACAGATGGAGGCTAATGACTTTATGAGAAACCAAGAAATCACAAAACAAAACCAAAAGAATGAAAAAATGGAAGAGAATATGAAATATCTCATTGAAAAGCAACTGACCTGGAAAATAGATCCAGGAGAGACAATTTAAAAATTATGGGACTACCTGAAAGCCATGATCAAAAAAAAGAGCCTAGACATCATCTTTCATGAAATGATCAAGGAAAACTGCCCTGAGATTCTAGAACTAGAGGGCAAAATAAGTATTGAAGGAATCCATTGATCACCGTCTGACAGAGATCCAAAAAGAGAAACTCCTAGGAACATTGTGGCCAAATTCCAGAATTCTCAGGTCAAGGACAAAATATTGCAAAAAGCTAGAAAGAAACAATTTCAGTATTGTGGAAATAAAATCAGGATAACACAAGATCTAGCAGCTTCTACATTAAGGGATTGAAGGGAGTGGAATAGGATATTCCAGAAGTCAAAGGAACTAGGACTCAAACCAAGAATCACCTACCCAGCAAAACTGAGTATAATACTTCAGGGGAAAATATGGTCTTTCAATGAAACAAAGGACTTTCAAGCATTCTTGATGAAAAGACTAGGGCTGAAAAGAAAATTTGACTTTCAAACACGAGAATGAGAAGAAGCACGAAAAAGTAAACAGCAAAGAGAAGTCATAAGGGACTTACCAAAGGTGAACTGTTTACATTCCTACATGGAAAGACAATATTTGTAACTTAAAACTTTTCAGTATCTGGGTAGTTGGTGGAACCACACAAAGACGTACACACACATACACGCACACACACATGTACATGTGTGCATGTACACACACATACACACATGCATGCACACACAGAGACAGAGAGCACAGAGTGAATTGAATAGGATGGGACCATATCTTAAAAGAAATTAAGGTAAATGGTGAGAGAGAAATGTACTGGGAGGAGAGAGGGTGAAATGAAATGGGGTAAATTATATCTCATTCAAGAGGCAGGCAGGAGACTTTTTAGTGGAGGGAAAAAGAGGAGAGCTGAGAAAAAAACATGAAATTTACCCTCATCACATTCGACTAAAGGAAGGAATAAAATGCACACACATTTTGGTATGAAAACCTATCTTACAATACAGGAAAGTGGGGGAGAAGGAGATAAGCAGGGAGGGAGGGATAACGGAAGGGAGGGCAATGGGAGAAGGGAGCAATTTGAAGTCAACACTTGGGGAGGGACAGGATCAAAAGACAGAATAGAAACAATGGGGGGCAGAATAGGATGGAGGGAAATACAGTTAGTCTTACATAACATGACTGTTATCGAAGTCATTTGCAAAACTACACAGATTTGGCCTATATTGAATTGCCTGCCTTCCCAAAGAGAATGCGTGGGGAGGGAGAGATGGGGAGAATTTGGAACTCAAAGTTTTAGGAACAACTGTTGAGTATTGCTCTTGCTACTAGGAAATAAGAAATCCAGGTAATGGGGAATAGAAAGTCATCTGGCCCTACAGGACAAAAGAGAAGATGGGGACAAGAGAAGGGAGGGAAGATAGAAGAGAGGGCAGATTGGTGATAGGGGAGATTAGAATGCTCAGTGTATTGGGGTGGGGGGAAGGGATAAAAGGGGAGAAAATTTGGAACCCCAAATTTTGTGAAAATGAATGTAAAAAGTTAAATAAGTAAATTTAATAACAATAAAAAAAAGAAATAGCAAAAATGCCCACAACCTGTCACTAAGAGACCCTAATGCTAGACATGTAAGGCAAGGAGGTTAAAGACAGGAAGATTAGCTTTATACCAATATATTTCTATCAAACCTTTTGTGGTAGGAAAAGAAAAAAAATATGGATAAAAGTAGATGCCCATCAACTGGGAAACAGCCAAACAAACTTTATGCAATGGAATAAGAAACAATGGAATTCTGAGATTCTTGGGAAGATACATAGATATAGATGGTGAAGTAAGAGGAATCAAGAAAACAATACATAGAATGACTACAACAATGGAAATGGAAATAAAGAAAAAGGGGCTGAAAACTGGGACTGACCAAGCTTAGCAAGGAAAAGGAGTTGAAGTTGTAGTACTTCCCTCTCCTCTTTGCAGAGATGTGGAGACTTTGGATATAAAATATTGCAGGCACTTTTCACACTTGATAAATGTGTTTAGGTTTGCTGAATTGTTTTCCTCCCTCTCTTTATTGTTGTGTTCACCCTTTGTTTTCGAAGAAGACCATGACATCCGAGAAATGATGACTTGACTTGCACTTGACTTTGTTTTGAGTGAGGAAGGGATGTGCAGATCACCAGTTTTACTTTCTCCTCCTGAGCCATCTGGATCCAGTAACCAGATATTCATCCTTTGCTACAAGTGAAGACTCACTGATAGGAGAATATATAAGGATATATTCAGAAATAAAGTTGATTGAAAAAAGAAAAGACAACTTTTTTAAAGAAGGAAAACGGGAAGAGAACAGACTAACATATAAAAAGAAAATAAGTGAGCAAATACTGGGAATGAGTATGGGGGAGGGGATATCACCACAAAGAGCATTTTGGTGATGATTAAGAGAAGTAGGAAGGTAAATTTTTGCATGTGTTTGTGTGTTTATCCTTTGTTGCCAAGGAAGACCATGCCATCAGAGAAATAATGGCATGACTTGCACTTGACTTTGTTTTTGAGTGAGGGAGGGCTGTGCAGGTCACCAGCCTCACTTCTCCTCCAGAGCCATCTGAATCCAGTGACCAGATATTCATCAGGATGACTGGAGATGACCCAGGATGATGCAATTGAGGTTAAGTTACTTACCCAAGGTCACACAGCTAGTGAGTGTCAGGTGTGAGAGTCAGGTCCCCCTGACTCCTGCACTGACACTCTATCCACTGCATCACCTAGCTGCCCCCAGGAATATAAATGTTGCCAATGGAATATAGTTCAGATCACTTAGAAAGGAAAAAAAAATAGGTGAGGAGTTTGAGATACAAATCAAAACCTAAAAGAGAAAGTAGTGATGTCATGGTTAGAGTGTTAATTCAATCAGGAAGATCTGGGTTTCCTTTTACCTCAGACACTTACCAGTTATGTGGTCCTGGGCAAGTTACCTACTTGCTGTCTGTCTCAGTTTCCTATTCTGTAAAATGAGGAGCTGGCTATTGTTGCTGTTGTTTTTTTGTCCTTCATTCTCAAAGAGAACCAATAATATCAGGATGATAAAGTTATTATTATTATTAACTTCTTCAAGGCTTAGCATAGGGGTCATCCTCTCTGTAAAGCACTTTTGGATCCCTCTAGTTTTATGTACTATCCTTTCCCTTTCACCTCTCCTGAAATTATCCTTTGTTTCTTTATCTATGTACATGTACTATGTACACTCTTTTATGCAGAAGAGATGCTTAATAATTTTTTTTCAATGAATGCTGTATTCTTTAGGACAATATAAGTGACCTGGGGACAGGGGATGGTCACCCAAAGAAAGCCTAGCATAAAATAATAAAGAACAAATATGGTTGGAAAGAAAAGATAGGAGAAGACCTTCCCAAAGAATCCCTGCATAGATATGGCAGATCTGTAAGTGTCATAAATTGAGCTTCTTTTTAAGATTTTTATTTTTGGATGCATTGATCAGTTGTGTTGATTTTTTCTTTACTTTCCTTTTTTCCTTTTCTCTTAAAAATCACCATTTGTTATATGGGATGTCCTTTTGGGAAGGGGAGTGGGAAGAATATTGAGGGAATCTATCTTAATGTAAAAAAAAATCAATAAAATTTAAGAGAAAAAAAGAGACCATGGCATATAACAGGTACATAGTTAATGTTTGAAATAGTGGTATAGTACTTCAAATATCTGGATAGGTAATGGAGCATTTATTAAGCACTTTCTACATAGAACGAGCAGTGCTAAGCACTTTACAAATATCTCATTTTTTTTTTCTCACAAGTCTGTAAGGTACATATAATTCCCATTTTACAGAAGAAGGAATTTTGGCAGACAGAGATTGAGTGACTTCCTCAGGGTCACATAGCTAGCATATGCCTGAGGCCAGATATGAACATTCAGATCTGCTCCAGGTACAGAGCCCTATCCACCTAGGTTTGTGCCACACAGCTGTGAGTTTTGCTTTAGTGGAGGTTTTCAAGCAAATGTTCAATGACTACTTGTGTATAGTATAGATAGGATTCTTGTTCAGATATGCGTTGGACTAGACAGTCTCCAGGGCTCTTTCCAATGCTGAACCTTTATAACACTGTGTTTTGTTTTGCTTTAAAATTAAAGGGAATTAAAATTGATTTTGTTTGACTAAATACTGTACTTTCCAACAAGCCTTGGAAATTTCACACACAAAAAGGTCGGGGGATTGTTAGTTTTATTGGATGAGAATTCAGCCCACCCCTAGTTTTCCTGTGATGAGATATGGCAGGCATGTGCTGGTCATGTAAATTTCTCTGGGCATCTCTATATGCTGGCTACTGAATGCTCCTGCTGTACTTCATGCATTTTATTAGCTATGAAAATCATATTCTTTCAATTGATCTTAGGCCATTACCAGGTGCTAGGATACCAGGTAGGCTAATCAATCGAGTCTTTCATGGAAGAAAAAGATTTTAGATTCACCAAATGACACACAAAAATAACATGGTACTGTATGACAAGAGGAAAGTCATGAAATACAGGGTGTTCCAAAGTTTTAGTATGGTTTTAAGGTATTAAAGCTTTCCTGTCTCCAAGGCACTTATATTTTACAGGAGTACAGCAGTCATTTCAACAAACATGTATTAAGCATTTACTATGTGCCAACATGTACATAGATAAGGAACAAAGGATAATTTAGTTATTGGGAAAGGATGCTCAAGCTTAAAAGTGCTTTAGGATTTTTGGAACACCTAGTATTAGTCCGACTAAGGAGACAGTGAAATAAGAGCCTAATTGGGAGCCTAAGCATGTTAATTTACCTTCAGTTAGCAGTTGCCAAACAAGTAAAAAAAAGCCATTCCAAATCTTCTTCTCTACCTCAAAAGAGCATAAGAATATATCCTCAAAAAAAACTTGCTGTTGTCAGGAAGACCTCTGGAGCTGACTCTTGCTGACTATGGTAGCTTCTCTGCTCTATTAGCACTAAGTTGCAATAGGAGTATATAGTCTTCAGGATGTACTACATGTCATGTCGTGTGTATCATCTTTTTAACTCGATTGTCTCTTCCTGTAAGGCATGCACCATTTCTTTAATGTAATAATATCTTACCATGGCAAAGTAATGTCATGTAGCAGAAAGAATACTGCATTTGTTAGATGACCTAGATTCAAATTCTGTTTTTTATTACCCTTTTTAACATTTATGACCTCAGGAAAGTCACAACCCTCCTTTGGGTAGCAGTTTCCTTAAATGTAGAATGAGGCAATGAGGTGGCTAGACTAACTGGATGATGATCTCTAATATAAATTAGCTCTGGGATTCTTAATTTAGGGCCCACAAACTACATAATACACACACATACACACATATATACGTGTGTGTATTATATGTGTGCATATTGTTATATATTCATCCAGTTACATATGTGATGTGTATAACATGATATATTATATGTCATAAATTAATATTTATATTAATATATTTTTGTTATTTTGTTATATATATGTTTGTTATTTATTTATGGCAACTAGGTGGCACAGCACTTAGAGTGTTGGACCTGGAGTCAGGAAGACTTATCTTTGTGAGTTCAAATCTGGCCTCAGACACTTACTAGCTGTGTGACCCTGGGCGAGCACTCAACTCTGTTTGCCTCAGTTTCCTAATCTGTAAAATGAGTTGGAGAAGGAAACGGCAAATCTCTACATTCTCCTTGCTAAGAAAATCCCCATTTGCAGTCACAAAGAATGAGAAATGACTGAAATGATATAACAACAAGAACAAAATTTGACATACCCAAATATACATATTTATTTGTCTATACATCCATATACATGTATATACAACGGTATTTCAACATAATTTATTTTCTTTGTAACCATATGTACTTTATTTTAAGTATTTCAAAACTTTATTCTAAGAACACGTAGGTTCCTATGCTTCTTCAGCCTGCCCAAGAGATCCATGACACATGGAAGGGTTAAGCACCAGCTTTCTACATCTTACAGTATACTTTAAATAATTAAATTATGACTTCAACAAATGTTAGCATTTATGAACATTCCAATAGTACAAAGGAGAGAAAAAGAGTGAAATTGGATCTCTGTTATGTACAATCTTTTAAAAGCATGTATTAAATGTAAGACAATAGTACCAGTACTGTTCTGCTTATCTCTGTCCTTTCTGAATTTTCTACTTTTCTCTTATATGTATATTTCAATAGATTTGATTAATGCCCTTGGTTTTTATATCACCTATATTTCCTCTTTTATCCTTTCCCCAGAATCCTCATGAATAGCCATCCTTATAACAGAATATTTTAAAAGAGGAAGAAAAAATAATTTTAGCAAAACCAATCAACACATCAAAAAAAAAGTCTGATGTTTTATGCAATGTTCTATACCCATGAGTCCCCACCTAATGAAAAAAACCTAGAAATGAAAGGTGTCTTTTCATATTTCTTCCTTGGGGCCAAGCTTGGTCATTATAATTCTACCACATTCATGTTCAATTACTTTGTGGTTAAATATTCTAAAAAGCAATTTCCTATCTATTTTCTTATGATTTTCACAATAACTTTGTGTAGTAGACAATGTAAGCATTAATTTCTCCATTTTACACATGTTGACATGGAAGTACAGACAGAAAGGAAGACAGACAGACAGATGGACAAGCAGACAGAGAAAGCAGAGTGGAAGGAGACAGAACTGATCAAATCATTAGCAGAACTCTAACTCAGATCTCTAGTCCAATGCTTTCAAAAAAAATCCAGAATTATACAAAGGTAAACACATCAGCGGGGACATAACATGAGAATTTAGCTGAAACATGATATTATCTCTGCTACCCCAAGTTTTAATCCTTAGATTTCTTTATTCATGAGCAGGCATATGAATGTTCTTATTCAAGACACCAAACACGAGGAATCAGGTTCTCTTATCCTCACAATTCAGAAGTGGTGTGGGACATTAATAAAACAATGCCAATTTTATTAGACTATAAAACACAGCTTTAAAAAACAAAATCTCATTATGTCATATTGGCATTGGATTAAGTTTGTGTTTTCAGAGTGCTTACAGAGTTTGGGGGGGGTGTGTTGTGTATGTTTTGTTTTGTTTCCAGTTTGGCAGCCCATCAGTTTGACAGAATTGGTATTCTGGGTTCAAGATTTATTTTCTTGCATTTGTTTGGTGAGACAGTGACATGAAGAATTTAAATACAGAAGCATCTGTAGTTAAATCTCAAAAATGAATTCTGCCGTATCAAAGATGTGCCATTCTGATGCCAAGAGAGTTAGTCATTTTCAATGTTACTACTGAACATAGTTCAATATGTTGACCCTCTAGGAGGATCTAAATTCTGGATTTGGAAAAACTATGAACCTCAGAGATAGCTGATTAAAGCAGAGAAATGTCATGTATCAAAGTCATCATTTTAACAATGTCCCTTGTATCCATATTTACTTATCCCCCACCCCATTCCCCACAATGTCTTTCAATATTCTGGAATATTTTTCCTATTTTTTCATTATTTTGGTTTAACATTCTTGACCATGTTTTACTGTTTGCATATCTGTCTTTATTCTAGTGCTCTGAATATTTATAATACATTCCAAAATAATCCAGTCCAACAAAATATGTATTAAGCGCATGCTATGTTCAGAACACTCTGCTAAGTGTCTGGGGAGGATATGATACACTGAAACTGCCTCAAACTAAAACACCAACTAGGTTTCAAAAGTTCATTTTCAAATCAGTTGTTTGGAACTTGGAATGAATTTTCCCTTAAGAAACAATATTATAGATCGTGTCTGACCAGACCAGCCTATACTTTAAGAATCTGTAAGTGCAGTAATGGTAGGTCCTTCCTCCGAGAGGACAGATATCAGCTTCCCTGTCAACTATCCAATCAATCGTTCAGTCAATCAATATTCATTTATTAAACACTTACTATGTACTGGTAACTGTTCTAAGGTACTGTAGATACAAAGAAAAAAATTAATCCTTGCCCTGAAGGAAAGCAATTCTTTTCTATCCAAAAGGCAGTGGGTAGAGATACGTGCATATACACACACAATATAAAAACTCACAAAATAAATAGAAATGAATTTTAAGGAGTGGGGACTGGAGGAGATTAAAAAAAACTTCCTATAAAAATGGTATTTAAGTTGAGTTTTGAAGGACACTAGCAAAAAATGAGTAGATAGGATTCAATAGCTGCAATAACCAAAACTGATTCACACTCTTTTTTTAGCTGCTACAGGTCCAGATTGTGAAACTCTTCCCTTGAGTCATAACTGCACATCTAAAGCTTTTAATATGCATGAACAATGACATGAAACAATGTCAACAGCCTGACAATGTAACTAATATTTATCCTACAGAAAGTTAGCATGCCTCAGCTTGTGAATTAGAAGGTCTTGATTTGCTGGACTCAGTATCATGGGGACATAGATTTAGGGACCATAGAGACCATGCCCAGTCCCCAATTTTAAAGATGCAGAATCTAAAGCTTAGAAGGACTTGTCCAAGGTCACACAACTAGAAATGGGAAGGCTGGGATTTGAACTCAGGCCCTCTGCCTCCACATCTTTATCTCTTTCAACCAAAGCACATGCAGTCTGGCTACTCAAATCTGTCAGGAGTCTGGATGCATGCCCAAATTTCTATAAATTATGTGAGTCTAGAGTCCAGTGCAGCCATTGTTTCTGCATGTGCACAAACACAGCATCTGAGATGTTTACATATGAGAATTTAACAGTGAAATTAGAGACAGATATGAATTAGGTTTGTAAGTATTCTGATGACATCACAGACTATTCTAACTTTGCCTGCTTGTGGACACCACAATGTCATTAGAACCCCTGAGGGCTGGATCACATTTTCTCAGTCACTCTACCCAACCTTCCTCTGTGTAGCATCCTTTGCCCTGATGTCAGAAAGACAAGAGCTTTTATGAGGAACAAAGAGGTCTTGATGACACTGTGATAGCAATAAAGCATACCATGTTATTTTATTTATTATGTGTCAAGTGCCTGCTGTGTTCAAAGTTTCTGGGACAGTGGGTGGTTTTGGTAGGGCGCATTCTCCTATGTTTGGGGAAAGGCAGTTGCCAGGCTTAAAGACAGAGAGCTTGATTTAACTGCCAAGGCTGATGTAAAGCCACACACTTTTGAAGAATTGTCCTTCCATTTTGGATTTGGACAATTTGGGTTTTCAAGAGACACTCATATCTCCACATGAGAATGAGGCCAGTACACTTGGAGACTATTTAAAGGGCTCTCCATCATCCACTAGTGCCACTCATATACCCTGTGATATAAAAACACATACTCTAAACCACAGGCTTGTTGGGAAATCTGGTCTATGTTAATAACTACCCTTTTATATATTATCATACAATCCCACAGATAAACAAACTCAAAGCTGAAGATTTTACTTACATGGGTACAGAAGCACTGAGGCTGCCTAAAACTTAAACATGGATTAGGTTTCAAAAGTTCATTTTCAAGTCAGTTGTTTGGAACTTGGAATGAATTCTCCTCAATAAACAATATCAGAAATAATTTCTGTCCAAGCCATATTAAACTTTAAGGATCTGGAAGCATAACAGTGGTAGATCCTTCTTCCAAGAGTACAGACAAAATAGGTCTAGGAAAGACTTTAATTTAGAAAGGACAAGGTCATCCACTGCATCCTGCGCCATTGTCAGTTTTCTTGACTTTTGTCTAGCCACAGGACTTTGATGACTCTGGAGGAGAGAGTGAGGCTGATGACTTTGTGCAGCTCTGCCTCAGTTAAATCCAATTTGTGAGCAAGTCATCACCCTTGTGATGTCATTGGTCCTAGTTTAGAACAAAGGACAAACAACAGCAGACATTAACCTCTCTATCAACTGTCCAATCAGTCATTCAGTTAATGAATATTTATTAAATATTTACTATGAGCTGATAACTGTGCTATGGCACTGGACACGCAAAGAAAAAAAAACCAATCCATTAATTTCTATCCAGATGGCAACAGGTAGATATGTATATGTCTATGCACACAAACATATTATATAAAAAAGCAAAATAAATACAAGGTAATTTAAAGAAAGGGCACTAGCGAGGCTGGAGGGACTAAGAAAGGCTTCAAGTAGAAGGTGGTGTTTGAATTGAGTTTTGAAGGAAGCTAACTGCAAATGAATAGATAATATTCAATAGTTGAAAGGGCCAAAACTTGTTCACCCTTTGGTGAATTTGATGGTGAGCCTCTCCAAAATTTAAGTAGCATTATTTTCTGATAGGAGATTTACAGTCCATCACAGACTCAAGCTCATAGCTTTTCTAGTTTGTTAGGGGTTGACAAGTCACAAGCTACACTGGTATAGCCTTTGAGAAGCCAGGGTCATCTCCATGCCCCAGTGAGCAGTAAAATAATCAGGTTTTGACCCAATAACAGGTTTCTATTTCAATTATATGCAGACACCATTTAGAATATTATTCTTGTAGGAAACTTGTTACAAACTAAAGCTTATAAAGATGTTAGAACATTTTCTTTCTCTTTCTATCTCTTTATCTGTCTCTGTTTTTGTCTCTCTTTGTCTCTCTCTGGATTTATCTGTCTGTTTCCTTGCCACTCTGTCTCTCTCCAATGAATAGTTTGTTGGGTACTAATAGTTTATTAATTCTCTAAATTTCTCCATTTGAACTCGAGACATTACCCGTCTGTATTCTCAGAAGAGAATATGCCTCTTAATGTTAATCACTTTCCAGATGTTTGAAATTGAAGGACAAAGACTAGCTTCCCCTATAGGGAGTGGGGACTCCAGACTGACACTCCTCCAGTAGCCATTGTGAATGAATAGGTTACTCAAAAATTCATGAGATTTAGAACTAGAATTTGCCTTAGAAATAATCTAATCAACTATTTGAATTTTTAATTGGATAAATCTTTTTTTAAAAAGGAATTGATATTACTTGGAGACTAACTTTTTGCCAAAATGGCCATTGCTTCCACTCTATTATGTCCCTCATTATCCCCTCCTGGCTTATTCTTAAGCTATCATTCTGCTTCCAGGCTCATCTCTCTCTAATTCATACTCTCTACCAGATTTTCCATATGTACAGATCTAATTGTTTCATGTCTCTTCTCAAGACCCTTCAATGGTTCTCTGTTGCCTAGCAAATAAAGTCCATAATCCTTAGTCTTCAGTGATCTCATCTGAAATAAGAAGAAACTGAGATCCAGAAAAGGGAAATGACTTACCCAAGGTCACACAGATAGTAACAGATCTGGGACTCATCTAGGTATTCTGACTTTAAATCCAATGTTTTTCTACTAAACCATACAAGTTGAGTTTCCAGAGTTGTGGTCTGCCTGTGTGTAGATGTATAGTATTCATTTACTTAATCCCAAATCCTGATATAAAAATCACAAGTAAAACTACATGTGTACTTTGAGATGATAGATATGAATAATATCTCTACCAAAGTCAACATTTCTTCTCATAATCTACATAATACATTTCTCAAATATTGCATTAATGAAACTTGTTCCTTCCATGGTTATGAATTGATTGAATGCTTAATTGGTTTCTAACCCAGGCTTTGTGACATTTTCATCCCTGTTCCTTGCATAATCTATAATAGTGCTATACTGAGAGTAAGTAGGTGACAAATAAAGTTGGTGAATGACACCCTAATATGTCACTATCTCATGGCTGTTATAAATTTTATTTTTTTTTTACTTTTAGAATTAAATTAAAATTTTAATTTTTAAAAACAAATATTTTTTCTTCATTAAAAAATCCATTCCATATACAACTTTTGGAATGTAGTACAGAATGCTGATGCCACAATGTTAACAAATCAATGACTGGGCACAATATTCCTCACCATGAAAAATACTGGAGTAACAGATGCAGAATGTTAAATTCAAAGTGTGAATGGGAAGAACTTCAAAATTACAGATTCATTATTATTTTTGAATTGGTGAGGAGAGTCCAGGGTGGAAGAATTCCCTTAGAAAGTTTGAAAAAAGACTCTGTGGTGTCTCTTTGTAGTTTTAGATGCAGACTCTTTACTAGATTCGTGACTTTGGTCAAGTCACCCCTTATTTGAACCTTAATTTCCTCATGTGTAAAATGAGAAGCTTGGATTATATGATTTCTATGGTCCTTTCAACTCTAAATTTATGGTTTTATAATCTTACAGTATTGATTCCACCTCCATCATCAGGTTTCAGAGGTAATCTATCCATTTTAAAGGGGATGTACGGGGGAGGAAATGGATGAGTAGAAATGAATGTAGAAAGCAACATGAGAATAACAGATGAGATAACAAATCAAATTCTATCATCTGCGGGTTGTGTTAAAACTGTTCTGTTGATTGTTGAGAGAGCCCTGAATAACTTACAAGTGATTGCCATGGTCATTTAAAACTACAAAGGAGGAAAAAAGATATAATCTGTCACTTATATTGGAAGAAATGGAAAGTTGGAGGTGAAGAATGGAGAGCTGCCTCTTTATACATGTGTATGTCACATGTGTAATGTAGGATAACATGACAACTTGAGATTAAGTATTTACTATTGCTACCTTGTTTGTAGACCTTGCTCTAAGAGGAAGAGTGTCTATTGTTAAGTTCCCAAAGATCTCATGCCTGCATGCGATCTTTCTTCCTGGTGTGAATGAATGAGGAGGGAGCAAGGATGATAAGCACTCCATTTATTCTTAGCTAGCTCAGAGTCTATCTAGGCATTCTACTTCCATACATGCAAGAAGTCTGTAAACACTGTGTGCTGAGCTTACATGCTTGGCTGTTGTTGTTCTTGCTCAAGATAATTGAGAAGGTTGGTTATTGCATAAGGGTGGTCTATCATGTAAGTCATGCAAGGACATGTCGCCTCAAGAGATTTCTCCCGAGGGCATCATGACCCTGATAACCTGAGCGTTCCAGACCCCTTACAGTCTATTACTATTTGAACATATGTACTACAGAATAATACCACAATAAAGGTTCTTTCTTGAGACTTGCTATTTTAAGTAGAACCTTTTTACTCTGCAGAGAAGCAGCCTGGCCTGAGAGAAAAGGATAAGTGAGCTCACACTGAAAGAGTGAAATAGAAACTGGGAAAGAGAAGAAGAGGTGAGAAGAAGAGAAG
Organism: Bettongia penicillata ogilbyi; assembly: GCA_023548195.1. NCBI lineage: Eukaryota > Metazoa > Chordata > Mammalia > Diprotodontia > Potoroidae > Bettongia > Bettongia penicillata. The sequence goes on from JAJHZJ010000090.1 coordinate 13,338,435, forward strand.
AAAAGAAACAAACAAGAAATGGAGGGAAGAAGAGACAGAGAGATGGAAATAGGGAGAGAGCAGAGAAAAGGAGGAAAGAAAGAGAAAAAGAAAGAAAGAAAAAGGATGGAGGGAAGGAAGAAAGAAAGAAAGAAAGGGAGAAGGGAGAGAGAGAGGGGAGAGGAGAAGGAAGACAGAGGGAGAAGAGAGAGAGAGAGAGACAGACAGACAGAGACAGAGAGACAGAGAGACAGAGAGAGACAGAGAAAGAGACAGAGAAAGAGAAAGAGAAAGAGAGAGAGAGATGCAGTTACTGACATTGGATCACATTGCCCTTTCTGAATCTTATATGTTTAGTGAAATTGCTGCTCTTTCTTTGTCCTTATCTCTGGCCACCTTGGGAGTTTTGATCCTTAAAATTACAAAGAGGACAGATGAGGACAACAAAATGCTCCCTCCTGGATGTGCTGCCATCCATCTTTTTGATGTGAAACATCTAAAACCAAATTCTCAAAAATAATTTTCCACTGAGCCTTATCCAAGGCTCTGTTTCTCTGGTGATTCTTAACAAACGTTTTTTGTACCCGATGCCCAGAGGAAAGACTAATTTAAATGTAGAAAGAGACACTTTAAAAAAAATAATGTCATCTGTTGGGGAAGTCTCTGAGGGCATTCCCTCCCTTTCACACATACAGGGAGCTAAACCTGATTGCATTTAGGGTTATCTTTAGCAGCTATGCCCAGAATCAAAACATTCTCATGAGGACTATTGTTCTAACTAATCTACTTATTAAGCTTTTATTCAGTTTTAATAGTCTTTTATATAAAAAAAAACTCAAAGGGACATTAATGGATTTTGCAATTATTAGCAAGTAAAGGGTTTATGACCTACAACTGCTGGTCTACCTGCTAAATCACTGTACTTAATTATAGCCTCTCACTTCCCAATGGCCATCCCACTCAGCAGCCCCCAAAACACATTCTACAGAAGAGTGTTGACCTAGACTTTGTACTTTAACTAGAAAGCTCAAGCAGGTGAAACTCTATCCATCTTCTTTAGAAGACAAAAGGGAAATGGCCTAAGGATGCCACGAGGAGAAAAGAAAATCACACAACAAAATGTTTGTATAACTAGGATGTTCCACTATTTTAAAATTAAACCTGTGATTACTGTAGCTAATTTAATTTCAAGGCTTTTTATCAAAAACATTGTTTGTTTTCTTTGCTCTCTCCTCTTCTTAGAATGACAGAAGAATTTGCTGTGATGTCTCACCAATTGTGGTAATCTCCTCCCATCCTTGATCAGGGAGAGTTGTTTACTTACTTCTTCTGACTGAGCTTTATGTGCCAAATCAATTAAACTGAAATTTCTTAATTTCTTATTTGTTATGGAATCCTGCTCCTAAAAATTTCCATCCATATTTGGTAGCAGAAATTCCATCATTGCATTGTCTTCTCTGAAAATCTAAAGTCACACCTCATAATTAACCTCTGTCCCCAATTCCTGAAACATATATATATATATATATACATGATAATGGGAACTGAATAAGTTCCTTATCACAGACTGGACAAAATGAAGGAGGCAGTGGAAAGAGAGCCAAATCTGGTGTTGGAGGACTTGGGGATCAAAGTCTGGCTTTGCCTCTCCCTATTTGTACGAATGAACAAGTGTCTTAACCTCTCTGGGTCTCAGTTTCCACATCTTTAAAATGAAGACCTGGTATTTTTGTGGCATCTAAGAACTGGAAATCAAAGGGATACCCATCAATGGAGGAATGTCTAAACAAGCTGTGGTATAAGATTGTTACAGAATATTATTGTCCTATAAGAAATGACAAGCAGGATGATTTCAGAAAAACCTGGACTTATATGAACTGATACAAAGTGAAGGAAACAGAAACAGGAGAATGCAATATTGTATAATGAAGAATTGTGAATGGCTTAGCTATTCTTAACAATATAATGATCCAAGACAATCCCAAAGAACTAATAATGAAGTATACTAGCTGCCTTGATAGAAAGAACTGATATTGTTTGAATACAGACTGAGGCATGTTATTTTTTACTTTTTTTCATTTTTTTTCTTTTATTCAAGTCTTTTACATACTGACTAATATGGAAATGCTGTACATGACTGCACATGTATAATCTATATCTAGTTGCTTACCATCTCAGGGAGAGTGAAGAGAAGAGAGAAGGGGCCGGGATAGAATTTGAAACTCAAAACTTAAAAGAAGAAACCCAAATATTTAAAGAATGTTTTAACATGTAATTGGGGAAAAAATAAAATATATTTTAAATCTAAAAATAAATAAAATGAAGACCTAGACTAGATGACCTCTAGGCTACAGTCTAACTCTAAATCTATGATCTCTAAAGTTCCCACTAGCTTTAAAATGATATGCTTTTATAAGCACATCTGTTATATTGTTGGTGTATGATGAAGCCAGGATTATTGGTATTTTTCTTTAATAGTTCTAAAGTGTACTTTCTAGGAAATGCTAACCTGAAGGTATGGTCTATAACTATATTAAATACGATCAGTTGAAATGATACACTGTAAGTTCAGAGGGCGTTAGAAGAGGAAAAACCCTGAAAGGTCATCTAACCCAATCTTATTTCATAGATGAGGAAAATGAGTCCCACATGGGTTAAGTGATGTGTTCAGGCCTACCCTGGTAATAAGTAAAGAAGGCAGGATATGAAAAAGGATGTTCTGATGAGATGATATTCATAAAGTAGTGAACACAGTGCCTGGAACACAGTAGGCACTACTTATTCCCTCCTGCTTCCCCTTCTTTATATCACAGTGTTTTGTTTTGCCATACAATAGAACAATGCATTTCTGAATATTTGGTCAAATACAGCCTAAGTTAAACCTTCCTCATCAGAAGTCAGCTTTTCCTACCTAGCTCCCCTCAGTGCAAGTCTTAGGTATGACTTTAAAATAAAGTCTAAAAGCTAATAGAAAATTAACCCCTTCAGAATGTTCTCATGTCTTTTGGTTGCAATAGACTGGGGAAACATTTAAAGGTTAACCTCATGTTGTTGCTGAATCATATTTCCGTTGAGTCCAACTCTTTGTGACCCCATTTGGGGTTGTTTTGGCAAAAATACCAGAGGGGTTTGCCATTTTCTTCTCCAGCTCATTTTACAGATAAAGAAACTGAGACTGGATTTGAACTCTGGTCTTCCTGACACCAGGCGTGGCATTCTATCCACTGAACCACCTACCTACTCTTATTTTCCATCAATACTTGTAAAAGTTGTATTAATATAAACTAAGAAGTTACCCTTATAAATGGGGAGTGATACTACCGGTCAACATTTATTCAGCAGGAGCAGCTAGGTGGTACAGAGGATAGCCTCAAATGTTTACTAGCTGTATGACCCATGACTAGTCACTTAACCCTCTTTGCCTCAGTTTCCTCATCTGTAAAATGAGCTGGAGAAGGAAGTGGATAACCATTCCAGTATCTTTGCCAGGAAAACTCCAAATGGGGGTCATTAAGAGTAAAACGTGGCTGAAACGACTGAATAACAACATTTGTTCAGCACCTAAAAAAGTGTCCTAGCTATTGAAACCTCATAATATTCTCCGTCATGTAACACAGACTTGACTAAATTAGGTAAAGGTTTGCAACGTTACGAAAAGTCAGACTTAGATTTCTGGTGGCAGTGATCATGAGACACTAATAATGAAGAAACCAAGATTCATTTATTTCAGTAACTTTCTAATCTTAACTTTAAATTACAAAGCAAAAGTTTCCATAAAAGGCAGTTTGGCTTAGTGGATAGAGTGTTGGACTTAAAGTTAGAAAGACTGAAGTTAAGATCCCATCTCAGATCTTGAGCAAATCACAATTTCTTTCAGACTCAGTTTCCTCAGCTATATAATACAGTGGATTAAGTGTTGGGTCTGGAGTCAAGAAGACCTGACTTAAAATCTGGCCTCAGGTACTTTTTCAATGGGTTGCTATTGGTGTTCGGTAATGTCTAAGGGTGGGGAACCTACATCCTCGAGGCCACATGTGGCCGTCTAGGTCCTCAAGCAAGGTCCTTTGACTGAACCCAAAGGATTTGCTCTATGAAGTTTCAGTTCTGTTAAAGGGCTTCACTTGAGGACCTAAAGGGTCACATGTGGCCTTGAGCTTGCAGGTTCCCCACTCTTGCCATAGACCTGTAGCATGCCAGGATCTTTTATTCTTCTCTATTTCTCAAAGTATTTTGAAATTCATATACTCCCTCTGTGTGACCCTAGGTAAATCACTTAATTTCTGTCTGTCTCACTTTTCTCATCTCTACAATGGGGATAACAATAGCACCTACTTATCAGCATTGTTGTGAGATCAAATGAGCTAATCTATGTACTGTATAAATGTTAGCTGTTACTATTATAACAAACAGCTACATGTGCACTTTCAGGGAGTGGCAAGTAGTTCTGAAACTAGAACAAAATGAACTTTTGTTCTACTGGCAAATTGGGTAAGAGAATGCTGAAAATTAAAATTCTATATAAATTGAGAACCAGTGAGGAGGAAATTAATTCCTCCCCATCTGAGCAGCCCTTCTAGACTTTCTTATGGTTTGACTAGTAAATGACTTTCTAAGGTTGGAGAGTCCTTAGGTGTATCTATCTAACTAGCAAACAGTAAAACTGAGGCACAAGTGACAAGAGATGATGTCACTTGCTCGGATAATGACTTCAAATTATTTTGATAAGTCATTGATCATTCTATGGTCTATTTTTTTTAGGTACCGCACAAGTGGTATACTGCCTCACATGTTCTCTTCATACATGGCTATCTGAGCAGTAAGGAAACATGTGCAAATTGCATGGGTACAATATAGGATGTTGAGGCTAAATGCCTAAAGAGAGATGAGAGAAGGTTGATATGGGAGACCACAACCTTACTGCAATATTTTTTTTTAAAGAAACCAAGTCAAAATCATCAATACTGTTTCTTCAGAGGCCAAAAAAATGTACATTGAATAGATTCACTTTCCTGACTTTTATTTCATAATTACACGGAAGAAGGAATGTGCTGAAACCAGCTGTACCAGCTCTAAGACCTGATTGTTAAATTTTCAGTGTGACTATTTATACAATGGAAATTGCATATGCTACAAATCAGAGCTTGATTTCTTGTTCTGTTGATTGTCTGGACTTAAGAAAGTGATGAAGAAAACATTAATAAGGCAAATTAAACTTATGGTTTTGTTTTTTTCTTTTTGGGGGGGAGGGAGAAAAGAGTCTGTTGTTAAATATTTATCAAGATACCACTGGGCTGAACCCAGACAAAAGAAAACTGGATCTTAAAAAAAAAATTATAGATTTGAGTTCCTGCATTATTCACTTTAGTTCCACCTACAAAAGACAAAAGGATTCCCATCACAGAAATTCACCCTGAGGCTGTACTTCTCAATGCAAAGCAAATCAGAACTGAGACAATTATCCAGATAATTAAATCCAAAAAAGAGTTCTACCTCTAACAGGAGGCTGTTGTAAGTCAAAACAGATTTTACCTTAAATAATAAATGTGTCTTTTTTCTTCATGTTGGGAAGCCTAATATCATTAGTGTCCACCCCTCAAAAAAATGTATGTTCTATTTATTTTGTATATAGTTATCTATGTTCATGCTGTCTTTCCTGACAGAATGTAAATAAATGTCCTGAGGTCAGGGATTGTTTTTGTCTTTGTTTCTCAGCACCTACCGTATAGGTGCTTATTACTAATTATTATTTAATTATTAATTATCACTTATTAAATGCTTGCTGATTCTTTGATTCTCAACTCCTGATTAGATAGGATATTCATCCTTAATAGACATATCTCATAATTTGCTCAATAAAAATATAACTTTTATGAGATGAGATACAGGACACCTTATGCGTTCTCCATATTTCTAAATTTCACTTCAGTTCTGACCTACAGATTTGAACATGAAACAGACATAAAGAAAAGTAAAAAAAAAAGTACTAATGGGGGGAGGCACACACTGAGTTACACAAACAGCAGTAAGACATAGTTCATGTCAACAACATTTCTACTCTGAGAATTTCTGCATCACAGCATACACCAGTAGGAAAGTTCAATTAATGCCAAGCTTCACTTTCCTCAAGGCACAGAGTTGGAAATTGTCTGTTTTACACTCATTAGCTGTGTGACCCTGGGTAAGTCACTTAACCCTGTTTGCTTCAGTTTCCCAAAATGACCTGGAGAAAGAAATGGCAAGCCACTGCAGTATTTTTGCCAACATAAAAACCTACAAAAGGGATCATGAAGGGTCAGACAGTACTGAACAACAAAAATCAGGTACAAATCCTCATATAGCATGGTTTCCAGTTTTCTCACTATATTAGCCATCCTTCAGAGATTATGTTTATCAATATCTTTCCCTACAACGAGGCCCTCAGAAATGTAGGATGATCACCTCTGGTTTCCCATACACTCACTTCTAAAATATTTCAAAGATAGGTAAATCATATTAGGTTTACTACTATTGGGCTGGACCTGGAGTCAGGAAGACCCAAGTTCAAATTGAGCCTCAGATGCTAACTAGCTGTGTGACTCTGGGACAGACACTTAGCCTTTCTTTGCCTCAGTTTCTTAACCTTAAGATGGGGATGATAACAGGACCTACCTGGCAGGGCTGTTTTGAGGAGAAAATGAAATATTTACAAAGTACTTAGCATAGTGCTGGGCACACAGCAGTTGCTAATAAATGCTTATTCCTTTCCCTATTCTCCTTCATTCATTTTACTTAGCATTAATAATAGCACTATATAATACTGTATATCTGTATAATTAATAATAACACTAATATAATACTGTATATCTGACTTAGACCCAGTGGAAAAATCATACAACACATTTCAAGCAGAGCAATCACTGGTAACTGAAGCAAAAGTTATCAGGCAAAGCCCTGTTCTGCTTTATCTGCTTGGAGAAGAGGAATGAGAATGATGTTGGTGATTTTTGATCTGATTGTATTTAGGAGATAATGTCAATGAAAATTGAGTGTTGTTACTAGTGCAAAGTAAATGTCGAGGCAGAATGAGACATTTCAGGAAGAGTGGAGAGGCCACTCTCCAGGCATTCCATTCAATTTTATTAACATTAGGGCTATAATATGCCACATGATTTTTTCCCCAAAATAAAATAAAATAATTGAGGGAACCCAATGACCTAAAATCACAGTCAATTTACTGAACAGTTAAAATCCTGAATGGAACAGTGAGTGACCTTATTTATTTTACTTATTTATGTCTCTGGGCTCAGAGATGCAGACTCCTGCAATGGAAATCTAAAGATGCTTTCACTGTTGTTTTCTGGATGATGGGTGATTTATTTCACATAAGATGATGCCCATAAAAAATGAAATAGGTTGAAGGAGAGATGTCATAAGAGATAGCCCTCTCCATCACCTACCTTGCTCCTTTCAGATGACCCATACAGGGAATACCAAAATTTTTAGGCAACTTTAAGCTGGTAAAGCTTAAAACTGTACAAACATTTTTTGAACATTCTGTATACGTCTGTATATATGTATATGTATGTATATATACACACATTTGTATGTATATAGAATATGGATAAATCTGTATATACACAAATATATGCATGAACATGTATATATTCATGCATATATACACATGTCTATTTTTATATACACATTTCCCATAGGGTACCAGTTACAAGAAAAGAAAGACTTTGGAAAGGGCAGCTAGGTGGCACAGTAGATAGGAGTTCCAGACCTGGAGTCAGGAAGACTCCTCTTCCTGAGTTCAAATCTGACCTCAGACACTCACTAGCTGTGTGACCCTGGGTAAGTCACTTAAACCTGTTTGCTTCAGTTTCCCAAAGTGTAAAATGACCTGGAGAAGGAAATGCCAAACCACTCCAGTATCTTTGCCAAGAAAATCCCAAATGGGCTCACAAAGAGTTGAACATGACTGAAATAACTGAACAATAACCAGTTTTAGGAAAATAAAGTAAAGGGAATATCCAGTTTTAGCTGGAGTCAGAGATTTATGGTTGGGAAATACGATTTGTGATTTTATGTTAACCTAACATGTTTCAAGGACATGGAACATGGTCACACACAATTTATGAGGGAAGGGGATCAACTCATGACATTCCTTGGGATATCATGCATGGGAATAATCACACATAAAGCCTGTAAGAGATTTGAATTCCAAATCCATAACTAAAAAAAGAGATGTCAAAGTCATTTAGTTTTGTTTTGCCACATAAAATAATTCTAAGGGAATACATTTTAATGGAATTCTTTAGGTGATGAGTGAATGACGACCACAGCTGGTGTTTCAGATGCTAGTGTTTCATGCATGGGCGGGATTACAGAAATGACCTCTGAGGGGTCCTCTCCAGTTCCAGCGTTCTATGATTCCGTGACATGATGAGGAAGAAAGCAGCTATATAAATGGATAAAGAGCCTGGGTTCAATCCTGCTTCTAAAACATACTGACTCTGTGACCCTGGGCAAGCTGTTTCACCATTCAGTGCCCCAAGCAGCTCTCTAAGACTCTAAGTGGCAGAGAAGGTGCCAACCTGCATTGGTAAAGGGGGTTGACTCCTCTGGGATTTCCCCATTCTAATGGAATCACAAGTCTTATCCCTATCTGACCAAACTCATAGGACTTCTTTACAAATCAAGATGCTACTTTCATTAGTTCACGTTGAAAAAACAGAGCTGTCAAGCAGACTAGATAGTGTTGTCCTCCTTTTCTGGATGCATTACTTTGAGGTAACAACAACAACACAGATTTCCATGACACTGCGGAGCACGCAAAATAATGTCCAAACAACAATTCTCTGAAATGTGATTTTTAACTATTAGAGAGAGAGTTTCAGAGGTGATCACTGGCTTGTCCAGGGTCATAAGCATTAGAATCAAAATGAGAATTCAGGTCTTCTGATTCCAACTGTAATATGTCCTTTCACATGATACATTTTAGATGTAAAATGTTTTCTCCTTAAAGAGAAACAACTTGGTCTTTGGGATTCTATTTGGGAAATACCTAATTTTATCAACTCACATACTGCTGCAATTGATGAATTGTTTCAATTTTCATATTAGAATAATTCATATTCTATTGCAGAGGGTGACAGTGATCTTGAGATAGTATAAAGTAATGGAAAGAACATGGGTTTTACAATCAGAAGATCTCTGTTCAAATCCTGACCCTGGACATATGAGTTCATTTTTGGTGACCTCATTTTTCAGATCTGTATAATAGGAAGGCTGAGTAAACTACATGATAGTTTTATTTATATATATATATATATATGATAAATATATTATATATACCTTATAGCTCCAAATCCTAAGATTTGAATTCATATGCTCTTTTATTGTAAATCTAGGGGTACCCTTTTTGAACTCTTCAATCCACTGTGAACTAACTATGCTATGCTGTCACCCCAAACGGCCCTTTTAACCAAGGACAGACCACTTGGTAAGATAGACCATTAGTTTGATCATATATGACATCTTTGTGTACTTATGATTCTTTAAAAATCTCCAAGTGACCCACTTCTTCTTACGGCTTAGAGTTTAACAGATCTGACCATCAGAAATGTTTTCTGAGAATTTAATCAAACCCTCTAGGACTTTAGTATGAGGTCATTCCTCAAATGCTGCCAGCAGCATCAGACAATAACATAAGTTTTACTCTTTCTCCAGGTACCTTTGTTTGAATCAATAGGTTGAAATGAACGTGGACTATATGTCCTTAGAAGTGGTGAACATTTTATTAAGTTATAATCTAACTCACCTAAGAGATGGCAAAATCTGACAGGTCAGGGAAACCCTAAATAGGAAGGCTTTCCTTCCCATTCATTTTCCAAATGGATAAGAAGACTGTAAAAATACCCTTGCCATAGGATTTTCAAAGCAGGGTCTCAGAAACAGATCTGAAGAGATTGCTTTCAATAGTAGGGATTAAAGTGCAACAAGATGATAGTATAAATGACTCAGTTTATTTCCCCCCTCAGATTCTAGAACTCAATGATGAGTTTTTTAAATGCATCTGTCTCACCTGTTTCAAAGTACACCTAAGACGGAAAGCCTGACAGTTCAGTTATATGGTGCTAAAGACAATAAGAATATTATCTGAATATTTCTGTATCTTATCTATGTCTTTAGTAAATAAATAAAGTAAATTCTGAATGTTTATTTGCCAAATAACGTAATTTTTCATTTATTAGATGTAGCTATGGGGTGCAGTGGATAGAGTGCTGGACCTGGAGTCAGTGAGACCTCATTTCAATTCCAGCTTTAGAAACTTTTTGGCTTTGTGACCCTGAGAAAGTCACTTAAATGCAGTCTGTGTCAGTTTCCTCATCTGAAGTGTGGGAATAATGATTGTACTCTCCTGCCACTGGCAACTTTGAAGATAAAATGAGCTGATACTTGTATAGTGCTTTGCAAACCTTAAAATTCTTTAAAAATGATGAACTCTCGATAATTTAGTTGGCTTTAAAAGTGCTCATCAATACACCATACCTCAGAGTTGGAAGAGTCCAACCTTTATTCCAGTAGAAATGGTTTCCGAAATGGCCTCAAATCGATCAATCAACATGCATTTATGAAGCCCACACACTCTAAGGAGGCTTGCAACTCTAAATCTATGATCCTAAGATCCCTGACAAATGGTCGTCCATCCAGCTTCTGCTTGAAGACTTCCAGGGATGAGAAATTTACTGCTTCCTTAGACAGTCCATCGGATGCTTGGATAGCACTAATTGTTAGGAAGTTTTTCCTTAAGTAGGGCTGAGATTTTCCTCTCTGCAACTTTCACCCTTTGCTCTGAGTGCTATTTCCTGGAATGCCACAGAAGGCTAATCTCCTTTGCACACTTAGATATAATTCCCAGCCCCCAACCCCACCCTACTCCTTCCTGCTTGCCTGGGTCTCTGCAAGTTGCTTAATCTCCCTGGGCCTCAGTTTCCTTATCTTTAACATGAGATTAGACTAGATGGCCTCTGCGGTCCTTTCCAGCATTAAATCTAGGGTCCTATTAAATAAATAAATAGTAAGCCCCTACTACATAACAGGTGCTTTGCAGGGCACTGAGGATATAAATGTAAAGACTGAAATAATTCTTAATATCAAGGAGCTAAAGATCACTCTTATGTCCTTCATAATTTTTTTCTTCAGGCTGAACAGTTCTATGGCACAGTGGATAGAAAGCAGGGTCCTGAGTCATGTAGACTCATCTTCTTGAGTTCATATCTAGCCTCAGACACTTACTAGCAGTGTGACCCTAGGCAAATCACTTAACCCTATTTGCCTCAGTTTCCTCATCTGGAAAATGTGCTGGAGAAAGAAATGGCAAGCCACTGCAGTATTTTTGCCAACAAAAAAACCTACAAAAGGGATCATGAAGGGTCAGACAGTACTGAACAACAAAAATGGGAACAAATCCTCATATAGCATGGTTTCCAGTTTTCTCACTATATTAGCCATCCTTCAGAGATTATGTTTATCAATATCTTTCCCTACAACGAGGCCCTCAGAAATGTAGGATGATCACCTCTGGTTTCCCATACACTCACTTCTAAAATATTTCAAAGATAGGTAAATCATATTAGGTTTACTACTACTGGGCTGGACCTGGAGTCAGGAAGACCCAAGTTCAAATCGAGCCTCAGGCGCTAACTAGCTGTGTGACTCTGGGAGAGACACTTAGCCTTTCTTTGCCTCAGTTTCTTAACCTTAAGATGGGGATGATAACAGGACCTACCTGGCAGGGCTGTTTTGAGGAGAAAATGAAATATTTACAAAGTACTTAGCATAGTGCTGGGCACACAGCAGTTGCTAATAAATGCTTATTCCTTTCCCTATTCTCCTTCATTCATTTTACTTAGCATTAATAATAGCACACATTAATTTTAACATAATTTTTTAGGGTTTACCAAACCTTCCCCATAACAACCCTGTGATTTTAGTAGTTTATCTCTTTTTAATGTTAACAAATGAATGTTTCTCATGATGAAAAGAAACATATGGCTATACCATGAATAGATCCTAGGCTATTTAAGCTTTCCAAAATATACGTGCCACAAAAGGAATAACACCCTAGTACTACTTAGGATATTACTGCCAACATGCTGAAAAGATCATGAATAATATTCTAAATTTGCTATTTCTTAAAGAGCAAATTGCCTTCATATTTCGGGTAAGGCACTTCAAATTTCAGTACAATCACAATATAACACAGACTGGACCTGTGATTTTATTGGTACATGCAACACTTTGTGGAGTGAACTCCCTCTACCAATATAGGCTGGTATCTCTTCTATTTAGCTCATTGCTACCCTATTATATACGTAAGCTAGAAGTTAGGGTGTTCAAATATGTAACGGTTCAAATACATTTAAATGCATTTCACTGACATCAACTTGTGATGATTTCTTTTATTTTTCCTCATGATATATTTATATACTGTTAAGTGACAATTTATAGCTGTTCAGTGTAATATGTCTTAACTATTGACATGTCATTAAGTCATTTGAGGGCAAGAAGAGGGTGTTATCTTATTCTATGGACTTTCATTACAGAGTGTTCTTGCATTTGCAAAGAGGCATCCAACATCCAATTACTGGGAGATATAATCTAATGCTACAAAAACAAACAAAAACCCCACCAAAACTGCTCACTGGATCCCAGAAAAGGAGCGCACTTTGGTGGGCAGAAAGAACCATCCTGAATGTGGGAGTGATTTGCATAAATTTATCATAGAAGCATGCTGTGGTAGCATGGATTATTTGAAATGGGAAATAAGAACATCAAGCAATGTTTTTTAAAAAGTACCTGGAGTGAAAGGGATAACATTTCAAAACCAAAGTGCAGACACATATTTTATATATCTCAATGAAATGTGGATAAATGTATAAAAGACAGCATTGGGAATTTCATTTGTTCAGAGGTCTGAGTTTTTTTCGTATTCAACTACATTTTGGGTTATTCCTTATTGATTTATGATTTTATTAAAGCCCCAGGGATAGGTTCTCTTGAAAATTTCTTGTTGATGATCGAATGCATATGTGATGTTTTATATAGAATACATGGAATGCTTTCTCCCTCTTTTAAAACAGTACTTATAATAGGAGTTCAATAGAACTACAAATAGGCATCATTTGTTTTCCTCTTTATCTTATCTTTGTTCCACAGGAATTTAAATGCAAATGCGAGGTGGAATGAACACCAACAAATGCATCAACTGCTACCACAATATAATGATTGCAATCTATAAAGCATAACAGGCTCTCTTGTGCTGTCTGCTTACTGTCACAGCGTTCTGTAGCTGGAAATACATTCTGTGGGTGTTATTTTGCAACCAAATTTGAATAGGAACACTCAGAGGAATCATTCCAGTGTTTATGTGAAAATAGCGTAATGTTTGCCTGCACACGTATAGAACAGTCTTATTCTCTATTTCACTTATTTTCAGAAAACAATTAAGAAAAATGTATTTAAGTGGCAATAATTTAAAAAGAGAGAGAGAGAGAGACAACTTGGGAAGGGCTGATTTATTCTAATTTTTCTTATGGAATTTTCCCATTCAGTCCCTTAGTTCCTATTCAACTCCTAGTCTAATGACCAATTTGTTCACTCTTCCACATCCCTCCTGCCCACCATGGAGAACAGAACCTTCCATATACAAGCCTTACCTATGGCTTCAACACAGCTTACTGTGGGAAATGACCTCATCCTCCATTTCAGTCAACTCCAGCTGGAGTGATTTCTCCCTTCCTCTAATTTCTCATAAGTGTTTAGTTTCAACCTCTCTTTTTCAGTTACTTGTGCTAACAGGAAGTATGATATTTCTGGGTATTTCTTATCCCTACCAATAATAATGACAATAATTGTTATTGTTATGTGTCATGGTAATAAGATGAGATTGAGGTAATAATGCTAATTATGGCAGCTCCAATTTACATAGTGCTTTAAGGTTTTGCAAAATACTTTGCATATATTATCTCTCAGATGATCCTTACAATACTTTTTCAAGGTAGATACTACTATTCCCTTTTCACAGATGGAGAAATGAAGGCTTAGAGGTATTCACTGATTTGCCAAGGGTCACACAGCTTATAAGACTATAAACTCCTAGAGTCATAAGAATTATGCTATGGGAGTCATGGGTATAGGCAAATGATTCTGAAATTGAACTAGACCAGTTGTGTCTGCCCTGGGAATGGCCCCAGGGAAAGTGGGAAATGAGATTGGCTGTGATGATGACATCCAAAATTCGGAAGCTTGCAGATTATTTGAAAATGGAAAACGTCATGAATGCAGTGTTTTCCTGCAATTTGTGAAATGAAAAATTTTCTATAAATCTTAGAATGACCACATGCTTCCTCAAAGAGAAAGAGGGTTTTGAATGGAAAGGTTAGAATTCAGCATTTCTTTCACTGCCAAGAGAAGTTCCTACCATGTCCTTACTCTTCCTGGTAGCTCACTTGATGTCATCAGCTTTCCATCTTGATAAAAGAATGCAAGATACTACATTTATCCCTTTGCTAATATTTTGTCTTTTTTGTTTTTTTGTGATCATGTAGTGAAATTACTGTCCTTCCAAGTGACATTTAGGCTTTGTGGTTTAAATAAAAATGCCAAAATAAGAGAGTGAGGAAATGACATTAAATAATTCAAAACTGAACTGCCACATTATTAAAGGAAAAAGCTTCTTGGAAAAAAATGTTACACACACACACACACATACATACAAAGAGATAAACAATGAGACCAAAAAAACTAAAACGTTACCTCATTCCTCCTAAAATCACACAACAAACACTGCCTTCTATCCTTGTCTCACTCTCTAACCTCCTCCTTAACTTTGTATAAAAAGAAAATGAAAAAACACAAGGCAACCTATTATTAATCATCCTTCTCTTTTAGCCTAATTGCTGTAATGGGAATGATAATTATTTGAAAATAATTTGAAGTTATTTACTACAGGTTACTTGGGTGGATCTCATTGTTACTTGGTGACCTCGCAGATATAGGTACTCCCATCAGTGGCTAATGCCCTTTAAAGCTTCCTTCCATCTGCTGTGCATGTATTATATATTTATTATACCTACATGCTGTCTCTCATCAAAATATGAGAATCGTAATAAAGCAGGGAATGTTTTGTTTGTTCTTTGGATCCCCATTGCTTAGCACAATTTTTAGTACCTATTAAGTGCTTCATAAATACTTGGTTATGGATTGCTCTGTTGAATGGTGGGGGCCAGATTGCAAGGTGCTGAAATGAGACTAGGAGGTGAGAAAGTGGAGGACTGAGAAAGCCAGCTTTTTCTAGGACTTTGTTTTACAAAAGTGGGGTGGGGAACACAGAATGACAGCTTCAGGGGAAGGCAGGTTCTAACAAGAGATTTTGAGCGGAAAATTGAGTACATTTGAAGGTAGCAGAGAAATATCCAGTGTATATGGAGAGGTTGAAGATTATGAAAAAACAAAAAAGTGAGATGGTCAAATTGGCAAACTCCTGGAGGACACAAAAAGAGAGAAAATCAACAACACAAGTGGACAGTTCATATTGGGAAAAGGACACTTTAGTCTATGAGACCAGCGAAAAGAAGCTGAGGAGATCTGAAGTATGGACCTAGGGAGGAGAAGGATAGGAACAGATAGTTTCAATTTTTTCAGTGAAATGTTAAGGAAGAACCTAAATTTGTATTAAGAATCATGGAGGCATGTCTTCTTCCAGATACATTCAGCAGCATTAAAGTATGGGCAGAGAAGGAGGATGATAGAAATAATCCAGGGTTGGGGATTTGAGAGGGTCAAGTGGTGATGATAAAATAGAGTAAAGGATGATAGAAAACAAGTTTAAGAGAACCGAGGCACAGAGTGAATTATAAGGATAGGAAATTATGGTCAGATAGAGGAATCTCAGAATAGTGGATGGTGGAGAGAGAACACTATTATTGATGACAAGATCACGAGTAGGACCAACAACCGTACTGTACATGTCAGGTCGAGAAAAGGTATAGATCACAGGAATTGGAAGAAAATGATGGGGATTAAATGAGAATCAGAATTTAAGAAATAATCAAAGATATCTGAAGAGACATTAATATATAAGTGTATGGGTCCAAGTATAATAAGAGTTGGAGTGGAAAGGACAGCTGTGAACCAAGTACTGAATTCCTTGAGCACAAGAACTGAGAGTGAACAGACAACTGCCACCAGATCATCTGGATAATGTGATACTCAAAGGGAGAGAAGACACTGAGTGAAGGTGCTGCGGAAGGACACAGATGTGGAAGGAAGACTCATAAGCATATTTAATTCCCCTTCTGGGCCAGCATGTGTGTGTATGTATGTATATGTGTGTGTGTGTGTGTGTGCATGGAGGGTTGAGTAGAGGAAGTGAGGAATGATTAAAATGAATATAGCTAGCATTTATATACTGCTTTGAGATTTGCAGGGTGTTTTCTAAATCCTATCTCATTTGATCCTCAAAACAACCCTATGAGGTAGGTGCTGTTATTATTCATATTTTACAAATGAAGAAACTGAGGCTCTGAATGTTAAGAGATTTGCCTGAGGCAAGATTCAAACTCAGGGCCTTCTGACACCAATCCATCACTCTATTCCATGCAACATGAGGTATAAAAGAAGGGACATCAATTAGCAGAGAGGATGCCTTGGAATGCAGTGTCTTTGGGGGATAGTCAGGACTCTATACAAGAAGATGGAAAGAGAATGAGAGGAAGAGGTCTAACAGGGATGGCAGCTTGCTAAAAAAAAAAAAAAAAATAGAACAGATATTCCATAAGGCACAAGGAAAGAGGAAGATAGAGTTGGCTAGGGACCAGGGATGGGGTGAGGTGGGGTGGTGGTAGTTAGAACTGGTAAGGATCAATATAGGGTATGGTGATCCGGGAGAATGGAGCTACAGCCTCAGAAGTCTAGGAAGTGGAATGATAGGATAATAGATCATCATATCCATTTGCTTCACAGTGGTGATGCTGATTTATTACTCCTAGAGAAAAAGGTAGAAAGAGGGTTAGAGGGTATCGAGGTAGTAGCTAGGCTGATGTCAATATAGCTATGCAGGCTAAGCCACATGGTAGTGAAGGGTGGATAAGATGAAGCTCAGTCTGAGGCCAGCTCATCATAAAAGGTTGAGATGAGGTTTGACATTTACCAATCAACAGTAATAGATTTAAAACTGGAAAGGACCTTAGAGGCCACCAAGTCTAAGATTCAGTTTAGAGATGAAGAAATCAATCTATTCCAACATGTTCTTTTTTTGTTTAGTTGTATCAGACTCTTTGTGACCCTATTTGGGATTTTCTGGGTGAAAATACTGGATTGGTTTGCTATTTCTTCTCCAGCCCATTTTACAGATGAAGAAACTGACTCCCAATGAGGTTAAGTGAGTGGCTTAACATCACACAGTAAGTAAGTGAGAGTAAGGATTTGAACATAGGAACTCTGTTTCTAGAGCCAGTATTCTTTGCACTGTATCCCAAAGCAAGTCCCAAAGCTGGATGAATCAACTGGATATGAGTGTGTGTGTGTGTGTGTGTGTGTGTGTGTGTGTGTGTGTGTGTGTGTATGGATACAGAGGGTCCTTGCTCCTAGTGCAGAGACGGAAAGAAGCCTACATTGCCAGGGGGACCAGCTCAACACTCAAGCAATCCTTTTAAGCTTCATTCTGTCTATATCCCTGAGCACCACCTCATATAGTTATGCGCACCATAGATATATAGTATGGTCTTGCCCTTAATAGTAGGTCCATGAGTCACGTAATGCTGTTTTATTTAGGAAACAAGTATTTATTCTGTCTTTAAACCACAACCTCCATGTATTTCCTCAGTCAATTTATCACATACATTCTGCTAAGGCAGCTACCTAAGACAAGTCTTATCTCTGATATGTCATCTTCTGTTTATTTAACTCATGGTCATTACCTTTTTTTTTTTTCTTTCCCCTCTCTAAGAAGGAACAATATTCTGGTCTACTTTTGTGGAATGTAAGGGCACTGTTTACTACATATGGCTCTTGATCAACCGTACTGGAGGTTCCCAAGCTTCTCTGTAACCTACTCATGTTTGTTCTTTCTTATTATAAAGGTGATGCTAAAACACACTTAGAACGGTGCAACCAACAGTACGCAATCAATAAATACTTGTCAGACTGATTTGAACTGAGCTAAATTGGATACTGTGTAGACAAAGGGTGAGGAGCAAGACTGTTTGGAATAGGTTCTAGGATTTTGAAATAAAACTGCCTCAGTTTTTTTTTTTTTCATTCTGGTCTGAAAAGCAGAGAAGTGTCATGGGGAGAGGAAACTAACGTATAATATCAGCAAGCTCCACGCTACAGTAAATCATCGCAACAACGTGATGAACTTAAGTTTTATTAAATACTAATTTACAAAAACAAACAAAAACTAGAAATGAATGCCCAACCCTTCATTGTCTGTACAGTCCCATTTAGAAACAGAAAGCCTGGAGTTGAACTGAATGAGAAAGGAGACTCATCAGCCCCTAAGGACATCTACTGATGCTTTGAGGGCATGACAGTTAATTGGCACAGTGGGCAGAGATATGGACATGAAGTAAGAAAGACAATTTCTGCCTCAGATGTCTATTAGTTGTGAGGCTCTGGGTAAGTCAGTCACTTAATATCTCTCAGCCTCAGTTTCCTTATCTGGAAAAAATGAGGAAGAATAACATTTACCTCAAAGAGAGGATCAAATGAAATGACATTTGCACACCTTTAATAGGCTAAGTGCTAGATATTATTATTTTAGGACTGTTTTCCATCATTTCAGACCATTTTCCACAGCCTAATATAAATTATACATATTGTTCATTTTCCTAAAATCATTTCTTTCTATATGGTTACAGCAGGGGAATGAGGGAGCCAGCTCCTCTCAACTCCCCTTTCTCCCAATAACTCTGCAGAACAAATACGAGAGAGAAAATAAAAATAGAGCTTCAAGGATGACTGAATAGACTTGGGGCTATAAATATTGGTCCTACCTCTTTTTGTTGCTATTTTTTTTTGTCTGAGGTTATTTCCTTCCAGCCATAGGATGAAGGATTATGAATCAGAATAACTGATCCATGTATCTTTTTGTGGTCAAATTCTGGCGCATGCTGAAAGTAATAGTCTCATTCTCCAGAAGTTTGTAAAAATGCAAAAGCAACACGGCTGTGAGCAGAGATTTCGAAATGGTTTCGGTTCTGTTGACTGCGTTCAACGCAAAAGGTCAGCACTGGACTGAAACCAAGGCTTGGCTCTGGAAACAAGGTTTGCAGAATCCAACTGGACCATCCCAACAAAAGGGAAAAAAAGGTCTTTGCTTCCTTTACACAGCGTTAAATTTCTTATAAAATGAAATTAGAACACCTACAGCCTCTTGTTACGTTTAATGTTTATTCTCCATCACTTTAATCGTTTCTTTAATTTATTTATTTAGCACTTCTTATTAATAATATGTGCCAGATTGGAGGCAACTTTACCACAGGGAATTCTAATGTAAAAGTAGCACATCTGTGTTGACAAGATGGCTCCCAACAATGACCTAGTTATCGAGTTATATAAGTTAATCTCCATGACAGAAAAGGAACCAAAAATAAAGAAAATAAACTGTAGGTAAATGACTAAAATTCCACACCTCCTAGACTTTTGAAGGTCCATATTTTTGCAAAACCATAAATAGTTTTGTTTTTTAAAACAAAGCATTAAATATACATTTTACTCTGTGAGACAGGACTATTACTTCTGCCCCAAGCTGTGAAACATTTTCTTCAGTTCCTATCCTCCCTCGCAAGAGGCATTGTGAATTCTTAGATATTCCCAAAGTTGATATTTAATCTCTACTACCTCTTCCAACTCAGGGTCTTAACTATGTAAATGTTATCAGGGAAAGACCAAACTCAGTCACTCAGTCAGTCAACAAGAATTTGTTATATATTTACAACCATGTTAAGCTTCTTAGGGCAGAGAATATGGGTCATTTGAACAAGGATTTTTTTTCTTATGATGACCTGTATCCAATAGATTTGACCTCTGGGAGGTAGGTAGGTGATGTAGTAGAGTGCTGAGTCTAGAGTCAGAAGGATCAGAGTTCCAATCCATCCTCAGATACTAGGTGTGTGATCCTGGGCAAGTCATTTATTTTCACTGCCTCAGTTTTCAAATCTAAAATTAAGATAATAATAGCACCTACCTCTCAGGGCAGTTGTGAGGATCAAATGAGTTAATAACTATAAAATGCTCAACATAGTGCTTGGCACACAGCAGGTGATATATATAGATATATGTTATCATTAATTGTTAGTGAGGGGTCTAGAGAATATGGACAACACAATAGAATTATACAGTCAGATGGAATCTTAGAAATGATCTATCCCAGTGTCCAAAAAAAAAGCAACCTGAGACTTAGAGAGATGAAGTTACTGCCTATGACCAGTCACACAGCCAGCTAAGAGTAGAGTCAAGTAGTTCTTACAACAGGTATAATGTTCTTTAGACTTCAAAACACTAATCTTTTATATAAGCTTCAATAGATTGATATTCTCAAGGTAAGAGTCAGAAGAAGCATCTGATACATTGGATGGATCTCGGATGAAAGATGCATGTAAAGTTATGGACAACAGTGTCTCCATGGAAGAATGAGAATGTATAGAAGGTATGGAGGGGTTGGAAACTGAATTAGTTAGTGTAGGGAGTACCCTCACTGATGAAATAATGGATCTGTCAAAGTGTTGGAATATTTCTAAAAAATCCCCCAAATATTATATGCTGGTTCGCTGATAATAACTGACATTTATGCTATGTTTTAAGATTTACAGAGTGCTTTATATATTTTATCTCCTATCTCACTGGCATTTCACAATAACCTCGTTGGGGAGGTATTACTATGATGTCCATCTTTACAGATGAGAAAAGTGAAGCTCAGAGAGATTCCCAGATTTGTTCCTTGTCACTAAGTGTCTGAGGCGGATTTAAACCTAGGGCTTTGAGACTTCTGGCTAAGATGACAGAGGGGAGCAGGGGAGACCTGCTTTCTCACAAGTGATCTAGCAAGGGAAGGGAAGCAGAGAACACACATACTTTATGAAGTACCTACCATGTGAACTTCCTGAGACACTGAAGTTTCAGAAAGAAAGGAGAACCTTGGATATGGGATCAAGGTTAGAGGGGTTAGGGAAAAATAGCTTGAGAAAGTACGATCTGCTCTAGGGATATGGCCATCATGCTATGGGTCCAGAAGACAGAAAAGTCTGCTCAAGACATTTCTGTGAGCAGAATCGATAGGATGCTTACTGAATTGGTATAGGGTATGCCAAGCAGGTTAGTTTTAACCTGAAGCTGAAGGGGAGACCCTGGAGTCAGATAACAAAGGACCCTGCTGCTCTAAGAATGTGAGAAACTAGGAAAGTTCACTAAACCTGGACCTGAAAATAGGGGATAATACTAACAAGGAAATACGATCAAATTTAAGATCTGAGGCTAGAGGAGGTACTGGTGAATCAAAGAGGAAGTGAAATATGGAAATGTGGAAAAGAAATGCCCCAAATGCATAAGAAGTCAGTTGATCAATGTGAATTTATTTACCTCAGCTACCAAGAATCAGTATCATATGGTATACAAGGGGCAATAGACCAAGGGTCAGCAGTTTTTCGTCCTAGGATTCCCAACAAGTTGTGTGACTGCAAAATCATTCCTCATTTACAAGCCTTAAATTTCTTCTTTTTAACAAAAGGGTAGGAGACCAGATGACCTCTAAAGGTTCTTCTATAGTTTACTGATGTGACTTATAGTTTCTAAGTTTCCTTGTACTGTGCATTGTATATATGAACTTTAATAGCACATGATGAGAGAGGGGCATCAAGGCAGAAAAGAAATCACTGAGGGGAAACATCCCCCACCAATTTTCTGAGTGGTGACCATGGAAAAAATTACTCAGAAAAAACAAAGTGAAATTTTTAATTTAGCAACTACCCTTATGGTTTCTGTTTCATCCAAAGCTACTTGTGATAAGAAGCCATGACAACATACCAAAAACAAAAACATCATTGCACTATCCATTTTTTCATTAATTTTTGTTACTTATTTTAAATATGTAGTATGACTCAAACTATGTGTGGAGAATGCTTCTTAACTTGAAACTACCACGATGATATAGTTTTCACTTGAAATTTAATTATGGGATATAGCTTCAAATGTGGCAAAGTAAACAAAAGATTCAGTCAATTTCATTCATCCCTGCTTTTCTTTACAAGTCTGAGATTAGTAGGGACCTTCACTTGCCAAATTACTCCATCTATGCAACCATCAAAAAATGAGCTCACTGAATCTCACAGCTCATTTCTGATTCTTCCACAGCCATATAATTGTAGTCAAGCTGTCATGAATTTATTCTTCACCGTCATTCCTAAATTGTAAATGCCACTTCCATTTAGATGTGCATGTATATGTGTGTGTACACATTGCATACATGCATGTGTGTATTTGTCTCATTCTTTCATGCAATTTTAACATAATTTCTATGTTGATATTATATCCAGTGCCCTTCATATCATAAAAGGTCATCACCTTATTTTGCTTAGATGATTTTTGGAATTTACAACAATCGCATAGGAAGAAGGGTAGCCTAAAAGACAGGCTAGAAGTCAGGAACACCTGGATTCAAGTCCTACTTCTAAAACATATTAACTGTGTGACTTTGGGAATGGAGTTCCTCCATTTCTCAGTCCTCTAGGACATTCTCTAAGACTAGAAGCTGTAAAAAAGGTGCCAGATGATATTGGCAGAAGAAATTTCCTCACCTGTAAGTTTCCTATTCCCAATATAATCCAGTTTTCTCTCCTATTTTTACCCTCTAGTTATGATCATAGATTCAGAACTTGGAGAGATCTCAGAGTTCATCTCATCCAATCCCCTCCTTCTAAGAAGTGTAATTCCCTGCCCAAGGTCACAACTACAGCTGAGACTTAAACCAATGTCTTCTGACTACCAACCAATCCCTTGGACATTCTTTCTACAGCACTGTGCTGCTACCCAGATTCCTCCAAACATTTCAAATTTAGGCAAGCATTAAAAATGTATCCCAGGGTATCAGAGCATAAACCTCTAAACTGTGTTTACTGTATCTGGAGCAAAGATAGAAAAACTTTAGGGTTTAAAATCACAACCTTTATTTTTAGCCTACAGAATGCACTATATCAAATAACTCCATAAATGCAATAAGCTTGAGTAGAAAATCATTTTTGAATTTCATACAAATTATGCATATAAAAAAGATCTTCCAAATGCAGGAGGAGCCGAAGAATGGAAAGTCAAATCAATGTTGAAATAGGTCCATTTCAAATCTGATGTCTCACCAAAAATCATAAATCCTAACCACTGAGGGAGTACGTTTTATTTCATGGAGAAAAATCTTGTGACTCCATTTCTTTGCCTTTGGAGAATTTAATTAATATTGACAGAAGGTCAGAGAGTCCTGAAATTCACCAGTGTGAAGACCCTTCTTTTAAGAGGGGAAGTGGAATGGGGAGAAGCAACCTGCCAACCATTTTTTACAAGGAGTAATTCCAAGCTAGTGATACACACATGCCTCATCTATATTGTTAAGATTTCCATTTGAAAAACTGTCAAACTAGAAAATATGCAGGTATGAGAGTGCCAGTTTTGTTTTGCTTTTAAATACTGAGATATAATGAATAGGACAATACTTCCTGTTGCCTGAGAAATGTGCTTTTTATGTGAGTTCATAGCCTGTGTAAAGGACAAGGGACTTAATGCTCCAGGAAGCTGTGTAGAGACCTTATCTACAGTCTGTTTGTTTATGGTGCTTAGCACATTGTTGGAGCTCACAAGGTATGAAATAATGACGATAATGATAACTACAGTCTCTTTTAAAGTACCAGCATCACTGCTCTCTTGTGCTATGTCTTCCAAAGGAACAGTCACGTTATATCATCTTTTCATGAGAATTCCGCATCCAATTAAAATGAAAATGCCATAATGGTCCATGACATAAGAACAAAACACATCCTCTGAAGGTTTCCTCTTGTTTTTCTGAACACTGAAAATTATCTCTTTGTCAGTCCTGTGGCATGGTCACAATGCAATGGCCTCAGACTGGGGAAACGTGTTCATTAGGAGAATTGCATTACTAGGCAAGGTGCCAGGTTCCTTTCGTGGCTTAGAAGAGAATGGTTTGCTGAGTTCTCCAGCATCCCCTGCCTGTCAAACCCCTGAGTGTTTCTGAGTCTTTTAGGTCAACCCTGGAGGATGTTAACTTTCATCAACAATGAAAGGGGT
Organism: Bettongia penicillata ogilbyi; assembly: GCA_023548195.1. NCBI lineage: Eukaryota > Metazoa > Chordata > Mammalia > Diprotodontia > Potoroidae > Bettongia > Bettongia penicillata. The sequence goes on from JAJHZJ010000090.1 coordinate 13,362,753, forward strand.
AGGAAATTTGACTTCAACCTTATTAATTTAATATAATGTCTTAGGGAATCAAGATTGTGATTCAAGAGATACCCACAGTTGCTTTAACCAGGCAGGGGTCATGGAAAAGGGATGAGAGTATTAAATTAAGATTTCAGTGAAGGAAGGGTTTATACTGTCTGTTGTTTGAATGAAAAAAATGTTTACATTTTGATCCCTGGAAACAACCATACTACTGATGAAAACTCTGGAATGTAATTGGAAAGAGGACCTGGATTAAACAAGTGGTTCAAAATTGGATTTCTGCTAATGAAGGAGACTGAGTTATTTTGCTTTGTAGAGCTAGTCCTCTCTTCTGGTCTGCCATTTCTCTCTAGCTACCTTATATGTAATTACCTATCATGTATTTTGGATTTTTCTATATGTATTCAATCTTTATATGTCTACATATGTACACCTTGTCTCTCCTGACAGAATGTATTCTCCTTGAGGGTAGTAATTGTTTCTTTGTTTTTGTCTTTTTGTATCTCCACCAGAGAATAGTGCCAAGCACTTGGTAAGAGCTTAATAAATGCTGTATGACTTGTTTGATGATATGTTTTCTAGAGATGCTCTGTAAAATTTAATTCGAATCACACAGTGCCAGAACTGAAATGGACCTGAGGAGACCAGTTGGTTCAAACCCTTCACTTTTCAGATGATGGAAACTGAGGCCCAAGATTTGCCCAGAGTCACACAGTGACTTCAGGATTGAACTGAGGCTACAATTCATGCACCCTGATACTTAAGCCTTTTCACCAAACCAGACTGCCTGTTAAGTTGTCTTCCTTTGCTGCATTTTCTCAGATCAAAGTAGAGACAGTAAGAGAATAGAGGCTTCAAAATGATTTCTAGTCCCTCAAACTGATTTTTATCTAATAATTAACTGATCCCCAACATCAAAAGGTGGGAAAATCCCATGGGGAATCAGGAGAGAGATCAAAGCCTGTGATGTGGGGTCCCCCTACACTCTCTTCTAGCCTCCCTCCTTTCCCAAACAGACATCCATCTGACTCCAGAAAGTGAACAGTAACACACAGTTTCTCACTAGAGACCAACATCAAAGAGATTTTCAAATAACTTGTCACAGCTTCCAAACTCTGTTAGGGGAAAAGGGTCTGAGGGAGTGAGGAGGGGCTGAGGCATGAGGGGAGAAGCTGCAACTTCATCTGACCTCTTCTTTTCATTGATTTTTGTAATGAAAATACTTCATCATTTCAACATACTTTGAAAAAGTAGAAACCGATATGGAAATAATTAGATTTCTATAGTAGAATTTTAAAACGTATACATGCATGTATATATATTTATATAGTCTTTCCTATGGCTCCTATTTTTTAAAGTCCTCTCTTTTACAATTTTATCAGATACTCAATGCTGAGGAAGCACAGTACCCGGAACGCAGTAGGTATTTAATAAATACTCTTTAATTGATCACATTGATTGATGGTAGCGCTGGTGCAGGAAGAACGTTTGAGGAGTATCTCAGGTTGTTTGTTTTTAAGTCAGCCCTCTCATGCTGGCCAAGTGCTCCAGTTCTTCTCAAAAGAGTGCTAGGGCAACACTACCTGAGATTCTCACTCCCTCCCTATGTCCCCTCTTCAGTTCTCTTTCAGGCAGTGTGGTATAGTGGAAAGAACTCTAGATTTGAAATCAGAAGTCCCTGATTTGAACTCAGCCACCTCTACTTATTACTTATGTGACCCTGAGCAAATCAGTTCATCCATGTGGGTCTCAGTTTCCTCCTCTGTAAAATGAAGGGCAGAGTATATGACCCCTAAGGGCCCTTCCAAACCTAAATCCTATGACTATAGCCTGCATCCGTCTCTCCCTCACGGTTTTAGGATCATATAATCACAGGGCTAGATGTTGTGTATGATAATGACAATGGTGAAAATGATGATGATGGTAACTGGCATTTATGTGGTGTACAAAGGTTTGCAGAGTTCTTCATAAGAGTATCTCATCTGATGATTCCTAGAACTGGGTAAAATAAGTACTGAAGTATTACTTTATCTTTATTTTAAAGATGAGGAAGTTAAGCCTGAGAGAGTATAAGTGACTCATTTGGGGCCAAAGAACTAGTAGAGTCTAAGGTAGAATTTGAACTCAATTCTTTTCTAAGTTCCTGTTAGAAAATTGAGGTCTAGAGAAGTTTAATGATTTATCTGAGTTGATACAACTAGCTTATCAGCTGAAAATTAAAATTCAGGCATTCTAAAAATAATATTCATCATAACAAATCATTTTTTATTAATTAAGGTTGGGTTCTATATACAAAAACAAAAAGCAGACTCAACACCATATTTTGCCCTATCCCAATCTTCAATTATCCATATCTCATAATTTGGTATTTTATTCTGTATTATTATGCATGTTGATATGTACATATTCATGTATGCAGACATGAATATGTACATATACATGAAAGAGATGCTGCATTTTTCACTGTTTTATGCATACATGTTTGTCTCTACAACTCATAGGAAAGAGTCATATCTTAAATGCCTTTCATACCTTAGAGAATCCAAGAGTGCTGGGCAAAAGGTAGTGCTATAAATAGTGAGTTCCCTGTAGTTGTCAAGTGGAGGCTAATGATCACTTGTCTAGAAGTTTGTAGAGTAGATTCCCACATTAGGTAGCCTTTGGATTGGGCTACATTTGAAATCTCTTTGAAATTTAAAATTCTCTGGTGATTTGATGGATTGGTTCAATATTTTGAAGTAGGTTGTGCCTAGCTTGTAGAGAGAAATTAGTCATGATGAACATTTTCACACCTTCTCCAAATTCTAAGTGTTTCATTTTCTGAGGTTCAATCTAATTACTTTACAACTTGTTCTTCTTTTTTCCCTTTTTTCTTTATCATTTTAATGGAAGTAACCACACCTCCATAACATTTAATCATATCTTTCAGAAATAGGCTGGTGCTTGGATAATGACTCAGTATACTGATACCATCAGCAAATAATACCCAAAGACAATAACATGAACCTCTTGGAGAAAAGTATGGCTACAAGGTGAAACATATCATATACAATGGTACAAGAAGCCATTTTTAAGGTTTTATTTGTTTCATTTTTTAAAATGCAGCTCTTGCATTAAAAACTAACCTTTGTAGAAATATAAAGATATCAAAGTTTAACTTTTTGACCTTTCTTCCTCTAAACACTGATAACCCACTGTGAAACTCTTATTTACTGAACAACTTCTACTGCAGAGCTTATGAGAGTTCTTTGAAAGCTTCATTGCTTATTTTTGTGCTTTTTTTTAAATCCTTGACACCTACTGGAAAAGCATCCCTGCTAAGCAGCATTTGATAGATTAAAAAAGGAAAAAAGGGGGAGAGTGTAGTTATAAGCTTTTTGTATGCAAAGTCAGTAACCCAGGAGGAGCAAGAGAGTGAGAGACCTAATTTATTCATGGAATAGTGAAGAAAGCACTAGATTTCAAGTCAGAACACCTGAGTTCAAATTCAGATTTTCATACATGCTACCTGTGTGACCTAGACTATCATTAGACCTCTCTGGGCCTTGGTTAATTCATCTGCAAAATGAGGGGTTTTATTCCCTGGTCCTTCAGGTCATTCTTAGTTCTAAATCTGTCTAGTTAAAGCAATGTCCATATCTTTTGACTCAGTGATATTGGTCAAATGCTCTAAGGAGGGCATAAATAGATGGAAAACTCCACAATATACCATAGAGTTTGTAGTCTCACTTTTTTTGTGGAGGCCAAAAATCTGAAATTTAGTGGGTTCCCTTTGATGGGTGAATGGCTATACAAATTGAAGTAAATCAATGTTATGGAATATTATGTTATAAGAAATAGAGTGGACCTCAGTTTCCTTATTATACAAAATTAATTAGATAGATTTTAAAGTCTCTTCCAGTTTTAACTTGATGAACCCAAAAAATGTGAAGAAATCAAAGTCACTTATATGAACTCATGGAACGAATTAATGGAATCAAGAGAACAATATATTTAATAACTACGATAATATAAAGGGTAACAATGCTAAACGATATTAAGATTCAGAACAATCTTGTCTCCAGATGGTGATGATGGATGAAACATATCCTTTTTTTTGGGACAGAGATGAGATAGATGACAGGAAGATGCCTGTGTTGTCAGGCATGGACAGTATGTTACATTCAACTGTACTACTTTCTGAAAAGAACGAGTTCTGGGCATGGATGACTAGGAAATGACAATGGTGTTTTTAAAAATCATCAATAAACATCTGTAATCATAGTTTATTTGACTTCTTTTGTTTTAATTCATCTCCTTGATGGCTCTCCAATAAGACAGCCAAAATAAATTCAGTTCAATTCAATAATCATTTATTGGCACCTACTCTGTGCGAGGCTTGAGGCTAAAAGACAAAGAAAAATGAAACATACCCTACTCTTGAGGAACTCACATGCTGTGGGGCACTGGGAGGGGAAGATGGTAGAATAAGAGGAAATATACTGGATTTGGAGCCATGGGAACCAAAGGTGAATTTCATCTCTACTACCTACTACTTGTTTTACCTTGTTCAAGTCATAATTTCTCTAGGACTCAGTTTCTTCTTTGGCAAAATTAAAGAGTTGAATAAAATGGTTTCTTAATTCCATTCAGGCTCAAAATCTGTGATCCTATGAGTCTTTGATTTACTCAGAAAAGATCAGACTATTCAAAAAATAAACAATTTTAGGAACAGGGGAAAGCTATCAGGTAAGGGAATGGGGATAGGCTTCTTGTCATAGTTGGAACTTGAGAAGTTCCTTGGGGGAATCTGGGAGTCCCAAGAGACAAAAGCTAGCAGAGAGAACATTCCAGGTACAGAAGAGATCCTGTGCAGAAGCACCAAAGAGAGAGACCATTGTATAAAGTGAACCACAAATGGCCAGTTTGGCTGGAATGTAAAATACATGATGGGGATTAATGTATAATCAGTGTGGAAAAACAGGCTAGTACCAGATTGTGAAGGACTTCAGATGCCATGCAGGGGAGGCTGAGTTGTATTTGGCAGGCAGCAGACAACCATTGAAGCTTCCAAAACAGAAGGGTGCCTACAATTGGCCCTACACATCAGGAGTATCCACAGAGCAGCTCTGTGGAGAATGGATTGTAGGTGGAAGAGGCTGGATGTGGGAACAGGGATTAGGATGCTATTGTAATTGTTTGAGCAGAAGTGATTAACTCTTATACTGCATTGACTCAGGTGAAAGGGGGGGTGGGAAGGGAAGATGCAAAATTTATTTTGATGTTAGAATTAACAAGCATTGGCAATTCCTTAGATATGGGGAGTGATGGAGACTGAGGAGGAGTCCTAGGGTAAGAATCTAGTAGATCGACAAAATGGTGTTACCCTTGAAGGAAACATGAAAATCAGGAGGAGGGCTTTGAGGGGCAGGGGCCAGTAGGAGGAAATAGAATGAATTCTGCCTTGGATATGTTGAGTTTGAAATGCTTATGATGCAACAAGCATTTCTAATGAGATAAGGGCTGGATGTATAGATTGGAAATTACATGAATAAGGATGATAGTTAAACCTAGGGTTGTTAATGTGGTCAAAAGAAAGACGACGCTGAAAGGAAACCCAGGTCAGATCCTCAGGGTGTATTCACACACAACGATAAGACATGGATATTTATTGTTTGGTTTTTTGTGGAAGCTGTCTGAAGTCCTTATATCCTTCTGATGTAGCTGTTACCACTCACCAGCTCTTTTGCTGCCCCATTCAATCCCTCTTCCTTTTTACTAATTTTTTCATAAGTCCAAGAAGTTCCCTGGTGCAGTGGCTCAAGTACTGAACTTGGAGACAGAAGAACCTGAGTTCACATCCTGCCTCTTACATTTGTTAGGGATGTAATGGGAAAGTCATTTAACATGAGCCTCGTACAACTTTCTGATAAGACATTTACCAAGTTATGAACTGATTTGAAGATGTGGAAAGTTTCCACAGTGATGAGACTGGAGATATTTGAGGTACTTATATGTACATCAGTACCCAACTTCCTCATCCTTATTCTGAGGTAATCTTAAGTCTTTAAGGACATCAAAGTTAGAATGACAGGACCACTAAGTTTTAGACCTGGTCTTAGAGAACATCTAGTTTGAGCTGATGCATTTTAAAGATCAGGAAAATGGAATCACAAAGTAATAAAAATGACTTACCTCCTATCATACTCTAAGTGGCAAAACTGAGACTTGCACCCAGGTCCCTTGACTCTTGAGATGAATCCTGATTTCAAGGGTTGGCAATTGATGGTATCCATGTTCACTGATTTTATTTGGGGTGTCAGTGGCTCTTGCTCCCTCTACACCAGTTTTATGTCTAATGAGTTAGAAGAGGCTCCTGAATTTTCTAGAGTCTGAACCTAGACAATGTTCTCCTAGTAATCCTGGGTTTAATGTCAGAAACAAGTGGAGAGGATTGGCTTTCCAGGTGGGTGGAAGGTAAGTGTAGGATAGTGGCTCACTCAGTGAAAAATTCTGTGATCTGTCCCCTTCTTGGGTCATTGTCCAGTGTTCTTTCTACCCCATAATCAAACCACATACTCCTGCCCCCTTTTAAGGTTCTGAAATGGTCTTAATCTTGCCCATTTATGTTATTCCTGGAGGGCTAGTTCCCAAGGGAAGTTAAGACACTTTTATCTTACACAGTGATCCCCACTGATCACTGACACTGGAGAAGATTAAGTCGAATTTGTGTCGAGAACAAGAGCTAACACCTCGGTTTCTGGGGTATATCTCCACTCCTGCTGAGATTCTGTATGAATCACCTATTGCCAAGCTGGCTAAATTTGTTTAGTTAATAATCTTTATATGACCCAGTTTAATTTAAAATGTGTACTAGAAACTTTTTATATAATTTCTGAACCCAGGGTAGCATGCTTGCCTCCCGAACATTTATGATGTTCCACAAATCTACATTTTTAAAACTCACTCACACACACACACACACACACACACACACACACACACACACACACACCAAAACAAAAAACTCAAACTACTATTAAATTAAAGGGATCCAGGTGAGAAATTTAGGGTAGTAAGATAAATTGCATGGGGCAAAGACGATATGTAAATATTGAAGCACTCTCTAGAAACGAAATTAGAATATGAAAGAGAATGAAATTCTGAGATACTGAATTTACTTTCAAATATTAAAATAATGAATCTTATTTTCAGTTTTCTAAGAGTCATCTTAATACTAAAGATGTTAGTCTGTAACTGTTAAATTATATAATATATATATTTTTTACAATTGTATTTTTCAATAGAGTGCCTACTGGTAAAAGAATACTGTTTTATTAAAAAGTCTTTTAAATTTTATTCATTCTAGATTTCAATACAAAATTGTTCAACCATGTTTTAAAGACAAAAATGAAACTTGAAAGAAAAACTTGACTTTGTATTTTTCTTCTCTTGATAACTGAAAATAGAAAAGAATAAAAAAAAGAAATGACAAAAAGGAAATTCAATCAGCTATGACTATCGTAAGAGCTACTGACTGCAGAGCTCCATCCTGAAGCCAGATTAATCCCACTCTTCATTGGAGATATTTGTTTTTCTGTCAGTCTTTTTAAAGCTAGAAGTGAATCTGGATTTTTTTAATGGAAAAAATTGAAAAATTGGAGATTTTACAAGGGAGATTTGGGAGTCTGACTCTTCCCCATCTGCGGTCTTCCATGAAAGCCTTTATCTTCGCTGAATTTTGTTTTTTCATTTGTCACAGTAGCAGGACTGTTTTTTTATGAAAATGACATTTGTTTTATGTGTGTGTACACATACACACACCCATATACACATACCTCTACATACTGAGATGGGTTCAATATTCTGAAATTTAATGTGAAAAATCCAATTATATCAGGGAGATTAGTCCTTGATCCCTCCAATGAGTTCACTGAGTTTTGTTCAACTGGTACTGAGTAACTATTTCCTCCCCTGAATAAATCTATCTCTTTTTTTAAAGTATCTATTCCTTTTTTTTTAATCATTTGGGATTAGACCTCTTTATAATATTGACACTGGGCTGATCAAACAATATCCACATCATCACACAAAGCCAAAGAAACACCACCAATGTCAGGATTTAAGATGTTCTATTTGGAAGTTATGTCCTTTTTCTTTCATTCGGATTCTAACTGTCCATTCCCTTATCACCTGTTGGGTTGTTTTTGAAAGTAGAGGTTTTGACAGGAAGGAAAAACAGAAATGACTGAGGCCAAGTTCAAATATTGCTTCCTACTTTATAGCATCTAGTGGTGATCCACATAGGATAAATACACCCTTCACCATTTTGAAATTGTAATCAATTATGACTTTATGCTTAAGGACACACATACACACTTTAATTGCTATTCTATACACCACTTCATGGTGGCCAGGAAGTAACTCTGGAATCTTGGAGGCTCCACCAGCAGAGAATACAGAGGCCAGCCAAGCTGGCAAGACTTTGAGTATAGGTCAGCTGATGGACGATGTGTCTTTTGTCTAATGATGACCCTAGCTAAACTGGGAAAGTCTCATCACCAGATTGGCCTCAGTGTGATGCTTCTCTCCCCACTAATCTGAAAGGCTGACTGTTAAGTTGTTGAGGGGTTTCAGTAACTTCATGGGCGGAAGAAGTACTCTAACAGACAATGCCATGGATCCTTGCAGTATTAAAATCTAATAACACTTTTATTTTCCCAGGGAGGCTTGGCATATCCTGATGGCCCCCATTCCTGCTCCCTGGTCACCCGCAGTATCCTGCCGGGGAGATGAAACATTCCTGCAACATGTTCACTGACACTGAAAAGGCGGGGGAGCAAATGAGTAGCTGCCTTTTTAAGGGAGCAAAGTGCTTTCTCCTCTCCTGGAGTTTCCTGATAAATTCCCTATTGCCTCACTAAATAACAGGAAGGAATAGCATCCTAATTGGAATGAAACCCTTTCACAATTAGCCATGCCCTGACAACCACCACTCTTATGGAAATGCATTCAGCTAACAATCCATGCAGAATTATTTGATTCCTTTATAGCTGACATTTATGCAGTGCTTTCAAGTTTACAAAGCACTTTCTGTGCATTACCTCATTCGAATCTCACAACAATTCTGTGGGGTAGGGCTAGTTCTTCTTCAATCTCATCTGACTCTTTGTGACTCCATTTAGGGTTTTCTTGGCAAAGACGCTGGAGTGGTTTGCCATTTCCTTCTCAGGCTCATTTTAGAGATGAGGAAACTGAGGCAAACCAATGACTTACACAAGGATACCTGGCTAGTAAGTGTCTGAGGCCAGATTTGAACTCACAGAGAGAAGTCTTCCTGACCCTAGGACCAATACACTATCCACTGTAAGTCATAATTATTCTTATTTTACAAATAAACAGAGGATCAGAAAAGTGAAGAGATTTGTCTATGGTCACATGGTCAATAAATAGCAGGGACACACTGTGAAATCTAGTTTTCTCCAGTCGTGAAGACAAGCAGTCTTTCCATCATACCACAATGCTTCTTTGTGAAAATAGGTGGTTGAACCTCCCTGACAATGTCACTCTGGCACAACCTGTAAGATTTTTAACCAACATTCTCACATTTTGGACCTCAACTGGAGGAAATTCTTCTTCCTTTTTCATTTTGGGTGTGCTGGTATACTAACCAGCATAAATGCACACATGTGGACATGTACACCTCTCTATAACATTCATTGTCTAGGGAGTCTGTTTTTATGGGATTTTGTTATAGGTAAAATGGTCTTGAAATGAGGCTTCTTTGGTAAAACACAAACTTCACTTAAAAGAAATTCCACCAAATTCAGAATACTATTCAATATCAAGCTAATAGGAGACTCTTGTATGTCTGAATGTCATCATATGAAAATAATCATATGCATTTACACATTTTTAAATTTTATTTTTGGAGGCATTCAGGGGTTAAATGACTTTCCCGAGATCACACAGCTAGTAAACGTCTGAGGTGAGATTTGAATACAGGTCCTCCTGATTCCAAGACTAGTGCTCTATCTACTGAACCACCTACCAGCCCCTACATGTATTTTTTTTAAAAAGATAAAATAAAAAGGAGGTAGTGTGAAAAAAAGAGAACTAAAAAAAGGAATCAGAATACCTGGGCTGTAGTTATGGCTGGCAGGATGACCTTGTCAAGTTATCAACACATTTCTAGGTTTTATCTCCACCTATAAAATGAGTAGATGACCTCTAAGTAACCTTCCAGCTTAGAGATTCAATGATAAAGTTTGCTCTCTCTTTTTTCCTTCTGTATTTAAATGTAATCATAAAGGCAAATAAAATTAACTTTCTTAATTTTCTTTCTTTTTAATTCAGTTAGCATATGATTGGGGAGACAGAAATGAATATGCTAGCCAAAATTGTGTTTTCACCATTGATACTTTAAGGATATCTAAGTATTATAAACATGGACAACTCAAATAATAATTAGGGGTGAAAATCATATGGAAATTGCTAACAAACTCATCAGAGTGTGTTTAATTATTGCAGTGAAGGGTTAGCAAGAGGATTGGAGCTTACTGGATAAATCTGTTTGCACATGGATTGATATGCTTGTATCATAATTACTCACAGCTGTTGGACTTTCTAAGTTTATTAGGAACTTAATTCCAAAACTTTCATGCTGAAAAGATTGTCTAAAAGGGAAATCTTAGCATGCTGCCAATAATGTAGGCATGGCACATTTTTCTAGCAGCTACTGTCTCTATGATGACTTACAGAGTAGGATCTTTTAAGTTGTACTGTATGTAATGGAGAGATCTTTTAAGTTGTACAGTCGTGTCTAACTTTCCATTCTCCTATTTGAGATTTTCCTGGCAAAAGTACCGGACTGGTTTGCCATTTCCTTCTCTAGCTCATTTTTACAGAGGAGGAAACTGAGACAAATAGTCTTGTGACTTGCATAAGATCATATAACTAGGAAGTGTTTGAGGTTAGATTTGAATTCAGGTCCTCTTGACTCCAGGTCCCATGCTCTATTCAATGCACAACACTGTTGCTCCTTGAAGTAAAACTGAAGTTTAATCCCTTCTCCCCATAACAGCCCTTTGATGCTCTTGAAAGCAGGTATCATTAACCCCCTGAACTTTTTCTTCTCCAGGTTAGACATAATTTATTCCTTCAAACCAATCTTCATACAACAGAGACTTAGATACTATCACCATCCTGACTGCCCTCATCTGGGCACTCAGCAGTTAATCCACAGTTTTCTTAAACTGTGGTGCTCAGAACTGAACACAACATTCCTCTTAATACAGCTGAAATAGAACTGGATTTGAAGTTAGAAGAGCTGAGTACAAATCCTGCTTCTGCTACTGATTAACTGTGTGACTTTGGATAGATTGTTTAACTTATCAGGACCTCAGTTTCTTTACCTGAACAAATGTAGAGGTTGGGCTAGATAGCCTCTCTAGAACTGTAATCCTAAATCCCTGAACTCTAGGCAAATCACTTCAGTCTTCTATGCTCTTGACTCCTTATGTAGAAAATGAAGGAGGTTAAATTAGATGGTCTTTATAAAGGTTCCTTCCAGGTCTAAATGTATGATCCTATAAATAGGCTTGGTACATGTTGTATTCATTTGGAACCTATTTACAGTATAGTGATTCAAATGAACTTTAACCTAAATGCTTCTCATTCCTTTTCACATCAATTGACAACATGTATATGTGCACATATCATCTGTATATTAGATATACAAATAATATGTATACATACTATATACACATATATGCATATATAATTCTCTCTCTCTCATTACAGTATTTGAAGTCAGACAAGTCCCAAGAGATCATCTATATCAATCGCCTAATTCTCTAATTGAAGTACAGAATATAACAAAGGTAATTGGAAAGCTTATTTTCCTTTATAGAGGGACATGTTTGATAGATCTGTGATCCACATAAACATTCCCTCAGTAAGTCATCCATTTATCATTTGTCCATGTTCTCCCTCCAAAAAAAGTCCTTCTTTAGGAGTCCATCTAACACATGTTGAAAGTCTTTCTCTACAGTTCTTGATGCTTCATGAGTATACAAGCTTCCCACTGGTTGTCTCTTCTTGCTAGAGGCTGCTCATTGTCTACACCTTCCCCTGTCCCCTGCCCCACCATGCCCTGCAGAATTTAAGAAAACCATGCAGAACCAAACTGTATGAACTGATGCAGTGTATTTGCATATCCAAGAGATAGTAAGATGATTTTTATTTCAAAGTAAAATTAAAATATCTACTTATAATCATTTGTATTTCAACTACACAGATAGTACTACAAATATCTATCAAGTTATTTAAAATTATTTTTAAAATTTTCTATCCTTGAAATTCCTGGTTTTTCAAGTGTTAAATCCTTTTCTTTTGCTGCATGTTAGACATTACAGTCACACACTGATTTATGCTGACAAATATTTTCTGCTGGATTAAAAGTATCATGGGATATTAGATTTGGATCAAGGATCACCAGACTCTGAGCCCCCTCATTTTATTGATGAGGGAATTGGAATTGAAAGAAGTTAAATGACTGAAGTTTTAAGAATTATCTCTGGAGGCCTACATCACCAGTCTTTCGGCTCCCTTCACTAACAGAATTTATAATTATTCAATAACTGAATAGAAATGTTCTAAGTAACACTCATCACACCACAGTTCGTTGCCCCCTTCAGTAACTTTAATTCTTTATTTTTATTATATCTTTTCGATATACTTCTCTACCTCCTACTTTATTTATCTCTTTTATCTACAATTCACACCATGCTGAGGACCCTTTCTTTCTGGAACCACTCCACACTATCTCCTAACCCTTTCCTCATCCTTTCCACTCTGCCTATTCCATTATGACAGAAATCAGTATCTTCCCTGCTCTTCCACTTCAGTATTTCAGTGGGTCTGTTATCTCAACAACATAAGCATTCCCTCCATTGAATAGTGATAGACACTGAAACTCATCTAAACTTTCTCATCCTGTTTAATGACTGTCCATATTCTCCTCAAATCCTCCAAAGGTGCTTTGCTCAACATGTTGGGAGAGAGCGGTGGGGAAAAGCTGCCTCTGTGTTTCTTGACTTTAAATAGGAACTGAAATCTAGTTTTCTAACAAAGATGGGGAAAGGGTATAATAAGTTGGTGGTGAGGCATTCAAAAGGGAAAGATTGTTGAGTCTGGAATTTTCAATTCTTCACTGATACCCCAAACTCTATAACCTTTGCTTTTGAACTCCTTACCACCCCACTTATTATACCATTTTCCCATCTTTGTTAAGCATTCTCCTTCTTTTAATAACATTAGCATCTGATTTGCAACCCTTCTCTCCTCCCTATTGCTGCTTTTTTTTTGAAAAATCACTTTCATGTACATATTCATGGCATTTCTCATACACAGTTCCTTAACTTCCTCCTTAACTTACTTACTCCACACCTTTACTTCCATTTGACTGCAGCTAGCCATCAGTATGGTCATCACTTTTCCAAGGTCTAATTTTGAAATTCTCCCACCCAAAAATTCCCACCCCCCGCAAACCATGCTTCCTCTCTGCTTGCATCACTCTCTCACTTCCACTGAATCTGCTCTTTGGCATCATGATGACCTCTAGTAGCTGCTCCTTTCTATTCTTCCAAACAATCAATTCTTCTGTAGTATGGTATGAATTCTCTGGGTGCCTTGGAAATTTCAAAAATACTTTCATGATCTCCGAATAAGAAATATAATAGGAATAATGCAAAGTCTTATGTTTGGGTTCAAAAGGAATCAGTTTCACTAGCACAAAGCAAGGATGATGTGGTTAGATAGCAGGTTGTTTAAAAAGAGAAGTGGAATTTTAGGGTACTGAATACTCAATGATCTAATAATACATATGGCATCCAAAAACGGATGTGATTTTAGGCGATAGCAAGAGAGTCACGTGCTTCAGGACTAGAGTGGGTAGTAGTACCCAATTTATTCTGCCCTGGTCAGGTCATACTTGAAGTACTGTGTCAGTCTGGTCATGTTTTCAGAAGGTCATTTATTCAAGATGTCTTCAAGGATTTGAAAGTCTGGTGTGTTGAAAAGACATTATGTGTATTCTTTTTGGTTTCAGAGGAAAGATCCAGGAGTCATGGGTAGAAGATGAAAAGGGAGAAATTTAGATTTAATGCGAGGGAAAGTGTAACAAAGTTACCCAACAATAGAATGGGCTTACTCAGCTAAGTAATGGATTTCCTACTCACTGGAAGTCTTTTAAGCTAAAGCCGAACGTCTACTTATTGGATATTTTATAGAGGATATTCTTGAGATACGTGGTAGAGCTGATGGGCTGTGAGGTCAGTAGGGCCAATTGTTTCTACTATCAATTTATGTTAAATAACCTTAGCAAGACTCTACTACTGCTCTGCAATCTTCTTATTCTCCTATCCACACATTCCGTATTGTGATCCCCACAAGAGACCCTTCAAAGTGAATTTAAATTTGTAAATGAAAACAAGCATATAAGAATGAATTATGTTTCATACTGACATATGGTGACTGTTTTCTTAACATAATTTAGTAGCCCCCCAAATGGTTGATTTCTATTGTCGGTAAAGATGGGGCCGTCTCATATGAAAGGAATTCCAAAGGGCAAAATGAGAATCAGTGGTGTAAGATGCAAAGAGGCAAATTTAGCCTTGGGAAAGAGAAATTTTCTAAACAATTACATAGTAGGACCATGAAGGATTATAGCCCAAAGGTGCCCCCACCCTTGAGCTCATCTAATCCAACCCCCTCATTCTCAGGGTGAGAGAACTGAGATGGAAGAAAAAGCCTAGGGACTTTGTTGTTTATTCTTGGTTCTCCAAGTGGACCACAACATCAGGAAGGTGATGCCATGACTTTTAAATGAATTGGATTTGAGGCATGGAGGTCACCAGCCTCATTCTCTCCTCTGAAGCCATCTGAGTCCAGTGGCAAGATATAGATCAGGATGACTGGAGATGGCCCCAAAGGCAGAGGGAGACCTTGACCTTTTTAAGTTAAGTTCTCTTGCAGGTCTCAGTCTGAGGCAACACCTATTCAGTGATTAAGGTTAGGTAAGAAATGAGGAAATTAACAAGGCAACAAAAGTAACAAGTACCAAAATCTAGATTCAAATCTAGGCCTTCAGAAGCCAAATCCTTTGCTCTTTCCACTTGATCCAGTTGCCTCATAATTAGTGCGCTGCCCTTGAGCTGATTCTTTCTTCTGTTCTTAACCATTCTAAAAAATTTAACTGATGGCTTCTTTCTCCCCATTTGCTGAAGCTAACCAAATGGCCAACTAGTGCTGTGTGGCTACGGCTAAGTATTGCTCACTGTTAACTTTTTTTGTGGGGGAGGGAAGATTGTTCTGTGTTAAAACCTTCTTAATGAAGTCAGTTACGTAAATAAAACCTAATGTTGAAAAAACAAAATTTCAACAGGCAATCAACTCATTTGGCAGCATTGAAGGACAAGCTAAAACACACTCACACCAAGTCATCTAAAAGGCATGTAGACTAGATTTTTCTCCATTGTTTCCGAGGGTTTGTTGCTGCATCCTTCTGAGAACAAAGGAAGCAAGTGTGAACAGTACAGGAGAGAACTCACAAACATGGACTGCAGTGCTTCTCTTTCCATTAGACTATGCTACTGTTTTAAAATATACTTTTATAAAGTCTGGTGTCTGAAATAAAATATAAACATTTATCTGATTAATATAGCCACTTACCAATTTATAATCTTGAATTCAAGAGAAGCATTTAGCTAATTGTGTATGTGATTATTATGTGATTCACAGGAATGTACATGCCATGCATTCATAATTTTAAAAAAACTTACAAAGGAAAAAATACTCCGGTCTTTAAAAAAATATTCTTAAGTTGTTTTTTACTAGAATTTAGTATGATAAGTAATGGACTCTATTTCTTCATAGAAAAAAAAATGAACCTTAAATTTTTTTAAAAAAATATTTTTGAAGAATTAAAATGACAAAATTATTCTCTTGGATTTTAAGGGGTTATTTTTGCTGACCTGAAGCCTATTTGAGACCCTGTAGGTAAAACACATGTACACAAGCACACATGAACATCTTCAATATAAAACAAATAACTTTTATTTATATATTATGTGACAAAGATTATAAATTGAGAAAAATTTTCAGAAGAAAAGTTATAGTACTATGGTATATATAGTATTCAAAATCTCCATACTAGAGGTGAAGTCTGTCCAGAGAAAATGCTCAATTCTCAAGTAAAGTGCTAAGAGAACTCTAGCGTGTGTGACTTGTCTGTTTCAAGTCTTTGAAGCTCAGCCACAGCATGCTGATCTATGGCTCTTCAGAAGTGCTGGGGCTTTGAATTGGGGTGACTAAAGATATGGACCCCCCTGGGTGGGGCAAGGAGAAGGAGAGAGGGAGGGATGGAGGGGGAGTGAAAAGGGGGAAGGATAGGGAGAGAAGGAAAGAGAGACAGAGAAGAAAAAGAGAAAGAGATGGGGAGAGAGCCAGAGAAGGAGGGAGGAGAGAGTGAGAGAAAGGTACAAGAGAAATGGACTGGGGAAGACAGACAGAGAGATCAGATTCCCAGCAGAGACAGAAAGTACTGGAGGTGGGCTCAGAATGCTAAAGCTGCCCTAGGCAGAAGCCTTAAAGGGGTTGAGAGAAGAAGCCAAGACCTTACCCTACAGGAAGGCCTTTAGCACAAATCTTTTCAGACTTTTCAATAAAGATAACACAAGATTTATTTCCATGAAATTGGAGCTACACCAGGTTATTGCTCTGTTACAGAAGTCCAGCTGTGACTATAGCAAATGGAATCATTGAATCAAACATTCTAATCAAAATTTTTTTTTCCCTTTTCCCCCATCAGCAACCCATCAGCAAATGCTTTCTGGGCAAATGAAAGTTTATGAGTATGGGTCCTTCTAAATGCTGAATACTCTGATTCAGTTGTCCTGCTGGGCTGGCCTCTGAATAAAACTGTGGAACCCGAGGGAGCAGCCTGGGGTGCTCAAGCTTAAGTATTTCATGAAAGGACTGTATTTATGGGGCTATCCATTCCATTCACAAAGAAGCACCCCAGGGATTTTGGCACTGGGTCATTTATTTCTAGAGCTAGCCAATCAACTTGCCAGAGGAAAAGAAAAGGCCTATTCTATTGGCTTGGGTACTTTGTAGAATCCTCATTTTAGTAAAACCATTCTGGGCATTTGAAGGGCTATCAGATACACTAAGAAGCATTCTGAAAGTAAGGTATATTGGAGAGAAGGCTGCACTTAGAGCCCAGAAGATCTGGGTTCAAATTTTACCTCTGGGATATACCTGTTCACATCTTCTAAGATTTGTTCCCTGCCCCTCAATCACCATTAGCTGTAAAGTAGTAATGATAACAGCACCTATCTCATAAGGTTATGTGAGGATAAAAAGTAAATAATGTATATAAAGTGTTTTGCAAACCTTGAAGGGCTATGGAAATGTTATTATTTATCGTTTAAAAGATCTCCAATAAGAGTCCAAAGCTGCTGGCCTAGCAACAGAGTCCTAGGAAAATGACTGTGATAGTCAGCATGGTATGGACACAGTATAGATAATAATAGCGTACCTTGCCATCTTTAAAGCACCATATCATTGCGAGTTATTATTATTGTAATGTTTGTTTAATACTTTGCACTTCAATGTGAGAAGTTATACAGCTTTTCTTTAAGGTAGGAGGGAACCAATTACTTCTGAGGCAAGTGACTCCATTTTTTAATAGTTCTAAAGATCAGATCCTTTTATTAAGGAGATCTATTCTGAAGTTTGGATCCAGTCAAAGGGCTGCACTTGATGACCTCAAGGCCACGGGTTCCCCACTCCTGAGTTCGCCACCCTTTTCTTCTTATAGCCAGCTTAAATCTTCCTCTCTTTTATTTGCTTCTCCTATTTTTACCCTCTGGGACCAAGCAGAATAAGTCTATCCTATCTTTATCATGGATTGATGATTTATAGATATTCATGATGAACCTGGGAATCTCAACACTAATTGCTCAATCTATTAGTAATAATTTACTTGAAAAAATGAAAGAAAAGCTTTGTACACCAAAGGCAAATCTCAGCTACCAAGAGTTTCTCCTACTCTGGAAGACTATGTATATTCCATCACTTGACTAGAAGAACTGCTTCAACAAGCTGAGCTCTTTGCATCCACCTGTTATCTTTTGTCCCAAGTGGAAACCTGCAGCATCAAAAAAATCCAGTTCCAGTTTGTCTCTGGCAGACTAGGTGAGGAGATGGGCAGGAATTGTAGTCTAAGTGGCAAATGTTTTGGGCACCATGAAAGAGTTTAGTAGAAGGCTCACTAAGGCCCACAACCATTGCCTTCACTGTATCCAAACTAATGAAATTTCCAACAAGTAGAAGTTGCTAAAATGAGGCAAGTTGCAAAGAAAAAAGAAATGAAAGCTTTACTTCTGCCTTTCTCAGAACAATCATCTTGAAAGTATACTGGCATTTATTCTTTATCTGAGGACGTATTGAGTATTGGCAAGACACAACAAGCAGTACATTTCCAGGTGATTATAATACACCCTGGGTGGTGTTATAAGGCAGAAGTGGTGCAATAATTTCCCTGAAACACAGTGCCTAGAGAGTTTTATTGCTTTAATGTAGTTGACTGTCTATATAACAATGAGGAAACTAGACATGTGTATTTACTGGCTACTGTAAAGGTGAACATGGGACATTATTATCACCCTATCAGTAAGGCTTGAACACGCACAGAGTTTGAAAAACACTTCCCAATTTATGTTCTGCTATGAAGCTAATTCACAGGTTCTGCCCTTCTGGATTTTCCATGCCTGATCTCAATTGATTTTGCCCAGAGGAATTACAGTGAGACATCAATCAACTTAACAAAATTTTTTGAGTGCCTAATGCGTGCAACGGACTAGCAGAGATACTGTGGGGAAAATCCAAAGGGCTAGAATACATGCCTTCATCACAACCAATAGCCCACTCAAAGGTTTAAATCTTGCCCCCATCCCCTCCTCCCTCCAATCTGTCTTTCTCACTGCTGTTGACTATTCTCTCTATGCCCAGATGTGGCTATGTCACTCTTCTGCTTAGCACCTTTTCGAGTTCAATGTTGACACGGAGTAAAATTCAAATACCATTGCCTGTGACATTTAAGGTCATTTGTAATCAGGTATCGCCCCATTTTCCCAGTCTTCTCTCACACTGTGCTTTTATAGGACAAAGTACTCTTCTCTTTCCTATCTACTTCCATACATACTTTGACTTGGTATTACATAATGTCTGAAATGTCTTTCCCTTGCTCATTTGCTGAATATCTGTCCATCTTTAAGGACTAACTCAAATAGAAGCTTCTCTAAGAAGCCTTTCCTGTCCCCCACTCTGACCCTGTACTTCAGGTAAGATTAAGCATGGACTTCTCTTTCGATGACAACCACATAGTTAGGCAGAGCTTGAAGGTGTACAAAGAACTTTTGCTACAAGTACCCAGTGAGTCAGGTACTGAATAGCTGACATATGCTTCAGGATTATAAAGCACTTTCACCAACATCATTTCAATAGATTCTAAAGTTGACTTCAAGGTAGAGAAATCAAATGTCCTTCCTTTGTAGGTAAAGAGAGGCTGAAACTGGTTAAAAGACTTGTCCAAGATCATAAAGTTGTTAGGGGCAGTGTCAGGACTGGGACCCAGGTATTTTAGCTTCAAGCCCTATAGTTTTTGCACTTTTCCTTTGTTATGTAGTTTTAAGTCTCGGATCCCAAATATACTAATTTGCATCTATATATTAAAATGTAATTTTTTTATGTTACATTAGGAGAACCAGTATATAGTAGTTGCTAGGGTTGGTCATAAGTGGCACAATGGACAGAGTGCCATGCGTGGAGTCATGTAGAACTGAGTTCCAATCTAACCGCAGACCTTTACTAGCTGGGTGACCCTGGGCAAAACACTTAACCCTGTTTGCCTCAGTTTCCTCATCTGTAAAATAAGCTGAAGAAGGAATTAGGAAACCACACCAGTATCTTTGCCAAGAAAACGCTAAAGAGTCATAAAGAATGGCTCATGAAGAGTTAGACATGACCAAATACATCTAAAGGACAAGCACTAGCCTAGAGTCAAAAGAACATGAATTCAGGTTCTGTATCTGATGATATTGGCTTTGTGACCTTGGGTTTACCTTTAATCTAGCCCAGAAAATTTTCTAAGACCATAAACTGCAGAAAAGGTGCAGGCCTATATTGGCAGGGGGAGTTCTTCACTTGCAATGAAAGCAGAAGTCCAGTCAAAGGAAAAAAAGATGGTGTATAAGAAAATATAACTAAAAAGAAAAGTAAACGATGAAATGTCAAATGGATGGTGACAAGAGCACTATTAGAATTCAGGAGAAATCATAGTGGACTGGAATAACGTGGAAAGGCTTCACCAAGGTGTAGGTTGTTGGATGCTGAAGGATTCGTGGAATTGAAAAAGGCAGAGAAAGGAAGGAGGGAAGGCACTCCAGAGGAGAAAAATTGCCTGAGTATTTTCAAAAAACTTGAGAACACTAAATAAGTAGTGGGAGAAAAGACTGGAAAGCTAGTTTGGGCACAGAAAGTCTAAAGTGCTAGGCAAAGAAACTGGAAATTAATTCCATAACAATAAGAAGCCATCAGAGAGTTCTGAACATATGAGGTGGGGGGAAAGATAAAAGTAGCATTTTAGGAAAGATGAATCTGGTGATAAGATGCCACTTGGCATAGCGCATGGAGACTAGTCTGGGAGTCAGAAAGATTCAGCTTCAAATCCTAATCTGACACATCCTGGCTGTGTGACCCTGGGCAAATCACTTAATCTCTCAGTGCCCCAGACATCTATCAATTCAACAAGCATTTGTTAAGCACCTACTAGGGACCAGCATTAAGATTATGTTGTCAACAATTCTTGATGTATATTAGTAGAGGGAATTTTCCCCCAGGAGTGACCATGGTGTATAGGATAGATCCCATCTTCAACTTTTGTTTCTAGACCAACTTCATGTTACTTTCCCTCATGTACTGTGCATTCTAAGCATGTTGGCCTAGTTTTCCCCTATTCATGACATTGTATCTCTTGTCTTTTCTGATATTATGCCTTTTTTTTCCTCAGCCTCACAGAACTCCCATCTCTCTTCAAGAATTAGTTCAGGTACTATCTCAAATGAGGTCTTTCTTGATCTCAAGGAAGTGTTATTGCCCCTACCCACCCACCCAAAAAAAGTCCTTCGTATTTCCATTTCAAATATTTTGTATGACAAACATCATGGAATGGGGGATAAAGAACCAGCCTCAGAACCGGGATGATCAGAGCTCATGTCCTTATATTTGACACGTGGTGGCTATAGGATTCTGGTTAAGTCACTCAGCATTCTAGGTAGCTCTCCAAGACAAAAACATTGTGTGTGGGGTGGGGTAAAGTGACAAGTGACCTACAATGATAGGGGAAATTTCCTCATCTGGAAGTTCCCTATACCATTAAAATCACGGGCCCAATCCTTACCTCCAGTTGTATTGACTAATCAACATACAGGTTCCTCCCTTTCCCTCTCCTCCCCTTCCCTTTTTCCCCAATCATATGTAGATAACAGTGACTGTTTCCTTTTTGTTTTCAGCACAAAGGATAGTGCCTGGAACACAGTGGGTGTGTAACAAATGTTTGTTGCATTTAATAGCTAGAAGAGGTTAGAGCTTGGAATTAGAGAGACCGACAACTAGGCAACTGCAGTAGGCTAGCTTGGGTTGATAATGGCCACAACTAATGTGGTGATACTTTGAATGAAAGAAAGGGATAAATGAAGGAAGCTCTGAAAAGGAAGATTTCTTGGGAATTTAACCCTAAACATAGAAATCACATATTTCACTCTTCTGAATTTTTAGAATCCAACACCCAGGATACAGAGCAGGAAGGAACCTCAGCAGTCATCTAATCCAACTCCCTCATTTTACAGACGAGGAAAATGAGGTTTGTGGAGGTGAAGTGAGCTGTCCAAGATCACATAGGTCAATGTGTGTCAGGGCGCTGGTCTTCTGACTCCAGAGGCAGTACTCTTTCTCCTGTGCCATTTAATACTACAGACCTGTGATTTTGTTAGTCTGGGAACTTCTGTGGAAACTAATCTCAGAGAGGCTGAGTAATACCCTCATGCTCACCCCACTGGTAATTATCAGAGATGGAACTGAAATCCAGGTCTTCCTGATTCTATGCTCTCACCCCAAATAATCTCAGGATCCTAATGCCTCCTCTCCCTCTGCTTCTCAATCCATTCTAACAACCCACAAATATTTATTCAACATCTGCTATGTGGCAGACGCTGTACTAGGCACTCAAGATACAAATAAAGTGAATGAAATAACCCCCCCCCCAACACACATACAGTAGGGACTAAATCAATGTTTGTTTGGGTTTGTGTTGTGGTTGTTGTTAATGATGGTGACAATGATAGCATTATGGACAGTTACCCATTACAGGATTCCATTGACCACATATTGGTCAATATTAGCCCAATAACTCACTTTTTCTCTTAGTTTGTAAAGTAATGCACATAAAAATCAAGAAATCAATAAAGAATTTGATAAGAAATTTCCAATAACTCCCAAGACTGGTTGCTTGGAATATTAGCTTTTCTTAGGTATTGGTGTAAAACTGGGAGATCTTGAACATTTGCTCTAATTCTCTAAGAACCATTTTTAGCAGTTAGCTATTGATTTAATTTAATAAACTACAGGCTTGCTTTATCTTTTATCCACTCTATCAAGGTCACAAATTATACCTCTTTCCTTCTCAAACTGCCAAAAAGGTCTCTCAGGAGCTAATGTCACTGCAACACCTTGCTTTCACAAGGGGGTGGAGCTGGCACCCTTTTTTACACTAGACCAAAGGAACATTTTCATACGAATAGCCTAAGGCACATCAATTGTCCACCTGGGACGCTGAATTTGTCTTGGAGATAGAAAGTCAGGGTTTTTCTCTTTAAAGAATCACAGAATATTAAAGTCAAAAAGAACCTCATCTAGTTTAAATCTCTTATTTTCATTGGTTAGGAAACTGAGATAGAAAGACTCCATAATACCTTATAGTCTTAGTGTGCTTTTACTTATACTATCCCATGGGATCATGGATCTAGAACTGGAAGGGATGTCAGAGGTTCAACCTCCTTATTTTACAGTGGAGGAAACTGAGGTCCAGGGAAGCTAAGTGACTTGTACAGAATCATAGAGGTAGTAAGAGTCAGAGGTAGGCTCTGAACTCAGGTCTTCTTACTCCAGAGCTAGTGTTCCTTCCCCTGGGTCATGTTGTATTACTTAAAGCTCACAGGGAAGAAAAAACAAAACAACACATGTCATTTGATCTTTATGCACAGAAGTGTCAAACATCCTGCTGGGTGGCTCTCCAGTGCAGCCCTCGCTGGATTAAAATGTAATTGAGAAATATTTAACAAAATAAATGAAAATTCAATAGAACATAGAGCTGTATGACCTGGAAAAGTCACTTAACTCTGTGTGCCTCAGTTCCTCCTCTGTAACATGAGCTAGAGAAGGAATGGCAAACCATTCTGGTATCTCTGCCAAGAAAACCCCAAATGTGTTTGTCAATATTAGAAACAAATGAAATGAATGAACAACATGTTAATATGTGGTTTTCTAAGTCAACATGTGACCCTCATGAATCTCTATGTATGGTTTAAATTGCCCTGTTTCTACATGAGTTTGATTCAACTGCTCATTCTAAACCAGTGAGGTAGAAAAGGCTTCTCTACAGATGAGGAAACCAAGTCTTAGAAAGTTAAGTCACTTGGCCAAGTTTTTTATCAGGTGACAAAGCAAAGATTTGAACCCAGATTTTCTGTAGCCAAGTCTCTCTACTATATTATCAAACCTCTTTCCAAAGTAGTGACAACTAGCATCTGTCTTGGCAAAGGGAGCAAAGAATAAGGCTTTTAAAAGAAACCTATACATCATCTAAGAGTGTTAAGTATTCAGACCTAGAGCCAAGGCAGTTTATAGCTGAAATTACTGTTTTCTTTACCATATTGCCTTATCTCTTTTTAACAAGTCTTACTTACTAGAATAATTGCACTGACTTCAATCCATTATCCACAGATTAATTCATTATATTGATTTAAACTTTGGGTAAATGAATGAGTTTTAACAACCCTCCCTTCTATTTTACAAATTGACACTGTCAAACAAATGTGTGCTGTTTTTATGGAGGTCCACATTCATGAAATACAAGTAAATGAAGATATTTCCTTTTCCAGACTAGAGGTTTGTAATAAGGCATGGCTCACAGTGGAAGAGGGAAAAGAAAGAGATAGATGGAGAAATGTAGGTGATGTGGAAATGAAAAGTATCCATGAGTGTGTGTGTGTGTGTGTGTGTTATATGAAACACATATTTAGGTTAAGAAAAGTAATCACAGGTAATAAACAAGCATTTTTTCTTTTGTTATTCTGGGAAAATCAAAATGAAAGAGGGAAGAAGTAGAAAGTATGACACAGTAAACATCAGCACTAAAAGTCAATGCCATTACCTCACTTCTAGAGAACTGGGAAACATTTTCACAAATAAAATGGGATTTCTTAAGATCTTTGGGTGTTGTAAGAGCTAAAGAAATATACTGGAAAGAACTGGAGACAGACATAGTGGAATGGGACTCAGAGAACCTGTCACTTACAAGCCCTGTGACTTTAAAAAAGTTATTTAACATTCTCTGGGCCTCAGTTTCCTAACTGGTAAAATGAAAGGGTTGGCCAAATGATCTCTAAGGTTCTTTTCAGCTTTGAATATTTGATATATTATCCTATGAAGTTGTGAGGGAAAGGGAAAAAATGAATGTTTGATATGTAGAGCATGGAGAGATAGATGGTCTAGAGACTAGAGTGGGGTCATAAGAAGGCAGGAAAAGTTGGTTTGATTGAATAGACAAGATGAGATTAGGGAAGGCATACAGGAGAGTATAAAGTGCCTGTGTGCTGCTTCTCTATTGCTTCCTTCCAGGTAAAGCCAAATGCAAAAGGAAAAGAGAAACCTATTCACACTGTTATTTTCTCTGAAGCCATAGTGCTTCAGAACCAAACCAAACAAACAAGCAAACATATACCAAGAACAAATAAAATATGGCAAAAAAAAAAAGAAATAAATCCAAACTCTGGGTAAAAAATCCACAGCAAATAATATACATTTAAAGCAGGTTAAATCTGGAACATAAGCTACTAGGCGGGGGCCCTGCAGCAAATTCTAAATAACCTGCTACTCCAGGCTTCTCTTTAGTAGAATATATTCGTGTGTTTTATTTTTTGCTAAATTTGATTCTGCAGGATTTTTAAAGAACTATTTTAAAGAAGGTTTGCCCAGAAGTCTTTCTTTTCAGTTGTGCCTTCCACATGTAGAAACATTTCTAGCATATTTCACTAGGAAGCAAAGAGGAGACAGCAGAAAGCCAGTCACAGAAAGACTATATCTATTCTATAACAATGGAAAAAAGGAAAGGTAGACAGAAGCAAACCAACAAACAAATTAAAACAAAACAAAACAAAGATAAAGCAATGAAATTTCTACTGCAGCAGCTCCTCTTTGTTTGAATTGCTATATTATGCACAGAAGAGAATCTCTCTCAAGCTGTTGTCCCCTTCCTCCCTATGGAAGGCTTGTCATTTTCATCACAGGAAACACTAAACCATTGTTGACTGGTTTGGGAGATTTTCAAAAATACATTGTACTTGGGGGCAGATACAACATTTTAGGAGAAACTTGAACATTACAAACTGGGGGGAAACCATTTCCTTCACTATCTTTCTAAAGTCTCATTGGGAGAATGGAAGTGAAAAGCCAATTATGAGCAAGACTTTGTCAAAAGGAAACTGTCATCACATTTCTTAATAAAGATGATGAGTGGTTTGTCACAGATGAAGGTGATTTTCATGTAATATGTTTTTCATTATAAATCACTAAGAAGACCAACCTGGGCCTGGCAGTTCAATAAGATGCAGCAGACAGCTCATCTGGGGTGATGTTGCCAGAGGTAAAAGGGAGGTTTTGACTCAACTCATAATTTCCATCATTTTGTTATGTCAATGCATATTTTTGAAGACCAACATGGTTTTTATTACACGCTGGCTCCAAGTGAGGCAAGCTTGGGCCACAGTTCCTGACCCATTGGCTTGAGTTTTCTCCTTGTCCTATTAAAAAAAAAACTTTCCATTTCTTAACCTCCTCTTGGGCATCTCAATGCAGAGAACAATTCTTGTTTGGGAGCCTAGAATTGGCCATCCTGATCACATGTCCAAACCAACAAAGCTGATGTTTGCTTTTTAATAATTAGATTTAATAACTAGAATAGGACAAAAGTATAAACATAATTAATTTCTCAATTTCACCCAGTTTGCTTGTATTAATAAAGATAAATTACAAATGTGTTCAAAACTGACACGCTTATGTAATCTTATTAAGATCCAGTATATAAAATAGTGTAAACATATGCAGCTGTCAGCAGGAATCTCTCATGAATATACAGATACATCGGCTTAAATACTTTTTTTCCTTAGAGATTTTGATATAACATGAACTTTTAAAGAGAAGCTATAAGTAATGGAGCCAATTCCATAGCCCACTCATCAGATAACTGTTAGTTATGACCTCACAGAATCCATCCTCCAGAGGATTACCAAGAAGAAAGGAGATGGCAGGACCCTATTTTAATTTCCGAAATAGACATAGGGCATAAAAGGCATTTCCCTGTCCCCACATAATTTTTCCAAGGATACATAGTGAACAGAGTACTGGGCCTGGAGCCAAGAAGATTTGAGCAAACCCTAACTCCTATACTTACTAGTTCTGTGACAGTGGGCAAGTCACTTAACTGTAATTGCCTCTATGTCCTCATCTGTAAAATGGGAGATAATAACAGCACCTACCTCCTTGTGAAGACCAAATGAAATAATAATTGTAAAGCATTTAGTGCTGTGCCTGGCAACATAAGTACTACACAAATGTTAGCTATCTTTTTCTACCAAATTTCTGATGTTTTTCCTATGCATTTGTCTCAGTCTATCCCCATAGAGATGCTATTAGGATCAGATGAGAAAATGTTTGACAGTGCTTTGAAAGCATAAAGTAGTTTACGCACACAAATATTTCTGTAATACCTAAATGAGTCTCTGATTTCACTCATGCAGACTGTAACCCCTTCATGGCTTTTTACCCTCTTGTTTCTCACCTGTGATCTCCAATAAATTCTCCATGAGGGAGTTGACTCAATCTGCTGGATATGGATAAGGTGGGAAAGATTTGTGTTCTTCAGGTCTCTTAACACTTCATGGGTACCAGTATGAAACACAAGTTCAGGCCTCCCATTGACACTTGCCATGAATGATCCATCCCCTTTTCTGGTCATGTATTTCTTTGATGAAATCTTTAACACTGTCTCATGCATGCAATTTGGCTAGTTTCAGTTAGGGAAAGTCAAGATGGATCACTTTCCATTCCTCTAACAGTATGCAGACTTGATAGTCAGT
This sequence comes from Bettongia penicillata ogilbyi, assembly GCA_023548195.1. Taxonomy (NCBI): domain Eukaryota; kingdom Metazoa; phylum Chordata; class Mammalia; order Diprotodontia; family Potoroidae; genus Bettongia; species Bettongia penicillata. The sequence goes on from JAJHZJ010000090.1 coordinate 13,390,274, forward strand.
GGATAAAGGTTTCATAGTTAGAGGACCATTGAGACCCTCATCATCTTACCTGAACAATTACAATAGCTTCCTAAATGGTCTCTCTAATTCCCATCTCTTCAATCTGGCTACCACACAGCTTTCAAATTAATACTCTTAAAGTCCAGATCTGAGCATATGACTCTTCTTCTCAGGAAGCTTTAGCAGTTCCCTATTGTCTCTAAAATAAAATATCAAGACCTCTATTTGGCATTTGAAATCTTTATAATTTGGTACCAATCTATGTTGCCAGGCTTAACTGCTCCTCAAATACTCTATAATGTAATCATCAAACTACCCTACTTGCTGCTGTTCTTGCTGCAGTCCATCTCCTGCTTCCGTGCCTTCTTTCTCTCTACCTCCATCTCTTGGAATTCCCTAGCTCTCAACAAGGTATACCACTTCTTAAAAGAAATCTTTCCTGGGGTCTTAGAGGTAGTGAGGCAAAGAGAACTCCAGATTTCAGTGGAGCACTATGGATAAGTGAATGCCCCTTTTTTCCCAACCAGATTTCTCTTTTTAAAACATTGAGCCTCTTAGTATGGCTTGAAGACAGTACCAGTTATCACCTGAGTGATACATCTTCCACAGTATACTGACTAGCACTTAGTAGGTGCTTAATGTTTATCAACTGAGGATTGACAAAATATTAGTATTTCATGTGCAAAAAAAGTAGAATTAATTTGTCCTTTAGAACATTTCTTCCTGAATATTTTGAGAAGCACAGTTTTCCAGAAATTTAAGAAGAAAAAATACAAAATTTACATCAAATGTCCTTTGAGTTGAACTTCAAATCCTTAAGAATGTTATTTATAAAAAAGGGACATATTCTCAACCAATTCCTATTCCACCTAATAAATGAAGATGAACCTTCATTGGTCCAAAAGACTTATACTGATTTTAAATACCGTCTTTAGATATTTTCAATGAGTATGTTATAAGAACCATCAAAAGCTTCTGAATATCTATCCTGATAATGCTTGAGGGCACGACCTCAGGAACTTGTGACTCCTCTTATAAAGTGACTTACAAAGCACAGTCTAGTTGAACCTCATCCACATTATTTAAATAAATGATCATTCCTGTGGCAACATTATCCTGACTACATGTGCTGTAGTTAGACCTAACAGCAGGCCTGAATTACACAGCAGGTCATCAGAATGCCCTGGATAACACTGCTACCCACCATATTATTGACCTCTGAGGAGGTTAACAGGCATTTATTGATTCATTATATTTAATGCAACTCAGCACTACAAAAACCCACTATATTTTATTCATTATTAATTGTATTTCATTTCTAATGATCCCAAAAGGATTTCCAAAAGCCGTACAAAAACAGCTTCTACACACACACACACACACACACACACACACACACACACGACGGTAGCTGTGTGATAGCCATAAATGCACTGAACATCTCAGGGAGGTTACAGATGAAGTCAATAGGCAAGACTCCATTGGTACAGAAGGTTAACAAAGTCATGCTGAAACTCAGATCCCAGGATTGATAGAGGACCTATATTTCTATTTACATTCCAAACAGGAATCTTCCAAACATACATGAAACTAAGGCATTAACAGATATGAAGATGATCTCTTGACCATTAGCACTTTCCTGAAGTGATCATTAGAGAATGCCCTTTGTAGTACTATTAGCAAGGGATGTACAGTACTCTGAGTTGTTTTTTCCCCCAGAGAATAAGGGTAGGGCAATATGATGAGAATTTTGCATTGAACCATCTGCATACTCTCAGCCAGTCTTCCTCATCCTATCTCTCCCAAGTGTATACATATATTTACAGATTAAATCAGCAGATACTCTAGTTAACAAAGACTGTTGGTCTATGCAAAAAAAAAAAAAAATGGTAGGTTGTCCCATAGTAGCATGATCCCGCAACCTCCCATTTAGCAAAATGGGTGAATGTCCCAACTTGAAACTCTGGTGGGAGAAAACTGATGGGAGCAGCTGTATTAGCACCAAAAAATATTTTTGGAATATATTCACAACTTCACCTTTTACTTTCAAATTTCTGACTGAAGTGAAGTTGATCACTTTTATATCTTCATCTTTATTAGGAGCCAAATATTTTCTAAATACCAGCTCTGCTCACTGACCCATACTGAAAACACACTGGAATTACCTCCAATAAAAGCTTAATCTTTCTGGTTTTATGGATTCTGATGTGTGTAGGTCAAAGACTTGAGGTCACTGAAATGTTGAGATGATTCCTAGAGCAATAATTTTCATCTAAGAGGAAGGTAAGTAGCAAGCTCTCTGGATCACTATTGCTTCAGATTGAGTTTTCAAGTAATCAGAGGTTGTCTTGGAGCTGGCTGACACTATTATTTGAGAAATTTCAAGCTTTCAAATAGTTGTTAGCATTAACAATATTTAAAAAAAACATCCTTAGGGAAGCCTTTCCTCACTCCCCCCTAATTTTATTGCTTTTCCACTGCTGATTATTTCTAATTTATCCTGTATATAGCTTTTTTATACATAGTTGTTTGCATGTTGTCAGACTCTGAGCTCCTTTGGATGAGCTCACAGGAGAAGGTCTCCCATTGCATCTGGGGCCATCTGCTGTCGTCCGGATCTATATCTCCCTGCTGGAACCAAATGGAGAAAGAAAATACAGCCCTTCCTCACTTAAATCATTTGAATGTCATGGCATCACCTTCCTGACGTCATGATCCTGTTCAAGAACGAAGAACAGACAGCAACGATAACAGGAGAGTCAAGACTGTCTTCTAACTTTCCTTGTGTCCTCAGAGCTTAGCACTCTGCTTGTCACTCAGGGGCATTTAATAAATTTTTATGTACTGTCTAGAAGCCAAGCAACCATCCACAAGCCTCCAAAAATCTTTCAAAGATGAGTGATTCAGCAGAATCTGGCCCTTCTGTTGTTACATGCGAAAGGGATGAAATTAGTCCCAGAGCAAATGCTCAAATAGCTTAAGACCTATATTTAGGTTTAAAAAAATCAACTATACCACAAGCTATATAACCACAGCGGAAGGAATGTTTATTTTCTGAATGTTCTGCTCTAACCAATCCAAAGCAGATGAAGAGAAAATTTACTTCTCAGGACCAAATGGCCCTACTTGCTGCTCCCTGTACCCATTTATTTCCTTCCTTTCTGCCTTTGCACAAGTTGTGGGCCCATGCCTGGAAGGTATTCTCTCTTCCTTCCTCTTAGAATTCTTAGCTTCTTTCAAGGCTTCCATCAAAGGCTACCTCCAGCAGAAGGCCTTTCCCACCGGCCCAACTGTTGAAGCTGCCTTCCTCTACCAATAACTTCATAGATTGTGTATATTTATTCTTCTATAAATGTTGTCCACACTCCCTCTCCCCACTCCCCAATACAAAGATTCTTCACCTTTTTCCTTTTTTGGTACCATGAATCTCTTTGGCAATCGGGTGAGCCCTTCTCATTATAATGCTTTTAGGTGATTGAAAGAAACACTAAATTTCAGGTAAAGATCAGTGAAAATAAATAAATAATATCTCCCACAGCCATCAGAATCCTTGCTCCAATCTAACAAATTTCTCCAAGGCACAGGTGAATATATTTTTTTCTTTGTCTCATTATGGTCTAGCATGGCTCCCTATCTAGCAAAAGCTTAATTAATGCTTGTTGAATGGGGTGGATGGATGGATGAATGAATAAATGAACACAATGGAGCAAGACCTCTCACTTCTAAAAGCATTTACAATTCTTACAATAGCAAGAAAGTAACAGGAAGAAGAATGTGCCACTAACTATCCTTGTGTCCTCCGGCAAGTCACTTTATCTCTCTAGGTTTTATTGAGTGCCCACTCCTGCTTGTGCCAGGTGCTGTGCTAAGCGATGAAGGTACAAAGACAAAAATGAAACAATCAGGTCCTCAGGCAACTTAAGTGCCAGGATAGGCCTATGTGATTTCTAAGATCCCATTCTGTTCATTGGACTCAATGAAATAATTACTCCTTAAGTGCAAAATTTCCCATTTTTATGCTATAGGGAAAAATGCTGTAGGGAGAGTTGCCTGTGTTAAAGAAATACAGGATTGGTTTTCTACCCATAAGTCAATTTCAGCTCAGTGTTCTACACATTCACAGCACAAATAGGAGCTTTTTCTATTTTGCACCAATGAAATTTGAGGAATTAAAAACTGAATGGGGGTTTTCAGGAACATAGTGGAATTGCCTTTTTAATAATAGATTTGGTTCCTCTAATCCGTTCTTAATCTAATTAAGACAATGAAAAGCATCTCAGAAAATGTTAAGAATGGTATAAACAAAGAAAGCAATAAAGTGATCAGTTTACACCCCATCAAATTAACTCACAGCCTGAGAGCCATTCTTATTTGCTGTTACATTTTTACAATTTAACAAATGTTTCCATGCGACTTCCACTGTTTCATCCTGAGATCAAGAGCAGACTGTGAAACTCCTAATTCTGAAGAGCCTGTGAATGCGGAGCAAAGCAATACCCAGTGTGTGATCATGGAACCCTACAAATTAATGCTAACATATCCAGTAAGCAAGATAATAATTAAATGGTAAAGCCTTCTGCATTGAAAACAGGAATGGTGTTATTAATACCCACATGGGCACCAAAACAAACAATGCTGATGGAATTTAATTAAACGATTTTATGACCATATATTCTTTGCTAGATCAGCTGATTACACTGGTTAACACTGTACGTGCTTTTATCTTTGGGACCCAAGAATAGTTTAACTTTGAATCAAACATTTCCGATGAACCTCCAAGGATGAGGTCCTGTCCTCTGCTTACCCTAGCTTTGCCATAAACGCCCAGGTGGTTTTTGTTCTGTTTTGCTTGCTTGTTGGTTCTGTGAGCATGGAAAATTATCTGCCAATAAAATGATTTGCTTTTTGAAAGAAAAGTAATCCAGAAATGGTATTCCATAATTATGAGTAGAATAACTTGTATTCTTATCCTGCAATAACACAGATACTTCTAGAAACTTCTGTAGTATCAGGAAGCATGAAAAAGATAAGATTTACATAATGCTTTAAAGATTATAAAGCATTTTATCCATATATCTTGTTTAATTCTTACAGTATCCCTTTGGGAAGGTAAGGGTTTTTATCCCCATTTTACAGAAGAGGAAACAAATTCAGAGAACTAAATAAGAAAGAGGACATGGAGCCATTAAGTGTGTGAGGTAGCTTTCAAACTCAAGTCCTCCTGACACCACTCAGTATCCTATCACCTATATATCGCACCATATCTCTTAAGACTGAACGTGGTTTTTGGTTGAATCAGGGGAATTCACATTTATCATATGTATCATATTTTAAAATCATAACATAGGCAAGAGCATCATTTAATGTCTATTTTTCCAGAATAAAAATACATGAAAGAATGATTAGTCATAGGTACCAAATTAATCTCAATCAAGAAAGATTGAACAAAGATTTTTGCAACACATTGTGACTTGACTAACTTCTTTTGTAAATAAATCCCATGCTCCAAAGGGGAACTGTGGTCCATTACATCTTTCACAATCAGTCCTGATATAGGTGTGGTTACCCCCCTAATATTTACAGTTAATGAATACATTAGGGAAAATTAGAGAGTGAATTATATAGTCCTAAAAACAAATCCTCTCCTTTTTTTTCAGGTCTTTCCCTTCCCTACCACACACAAACACATTCTTCATGATAATAGCACAGTCTAGAATTGAAATATCGTTATAATAAAAATCCTTATTAGGAAGCAAAATGTATTTTTGTACTGAAACAAGATGAAGTTGTTAGTTTAGAATTTTTATGAGCATTGTCATGTAAGCTGAGCAGTCTACATAAATTATCATTTTCCCCTTATGGTCCTAGTTTACATAAACATAACTAATATGAAGGATTCTGGTCCCCCACAGTGCCTGAATGATGAGACAAAGCAACTCTCTAGTTATGGCTACCAGTGGTGATAAAAAACAAAGATGATCCATGTTTACCCTCCTGCATCCCTCTGACATAGGAATCAGATTTATATTACGAATTTGCCCAAGTAGAATCTAACGCTTTTTCCCAGGTCAAGAACTATAGATCATCTTATTCAATGCTTTGTGTTTAATTCAATTCTTTTAAACAAATATTTATTAATCACAAAGACAACAAAAGGTTCTACCTCTCAAGAAGCTAACTTCTTACTAGGAGGATATAGCACATAGACAAGTAAGTTAATACAAATTACATGTAAAACAATAGGAAAATATTTCAAGACAGTTGTTTAGTTCTCTTTGACATTCCATGACAGCATTTGGGGTTTTCTTGGCTAAGATACTGGAATAGTTTGCATTTCTTTCTCTACCTCATTTTACAGATGAGGAAACTGAAGGAAACAGAGGTTAAGTGACTTGCCCAGGATCACACAGCTAGGAAGTATCTGAGGTCAAATTCAAGTTCAAGTCTCCCTGACTCCAGGCGCAGGGCTCTATCTGCTGTGCCATTTAGCTGCTCTGATTTCAAGGCAGAGTGCTACTAATTGGTAGCATGAGGAAGGGTATCTTGGAGGTGGTGGCATCTGATTTATGTTTGAAGGAAGCTAGGGATTCTTCAAGGAGGAAATGAAGAGGTAACTCATCCCAGATACATGGAAAGACTGAAGTCCAAGAAAGGCAGCAAAGAATGGCACAAAAAGCATTGAATTTAGTCAGAGGGCTTTGGTTTGAATCATAGATAAAAAAAACCTGAAATGGACCACAGAGGCTATACAATCATTTTATAAATAAGGAAACTTATGACCAGAGGGATTAAATAACTTGCCCAAAGTCACTCAATTAGCAAGTGGAAGAGCCAGGATTTGAACCTAGGAACTCTGCCACTGAATTCAGAGCTCTTTTTTCCATAGCTTGTAGTCCTTCTTGGGTAATTTCATCATTTTTGGAATGAGCTCCTTCTTCATTCCTTCCTTGAAGTACCCCTAGCCTAAGCCTCCAGGGTCTGAGGCACAATGGACACTTCTTTTGTGAATGGCTTCCCTTAGATCCAGTCTAAACATCTTCAATTTTCCATCTAAAAATGAATCTAATTATTAGAAATTCTCTGGTACATGTTTCATTTCTGAACAAGTCTCTTGAAAAAGGTTCAAATGCTAACCATTTGACAACTTTAAGGCAGTATTACTTGTGAAGGGATAGCCGTGTCACATAGCAAGCCTAATGGGAATCAGACATTAAAGTTCTGAAAAATTCAGCATGTTGTACATATGCTACATTTATGTACCATGCTTGCATTCAATGTATGCTGTTTGCCAAATAGAACTCAATGAGTCCAAATGAAATTAATGAAGGGTGTAAAAATGACAGCTATATGACATATTTCAAATCTCTATTTGACATTTACAACTTTTAAAAGTTATTTTTAAATACTGCAGTGTTTAAAATGTATTGAATATGTCATATGCCACTAAGCTATTGTTGGATGACTGGGTAATATAGCCATGCCAATTAATATAGGGCCAAATTGCCTTGCTTTGAAAAAAAAAAATCAGACAGTTTGCTTAGAAGAAATAACGAAATATGTCTTAAGAATATTAATTTTACTATGTTAAAAAAACTTTTCTGTGGAAACTTTTAACATAATTAGAGTCACTGCCTTTTCTGTCTAGTGAAGCTGTAAGATATAGAAATGGGTAAAAGAGAAAGGAATGTTTACCTTAGAAGAAAGCAAACTTGGGGGAGGGAGCGATAGACATTTTCAAGCATTGTAAGAACTGTGGTGGGGTGTGGGGAAGAGGATTAAACTTGGCCTCAGGGGGCAGGGTAGAAGGTGATGCTTATAATTTTGGAAAAATTAAGAGTAATCCAAAGACAGGCCAGCCTTTCTCTAGTGACAATGTAGTGGCTCTCCCTGGCTATGGCTAGATCAAAAAATGCTAGATGACCACTTGTCAGGTATATAGTGGATGGGATTGCTGTTCGGCAATTGTACTAGATGAACTTTGCGGTCCTTTCCAACTTGGAAATTCTGGGATTCTGAGAAAGGCAATAACAAAAGGGAGGGAAATGGAGAACATGTCTGACCCTTCAGGCACTGGAATGTCTTAATGTTATGATTGCAGAAAGATGCAAGGTTCCTCTCAAATTCATTCCTCTCAAATATCTTCACTGGCTTGCAATAGAACCATACCAAATGGCCTGAAATGAACAACAGGTCAGTGATGGCAAACGATGAATGTGGGGCCTTATCTCCAGAAGGTAAATGTGTGAAATAATATAAGCTACCTCTTCTAAAACACCTATGTAAGTAGAAAGCAGTTGATAAGACTCAGGGATAAGTACAGACAGTTACACCCTATGCCTCTTTAGGAAAAGCAAGATGATTCCATGCAGTTTGAGCACATAAAGAATATCAGCACATGACATATAGATGCATATTTCTGTACTCATATATGTGTATGTAGAGATATGCAATATTTAATAATAATGCATTATTAAAGTTTTATTATTATTATTATTAAAGTCAAAGTTTACAGGATATTGGTGTCTGCCCCTGGATAATGTCTACTCTGGTTTATTTGAAGGTACAGAACAAAACAAAAAATGTGCATCAGGTAGAAAAGCCTCCAAACCCAACCAAACCCAACCCAACTCAGAACCTGCCTTCTTTTCCATAGGGAGAGCAAACAGTCAGTGGTCCTATCTGACAGGCATTCAATTACTTTTTTCCACTAAAGAGAAACAGCGTTTTCAAGAAACACTGGCCAAACCACAAAAATTATGTTTTGCTTTTTTGCAAATCTGCTGGCTCCTGCAAGACACAAAGCAACAAGCTCTAGTCCATTAGTATGACAGGTAGTGCTCTTACTAACAACTGCTTTTTACTCCCTCTGACAAATGTGCTTGGTGCCACGGCTGACGTTTGTGTAGTAATCAGGAGTGATGGAGAGGGACGTCGGTGCTGCCGAAAGTGCCCCCCGATTTAATGTGAGCGATTTGTCAAACGTGCTGCGATAGCGCTGCTGTCAGACCCGGGCAGGAAAGCACTCTGTCATCTTTCCACCAACCAAGGTCACTTTGGCAGGGACAGGAGGGCTTTCTCCAATGAAATTTTCATGTTTATTGGCGATGTGCATGGCCTACTTTCTCAAATTGTTTTCTTTCTATTAACAGATAACCATCAAAGGTTTTTGGAGACACTGCCCTTGATCTGTGAGGAACAGGACCCCAAGAAGTCAACTTGGCAAAAGCAGATCAAACATTAGGATGTGAAAGGTGAAAGTGGAAAAGCACATTTGTAAACCAAGGCACACTGATGTTGGATTCCCATTGGGAGCTCAACAGAACTTTCGCTTTCTCTAGGTTCAAATCTGCTCTGCAGTTAGATATATGGGTGACTTTGGTCATGTCACTTAAATTCCTTGGGTCTCAGTTTCCACATCTACAAAATGATGAAGTTGTACTAAAAGACCTCTGAGGCCCCTTCTAGATCTAAATTGAAGAATCTGTGCCTATCACATTCCTGAAGTTAATATCATTATGAATGGTGGTTATAACTCCAGCAGCACCAACTTTATCAGGTGTCCCATCTCTTTTAAATGCTAGAGAAAACCTACTGCTATGGATAGTGCTAATACAGTAGGCTTTCTCTCTTGAAGGGAATAGGCACTTAACTTATGCTTGCTTTGGGGATACTATTGTGTCCTTCCTATGGCAACATTACTCTTTTAAAAATACTGGACCTATCAAGGTAAAACTGTTGAGCATGGTGGCCTTTATGTGCTGAGAGTGGGAAGGAAGACATTCATCTCAAAAATCTATAAGAATGAACCAATCTTTTTTTTTTTTCTGGTCTGTGTTTTCTTTCACAAGATGAATAAAATGGAAATATGTTTTGCACATGTATAATCTATATCAAATTGTTTGCCTTCTCAATGAGAGGGAAAGGGCAGAGAGGGAGGAAGAGAATTTGAAAATCAAAATAAAAAAGATTAAAAACTGTTTTTTTACAAGTAATTAGAGAAAAACCTAAATATTAGATCATTAAAATGAAGACTAAACTAATCCTGGACATTTATAGAGGGTCACCATACATTATGCTTCAATGGAAAGGGGATTATCTAGGTGCTGGACCACAAGCTTTGGCTAAAATACTGGTCAGGTGGTTGCCTACTGACTGGAGAATAGCAGGACAAACCATTGTTTGTGGATGTAACAAAGTATTAGGCAGAAGAATTCAGAAAGATGAGGAATTCTGACAAACATGGGAAAACTCCTTTGAATCAACTGAAATAAACACAATTAGAACAACATTCACATTACTTTAACAATGTAAATAAAAAGTTCTCACTTAAAAGAATTTGAACTCTGAATAACTGAAAAATGGAGCATACCTTTCTTCCTGGGAGCAAAGAAATGGGGCACTACTACTGTACCACACTGTATGCATTGTTCAGATGTGTTGACTAGATTGCTTTTTTTTGGTGGGTGGGAAAGGATAAAGTGGAAGAGAGTTATTTTTCTTTGTTACAAGGGAGGGGGTCAATTGCAGGCCTCTAAAAGGAAAAGGGTTGTATAAAGAAAGAAAGAAAAATTAACCATGGGTGGGTCTTATCTCAAGCAGCATGACCCAGGGCCAAACAAAAGTATGGTAAAGTATAATGCTGACAGTATAAACATTTTCAAAGATGGTACTAAGGGTCTCAATACAGGGAGTACTGTTGATTTCATTCTTTGTTTTTGCATCCCCAGCAACTAGCACAATACCTGGTAGGTATTTAGTAAATATTTATTGGTTGGTTGATCAGATCATAAAGTTTGAGGCATTGACCTTGGGGTAGCACAAATATAATGGTGGATGTCCCAAAAATCTTAGAGCAGTTTCAAGCTTTAATAACTGATGGAAAACCTTCCCAAAATCATTATTTGAAAGTTTAATTATTTAAATTTCTTTTGCAGATATTCAGATTTATAAATTTTGAATAAAGCATTTAAAATTTTAATTTTAACAAGATGGGCCCCCATCATTGTATTTTGTGCACTTAAAGTTTTTCAGACCAGTGGCGTGCTAAAGAAAGTCTCCTTGCTTAGCCACTTTGGTCACATGATCTGTCCATATTAGACTTTCTTAAGGGGTCATGCTAAAACTATTGTGTATGCATTAAGACCTTATTCTTTAGATGAATTACAAATGTAACCTTTTCAATCCTTGAACAGCAGTTGACCAACGTTTTTACCAAGTTCCAAAATCCACTAGAATAGTACCCAACTGGTGATCCTATTGAATTTTAATAAGAAACACCAATAGCTCAAAATTGTAAATTATTAACCTTTCAAATGTGTCTTTTGGTATTTTTTTTTGGTAGCATTTATACTTCTAAAGTTATTAAAGCTTAAAAACACACTAAGATTTTTGGGATGACCTGCATTAGTGATAACATTATGAATCAGGCAGAGAAAGTTAGACATGAGTAGCAATGTAGCAAGTGGAAAAGGAATTAGATTATGAGTCAGAAAACCTGGATTCTTTTCCCAATTTTGTCACAGACTGGCTAAGTTTTCTTGGGCAAACCACTACTATTCATGTCCAATTGGTATTTTGAATTTGTGTTATTCTTGTGAGAAAAGTAGAGAGAAGTGGGCTAAATGATTATACAATTAAGAGAATTTGGAAAGGTTTGAATGGCTGGAACCATATAGAAGTCATGAATGTTTTGATGTCAACTTGGAATGAAGTTTCCTGGGTCATGCTCTAAAGATCTATGTGTGGCCTGAGCTCTCTTTTTTTAATTAACATCTTTAGACGAAGAAGCAGATGGCATGTTGACTAAAATTTTAGATGACATGAAGTTAGGAGTTATAGGTCACATATCGGATAACACAATCTGACAGATAATTGGCCTGATTCTAATAAGAAGAATTTCAGTGGGGATACATTGAAAGATCTATGTGTTAAAAAAACAAACAAACAAACCAAAAAACTTGGCTATACGTGTCCAAGACAGAGGAGGCTTGGTTTGGTAGTAGCTTGACTGAAAAGACAAAGGAGTTTTGGTGGACTGCAAACTCAATATAACTCAGTAGGGTTTTATGGCAGCCAATACTGTAATCCTGAGCTACATTAATAGAGGCATGGTTTCTAGCAATAAAAAGGTGATAATGAATTGATCAATCAATGATTGATATACTATATACTAGGTAATGTGTGCAGGGCAGTGCAGATACAAAAACAAAAATAAGAGACTCCTGAAATGATAGCTATCAAATATTTGTAGGGCTGTCACTTGGAACAGGAATTGGACTTTTTTTTTAATTTCAGAGGGCACAAGTAGAATAAATGGTTTTATATTGAAATGTGACAGATTTAGACTCAATATGAGGGGGAACTCTCCTCCCTCCTCAACTTTCTAAACATTAAAACTATATAGACATGGAATAGGATGTGTCTGTAGAGAGTTGGTTCCCTCATACAGGAAGTATTTATAAAAAGACCTCGATGACCATTCGTGGGTATTGTTTTGTGGGTATTGTTTTGTGGGAATGGGTTGGATAAGAGGGCCTTTGAGAATCTTTCTAACTGAAATGATGCCACCAGGGGAAAGGAAGAGACCCCAAACACAGAAAGACTACACAAACCAGCAAGTTAGTACCTTAATTATGCTCAGTAGCTGAGATTCCCCCACAGCACCTTCCCTAAAGAGTAGCCTGTTCAATGGAGATGTAAAGCTATTATTTGGGTAATGAGTTTTAACTTAAATGAATGCTGGAGACAGTCTCGTTGTGCTACATGAATGACACAAGAAAACAACAAATTTCATCACTGTGCTACATTTTACTTCTAGACTCTACTAAAAAAGAAAAGAAAAGAAAAGAAAAGAAAGAAACGTCAAAATACCATTCCAATCCAGAATAACAAAGCTAATGATAAAGGCAGAAGAGTTAGGAAAACCTGGGCTTAGATCTGGCCCTAATCACTGAATTTTTGTATTACCAAATACTTTGCCTTTCTGTTCCTCAGTTCCTTCATCTGGAAAATGAGGAGGTTGGACTGAAGAGCCTCTAAAATCCTTTCAAGTTCTAAATCTATGATACTGTGAAATTAGCTTCTTTTGAGACTGCAAATATCTTGGAGGTAGACTTATTTGCATGTTACATTCTCATTAGCATGTGAGCTCTTTGCAGGGAGGGGCACTTTTACCTTTTTTTATGTTCTTTATAATTAATGATTGTAAACTGTTGACTGACATATCTATGATAATCAGATACTTGTAGAAAAGGCTTAACTAAAACACCAACGGGGGGGGTGGGTGGGTTGGTGGTGGTAAGTAATATTATTTATAGTTGAAACAGTTTAGTTATGTATCTTAGTCTGGGAAAGCATATCACCTGGATTAGCAATAAATAATTCATCACAAAGATACTAAATTCAGATAATAATGTGGGATATTGAAACCCCCTCTGATTCATAGTGTAGATTTGGACTTTTTAAAGGGGTATTGGATGTGACTGGCTGAACAAAATCCAAAGAAAATTCACCTGCAATTTAGTTGATGTGAGTTACTCTTAAAGAAGCAGAAAAACAGATCATAACCCCCTCTACAATTAAGTAGATCTCACAGAGTTACTTTTGCTGCAAAAAAATAAATAAATAAATCAACCAACAAATCTTTATTAAATGCTTACTATGAGTCAGGCATTGGAGGTAAATGCTGTGAGTATAAAGACAAAAATATGACCCTCACCTCATGCAGCTTACGTTCTAACGTGGAAGATGAGAAGCAAACAATGATACACAAGATATGTCTAGTGTAAATGGGAAGCATCTTCGTGCCACGTGCCCTGCCTCTGTCTTTGTTTTAATACCCTCATTTGTACTTAGTGCTCTGGAACCATAATTAAATCAGCATTCCCATTGCTTCTGGAAAGGGAATGCAAATTAATCCCTCCAAGTCTCATGCTCTGACTTCCCATACTAAAATACCCCAATAGGTGTACTCATGGTAGGTGGGCAATGTCTCCATATTTATTTTTGTGTTATTTTTTCTGTTTGTATCCTCAGAGCTTAACATAGAATTTGACACATAATAAGTACTTAAGAAATGTATTTCATTTGAATCAAGGTGGGCCCAAATTGGTTTAATTGCTGTATTCATCAGGATTGATTTCCAAAAGCTGTCTTGATCAAAAACTTGAAGCCAGAGAGCTCTAATTTTCTGCAGAATCTACTAGAGAGTTATTTTTATTTCCTTTACATTTAAAAATATAGTTGGAGGAATAGTATGAGGGCTCCATCCCTGGGTGGGGGACATGATAGAGAATACAAGTTATTGGGGAAGGCTGTGCTGGGCAGTGAATGAAATGAGAAGTTACTGTAGGGCATTTTGAAAGGAAAGGTCTAGTCCATATGTTTTGCTCCCTTTTATATCAAGAATAAAATGAGATCCAAGTAGAGTAATAGAAAAACAAATGAAGAGACCATAGATATCAATTTCTTCCAAATACTATAAAGTTCTGTTTGTGTTGGGGTGTGGAGGAGGAATCTGAAAGGCTATAAAATAATAATTAAAAAAAATTAATGACATGATTGAATCGTAATAACTGCGTTAAGTTAAAGGTTTTCCATGTATTCTGGCAGTGAAGGGAGACTAAATGTTCTATTATATTTGTAACAACTTTCCTTCCTTCTACCAGTTCCTACTATTAAACATATACCAGGCAAGAGAAGAGGAACTGTGAAATCTGTTTTAGGGAAAAGATGTTGGATATAACTGCGGGAAAAAAATAATCCAAGATAAAAAAGTTAGCATTATCTTCCAAGCAGTAACATAACACATTGGTGGATGTGCTGATATAAATTTATGGTAGCAAACCACATTTATTTAAAAATTAATATGTAATCTCAGTAATCCATAAAGAAATATAATAAGCAAGAAATCTGGCTTAAGAAAATACCATAAACTGAAAAAAATGATTCAAGGCAGAAACTAAAGGCTAATTTATAATCCACTCATGCACCAAGATCAAGGACATTATTTCGTCATTGCTTATCAAATATGCAAAAAACCACAGTCATTCCCTTATGGATTCCCTCTCACTGGAGATGCTCATTGCACACATGGAGGAAATGATAAATTGAACCTCTATACACATCTCTCTTCTTTTTATACAGTGCCTGAAACTATCTTTCTACTGCAAAAAATAGTTTTAAAGAATAAACAAACTCCTTACGAGCTTGACCTTACATGACATACCAGGTAAGAATATACATTAACATGCCTTGAAGAATTTAGATGTTCTCCCAATTTTCCCTGTACTTCCCTGAAGGTCAACTGGCAGTGTCACATAATCAAAACAAGAAAACATCCAAGTAGAAAAAGGAAAGGGAATAATGTTTTATTGGATAAGACATCCTCCATTCTGCCTAAATGAGGCACATGAGTTAGTTCACAGATGAACATTTTTGGATCGTCTTGTCCTGGTGGGAGAAAGAATCTCTAACTGCATCAGCTGTAGAGTTGGCAGAATTAATTGTGCTGACATCTATTTGGGCAGAAAACAGTTAACCCTGCATGACAGGGTTATGATAGTGACTGAAAATGCCTCTGAGGCCCTCGAGAAAGAGTTGTTTTCATCTCATTATGTCTGTCTTGATAATTATAACAAACTCATCAGCCTGAAGTTCAATACCACATTGAAACACTTTCCTGAATTTTTTTTAAAGGAGGAATTATAACAAGGTAAAATCAACAGAGCAATTTGTGATATTGGAGGATCCATTCTCATGATGGAAGAAGTCAAACTGCAGACAGAATACAAACTACCCCTAACCTTTTAAAGGAACATATTTTTTTAGATGGGCGCTTAGAAAGAAAAAGGAATTCCCTCTCCTCCAAGAAGAACAAACGCCTATTAGCTACTTTTTGCTTCTTTTTCCTAAAAGAACTAGCTCAGATTTATTTCCTAAAATGAACTGAACTCAATAATCCTATCAGAAGAAAATGCAAATAATGTATATTAGTTAAACATAGTATTTATAAATAGCACTGATTAAAATACCATATTAGAAGTACATATACAGTAGGAGAGAGATGAGTCACCTTAACTCAAATATGAAGGAAAGTAGTTATCAGCCAGGTCATAACATTAATGTATTTGTGAAATAAAATGGTCTTGAGAAAAATCTTTCTGATATTTCATGTTTAAAAAAAGAAGATAGAGTAATTGAATTGTTAATGCAATTTCCAGCCAGGCTGCTAAGTTTTCATATTCAGAAAGCTTCTATCCCAGCCGTCATAAGGGTATTCACTGATCAGAAACTGAGGCAGTGAGAGTACAAAACATTAGTATTCTCTCCTAACTTTATATGGATTTTTAGGGCCATGCATATCAATACTAATATAAAATAAGATGGGAAACAACATTATTTTTTAAAAGCCCTTTTCCACAGAAATTTTTTTTTTAAAAAAAACTACTTTTCTAGATTAACCAGTAGAGAGCCAAAGTCTTTCTTTTCTAGGTAGTATCCTGCACTTGGCTTCCTTTCCCCCACTTCTCCCTCCACCCTACTCCTGGACTGAGCAATAGAAAATGCCTAATTTTGAGTTGGTAATAATGTTCAGATGTAATCAGATTTTAATTATGTGGAAGAGACAGCATGCTAGAGTTAAATGGTTTATTTTTAGCTGTGAAATATTAAGGTGTAGATGCTTTTATAAAATCAATTAAGATGTCCATCTGCAAATTGGGAATGTGCATTTGTTTGGAAAGTAGCTAATTAATGAGCATTGTTCACCCTTTTTCCTTTTTCCTCTTTTTTCTTTCCTGGTCCTTGTAGACCCATCCTGCATTGGTGGACTCAAGGTAAAACAAAATAACGTGCTAACCTTGGATCCTCCACTCCCTCCACAAACAAAAAGGCAATGAACCAATGAGGATAGATGAATTTGCTTTCCATGCTCTCTGTTCCCTTACTGGACATTTTGGCTTTTTAATTTAACTTTCCTACTTATTCACTCTAGGCAATTCATTTTATAACTCAACAAGAACATGTCAAAAGAAGCCAATATTCAAATGTCTTCTCAAGTAATACAAAACCCTTTAATCGTGGAGGCTTTTCATTTGAGAATACATGAAGTTCAAAAGAATTCTCAACTGAACAAATTTTCTGATTGGGGGAATCTGAGATTAAACTAGCGTTTGAATTATTCTTGTCTGACTTAATTTCCAGTTAAAGAGAATCAACTTTTTTTCTTCTTTACTTCCATGCTCCTTCTGGCATCTACATAGATCATATATTCTTTCGAACATTAAAACACTCTGACAATCATACCTTCAATAACAGTGTGTTCAAGAGTTAGTGACTCCAGGTAGGATAATGGAGGCTTTGAGAAGGGTTGTGATTATACCTGTGCTAAGATTCACAATAGAATTCTGAATTGCCATAAATACCCTATACATAACTTTCATGATGCTTCTCATCTCATAACATGGGGTTACCAACCTAATAAAGAACAATAATCTCTTTCCTCTCTAGACATAATTTGCTATCCATATTTACTCAAGCTGGCAAAATGCAGAAAGATTATTCCTTCCAGCCTTTTTAATTACCAAAATTCTAGTTGCTTTTAAAATATCATAGTGCCCCTTGAGATTTCAGGAGAGCTGAGGATCACCATGGCAATAAGAAAATGGTGCCAGCACTATCTTGGCACTGACTCCCTACAAATCTCAGGAGACTTTTGCGCAGGAGAAAATTGAGCTCATGTGAAAAAGCAGGCTCTCCCCCTCCAACCCTTTATTTTGGGAATAGAATGACAAATTTCATGTTTCAGAAGGTAAATAAGAAAATGCTGGAACCATATGCCTTTCCCTAATATACACAATTAAAATGCAATATCAATCTGTTATCGTAGAGCATAAAGTAAAAACAGAAAGTTAACAGACAGTAGTTCATATACGATGACCACGTGCCAGTTTTCCATTATCCTTCATACTCTACTGGTCTCCTGTACATGCTAATTTTCTACTGACTTCAAAGGAAATGATGTGTATTTGATCACAACACTGAATAGGTCATGGAATATGGACAGGAAGAACAGTTTTTTCCAAAGACAATTCTAGTTGATTATTCCTAGATACAATCATTTTTATTGTTTTCTTCATAAAGTTCCTCTGCTCTTGAGCAAAGTTATTAAGCACTGACCAAATACCAGGCATTGTACTAAACAT
The DNA here is from genome assembly GCA_023548195.1 of Bettongia penicillata ogilbyi. Taxonomy (NCBI): domain Eukaryota; kingdom Metazoa; phylum Chordata; class Mammalia; order Diprotodontia; family Potoroidae; genus Bettongia; species Bettongia penicillata. The sequence continues at coordinate 13,408,477 of JAJHZJ010000090.1, forward strand.
TTTACAAGTATTAGCTCACTAGATCCTCACGATAACTCTGTGAGGCAGGTTCCATTATTATCCCCATTTTACAGGTGAGGAAACTGAGGCAGATAAAGGATTTGCCCAGTTTCACAGTTAATGAGTATCTGAGGATGTATTTGAACTCAGATTTTCCTGACTCCAAGTCCTGCACTTTACCCAAGAAGTCACCTATGTACCATAAATAGCTCTTCATAACCTCCCTACTACCTGTTTTAACATGTCATGGTCAACTGCAAAGTTGAAGATTTCAATCCTTAACCCATTAGCTTCTCCTCCAAATGAGAGGCTCAGGCTAGGAACGGATATGTCACCCAGACCAGCAGTGCCCCGTCCTCATTCTTGTCCCTGGCCATTCTCAGCTCTTCAGCTATCTGAATATTATCTGATACTGTTCTGTCCTCTACCCAGGTCCCCTAAAGCTCAGTCTGAGAGGAACTAAGCCCTGTGACTTTGACTTGAATTCAGAGAGACATGGGAAGCTCTCTATAAACTGATTTAGACTGAAGTAAGCAGAAGTAGGAAAATAATGTAAATGACCCCAAAAATGTAATATTTGGTGGCAAAGATTTTGATTATTTTTAATGATTTATCTCAGTGCAAGAGAATTGGAAATGAAACACACTTTACTCTTCCCAGTTGAGAGGTTGGAGGACTACTGGTGTGGAATATTGTAAAGACTGTCATATGTGGTCACTGTCGGTTTTGCTTAAATGCTTTTGTTATAAGAGAAGATTCACGGAGCTTTTTTTTTTAAAGACATCAACAGAATTCAGGAAGAGAGAAAATGAATGTAACACATAGGACAATAAGAGAGTCAATTTATAAGAATGTGACAGGCTTGAGAACAACCAAATCTGAAGTTTTAGGAATATTTTAACACTGCTAAGTCTTCTAGATGAGAACTGAGACCATTTTCTTTAGACCGATCTAATACCTAAGAGTACCTATAGAACAAGAACATGCTTGAATACCTCTAATTCTATCTTCTGCCTTCACATGGAAATCTTAAGAGTTTAGTTAAGAAACAAAATTAATTTCTCAGGGTTATAAAAGCTGTGTCAGGAAGGATATGAATTTAGGTTTTCCTGATTTCAAGACTGGTACTCTATAGTACAAGAGAAGGGTCTGAAGAAGAATTCTATCTTAATGGCCTTGAATACTATTTGCTGTCACTGTTATTAGGTGTCTGCTGATAGAATAGAATAGAATTTTAATTCAAGTCAAAACACATTTATTAAATATAATGACTACAACATTCAAGGCACTGTGCTAGTGCTGAGAACTGAAACAAAAAAAAAAAGTCCCACTCCTACATATTCCCTGTCCTCAAGAAGCTTAAATTCTGCTAGGGGATACAACAAGTAAATAATAAAATATCAACAAAGTAATTCCAAGAGGGAGAGAGGGCTAATAATAATTTGGGGGGATGATGGAAGACCTTAAGGAAGAAATAGCACAGGATCTGTTTGAGGCACTCTATAAGTGGAGTTAATGAGAGTACTTTCTAGACCCTGGGGATCATTTGTGCTCAGGCATCGAGGAAAAGCATAGACTCTCATGTGAGGGAGAAAGCTAACGGGTCAGTCTGACTATAACAGAGGATGTTCGAAGCAAGGCAAAAATGTAAGAGGTAATGGATGTGAAATAAAACTGGAAAGGTTAGTTGGAATCGGATTGCACTAGGTTGATGAGCAGTTATTTTATCTTAGAGGCGGTTGGAACCAGTGAATATTTTTAAGGAAAGAAATGATATGATCAGACCTATGTTTGATGAAAAACACTATGGCAGCTGTGTAGAGAAATGGATTAAAGAGGTAAAGAGACTGGATTCAAGGAGATCACAGGACTACAGGTTTGGAGCTGGAAGGGACCGTAGAGATGGTCATCTAATTTCAACCCCTCATTTGAGGGATTTGATGGATGATTAAAGAGGAGAGAGACTTTTCCAAGATCACATAAAGAACCAGCAGAGATACTGTGATCTGAAGCCAGGTCAGATATGACTGAAATGACTGAACAGCAATAAGCCCTGATTTCTAATCTGCCCCTTTCTACGGTAACATATTGCCTCAATCAGGAGGTTATTGTAAAATAAAGTAAGGTAATTGGGTCAAGGTCAAGGTAAGGTAAAGTTGTTCAGTTATTGCAGTTGTGTCCGACTCTTCATAACCTCCCTCGGGGTTTCCTTGGCAAAGATACTGGAGTGATTTGCCATTTCCTTCTTCAGCTCATTTTATAAATGAGGAAACTGAGGCAGACAGTTAAAAAGAGTAAAAAAGGGAAATAACCACTATTTCAATGGTACAAATCTGTGCAAACTTGCCCCAGAAATGCCTAGAACAAAAGGCTCTTAAAATGGACTTTCTGAGGAGGAGTCATATTTCCTTCCCTTGGAATAGCAAATGTTATTTACCAAGATGAGATAAACCTAGGAGCAACACAGTGCATTGATATAAACCTTTTGGACTGATTCCATGTTAAAAGAAAAGTAGAAAGCAGTGGATAAAAAGTATTGAGGGGGCAAAAATCTCCCAATTTATGCATGAGTTCTCAATCTGGGAAGAAAATGCTTCTGTTACCCCTTTACATCTTCCTTAGGCAGTAGTGAACATTTACACACTGAAATTGCATTTAAACCAAATAGTCATGCTGAGTTTCTAATAATCCCTATGCATAGCCACTAACGCCTAGTTTTTGTAGGAAAGAAATTCGGTTTACACAAGGCTGCACTATGGCTTCCTGCTGAGGATGGAAATGGGGATCTATTTGTGCATTACAAACACCATGTGCAAACATTCTCCCCAACCTACCACAGGTCTGAACTGCAATGTCAGAACTACACAGGGATTGTGATTGTGTGTGTGTGTGTGTGTGTGTGTATTGCCTGGAGAAATGGGGTTTCATTTCTCAGCAACAAATAAATCTGAACCTGTGGAAGGAATACCAAACCCCCACAAACGTCAAAAGGGCTCACTGTTGATGCTCCCTAATGAGGACACTGATGTGAGGAACATGGCAAAGAACACTTCAGGGATAATCTTTTTAGAAAAGTAAATGATATGAAAATCAACTGTTCATTTTAGGATGGCACTTTCTCTGATGGAGCTTGTTGATGCTAAATATGGTTTAAGGAAGGGAGAAATTATAATGTAATGTAGTTTCCCCACTGGGCTACTTTATGAAGTTGGCACTCTGAGGTTTGCAAGTTGAATTCCTGGTAGGGGAGAAGGGTGTGTACTCTTACAGGTTCCAAGATACTTACTCTGTGGCTCTGTATTTTTAAAACTACAGTTGATGAGCCCCTACCAGTATACTTATGTAACGGCAAGTAAGATAGAATTTTTGGCTGTTTTTGTTTTAGTATAATCAAGGAGTATAATGTCTGTATTGGAATGTGACTAAGGAGTATCTTTTCCACTCATTGCTGTGCTTGGGAGGATTTGTAAGAAGGTCCATGCTTTTTCTTAATGGGGCACTGGTTCTCAAGGGATGTGATGCCCTTTGGCTCTAAAAAGTGTATAAAGACTCTGAGGGTGAGGTTTTACTTTGGGTCTTAGTTTTTGTAATAAGGTTTGAGTGCCAGACAAGGACTCTAGGAAGCTCCTTTAAAGAGCCTACCCTCCTCCTCCACAGTTTTGAGAACCCATATGTCATGCTTCTCTCTCTGGTATGCTCAGACAGTTGTACCTGTCTGTAGAATTATGGTCAGGTAGAGGAAACCATGTCTGTTGATTACTTTGGGGCTTACTGGCTAGAAGTGTTTGTTTGGCCAGATGAGGACTCTGGGAAGCTGCTAAGGAGCCCCCTGGCTTTGAGAACCCAGATGTTGCGCTTCCCTCTCTGGTAACTGTGGGGTCCAACTGTTTGTTGAATTCAGGCAGAGGAAGCCATATCTGTTGACTTCTAATTTCTCTGTATTTTCTTCAAAGTTCAGGTGCTGACTCCCTTGAATTAGATGAAATAATAAATGTGCTTCGTTAAAGAAGTGATACATGTGCTTGATTAAAGTGATTGTTAACCCCTCAGAAGTTTCCTTTCCTTTTATGAATGCAGATCTAAGAACCTATGATTGCAGGCCCCCCTGTGTATGTTCAGGTGCTTACTGATACAACTTACTATTATACTTAGCCAATAAGTAATTCAAAGACATAGGGACAACAGCAGCTATAAAATCTACCCTCTTCTCCTCATAAATCTGAGACTATTCCAAAACAATGCATCACTATGTATGCAAGGCACAAATGTAAGGAACATATATGGCAACTCACATCTTTGAACTGTGGGGATTTGTTGTGATTTCTCTTCTTGAGGTATCCTAATGCTAAGCTCTTCCTTGTTCCTGATTGCTCAAGTGGGATCCCTGAATCTCCTCCTCTCTATACCTTGATTCTTAATTACCAGAGCCACTTTTCTCTTGAATCTATAACCAGCTCTTTTCTCTGCTGCCAGAGGGCATGCTCTTTGAAGTTGTTTCCTACCCCTAAATGAGCCTCTGACTTTCAGTGTCTGTCTCCCAAGCATTTATAGTCTATTTGTTTTTTTTTTTTTTAAAGGCCACTAGGGTTGTAGGTTATCTTTTTCCAGCCAATCCCTAGCTGTTCTCTAATTTCATCAAAGAACTTTTGCACATTTTTAAAAGGAGTAATGAGAAGTGTGCACTTTTTTTTTTATTTTGTTTAACACATGAAGACCTCCTTATCCTTACCCCTTTAGTGTTTTCATCAGTTAGCCTGGGAAGGAAATCTATTGGGTGGTGATTGACTATCCCTCACACCCAAGTGATGTCATGAAAAGTATAATGGACCGAAAGTTCTAGCCCCAGACTTTCCATGAATGTTGATATATCTCCTGAGTCTCCTTTTCTCTGGAGATGAAGTGAAATTTGATGTTTCTAAGTACTGACTAAAAACCAAAAATGTTATTTTATGTTTTTATATCATCATGATTATGTTTGGCTAATTTCACTTTGACTGCAGAGTCTGCCAAGTGCTTTTTTCCCCTCCCCTTTTTAATAAGTGAGAGAAGGCCTTGTTAGGTAGTAGCTGCATGTAAAAGATTTATCAGATAATAAGGCGAGATGATTATCTTAAATCCTTGAAATTCATGTTCTCCAAATGAAGGACTCAAAAAGTCCTCCATCCTGCAATGATCAGTCCTGGCAGTTTCAAATGAGTAATTTCAGTTTTAGGAGCATCTTGGGGTTCAGAACCATTCTATTTTCATTTGAGTAAGATTGCAGACCTTGGTCAGAACAAACATAATGCATTTCAAGCTGCCAGACCCAATCAGCCTTTCACTTTTTAATATATATTTGTAAGTAAAATCACTGGGGCTTTGGCAGATCAAAGATAGGTGAACTAAAGAACAGAGGTTTTTTTTTTTTTAAACCCTCAGCCATCAAGGATAATGAATGATTGAAATCAGAGCAGCACTGGTTTCGTTTAGTTATTTTTTATATGTCTAAGAAGGTGGGATGCATGATCTTTTTTCATTGTCTGAATTTCTGACTACTATGAAAATACACACTAATACATGTCATGAAATCCTACCTAAAGTGGAATTTAGTTTTATTTCTTTTAAGGGTTGTGATTCTGAATCTGGAAAACTTGGATGGGGGAGAATGAAAACATTATTTTTCTATTGAATAAAATACCTACCTAATACATGTCTTTACAGAAAGGTAGCCATGTACAAATAGTATTTCTTTTCTGAACATCTAGATATAACTTGATCTGAGATGTGGAGAGAGATTGCTGTCGTGACGATGCAATTTTCTTCTACTATATTTAGTTACTTCCTTCCCTTGTGTGTTAGACTAAAGCATTACATTTTTATTTTATAGATTAAAATGAAAATACTGCATGCTTTATTAGGTTTGGATCATCTAAATTACATTTAGGCCAGAGCCTGATATTATCTGTCAATGGGAAAAGTAACTCCTATCCTGTTTAGCTTCAGATAGGGTAAAAACGATAAAATAAATACACACACACACACACACACACACAAATAACAACTAGCACCTGATATTGATGATATGATCTTGATACAAGTTTAATTTTGCTAGTAGATACATCAGGGTATATATATATTTCATTTGTAGGTTTAAAGAATGCAAACTCATTGTTTTAAAAACATATTTTTCAATTTTCTTTCCTAAAAAAAAATGAGGATATTTATGTCTATATGAAAGGGTCATACTTCAGGAAATCTAGCATCTCTAGGTCCATATGTTGATGACAATCAATGAAATTTCATTGTCCTATATTTACCCTCATATATCATCATGGATTTACCATCTGGGAGGCAGCAGGATGGTAGATTAGATAGGTTAGGAAGACCTGAGTTCAAATACTGTCTCATATACTTACTGGCTGTGTGACACTGTAGAAGTATTGAAATACTCTGTGTTTCAATTTCCTTAGCTAGAAGATGTGAGATTTGGACTTAATGGATTCTAATGCCTCTTCTAGTTCTAAATCTATAATCCCAAGATCTGGTGACCAGCACTATGAAGATTTAAGTGCAAAAAGTGAGATATAAGGAAGAGAATGAATATCCTACCTTCATGTAAAACCATTTCTACAATTAGTTGACAAATATTTACTAAAAGTCTACTATGAACCAGGCAATTGGTGATGCATGACTAGTACTATTGGAAGGCACTGGGGATTCAGATCTGTATCTACATCTGTATCTGTCATCTATATCTATCCATCTATACACATCTGTAAGTCATCTGCATAAAAATAATAGTTAAACCACTATGGAGTGAGCTAGCATGAGAGGACAAAGAGAAAGCAGAAGAGAGGTAAGGGGAAGAAGAAAAAGAGAGAGGAAGGGAGAGAGAAAAGAGGAAAACTAGAAGAGGGCTTAGAACAGAACTTTGTGGAATACTCACAGTTAAAGGGTGTAATGTGGAAGAAGAGCCAGCCCAAGAATGCTTGAGAAAAATGTGACAAAGAGCAAAGATGATGAGAAATTATGCAACTCCCCAAAAGTGATTACTGGGGCAAGAAATATCCATTACTACCTCCATCTTCTAGCTCCCAGTTTCCCAACACTTTAAAGCAGTACAATACTGGCTTTAAGGGAATTCCAAGGAAATCTGTCTTTTAAATTGTAAAGTAGGAATAAGTATTTATGGCATCAATTTTATAGCATTAATTTGCCCTTCAAATCTCAGCAGGCTAATAAATTCCTGAATGGTGACAAAGAGGAACTGATCAAAAATGAAAGTTTACTAAAAGCATCTTTCTGATCTCATTGTCTCAAGCTCTGTTTGAAGTGAGATTTTAATTGTATTCAAATAGAGTTTAATATGGGAAGCCCTGTGCCAGGCTGGAGTTATAAAGTCTTCTCAACCCACAATCCCACTCCTATCCAAACCATGAAAATTTACTGACCTCAAGGAACTGAACATTATACTAAGCGGAGAGCAAAGCAGTTGGGGAGATAATTTGGATACAGGTGAGTAAATACAAATTATATAACAGCATTTTGGATAAGGCAAGAGCAGGGATCACTGAGGAGAAGAGGGAAAAATTTCAAGTCATTGGTAATACCTGAACTGGCTTGCAGAGAGCTAGAGATGCCAAAAAGATGGAGGTGAGGAAGGAATAAATAATTTTCAAGTACAATCCTTGACAAATAATGCAAGTTTTTTGGTGGGTGAAAAAAATACATCACGTGTGTAGTATTGAACTGCATTTACGAGGTACTATTTGTGTCAGTAAAATAACTTCACAATCAATGTAAAATTTTATGGGTAATCAATATGAGGATTGACTAGAGAATCCCAAATATGCTGAGATGACTGAAAACCAGGATGAATCTGAGCCACCACAGTTTTAGGAAGCTGCTATATCCTATAAATAACACTATTTAGGAGACCCACAACTGGAGAATTACAGAAGAGTTGACAAAGTAATAAAGAGGTTTACCAACGTTTCCAAATCATTCTTGCTGAGCAGGGACTTAGTTTCAAGAAGGATGAAAAGTTGCTCTAGTAACGGTCAAGAGATGGTCATCCATTGATAAATCAGATATAAACATGGCAGAAAAAATGAAAACTTTTGCATACTTTCAATATAGAATCTCACAAAAGAAATACTATAGCAGCAGACTACTCCATTAAGCACTTACAGTCAAGGAGATGAATTCTGATATGATCCTCATTTAGTTGCATACAATTGGGCAATAACCTTTGATTCTTAATGTAAGTCCAGGTAACTGAAGTGAACCATGACAAGTTTTCACTTTTCATTCTATTGGATATGGCTATCATATAGTATGTGATCTTTTTTTCCTTTGGATCCCCAATGCATTTTATACCTCTTAAATGACACTTAACCTGGAGGACATCTTTCTCCTCTCTAACACGCAAAACTCTGTTTTTACTTCCTGGACCTCCAGACTCCTCCATACATTTCTTAGTTTTTTTCATATTAAAATTTATCTGTTGGTTTCTACATATGTCTAACTAACTTCCATTGGACTGTGAGTTCCTTGAAGCCACAGGCCCTCTCATTCATCTTTGTATTCTGAGGTGTTAGAGGCATCTAGCACAGGGCATTATACATAGTAAGAATTTATCCCAAAGGCAACAGTGCCTAGAAGAAAATTATTCACTAACGGTCTTTGGGAAAGAAAAGAAACAGGTGTGTTTAGTCTGACGTGGTTGGCATTCCCTTCTACTACTAGCACTGGGGGACCAGATTAACACCTTGCCATGGCTATTGCTAAATAAAGTTGAATTGTATTAGACCACAATTTTATGCTATATCTGACCCATGATGAGCCTGGCTAAAGAGAACCAGGCTCCCAATAGGAAAGAGGAGAAATAGACTGCTCATATCACTGAGATGGGCCGAGAATTACCAACTAGAAGTCTTCCAGGGGAATGGATGCAGGGCCACTAGGCCCTTTTATTGTGCCCTCCAAACTCCTGAGTACTATTATCTGACCTGCTAGTATACCCTAAGGATGCCTGAGGCTTGCAATCCACTCTGCATTTGAACTCCTTTACGTGTCATCTCCCTCAATTAGAGAATCAGCTCCCTGAGAGCAAGCAGAGATTGCCTTCAGTGTTTGTTTTTTTTTTTCTTTCCTATTTGAATGTACTAGCATCTCTTAGCATTGTCCCTGGCATATAGTAAGCCCTTAATAAATACACATTCATTCATTTGTTTATTCATTCTAGATTTGTAAGTAGAAACAGTATACTGTAATTGTCAGAGGTTTTGTGTGAGCGTCAGGAAAACTTGCATTCAAGTCTCCCCTGTTATTTTTCAGGTGTATGAGTTGCGTCTGACTCTTTGTGACCCCATTTGGAGTTTTCTTGGCAGGGATACTGGAGCTCATTTTATAGATGAGGAAACTGAGGGAAAAGGTTAAGTGACTTGCCCAGGGTCATACAACTCTAAGTGTCTGAAGTCAGATTTGAACTCAGGAAGATGTCTTTCTTCCACTTCTATCCACTGTGCCACCTACCCCTAGATGTGCTGTCTTCCCACTGTCATATAAAAGCAGTCACCTAATCTTTCAGTGCCTTAGGCAGTACTCTAAAGGGACTATAAATTGCTTAACAATTTCTAATGAGAATTTGTGGAAGGAATGCCCAACAGTGATGAAATCACAAGACTTAACCAAAACACACACACACACATACACACACACATACACACACACACACACGCAAAGGTATTTTTGGAGACATAACCCTTACTATATCCAAATAATGAGCATATTCTATATTTTGCTTAAAAGAGAAAAATAACGTAGTCAAAATAACTTCTCAGTTAGAAAATATAAAATGAACATTTAGCTTATTTTTGGAAAAAATTTTCAAAATTACTTGGAGAAGACAAGTGGGAGTGAAAACACACCTAAAAAGAAAGCTTATACCAGAACAACAAAAACCACACCATCAGGCTTTACATGGAATCAAATTAAAAATAGGCATAAGGTTATAAGACAATACAATCATTCCTCTCTTAACAAAATCAGTCTCTGCTCTCTGCCCTGACCATTAAGATGTTGAAAATGCATATGGCAATAACTTTATAAAGCAGTAATAATGGGAAAATTTCTGGCTTCTAGGACACAGGGCCATTTCTCTGTGACATCATAAAACTTAGAAAAAAATTTTCTTCAGGAAAGCATACAGTAATGAAGAGGAGAAAATAACATCCCATATGGTATATAAATCAATTCATATATACATTAGAGATCTTATGTTAGTGAACAGAAAAATGCCTAGTGATATGAAGAGTTAAATTCCATTAATGAGGTGTTGAAACTCAGCAATTGTTAAATTACAATAAGAGCACCCTGAAAACATCATATAGACGCTGTCATTGACAGATTTGCTGCCTTAGAACATACTCCAGTTATAATAGTAAAGATGAAAGATCATTCTCACTAAGGGAACATCAGCAGTATCTGATTTTTATATTCTTTGGTAGATCTGAAAGCAAAGTTCCAATAATAAAGAGAAAGCAGTAAATGAAATGAAAACTGATTATAAATGTGAAATAAAAGTACTAGATTAATTGTTGAATAGCTGAGGTTATTTCTGCTGGCCTTTTCAAAACATGTCGGTAAACAATATGAATAAATTCTACCTGACTGATACTTTAAATAGATTGAGTGAAACTGCAAAAACCATCTCTATAAGACTAAACTTTGTTATAATTAAAATTTAAAAATAAGAATATATCCTAGAAAGTTACACTGCAATAATATTTACCAGAACCTGAATGGATTGACAAGCTAATTGGAAATTTACAAACTGCAAGAAATCATGTCCTTTAACAATGCTTATTGAATTTACATATTGAACCATACTCATATAAAAAAAATAATTGAATCTGTTTAAACCAACATATTCTAAGTGTTAGAAAAAAAAAGAGTGATGTAATCAGAGAATGCTTTGAAATCTGACTGATAAAAATCTCAAATCAAGTAAACTCCGTAGAAGGATATTTGATGCTGGTGGATGAGACATTTCCTACCAACTAGCAGAATTAATCACTTAAACAAGATTTATCCTTTAGGGTAGCACCAGAGTGGAGATCCAGACATTTTAAAAAACCTAAAGCCAAGAGGACGTTTCCCCCTCTGGATACACCAGCTTTCCACCACATTATCAAACAGGCATTTGAATATTGTAATTATGTTGTGCATTCATTTGGTTTATGATGAAACATATGGGAACTTAATTCACAGAGAAGGTAAGCAGTAAGCCCTGGGAATATCACTTGCTTTTAACAGATTGAAATGGTCTGATCACCTCCTGCCAGGTCTTTTTCTTTCCTGAACTTCAGCACATCTTCCAATCTAGGCATGTGATTCTTGTTAATAACAGCAGAGGGGGGTGGAGTAACTGCAGGTTACTTTGGGTACATCAAAATCAGACCTTTCCAAGCCATCAGATTGTACAGGGGAGGGGAAAAAGGTAGAACTTTCCAGCCCCTGTAATGCTTTCTGACATATAAAAAGGGAAAATAGTTACACCTTTCACAGCATCGCTGTTGGAAACTAATTTGTTTTGACATATGGAGGAGTAATCTGATGTTCGTATTTATTCTGAAAATTCAGTATTAGTGAAAAACAAATTTCATGAATAAAACTAGCAATACAAAATCAGACAGGTACATTCACTGAGCATCAGACAGAGAGAGCATTAAAACTTTTGCTCATAAACACCTTTTTAAAGGAACATAACTTAGCCTCACCTTGAAATCCTTCCAGATTTCTCTCTCTCTAGCCTTGCTAGTTCCCAGGACACAGCTGTCAGAGAATCTCCATGAACACATGGAAACATTATACACAGAATAGTACAGTGTATTGATCCCACCCACTCATCTAATGCTTCTCCTTCCAAAAGGCCATATAAATGATCTTGATTGAAGAGGTGTTTCAATACTATTCTTGGCATAATGACAGTCATTGAAAACCTTTCTGGGTTACAGCCTGTTTTGAGACATGCTTACATATCAGTTATTTATTTGTCTTCAGCATATGAAATGGCAGTAACTAAAATTCCGTTCAGATCCAAGAAAACAACAGAATACCTTACCAAACATTTCTAGTTGGGAGAAGTTGCATCAAAATTCTCTAGGCATTAAAGGGGAAAGAGAGAGAGAGAAAAAAGAAGTCTAACGAAACCACACTGAGTGATAAGGGACTCAGAGTTACAAGTATTAAAAGAGATGAATTGCATTAACCCCTGCCCTTCCCCATTGTATTCACTGCCCACTGGAAACAACAACAGAATTACTAAAATCCCACACTCTCTAATGGGATGGTAATAGGATTCAGAGGCCATTAGGGTAAAGGCAATCCATATTTTACAGTGTAATAAGCTCAGGCTGAAGATGCTGCACCCCTCTTCAGAGCCCAACAATTACCAATTTAGCATTAACAAATCCACAAGCATATTCAAGATTGCAAAATGAAGCCAAGTTAAAAGTCCATGTTTTTATAGCATCTCACGTTTGTGTGTATGAAGCAAAAATTATCTCACTAAATTGAAAGAATGTATTATTTTGTAATGATATTGGTTATTACTGTCATTCCAGATTACTTGGGAAATGAAGGATACTATGGTTATTACAATGTGGATATAGTTCTTTGCAAGTGGAGTATATATACTTTTACATGGCAAATATATCAATCTTTCTCTTTTATAAATGCCATTTTATTTAAGAAAAAAATAGGAACAAATTGCCCCCTGATTAAAAATCTCAAAAGAACTTATATGAATGTCTTTTATAAATGTGCTTGTTCAGTCTACTGACTGATCTCTTCAATGCAGAAATATGTGGGTCTATAAATATAAGGGAAACTGGGAGACATCTCTCAGAAATTCCCACTGGTGGAAATAGTGGTCAAGAATAAAACTCTGCAGTCTTTATGTTGGCAAAGTGTCAGATAAAGGAATGCAGAAGACTGATACCCCTCTTCAGGTCTGGTACCGTAACTGAAAAAAAACCAAATAACTTTCCCAAGATGACCAAAATTTTTATTAAATTATTTTCTAAATCATTTCTGAAACATACTTTTAAAATACTCAAAAAATGTCATTTCTGCATGAACTTGAGGCATTTTAATGCAAAATTTTGATTGAAGAGGTCTTAAAGTTTATCCCTAAGATAATAAATTCTTTATAAGTAGTCTTCACTTAGGATCATTTTAAAGAGATTTTTGTGATGATGGGTTCATAGACTTAAGAGCTAGAAGGAACCAATGAGTCCAATCTCCTCATTTTATGGATAAGAAAATTAAGGCTCAGAGAAATAAATGATCCAGTGAGGACTGAATTTCTCTTATACTCCAACCACACCCTATTCCTTGCCACAACATATAGAGAAAACTTTGATAATGAGTAGAAAATATATGCAGCAACATTCATTTTGCATCTAGGCAGAAAAGTAATTTCATTAAAGTCTCTAACTTAGTTGCCTGAAACTTGGAAACCTGACCATGGTCACATAGCTAGTAAGAGGTGAAATTTAAACTTAAGTTTTTCTGATGTCAAGTTCAGCAATCTTTCTACTAATTCTGCTTTAATCATATATTTTATGTTATAAATGATTTGGACCTATTTTGGCTCTTAAAAAACAATCTCCTCTTTTACTGACAGGTGCTACTACTAGGTGCACAAAATTTCATGAAATGGCAGGGATCTAATTCAATCTAAACCATAAAAACCATCCTACCTATAATCTCAGGGAATATATTTAACTCTGTTTTATTCACTTGAAGAAACAGAAATGCAAGATATTCAAGGAAAGTAACTGCCTATGTCTGATGGCAATTCTCCCTTTAAAGAGGCTGCATGAAAAACCAGACAGCCTGGAAATGGGTTCTCTGGCACCGACGCTATCATGAACATTAGTTATTTTAGAATGTTCCACATTCAGTTCAGTTGAATTCAATTCAGCAAGTATTTATTATATACCTACTATGAGCAAAGGACTTTGATAGACTCTGGGATTTTTTTGAGGGGGAGAGGGTATGGGGAGGAGGGACCAAACATGATTTCACTGGCATATGAAATTCTGAGTGACAAAAATTTCTTCTACCCTGGTTTGTAACTTGTAGGCTTAGAGGGATGCCTGGGGTGCTCAGAAGTAAGTGACTGACCCAGAGTGATACAATATTTGAACTGAGATCTGATTCTGATGTCAGTTCTCTTGTCTACCACACAACACTGTCTCTCGAATACATAATAACCTGGTCCTTAAGAAAGTTACATTCTTTGGAAAAAAAATTAATCTTTTTTTCTGTAGCTTACATTCTGCTACATATCTCTCTGCCTTGCCCCTTTCAGTCATCAAAATAAGAATGAAAAAGAGGAAAAAAACAGTTTAGTAAAACTAATCAACTCTAAAAAGTCTGTCCATATATATATATATATATATATATATATATATATATATATATATATAATCTGTAAAAATTACAGCTGAACATATATACTCATTTCTCTTCTTAAGGGCCAAGGAAAAGCTTACATTCTAGCGGGGGAAAACAATTAAGTACACAAATACAAAAAATAGTGTCAGAGAGGGAGTGGGGCACGAGCAACTGAAGGGATCAGAAGTCTTCTATAGGAGTTGGTACTTGAATTGAGTCTGGAAATTACTCAAAGAGATGGAGGTCAGGAGGAAGAGAACTACAGATTTGTGAGACAGCTGTGAAAATGCTTGGAGGCTAGAGATGCAATGTTATAAATGGAGGGAAGCAAATAGACAAGTTTGAGTGTATGATGTGCATAAAAGAGTACAATGAAATCAGCCTGGAACCACAGAATGGAGTGGTACCACGAAAGGCTTTGAAATTCAAACAGAGGAGATTGTAGTTTATTTTTGTCATAAGAGGGAAACATTGGCAGTTCTTGGGAAGGGGACTGATATAGTCAAACTTATGTTTTAGTAATATAAATTTGCCTGGCTGTAGAGAAACAAATTAGGGGGCTATTGTACAGGTGAGAGGTAATGAGGACCCAGATAGGATGATGGCTTTGTGAAAAGAGAGAAGGCAACGGACGCAAGAAACATGTTGCAGGATACAATTTGACAGTTTGGTCCATCATATGGTTTAGACTCATACAATTCAAATTATTTGGGTAAATTATTTGATGAGTGGACACAACTTAAGCCAATTAAGTGAGATTAGCGTCTACTAGAGAGAATCTCCCTGAAAGGAATAACATAAAATCTTTTGATAGACCTTGATGAAATCAGATGAAAAAAGATAACTTAGGTAACTGAAAAATGGTGAGAAACTTGGGATGTAGAAATAGGCTGACTGAAAAATCTGCTTAGGATGGGCTGACTTTAAAAATAACAATAACACCAGCAGCAACAGAAACCTCAAATGACCTTCTATACTCTGATTCCATATACTCATCGTGCAACTGCACAATCTTTGCCCTGAATTCCTCAGACAAAGCTGTCATTATTTTCTTTACTCTCTGCCCTTAACTTGTCCAGAGGACAGTTACAATGACCAATCATATAATTTTTAAAAATGGATATATTAGTACCAAGGTAAATACAAACCTTGATTTTACTGTAGAGATTTCCTTAAATAGAGAAAATGAAACTAAAACCATAATAAAAATCAACAATTTGACCCAATTCTTATTTTTGGATTGTAAGGTCCAAGGAGTAGATAGTGAATGAGAAAACAAAAATGCCTCTTCTTCAAATATAAAACAAGTAGTTTTTCTCTACATTGTCCAACTTTAGATTTTTTTTTAATTATAGAGAATATTTGAGAGTAGAAAATAAATCAATTGATTATTAAGGAACAGGAAGCGTGAATGAATATGCAAAAAGGAACAACAAAAGATGTCTTCCAATAATTTACATCTTTTGTTCTAGACATGGTAAAAGGCAGTGTGGCACAATAGCTAGAGAGTTTTCTTTGGCCAGGAAGACCTGGGTTCAATTCTTGTCTCTGATACATACTAGCTGTGAGATCCTGGGCAAGTCAAAACCTCTGTTCTAGCCAACCAGCCAAGACAACTAATTGCAGAGAAGATGTTGTACTGTGTATTACTAAAGGGAGTTCCCTATATCAATAAAATTGCAAGTACAGTCTCTACCCATATTAAAAAAATCATCTTAAAAAATCCTAAGGGGACACAGCATGTTATAATGCCCCGTAATAATAATACGGTTATTATAACTTAGATCTCTGTTGAGGTACTTATGATATAATTGAACATCTAACTGGAATTTGCTCAAAAATGGATTCAATTCATTTCAGGAACAAGAATGACATGGGTTGTTGGGTTGGTAGGGTTGTGTGTGTGTGTGTGTGTGTGTGTGTGTGTGTGGTGTATGTATGCGTACATATATATGTGTCTATTAATTCTGACAAAGGCTTCAGTTCTTAATGTCATTAATTGAACATCATCCCTTTTACAAGTTGAAAAATGGAATTCTGAATCTCTAAGTTTCATCTTAGACTTGTGTGTTGCCCATTTCTTATATTCTACTGACCTCTAGAGACTATATGTGCATGTATATAAAAATATATTAGTTATAAATATATTATAGAGAATGCACAGCATAAATACTAGATGGTACCTTCAGTAAGAATTTCTTGATTTCATAAGACTGCCTCAGCTTAGACAAGTATATACAACTGATTATGTATATATACATGTATTTGTATACATATTGAATTGAAATTCCTTCCTATTCAAAGATGATACAAATGCTCTCAATATATATGACGACCATTATTGGGGTGCTTTTTTCCAGTGTCCTTCTCATGTAGGTGAGAGTTGTATTCTTAAGCAGCACTGCCCAACACTGATTAGAGATAGTGTGAGGTTGTGTAAAAGAATTCTGTACTAGGAATCAGGAGAACTGAGGTAGGATTTTGCTGTAGACTCTTAGTAGCTGCATGTTATCATGGAGAAGTTGCATTTAACTTCTTAAGGCCTATTTCTTCATCTGTAAAATGGGAAAAGTAACATTTTTCACTATCTACCTCACACAATTATGGTGAGTAGAGTACTTTAAAAGCAATGAGAACCAGAGAAATATGAGTTATTGACACTACTCTTGAGACTTCAAGGGCTGGGCAATCAATATCCCAGGCTTCCTACTAACCTAAAACTTCCAGGGTGCCAGCTGAAAGATGAGGGCCTTGATTGGGTCTGTGCATTGTGGGTGTAATGGAGAATCCTTAAACTTTTGGCTGGTCACCAAATTGACAAAAACACATGTCCAGAGAAGGCTGGCTAAGCTTCAGGATATATACTACTGTTTCACAGGAATACTCTTTGGTCCCTCAGTTGTTTGCTTTCTACTGAAAAGTAAATCATTTACAACCTATACATCAGTGTTTGGTGTAGTGTATGGCACAGAGTAAGAAGGAAGGAAGGAAATAATAATTTATTAAATGCCTACTGTTTGCTACACACTGTGTGAAGTGCTTTACAAATATTATCTCATTTTATCCTCACAACAACCTTGGGAGACAGGTGCTATTATTAACCATGTTTTACAGTAGAGGAAAATGAGGCAGGCAAAGGGTAAGTGACTTGCCCGGGGTCACACACAGTAAGAGGTTTGAGGCACTTGAACTCAGGTATTCCTGTTTCCAGATTCAAGGTCCAGCACTCTGTCTACTGTACCAACCTAGCAGCCTACTAGCTTAATAAATGTTTGTTTACTTCGACTGAAGTACTTCTATGTATTACTCAGACTGCTGTCTGACTGGTATAATATAAGAGAATATTTGTTGATTATTAATATAAGAGGATATCTGTTGATTTGATAATCAATCAGCAAGTTTTTAAAGTACTTACTGTTATGTCATGACTGCATTCTTTGGAGCCTTTTCAAATGGATGTTGAAGTTTGTATTTTTGACTTGGTGCCCTGGTTTAGTAATCTACCTCTCATTAAAAAAATACACACACACATGTTCTCATATATACAATACCACTTATTCTTATTTTACACAATAATCACTGATACTTGTATTACCTTTTTTTTTTTTTTAAAGAACTCAGTCACATTGCTTCATAAGCCCAATTACAAACCAGTGTTTATTAAGGCTTTTTAAAATGTCAAATAGACATCAACATACACACTTCCAAGCCTAACCAATCATCTTAGGAAATGTTCCTTTGTTTATATAGGAACTAGATAAAAATATTTTGATTCTGCAAGATAATGGATTGCCACAATTCAGAAGAAATAATATGGAGGCTATTTCATTTCTCAGTATAAGATTATCTAAGAGGTATAACCCAGTTTCTAAAGATATAAAAGGAAACCAAATTCTGATTTATATAGTCACTCCCACTATCCTGTGAACTCTTGGAAGATTTTGGAGGTAAAATCAACCTTACATGCCCGTATAATGCCTAAGTGTAAATTTAATACCTATGTGGAATCATCTGAAAAGCCTAGACTTCCCTGCCCATCAATTTCAAACATTTGCCTGTTATTCTACCATTACACCTTAATTCCCTGGAGTCTGGAGATGCTGTCAATGTTTAAGAGGGTCCTATTCAAGAAGTATTGTATCTGGAGTCAGGAAAATATAAGCTCAAATCTAGCCTCAGATATCCATTAGCTGTGTGACCCTGGGCAAGTGACTTAGACTCTGCTTCAATTTCCTCACCTGTAAAGTGAGGATACCACTAGTACCTACTTCCCAGGGTTGTTACAAGGATTAGTGAGATAATATTTGTAAACTACTTTGCATACCTTAGAGTGTTGCATAAATGTTACTGAAGGAACATGGCATAGAGGTTAGTTGAATAAGCCTTACAATCAGGAAACGTGGAATCCAGTCCTACACGTCAGTCACATAATACGTAAACACGGCTAAGTCACAACCCTTCCATAACTCTCCAAAACTATAATTTACAGAGGAATTGTCTATATACCTTGCTGGATGACATTCTCTGTGGTATTGAAATCAAAGGTCCCTATAAAACAAACACTGGGAGGTGACAAAATTTAAGCAAACCTCTTAATTATAAGCTAATGCTTCAACTGGGAGATACAGATTGATCAGTAAGGATGAGACTGGCATCTAGCATTTACATAGGAGGACAGAGGATGCAAAGGAAAGGAAGGCTCAAAAAGGAAGAGAAGATATCTAATGAGGCATTTGAATGAACACCAATTATAATAACTGTCAGAGAATCATAGAAATTAAAGTTAAAAGGAAGTCATTTTTTTTTCCAGCTCTTCATTTTACAGATGAGGAAATTGAAGACCAGAAAAGTTAAATGCCCTGCCCAAATTTATTCAGGGAGTAAGTGGAACATCTGAGATTTAAGCCCAAATCCTCAGATTCCAAATCTAGTTCAAATTCAAATCTACTGCATCATGCTCTTCCCCTAGTCACTATACCATTATCTATAGCTGAACCAGGTACAGCTCTTCTAACGCTAATCACAACTCTGGACTATTTCCAACAGTAAACTGCAGTGAAACAGTTTTATGGAATACAAGATTTGTCAATTAACCTTTCAACTTACCAAAAGGAAAAATTAAAAAAAAAAACAAAAGTAGTAAAATTGGTTATTTGACATCATGTAGATTGATCGATCCCCAGAACTGCTACTGTTCTGTAGCATACTACAGTGTTAGGGGAAAAAAGTGACCATACTCTTCATTGGTTTTTTTTTTTCCTCATGTAAAGGAAAATTCAGAGAAATGAAATGAAAGGTTGATCCATTTTTAGCAAAAAGGCTTTTTCCTCTTCGCCTATCCAACCTTTTACTGAATACATTTACAAGAAGGAAAACTAACTTGTTTGGGTTTAATTTCTCTTATTTTCCCTTCCTTACCTTTGGTGGTGATACAGATAATCAGAGCAGTAGGCAATCAGAAGCACAGATAATCCTCAACTCCATAATCAGACGCTGAATAATCAAGGGTGTGCTGAACATGCAATTTTAATTCCATTCAGTTAGGAAAAATTTTAATCCGTACAGTTTGAGACCAACAAAGTCTTTCAAGTGGCCATTTCTCTAAAATATACATTCGGGACTTCAGTTTCTTAACATGGGCTTCTTGTAAGAATCTTTTCCAATTTGGGACATCCTTCCATAGTATGAGACATTTTGTGAGGACAAAACTCGACTGTAAAATTTCTCAACCTACAGGTAACCAATCTCCCCGGTAGTATTACCAAGTTTCACAACGATGAATATGATGTAATACCACTGAAACAAACATGACCTGATAATAATATTTATTAGTTTTAAAACATTTTCTTAAGGCAGGAGATGGGAGGGGGGGGATTTTACCATGAATTTAGAGGCTTGAATAAAAACTGAAAGAGAAGATCAAGGACCACTGCATAATCAATTGATCAGTTAATCAGTTAAACTAAGACCTTTTGGAAGACTATATATTTGCATCCATAGGTGTGTGTATATAATATACATTATACATACATACATACACATTCATTTATACAAGCACATATAAATATATATATATATATGTGTGTGTGCATATATGTGTACACACACAGAAAGAGAGAGAAATGGAACGTCTGAAAAATAATACGATATGGGATTCTTTGTTGTACACAAATTAGATCGGTGTATATACTGAAAACTATGGCCTATAATAGTTTAAGTATATCTTTTACTCTAATGCAGTGTTTCTCAAATTATGCTGCAAAGAACTCTGAAACACCCTGTTTGTTTTTATTTTTTTTTTAAGGTGAACCTTAAGTTGCTTGTTAATGGGCATTAAAAAGATAATTTTAGAGGATTTCGCTCTAAGGGTTCTACCAAAGTTTTGTTTCAGTCGAAGGGTTCAACTGCTGTGGAAGAGTTTGAGAACCACTGCCCTAATAAATAATCCCCAGTAAATTTCATGGACAAATCCTCAAGACCTCTACTGTTACTTCTTATCTATTCCAATAAAGGCTATAAATAACCAGGAGGATCCCAAACGCCTCTGGTTATGTGAAGCAAGAGCAAGGTACTGCTGTCAAAGCTCAGCATCTCCTTCTGGAAACAGATGCCTGGCAGTAAGAAAAAGAAGAGTTTTGAGATTAACAGCAGAACAGAAGCTCCAACAAGGGTGCTCAGTTGAAAGGAATCCTCTATATTCACAATGAAAAGACTCCAAGTGGAACTTTTTTTCAGTCATAAAAATTGTCCTTTTTGGGGGAGATGGGGAGGAAAATTTGAAAACATTTAACTTTAAAGTTTATTGCTAATAAAATTTATGAGAAATCTTCCCAAGTGAAAGACTCTAGCTTCCCATACAGTATCAAACACCCTGACAATGCTTAGCAAATAAAAGATGAAAATAAGCAAGTTAGATCTTGCGGGGAGATTTTTGTCAGTTCTCATTTTATTAATACAAACAACTCCACTGTCTGTGACCATATATGCAGTAGCACTCCGGAATCTGAGAGGCTTTGAATCTTCCTTGGTTCTCAGATACATCAGCAAACATACAGAGAAGTACATCAGTAAGATGAGAAGGTGGGGGGACATACCAACAGTACAGGTGGTTTACTAAACAATATTCCCTATGCCTTCTGAATCTCTTTTTCTCCTTGCTTTATAACGCAGTCAAGTGTATGAGTGATGCCTTTTGTGTTTGATAATGTCAAGTGCGAATGTCACGGACACCACCCCCATCGCTGATGGTATTAAAATAGTGAGAAGATGAAAGGCTTGGAAAAGTAAATGGAACAAATTAAATTAAATTCAGGATGCTGAAGGACAAAAATGCAGCTTATTATCAGTAGTTCGGTTCTACAAGGCTGGTAGCTCGAGCGTCACAAACACTGATGAACTCACATTTCTGAAAAAAAAAAGTAGTTCTAGGTGGCAAGCTAGTCCCTTTAATTGTGTTAAAGATAACCTGCATGCACTCTTTCTCATGCTTATGGGCCTTTGAGAGGAATGCAACAGTAACATCTTACATGTTTTTCTTTTAAAATATAAATTTCTACCACAGAGACACAGAAATGCCTCCCAGAGCTGATCTTCTCTGTCAAGCACACTAGACATTAACAGTTCAAGGTTAGATAATCAAAGTTTGTTTCTATGTGATTTAAAATAGATGATTCATGGAAGTTAATTCCATTAAATGAAGTACATTCCTTCTCACAAAGAGGAAAACACTTGAAACATAATAAAACTCTATTCTGATCCAAGACACAAGAGAACATAGATAAACATAACCCTCTCTGGTAATGGCTATATAATACTAAGACCATGCCGATAATACTGAACTGAAATTCTCCTCCCGTGAGAAAGATGTAGCTTTTCCTCATGAAAATTTTAGACAAAAATATGTACATATGCTTTCCGTCTTCTAAGCTTATGACATTGAACCAGGCACATGCAACAATCATTCCTAATTTTGCTAGGTACAGTATATTCCAGAACTATTCCACTGCTACCACCCTAATTCTGACCCTTGCCACCTCACACTGGCTATTGCAATTGCCTCCTAACTGGTTTTCTTACCTCTAGACTCTCCATACTCCAAGCCATACCAAACAGAGACACTAGGTTCATCTTCCTAAGTCACTGTTGTGATCTTGTCACTTGATTCAAAACAAAACAAAAGATAAATGTCAACAGCATCTTACTTCCAAAAGAATAACATCTAAACTTAGAGATTACTTAATATGAACAACCCATGGCATTTATTTTACTACAGACTGTAAAATTCCATGAAGATGGGGATTCTGGTTTTCGTATACAGTAGACACTAAATAAATATTTGCTGAACTGAATCGAAATTGAATAACATTTTGGGCAGCAGATATCTGTATACGTATGTCATGTCACTCCTTTTAGACTGCGATCTCTGAAGCAGGTAGGGACTCATACAGCTTTACATGCTGTACAGAGCTTTACAATTGTCTGTACTCAATAAATATTATTAAAAAGATTGGGGAGCAACCTCAATAATCACAATGATAATAATCATTAATAACAAACCCTACCCTTCAAATCATCAAAATGGGAAGCTTTGCTTGTAGAAAAACAGAGTGAAAAAAATCAAAATACCAGTTTAATGTAAATATTTATTTGCCAAAAGTCAATAAATGTAACTGGAAGTGCCTCACCCTGGTGGACTTATGGTGTTCATTACAAAATACAAGAGGCTGACACTCATGTCTTCTAAATATAAAAGTCTTACTCACGGAAACAGAAATGAATGGGTGCTAAATCAAAACATCCTATAGAGCATTTCACACCTCAGGGATAGAAAGTGACAAGGAAGCATTTAGTCACAGAAGAAAACCAACTGGCAAATCTCTCTTTTAGGGTATGAAACCAGCAGATATTTCTATATGAAAGCCCCAGCTAAAGCTGGTTCTGCAATGCTCAAAGTCTATCTTCACATTCTGAAAAAAAAAATTCTATTTCACATCTGAAATCAGTTAGTTGATCATTTCCAAAAATAAATATTCCCACAGATAGAGGTCAGTGGTTGCCTGAAATTGCATCAGTTAGTGTCTGTGTACTAGATTCCTCTGCTCCTCTGGGACTTCTTTGTCATTTTATCAGAGTGATTACTAACATAGTAGTTTTAACATAGGTCATCTCAGTTTCCAATGCTTAAACCTGCTGTCTGCTACCTTATTTTCTCTTCTTTCTCGGGTTTGGCAATTCTTCACTTAACATTACTTTCTAATGTTAATTTTATTCCCTATTCTGAGGAAAATCCTACTGGGTTAGTTTTTTTAAAAAATCATTTAATGAAAGACCCTCAGTGACAAACATGTAGGTTTTCAATTGTTTTACAGTTAGATCTATTAAGCATTTAATATTCAGTGGGAAAACAGTCTCAGTGCAATGAAATTCTATTACTTTAGAGGCTGCATGCTTTTAATTTCTTAATATTTCATTACATGTTGGCAACTGGTGCATATTTTTATAATGTGTTTGATCATTACTCTTCTAAGAGTATTCTATTTCAGTTCTTTCTCTGACATCATATTTGCATGTTAAAGGGTTTTAGTATTCAGGGATGAAATGTTCTGAATAGTAATGTGCAGTTAACTTGATTTTTAAAAACTGAAAAAAAGCAAAACAGACATTGTATAGGATCTAAAGAGAACAATTTCATCATTTGAGAATCAAATTCAATTTTTAATAGCAGTCTATAATAATGGTCATGACTCAGTATTATGCATTAATTAACAAATTATGTAAAATGTTATCAGCAGAGTTTGAGGGGTAGGATTTTCCCCCCTTGTCTTTTTATAAGCCTAATACATTTCTTTTTCTTGTAAAAATGATCTTTCCTTTGCTCTCCAGCAACATCTACTGGAAAAATCAGAAAAATGCTATTTATATGAATCATATAGTTAGTGTAAGGAAAGGTTTGGTTAGCACCTGTCTAGCAAATGCAAGTTGACCTGGCATCCATTCTACAATAGAGGCATTCCTACTCCACTAAGCCCTAATTTAGATATCTTCAGATCTTTGGTCTCTGTATTTCTGTGTTTACCAATGGATGGTATTAGTAGGGTTAAGTAATATGAATATAATTAAGGTTCAACTTCGATGTTATTGTTCTGCTCCCTAAGTACTGTCCTTTCAGTAAAAGATTGATATTATATAAGATGCACTGATGTTTCTTACAGCGTTCTATGCAATTTTTCCTGCTGCTTGCCTTTTGTTTTAAAAATAATCAGCATGATCATATGGGATGATAAAACACTAAACATCTATGTATAGCTAGAGCTTGAAAGTGTATTTTTAAAAGGACTGAATTTGACTACAAAATGCCCAGAATGATTCTACAAAGTTTCCACCTAAGTTAAGAAAACTTTGGATGGTATTATTCAAGAACTCGATAAATCATTGTAATTATGTTCAATATAATTCTGTAACCATAGTTCACATCTCCTATATATCCCATTTCTCTTCCAATTCCTCATTCTGGGAAAATTAGCATTACTGTCTACATATGGGGATCTTGGAGGGAACTTCTATCAAAGACCACAACTGTACAACGATGAAAGACACCCTGCCTCGCCAGTCTGCTCTGGGGCTTGGTCTCCACTCCCAGGCATATGAGAGCACTTTCTAAACCTAAAAGACGTATCCAAGGGACTGCACCCACAAGATGCCATTAAAGGGTCTGGCAAAGAGCAGAAACACATCAAGGGAGGTTGACGAGAGCAAGGTTGAAAACTTAGGAAAAGGTAAAAAAGTTAACTAACAAATATTTTAATCTATATCTCCTTTATGGTCTAACACAAGGGTAGTTCAGTAAGGCTACAATATAGAGACAGTTCTTTGTGATCACACCTTGTGTAGGCACTGAAGTCACCTTTCTAGAACTGATCCAGCAGAACTGATATATTACCATCCTTTAAAAATACAGGTCCCTCGAAATAAAAATAAACTCATTAAAATGGATTCCAACATTTCAACTCCAGCCTTACAACTTGACTGAAATAGACATTTATCTGTGATCTGAATTTCTGCTACATACACGGACAACTCCTGCTGATTAGAGAAATCTCTTCCTTGCATTTCCAAATCTCAGTCCACTCGAGCCGGCAATAAATTTTAAAACAGAAGGTACAAGAAGCAAAATCTGTGAAGACCAAAAAACCCCCAAAAAAACAAAAAACCCCAAAACAAAACAAAAACTTTGAGAACAAATAATGGCAGTTACACTCAATTTTGAAGGTGTCCCATTTTGCTTTCCTCTGAATGTGAAATTAACTTAAGCCGTTGAATTCTTTTTTTTTTCAAGCTTTTAAAGGAGAAATGCCATCAAAACAGAGGCAGAAACTCCCATTTGTAGTGCACAAAGGGGGGCATATATCTAAAATCATGATGCACCGAAAGTCAGTCTCTCTCTCTCTCTCTCTCTCTCTCTCTCTCTCTCTCTCTCTCTCTCTCTCTCTCTCTCTCTCTCTCCTCTCTCTCTCTCTCTCTCTCTCTCTCTCTTTTATCCTAAGGGTCCTGATGCAAAGTTCACACAGATAGCAAGCTGATAATGAGCACCTTTCCATTGCTGAGATGCTTAGAATTCAGACATGAATGTGAACAGCACTTCTAGAGTTGACTGTCCTCCGAAAACTGTCATAAATCAGCTATCCTAATTGTTTGTCCATTACTTTTCTAAAACATGCTACAGTTTGTGTTTTAGCTCCATATTTCATATGGGGCAGTACTTCATCTCCATTTACAAAACATCAAGCTGACATAGATTTAATAGAAGGTCTTAAGGAGCATTTAGCTATTCAACCAGCAAAATTCCAGGCAAACAAACCCCACTAGACAGACTTAAACTCTATCCCTGCTCAAACCTCCAGTGAAAAAAATTGTCATAACATATTGAAAGTTCAGTTCGAAGAACATTTCCAAATGTCAGGTGTCTCCTCAGTTTAAAGCCTTGGAGTTGAAATTTAACATTTGAAATTCTTCTCCCCCCCCCCCCCCCCTTTCTTTTTCCCTAAGGAGGAAGTGTTCGGAATTTAACATAATGCAAAGTCCCACTCTGACCAGAACCACATTTCTCATCTCTCACCTAATATAAAAGGGAGGAGAAATCATTCAGTATAAATGCATCTGCTATACAAATCTATTTTCAATTGAATTTGCTGCATGCTCCAATTCATCAAAATTAATACAGGTACTTTCTATCTTAAACAAAAGGAAGCAGACTGAGAATCTCGGCTGTCTTCTGCGGCAGATGCCTTTCTCAATTACAAAACGATGAAAACAGAGATTTAACTAAAGCCGCCCGGTAAAACACTCGGATTCAGACACGTCTTACCTGCCTCAGTTGAAGGCTTCCTTCCCTTGTTAGCTGTATGAAGCATCTCTAGCCTTTCCAATTCTCACCACCAGTCTCAAATTACAACAGCTAAGCCCACCCCCCTCCACCACCTCCAGCAGCACCACCTCCCCCCTCCACCTTTTTTTTTTCCGGCAAGAAAATGATTATTGAAAGTGATTGGTTTTTGTTGTCCCTTTTAAGTCGCTCCTGCGGGAAGGAGCAGGGGAACAATGTGACGCCACCTTTTAATCTTTTGTAAGAGTGAAAAGGCAGAAAACGAACGCTCGATCAAACTGTGCTGCACACATGACCGAAACTCGCCTGAGAGGCTGCTCGCTCTGGCTAAAGCACCACTAGGCTGGAGCGTAAGAAAGAGACGAGGGGAGAGTCAATGGAATGTGACAACGTATGTGCATCAAAGGCAGGGAGAGGGAGAACAATGAGCGAGGGAAAGAGACAGCGCGATGAGGATGAGGGAGAGAGTGTGTGTGCACGAGAGAGAGGGAGAGAGACAGAGAGAGAGAGGAGAAAAGAGGAGAGACAGAGGAGGAGAGACGGAGGGAGGGAGGGAGAGAGAGAGAGGGACAGAGAGAGAGAGAGAGAAGAGAGAGAGAGAGAGAGAGAGAGGAGAGAGAGAGAGAGAGAGAGAGAGAGAGAGAGAGAGAGAGAGAGATGAGAAAAGAGGAGAGACAGAGAGGAGGAGAGAGGGAGGGAGGGAGGGAGAGAGAGGGACAGAGAGAGAGAGAAAGAGAGAGAGAGAGGGAGAGAGAGAGAGAGAGAGAAAGAGAGAGAGAGAGAGAGAGTGAGAGAGACAGAGAGAGAGAGAGAGACAGAGAGAGACAGAGATGAGAAAAGAGGAGAGACAGACGAGGAGAGAGGGAGGGAGGGAGGGAGGGAGAGAGAGAGAGAGACAGAGAGAGAGATGAGAAAAGAGGAGAGACAGGCGAGGAGAGAGGGAGGGAGGGAGGGAGAGAGAGAGAGGGACAGAGAGAGAGAGAAAGAGAGAGAGAGAGAGAGAGAGAGAGAGAGAGAGAGAGAGAGAGAGAGAGAGAGAGAGAGAGAGAGAGAGAGAGAGGGAGAGAGAGGAGAGAGAGAGAGAGAGAGAGAGAGAGAGAGAGAGAGAGAGAGAGAGAGAGAGGGAGAGAGAGAGAGGTCGAAGAAAAAAGAACGTGTTTCAGGCAAAGGATTTCTCAGAATAAAGCCAAAGTGTCTAGCAGCTTCTGTTTTTATCTGAGTGAGCATGATATACTGCCTCTCTCATTTAGCAACACATCCGTGTATCTTCCAGGTTTGAAAACTGAGATAATCACAATGTGTCTCTGGTTTTGTCTGATTGGCATTTAACTGTGCAGCGTACCTGTGATTTTTTTTAAAGGATGCATTTATGTGCAATTTATTTCGCATATTTATTTATGTAGGCAAAAATGAAAGCTGCTAATTTCTACAGCAATTTGCAATGTAGTTTTACTGGCAGATGGAACTCTACTTATCATAACTGCTGACAAACTGCCACCGGTAAACAAAAGAAGGAACAAATGCTTCGTCTTGATAATTGACTTAAAAAAAAAAAAAGCCCAAAATATTAGCACTTGCAAAACCTGTGTTTCCCGATGTGCGTTTTATAGGTATTTTCCCCTTCTTACTACGTAACTGAAGATAAAGTAAGCTCTGGGTATGTGGGTATATGCATGAGAGGGCTGGGGGCGGGGGCAGGAGAAGAAGGAGGAATAGTGGGAGAAGGGAAGGTGATAGGCAAGTCGGAACATAAATGATTTCTGATATTTGTCCCAAAAGTGATAATGACTTTTCTTTTTTCAAAAGTCCAACAACTGAGTTTTTTCAGTCGCTATTTCTACTATGTTATTTTAATTGTGTGGTGCAATTCTAAAACAGAGTAGGAAAGGAATTTTTTTTTCTTCTTTTCAATCTGCTTCGAAGTTGTATTTGACTTCCTTGCATTTCCATTTCTTTTTCTATGATGCCTAACTGAATTATTCCCTAGCTAAAAGTATCGACTAATAACCTCTAGCAACATAAACTGAATATTCCTAGTTCAGTACTTGCATAAGATTATGACATTGGCTAAAATAACAAATTATAGCCTTTTTTCTCTGCTTTCTTTTGCAAAAATGGTGTTGGTTAGTACTAGCAGTTCAAGGCCTGGACAGTGGCATTCCTTTCAACTAATGATCTTTTTTTTTTTTCCATGTCTAATAATTCTAATACCATAAAGTAACATTTGCTTGTAATTACAATGTGGTTTATTGGAAAGTCAGAGTATCTGACTATAACTGCTAGTTCACTGTGACCTGTGTGACCTTGGATAAGTCACTTGATCAGGGCCTCAGTTTCCCCATCTTTAAAATGAAAGGACTGGATGAGATCATTTCTAAGGTCTGTTCTAGCCCTTAATCAATCAAATGGTCAATTAGCATGCATATTATGTGCCAGGCAATGATAAGCACTGGGGTTACCAAGAATAAGCAAAACTAGGTACTAAAGTACCTCAAGTACTTTATAGCTCTTCAAACCTAGGAGCTCACCGCTTGAGTAAGGATTTGAACTGGGAGGATACCATGACAAAGATTCAGAGTTATTCTTTCAATATTTTTCATTCTGGAAACTTCAGAAGCCATTTGAGTGCCTTGCACAGAGTAGATGCTTAGTGTTTATTGAACTGAATGAGTATGACAAAGAAATACTCAGAAATTGGGCATGTAAAGGATTCCCAGATTTCAAGATCATCTTTAACATGTTCTGGTTTCTCAATGTACTTGCTAATCCAATAAACACGTCAGTTCTCTAAGTGACCAGCCCCAAAATATCAGATAGTAGATTTTTTTTGCAGTTCCCTCTTCTGGAAAACACTGAAGTACACTCAATTCATACAATAGAACAAAGGAAGAGTTGAATACACTCAATATTTCATCATCTCTGCAAAGATGATTAGAGAACCTACGTCCTCTGACCTCTTTCTGAATTCCAGTTCCTCATCTCTGACTAGGTATTTGGGGTTTTACTTTGATATCTTGCTGTCACCCAAAACTCAACAGGTCTAAAAGAAAACTCATCTTTCTCATGAAAACTAACTCCCCTTCCCAATCTGCTCTACTGGTCAGTGGTTTTTCAAGTTACTTAAGACTGAAACCTGAAAATCCTCCCCAGGTCCTTCCTTAGCCCTTAGATACAATCAGTCCCAAATCCTTTGAATGATTTTTTCTTACTAACTTATACCTTCCCTCCTTTCTATTCCAATATTAATCATCCTAGGCCAAAACCTTGCAACCTCATGTGTAGACAATAGTCATCTAACTGGTTTCTTGACCTTTGTTTTCTGCCCTTTCAATTCATTAATCCTCTTAATGCTCTAATTTGGATAGGTTACTCCCCAATATCTGTTGACAGATATATATATATATATATATGTATAGACACGCACACACACACATATGTGTATATATAGCTGGTCTCATGCTCATCTTCAGAAACCTCACTGTTCCTACAGAACAGAGTTCAAATAACTCATCTTAAAATTCCCGGCCCTCCTACTCATGTTTCCTCAAGTTACCATGCTTATTCCCTTTTCTATGATGCCTTGGCTCATCCTTCCTCTGTATAGGAGCTCCTGTCTTTTAAATCTCACCCTTTCATCAAAACCTCACCAAAGTTTCAGATCCTTTACCAAGCCTTTCCTAACTAGCCTACCTCAGAATATTTTTTCCTTCTTTTCTACTTTTTAGCTCTTTTAAAGCTTTATGTATATACCATTAATTTGGGATTTAATATATCCTATCTTACATTATTGAAAGGCTGTATGGTATAATGGATAGATAGCTTTAAAGTCAGAAAGATCTGGGTTAAAATTCTGATTTCTGGCACCTACTGACTATGTGACACTGCACAGATTATATAATTTCTTAGTGCTATAGGCAGCTCTCTAAGACTGTAAGTTACAGAGGTGTCACAAGCTGCATTTCCTCAGCTGGGAGTTCTTTATACCAATGAAATCACAGATCAAATCCCTATCACCATCTTATATCATTATACCACATTTTAAATTGTTAGGAGGCATTGTGGTATAGTACATGGAGTGGCATCAGAAATATGGTGTTTGAATCTCAGCCCTGATACTTACTAACTGTTCAATCATGGGCAAGTTACTTAACTTTTCTGAGTTTCAATTATCTAAGACTTTAAGTTATAGATGGCTCTCAATATGACTCATTGGAGAAGCTCCTACATTCAAAAATCAAGGATATGCTTGATTTAATTTATCTTGTTAATTCTCTTTTAATATATGTTACTCCTTTCCCCAAACAGACTATAAGCTCCATGGTACAGAAGCTAGAACTCTTTGTACCGCAGTGTCTTAGACATAGGAAATGCTCAATAATAAATGACCTGTTGATTGGTTCATCTTCCATGCCTATGAATATTTAAATATAGAACCATATTTGAATTTTTAAAGTATCCTGAATGTTACTCAAGAGTGTATAAAACTGAGTTGGAATGAATTTTCTTATTGACCAAGATTGGAATCCAATGAGTCAATGTTCTCCACTGATTTAAGTCAGCACCTTCTGTACAAAATTCTCTTGTAGAGTAGTCTTAAACACTGGGAGTATTTGCCAGGGTAAAGCATCTGGTAGGTGTCAGATGTGGGTCTCTAACTCAATTTCTTCTGGCCCTAAGATCAGCTCTCTATCCATTATACTACAACGCCAAGTAGCCCCTTTTGAACTGATAGCTTTTGCTTTCTTTATACAGACTTCTTGAGGTCCCTCTTGATTCATTCTCTTTCAGGACTTTAAGTGCTAATTAACAAATTTCAAAACCCCTTGAACAGTTATGTAATTATAATGTTGTAATCCATTTTTGGACCACCATACCTCTGTTTACCTTTACTGTCTTATATCCAATTATATCTCTTCTTAGATTCTACACTACTACCAAACTGGACATCTTACCGTCCTCCCTAAATGTATCTGAACACCTTAAACAGAATTATTCACTTTTTTTGCAGATTTAGAAACTAAGCCCAAGAAGAACTAATTGACTCACAAAACAGGTTAGATCTGAACACAGGACTTTTCTGATTCCAAGTGAAACACCCTATCCCCTATATAACTGATTATATACTGCCTTGTTTTACCATATCAGATTTTACATATTTCTTGCATTGTGATTTAAGTTTTCATGTATTTATGAAAATTAGTATGATGGGATAGGTTTAATGGAAAGACTACTGTATTGAGAGGTACTGCATGTGGGTCTCAGTCCCGCCATTTACTAATTAAGTGACCTTCGGCAAGACATTCTGAATGCTGGGTCTGCTACTGACTATCTGTGTAATCCTAAATGCATTATTTCATTTTTCTGGACCCCAATTTTCTCATCTGGAAATGAGCAAGTGGGAGTAGATGATGTCTAAGGTCACTTCCACCTATCAGAGTCTAAATTCAAAGGTCTCTTCTATTTGGAGAAGCAGATAAGGTAGTGGAAAGAGCACAGAGACTCATCTGTGACATTTTCTAGCTGGGTGACCTTGGACAGATCACTTAATCTCTCCAGATATCATATTCTCTAAATACAAAATAAGGAGTTTGGATTACATGATTTCTAAATCCGTTTACAGCTTTACAATTGCTCTATCTCTATTTTTTTTTCCTCTGATGATCCACATATACTTTGGATG
Organism: Bettongia penicillata ogilbyi; assembly: GCA_023548195.1. Classification (NCBI taxonomy): domain Eukaryota; kingdom Metazoa; phylum Chordata; class Mammalia; order Diprotodontia; family Potoroidae; genus Bettongia; species Bettongia penicillata. The sequence goes on from JAJHZJ010000090.1 coordinate 13,440,987, forward strand.
TCACTTTGTAACGTCCTAGCAGCAATTAATCTTCAGGAAAAGGATTTCTTTAATCCTTGAACATCTTGCCCTCAGGGTCAAAGTTAGCCTTGCAATAGCCCCTAGTCCTCTGGGGGCTTGGCTTTCCCTTAGGAGGAAAATGGTTGGGAAGCAAAGCTCAGAGATTTCTGGCCCAATTAAAACATTCCCGGGAGAGAGTGAAGGGGGGTGGGGGTGGGGGAGTGTCTAGAGAAGATTTTCTACACTTCTGCTTCTGCCTGAATCCCTTAGAAATTCCACCTCTAGAAATGTCATGGGAGTGTCGTTTATTTATTTATTTAATGAAAAGAATACATAAAGGTGAAGACTCTTCCAAAGCTTTATACATTTTTTTAATGAGTCATCCATTTAGCTAAGGATATTATTGTTCAGGATCCAAAATTTTATGTGGAAAAATAAAAACAACAAAGAATTGTCTTTGAGATTATGAGTTATTTCCTGAAATTAGTTTATCAAATATTATATCAGACCTAATTTAGGCAATTAAATTATTTTGTTTGTAAAAATTGCTCATGTTAATGAGAACATTTTGGCATTTTTGGTCTCTGTGAAACAGAATTCAGGGCTACCTCTTCTCAGATTCTTTTTCCTTAAGAAAGCACATTCCTTAAATGAAAAGCAAAGATTCAGCAGCCTAATCACAAGGTAAAAATGGAAAGCAAACCAGAAAAAAAATCACTTTGTTGCTTTGAATTTCTGCTTCCCCTGGTGGACTGGATAGTATTTGCCTCAGTGAAACTTTCTAAGTAAGAATTCACCTTCCTCTCCATTGAGTTGAATACAAGCTTTGGTGAACTATTTGGTTCTTGTTACTGATGTTTTTCAATACAGAACATTTGAAAGCACCCGAGCAGAAGCTGTACAATGATCATAGTTTCTAACATATTCATCAGAAAAGCATTCAGGGCTACAGGTTTTATTTTTACAGTAACCCATGTGCCGCAGCATCTGCCAGCTTCTGCAATACTCTTACCTATGACAATCACAAAAGCAATTCACAACCTGACTTATCAGATAGTTCTGTTTTACAATAATCTGACTGCTATTTGTAAAATCTGGGATAAAACAGTGCAATTTCAGATGCTGAATATTTGAAAACCTCCGAAAGCTGCTCGGGAGAGATATGAACTAAAATGCATAATACGATGTAGTTACAACAAATGTATACTCCTGAAAAGTGTGTGTCCAAAGGTGCATCTTGAAGTGCAAGACATTTAATGATTCTACTTTTAAGAAATACCAATAAAATTTGCACTCATGCTGGCCCACTCATTCATCATCTCTCTAAGCACAAATTTAATTCTTTCTTTAAAAAAATCACAGAAATAGAAAATTTCATAGACCCAATAAACCCATTCAAATGACAGAAATTCCATGATTCCAGAATAGAAGAGAGTAGAATTTTGAGTTAGAGATGACCTTAAATGTCCAATACAACCCCCTCATTTTACAGATGAGAAAACTGAGGCCTTGAAAGGTAAGAATATTCCCAAATTTGCATATAATAAAAACTTTTCAATGGTTCATTTCACACATTGGTTCTTTAATCTTGAGACTCTTATTATTTTGAAAAATGTGAATACCATTTAATACAGATTTCACTAAGCTAAAATAAATGGTGATTTTCTTTTTTGGACAAGACTGAAAGATAAAATAAATGAGCAAATCCATTGTAATGATAAGTTAATAAATTATTCTTCCTGTGATTACTGTTTAAAATTTATCCAATTTATTGTTTTGCTTGCCCTTAAAAATAGAAAACTGTTGGTTGCTTTATTTGCCATTGCAGACTTTTAACAAACACATTAATAAAGAAAAGGTATGAAAGCTAATGTGTACCACTGAGAGGCAGCACAGGGCAATGGAAGGAACCACTGCCATGTTCTTGCCCTAGCATTGTCACCATCTCAGGGCACGACCTTTACCTGTAAGTCATTTAATCTTTCATCCTCAGATTCTGTATCTGTAAAATGGGGATAAATAACTCTGATGGCTGAAGGATAATTCATAATGAGATCATTTGAGTTTATATAAATTAAGACATTCTATCTTCTCCATATTCTTTTAGATTTTTCTGCTCCAAATAATTGATTCTAGGCACTTCTAACTGGTACATTGGTACATTGGACCTGCCTAAACCACTGTTTTATAATTGCACAATGGGCCTGTCTTGGCCCAAAGAATTGATGTAGTTTGCTTCTATTGCCCTAAATGCCATATCATGTACACAGTGAATGGTCAATAAATACTATCTGGTGAGGTAACTGACCAAATGACTTGTTATATTCAAAGTAGTAAGTGAATTACCATGTTCATGAACGTTCAGATAACTCTCCAAAATTCACTGGAAACAAAAAAGACTTCTGCCCTGAACTTGCCTATTTACCTAGTGACCTCATCAAGTGTTTCTGAAGAATATAGCACCTGTTCCTGGAAGTACAACATAGAGTAATTTGTCTTAATGATCTAACACTACACAAATAGGATTAGTCTGCTAGGTAAACTTTAAAATTAAAATGCCTGCTTTCACAAGGCAACCCTCCTCCCCTTAAATCCCTTATAAAATATAGGTCAAATGTTAGGTTAGCCATGGCTCCACAGAGCTAGACTTTTTTCAGGTTCTTACTGTCTAGGTAGTTTTGTTCATATTATTAACTTCTCAGCTAATAAATTAGGTCCCTTTATACCCTACATGCCATGATCCTGAGATCTATTTCTAGTCACTTGGGAAATAACGTGCTACCCATTTAGAGGATTATAAGTTAGAGGTTGGGGTGAGGATGCTTGGAGCCCATCAGATCTGTCTCCCTCATGTTAAAAATGAATATAAGTGAGGTCACAAGAGGTTAATCATTTTTCCAAGACCATACAGATTCTCCATGCCCACTCTTCTTTCTACCTACCAGTTCATGTGTCAATAAATCTCACACATCCATACCTAGCATTTTCAGTAATTTATCGTGAAAATAGAATATTCCAGTAGTTTGGAGATTTGACTCTTTCACCAGTGTGAGAAACACAACCACTAAATGATCAAAATGTGCCAGTTTCTAGAGGCAGAAAAATCAATGATTTCTCTTCCTTATTCCCTTATTAGTCATCCCTTTTATTTTTTCCCTCATTTCCTTTCCTTGCAGTGGTTGACCATTTGTCTGGAAATGGCCAGGCAGGGTAGGAGATATCATCTGGGAGTGATTCATTTTAGGTGAGTTAGGCTGGAGGTGGGAAGAGTGGTGCCTACAATGCCTTTCATCCTGTGAGGCTGCATTGCCCTATCCTTCCATTTCACAAGACTGAGAACAAACTCTGATATGAAAGTGTTACAGGCCAAAGCCCTGAGTCTGAAAGGGACACCGTATATTAAAATTGATGCCATAACAAGTCTTAGATTACAACAGGATTTTCTATCATCTTCTTAAAGAGAACTGGATCACTAGCCTGATTGAGGGTAAAGGCAGCAAAGAGTCAGTTATTGGCTTCAGATAGGAAACCACCTCCATGTCTATGTTCTTCAAGGGATTATGGCAGCTCTCAGAGGACACTCTGGACTCTACAACTCATATATTACATGCAAAGGACAATGTACTATGAACATTTCCAAAGACTAGAATATCCACAGGAAGGCAATTAGAATGATGGAGGTTCCCCATCCCTGACTAGAGTTTATGCCATATGAGGATTAGAAGGAAGAGAGGAAGTTTAAAATGATGAAAAGAAGGCTGGGGAGGATATAACTGGTGTTTTCCAGGATGTTATACAGAAGTGGCAGAAGAGGAATTAAGTTCAGTCTTTTTGACCCCAGAGGAGAGAACTAGTAGCAATGAATGAAGCTGTAGTGGAGAAATTTAAAGCTTGAGATTATGGAAACAAACAAAAAACTCTTCTAATAACTAGAACTATCTGAAAGTAGAATGAAGCCCCCTCATGAGAGTTCTCTCTAGGAGATCTCTGACCAAAGGGGAAGGGCAAGGGAACAAGCATTTATTAAGCACCTACTATGCGCCAGGCATCATGGTAAACTCTTCACAAATGTTATGTTAGGCTCATTTGACCCTCACAACAATTTTGAGAGGTAGGCACTATTATTATTCCCATTTTTGGATTTGAGGAAAATGAGCCAGATAAAAGTTAAGTCACTTTCTCAGGGTCACACATGTAGGAAGTATCTGAAGCTAGATTTGAACTCAGCTGTTCCTGGTTCCTGGTCAAGTGCTCCAACCATTCCACTACCTAGTTGCCTGACCACTTGTTGACTAAAATGTAGTGGGTAATACATTAGGGATGTTGAACTGAGTGGTTACTAAGGTCCTTTTCAACTCTACAATTCTGTGATTCAGCAATGTTTTGCTTTTTTTTTTTTTTAATAACTTGCCATTTTGGAAGAGACATGACCTACAATGACTTAACCCTTTACCTCAGTAACAATCTTTGTGAAAACTTCATGTGAAGCTATACATTTTCTCTTTTTTCCTCATACCTCACTCTCTCTCTTGTTCTACAATTATTATTTATTTGGCTTAGTAAATTGAGCTGTTTATAGTGGCTGTCCAAAGAGCATCATTTCCCCCCAAAAAAGTCTTTTTTCTGACCATTTTCTACTATAGGGAGAATAAAAGGTATTGGGATTTAGAGATCTTAATGTTCAATTAAACTAAAAATGAGAACAGCCCAAAAGCAAAATACTTAGAAGTTAGATTGTTGGATGTCACTCTAATTCTGTTTTACCAATGTACTATAATAGCCTCGAGATGAATGAGAACTTTAGATAACTGAACTGAGTTTCTTCCCATTGCAAAATTTCACAATTTCATGACCTTCCAAATGGTACCCACACTCCATCCCTCACTCCCTCTCTACTGTCCTCATTTGCTATAGCTAAGAATTTTTGTTCTTTGTGAAACCATGAGAAAGATGTTACTTTATCCCAAAGCTAATAGTGATGATGAGAATGATAGTTTTATAGCTTTCACATACATTGAATCCCATTTAACAAAAAAAAAATATTTGTTTCATGATTTGTGGTGGGGAAAAATGTTATTTTCTCCTTTGGCTTAATTATAAAACATGCAAATATAGTCTCATATAAAAATCAGTTACTCTTAAGAATGAGGTGTAAATTGATGTCTGCTTAATCTGTTCACAGTGGGAATAAAGTCTAACAGTACCCTCTTGCCCTCATTTTTGCAGTAATACCTGGTAAATTCAAATGGTTTTTGGATCTTGGACAACACCTCTGATTTCTCTACAATGGGATGAGAAGTTGTCTGCTTCGATATCCTACCAAGCTGAGACATTTCTCCTATCCTTGCTTTGTAGCTAACTCGATAACTATGGAGGGAGGCCATATTCTTTCTGACATCTAGCATCACAGAAGTAGGCTAAAGAAGAGGTCTGGAATTTGGAGGCTCTGGGATCTTAGTGGCAGCTTTACCACTGATGGTGATTAGATTACTTTCACCCATTTAAAGAAACTCTTGGTGTTTTCATTTCTAGGAGGGAACGGGATGAGGCAACGAGGAGTAGACTAAACCATACACCTGAAATGAATATATTTCATGACCTTGTGATAAGGGATAGTCAGGTACCTTTGTTCAAAAAGTTTGCATTTTAAGTTATGTAACATTCAATGATACCCTAAGCTAACTATATATTACAACAGAGTTTCACATTGTTGTATAGAAAGTTCACTTTGATGTATCTGAAATGTACTAAATTTGGTGTTAAAGGACCTGAATTCAAGTCTCAATGTGGCTACCTATTATCAGTTTGACCTCCCAGTCTCAGTTTCTTTATCTGTAAAATGAGAATCTATATGACCTACAAGGTTGCATTCAGCTCTAAATCTCAGGATACTAAATAATCATGTTCTATAGAATTGTGTAGCAATACAGCATATTAGAATTCATTTAGAGTGGTTAAATTATTATGTGACCATACAAACATAACCAGTGATATTTATGATAATAGCATTTATAATGCTTATATGCTAAATACATTTTCCTTTCTTTGACCTTCACCTCTACTGAACTTCTCTAAGAAAAATAAGTAAGCCTTTTAAACTGTCTTCAGTTCCCAATTCTTTTTAGGATCCATATATATATGCTTTGGGCAGCTAGGTGGCTTAGTGGATAGAGTGCTAGACTTGGAATCAGGAAGACTCATCTTCATGAGTTCAAATCCAGCCTCAGACACTCACTAGCTGTGTGACCCTGGACAAATCACTCAACACTGTTAGCTCAGTTTTCTCATCTGTAAAATGAGCTGGAGAGGAAATGGCAAAGCACTCCAACTATCTCTGCTAAGAAAGCCCTAAATGTCGTACACAATGAAAGGACAACACAACAAAATGTGTGCTTTGCCTCTAAGGCTGAAATACAAAATACTCAGCCTGTCATTTTAAATCCCTCCATAATTTGGGTCCTGCTTACTTTTCCATTCATATCATGTTACTTCCCCCTTCACATATGTGGCTCTAGTTAAATTGGCTACTTAAGTTGCAGTTCCTACATTCACTTCCTCACTTTGTGTCCTTGCAGGAATGCATTTCCTATTCATCTCTACCTCATAGGATCCTCCATTTCTTCTCTAAGCTTGACTCTGATGCCATCTGCTACATGAGGCCTTTCCTTATGCCCCTAATTATTAGCAGTCTCTCCTTCTTGAAATTATCTTGCATTACTTTGCACTTATTTGGCATTTACTTACTTGTACATATGTTGTAACTTTCCAGAAAAAGGTTAAGCTCCCTGAGGACAGGTGTTACTTCATCGTTTGTCTTTGGAGTCCCATTGCCTAGCACGTATTAAGCAAGCATTTAATATGTATTACTTAGTAACTGATTACTAATTAAGTAATTAATAAATATTTTTTAAATTAAAATGAACCAACTGTATTTTCTTTACTCAATTCAACAAGAATGTATTTCACTTACTATGTGCAACATGTTGTACTATATGATGAAATTTCAAAGGAAAGAAACAAAAACAAAAATAACACATTCTCCATCCTCAAGGAGTTTACATTCTCCTGGGTACTAAAGGTACTAAAAGTATATACATACATATATATGTGTATATATATATATATATATATATATATATATATACACATATATATGCATGGGCACATGTATGTGTATGTATATACTCACAGACCCACAGGCATAATACAGTCATATTACAGTGCTTTTCCCCTTCCCTTTTCATCTTGCAATAGAATTGCTTATGTGATCTATGATTTTATATGTTTTAAGATTTTAAATGTGGTTTTCCTGAGATTTCAATCATTTCAGGCTAGTAATATCCAACCATGTATATTTTTGATGAGCCATGGACAATCAAGACAGAATGGAGGAGGGGATGGTTTGTTCTCAAGCAGACCTCAGCCTATGTGAACTGCACCTGTTTCAGACACTTTCAGAACACTGATGCCATGCATGCCTACTCATGCAGACTGCCCACATGTACATCTACACATCTGTTCTTTTAAAGAGCAAATATCAATTTGAAGCACGAAAACACCCACCTTTTAGTACAGAAACTGATTTCTACCAACAGTCAGATTAAATACTTACAAATAATTTTACACGTTTTAGAACAGAATGACTCTTCATCCCTTAGCTATCAGCTACACAAACAATACTTTTTTTTCTTTATAGATATTTGGATTTGAGTGACTGTTTAGCTGCTACTGAGAAAGACCATACAAAAAAAAGAATACAAGTGGGAGACAAGAAAAATTGCATTTCTAATCCAGTAAAACTCAAAATTAAAATTGAAGTCATGGCAATATCAAACTGCCTTGCCATTTAGTTACACTGAGACTATCAGAGATCTAGCCCTATAATAAATATTTAACAAAAGAAATGGATTGAGAACATATCTTCACTAATGTTTCACCTAAACCATGGTGATTCTGTAGCTGATCACAATTTATGTTATGTCATCTATGTCTGATCACATGGTCTTAATGAAGAAGTTAGAATTCTGAGTTATCTTAAAATTCTAAAGATATTTAGCTTATGCTTCCACATCAATGGACTTCTGGGAAGTTTCATGTAATGTTGGCATAGAGATGGATTATCATTCAAACTGACCATTGAGAAACTAAGAAAAGGAAGTAATTCTCTTCCTATTTTTACCTTCAATATATGCAAGGCAAGATAAAGTCAAGAAGAAAGTCTAGATTCAGTACAACACAAGAATCACCATTTTGAACTCTAAATAAAGCGCGATCACATATGGAATTATTGGTCTGCTTTTGCTTGAGTGCTCACAAATCTTCATCTCCATATTGTCTCTAATTCACTGCACATTCTTTAGTGAGTAATTAATTAAATGAGTAATATTTATTAAATACTTGATGAATTCAGTAAACCTCCTTCTCAAACCCTGTTCTGATTTTCTCCTTAGATTAATGGTATCTCCTCCTCACTATTCAAAAACCTTTTTGTTTGCAGATCTCCTAAGTATTTGATAAGTATTAAAATTATTAGTTTAGCTACAAAATCTCCCTACAGGACTGTAAGCCTCCTGCAAGAAGTTGTATCTTATATAATTTCTGTTGGGAACCTTCTCCCCCTACACACCCCCATTGATTAGCAAAGTATTCTAGATACAGCAGCAAGTTAACAAATTTTTTTAAAAAATTGAATTGGATCAAATTAAAAAATGAAATGAGAATAATATAAACCTGACCTCAATCAGCTGTCTAGGTATAGTAAACTTTTAGTACTGGTTTGTTTTTAATTTATTCCCTCTTGGGATGAAGAGTAATTTTCAGATGTTTATACAATGATATTCTGAAGTATGGTGAAGTGAATAAAGTGACAAAATCTTGCCATCTAGTATCAAACAGAAAGATAGATTTTCACTCTAATATCTTGCTCAGTCTTAAAAGGGGCTGAAATAAAAAGGTAACATTGAAAACAGAGAACTTGGACATAGATTGCCACATGAATTATGCAAAAATAAATATTACCAAACAAAGAGAGGAAAGTCTTACACTGGATTGCTCCCTAGTGATGACAGAAAAGTTAGTAGGCAGTGAGGTGGACATAAATTCAAATCCAGCTTCAGATCCTGGCTAGTTGTATGACCCTGCAAGTCACTTAACCTCTTTCTGCTTCAGTTACCTCTACTGTAAATGAATCTAATAATAGCACCTACCTCCTAGTGATGTGAAGATAAAATGAAATAACATATTTAAAGTGCTATATAAATCCTAGATACTATGGTAGTAGTAGAAGTATGCCAGAGCTGTTATCAATTTCAGTGATAGAACAAGCAAAATGCCAAGTTGTGAACTGGGCCAATTCCAGGAGCAACTAGAATTTCAAATACATGAAGTGATGGATGAAGCTCAGGAAGAGACAGTAGAAAGGCTAGCCAGGCACCCAGCTGCTACTGCCAATGTGGGATGGCTTGAAAAATCTCAGAATGGCTTATTGGCCTCCTGTGGCTTGCAAGCTGACAGAGATCACATTCCTACTGCTAGCTAGGCAGAAGCCCCAAGAAGTCACACACACCCCTATTCCTCCCACCACATGTACATATAAGTGCACACTCATAGACACAGACACATACACACACAAACCAGCTTCTACATGCTGTAAAGACAAACATTTATGTACAAAATGTAAAATCAATATAATGCAACTGAAGATATGTAGTACTATACTTAGAAATAAAATGTTGATGCTATGGAAGAGCAACTGATAAAAATGTTTGCATAAAGCCAAAGTCTACCAATAGGTAATAGTGTTTCCTACTTTTATCCTGCGATTTTAAAATCATGGTTTATGTTCATCTGAGTTTTTCATTGTTAAACACAGAAAAATGGTAGCTTTTCTATATTTGACTGAAAATCTTTGCATTACTACCAGTCTGAAATGGAACCTTGCAATTAAATCAATTAAGCAATGAAAATAAAATATTCCATTAAAATCTAATTTTCCTCCTATCTGATTGGTTGTAACTCAACTGATCTGGAAACAGATGAGAGAAACAAAATGACTCTAAGTCTGAGAGATGGAGACAGGAGAAAGAGAAAATTAAAAATACATGCTTAGAAAATTTAATAAGGGTAATTTTAAAAAAAATTTTTGCCTCTGCTTCAGTGAGTTTAACCATTAGGGGGTCCCCAAACATAGGAGTATGGACTAAATGTCAGTGTGATATTAGAGTAGCTGATTTTTTTAAAGAAAAAAAAATGACCTTCAGGAATTTCTTTTTTTCTTCACTGCAGAAAGTTGAAAGGGGTGCTCAATGCTTTACATTCAGAAGCCACTGTGTCACTTCCCATGTACTGTCCTGGATTTAGCTCCTTAGCACGATAATAAGTTTGGAGTCAGTTATGTTTGCTGATTCAGGGAGTTATTGAAACCTGATCATGTCATGGAGGGATTTATTATTCTTAGGAGTAAAAAGCAATAATTGCCTCTTGGGGATACTGGGGAAAAGCACGTCAACTGATTAAAACTTCCACTTTTCAGTCTGTGTTTCCGGGGTGACAGATGCCAGTGGCTTAAAAATCAGCAATCACTCAGTATAAGGAAGGCTACATCTACGTAGAGTAATGTATAATGACTCCCTATGTCATCCAGAAGCCAAAACAATAGGGAGAAGACGATAACTTTGAGACAGGGAGTGATACACAGATAGAGAGATACAGAGAGACAGAGACACAGAGACACAAAGACAGACAAAAACAGAGAGGGATAAAGAATATTATCTTCTCATGGATTTCAGAAAGATCCGCATGCCCACCTTTGAGGTTGCAGCGCGTTGTGGTGTAAAAGAGGACCACATGTGTGGTCACAGGTGTGAGGTCAAGTCCCAACCCTGTTACTTAGGAATTACGAGACCACAGGTAAATCACTTCACCCCTGGAATCTCCCTTCCCTCACTTGTAAAACGGGGAGTTGGACTGGGTGGCCTTGAATAGACCTTTCAGCTCTAAATGTATGAGTTTCTCACATAATGAGTGGAAGCAACACAGTGGAAATCTGAACAAAGAACAAATCAGCACTAAATTTGGTTAAATATAAAAATTTCATGTTTGCCATTTAACATGTCAATACGTAAAACTAAAAGACAGAGATGGCTTTCCAGGAAGCTGCTGCATGATTCAGTTCTCAGTGCAGTTGGTTAATATTTCTGTTTGGACCTTCTATATCCAAATGTCAAAATCATTTAGGTCATAACTTTAGGTTTGACCTATCTAGACCTCACCTGGAGATAGCTGCACATCTGAGCTGCTAGAAAAAACCATGGAATTGGACCACGTTAAAAAATGATGGAAATGTCAGAGAATTTTATCAGGGGCCCCAGTAACTGGGTAGAGGTTGGGAAAGATGTACCTTTAATACAATAGCATTACTTCCAAGGAAAATGAAAGAAGAAAAATGAAAAGAGGGAAACAACCCCACTCTGAAAAAAAAAACCCTCAAAAACCTTTTTTATATTTTATTTTTTAAAAATCATTTAAAAAGATCTTACTTGCTCTGCTACTCACACTACCCCCTAAGCATCTGTCTTTTTTTGAGCAATCAGAACAGGTTGGAGGAGGAGGAGGAGAGAGAAGTTCCCTCTGAAAGTAAACAACTGCTTTAGCAATTTTCCTACTCTGCCCCTTTCTTCACTATCTATTTCTTATCATCTTTTCTCAGGGAATAAATCATAATTAAATTCAAGACTACATTCAACCCCCATAATGCTGTTGTTGTGTCCCCAACACCTCCATATCATTTTACTTAATTGAAATGCTTAAAATTTGGTACCAAATACTGTGAAATCCAAGTAGAGGGTCAAAAAGATTATTAAACATTTTGAAAACTGCAATGAAAACATAACACCTTCTCAAGCTAGTGTAGACACATCCTCAAGGGCAGACTCCTGCCATTCCAAAGAGTCTTGCTATGTTATTTTTACATTTTTCATAAGTCTCGTCTTCATGTATTATGTATTAGAGCAGAATTATTCCCTCTGCTCTAGATCTCTTGAGTCCAGGAGTGATGACATTCTCCACCCTGCCTTAACTATGATGGGGCTCAGAACGCTATCCTTTCTTTGTCATAATCAAGAAGAATAACTGTTTTCTGTCTAAAATGTTATGAAACAGAACAGCTGAGATTGGTGAGAAAATGAATATTGCTCCAGGGAGGTTTCTGGGCACCAAGGGAGTTATGTTAGCAAAAAGCCTCTTAGTTCTACTGAAATGTACCCCAATAGTGGCTACTTACAGCGACCAATTTTTGTTAAAGAACCCCTTTTGTCTTCCTACTCAGACGCTAAAGTCTGATGGTGAATATTTTATTCCCAATTTATCCCTGAAGGCCAAGTGTCAACATGAGAGCACTTGGGCTGTCCCCTATCTCCCAGACACCTTACTAGCACACACAGGTTCTCATATTCGTTAGTGATTGTCTATTAGGTACCCTGGATTGGAGTGCACTATGTCTCTTCTGGGGCGAGAAAAGATCTTCAAAAATACATTACTGAAGGAGGAATTTTGGTTCTGCTACTGATGGCTGCCAACCCCTCCTCCTTCTTCAACCCCTCCAGCATAATAAATTTACCTAATAGAATAAATTGATGATCTTGTTCTGGCCTCATTAGAAGTGGAAATTGGCTAGGCACCTAGGCCACTCTAAAAGAGTCCAAAATGTACTTGAAGTCTTTTATGAAATCCAGCTTTTCTTTCTCAGACAGTATAATCTCTGTTCTCCAAAAGCCTCATAACCTACCCTTCTAGGGATCATGGCAGGCCTTCCTTGAAAGCTCTTAAGTTCCGGAAGTCATTCTTCAGTTTTGGAACCTAGACGTGGACCTTATACGATGTGCGCTAAATTTAAAAGGGAGAAGTCTTTAAAGTTGTGGTGTTTTCTACTCTGATTTTGTAAATTTGACAGCCGTTTATTTTTTAAAACTAAATGTGAAATGTTTTTATGAACTTAAACAGACATCAACAAACATAAACATTTCATATAAAAAGAGACAAAAGCAGGATTATTTATGAAACTCTGAACTTCCATTATGTACAGCTTTTTAAAAGGCATTTCAAATTTAACACAGTAGTAACAAAACTGTCCTGCTTCTTCTATGTCTCCTTCTGAATTCAATTCTTTCTTTTCTCGATGTATTTCTTTTAAATTTCATTGGAATTCCTTTCTTTCCTTCTCCTTTTTTTAAACTCTTACTGCCCAGCAAATCTCGACTCCCATCCCCAAAGAGAAGCTTCTCTCACTTGTAAAATGTAAGCCCTACATGACCTATTTGTTGCTTAAACCTATTTCTACTTTTACAACATCTCTCCTATAGAGTACATTCCCTTTTCCGCTCACCTAGTCACTCCCTTGGTTCAAACCCTTGTCACCTCAGGCCTGTACTATTACAATAACTTGCTGGTTGATGTCCCCGCCTCAAGTTTCTCCACACTCTAGACAATCCCCCATTCAGCAGCCAAAGTGATCTTCCTAAAAAGCAGATGTCTGACCATAATCCTACTGAATAACCTCCAGTGGCTCACTATTATCTCCAGGATTGAATACAAAATTATGTGTTTGGCTTTTAAAGACTTTCATAATCTGGCCCCTTTCTATCATTTTAGTCTTTTTACCCCTTATTCTGTTTTTTTTTTTTTTTTTTTAATATTCTATGATCCAGGGGCACAGGCCTTCTGCTTTTCCTCAAATACAATATTCTACTTGCTGCCTCCATATTTTGTGGCAGGTTTGTAATTTCTCTAAGCATTTATAAAGCACCTACAATGTGCTTTATATAGGTTATCTCACTTGATCTTTACATCAACACTAAGAGGTAAATATTATTATTAAACCCATTTTACATAAGGAAACTGAGACAGACAGAGGTTAAATGATTTCTGCAGGGTTACACAGCTAGTATCTGAGATCAGATTTGAACTCAAGTTTCCCTAACTCCAAAGCACCATCTAGATGCCCATACAGGGTAGCATAATAAAAAGAATACTAAGATAGAAATCAAAATCTTGGTTCTACTTTTCATTCTGCTACCAATTAACTCTTTAAACCTGAGTAAATTACTTAAGTGTTCTGGATCTCAGTTTTCCTATGTGTAGATATTAAAATATTGGAACAAATGATTTCTATGTTATTATTTTTAAAATTGTGATTAAAGAGAATCAAATTTAAATAGTTTTTCTATTCCCAGCCTGCTGCTTCTTGCAATCCACAATGAAGTATTAACCAAGTTTCCCTCTCTAACTTTCTTAATAGAACACTCCATGTTGCCCAAATTCTACTGAATGACAAGTAAAGTTTTCTCTACTTCTAAAAGTCTTTCTTTCCATCAATACTTTTGGGATTTATTTTCTTGGATGCATGGGATTATGAAATTCCCTGTGGAATGAAACATCCATATCAACGACATCACAGAACGATCTGAGTCTTCTTCTGGTGATATTATATGGTTGAAAGGCATAAGATAAGAGTTTCCCCAGATCTAAAGATTTGGGTCATTCAAAAGCAATAAAGAAACATGCATTTAAAATGAGTAGGCTGAAAGGTATTATTAATGAAGAATTGAGTAGAAAAAGGGTGGAATAGAAATTGTCAAAGAAATGCATACCTGAAAAATGAAGTGGGCCACTGGTGCAGTGAGGATGGGGGAAAGAAGCTTAGGTGGTGCAGTGGATAGAGTATAGAAAGGATTTGGATTCAGGAAGACCTGAGTTCAAATCTGCCCTCAGACACTTACTAGCTGTGTGATCCTGGGCAAGTCACTTAACATTGTTTGCTTCCATGTTCTCATCTGTAAAATGAGCTGGAGAAGGAAATGGCCAACCTCTCCAGTATCTCTGCCGAGAAAACCCCAAATGGGATCACAAAGAGTTAGACTGACTGAACAAGAAGGCAAAGGAGAGTCATGACCTCTCTGTGCCTCAGTTTCCTCATCTATAAAAGGGAAATCACAGCAGCATCTACCTCACAGGGCTGTTGGAAGGACCAAATAAGCTGAAGTAAAGTGCTTTGCTAACCTTGTGAATGCACGTTATTATTAGTATTGTTAGTGATAATAATTGACATTTATGTGTTGTCAAGGAGTGTAGACAAAGACCTCAAGCAGAATGGATGTACGTGCTCTTTTGGAAGATTTTGGGGAGGGAACAGACAACATTCTCTGGGCATAGGTTACCATCAACACCACTGAAGGGAGTAGGGCCATTGATGATAAAACACGACATAGCCGTCAACATTCAGAAGTATTACTGTTTGGGGGGTGGGGAGGGAAGTAGAAGCCTTGGGAGTCTCTGTCAGTCTCCAAGAATACTCCCAGATATTCTGATGTCATACTCTGTTATACATTTTCATGTAGCTCTTGTTCAAATTACAGATATTTGTTACAGTTGCCAGAGTTTGAAAGAGGAGGGAGAGCCAAAATATTATCTTTAAAATGGTGAATGTAAGTACAAGTTAAATTAGCCACAACAGAAAGGTGCTGGTAGCAAAAAGGGGGAGAATTTGCCAACATAAAACATAAATCTTTTTTTGACATTTATCCTAATTGATCTTCTAGATTTTTTTTTTTTGAGCAGTATAGTTTTCATATGATATTGGCTATTCGGTTGGAGGGAGGGTGTCTATGTCCTATCCATGCTATGTTTTGTGACAATACTGCTTAGACACGTGGGCCCAAAGATACTTTGTAGGGCACTTGAGACATTTCTATTAATAAGTAATGGAGTAAAATGATTTATTTCAGGTTTTCTATGGTACTTTTCTCCTTAGAAACCAAAAACAAAGCTACTCAGTGAATGAACAAGTAGGGGATGATCCCCTTAGGAGTTGACACCTTTGTTTGCTTTTCTAGAGGTGAAGTGGGTCATATCCTTCTGCTTCCAATCTTAGCCAGCCTAGAGGCTAATCCCTGAGTGGGGTATCTCACATTTGCACATGCTTCCTATTTGCTACCAGCCTAACTCAAGAGCAACCTAGGGTCTCTTTTTGCAAATTACAGAAGAATCAAAATTCTCTATTACAAAGAAAATGTACAGGAAAGACATTCCCTGACAACAAACTGCTGTAACCAGTAGGGAACACATTTGTTGGGAGTCAATTATTTAAAACAGCAAAAGACAGTCTGTTAACTACAGTGGGATATTCAAAGTGCTGTCACTATGACAAAAATTTAGACCAGCTATAGTACACTGTAAGGATAAGCTTCTTACCAATAAGCAGTCAGACACAGGTTGGAGTTTGTGAAGATCTGTGTATCACATTGTTACTTTCTGCCCCCAAAATATTCAGAAGCATAAATAATAATCACTTAAGCAAAGTGTAAACTGATGTCCAATGCCTTCATGGAAAGAAATATCAATACTAATATTTTGATTTCAAAAATTCAAGAATTCTTCATTGTGAGCAATGTAGGTAATGATCTATACCAAAGCAAGGAAAAATAGTAACTATAATAAAAACCTATGCTGGGCATAAGATTCTTCAGAATAAAAACAACCCTGAAGTAGCAGCACTTGACTAAATTGTAGATAGGTACAGTGCACTATACCATATGCTTGTTTCTTTAAGTAACCCATTACACAGAAATTAAATATCTTGTGACAGATTGTTTTGACAGCCAAAAAGAGAGAGAGAGAGAGAGATTTAATTTTTTTGAATTCATTTGACTGAAGGCAAAAATGTTAGGTAGATGTTAATTTAACAGATGTCTAGTTTTGCATCATCAGCCTGAAACAGGCAATTTCTGGCAAGCCTTCCCACCACATCACAACACAAAATCCTCTGAATTCCACATGGATATGCCTTTCACAACCTTCCAAGTGAGCCATTTTCATTCAAAGGAAAATGCCTGAAATTACTCAAGGAAGATGCTAACACCTGGCAATAGTTTCTGAAGAAGGAGCCAGTGAATGCACTGACGTATAATACAACCCAAGTCTTCTCACAGAAACTTTTTAGTTAAAATAGGAAATGTACTTGTATCATGAATCAGATAACACATTGTAGAGTTTCTACACTTGATAGAAGGAATCTCTTCCTGCTGTAAGCCAGCATTTTTAGCAAAATAATAGCAATACAAACTTTAATTTGCAGTGTAAAGAAAGGATCTGAAGTAAAACAAAGCAAACAGACTGATTAGTGCTACTCTCACAATTTTACCAAAGGCCTTTTTGCTATGCCAAAGGGAGAGGAACAACGAAAGAGAAAGGAAGAAACATTTATCAAGCCCCTATTGTGTGCCAGGTATTGTAATAAAGGTCTTACAAATATAATCTCATTTGATTTTCTCAATGAGCTTGTGAGGCAGGTGCTATTATAAACCTCAATTTACAGTTAAGGAAAATGAGGAAGACAGAGGTTAAATGACTTGCCCTGAGTCACACAGACAGTAAATGTCTGAGGTTGGATTTGAACACTCAGATCTTCCTTACTCCAGTTCCAGATTCTATCTATTTATGCCACCTATCATGTTCCACTTTTCTTGTGGGAGGAAGAATACATTCTTTGGCGAGGAATCACTTTGGGATGAATACAGAAAGGCACTAGCAAATGAACTAGCCTGCAACAAAGATTACTTTGAGGATTAGGAATCTCTTCTTGTGTTTCAGAAGTATCCCGTATTAGTCTAGAAGATAATTAATTAGCATTACATATTTTAATAGCAAGAGACATTTTACAACAATGTAATAAACCATTTTACTTTCAATAAACTGCAGGTCCTATTGCCCACCCTTTTGCATAGAGATCTCAACTATTTTAAAACACATTAGACAGCTGATTTTTTTTTTACCTGTTTGATTCAGAATTTTTATTTTTAGGTATTTAAGGTAAATGGCCTCTTATATTCTGACAGAATATGGCAAAAGGCCAACTTAAAAGGCTGAGAGAGATTAATGATAACACGGAAACCTTGGGAAAAGGAAACAAAATTGTTCTGGTTTTAAAACAATTCAATATAGGGTTTTCTTTTTCTTTCTTTGATGCTCTAGAGACATGCAATAAATATTGAATTGCATGAGGGACTCTCTAGGTTACTCCATTCTGCTTCACCATAGTCTGAAATGAGATGACCCTAAATGAGGTAGATGAGAAATAGGACAGTTCACTCCAAGAAAGAAAAGATACTGAAGTGACTTTAAAGAATATTTCAATGCAAAGGGGACCTGGACAGTTTTCAAAGCTCCACCTTTCACTTCACAAAGAGGTTTATCTACCAAGTCAAGGACACGATTTAAAGAAAAGGAAATTGGTAGTGAAAAGACTGGAGTTTTACACATACGCGCGCGCACACACACACACACACACACTTTAAATCCAGTAATCAAGTTTGCCTTGTGAAGCCTCTTCCATCAAAGTCTCTTAAAGTGTTTCTGACTCTCATGACTTCATGAGGTCAGTAAAACTATTCTATTTTTTTTTTGAGGCAATCAGGGTTAAGTGACTTGTCCAGATTTCACATGGCTAGTAACTGTCTGAGCGCAGGACCACTGTTCTATCCACTGTGCCACCTAGATGCCCCTATCCTATTCATTTTTACAAATGTATCCATTTTCATAAAGAACTCATCTGGGTGAATGATAAGGCTCGAAATGAAAACTAGGAATAAATCCAAAGATAGATGAATGACTAGGGTCCTGATTCCCGTAATCTATTTCATAATAGGGTAGAAAAAATTAAATCCCTGATTTATTAGGGGAAAGAGTCTTTTATGAATTGAATAGTTTTTAGAATGAATATAAGTGATCTTATTATAAACATGAATTTTCTTCTCCACCCCAGCTCTTTCTAAAATGGGAAAAATGGAGAAAAAACTAGTTTGAAAGAGTGGGGAGGAGTAAATTTATTTTTGCCATGACCTTCAAAAGTTATTATGAGATGCTGAGTGTAAATACATAATATACTATGCAAATAATATCTGTGTTTCCCCATATGAGCCGTGGGGACCTCCCAGTGTGGAAACTTCCTTCACTACCATTTATCTGTGGAGTTTATAACTCAGTATATTAGGTTGTAGGGAATTACTTGCAGCACATAAAGTCAAGTGACATTGGTAGCCCAAATCTAGCATCTATGCATTATATAATACTGCCTCTCTCTATCTCTTATGTAATATGTTGCTATAACATTTTTTTGTCTTATAATTTTAGCAGATGTCTCATGGCACTATGTATGTGGCTTGGAAACCATGTGTTTAGATAGAAGAAATTCATTTTCTTAGAAAATATATGGAATAAACATTCCAAACTTTTTCATTTTTTAATACCACTAAAAGACTTGGGTTCAGTAAGCATATTTAACAAAAAATGAAATACAAAAATCAAAACCTGTTTAGTCTCCTTTACATATTGTTTCCCCTAATGGGTGCAGAACAGCAAATATCCTTATTAGCAGCACTTCTCTAGAAGCTGGCCTATCAAAAAAGCAGACCTCAATTCTAAGTCATGCCATTAGAGTGACCCTGCACTTTGGAGTTGGCATGTAAGGACGGATCAAACACGGGCCCTGCCATGGATTCTTTGAAGGAGAGATAACAGCAGTCTCAGTATTTCTATTACCCTAGGGAGGTGGCTAGCATTACTACAGAGGTGTCAATTACTGGGAAGAGGGCAGAAATTCGGCCTAAGGGTGTTGAGTTGTAAATTAGGACACTAAAGTTGACCAGGAGATTAGTGCGGCCTTTGAATGGAAAAGAAAGCAGGAGTGCTGTAGAATACGTGATGTGATCTAGTCCTTGTCTCAGCTCGGAAGGAATGGCTCCTGGGTTCCTGACAGTGCTCCTCCTTTCTCACCTAAGCCACTCTCAAATATAGTTACTCATTCATGGAATATGCAACCTGCTTCCTCCTACTCTGGGTGTATGTTTCAGAGACTATTTACCGTCTGTGCATTTTTCTGTCACTTAAATCAATGTGGAGTCCTGTACTTAGCAAACACTTAGTGTGTAGTCATCCAAGGAAGGCCTGAGCTAACATAAGGACCAGACAAATTCCTGCATAAAGATTTCCAGTAAAGTCAGGAATATAAACATCAGCAGTGCTAACTTGTAATTCTCAGGTTCTTGGATTCAAATGGAACTGCAAATAAGCCAGTAAGACAGTTAAGAGAAAATGGAAAACTTAAAAACAAGGTTAATAATTTCCAATCCTTTTTTTTTCCAATATGCTTTTTAAGGTAATAGGGGCGATATTATTTAAGTAGGCTCTCAGCATTTGGGGGGGGGGGGTACCAATTCTCATGTAATGAGCCACCCACCATTTGGAACAGTAGTGCACAGGTGTGGATGTAGCTATATTAAGACTGTTTCATTTTTCTTTATTTTACCTGAATGGTCTTAATTATATCCACTTCAGAAGCCCCTGGATACAACTGTACTCCACAATTAAATGCCACTCATTAAGCCTGATAGATATTATGAGAAATATCACTAATAGTAATAATCCAGATAATTATTTGTTTTGTCCTGTAGGGCTTATCTAAAAGTGTATTACAGAGGGATGGCTCCCCCTTTAGAACAGCACAGCTGTGGGCATGGTTTGCAGTGGTAGGTCAAAAGATTCTAGTGTTAAAGATCTAAAGCTTGAAGGTCATCTAATCTATCTTCCTCATTTTGCAGAGGAATAGACTGAGCCTCAGGAATTTTAAGGGATTTGCCTGGATAAATAATCATTTTTTTTTTTTATGTGGAGACACTGAGGTACCAAGAGGACAAGTAACTTCTCTAGGTTCACATAGTAAGGGGTCAAAACAAATTACTGAATTTACATTAAAAAAAAAAAAAACTTGATCATGCAAAGGTATGATAGGACAGACCAAGCTTGACAATATTTATATGTGAAAAAAAGATCTGACTTTTATCACTGCAAAGGCATTAATAGAACTGTGGTATCAAATCTGATATGCTTGTCAGGCCACAATTTGAATCTGTATTAAATTCTAGGAAACTCATTTTTTTAAAAGATCTTAATAAACTACAGGGTATTTATAGGAGGAAAATGAAGATAACCACAATGATGTAAAAATGATAATTCTTTCTCAGCTAATATTATCTTCTTTTCCACATCAGAATAAAAGGGATAAGAAGGAAAGAAAGAGAATGCCGTACAGCAGAAACTCTGTGTGCCCTTAGACTACTATAGTAGTCATAGACACCTGAGAGGAACCCTGAAACACTGGTCACTAGGGCATGGACAGTGGCAATGATTGGGTTAGCATCACAGTCTGTCTCATATAACTATTCCAATGAATACAAGGAAGGATGGAATTGTAAAGCATTTCATGATTGCCTCTACTCAGAACTATCTGATGAGCAACTTCACCAGGAGCACCATTGAGCAAAGTGGAACTACTCTGTGTTTTGGTATAACCATGAAAGAAGTCAAATTGGAAGAAATGCCAATGCCCAATATCTTGGAAGTGCTTCAGGGCAAATGATGCTGACCCCTAGGGCAGGCAAACCACAGGTACTCATAAAAAGGACCACCGATAAGGATGGTTTATTACGAGCCAGTACCATATCCTAACAAACCTGGAAACAGATCTTACTAGTAGGCAAGAACTTCCTACATCTTTTTGAGGATGGTCAAGGCTATCTCAGGTCTAAGTTAGACAACGATATATTACAGATGAGAGCAAGGCAATCATAAGAAATAATTTACATTCCTAAACTCAGATTAGGTGAACTATGACAATAAGTTTAAAAGCTATTTAAAATCCCAATGGGGAAAATTTTGAGTACCTGAAGGCCTTGAAAAGATACATTTAAAAACTTCATAAAGGCTACCTAATAATGAAATAGAAAGAAAAAAGATCATTATCTATAATTATTGTGAAGAGGAGATATACATACTTAGAATGGAATTCGAAAAAGCCATTTTTTAGTTCTATAGCAGAAACCTAAGAGACCAAAGAAAAATTACTCAAGTGAGAGAGCAAGGGAATAATTTTAAAAAGTTAGTATCTGAATTATATAATGAATTATATTGTTGCAACATTTGACAGAGAGTATAAAAACATTCTAGGACCTATATAAAGCATTTGCCACTGTTATTGCCACCAAATGGCCTCTAGGAGGAAGAACAGAGCTATTTATGAATACCCCTTAAGGATAGACCTTAAATACCAACCTTCAAAAAACTATTTGAAGATCTGTAAACATATATTGGAAGAATACATTTACCTAGCTGGCATGTACAGTAGAAAATTTTATCCTATTGCTTGATTAAAGGCAAGAATAAGGAGGGAAAAAGGAGGAAAAATAGATTCCAGAAAAGAAAAGTAAATTAGAAATGCTTAATGTCCTTTACTAGCAATTGAAAATGAAAGCCCAAATTTGAAGGTCATACAAGGAGTCAAAGTAACATGAAGAAAAAATAATAGTCCAAGGTCAATCAAAGACAATAGTTTAGAGACTTCAGAAACAAATCAATAAGAGTACAGTGACAACCTTTGAGGAATGGAAAAATGAGGAAAATTTCTGCTCATCTATATAATAAAAGATGAATAATTCCAGAATAGCAAAAACACAAATTGGATCAAATAGGCAACGAAACTTGCATACTCTCAATGTAATGTTATATAATAAAGTAGATACTGATTATCTCAAGGGAAGTAAATAAAACTCTATCTTATTTATAAAGCTTGTAAGTAGAGGGACCACTGGTTCAAACACTTAACAGTAATTCGCTATCAAAACATTTTACCATCTTCCTCTCTGAGGCAAACTGATTCTATCTTTCTTCACAAAAGCATTTCATATTTATGGCTAAAATATGGGAATAGCTGTGATTTATCCTAATATAGGTCAATTATATGTTTGTTTACTTTATAAAAACATCCACATCTCATGATGCTAAAAAAATCCATAATCACATATAAGAATATATGTGTATACACACACATATATATGAATATATATTCACATATATATATCTGTTTAATACGTATTATACTGATTAAGAAACAAAAAGGATGGGTGATAAAATACAGGGACATAAAGAACTGCTCATTATTAATTTGGTGATTATTGAACAAGCCACCCCAAATCATTATAACATTTACACCACTATTATTTTTGATTTTGACTTTGAGTGGATTCACATTTAGAGATTAGATAAAAAAGAGATCCAAATGTAATGACAATATTAAAGCATGTCAACTGTTTTACATTTAAAACATGCCACCAACCCCAAAATGTCAAGATTAATTGATGAAGAACAGGGCATCTTCCAGGGACACAGTTTAAAACCACTGTGGTTCTGTCTAGTCTTAATCCTGTTATCATCACTCTTAAATAAAACTGACCATGACATTAAAAAAAATAAGAGAGGGAGTTTCACCAAAACATTGTATTAATCATTTAATGGATGCAGATGACATCAAGCTATTTTGCTCAAGTGAAAAGAATATTAAAAGCTTATTTCATTTTCAAAAAAAATTCTCCAATAATTCCTTTTAGTCCTCCAAGGTATAAAATTCTTAATATAGTCCAAAGAGGAAGAAAAACTGAAGATTTTCAGCTTGAATATGAAGTTCAAATTAAACCAATGGATGAAGGCAATACTTATAAATGCCTTTCATCTCTAATCATATTGTGCAAGGACTACTGAGGAAAAAGCTGAGGATGTGTATTTTAAGAGACTAACTTTTATCCTGAAGCAAAAACTTAATTAGGAGAACTTATTCTGAGCAAGTAACACATACGTAAAATCAGTCTTAATAGATACTTTTGGCATGATAAAAATGGATGTTAACGGATCTAGAATGTGTCCAAACAAATAGCCCCAATATTAATGAAATACAAGATTCATCATCCCAAGACAGGTGTAGAAAAGTTATTTCCTTCTCATTAAAAAGCAAGAAAAGGATTAATAAATATTTGAGAGAACGCATGATAAATCAGTTTAAAATGCATAGAAATGCTTTTGGAACAAACAAATAGAATATACTTTACAAAGCCATAGAACAGGCTAATAATTCACACCGCTGGATTCATAGAGTGCATCTAAGAGCTGTCTGTCTCTGCGTTGGGACGATCTCTGCGGATGCCATTCACGTAAACTAAAACACCAATATGTCCAACCTGAAGCACTGAATGCATAGCTGAGTCCTTAAGATTTGTTTGTAGAAATAGAAGGGTTTATGATAGTGATGCAGGATCAGATCTTTGCCTCCAGAAAATTACATAAAGGTCATCCTTAAGGAGCTCAGACTTATTTATAGATGCAGAATATGCAATGAAAAGGTAGAAACTGTGCAACATATAATTACAAATTGTAAATATTTGAGATCTACAAAACGCTTACAAAGACATCATCAGGTACCTAGAATTACACATCAGAAGCTCAATTCTTATAAATTAAGAGACTGTATATTCCCATATTATGATGCCTACCACAAAACATTTTTGATATAAAAGAAAGAACTGAAAATGGGATATCAATATAGAAAGAACTACTTCCCACAACTTCCCAGACATTATATTGACCCATTATTTTGAGGATCAATGTTAATAGATCATTAAGATCAATGTTAATAGATCATGAAAAATTTAGAGGTAGGAGTTATCTGGGAAGATATTGGGTCCAGCTTGTCCATTTTACAGATAAAAAGAACTGAGGTCCCAAGAAGTAAATTTTTCAGGATCACATATAGTTCTACTGGATGTACATAACCTCCAAACTACATGGGATGAAAAAAATTTTTAAATACAGAGATAACTAGCAGACAGAATGAAAACCACACAGGAACAGAACAATGTACACTTCATCACTGTTACCTGTCTGGGCTGGAATTATCACAAATACATTTTTAGTGAATCCACAGAAGATTGAGTTTACATCTCAAAACTGTTATTCAATTAGAAAATGTAATCATTTTGTTCCTCTGTGTAATAATTCTCAGGATATTAAATAAACAGTAGAAGGAAGGTAACCTGTTCATGAATGATTTCTGCCTGAACACTATTAAAAATATGAAAAGAATGAACTAAATGGGATGACAGTGACCAACGTACTTGTCCAGGGTTAATGAGGGCCAGTAATAGGATCTGAACCCATGATTCTTGGTTCGGATCCTATTTCTGAGTCTAACCCTCCATCTAATATACCATGTTGGTACTCAAGGATGATAAAGACCCAGTAGTCTAGACATCCAACAACAGGTCGGAAGAAATTATGCATGATTAGCGATAATTGTTTATAACCTGTTCAACATATCTTATTTGATCCTTCCAACTTCCCTGACGTTACCTAAGCATAATTATCTCCATTTTGCAGGTAAGCAAAAAACAAAAACAAAACAACAAAAAACAACAAAAAACAAACTCCGAGAAGTTACATGAGGAATTAATTCACACAGTGTCAGATTGGAATTAAGATTTAGGTATTTTTCTTTGTTCATTTGTTTTGATTCTAAGCCTAATTCTCTGAAAACAAGAAGCCAGTCTAGAAATGATTTAGGATCTTGGAAGTGACTTTCTATTCTAAACTTAACCCATAATAAAAGGAATTCACATCTGTATACTGCTTTCCTCATAGCAACTTTCTTGTACAAATACAATTATCTCTATTTTGCACATGAAGACGCTGAAATTGTGACCCACCCATGATTCCAAAGCTGACAATGAAGAGAATGTTGTTGTGTAGCTAGATTCTCAAAACCATGACCTGTCAGAACTTTCTGGTTGTTTATGTGATTACCCCTTTGCTAGAGTCCCTTCCCCTTCCTCTCATATAAGTCTCCATTTTTTTTTCCTACCTGAAACTTCTTTTTTAAGAGATCCTAAATTAGATAGAGTGATTAGGTAAGAAGAAACAGAAAATAATGGCCATAAGTAAAATGTCAATTTTAAAACTCAGCTGAAATTGATGTCACTCTCCTCTATACTTAAATATTAAATTTCATCAGTGTGGATAGTCCTTTTCACAACACAAATTATAACACCTTCTTCTATGACTTAGCAAATGATCTCTGAGGGTCATCATGACCAAAAAATTTTTTTCCACTTGGTGATAAACTATTCTGGATTTGCTCATTTGCTTCTTGGTCGACAGACACATAGTCCTTCACTGTGTCTTTCTAGTTTGGTAGCAATTTTTAGAACTTAAATGCTAGAATACCCCCTTTAAGAGCCCAGGTTCATCTCATTTGGTAAAATCAATGGAATTTTTACTAGCATACCAATATGTGCACAATACATATTCATTGAAATTATACGTAAAATCTCAACAGTTTTCCAACTATCTATGTCTAGATATCTATGTATTTACATACATACATATTTATTTGGATATCCCTGGGAGGTACTCTCACTCAAAGCTGCATAAGGGCAAAGTTTTATTTTGGCCATGATGACCCTCAAAGATCATTTCCTAAGGCATAGAGGGATCACAATTTGCATTGTGAGAAGGAGGAGCCACCCTGAAGAAAAACTTAGCCCTACAAGAGTGTCCATCCTTATGCCTCACATTGCTCAGTAGAGGGGCTCATTCAGAAGAGATGTTCAACAAACATTTCTTGAACACTCTTTTAGAGTGTGTGCTTTTCTCTACTAGAGGTCTTATAATTGCTTGCCTTTCCCTAGGTCTTATTTCTGGTAGATTTTTAAGCTAGCATAACTGTTCTTCATTAGATTTAATAGTAGTACCAGATTTGCATATGGGACAGGTTAGCATCCACCCTTCTATGTGTTACTGTTGCTCAGTCATTTCAGTTATGTCTGACTCTTCACGACCCTATGGACTTTTCCATGGTGATTTTCTTGAAAAAGATATCAGAGTGGTTTGCCATTCCCTTCTCTAGCAGCAAACAGAGGTTAAGTGATTTGCCCAGGGTCACACAGGTAGGAAGTTTCTGAACTCAGATATTCCTTACTGAAAGCCCAGGACTCTATCCATTGTGCTAACTAGCATCTACTAGGGGAAACTAAGCACTCATGCTCACTGCTTTTGGCCAGATATCACTTGCACCTGTGACAGGTATAGCCTTTCTTGCTATGCCTCATTATTATTTTCCCACCACCTAGAAAACTTCTAGTTTAACTGAGAAAGACCTATAAACGGCTAATTTTCCTGCCATGTCACAAATACAACCATCATCGAAAGTGATTACTCCTTGCGTGGAATTGTATATGACGAGACATTTGTAAGACTGTGATTTCATTCCTGAAATTATTGGCTTTTGCATGGCACCTAAAATGCATTTGCTTTCAAAATATTCCTCAAATATAGAATGTTCCAGGGTCAAATAAATAAGTGCATTAAAAACAGATTAAACAGAGATGTGGATTAATATAGTGGAAAGAGCACTGACTGTGGAGTCAGGTGATCAGACAGCTAAAATCCCACCTCTGACACTTACTACCTGTGTGACCTTGATGAAACCCCTGGTCTCAGGTTCTTCATTTATAAAATGAGGAGATTCGACTGGGTGGTCTCTGAAGTCCTGTCCACATCAAGATCAATGACCCTGTGACACTTCTGTTTAAATTTATTTTTTGTACAATCTTTTAGAAGTTTGTAGTTCTGTTTTCCAGTGAAAGTGGATGCAGTGTGGACTAGATAAAAATTTCAGTCCCAATGCACTGATCCCTGATACGTGGATTAATGCCCTTATTAGCACAATGAGGTTAATATGGTGCTATTTGGGATTCCTCTCACTGTAGTTAGAGAATTTCAACTTTACAAAGGAGTACATAAGTACGTGCATACATATAAACTTACAAAGTTAACCAAATCTTTCTCATAACAGCTTACCTAAAGCAAAACCAAATTCTGTTTTAAAAAAAAAACAAAAAACAACTCAGGCACCCTGTGGCATTTAATGAGTTACCCATCATTAACTCTGCTGGATATAGTCAATAAATTTAATATGTATATACTTACATGAAAGACATGACAGCTCTGAATTGTAAATAGGAATATGGTATTAGCAGAGATTTTCTTAGCAAGAAAATAAAAACAATGCTGTGGGAGAATGAATGAACAAGAAACTTCCTTTTTTTACCCACCCAGGATCAAATATAAACTCCTTTTTGAATTTTAAAACTCTTCACAACTCACCCCCCGAGCCTTATTACTACACATTATTCCCATTCATATATACTATGGTCTAATCAAACTGAACTTCTCACAGTCCCCTCTACATGGGACTCCATATCATGTGCCTGCATTTTTTTTTACTGTTCATCACTCCTAGAGTGCACTCTCCCCACTCCTCACCTACGCCTCTTGGAATCTCTTGCTTCAAAGCTCATTTCAATGGCTACCTTCTACTCTAAGCCTTTTCTGATTGCCCCAGAGGTTGCTGTCTTTCCTCTCAAACTGTCTTTCATCATTTATCTCTTTCTACACAAACAGATCACGGGAGTTCTGACTGAGCAGCTATTGTTTGACATTTCTTTTGTGGCCCCAGTGCCTAGCATAGTGCCTATCATGGAGGAAATCCTTAGTAAATATTCGTTGATTTCCTGATTGATTTGAGGTCTGGAATGTTGAGAGTCATACTGGCTTGGAACTCCTTGTTCTTTTAGAAGCAGTATTCTGTACTCCATCTGCTTTGGATTTGTTTCTCCTTGTGTCTCTAGCATGAAGAACATGTCCTATGGAACTCCCTTTCTGAACATAAAAGAAGCTTGGTACACTCACTCCTCCATTCTGGAATGTCTGGGAGGAAAAGTACATACATTAATGGTGTCCTTATCTCCTCTATTACTAGGAAGGAGATTCAGCAGAACTCGCCCACACGTGGAATGGAGTCCAGCTAGAACCCATGTATGTGTTGTATTATTGTTGTTTTTATACAATCTTCTGTGAATGTTCTCTGCTTGTTTTTGACTTGAGTTTAACTCTATTTTTGCAACTTAAAAAATTTCAGAGAAAAATAAAAGTTGCATCATTTAAAGTTACTGTACCTTAACAAATGCACCCAAAGTGGCACTGTTTTTGCATGCATGAAAGCTCAAAGCCTCAACAACTCCCATGAGCGATTAATCTTCTAACACTAATTAGATATTTGCTAATTAGCGTCTGATGTGTGAAATGAAAAAACATTTTGAAGCTGAAATGAATAGGGTCTAGAAAGATAGCGGCTGTATTCCAGCTCCCCCTTTTTCTATATTATTATCATATTTTATAAATATTAATAAGATCACATGATACCAGCCGCTCTATAAAATTATCTTTCTGAACGAAGCCTTTTGTTTGGTATAATAGGGATGTGTCAATATTTTGCATTTAGTGCAAAGCACTCAATGAAGGGAAGTGTTTCCCTCAATGTTAAAGAGATGTCACATATCATGAATCACTTTGATGCTCTATGAACCCGCTCTACTTTTTAATCCATCTATTTACCATTTTTCCAGTAAAGGGGCTAAAAAATAGTTCTACCCAATTGTCTTCTTCCTTTCAGTCATTCTCTCTTTCTCTCTCTCTCTCTCTCTCTCTCTCTCTCTCTCTCTCTCTCTCTCTCTCTCTCTCTCTCTCTCTCTCTCTCTCTCTCTCTCTCTCTCTCTCTCTCTCTCTCTCTCCCCCTCTATTGCCCCCTTCCTTCCCTCCCTCTCTGTCTCTGTCTCTCTGTCTGTCTCCGTCTCTCATTTGTTTTGCTTGAAAATAACCTTAACAAAATGGGGAAAATCTGTCTACCTGGGAGTTTTGATTTTGTGTGATGAAGTAGGAGATGTACTTATAGAATAATCAATTTCAAGAAAGAATTTGATCTATTAATTACATGCATGAAGAATATTCAAAAAAATCACCATATGCTATCCTATGCTACATTAATAGAAATAAGTATTGGAAAGAAGATAGAGATTTGGCCACTAGAACACTTTCCCTCTACACACACACACACACACACACACACACACACACACACACACAGAGTCTGCAATATTCAAGTCATAAAAATTAAGTTATTTTATGTTCTTGAAATGTAGTATTTTGATTTGAATTATTTCTCAAATGAAAGCTTATACTAAGAAGACCTAGATCTGAATGCTCTAAAGCTGAGAACGAATTGCTACAAAGAACAAACTATTTCATATGGTGTGTTTTTAAAACTACTCACCTGTGAATGCTGGTCATATCACAAATTATATCTAATTACAGCATTGATCCAGCAATTTGAAATGATAGCCAAGCACAAGTTGACAAAGGTGACACTGGAACATAATGACGATGAGATTATCGTTTTCTCAGGCTGACATTTTGTGATTATAATAATGCTGATCCAGATGATTAAAACCATAATGAAGGGAAGACTCCAAGAACCTGAATAAAACATACTCAGATTAAAGAGAGTGCATCAAGTATGTGACTATCATTTTATTTCCTACTTTTTCAGCATGGAGTCTCCTTCTCAGTTTAATATTAGATACTTCTATGAGTCCCAGGGGCCTCTGGAAACGGCATGGATGGACAGGGCTTCCTCCCAATTCAGAGAAGCTTCTGTTTTTCAAACCTCAGATGAGGATGATAAGGTCATCTATTTATCCACTGACACTTGGGATCACTTTTAGGTTGGCTTTTGAGGTTGATAGGCAAGTCCCAGGTGCAAAACATCAATGCACTATTTGCATTGATATTCAGTTACTAGAAACTTCAGCCCTAAAATTCATGATAATCCTAGAGTTCTGCACTGTTACAAACACCAGTCAAATGGTAAAAGCCTGGCAGACATTATCCTTTCACTTATCATTAAAACAGGAATAAAACCAGACAGCTTTTAATTACCAACAACAGAGAGATGAGTCAAGGGGAATCAGACCAAATCAAGACATCACCAGTCAATCCAGCAGGCAGACGTGGGCTTAACCTGGGAAATGAATGACATTCTGTACTTTGCTCAAATGAGTCTATTTAAATTGCATCGAGTTCCAAAGTATCTGATGAGACTTATAATTTTGAAGCTCATTTCTAAAATGAAAGATTAGTATGCCACTATTATTTGAAATCCCTTTCCTAACCATACTAGTGTTCCTAAATTTGGTTTTTAATTTATCTATGCTTTCACAAATCACTTATCATCGAATCGCAGATTTATGAGCTGGAAGGGATTTCACATTCTTTTACCAAATAGTTCCATACCCTTGGATTTGTTATTTTAACTCTCTGGGTCTCCATTTCCTCATCTATAAAATGAATGGGATGGACAAGATGATCTTGAACATTTCTTTCAGCTCTAAATTTCTATGATACTGTGATTCAAGAGGTTATCTGGCCTGGTCCTATGCCATTAGGACAGTAAACTATTATTGATTACTTCTGTTTTATATATGAGGCAGTTGAGACACAGAGATGTGATTAAAGCAAGCTCTCAAAGCTACTAAGTAGTAAAGGGGATGGCAAGGAGATAAGGAAGAGTACAACATTAAAAGAAAACAAAACAATACACCATGATAGGTTGAATTTGGTGTCAGTGGACCCAATCCTGACTTTTGCTTCCTATCGCTAAAACCTCGGGCAAGTATGTCACTCTCTGGGCCTCAGTTTCCCCATTTTTAAATTAAGGGAGTTAGACTAAGTGACCATCGAGATTTCTTCTAGCTCTAAGTCTGTGAACTATGAGGGCAATATGCTTTTCACCTCAACACACATGCTATTATCCAGACAGTTATAATCTAACTACCTGGGCTCCTCCTGCAGCAGCTTATTAGATGATGCCTGATGATATCTAATAACCCTGTTCTTCCAAACTTACCATTTCTATCAAGGGCACCCATTGTCTTTCCAGGCACTCAGGGTCACAACTTGTTTATTTCTTGCCTCCTCACTTTCCCTCATTCAACATTTTAAATCAATTGCCAAATCTTGTCATTTCTACTTTTATAAAATCCTTTGCATCTGTCTTCTCCCTATTCATCTTTGTTTAGACCTTCATCACCCCTTGTTTGGGCTACTTCAATGATCTCCTAATTGTTCTTCTTGGCTCAAGTTTCTTTCCTCTTCAATTCATCTTCCGTACAGTTGACAAAGTGATTTTTATGGGCTAGCTAAGGGACAGAGTGAAAGGAGTGCTGTGATCATATCTTACTTTGGACAGGTATTAGTTGGGCAAGTCACTGAACTTCTCAGAGCTTCACTTTTCCCATCTGTTAAATAATAATGATGAATAATACCTATCCCAGAAGATTTTTGCAAATATTAAATAAAAACAAAGCATGTTAAATGCTTCACAAACCTTAAACAGCTAGATGAACGTTATTGTTACTGTCACCATCACCACTACCACCACCACTGCTGCCACTGTTACTTCCACAAATACCATCACTACTACTACTACTACTACTACTACTACTACTACTGCTACTACTACTACTACTACCACCACCACCACTACTACTACCACCACCACCACTACTACTACCACTACCACCATCACCACCACCACCACCACCACTACTACTACTACTACTACTACTACCACCACCACCACTACTACTACCACTACCACCATCACCACCACTACTACTCCTACTATTTCCTAAGGTCCATGTCACTTGCCTATTCAAAAAATGATAGTGGCTCCCATGACATCTAGAATCAAATACAATTTCATTTTCATCTCCTTTTCAATTTCTATTTTTGGTTAAATTTTATAATTTACATAACCATTAGCACAGTAGCACATGCAGTAACCTTATAAACCAGTATTTATATATATATATATATATATATATATATATATATATATATATATATATATATATATATGGGGTATTTTAAAGTATTTATTAACGGAGGTATATGGTCCCTAAGACTTGGAGATCATTTGTTCAGAGTATCTCTTCTGGCACCAATATCCAATAAAATAGAAGTTATTTTAGAGAAAGAAATGTCTTGTATTTTTTTCCTTTGTATCCCCAGCATCCATTGCACATAGTAGGATAACTGTCACTTAATAAATGCTTCTTGAATTGAGGCAGGCTTTTGGCTTTGTGAACCATAAAGACCAGTGTAATGGTCTGTTATCTGGTTAGTGTTGTGTCATTCTCCCAGGGTCCATACCTGAGCTTGGAGTGGCACCAAAGAGAGAGCTCTGGCTAACCCATCCGTGTGTCAGAGGAAAGGGCTTTGTATTCTGGACTTTGGGTCAGTCCTGGGACTGACTGAGAAATGCTGCTTACCACCTCCTTCCTCTGAGGTCAGACAAATATCTTTTCAATGCCAAACTGAATACTGCTATGATGCTTAATAACAGGGTATGATTTATATATTAAGAGGATAAAGGATCTTAGAGATAACACAGCCCAATCTTCTCATTTTTGCAAGTGAGAAAACTGAGCAAGGCTCTTTTACTGACCCCAAGCTTCCCATGAAAGTAAAGGCCCATCTTTTTCACTACTAACATTTTATTACTCTTGCTAGATGGCAACAAAACTTGGAACTAAAAATGAGTGTCACACAGGAGGACAACATAATGGTATATGTGACGTGTGAGCAGGCTGCAACATGGAACCAAGGAGGCATTATGAAGAAGTAAAGGAGGTCATTAAAGAATCGTATGATAGATGGGCTGGTCAAGGGACAGGAGCAGGAATGATAGGTAGGCAGCCAGTTCATGTTTTTGCTATTCTTTCAATGAGGAGGAAAAGTTAGGAAGGTCCCCAACATATTGGGTGTCACCTCTGTGGCAATCTATTGGGAAGGCACAGACAAGCAGTGAGAATAGGATGGGAAGGAATGGATAGCTTGCTGGCTATACCACTGGAGGGAACTCCCAAATGAATGAAATGACAGATACAATGGATCATTTGAAAGAAAAACCTGGGCCCAATGAAGTTAAATAACTTGACTAAAGAAAATACAGGAATGAACAAATGTTTTTTGACTCTAGATCCAGAAGATTTTTCTACTATATTTCATAGATAAAAAGAAAGAAGAGTAGGTAAATAGATAGACAGATGATAGATAGATAGATAGATAGATAGATAGATAGATAGATAGATAGATGGATAGATGGATAGATTGATAGATGAATGGCTGGCAACTAGGTATATGCTGGGCCTGGAGTCAGGAATACCTAAGTCTAAATCTGGCCTCAGATACTTACTAGATATGTGACTCTAGGCCAAGTCACTTAACCCCTTTCCCCTCATCACCCATCAAAATGATCTGGAGAAGAAAATGGCAAACCACTTCTTTATCTCTGCCAAGAAAACCTCATGTGGGGTCAGGAAGAATCAGATATGACAGAAAACAACTTACAGCAACAAGAAAATGAGTAGGAAAGGAGATTGGAGTTTGGTGGGGTTCGTTTCCTATTTCTAATAAAAGCAAATCACTCTCCTACTCACCCAGACCTAAACCATTGGTGCTATCTTTAATTTTTATTTTTCCTTTGATGTCAACATACAATCAGCTGTCATGTCTTACTGACTCTATGCTGACACTTTCATCATTTTTCATCTTTTAGTTCTCTAGTTCAAGTTTTCGCTACCTTTCAATTGCATTAAGTCCCTAATTTGTCTCCCTACCTCTAAGATTTCCCTAGTTAACTCAGCCTACAGAAGACTGCAGATTAATCTCCTTAAACTACAACTTTGATCATATCACTCTTCTTCTAAAAATAACAAAACTCCATCATGTCTCCTCATTACTTATAAAGCCCAGAACACTTTAACCTAGTCTTTGAGATTTTCTTTACTGTGGTGCCAATCTTCTTTACCCTTATCTCTTATGGCTACCCATTGCAAACCTTTCATTTTAACCAAATTGGTTTGTGCTTCTGCATGTACATGAATTCTATCCACACTCTATGCCATCTGACCCTCATCTCTTGCTAGTGAGATGTTATGTAGTCTTCAAGGTTAAACCTCATAGGAAGACTGATCTCTCCACTACACATTCTTTCTTCTTCCTCAAAACTCCTGTAATAATTTGTGTACCTTATGATAATTATCACATCATTCCTTCTCATTTATAAAATATGAATGATAAAAATATCTGAATCACCTACCTGACTGTTGCTTTTAAACCTTAAAGTGGTATATAAATATAAATGTGTGTATGTATACATATATGTATACATATATGCGTGTAGACATATATACACATATTATATATATAATGCATACGTATATATAATCTATTTCTCTATTAAGTTGTAAACTTTTGGAGGGGAAAAGGCCATTTCTTATTCATCTTTGTATCTCTCACAATAGGTCTATTATAATTTACACTTTTAAAAATAAAAGAAAAACAAAAAACCTCAGTACATACTTGTTGGATTAAATTGAATGACTGAGCCACTGTTGAATGTTGGGAGAATGAAAGAGGTAACCATAGTATGATAGTAGAGGAAATATTCTGATTTTATTTTAATGAAAGAACATATAGTTGGCAAGTTATAGGCCAGTGAACTTGACTTCTATTCCTGTAAACTTTTTTAGAAGTGTTATTAAAGAGATATTTAATGAGTATCTAAGTGGGGGCAGGGGAATTAATGATCACTAAGATCCAACATGGATTCATCCAAAATTGATCATGTCAGACTGACCTCATTTCCTTTTTTGGCAGAGATAATACACTGATCTAGAAAGGGGACTTTGTGGATATAATTTGCCTAGATTTTAGAAAAGAAATAAGATGGAAAAGATGAAGAGAGTAGAGTGAGGTGGCTTTGCACCACCTAGATAGTTACTGCCAAAGCATTTGGTGTTAACTTTGAAGGAGGTCTCTAATGGGGTGCCCCAAGGATCTGTTTGGCTCTTTGTTGCTTAATATTTTCATCAATACACTGAATAAAAACATAGATGGCATGTGTATCAAATCTATAGATGACAGAAAATTGGGAGGGATAGTTAAACACATAAAATGACACAGGATTAAAAAATACCCAAGCAGGGTAGCAAACCAGGTTGAATTTAGTAAGATAAAATGTAGTGGGGAGAAATATAAAGCTTTAACCTGGGTTCAAGTATTCAACTTCACAGAATCGTTATAGGGTCATAGAGCTGGAAAGGCCATTAGTAGTCATCAAGCCCAATCCTCTCATTTAACAGACAAGGAAAATCAGTCCCAGAAAAGATAAGTGATTTGCCTGATTACATAAACAGAAAAAATAAGTGACCTGGGTTGGACTCCAATATGGATAATCCATGACTGTCATTAGTCTGTTTGAAGATATGGGACTTTAAATGGTCTATAAGTTTAATATGAAGTCAACAGCATGATAAGTCACAAAAGCTGACATGATTTCAAGCTTCCTTAAGGAAGGCTTAGGGGACTAGGGAGGTAATGGTATTCCTTCTTGATCTCTGCCCTATTCAGACCACATCTAAAGCACTAAATCTGGTTTTGAGAGCCTCATTTTTGGAAGGATATTGACGACAATAAATGTGGCATAATTGGTTAGAGAGCTGGCCTTGGAAATATGGAATCCTGGTTTCTAGTTTCACTTCTTACACATATTGGCCATGTGATCTTAGGCAATTAACATCTCAATCTTCCAGGCAACTCTCTAAAACCAAAATTCATAGGAATAGAGGTAATATATATATGAAATATTAATTATATTAATGAAATTACAGGTTTAGTCTCTATTCTTATAGATAATCTGAAGAGTAACCAGAGGAAAGCAACCAGAATAGATGAAGAGCCTTGAGGATTATGCCATATGCAGAATGGCAGAAGAAATTGAAGTTGTTTAGCCTAGATAAGAATGCCCTTGAGGAGG
Organism: Bettongia penicillata ogilbyi; assembly: GCA_023548195.1. Lineage (NCBI taxonomy): Eukaryota > Metazoa > Chordata > Mammalia > Diprotodontia > Potoroidae > Bettongia > Bettongia penicillata. Next base: position 13,477,693 of record JAJHZJ010000090.1, read on the forward strand.
ACAAGCTATCTGTAAATACTTGAAGGACTGCACAGAGGCCAAGCACTGGGAACAATGCATAGAAGGTATAGAGGCAAATTCATATTTGCTGTGAAGGAAAAACTTCCTTCTAACAGAACTTTTTATCACTAAGTGGCATAGGATGCCTTGGGAAAAGAAGTTCCTTTCACTTTAAGTCTTCAAGTGAAGAAGAGATGATCATTTGTTAGGTCAACCACAAGCAGTCTAAGGTTTGGGTGGGGTCCTTACAAACTCTGAGATTCTTTGGGATCAGTTTTTGTATAGAATTCCCTGTCTCTGTAGCACAGTACTATGCCCAAAGGTAGCAATCAATAAACAGACTGAATGTGTTGAACAGTGGGAAGAAATACAACTATAGATGAAGGCCGTGGCTTGAGCCATGATGTAATGGAAATTGTGGGACAACAGAATGCTTTAAAACAGTTTTATGCAATTCAAGTAGGGGAAAGGTGAAATACATTATGCCTTACGCACTATCATAATATCACTTCATGAGCCATTATTATATTATATAAATATATGTATATACATACATACAATCTTAATCTCTTTGCACCTTGATTAAATAAATCAGCCAACAAATTTGCAGACATACTAGGGCACTTAGAGCCTGGCCACTGCTTGGAAATACTCACTGGAAGTGTTCCAAGAAGAATGATTTCAATTAATCAATCAATGAATCAATAACCATTTATTGATGACCTACTATGTGCTAGGCACTGGGTTGGGCACTGGGAATACAAAAGGCAGTCCCTGCCCTCAAGGAGCTTACAATTAAATGGGGGAAACAACATGCAAACAAATATATACAAAGCAAGTCACATATGGGATAGGAAATAATTAACAGAAGGAAGGCATTGAAATTAAGAGGGGTTTGGGCAGGCTTCTGTACAATACAGGATTTTAGTTGGAACTTAAAAGAAACCAGGGAGGTGAGTAGTCTGTACAGAGGAAGGAGAGCATTCCATGCACAGGAGATAGCCAGAGAAGATTTAATTCAATTCTTTAAGCATTTAGTAAGTACCTACTAAGTCAAGGCCTTTTCATACTTGAGGCATCAATATAAATTTGAACTTTCCAACAAAGACTTTGGATTTATGAGAAAGAAGTGCTTTTTTATGCTACTAAACTTAGAACTCCAAATGAACCTTGGAGAGGTGTTGGGGTAGCCAGGGCTCAATTTGTCGGGAAGACTATTAGCACATTTATTAAAATGAGTTAATCTATCTCTGCAAACAGCAGCTCATTTTTCTTTTCTTTCTAAAAATTAATTTGTTTTCAGTTTTCAACAATCACTTCCATAAGTTTTAAATTTTCTCCCACTCCCTCCCCAAGATGGCATGCAATCTTATATGGGTTCTACACATACATTCTTATTAATCACAATTTCAGATTAGTCATGTTGCATACAACAATTAAAATGAATGGGAGAAACCATGAGAAAAACCAAACCACAACAATATGTAACACGAGAGAAAATAGTCTGCTTCATTCTGCATTCTGATTCCATAGTTCTTTTTCTGGGTGTGGATGGTATTCAGAGTTCTTTGGGAATGTTTTAGATCCTTGCATTCTTGTGGAGGGCTAAGTCAGAAACAGTTCTTGAACACTGTGGCTGCTACTGTGTATAATGTTCTCCTGCTTCTGCTCATTTTACTCAGCAACGGTCTTTTCAGGTTTTTCTGAAGTCTGCTTGCTCATCATCTCTTATAGCACAATAGTATTCCATTACATTCATATACCACAACTTGTTTAGCCATTCCACAATTGATCGACATTCCCTCGATTTCCAGTTCTTGGCCACTACAAAAAGAGCTGCTATAAATATTTTTTCAGCAGCTCATTTTTCAAGAGTTCTCTTTGTTTTCTGACAGTCAGACTATAACCTATACAGGTTGAAAGGCAACATGGAATAGTGGGTAGCATAGCTATTCTCAAAGTCAGGAATGTCTGCGTTCAAGTCTAACCACTAACACACATTGGTTATGGAACTCCGAGCCAGCCTCAACCTCTCAGGGCTCTTAGGCAACTATCTAAATTGCAGCCCACCTATACTAACAGAAATTTCCTCACCAAGAAATTTCCTGTACTAATAATATCAAAGATACTGTCTTGATCCCAGTGCAGGCACTGTCCTAAGTAATCAAGATTCAAAGACAAAAATAAAGATGGTCCCTTCAAGAAATTTACCCTCTATTGGGAGAGGTAGGATATAAACTTATATGTAAAGCAACCACCATCCCTATTTTTGGAGCTGAAAAAGCTAACATAATATCAGTCTTCACCTGAGGAATGCTAATATTTAACCAGATTGGTAAAAAGAGAATTCTAGATTCCCAGTTACACTCTGTTGTCATTTATTTGAAAAGAGCAAGTCAATGTTCTTTAGGCACCAGCTCTGTAGGTACCAAGTTGTGTACTGTTCTTCGTTTTTTTTTCCTGTTCAATTCAGTAGAGCTACAAACCCTCTCTTCAGCATCCTCCACTCAAACAGGGGAGTTAATGCAGCTGGATTGCTCCTGGGCTTCCTACTTCAAATGATATTATTTCTGTTTATGATGTACATCACTGGCAGTGCTCACATTTGAGAATCAGCAAATAGAAATTTAAGTCTGTTCACCATAATTCAAAAAAAAAAAATCCAGTGCTATCTTAAAAGGATAAAAATCATATACCTAAGCAGAAGTACATCTCTGATCTCTTTATTAATATGGTTTTTGAGTAACTAATTAAAACCATAGTTAGCATTTATATAGTATTAAAGTATCGAGGTTTGAATGTTATCTCAGATTATTCTCACAACATTCCTGAGCAGGTGCTATTATTATCACCATTTTACAAATGAGGAAACTAAGGCAGACAGAGATTAAATGACTTGCCCAGGGTTACAGAGATAGTTAGGTTGTATTTGAACACTGCTCTTTCTGACTCCAAGATAAATTCAGTTTTATCTGCAGGACCACCAACTACCTTTAATTAAAAGAACCATGCCAACACAATTTGGGTGAAAACTGCAAATTAAAAATTGATCAGTGTAATAAGAAAAGAAAATTTGAGTCTAGGATATTTTATGTTAACTACACATTAGTATGAAAACCACTGAAAGTATAAAAGAAATGCCCTTAAGTTCTTTGAGAGAATTGATCTTCATTTCGTCCTTCAGAGAAGTTTGCCTGTGTTCAACATCGAAGATGTCTTCCATCGAAAGAATAGACAGACAGGCATTCATTCAGTGTTTATCCTCAAAGTAAACTCTGAGATTTGGAGGAGCTAAAATGGAAAATTCAGCTAGTTTGACCCTCTCATTTACCAGATGAGGAGACTGAGGCCCAAATAGATTGAATGTCTTTTACAAAGTTGAACAGGTAAAAAAAAAAGCAAAAAAAAAAAAAAAAACCAATCGACTTTGTCTGACTGCAAATCCAGCATTTTTCATCTTGATCTTTTTGCCTTGTATGTAATTCCCTCATCTCTCTTTAATTTTTATTGCTTTGTCATTGAAATAGCTACAGTCCCCTGCTCTTCCATCCCTACCTCTTTCCTTTATGTTCATAATGTAACCTGTATAAACCACCCTGGGAAAGGATGAACTTGACCTCAACTATATAGGTTTTCAGTCATATTTGACTCTTTGGGACTTCATTTGGGGTTTTCTTGGCGAAAATACTGGAGTGGTTTGCCATCTCCTTCTCCAGCTCATTTAACAGATGAGGAAACTGAGGCAAATAGGGTTGTGATTTGGTCCAGAGTCACATAGCTAATAAGTGTCAGAGGTCAGAATTGAATTCAGGAAGATGAATCTTTCTGCCTCCAGGCCTGGCACTCTAGCTGTGCCACCTGACTGCCTCAATTATACAGACATTAACAGAAAGTCTTCTTTTTCAACCCACCATAATTGTGGGTATTCTCTCCCTCCTCAATTTTTCTTGTACTATTCTTATTTGTATACATGTTGAATATCTCCTATAGGTGAATAACTCCAGGAAGACCAAGACTGCCCTTGCATCATCAGTGTCTAGTATAATACCACACCTAGCACATAGTAGGTGCTTTATAAATGTTGTATTGAATTGCATTCTATTTATTTTCACTTACTTGCCTAAATAGCATTAGACATATTAAGCTGTAAAAGCAATCTGTTTACAGAATTTGGCAACTTCAGACTTCAAAAGTGTTGTTTGATCATGCCTTTGTGAGATAACCCTGATAGTCAGCTAAAGCTGTACTAATCAACAGAGCATAATCAGTTTGGGTGCCCTTGCACATGCAATTTAATGTGTTTGTTTTCAAAGTTTTGGATGATCTCCCCTCAAAAGAAAGCCAGTGGTTTCTGTCCACCCTACCTCTCTATTTTTCATTACCAAGAAATACTATGAGCAATCGATACAGGTACATGGGTATGGGGTGCTATACAGAAGATATAATGCCTACCCTCGGAGAGTTAACATTTTAAGTTAATAAAGTATACAGAAACACTTGAGGATTTGATCTATTGTTTGACTTAACAGAAGCACACAGGGATCCATGGGAAATTGATTCTGGAGATAAACTAAGTATCTATATAGCATCCAGAAAATGGCTAAGCTTCTTCAATTATTCACAATTATGTAAGGTTGTATCAATCATTTTTTCCCCTCTAAATTTCATCCCTCTAAATCTTTTAAGTTTTTCTCTAGACCCTTTAATACTGAAGTTTTTCCAAAGTTTAAAAAAAAACCCATCACACCATAGGTGCTTAGTGGAACTTGGATGATTGTACTGTGGTTCATCCATCTGTAAAAGAGAGAAATAAGCATGTCCTTTTTAATATATAGTAATAATGGAGGAGCTATGTATTAACACATAGAAGAGACTTGGGTTCTAAGGAGGAAGGGTACCATATAAATCCAAGGTCTGTTCACTGACTACCTTCCCTCTGTCCATCCTTAATATTACTTGCTAGCTCTAAGACATACTATTAGATGAATAACTGAATATACTTTCATTTAATAAACATGAAATAAAGAGAGGTAGCATTCAAAAAGAAGCAGAATGAGATAATATAGTTGTCTTGACTGAAAATGTGGGAGAAATAGTAAGTTTCTTTTTGCAATAAAAGATCTTCTTTTAAGGAACTTAGTTATTTTAGCAAAAAATAGTCATTTGAGGGTTGTTGGTTTGTGGAAAAGAGAGGTAAAGAGGAACTGGGTCACACATTTTTCCCCTAAGACTTGACTGAGATCATTCAGTGGCCAAAGGGCTTGTATTCACTTCAGTATCCTGATACCCTTGCTCACCTGAGCACCAAGGGCAAGTAGAACCCTCAGCTAAACTGGGCTCTCACTTCAATTCCTAGCAGGTAAAAATCTGGTCCAGACAGTCAGTTTTTGCCAAATGAGCAGAGTGTGTCAGAAGGGAATGACCTCTTTTTATCTAAGATAAGTACATTTCTTATTATTGCACAATAATGTTACATTGTATCATTCCAGATTGTTTCCTCATTCTCAGCCTCCTAAATTTTGTAAGACTTTCTCTAGACACTTTAATTATTGAAGTTTATCTAAATAAAAAATGCAATAAGAAATTTGTCAGACGACTGATTTTATGCAGCTATCAAAGCATAATGTTGAATACCTTGTAAGTGCTTATTAAAAAGTATTTAATGGATTTGAGCTGAAACTTTTCACCCCAATTTTTTTCAACAGGTAGGCAGTTTGTCTGAAGGCCTTCAGAACAAGCGCCTTCCTGGATCTAACTACATGACACCACATTTTTAGATGAAAAATGAAAAATGCAGTCAGAAATACATATATTTTCAAATCATCCAGATGGCTAGTATTTTACAGGTAAAAAAACAAATGTCTTGATGCTTGACTGAATTTTTTAGTTTCCCTTGGCACATTTTGGCATTATGTACATAGCTTAAATGATGACTCACCAGACTTTCTATGTCCAAGACATTTCATGAAAAAATATATTCTTTAATATTTTAAAAGTCTGAGGAGCTGTGATTTTCCTGGTTTCTACCTCCATTGACAAAAATATAACCACCATCAATGTGTGATGACTGACCTTTAAGAGCTTGAGCCTCTGACTAATTTGCTACCTTTGGACCAGTCTTGGGGATGAGTCTCTCTGACCTGAGGTAGGCTAGTTCTTAGATGACAATCATATTATTACAAAGTGTGTCCTGTTGAGTGGAAAACTGAAGTTTTGAATGGAGAGTTGAAAGCTGACTTCGTTTTTTCTATCGGAATATTCAATGTTTAGTAATTCTTTTTTCTTTCTCTAGATAGGATCTTGTCCTTTATTTTTGTCCATGATTATATAGCCAGTGAGTATTCAAAACCAGACAGTTGATAATCAAGTTTCCTGGATGAGGAATATATAGTGTATTTAAGTAATGAATCACTTTAAAAATTGTTAAGCATATTTCTTTACATTTTTAGTGGTTAAGTCTAGGCATAGTAAGTAGCTTGAAAAGTGAGCTCATCAAACAAACATTTATTAAGCAAATACCATAGGACTGGCATAGCGCTGTGAATGGGTGATACAAGGGCAAAAACGAATCAGTCTGACTTCAAGGTGCTCACAATCCATCTCATAGCTTCTCTTGGAGAGATTCTTAGGTTAAGTCTTTCAGAGAAATATGATGGGAGACACAAACATAGATTTCTATAATTATTGATTTTTGTCCTACAATAGAAAAATTAATTTATTAATAGATAGCTATATAGATAGCTACAGATATAGATTTATTATAGATAGCTATAGATATAGATTTATCTGAAGGTTAATGGGTTGGGAAAAAAGAGAGGGAGTAAAGAGGAACTGTGTCATACATTTTATTCCTTAAGACTTGACAGAGATCATTCAGTGTCCAGAGGGCTTGTATTCACCTCAGTATCCTGATACCCATGTTCACCTGAGCACCAAGGGCAAATAGAACCTTCAGCCTAAATATGCATACAGATATATCTAGACACAGGTTTAGTTGTAGATATGTCTAAAATATGAATTTTTCGGTAGTAGGACAGATCTATATCTAGACCTATCAATTTATCTAAAATAACGTGAAATTTTTAGTAGTAGGACAGAAATAAATAACTATACAAGTCTTTAATTTTAAAATTAATTTTTAAACCATGTAAATTCTCCATTTAATTGCCCTAGAGCCTGCCTATCTATTTATGTATCTCTGTATTTATCTATATATTGCTCTATTGCAATTAAATGGAGAATTTACATGGTTTAAATGAAAAGACAAGAAATAAAAAAAAATCAGCCAAATACCATCAGACAATGCGTTAAAATAGGGACATAAAAAAGCTGACTAATTTTCTCTGGAGTTAAAACAAAATATCTCATGATGTGTATCTTGCTACAAATACTACTTTAGCCAGCTCTGTTATTTCACCTCAGAACTAAGTGAAAGAACGTGGGCAACAATTACCAGAGAGATGTTCTTGACTTATACAGACTGAGAAGATAGGACACAGAAGTTTGAGTTTCTTATTTATAAACAGTCCTACCCTGAGAACTAAAAAGTATTGAATATAGCTTATATTAACTCAGTCTTATTATGCTTCTGTCTTATTTTGCTATCACTATTCTGTGCATATTTAATACAAATGCTATGGGAAGTATGCTTATTTAAATGAGAAACAAAAAGATAAAATACAACCTGGGTATGTGGTAAAACAATATAATGTATAAGTTCTTTAAAAATCATAATGGAAATAAAAGGATTCTTGTTTAATAGATATGCATTTCAAGAGGGCACAAGTACTCTGTGAAACCTGTGGTTCTCAAGTCAGTTCCTAGAAAATGGATTTTATCATTAAGTGTATTACTTAGAGTGCAGATCGCAGTGCTAAATTATTTTCTAACTCTAAATTAATTCTTTTAAAAGGTTTGATTGTCATTATAGATATACACACATTTCATGTATATATACATATATATGAACTTTGAGAGACAACGTGGTACAGTAGATAGAGTTATGTACTTGGAGTTAGAAATTCCTACATTTAAGTTCCATCTCTGACATGTTCTAGCTGGATAATGAGGGACAAAGTAACTTAACATCTCTGAGTCTCAGTCAACCCAACACCTCTCTATATAGAAGTATATGTTTGCTATTGATTGAGGGAATTCCCTCCCAGATGATATCACAGATCTTTAATGTATATAGTTTAATTACTTTTAACTCAATAGAATTTCTGTTATAATATTAATCTGGCAAGCTTGTAAGTAGGAAAGATATTTATAGAACTTAACGAGTTTGTACAAACATTTTGGCCAGTGTTTTCAGCGAATTTGTATCTTTAGAATCGACATAGAGGATCAAGAGTGGCTAGGTAGTACAGAGGATAAAATGCTAGCCCTGGATTTAGGAGAACGTGAGTTCAAATCCGACCTCAGACACTTACTAGCTGTGTCACCCTTGGCAAGCCGCTGTGCCTCAGTTCCTCATCTGTAAAATGAGCATGAGAAGGAAATGGCAAACCACTCCAGTATCTTTGATAAGAAAACCCCAAATAAGGTCATGAAGAATTGGACATAACTAATCGACAAAAACAACAATAGAACTGACAGATTGGATTGAAAAATTGACAAAACAACAGTAGAGGATCACCACCTCTTTCCATTCCTTATTTCCCCCAGGAGATCTTGGGATTTATGGGAAATTCCAAGTCCAAGTAGATTTTGCCACAGAAAAATCGGGTGTATAGAATAGAAAGTTCTCTGGGTGAGAGTGGACTCTATAATCTACTCTACATCCATCATCATAGATGTGGATGACCATAGTGAATAGTGTTCCTTGAGGATTTGGTTACTAAGGAATGTGTGCTTCAGAAACCATAAAAATGTGTACTGTGTGGGGTCTATCACCTTAAAAATTGCCATACTATGACACCCTGATTTCCTTAAGCCTTTATTGTTATTAATATGATTAGCTCTATGTTAATGAAATCTTTAAGGGGGGTGGTAATCTATCTTAATGTAATGGATGTATTTGTGCCTTTTCTCTCCAGCACTTTGATGCTGGCCCTTTTTACTTCCTTCCTGGACCACTGCAAAAATCTGCTGGTTTGCCTCTCTGCTTCAAGTTTCTTCTCTTTCCAAACCATCCTCCACTCAGTTGGCAAAGATATATGCCTAAAACAAAGATCTGACCATGTCACCACCATGCTCCCATATTTAATAGACTCAGTGACTCCCTATTATCTCCAGTATCAAATGGAAAATCCTTTGGATTTTTTTTAGAGCTTTTGTACCTGGCTACTTCCTACATTTCCAGTCGGTTTACTTTTTACTTTCCCTCTACTACTCTGAGACCCAACAACATTAGCCTTTTCTCTTTTCTTTGCATATAACACTTCATCTTCTGGACTTTGCAACTTTTCACTGGATTACCACCACACCTGGAATACTCTCTCTTCTCACCTCTGTCTCCTGGTTTCCTTGGCTTCCTTAAAGACTCAATTCAAATCCTAGTTTCTAATAGGCCTTCTTCAATTCATACCCCTAACCCAATCTTTTTTTTTGCTTTTTTTGTCATCAGTGGCTTGAATAGGACCCAGAATATAGCAGGAAATTAATAAATGCCCTTTTAACTTCATGATATGCACATCGGTACTGCTCCTTAGCATCTGGAGTTTTCATAAAAGCCTACATAGCTCCTTTACTAAACCCTAATGAATAAAGAAATTTTGATGTGAAATAGAGACTGAAATCCTAGAGCACTATCCTGATTCTCTGTCAAAATATCATTCCATAAAGTTCTAATATGTTATCACTATCATAACTTCAGAGCACCTGAAAGGACCACAGCAAACAAACCTCTAAGGTACCAACCTAAGAACTTCCTTTGCAAAAATTTATACCTTCATAGAAGATTCTTTCTGATATTCAAAAGAGTGATTTGGCATTGCTTGTAGAGAGGGCAGCATCTAATTTATGCATCTGGAAGCTGGCCAATGTCGCTTGGGAATATAGATCAGCAACTGCTCATCAAGCTGACTGAACAAGTACAAACAAGGGGCCATTCTTGTTAGTAGCAACAGGTTGAGGAGGATCAAAATATGGTGTGCCCATAGGAGACTTCCCAGCCTGCTCTTAGGCTCATTATCTAAGGTTTTGTTGCTTGGGTTCATATTCTCGCTCTCTCTACCTCTGTCTCTGTCTGTCTGTCTCTCTCTGTTAATTTCTTTCTTTTTCCCTCCCTCTCTCCCTCCCTCCCTCCCTCCCTTTATCTTCCTTCCTTCCTTCCTTCCTTCCTTCCTTCCTTCCTTCCTTCCTTCCTTCCTTCCTTCCTTCCTTCCTTCCTTCCTTCCTTCCTTCCTTCCTTCCATGACTAATGTGAATTAGAGATGGCATTTGCTTTATTTACTATATCATAGACCCTCTGTCAAAACAGATGCTTAATGAATGCTGATTGGTGTCTAATAAGGTGAGTACTGGAGCAAACTCTTGTGGAAGGGAGAGAATACTGAGTAGTCAAAGTTCCTTTTTCCCCCTTCTATGTTCAATGCTGCCTTGTGACACAGACATGGAATAAACGAGCTTTCAAGAAAATTTGCAATAATTTGACCATCAAGAGTAAATGAGGTTGAAGACTTCACATTGGAATTCCTTCTTCTATATTCTTGGGTAAGAAAGAAACAGTATGATTAACTGAACAGAGAACTAGTCTTGAAGTCAGGTAGACCTGGGTTCTAATCTAGTCTGATACTAGCTGGATGACTGCGGACAAGTTCCTTAACATCTCTGTTCCTCAGTTTCCTTATCTGAAACTCAAGGGTTGGACTCAGTGGCTTCTAAAGTCCCTTCCAGCTTTAAATCTATGATCTTATAATTGTTATTCTGACAGTCCTGGCTAGGGGACATCGAGCAAGTTATTTAATTTGTTGTTGTCCCAGGCAACAGAATAAGATCTGCATTGATAAAGGAAGTACTTCATAAGGAGTTCCTTATACCGATGAAATCACAGGTATCTCTGTTATTATTATTATTACATGTATATTTTAGGGTCTTAGAGATACTGAATGAATTCTGGGATGAGGGAGAAGATTCTCTTAAGCAAGTGATAATCACAATAACCCAAATGAACACAATCCATTTGAATGATTAGAAATTTAATCTGGCCCCTTTATGACTCCCGAGAAAGGGAATCAGAATTATGTGACAGGTCACTGAATCTGGGCCCCAATTTCATTCTAGTCAGCAGGTCAAGACTGGTAGACTGGCCTGCTCTGAATGGATTGAATGGAATTGAACATCAATAACTCTGAATTGGTAATATAATTGATTATTATCTTATCCTTACAACCACAATACACTGGTGAAACAATTTTTGGAAGTTTGAAATATTTTATAACATCTATAAGATACTGATTTTTATTTGTCACATGTGAAAAAAGCCTTTGCATTTGTATACCACTTTATCTTTTTGATGAGACTTTCATAAGCATTTTTTCATTTGCTTCCCACAACAAATATGTAAGGTAGGCAGGAAAGGTATTATTTCCCCTTTATATAGATGAAAAGGTGCCAAGTTCAGGAGTAAACCACTAATAAGTAACAGAGTTAAGATGAGAACTGAAGTCTTTTGCTTTTCTATATGAATGGAGTCATTCTGATTCTGATTATAAAAAATGGTAATATTTGGAGGAACTTAGCATATTATTGAGATTTTTATTGTTTTAAAATTAATTTTCTGTGTATCTATAACTAATAAAATATTATGATATGACTTTCATAGCAACACAGATTGAGGATATTCATGCCAGGAAGAATATATGGAGAATATATAATTCAAATCACTCACTTTATAGATAAAGAAACCAAATCCCAAAGAATGAAAAGTGGTTTGTCAGAAGTCACAATGAAAATCAGTGACAGATCCGGGACCAGAATCTAAGTCTTCTTACTTCTAAGAAACAGTCTTCCTTCCTCTGCAGCATTGTCTGGCTGATTTTGTTTCACAGTCTTTGCCTATTTCTTCATTGCAACCACGGTGACAACTGTAGCATACTGTAATTTTGGTCTACCATTCATGGGCACATATAGACATACCTTCAATACACTGGATAAATAATATCAAATGACTTTTTAAGCAAACTAATTTAAGTGCAAAAAACTAATGAGTCCCTTGATTAAATGATAGAGATCTTACTGATGTAAAACTATACTAAAAAGTAATTAAATTAAATGGGAAAGCAGAAAAATGCATAACTGTTAACTTCCTAGAAGAAAGAAGGAAAGGAAGAAAATACTTCTATACAAGGTCACAAGGAAATTTGAAAAAGTAGACTTATAATGCACACTTCACATGTGATGCCAGGGCACTATCGGTGAAAAGTTGGGTTTAGCCCTGACTGAAATGCTTCACAGACTATCATCAATTAACAGTGTCCCCCCAGAGGCACAGAAATATTCATTTTCAGAATTGGGTATTAAAAACAGTACAATTATTTGTAGTTCAAAAATAATTTCTGTACATGACTTTAAGGAAGAATCACTTGTTTTCATTAAAAAAAAGTGACAAGTCATTCTTAATAAGTTAGAGCTGAGAAACAGTTCAACTGATTTTCCTTCTGTGTGTGTTATACATTAGCAGACAAAGTCCCACTAACTTTGTTCTCTTTATATCTTCCATTCCAATCTAAAGAGAAAAAAGCTTTCGCTATAGGTCAGTGAAAGAGTCTGAAATACTTTGCTGTGACTCTAAACAAAAATAATAAGTACACAGAGGCTAAGGACTTTTACACCAAATTGTAAAATGGAATAATAACATGTATAGTCCAAGTGTGGTCCAATCAAGAAGTCACAGTAAAGACAGTAGTATGATTTCATGATGAGTTTTTTATGGATCAAGCAGAAGAGAATTTTAGACAAATTCAGTGGGCTACCTCCAAGTCTTGTTCTAATCAGACCAAGGCTTTCAACATTTCAAATAGTCTTGACCTGAATCAAAATCAGGATCTTAAAGGAACCAAAAATGTTAGAAATTGTGATGGTATGGACATTGAGCTGGAGCCCTGGAATCATGAAAAGGGGTTATATTCCCCGAATGTTCCTATATGGTTCCAGCTACTTTTCCCTGCTCAAATAGTCTAATAACAGTTAGAAGGTTTTATCAACTAAAGCTAATCTCTTCAAGATCAGCTATCTTAGTACCAGTAAAATTCCAGCTGCATAAAAGGTAACATGGCATGGTAGATAAAATGCTAGATCTGGAGAAAGGACTGTATTTCTCTGATATTTACCAGCTGTGTGACCCTAGGTAAAAGTCACATGACTCCTCTGGGCTTCATTTTCCTCATTAGTGAAATGATAGAGTTGAAGTAAGTGGCACAAGATCCCTTCCAGCCCTACATCTATGATCCATGTCCATTTCATATTTTTTAAGCCTGTTTCCTCATTTTAAAAAATGGGAATAGTAACATCTGAAAGATCTATCTCAGGGTTATTGTGGTGTTCATACATGCGACCGTATATAAAGCAATATATAAATGTCTATTATTGTTATTTGCATTTCATTTCAAGCACTTTAGTTAGGACAAAAATATTTATACAAAAATTGGAAATTAAACTCTTGGTATAATACATATATGGCCACTAAAACAGGGACTGCTGAGTTTTTAATACGCTTTATCATTCATTTATTGACAGTAAAGCATTTACTTGATTTAATTACCTACTTGAGATATCTATTTTCTTAATGAAGTGATAACCAACCATTTATCATATATATGTATATAGACTGTTTTATTTTTTAGAATATATTATTTTATAAAAGCTATTATAATATAAAACAGAATATCAGCTACATAAAATATCAAAATAATTTACATTTCAAATGTCTTTGTAGGTATTTTAAGGCACTGGTTGATTAAATATCTAGTACCATTAAATCTAATTTTAACTTCAATTAAATGTTTAGGCTCCATTTCATATTTAATCGCTAAATAAGAAATCAAGGTTCTAATTCCCAACATTTTATGTCATTCTTCAGTTTCAGGAGGCTTTCTCTATTGTTTTATACATCTCAAAGTACTAATTTGCCACATTTTAAACTATTCATCTTATGAATATTTCATTAAAATAATACTCATATTTTTCATAGTTTCAATATAAAACCCAACAACTTTTAAACAATAAGCTAGAAATCATAAAATATAGAAAAAATATCATTTTTGAGGATTAATGAGTTTAAACAGCTGAAGACTAGTAGGACTGATTACACATTGGCAAAATCCTCTTGGCTTTCTGCAAGAGACCTATACTTCTCCACTAAACTCATAACTTATGGGAGGAAAAACTGACCAAGAGGTTCAGACACCCTGATCTTTTCTCCCTTCATATCAACAAACTCCACTTACCTCCTTCATTATCTATTACAGTAGTTTGTTAGCTCAGAGAACATGGAAAAGGAGTTTCAATTTGGTGGAGAAATCACAAGATTTGAAATCAGAGGACTTGAGTTAGAATCTTGTTTCTGTTACTACTTACGTAATCCTAGATAATTCACTTCTTTCTGGATGCTCAGTTTCCTCATTTGTAAATTAAAGGGCAAGTGATTAGATTGTTTCTAAGGTCTCTTCTAGTTCTAAATCTATATAAGAACAACTCTGATATAATAATAAATAATGATAATATTAATAATAAATCATTATGACATCCTAGGTCCCTAGGAACCACACTTGCTTTTTTCAGAGTCTATATAATCTATGCCTATACAATCATGTATGTTGTCACATGCCCAGAGGTTGGGTCACCTTGAATGATCTGTCTCAAATAAAAATTATAAAAAGGTCATATTTTAGTGTCTCCATTTTGAGTTTCATTACCATATCAACTACTACCTAAGTGTCAACAATGGAGAGGGGGTAACTGTGTGCATATAAACTTACAATCTGGGACATTAATCTAAATCAGCAGGTGTAAGTTTCCTACCCACTACTGGGGATTGTGGTGTATGCAAGATACATAAATTTATTGTGGTTCAAACCTGTGAGTTCATTTATATAAGGAATTGCTAGTAAGGAACTCCCCCTCCACATACTACCAATGCAGATTGGCAGCTGTTTTGCAATTTATAATCTTGGAGTTTGGAAAGTTGCTTTGGGCTTTGAGAGGTTAAGTGACTAGCCTAGGATCATATAGCCATATCTACATATAAAAACATACATGTGTGTTCGTGTACATATAAATATATATACATATAGCCATATGTATATATGGCTATATGTATGTGTATCAGAAGCAATGTGGCCAAGGAGAGAGCCTCCTCAGAGTCAGAAAGATATAGATTCAAGTCCCATATCTGGTAAGTATTGACTGTGGGATCCTGGGTAAGTCACTTAACCTCTCAGTGTACTCTAAGAATGATTTGAAGAGAAGGTGCTGGTCCGAGCTGGCAAAAATGCCTCTGCCAATGAAATTATAGATCCAATGAAGAAAAACCATATGTAATATGCATTACTCTCAGAAAACTTGCTGTCTGACTGAGAAAATCATATTTGGGCACAAATGACTATTAGAGAATACTGCAAGGTGATACCAAACCCAATTCTCAATCATTTCATATAGACCATAAGAATTTAGAAAAGAATGAGTGGTGATGGCCAGAGTAACTGGGCAGACTTGGAACAGAGGAGATTAGACCTTGGCCTCAACAAAGAATAAGGACTTGGACTGTTGGTTTGTGATCTCCTTATTCCTTTTGTAAATACGCCCGTGGTTGGTAGCTTGGATTATTTCTATTATATGGGGAAATAAATTGCTTCATTAAGTAATACAGCTCCTCTTCCCCAGGGCTGGCCTTGAATGCTGGCAAAAACAGATAGCTTCCTATGGGGTTTGATATTTGAAGACTCTCCTGGCTAAAATTATATCCTCCATTGACCCGGCCTGACATTTTTATATTATTTACTTCTTTGAACTAAAGCAAGGAAACTACATTTAAAATGTAAATGTTGTCTAGGAGAACTAACATTAAACTATTATCAACTATTACCATATCTTCAATACAGCTATCAAATCAGATCCTCGGTAACCTTTCAAGATTAGCTTTTATGAGGAAATGTAAGTCCAGAGTATGGAGAGACAGCTTTTGAATAAGATGTCACTGTCTTCATCATTAGCATTTAAATATAGCATTTACCAAATGCCAGGCACTGTGCTAAGTGCTTCAAAAATATGACCTCATTTGCTCCTCACAACAACCTATTATCATCCTCATTTTACCACTGAGGAAACTGAGGCAAACAAAACTTAAGTATTTGCCCAAGGTCACATAGTTAGTAGTAATTGTCTACTGCTGGATTTGAACTTGGGGCTTCTTGACTCCAGGTCTGAATCTCTGCCCACTGCACTACCTCAAGGAGAGAATAGGATGACAATGAGATGCTGGATTGAAAAGAGAGAGGAAAGTAGAGAAGATAAACTGATAACGTCATAATTTTGTATAATGTTAGTCATGATCAGTAGTTTCATATAAAGGCAAGGAGACAACTCAGCCAGGAGGGAAGCTATAGGTTTGTTTACTGTATATGCTTTTAAATGTTCTTAGATAAAAACCTCTATTTGTCAATGACACAGCAGGGAGTAAATGAAAATGTTTATTCAGACCCCTCAGCTGAAAGAGCTCCCTTAATCCACTCACTGATGAGATAACGCTGTAGGATTACAATAATCAACTTGCTGTGTGTCCTCTATTAGTGCTTTAAAGCTGTAGCATTTCCCATCCACTAGGAGATGCTTCTTTATTTGCATAATATAGTGGCAGACTTTCACCCTTCTGAGATCATTCTTTCTTTCCTTGTTTTTCCCTTGATGTATTTCAAATAGTTAAAATGAGGCTGGGGATCACTGAACAAATGCAATTCTAAATGCCTGTGGTTTAATAGAAAGAAAAGGGCGTGCCCTGCCCATCTCTGCTTTAAGTAACAGAGCTATAAAAAGATCTAGATATTAACCCTGACATTAGGCATCTCAACTTCCCCTAAGAGTGAGAGTTACAATGTGAGCCTGTGTATCTGTGAGCCTGCTATGTAAATATGGAAAGCAACAGTGCATAGACAACTCCCTAAAAATACCTCCGAAAGGCTGAGTTTATCTAGTTGCATTTATTTGCAAGTTATTTCCTCTGTGCTCCTTCCTAGTTAACTAAGGTAATGCCCACTGACAAATAGACCACAGACTTCCTGATGCCCGTTTTTAAAGTTGGTTAAAATACACATTATGAAAATGCAAAAGTTTAGATAATTCATTCAAACTTGGCTTTTTTTCATGCACTTTTCTAAAGAAAATTTGAAGTGTCAAAAATACATATCTTGTGCTCATTATTAAATGCTAAATACCACAGTGTTTTGAGCTGCCTTGTGGCCATTGTAAAGAAAACAGGTGTTCTGATAGATTATAAAGTGTGACTCAGATGATGTGTAGAACAGAATTTTAATGAAGCTGCAAGCACAGAACTCTGACTAGCCTCTTGAATATGATGCTAAAACACTGAAAGTAGTCTTAAAGACCCCAATAGCAGTAACCCAACTCCAAAAGCATTCATTAATATACAGCAAGTAAATAGGATGGGGGAAATAATTGTATAAAAGAACCTTAAGATTTTGATGCATTTCAATATAGCATAGCCAGAGGAGATGTGCATGAGTTAAAAAGATATCCATGCCTTGTATATATATGCAAATATGCAGAGACTATATCTTACTCACCAAATTAAGTTTCTAGTCAACACTATAGGCAAAAAGAAAATAAAAGAAAAAGAAAAAAAGAAAAGGGGAGGAGAAAAAAGGTAAAAGAAAAAAACAGTTCTTCCAAATGCATGTTTAATGACAGAAAAGAATAAGTCCATAGCAGAGAAGAATAATTACTAATTATCAATAAGGATCCTATAATGAATTCTAGGGTAAAGGAAAAACTTTTATCCTTTGCTGTAAGTAAGGTACATTACTTTCATGGAAGATAGGAATGGCTATAAATGAGTAAATATGTATTCGAATTGTTGTGAGTATGCTTGAAGTTGTAAGAAAGATCCAAACAAGTAAGTCAGTAAGTTCCTGAAATGGCAAATATAAGCCAGTGTCTTATTCATACTCATTCATGATTATCCTTCATGATAGAAGGGATATAGTGCATGAATTTTCTAATTATTTTCACTATAAACAATCTGGAACAGAAAAATCCAGTCCAAGATTATCTATCTAGCTAAATATCTTTATTCTTTATTATAGCGTGTATGTATACATACATGTTACATATCTATCTAAATGGAATATAATTTTATGCACAAATGCAAATAATTTTCACCAGCAGTTGTCATAAAAGTTGTGGGTTTTCTGGATTTTTGTCAGCCATATACAATGACTATCCATAAATCTGTGCCAATTCTGTATTTTTACTTTCTTCCCTTCAATGTCAACAAACATTAAGTGCTTACTATGTGCAAAGCCTAGGCTATATGCTAATCAGCACTTTGCTTTTGGCCCCAGGGAAGTGCAAAGCAACCACAGAAAGGAGTTGTTTATTTTTTTAAACTTCAAGGAGAATAACGATAATTAAGTTACTTATGAGCAAATATTGCAACTTTTAAAAGATGCTTTCAGTCTAATAATATTTAATAATAGAAGGACGATAATCACTAAGATATGTTTTTTAAATACTTTTACTCACTAACAATGCTTTCAATTTATGAGATGGACTAAATCTATTTGAACAATTTGGAACTCTTAGAAGATAAGAAAAAGGGCACACAGTCAAGCTTTCAAAATAATGTAGTCAGATCTTCATTTTAAAGTGAAATTTAAAAAGCATATAACTTGAATCTTACACTTAATTTGTTCATAACATTCTGTTACGATTGAAATAGAAATAAGTAAATATTACTGTCATAGATGTATATGCTGCAAAATATATACTAACTGTACTCTATACTGTGTCTTAATAGAATAATTCTTGTGATTTGTGCTTAAATACATTTCATATGAAAATGTACCACTGACTAGAGGGGAATGATGGGCCAACCCAACATTCCTTTTTGACATTTTTTTTTTCTTACATGAACCCTCCACTGCCACCATATGAGTTTTCTCACTATGTGTTAAAACATTTTTTTCAGACATTTACTTCTGCACAAATTGTTGACTCAACACTGGTTTCTGTTCCTCCTCTAGTCTCAGTTTATCTGATACTCATCATTTTAGAAACAGTTCAAGTTCTACCTGCTCTATCAAACTCTCTCTGTCTTCCCTAGGCTACAATCTTTCTTCTCACCTGAGCTCCTAAAGTCGTTTCTCCCTCTCACTCATTTGGAACTTATTGTATACTGTCTCATATTATTTGTTATAATTGTATGTGTATAGACCTGAATAAGCTCTTTGCAATAAGCCTGTACTTTTAATTTCTTTATATCTCCCATGGTGTCTAGCATAATGATTTGTGTATCAATCAATGAGTACTTACTAAGTACTCAGAATGTGTCAGGTCCTACTATGTGCCAGGCACTGTCCTGGCTGCCAAACATGAGCCTCCGCCCTCATGAAGCTTGCCTCTTCCTGACTGAGGAACTTGTGTTTTATATAGTAAGCACATGGTAAATATTTGACTGATTCCTGAGGGGATAGACCTGAAACAAACAAAACAGTTAAGGGAGAAGAAAAGGAAAGAGGAGCCCAATGCAAGGCATTTCAGAGTGTTCCTCTTTTATAGTAAGCAAGAGCAACAATCTGGTCTTTGAGCACTAGGGCTTGCAGAAAAGCAGGATTTTAGCCAGCACTTAATAAGACCCTGTTGGCCAACTCAACAGTAAAGCTATCAATAGAACACATCTGAAGACTAAACTACCTTTCGTCCTTAGGAAGCGGCTCCTGGATGTCTAGGGTGAAGTATTTTGAGAAACATGAAAAAATCACATACCTTTCTGCTGAATAAGAAATTTAGCCATCCCAGGACATCAGCCTGATGCCCTACACTAAGAATAAATTCACTTCATTAGGGCGGATAGAAATGTGTGTTCAGTTCACCCAGTCAAACACACCTGCTCAAAGTGGCCATTTGAGCTCCTTCCACAAATGGCATGTGTGCTAAAGTAGAAAGTCTGCAAGCCAAAACAAGTATTTATCTGCATAAGTAATGTGGCTTAAAAGGGGAATCTTCCTTCTTAAATGTTTCGAAGCAAACAGGCTCATAAGCCAGTTATATACCCACCATAAAGTTTACCGCTTTAACTTACTGTGACATGTTTCCCTTTCAATACAGCACAGTCTCATTCCTATATTTCTCTATTTACTTTCCTCTCACAGATTTCTCCTCTATTATTAAAAATTAAACCCTATGCTATCTTTCCTCTTTAGACCTCAAAGTAAAACATATTTTACTGCTCACATATAAACTTACATCCTTTAACGAAGTCTTTACCAAGACCCTCATAGTATTCTTAGGGTCATGAAAGTGACCTTACTAAGAAAAAGAAAAGATAGCTCAAAGCAAATCTTTATTTCCTGCTTTCCTTCCAATTAAATTAAATCCAACAAATTGTCGAGACTCTGTGGAATGAAAGCTACAGATTTCCATCTTATGTAAATGAATAATGAGCCTTTTAGGAGACCTTTATATTTTAAATCTTTAACAGTAAAGTCTCAAGCTTCAAACTAGTTACACCTAGTTCTATTTCCCTTCAAAATCCAATCCACTATCACCTCTTTGTTCCTGTAGTAATCAATTATAGTTTAAGGTCATTGCCAGCTAGAAGTGTACTGCACCTGCTCTTATCAGTATTGCTTCCACATAAGACATAGCCCTGAAACTTACTCTGTAAAAATTATAAGAGAGGATGTATGTGGGGAGGTAGAGGGGGAAGAGGGGGGAGAAGCCCATCAGAAAAGCTGTTTCATGGAAATAGATCTATCAAAGGCTTGGGTACCAGAAGGACTAACAGCCTCAAACTGGCAACAATGTCATGTGAAAGCAATGGAGAAATTGAAATTTTTTTTAATATTTCTGTAATAAATTTGAGCTCAAATCTGTTCCCTATGAGGTGTAGGTAGGAGGCTAAACATACTGCCAAAAAATGTCAGTGAGAGAATCCAAAACATAAATAAAGAATAATATTCTCAACCACTATTTAGTGGAATTGATAGCTCTCATGCTGTAAATCCATAACAGCGAAAGATTAAAATGTATCCCTAGGAGTTTCAGGCATTTGTAATCAGCAAAAGATGATGTTTATTAAGTACCTCACACGCTTGATTTTAAATCAAGTATTCAGAAACAATATTGGTGAGACCAGCACTGTAAATGAACAACACGGATTGAGCAAGAGGAGCAAAGGCTAATGGAAAGTAAGCTGGATTTGGAATCCCAAAACCTGTACTTATGTCCTGACTCTGACATTAACTCCTTGAAGGTCTGAAGTAAATCACATACCCTCTTAGAGCTTTGGTTTCCTCACCTACAAAATGGGGATAATTCTTATGCTACTACTCTAGAAAGGTTGTTGTGGGAAATAGTACTTTGCAATGGAAGGACTATTGGATTTGGGACTAGAAATCCTAAAGTCAAATTTCAGTTCGGCTACTTAAGTTATTTAAACTCTGGGGCTCAGTTTTTCTCATCTGAAAAATGGGAGGACTAAATCAAAGGTTATTAACCTTAGGTTCATGGACAGATTCCAGATTTGTTAAGTTGGATGGGGAAAAATACTACATCTTTATTTTCACCATCTTCGGTTTCTTATGTATTTTATTCAAGTCAACGTCAATGAGCATTTATTAAATGTGTATGTCAGGCCTTTTGCCAAAAGGAGGGGGGGAGGGAGAGAGAGAGAGAGAGAGAGAGAGAGAGAGAGAGAGAGAGAGAGAGAGAGAACCAAGAACTCCTACACGAGCTAATCCTTTCTACTTGTGAATCTACGATCTTAAAAACTACAAAATTATGAACCATCTACTCAGTGAGCAACATGATGAGGTAGTAACATATGTATTCCTTATATCACGATAAAGTAGCAACATTCAAGTTCAACACCACACACTTAACTAAGTGAAACATACAGATATTTGTTCAAAGGAATTCGGTGGCAGCACGTATTATACGGGAAAAAATTTTTTCAAGTAGCAGAGACTCCAAATATTTCAGCTCATAGACAACTTAATATCGTTTATTGATTAATTAGAGGAGCTGGTACCACTTGCCCCTTTCTTTTCTAGAGAGCAGCCTAGGATCATTTGAATAATCTGGAGAATGGGAATGGGGAAACCAGAGAGAGGAAAGTATTTTTCTGCTTTGGTGCTGCCCTTCACAGAACGCCCCATGCCAGAGGTTCAGCCTCCGACAATTTGTTAGATTTAATTTAATTGGAAGGAAAGCAGGAAATAGAAGTTTTGCTTTGAGCTATCTTTTCTTTTTCTTAGTAAGGTTACTTTCATGACCCTATGAATGCTATGAGGATCTTGGTAAAGACTTCTTTAAAGGATGTAAGTTTATATGTGAGCAGTAAAATATGTTTTACTTTAAGGTCTAAAGAGGTTCTCTCCTCTCTCTCCCCTGTGACAATGTTAATTACCCTTTGTTTCCTGTTCTCCACCATCCTCCTTTGCTTTTCTGTCACTCTCCTCAGCTTCCAGCAGGCGGCAGTTTTCTCATTGCCAAGTACACTCCACTAGCTCAATCAATCAATCAATCGATCAATCAATATTTATTAAGCACCTAGTTTGGTAACCAAGCACAGTATGCTATACTACTTCTGGCTGCTCATTTTTTCATGGTATCATTTATGTTCCTGGTTTTTAATACTCATTTTCTGTACTCTGGCAGTTCCACTTTCTTCCAGAAGATGGCACTTTGCTACCCTCTGCTAGACTTACTATCCTGCACATGGTGCTGCTGGACAGCTCTCAAAGTGACCGCATAGGAACCCATTTCTGAGTTTTTTTTTTTCTTTTGTAGCTTGGTTATTCTTGAGCCTACTTTCACACATTGTCCTCATATCACCCGAGCTTACATGAAAGACAAGGCTCCCTGAGGACTATGGAATCTCTGTTTCTTGAACCAAGCAAGAATGTAACTCCAGGAGGTGAGTTGCTGACAACTGTTCTCCCTCACTCAGCATCCTGATGGTGCAGCTTCCACTCGTATCAGCATCTCTCACGGAGTCTCAGGATTCAGAGAAGTACCCCCATTCTGCCCTCAATTGTTCTTGACTTCTCCTGGAACAGATGGGCAAGGTTATTTTAATTGCCTGGGACTGGTAACAAGAAAGGGCAAGGTGGGAGGGGGGCTGGCACCAACTGCTCCCTGTTGCTAGTATTTATATGCCAGAGGAGAAAGAACTGTAGTCTCAACAACATATGTACAAGGGTGAGAATCCAAAAACACTAACAAACACTTATTAAGTACCTACTCTACACAAGGCCCTTAGGTACTGGGGATATGAAGGCGTTTAGGATATAATAGAGACATAAGTGTACAAATAACTATAACACTGGGTAGGAAATGACAAATACAAAAGAGAGGTCCACACAAAGGGATGTGAAAAGTTCCCCTTTAGCCTGGAAGATCATGCGAGGCTTCCTGGAAGAGATGCTCTTAAAGGAAGGAAGTCCCTCATAGGAGCTATGAGGATGGGAGGAAATCCATTTCAGCAATGCAGGAGAGTATGAGGAAAAGCAGATAATAGGTAAGGTCAGGATAGTAGGAGAATTTACCAAGGACACAAATCACATTGGGGTGGGGGGGCAGGCTTAAATAGTTACTTATGCTGAATATTTATATTGATTTTTAAGATAATGGTCAAAATACGTCCCCTGATTTATACATTCACTGAGAGAAAAATGCTCCTGTTCTTTAGTGTGAATTGTTCCATGAAAGATGCCAACATGATCTGAGCAATGGTATTCCAGAGGCTATAGTAGGAGCACACCTCATGCCATCATATACTTTTATTCTAGAGGGAAGATCTTTCTCATGTCATTTGCAAAGTTAAGTTGGAAGGGATATTAAGAGGCTTTTCTCCTTGCTACTACAGGCCATGATGAGAAACCACCCCTTTTCTCAGTAAGTCAATTGGGTAAGGATGTCAATGATAAGTGGCCCAAGGGTCTATCCTATGCATAGTTTGATACCAGAGGAGTAGAAGGTCCTACAAGATTCCTTTGGTCACTGCCTCCCACCATATTCCTAATCTCTCTGACATTATTCCTTTAAATCCTTTTACCTTAACATTCATTTTCTATCTTAGGGGAATCAAATAGAAAATGGGGTCAATTGTTTGATTGATTACTATGGGATAAAACAGATACATATACATAAATACATACATATCTAGGGATCCATCAATCAATGTGATACACACCATAGTAAGTGCTGCAGATACAAAAAGAAGCAAAAGACAGTCCCTGTCTTTAAGGAACTTACAATCTAATAGGGGAGAGAGAGAGAGCAAATACAGACAAAGAAAACTATATATAACATAAAAGGAAATAATTAACAGAAGAAAAGCACTAGACTTAAGAGGGGTTGGGAAAGGCTTCCAGTAAAGAAGGGATTTTAGGTGAGACTTAAAGGAAGCAGGGAAGTCAGTATGTAGACTGGAGGAAGAAGAACATTCTAGGTATGGGGGACAGTCAGAAAAAATGGCCAGAGATCAGAGATGGAGTGTCTTGTTTGTGGAACAGCCAGGAGGCCAGTGTCACTGGTTGAAAGAATACATGTCAAGAAGTAAGGTGTAAGGAGACTAGAAGCAAAGGGGGAACACACCATACTTATACTCAGGCCTTTGAAGAGGCATGAGACTCTGATGGGTAGTTTAACCCTTCTTAAGGAAGGTAAGAATAGCTGTGACACTTTGCAAGAAGTAATCATGTTAGATAGCCCTATAATTAGAGGAAAAGGAAGCCTAGGCACCTCTAATTCACCATAGCTGCTACATTAGACCCTATCACAGTGCTACCAGAGTCACCCTCACCCTGGTCTTGGAAGAAAAAGTGGAGATGCAAAGGAGGCCTATAGTGGAAATTAACCTTAGCGAATACCGAGTTGAGATGTGAAAGGCCAAAAGAAGCCAGACAGAACAGATACCTTGGAATTGGGAGCAATTATTTATTGCCACAATAAAACCAACACTAGCCTCCAGGGCCAGGAGGAGCATCTCAGTAGATCTTGGTTGCTAAACTTGTCAGAGTGGCTGCAAAGGAAGGTAATTTCACCCCCTCCTCCCATTTCCACTCCATCTCCCCAGGAGAGCATCTATCCATTCCAAAGTTTATCTCTCTTTCTTTAAAGACTATTTTTCCCCCGATTTCTGTCTACCTAGTCTCTAAAAGCCAATAATAAGATAAAGCTGTTGTTAATCAATACATTACTGTTCTGTATATATTTCATTTGCTCAAAAGCAATTGAGAGGGAGCCTTATGGTTGGCTACCCAGAAAGATAGAAAAAGGGAGAGGGTCTGAAAGGCAGGACAGACTATTTTCCTTATCTGCTAGGATTACCATCTGGGGGATGGATAGAAACTGAAGAAATTTTAATAATGAATATAGTGAATGTAGTAAAGGTTGTAATTAAGGGAAAAATCATGCTCATCTTAAGTCTGGAAAATAGTTGCCCCACCAACATGAGGGTGGAGGCTAGAAAGAGGCAATAGCTAGTGATCTTCCTCATCCAAATAACTTCTACACCCAGCCACAACTATACACATATAAAATATTTGATAAAAGATAAGCTCCTTAAAGGAGATGTAAAGTTTCCCTTTCTTTGCATTGCCCTATGCCTGGAATAATATTTGCTGAATCAAAGTGAATTAATAGAAATATGCATGAAAACAAATAAAAATGCAAAAACCAATATTTGGTGGTAAAGACACATATTTTATGATAGAGGATGATGTTATATGTAGTCGTCAACACAATGAAAAATAATTCCCCTGAAATATTACTGTAATGATAATAGATAAGTTTTGTCAGGTAACAAATTATTGATAAATCAATGAATCACCCAATATTATTTTGAGAGTGATAACCTGAAAAAAAAACATTGCAGATAGTGGCAACAGTTTATTTGAGAAGTATTTTTATAATGTGTAATGGCAGACTCTTATGTTTTCCTCTTCTATTCCTATACGGGGTATTTTCATGAACAGTGGTATATCCTACACAATCAACTGAGATGAGGATAACTCTATGAATTAGTGATAGGTGGCTCAGAGATAATTTGGAAGTTCAATAAATTCTTCATGAAGCAATAGAGTAACATGGAAATCCCCCAAAGAGATTCATGTGAGATTACACATAGATCTCAGGAGCAGCAAGAGACAGGGATAGACTTGTAGAGGCCATTGGAATATCCCAAATGTTGTATTCCAGTCAAAAACATATTAGTACAGCAAAACACATATCAGGCTCAAAAAATAAAATCTACCCAAAGATGGGATCTGTAAAATGTTTGATCAGATAGAATAACAAGTCAAATTTAATAGTTTTGTTCCATTTCTGGTGATTTTAGTCTGTTGGGTTGGCAGGGGTGGAGAACCTGCGGCCTCTATGTCCTTGGGTGTGGCCTTCTGACTGAGTTTAAGTTTCATGGAATAAATTCTTAAGAAGATTTGTTCTGTGAAGTGTGGATACTGTCAAAGGGCCACACTTGAGGACCTAGAAGACCACATGTGGCCTCAAGGCCATAGGTACCCCACCGCTGGATTAGTGGTTTCCCCTCAGAAAACTGTCTCCCCTATCTTTGGACCATCAAATGACATCAATTCAGTAAAATTCCCAATTTTTACATTTCTTAAATGTGTAAGTATTTCAACTACAAATGTCAATCTGAATAAAATAAAACACACAAAAAAACCAAGATAGGATCAACAGAAGGAAAATTTGTTAATTATGCATCCTTTAAAGTTGTCCACCCAGAAACTCACACTTGAATGAAATTTTTGTAATACTACCTACATTTGACCAACTTTAAACTACCCAATAATGTGGGTACTTTAATATCCTCACAGTTGCAGTTTAAGTACAACTGACTCTCAAAATATTTATCATATGAGGAAAGTGGTTCAAGACTAGAGAGTGGGAACAATTTTCATTCTGAATGACAGCTAAAATTTTAACTAACGATAGCTAAAATTTAGCTGATCATAGACTTGGGGCAAGAAAGGACCTCACAGATCACCTAGCACAACCTTCTAATTCTACAAGTAAGGAAATTAAGACTTGCCCAAGGCCAAAAAGATAGCAAGTGGTATGCTGGATTTAAGCCAGGTATTCTCATTCCACACCCAGAGTCAACTCAGCATATACATACCTCACTTTCATCTGTAAAACAACAGGGCTAGATTCAAAACCCTTTGAATACCCTTCTCATTCTAACTCTATGATTCTATAGTCTTATTTGGTATAATTAGAGATTAAAAAGCATTAAATATTAAGACTTTGGTCAAATTGGAGAACGGGGAGATGAGATGCAAGCTCACTCCATCATTCACTCAGTTATTCTTGAATTTATTATATTAATGCTGAGAAAAAAAAAGAGAACTGTATTCAATTAAGAATAAAAGGAAACAACCTACAAAGGATTTGTTTTTGACAAGAATTAGTTACAAACATCTCCTAAGGTAGGCACATTTCTATTATACAATACCAGGGTCCAAAACACCAACTATCTTCCCAAACCACGCCACACAGTGGTGTGTTTTAGGTGATAAACACATTATAAAAGACAGCTGAGGTATGTACACACTCCTATCTTGTCCTGTCTGTTTCTTCTCAAAGCCTGTGTGTGCAGCCATCAAGACCTGGTTTATAATTTAATTGAGCTGAGGTTTACACTCATAACTAAACAGTAAAGTTAAAGTAATGAGTTTCAATCACAGGACTGTAGTACATAGTTTAATTTACATAGATAATTAAAATCACCACCCCTCCTGTCCTTTCTTTGTTCTTGGTGCTGTACTAGCAAGATAGATAGCTGGATATGACCAGTTTCCTTTTCCATTAAAAGAGAGAAAGAGAGAAAGTAAACCATTTTTAATGTAACTCACCCACCCCTTTCAAAACCAAAAATGCTTAAAGTGAAATATATTTGTTTCAATTGATTTTAAGTTTAAAGTGATAATCATTCTGATAATTAAGAGAAATTTAACAAATGTAATATGCTCATCAACAGAAAACATTTGTAGGGTCAGAGCTTTATTTCTACTCTATTTCCCATTGGCATGTGTGATAAACTGCATTTGAAGGTCTATAACTGCAGTGCTATCTGCTGGCAGCATGGAATGCTGTAAACAACACTATTTCCATTTGAGGACTTGAGCTGAAGTCCACCCTAGATGATGCAGTGGTCAGGAGTCAGGAACACTCATCTTCCTGAGTTCAAATCTATCCTCAGATACTTACTAGCTGTGTGATCCTAGACAAGTCACTCAACCCTCAGTTTCCTCAATTGTAAAATGAGCTGGAGAAGGAAATGACAAACCATTCCAGTGTCTCTGCCAAGAAAACCTCATGGGGGTCACAAAGAGTCAGACATGACTGTAAATGACTGAACAACATCAACAAATCATCCTATAACTTTCTACCTGTTGTGAGTCTACTCAATTTCCTTTTCTGGAGAATGAGAGGACTGGGATAAAGAACCCTTAGCATCTCATCCAATGCTACATCTGTGAGTCTAAAAATATTTCTGTTGGCAACGATTTCTTTTTCACTAATAATTTCTTAATGACTTCTTGACTATTGGACTCTTATACTGGAGGTACAAGTCCACATCAGGGTACTGGGAGAAAAGTGAATTTACCTCTGCATGAAGTATCCAGTCACTGTTATGCTTAGGATGTTTGTTTTCTGCCTTTCTTTAGTTTTCCTTCAGTTCTGCAACAATAATCATTGTATATCATCTTGGCTTTGTTTGACAGGGTTGAAGGTGCAGCTGTCATTAGACTTGACACTAATGACAGCATTTGCATGATATGACTTGGGCCAGGCCAGAAATGTGATACCTCAATTCACTCTGAATTGCAGGCACCTAGTGACAATATTTCTGAGAGTACTGAAACAATCTGTGTCCTAATCTTGATATATAACAGGTATTACCTATGATAGATTATGTATAATATGTATGTGAATGAATATGAATGCATATATACTTATAGAAGTATACACATTTGAATCCTACATTTACATTTGAGTTTAGGCTATCTGCCAAATTATACCATATTTTAGTGTTCTTCAAAGTGACCATAGCTTTGAGGGTGCCAGTCTAATACAATAAAATGAGAAATGTTAGTTGTTTTGGGGAAAAGAAGTTGAGAAGAGTTTCTATATGCATTTTCAGTAAGATCCTTGTCCTAAGTAACAAAAGAGTTAAGATCATGGGGAAATATTTACATCTAAGACTGAATTTGCAATATAATTTTTTTGTTTCACTTCTTGAAGGGTCTTTGTTGATAATAAAGAGGTCTATATGGAGAGTAATTGAGGGGTCTTTTCTATAATGGCATATTTTAACAGAAATGAGTATAATATCAGAAACTAAGTTCGGGTATATTTAAGCACATTGGAAAGAAATCCAATTACAACTTCTTAAAAGACCTTTAGAAAATTGTTTTAACATATTAAATATTATGGACTGTCACAGCCAAAGAATTAATTCATTACCACTGACAGACCAAGTTATTGATGATGATCTTTTCTGTACTTGTTAGGGCAATACTCAGTTGCTAGGACTGTATTTGAAAGTTTCAGATTGGAAGACAAAATTTTCCAAAGCTGTATGCTCTGCTGACTAATTACTTATTAGTACCTAGAACTTTCAAGAATTTATGTGCTGTGTTTATTGTCCAGACTATGACATGAGCTTCATGGTCAATCGAGGTAATAATACCTGTCAGTCTACCTATTTGTCTGTGTAGTGCTCAGCATCATCCCTGGCACATAGTTGGTATTTAATATATGTAATACATGCTTATTATGTAATATTATATGTAATATATAAATGTTTACTGACTAGCTAATATTAGACACATATATATGCATATGTATGTCTGGGATAACTATTATAGATAAATGGAATGAAGGAGGAGGAAGATGGCAGATTGGATTGCATTTGGAAAAGTGCTAGACGTATTAGACAGGGGGAGGAGCCAAGATGGTAGAGTAGAAAGATTCACATATGCTAGCTCTGAACCCACAACCCCTAAAATACCTGTGAAGAAGAACTCCCAACAAATTCTGGAGCAGCGGAAGCCACACAACAATGGAGTGGAAGAGATTTTTGTTCCAGAGAGCCCTGAAAAACCGACACCAAAGATCCGTCATGCACCAGACCCGGAGCAGAGCCCAGCCCTGCCTTGGCCAAGGGGTACTGAGAGGAGCAGATCTGAGCAAGCTTCAGAGACAGACTCTCCAGTGGCCACGCAGGTCTATCCACCCACAGACGCCAAAGGTTAGTGAGAGAGCCGTTTGGCTGGACAAGAGAGGAGCGGGGTGTCCCCATAACTCAGGTCTCCTCAGGAGGCAGCAGCAGAGGCAGCAGAGGACAGGGGCTCCCAAAGCAGACAGGAGTTCCATTGTTGAAGGTCTCTGTATAAACCCCCTGAGGGAACTGAGCCTGGGCGGCGGCCCTGCCCCCACCCAAGTAGCTGAACTTAATCTCACACTGAATAGCAGCCCTTCCCACGCTGAAAGCCCTGAGGTTGGGAAGCAGCATTTGAATCTCAAACCCCAAGCCCTAGCTGGGCAGATCTGGAGGCCAGGTGGGTGTGGAAAGGAATCTCAGAAGTCAAGTAACTGGCTGGGAAAATGCCCAGAAAAGGGAAAAAAAATAAGACCATAGAAGGTTACTTTCTTGGTGAACAGATATCTCCTCCCATCCTTTCTGATGAGGAAGAACAATGCTTACCATCAGGGAAAGACATAGAAGTCAAGGCTTCTGTATCCCAAACATCCAAAATAAATATTCAGTGGGCTCAGGCCATGGAAGAGCTCAAAAAGGATTTTGAAAATCAAGTGAGAGAGGTGGAGGAAAAAATGGGAAGAGAAATGAGAGAGATGCAAGAAAAGCAGGTCAACATCATGCTAAAAGAGACCCAAAAAAATGCTGAAGAAAATAACACCTTGAAAAATAGGCTAACTCAATTGGCAAAAGAGGTTCAAAAAGCCAATGAGGAGAAGCATGCTTTAAAAAGCAGAATTAGCCAAATGGAAAAGGAGGTTGAAAAGCTCACTGAAGAAACTAGTTCTTTCAAAATTAGAATGGAACAGATGGAGGCTAATGACTTTATGAGAAACCAAGAAACCACAAAAGAAAACCAAAAGAATGAAAAAATGGAACATAATGTGAAATATCTCATTGGAAAAACAACTGACCTGGAAAATAGGTGCAGGAGAGACAATTTAAAAATTATGGGACTACCTGAAAGTCATGATCAAAAAAAAGAGCCTAGAAATCATCTTTCACGAAATTATCAAGGAAAACTGCCCTGAGATTCTAGAACCAGAGGGCAAAATAATTATTCAAGGAATCCACAGATCACCGGCTGAAAGAGATCCAAAAAAGAGAAACTCCTAGGAACATTGTGGCCAAATTCCAGAGTTCCCAGGTGAAGGAGAAAATATTGCAAGCAGCTAGAAAGAAACAATTCAAGTATTGTGGAAAAGTGCTAAATACTTTTTAAGATACTAAGCTTCTCTTTGGGGTAAAGACATCTATTTGATACAAATGCTCAAGTGATCTTGAATGGTTACAATGTTAGAAAATGACAATTTTTGAGATGCAAAATTGGGTGTTAACCAAATATCAATGAAAAGACAAGTAGGATAAAGTATATTTCTGGTGATGACAATGATTGCCTATATGCAAAAAACAGTATAAAGGAGGTTACTAAGAAACTCCATGATTACACTAGGAACTCTAGTCATGTGGTCAAAACAAGAGATAACAAAGAGAACCTGAGGGTTACACTGCTACCAATAGAGTATAAATTACATGGATCCTCTCTCATGGCTCCTGGGAGGAAAACTGGATAGGAAGAGACAACAGGGATGAGTTAAAATCTATACCAATGAGTTTGGGGCAGGGCAGGGAATAGTCACATTAATGATATCACAGATTCACTGAATAATATTGACACTTTAACTTGGAAAAAAAATGTTGTAACCCTATGCCTAATTATCTGAGTAAAGATGAAGCTTACACCAATTATTTAATTTAAAGTTTATTTATTCAATTTAGAAATTAAAATTAGGGTCAGAAAGCTGGATATATAATCTATTGTAGAAATTAATATAAAATTATCATCAAATTCTTTAAAATGCCCCATCACTATGGATCATTTGTTTATTGCCCTAAAACCAATCACTTCCCACAACTAGAAATTATGTAAGAACTCAATGAAGCAAAACTCTTAAATTGATAGTTTTAAGCAGTTCCCCTCCTTCTCATGCACACTTATCTTAATAATAGGGCCAGGCACCGTTAAGTGGTATAGTATTGAAGCAGATCCTTAAGTGTCATTATACCAAATGAATTCTATGTCAGCAAATCCAACAAGATTGCTGACTCTTATTTACTAAAAATAGCTTTAAACATAACTTCAGACATCAGCATATTTGTAAAAGTAAGGTACCACATTATTTTCCTTTTCTGAAAAGTATTAATGTTGATTTCTGCTTGTCTTTTACTCAAAACTTATTCTAAACTAACTGAAATAGAACTCTTTCTTAAAAAAAAAAAAAAAAAAAAAAACACATGTAGAGTTTAAAAAAGGTTTCTTTCCATGCTATTTTGGGTGATGACTTTAAAAAGATAGAGAAAGGCTAGTCACAAAGAGACTGAGATAGCAACTATCCAAGGTCACATGTCTGCTTGGGAGGCTGTACTGTTCAGCGAAACGAGTGATGAGCTTAGAGTCGCAGGTCCTGAATCTGAATCTCTGCCTTGCCACGTACTAGATACATGACTTTGGGCAAGTCATTTACTCTCTCTGGTCCTCTGTTTCCTCATCTGTAAAATAAGTGTGTTGGAATGGATGGTTTCTAAAGTCCTTTCCAGATCTAGATGTATGTTTCTACCATCTGAGAGAATATGAGATCTTGGAAGACAGGGGCTGTTCTATTTTGAGGGGTTTGTATCTCTAATGTCTAGCACATAGTTGAAGGGGTGAAGTAACACAGTGGATAGAGCACTGAGCTTGGGGTCAGGAAGACCTGAGTTCAAATTCAATCTCAGACTCTTACTAGTAGTGTGACCCTGGAAAAGTCACTTAAACTCTATTTACCTAGTTACTTCAACAGTAAAATGGGGATGATGACAGTGGGGATTGAATGAGAATTGCAAAGCGTTTAGCACAGTATCTGGGTACATAGTAGGCCTTGTAATATGCTCATTCCCTTTCTTTCCCATTCCCTTATTTAATAAATATTTGCTGACTGATTAATCAGTTTAGAGGGATAGATTCTTATTCTAATCCTGCAAGTAATCTTGCATTCTTAAAGCCAAGTCATCAGCAGAGTGGCTTTGATATATCCTACTATACTATAAGGCCCAGGGACTAAGAAGCAGAAGCTTGTCACCTTCAGATGGCTCCCTCTTCATTTTATGGCCATGATCACACAATCAATCAGTTGTAGGGACTGGATTTAAAGTGATCTTCTGACTTCCAATCCAGGGATCCCTGTACTCTCAGAGGCTCTGGAGACCACACGCTAAGGAAGGGAGATGTTGTTATCTCTGACTACAGAAGGAATATCCCCAAAAAGAGCCATCATGGATTTTCTAAGGTAATGGGGGGCTATTCTTGAAGTCCGTTGTTGTGTCACCAATGTTCTGTCAACAACTAGAACAGGGCTCTGTGTATAGTAAACACTACATGGGAGTGTGTGGGCAAAGTAATGCATATATATTATAAAAACCTGAATATCTACAAGATATGCGCATTTATACATATTTCATATAAATCATAAAAATACTGTATATGTACTCTATATGTGCACTATATATATATATAATAAACAGAGGCACTGGATCAATATTATAGAAATACAGCATATCTATGATATATCTAAATATAAACCATAGAAATATTATAGTCCTACTCTATATGTGTACATATATACAATTAATATACATATATAGAAAGAAAGAGATGTTGCATCTGTGTTACAGAAATACTCTATATCCACACTATATACTGTGAATTTTGGAACAGACCTGTGCTTCTCCCTTTGCCAATGCTGATCAGTGATAGTTCTTCACCTTACAGTTTTGTAAAGCTGAACAGGGGCACTGTAGACTTATGTTACTTGCCCAGGAGTCACAAAATCAATGTGCCAGAGCCAGGGAATGAACCTAGATTTCCCTGAATCTGAGGGAGGGTTCTATATGTGATATCTTCTTGCACATATGTATACATTTTTGTACATGAGTATGTATTAATCTGTTCCTACCTACATGCATAGTTTGACAAACTGATTAACACAAGACCTTTTAATGCT
Organism: Bettongia penicillata ogilbyi; assembly: GCA_023548195.1. Taxonomy (NCBI): domain Eukaryota; kingdom Metazoa; phylum Chordata; class Mammalia; order Diprotodontia; family Potoroidae; genus Bettongia; species Bettongia penicillata. Next base: position 13,512,202 of record JAJHZJ010000090.1, read on the forward strand.
GGGCTTTTCCATGTCTAGAGCTTGCCTTCCTCAAGACTTGACAATGTTACAATGGCTGAAATGGGCAAAAATGACACTAACCAAATAGAACTAGTCTTGCGGGGAAAAATGGCAGGCCTTAAAGGACCAAGTTGCAAACATTAGCCAAAGAATGAGTTACAAATTTCAACCTTCTCACATACAAGCTGTTAACATTAAAACAATATGAAGGAGTTACTTTGAGCAATATAGACAATATTACTCAATGTATTCCCAGCTAGTCTTAGTCATGGGTGTGTGGGAAAGCATGAATAGGTGAAGGCCAGATGTTGCCTAGTGGTCTTTGCTATAATTTTATTTCCTGCCTCAAGTTGTCACAGCAGTTAACAAATGAACTCATTGAAATTTAGATTCTTTATTCTTTTCTCATTTTAAAGGAATTTTTAACTAGAAGTTTAATGTCCATCAGACAGAAAATAAAGCAGGAGGAAGGGAAGCCACAGGCATGGATGTCCCACAAATTGGATCATGCATCCCTAGATTGTTGGTGGTAAACTATATCCTGAGACAAATTCTGCACCATCTGTAGAGGCTTGTCATATATAGGAAGGTGAAGGCAATTGCATTGTTTCTAGCTTTAAATCAAGCAAATGAAAGGAAGGGGACTTTCATGTACGTCAACATGAAACAGCAAGAGAGATGTTGGTAGCCTTCTATCTCAAAATGGCTAAAGCAATATTTCTTTCAGTGTGATGCATGTAATTTTTCATTATATGGTATCAAATCAAGCTCCAGCCTCAGAAAACAGAAACAGAAAATCAACATTGTGAAGTATTATAGATTTTGCATGTCTAAGCAGCTGTTATGAATTAGTCACAGTTACAATGAACTGTAGGAAAAATCTACAGGCAATATATTGCTTTTGCAAGTTTCACATTAAAGCAAAATAAAACCCTCAAGTTATATTATATAATAAATTATTGCAATAGTGCTTGGCAGTATGAGTAACTTAAATAAGATTAATTTAACAGCCTTTAAATATCAATAAGTAATAAATATCTTCATGCATGGGGGTCCCCGTTCTACTTTATTTGGAAATATGAATAATACCAGTTGCCTAATGGAACCCTAATAAACAGAAGAACAGTGCTGTGTAACTTAGCAGTTTTGATTAGAAGACCTCAAGTGTTACTTCCATTTGACAGAAATAGCATCCACTCAGGCATGGAAAAGATAAAATTACAGGAACAAGTTCCAAAATAAATTTAACAAGAAGAAAGAAAAAAAAATGCCATTTAAAATACTATATACCTGCTCATGACCTTGTGTTACTGACTCTACTTTTTGAAATGGATTGTACAGGACTTGCCTAATTCTCAGGTCCAAGAGCTTCCTAGCTTTGGATGCTGAGGTCAGAATGATTCCAATACAGCCTTTCCAGGATATTGAAGTCACAGATCAAGGTGTGTTCTTCCTGGCACTCAAAACTTAGACACATTTATTATCTCATCATCATCACCATCATCCACAAGTACCGAGACTCCACTGAATCACGAGCACTGTACTAAGCATTGATCTTTACTGAGGTTACCGAATTAAATTAGACATGGCTCCAGCCTTGAAAACTTTACAATATGAAGGAAAGCCAAAAGACAAGAATGTTGATTCATCACATAAGGATGAATATAGTAAATTCCTGGAGACACCCTTAAGGCAGAATGACCCATAGCTGAGCTGGTGGGCTGGGTCTGGATTGGTACACATTAATCTAGGAGGTGGACAATTGATAAGAGCTAAGAGGAGCCATTAATGGGCTTTCGAGGAAGAGAATGACCTACCTGAAGTAAGAACACTATAGTGGTTCAGGCAGAAATTAAACAAGACTTGAATGGAGTGAGGAGGAAGTGAAGGAAAAAGCTTGTGCAGCTTGCCTCTTCATATTAAGGAAAGTTAAGTATTTTAATAACTTCCATAGAAAATCAAGGCTGGATGGAGATGGAGATGGGGATGGAGAACATAATATTACTGTTTTTTTTTTTTATTTAAAAATTGCTGGCTTATTTTTAACTTCTCTGTTTCTGCTTGTTTAGGTATTAAGGTATGTATAAAGATTACCAGCGGTACTTAACCTAAGGAGACTTATTTTGAATAAGATTGACCAGAGATAATTAGCTAGTACTTACAGATAGAGATTACATTGTTTTTCCAAACAGAGAGAATGCCAAATTCTGATACAGATCACATATCTGCCTGCCCCCCTCCAAATGGGCAAAATGAAACCATGAAGAACATAGTATTAACTATAATGAAATTTTTCCATAACATACAATGAAATGGAAAATAGACTTAAGTAGCTCAAACAAGATCTTGAAATAAGCAACTATTTTTTCTGCACTGTTTGTTACTCTAATTAAAATGGTGTTTTAGAGAATAATTAGCAGGTAAAGAAAATTCAGTAATCCTGAGAAAAATGTACATTTATAATTTAAAAATGTTTCAAAGTATTCTATTCACGTCTGACCTCTACTATATTTTCCTTTTCTTTCCTAAACAGTGGTGTATTTTAGCTATGTGTCACATTGCCTCCTAATTCATAATATGCTCACTAAGCTCTGCTTATACCTGTTTCCTCTAGTCCTAATTCTTAAACAAAATGGAGAAATAGGTCATTCAAGCTAGTTCAGTGCAGCATGCAAATTCATTCTGCAAAAAAATAAGTCAGAAATATCCTCAATATGGCTAGAGTAAATCACACCCTAGGTATCATAAACCCTACTCTGTCATGAGTAAATATATGCATTCCCAGCTATATAGCAAGTGAAATCTGGTCAGAGTTCACATCAAAAATGAAATGTACCTAGTGCTTCTTGCCAATGCCAAAAATATCTAGAGCAAGCAACATGACCTAGTTTTTATTTTTTTTTTCCTTTTGGCTTCTAAGCTGTTTAATATCATTGTCAAATGTCAAGTTTGGAAACATTTCTTTTTCCAGGGGTGTGGCAATTATGTAGATAATAGCCAAACCTGATCTGCCCTTTGACATGTCCCTGCTTTACCCTATTTCTTTTTACTATTTTGCCTAGTCTGACATTTTTCAATGCCCCTCTTGTAATCTAACATCTCAAGTCCTGCCACCACCAAGTAGGGAAACATGATGAAGACCAAAAAACAAAAGGAAAATGAAAAAAATCTGATGACACACTGCTTAATCTCTTCACCCCCTAAAAGATCACAGGATCACAGATTTAGAGCTATAAGGACCTTCAGAGGTCATCATGACCCATCCTCTCATTTTAGATATGAAAAAATTGAGGTCTAGAGAGGTTAGATGATTTGCACATGGTCACATAGTGGTAAGTGATGGAACCACTCCGGGGATTTAAGTTTTCTGACTCTAAATTCAATGCTCATTCCAGAAGGGAGCAATCAGGTAAACAGCCTCCAAATTGTTCAATGGTAAAAGAAGTCAAGGGTGGCCAAATGAGTATTCTGTCTCACTGTAGCTTCAGGGACCTGAAAGAGTTCCTACAATTATTCTAAGTGATGAGACTGAGAAGGAAAATGTAAGCGGTCAGTAGAGCAACGAGAGAGGGGGAAATGAAGAAGAACATAGAGTAGAGGACAAAGAATGTGTGAAAAAAAAGGGGGAGAAAATGAAAGTAACAGAGGGATGATAAAAAGAAGATAAAGAAGAAAGAAATATAAACATAACAGTTCCCTGTGTTCTAGTCACTTCACATTCAAGGATGTTTTAAAATTTGAGCTTGTTTAATCAAAAACAAAACAGAACAAATTCATTCCAAATATAAACACTAAATTTTGCAACCATGGAATTTGTGATGAAATATGGATGTTTATTTTATGAAACATTACAGACCAATCCACAAGACACATTAAATGCACTCATCCTTTTCTTATTAAGGACAACTATTCACAGACCATCCATTCTAACTGATGAAGGACGAAAGGCAAGGAGAGATGATGGCAAGGATGGTTTAAAATCTGAAATGAAGCCCAAGTATCATTTCATGAATAGCTTTTTCTTTCATCATCAACCTGTGTCCATTTCACAAAAGAAAACACAAAGGCCAATGCTTGGTTTATAAAACATAAATATGACTAGTTGTTAAGCTTCAGGATGATAAGAGATCTTGGATGATATGGAGAGAAAGGGGCATTTATTTGTGTCCAGGATTACATTTGTTAGGTGAATAAGAAGTGCTTTTTGTGTCCTAAGACTTGGAAATAGTGAAACTTCTGTTCCAGATATTTAAAATGGCCTTTTTCTACACTCCAAACTATCCATTCCAAAGCACTGTGGCACACATTTCTTAAAGGAGTGTGGAGTTCCCATATGAGTCAAGTAATAGTATCAAGTAATAGTATATATTACCACATCTTTGCAGAGTGCTGGACACATAGTAGGCAATCAATAAATACTTGACTGATTTCTTGATGATTTCAAGAAAAGCAAAACATTTAGTATCTACTGAAAGTCTCTTAGTGGTCTAGCTAAGGAAGAAAACCAAAAAAACCAGAACAAAACAGTGAAACAACAACCAGCCAACCAAGAGAACGCTGTTGTTTTGCTTTCCAAGAGACCTAAATGATTCTGCATCCTTGGAAACAGACACATATGTCAAAGGGAACAACAGATGGCAAGGCCAACAGTAGACTCCTCAAAATGTAGAGGTCACAAATCCTTGATAAAAGCGTGCTGTTCATTAGGATGATACAGGAGCCCCCATAAGAGCAGATAATTGCAATATGGAATTGGTAAAAACGGAAAAGGCTAGAAACTTACTCTACAGTCATCACCCACAAGGAAATGCACAGTGTATCTTCTAGGATATTAAGATCCAAAGATCTGACAAAGAGTCTTGATTAAAAGTATGACAGATGGATGGACAACAGAATAGAGCAAGCCATCAAACAACACACAGTTAGATGCTATTTCAGAAGCATTCAAAGTACTGCTCAGACTTTGGTCACTGGCTTTCATTCACAATGGAGACAACTGGCTCTGAGAAGCACTTAATTAGTTAGGCACCTAGTACAGTGCCCTGCACCCTGTGGGGGCTCAATAAATATTAATTAAGAATGATGATAAAGAGCAACTACTTCTGGGGGGAGACAAGTTAGCTGTTTAACAGTGCGGTGCATACCCTTTTCCAACACCGCAGGTAGAAGAGTAAGGCAAAATGATTTTTCTAATTGAAACTGCAGGGGGTCTTTAGGTAACAGAATGTAATTACCTACTCTGGATTTTGGCCAGAGCAATGGGGCATATACCTCATATTTCCAAATGGGAGGTCATGGTCAGACAAAACAATGAATCTTCCTTCAATCCACATCTACTGTGAAAGACAAAATTGATTCTAGCTCATTTTTCAGTTCTTGAAATAACTAATTGCCCTGATATTATAAAGTCCCTTACAGAGTAACATTATAAATACTCTCCACCCCCATTTCACCCCCTACCCTGGCCACATTTTTGGAATATCTTTGGATATTTGAAATAACTTTGGATTATGGTCCAAGCAATGAAACTCTGAACTGTTTGATCTTCTTTCTTGATACTACTGATAGGCAGAGAAGATTCTGCCTGAATCCTGATGCATGAACTGTTCATAAGATATAGGCAATGAGAATGCAGTAGTGGGTAGGGTAATAGGTAATAATTTTGTCTTAACGATCCATTTTTATTGATTCATCATAAAACAATTTCATCCTTTTTCATTTGTGAAAGTTAAATGTACCAATGATTATTCACTAGAACTGACCTCCGCCTCACACTGTTCACTTCAGGTAAGAAACACTTCACCCCAAAAACAAAAATATTGGTCTTGATCCTTACTGGCTTAGAATTATCAAAGTGCCTAATATTTTAAATTCCCACATTTGGGGAATTTACTTTTTAAAAAGAGTTATACTATTCTCTCTCCTCCCTCTTCCAAAGTCATGGATGATATGTTTATTAAAAAGAAAAAAAAAAACCTCTCAGACTACCAATTTAAGTTGTTCCATTTGGAGGACTTGAAGAAAGAATCAAATCCACAGATGGCTGGCATCTGTGGTTCTGCAGTGTTAAGCCACACAATAATACACAGTCTCTAATTGAATACAAGACTGTAACTCAATCGAGGGTTTGTACTAACATCATAAAACTATGACAGTGCAGCCCAAGCAATTAATGAGTAGCAGTAGTATCACACAATTGAATTATAGCCTAAGGATCCAATATAGAGCTCTATAATGTCCTGTACCTGGACTTCTTCCTTAGGTTATAGCATGAAGATAATGAGAATCATTGTTAACTAAGATAATTGAAATTTATACACAAATTGTATCACTGCAAAAATCAAATAAATAAAGACAATTTGTTATTTTCTTTTTTTCAGTTTTTGCTAATAGGAAAAGATTAAAATTTCAATAGCATGAAATTTCAGTTTACTCACATGTATTTAAAACTAAAGAGCATCTAGGCACCTTTTTGACATGGAGAAAAACACCAAGGTAGAAAGGAGGTAACACAAAGAGACAGATGAATCTTATAGAGATACTACACAGCTTTTCCTAATACTCACCAACATATTCTTGAACAGTTAGAGGAACTAAGGGGAAATTTTGTGCATAGCTCAGCTAACAGACCAGGGATGAATCATATACACTAACTTAGGGGGACCACTTTTCTACCTAATGTCTAAAAGGACTGTCCTCGTTCTATTTGTGATCCAGTGCAATTAATTTAGAGGAAGGGTTGGTTTATACTTTGTGGTAAAATTGCTTTTCCTGTATTTATACTAGAAATCTTCATCCCTCCCTCTCTAATACATGTATTTTAGAGGTAGGATAGAGGGAGAACAGTAGTTATGTAATATTTTATATAATCTTCAAACCTCCATAAAAAAATCAAGAGACACTTGGTTTTAGAGTCATGATTTATTAACATAACCAGTGTTTCAGCCAACAGCTAACATTTACTTGGGTTTGGAAATGCACTTACTCTGTGAGCTAAATGAGCAATGCTGAGCTTGAAGTTTTTGTTAAAATGCTATAGATTATATTTGGAAAGGGGCTACAACGAGGATTCCCCTTTTCCTCACACTGATTTTGCATTTATGCTCATAACTAGCTGGGTGACATCAACCAGAACTAGTTTAGCTCTTTAGTATATCCATAATTAAGCTTTGTGCAGAAAATATTAGTTACTTTTTATATTCTTTGATATAAGAGCCATGATTTTGTACAAGTTTAATTAGCCACAAGGTTAGTTTAGCTTATAGGAAACATCTGAAAAATGGCACTTTAAGGAATTCATGGTGAATGTGTCCTGTGAGCTTTGTTTAACCTAAGAAAAATTATTTAAAAACCAGTACTAAAAGATTGTGTACCATCTAAGTAAATAATTTTCCATTTATACATGTGGGTACCATCTAAGTAAATAATTTCCCATTTATACATGGCAAAATGCCATCTAACTAGGGTTCATAAATTTCAGTGATTCTGTATTAGAATTATTCATAATAGTCTAAATGAAATCTAAAAATATGAATTATTGTCATTAGATGAATATATTAGGTTTTTCTTATCCAAGCTTTTTTATCTAGGTTCATCTGTTCAATCCAACTTTAAGTCTTGCTCATAACAGAGTTACGAAGGCAGCTAGAAAGTGGAATAATTGGATTTTTTTGTAGGAAACTAAAAAAATTCTTAATAAAGAATTGAGAGAAACATAAAAAAAATTCTTCAAACTTTTCCTCCTATCCATTGTTATCTGTACATGTTAGCTTGAAATGTGAAAGTCTTATACATGCATATGCACATCTTCAGTAAGGTAAATGAAACTTTAATATCTATATCTTCTTTTCTATTCCCCCAAGTACTCCTTTACAGCTTTAAATGTGGGAATATAGTGCTGTGGTAGGAAAAAAAAACACCTGGGATATGGAATGAGAGCACCTGAGATCAAATCTCAGTCTTGGTAAAATCCTTCGTCTTTGCTGGACCTCTGTTACCTCATTTGTAAAATGAGAAAATGAGGCTAGATGATTTCTAAGATCTTATGCAGTTCTTCAGACCCATGATGCTTGTATTCTATGATGCTAATCTCTAGTGTGTCTCCCCACTTTCCTAATTAATCCTAAACACAACATTGCCAGGTGCAAACACTTCCCAAATGTTGCTTTGATTGCACCACTTCCCTTCTCAAAAATCTTCACAGACTCTGGACTTCTCACTGAATAAACTCCAAACTTTTTTAGCATTCAGGGCCCTTCATAATCTGGCTGCATATTTTCAGTTTTCATTTTTATCCTACTGCCCTTTCTTCTACTCTACCTTCTCCCCTAAATTTACCTGTTCTAGACAAATACGTTCCCACCATGCCCTACAACCCAACATCACATAGAAGATGGGTAGTCACGAAGGAGGTTCTTTTGCATGGATGAGATGAGCATTCCAATCTCAGCCCTGACAGTCACTACCATCATGGAGCCAAACAGAGTGATTAGAAGGAGAACCACAGCTATGTAGTTGATGCTTTCCTCCCTGCAGAAGTATGGCAGTAAGCAGAACACAATGATCTCCATGAACATATCTAAAAGAAGGGACAAGTTCACTAATGGCTGTGATTTTTTTTGCTGCCATTTTTTCATGCCTCTTGGGTGCAGATGTGCCCAGTATGCCTGGCACTTCTCCAGTTTTGTGTCTTTGCTTATGCTGTTTCTTCTGCACACCTGTGTAGAAATTCTAGCCATCTTTTAAGCCTTAGCTAAAATACCATCCTTCTTCCTTCCATTGTAGACTCTTGACCTCCCATAATTTCTTGTTTGTAACCACCATGCAGTACTCATCACATACAGATATTGTAGTTATTTTTTTAATTTTTTTTTAATGTTTTACTATCATTTCCTTAAAGTTAAGATTTTATCCCCCCCACCCTTCCCCCAATACCCCCCTCCCTCCCCGTGACAGCATACAATTCTGTATAGGTTCTAAATATACTTTCCTATTGAGCACATTTTCACTACAGTCATGCTATGTAGTCGAACTAAAATAAATGGAAGAAATCATATAACAAATCAAAACATAATACACTGAAACCCACCCACACACAAACATGATCTGCTACATTCTGCGAATGACTTCCATATTTCTTTCTCTGAGTGTGGAAGGCATTTTGCCTTAGAAGACCGACATTAGGATGTTTTTTTTTCTCAGTAAGTTCTTGTGTTATTACAAAGTTCCAAGTCTACCAGAAAAAACTCTCGCACACTGTGATCGTTGCTGTGCACAAAGTTCTCCTGGTTCTGCTCCTTTCGCTCAGCATCAGGTCATATAAATCCTTCCAGGCCTCCCAGAAGTCTTCTTGTTCATCATTTCTTATGGCACAATAGTACTCCATTACATTCATATACCATAATTTATTCAGCCATTCCCCAATTGATGGGCATCCCCTTGACTTCCAGTTTTTGGCTACCACAAAGAGTGCTGCTATAAATATTTTTGTACACGTGGGACCCTTTCCCATTTTTATAATCTCTTGGGGATACATATTGTAGTTATTTTTATATGTCTTCCTCTTCTAAGAGCCCATATTGGTCTGGAGTACAGAGACAAAGTCACCTTCATTCTCATATTTTCAACATTATAACTTTGTATATTGTAGGTGCTCACTGAACAAATATTTCTCAAAGGAAAGGACAGATTTAAAAAAAACACTGGGTATTCATAGGGAATAAGAGCTTCCATTTTGACTTAAAAAGAGGGAAGCTTTATTAAAAATTTAAAGTTTTATGGAAATGATAATTCAGATCACTAATAATTATATTAAATAATAATAGCTATGATTTATATAGCATTTTATGTTTTACAACATATTTTACATATATTATCTCATTTCATCCTTACAACACCTGGAAGATATAATGCAAATTTTACAGGTTAGGAAACTGAGGCTGAGAGAAACCAAGTAGCTTGCCCAGGGTAACATTGCTAGTAAGTGTTTAAAGAAGTATTTGGACTCAGGTCTTCCTGACTCCAAATCGAGCTTAACCAAAGAATCACCCAGTTGTGTAAACTAGAAAGAGAAACAGAAAAGAGAGGCAAAAAAAAAAACCTAAGGAATTTATAGTTTCTGGTTATGTCTCTTTTAATAGTTGATCACAGATTTCCTGCTCAAAAGTTTATAGCCATCATCCAGATCTATCTCATCCTTTACTTTGCAGTAGAAAAAATTGGGGTCAGAGAGATTAAGTCATTTGTCCCAAGGTCATCCAAGTAGTAGGTGAAGAGGATTTCCCTGAACCTAAGTGCTCTGATCTTTACATCTTATATCCAGGGCTCCCCCTCTATCATACCTAATGTCTCAGAGAAACTAGAAAAGAAATTATACTAATACCACTAATAAGAATTCAACCAGCAACCTACACACTAAAACATTTCTGTAATTTCAGAACAGAAGAAGTGCTTATAGCTCTAATTTCTTTCCTGCATCTCACCTAAAATGATGGCTTTTTCATTGATAATAGCTCTCTGGCCTTCAACACTAGCACTGTTTTAGCTATAAAATGTGAGACCTATTTACATTTTGATGATTGGGTTTCATTCTGCTTTGTTAGGGGTATAATTACTTGAGGTAACACTGTCATGGTTATTATGAGAGATAGATTCCAACTGTTTTGTTCAATCTCTTGATAACTTTTGACCCTTCACTTGTTGTTTTCGTTCTCATTTTTTGATCTGGTAGGCAGTTGAGTGTGGGTGGGCAAGGGAGGAAAGAGATGAATGTGCAGGTGAATGGTTGGACACATTTAATTGGGAGTTTATTTAATAGAGTACCTCTAGGGCTTTACAAACAGGATAGGAGAGAACTGTGTATCCTTGACAACAGTGTGGGCATGTAGGAAAACAAAACAAAAAAAAAAGACCAGAAGACTCACAGTAGGGGATCTAAGCACTAAATTACTGGGGCAATAGAATCCAGATAAGAAAAAAGGTGGCAGAAAGTTGTCCTATGAAACTCCCAGATTCGTGAAGGAAAAAGATCAAAAGTCATTGCTGGAGAGTTGGAAAGTTTGCACAAGGAGCAATACTTATGTCTGCTCAACCACTATTAAAATATAATGGTATAATAGCCATTTAGATTTATTCCTAAAACTATTGCTAAAGTTACTAAATTATGCATACCATTTGATCTAATAAAACTATTCCTATACCTATACCCCAAAAAGATCAAAAGAAGAGGAGAAGAATGGGGATGAAAAGTTATAGAAGCTCTTTTTATAAAAGAAAAAAATAACCTTAGAAAATAAAGGAGGATCTCATCAATTGGGAATTGGCTGAACAAATTATGACATACGAATATTAATGTACATAAGAAATGAGCAAAGGTATGAAAAAATTTGAGAAGACTAGTATCAATTAATTTATAGTGAAATGAGAAGAACCAAGGACAATTGCAATAATGATACTGTAAAGACAAATGACTTTGAAAGAGTTAAGAATACTGATCAATGCAAGGACCACCTACAATTCCAGGCAACCGAAGATGAAGGATGATGAATTCAAGATGCAGAGTGGGACACACGTTTTGGAGCATGACCAGTGTGGGAATCTGTTTAGTTTGACTCTCTCTCATTTTTTTCTATTTATTAGAAATATTTTCATTGGTGGGATGAGAAATAAGAGGGAGAGAAAAATGTATTTTTTGTTAGTTAAAAAAAATTCAAAATGAGGTTGGAACACATATTTTATGATATGGTCAGAATGAGTATAGTATTGGATACCAAGTCTAGATTTTTTTAACCTTAGGGAAGAGACAATGTCTCTGAGTCTTTTGGCTAACAATTTAAAAAAAAATGCAAAATTGTTTATTAAGTTCATACTATATGTCCAGGAGAGTGTTGGAGCCAGCTAAGCAGGTTCATGAAAGACCACTGTCAATTATCAGTGTGATAATCAGAAATGTGCCATCACTAAAAATCAGCTTGATTTGATTCATTTCCTTAATATTTATTTTTATTTATTTACTTAGGAAAATGATGGAAAAATGTTAATGCAGATTAAAATTAAAAGTGAATCGTGTGTCATTTTTTTTGTTTTTCCTTTCGGAATGCTGGTTGTTAAGCATTTACCAACATACCTCTGTATAAGCTAAGCACTGAGCTAAGTGCAGGGCAGATAAATCCAAAAGCAACGGTAGCATGTCCATCTCCCCCATCCCCAAAACCCCATCCCCATCTCTCCCCTACCAAGGAGTTAGCATTCTAATAAACAACATATGTAAGATATTGGTGGCTGGAGGAAAGGGTTGCTATTATGATTGGAAAGTTATTGAGATAGTAAGTGGAGTCATAGGGGAGTTGATTACCATATTGCTTGTCCTGTCTGCATTACAGGGTTGTTATGTGAAAGGGATGAGAAAATGACTGTGAAATGTACTTTGGAAAGTATGAAGTGTAGCAGAAGCTCTGGGCTCAATCTCCCCACTTGTACTCTGACTAGCAGGCTGAATTTCCAAAGGGAAGCTACTACTTCCCTTTCAGGGGTTTCAGGGTACCCCAAGGGGCTCAGGTGTCAATATTCAACAGTAGATTTCCCACTGATTATCAGTTGATATAAATTGGTCAGTCAGAGTTAATTACCTTTTTGTATTTACTAAGGTCTCCTAGTAAGAACAGTTTCTACAAAATGCTTCCCCCAAAGTTCTGGACATACTGTCCCACAAGTAAACACAGAGTAGAGGGAAAGTGGGGTCAAGCTTAGAGAGCACAAAGGGATAACTCACAGTTCCTCTTCGGATGGAAGGTGTTTTCTCCTTTCATCAAGGCCTCACAAAGTCCCTGTGGGGGGTATACAGTTCCCTGCTAGTTATAAGGGTAATTGCAGAGCCTAGAAGCTGCCCTTCCTCCGTGTGTCTAATTTATCCTCAGATCACGGCTATTACTGAGACTCTGCTCCCTCTGCCAATGAGAAGTCCAAATCTTCTGATCCCCATAAGGTCACAAGGTTTTCCTCTTCTTAAGAAGGTCACAAGGTTTTTCTCTTGTCAAAGCATGGATAGGGAGAAGGAAGAAAAGGGAGGGAGGAGAAAGAGACTTTCTCCATCCCCATAAACAATTCCCTCTCCAGGGCCTGGCTTGAATTGCTCCACCACTAAGCTGGCCTAATAATGGACTACCAGATTCTGAACTGGCTTTTTTTTTAATCAAAATTCCAAAGGACATGATGAACTGTCTTCAGAGAATCCTAATACATTCCCCGTGTAGTGGTATCTCACTTCATTCAATGGCTAGAAAAATTTTATTCCTTGTTCAGTCATATCTGATTCTTCATGATACCATGTGGGGTTTTCTTGGCAAAAATATTGGAGTGGTTTGCCATTTTGTTCTTCAGCTCATTTTACAGCTGAGGAAACTGAGGCAAACAGGGTTTAAGTGACTTGCCCAGAGTCACACAGCTAGTAAGTGTCTGAGGCTGGATTTTAACTCATGAAAATGAGTATTCATGATTCCAAGTCCAGTAGACTATTCAATGCAACCTGGTGGTACCATTTTACTCCTTAGTAATTGATTAAGGACTTTTTCTGCATCTAGTTTATGCCTTTGCTCTATTTATGCAAGAGGTGTGTACATATTGTTCACATCTATTTACCTGCTTTGATTGACTGACTTTAGATCTCAGGGGGCATATCCCAAAAAAATAATGTATTATGCTGTAGACTGGCGGGGGGCAGGAGGGTAACCTGAGGTCTTAAAGCCACATGTGGCCTTCTAGGTCCTTATGTATGGGCTTTTGACTGAGTTCAAATTTCACAGAACAAATCCTTTTATTAAAGGGATTTGTTCTGTGACGTTTGGATTCAGTCAAAGGGCTGCACATGAGGACCTAGAGGGTCACATGTGGCCTTGAGGCTACAGGTTTCCCACTGCTGGTGTAAACCATATTATTAGCTACATTAATTATGTTGGTTGTGACTAATTGATAGATTCAATGAAGAACTCCAGGTCTTCCATGTTTGATTAGTTTGAGGTGGATCCCCACCCTTACAAAAGTAGTATGTAAATGCAAGGAGGTATTTAATAATTATGTGCTAAAGATAACTGGATAACTTGTAGATAATTCTACTTTACAAATCTCTGCTATTGTCTTGTTGAAATTGCTATGGCAATGGTGCTTACACTGAATACGTTTGAAACAGACTACATTACCACCTCATAGAACACCCTGAACACATCCCTAGTACATATAATTAATATTTCCCCTCCTTTAAAGGAAGTAATTCCATTTTGCCAAGTGACTCCATTGACTAGTGAATCCATGACTTTGTTGACCATTTTCCATACTGGAAGTTTCATGAATTTCTTTATCCTACATTTAATTTCAAAGCATGAATTCACAGACTGGGTGTTTTGTGCAAAAATTTTATTAGTTCACCATTAGGAAAGACTAAAGCAATGGAAAGACATGAGAGTCAACAGGACAATGAACACCGCAGCCACTGTTTGATAGGTCTCTCACTCCTCCCATCTATCGAAATATATCCACAAAAATGTCTATACAATTTCTTACCTAATCTAAAAGTCTAATACTGGTTTGTAGCATCCTTTTCTGGATTATCACTCTTAGGTGACTGTAGCAGTTCCTAAGTCAACATGGAGAACTGGGATACTTCTGTGGGCTTTCTTCCAGAGATTTAAATCTGCAGATCTACTTTGGACTACCTCAGTCCACTAGGACCACAGGCTCATAACTTCATAAAAATTTATGGTTAGGATGAACCATACATGTTGTCTGGTCCAACTTCTTATTTTACAGGGGAAAATATTAAGATCTAGAAAGTTAAGTGACTTGGCCAAGGTCCTACAGTTTGGAAACAGTAAAGTTTGAGCTCCTAGACCTGGATCAGACCTTCAGAGCCTACACATTGAAAAGCTGTAGCCAAAGAATATCTATAAGTAGGGAAAGATCTCTTATGGAATCTCAATATGAGATCACTAGAAAAATCAAACACCAAGCAAGTGGTAAACAATGAAAACAAGATGCTGAAGGCTTGTTATGTTAGCTCAGATCCATTTCTATAGTCTTAATATCCCACAAAAATGGGCTGTAACCTGGTGACTTTTTCCCCCCTTTAACCACAACTAATCGAAACCCTTAGTTTATCTGTCTCTTTTTTGGGGATGCCTTGAAATGCTTTCCTTCTCATCTCACTTATAGTCTGATTGGTAGTTTCTATAAACATGATCTTTCACCCAGTTTTGACCTTGGGGTGAATTTTTTTTTTCTACTCAGAACAGATGGGTACTGGGCCAACATAACCATCTTGGTTTATCCCAATCTATAACATTACAGTGTGCCTAGAACAACATTCACTCTCATTTCTGCACCAGGCTTTCCGATAGGTGCAACTTTAATCTTCCACTGTTGGATAAATTAAGGTGGTGGCAGATTGAGAACAAATAAATTTGACCCCTTTACCTAAGGAACCATTGATTTTTCCATTTGTTGTGAGTCATTGACTCCCTTGGATTCTTTCTTCTTTTACTGGATCCCCAAAACTACATCATACCTACAAATAAAAATTTATAGATAGATAGATATAGGTATACACACATATTTGTATATATGTAAACATATTTATATGTAGATATGTAGCTGTATTTCCCTGCTCTTTTCTTGTCCCAAAACAGTACACTAATGTCATAGAAGTTCAATCAGAGATGAAAAATAGGGTTCATTATCTTGGTAGTGCAGAGAAAAATGTTATGGTTTTATTTAGCTACTGCTTTTATGCTTTTAAAAACATGTTAATTTCATTTTTAAAATGTAATAGGGTATTATATCATCTCAGACAATTGTGTGATTTGAAAATAAAAGTCCAACAAAATAAGTAAAAGGTATAATGTATTTGTTTCTCCTTATTGCTTTCTGCAGTCTGTTTTTATGATCCTTGAGCATTAGTGTCTCAACTGTTTCCTTCAAAGATTAATCTGAAGTCTGAAAGATGCTGTTCTCTTCCCATGTTTGGTTCACCCCAGCACTCCAACCCTTTCTCTGTGGTTTCCATTATGTGCCACTAGTGGGTTACTAGGTCCCTGTAACAGTGAAATTACAATATGGTATAGTAATATAATTTGCTCCCCAATAGGTCTGCTACTTTTGTCAAGGAGGAAATCCTAGAGGGGGCTCTCTCCCAAGACCTGCACTGCCTAAAGTGAAAATATAAAACCATAGATGATCTGCTCTAGGACATTGCAAGAAGACTTCACAGAACATTTGTGATGAATTTTGACATAATAAATTTTTTATTACTTGAATGTATATAATGGGATTTAGTACCTCAGAGACATATTTTTTAAAAGATTTTACTCTGCTTATATGGAATGGAGGATACTCTATTTTCTATGCTTCCCATTTCAAGTATGATTTTATGAGGAATTGGTCCCTTTGATTGGCCTTAACAATGATGCATTAGGCATCTGGAGGGAAGCACCTTCATTATGCCTTGATTTAAGCTTAACTTGATGTAAGCTAGCCATCTTCTATACTTTCTTAAGTAGGTATGATAAATCTCTGTACCTCATTGCACTTTATTCATGGCTTAATGCAGATTACAGTCATATTGATACCATATGATTTGTTTGCTGGTTCTTCCTTTTTCTCCAAATGATGACATAACAGCCTGGTACTTTCACAAAATGTGGATTTCTGTAAATTTTACTCACAAAGATGCATTCTTATGCTACCAAAATATACATATACTTTATAACCAATATGATAATTAAGATGAATTTTAAAATGTAGTATGTACAAATTATAAGATATGTAATTTTATGTTTCTATGTGTATGAATATGCTCATAGTCATATATCTATCATTACATATGTGTGTAAATTTATACATATACACACATACATGCATATATAAAACTATGGCTGAAATCAGCTTCTACTTGAGGCTACTATGGAAAGTCAGTTAGTCTGCCAAAATTTAGTCTATCTCGCTGCCTTGAGGAAACTTTTATATCCAGTTTATTGTTAAATAAAACAGGCACCTTGGCAGTGGAGGTAGATTAACAAATTATATTGCATGTTTTCTTCTTCTTTTTTGCCAGAAAAGGTGAGCCAGCCCTTCTGAAGAACATATTTCAGAGAGGTGGGAGGTGATTTGTTTGTAACCATTTTAAGCTGAGCAAGATAAAAATAATGCATCCAATAACTTTTTTGAAACACACAGAAAGAACCTGACTGAAAGCTAATGGTGTCTTTGTTTAAACAACTCTTTTATTAACATTTAATATTTTAATAGGAGTAGTAGATGTCAGAAGCCAAGAGGAGTCACAGAACAGCTGTGGGCCACAAATGAAAAGTCTTCCATTGACCTATTTAAATTGCTTTTTTCCCCCCTTTTCTTAAACAAACAAAAAAACCCTGCTAATTTAATCAACCTGTCTGTGGAGCACAGTCATCTGATTATGTAGCTGAGCACTGAGGCTACCATGTCTTATAATGAGTGTGCTTCTTCTCTACACAGTGGAGGAAAGAGACTGAGGGCTCCCTTTCGCTGGGGGTGAGGGAAAGGGGAGAAGAGGAGGAGATACGTGCTGCGCCCCGCCCTGCCCCCAGCTTTTATGTAATGACATGCCCTGAATGGGAGTCCCTACTGTAGCAGGAAGGGGAAGATGGGTGGGGCTGACTCAACTCTTTTCCTAGGTCCAGGCTCTTGCTGCTCCCTGGTGCTGTTGCTGCAAGTTTCTGAAAGAGCATATTAAAGTGTGAAAGGTGGCGGGCACACAGACCGACAGCGAGAGGAAGAAATTATCTTCTCAGCCCTAAGCACAACTTCAGTCATAGCATTCCCCAGTGTAAGGAAGAGAGTGCCGCTAAATATGACTAAATAATGCCACCGCAGCAACACAGGTAAACAGGCAGACTTTGTTTTAGCAGATAGATGTATTCCTAAAAAATAGTGTGCAGATCAAATACTTGTCAAGTAGATCATATTTTAAACGTAATGAGGTGAACCACCATGTAAAGTAGTCCCAAAGGCAATCCTTTCATACTAGGGGGTGGAAGAGAGTGGGGGTGGAGAGAGGTCTTGCCATGTGAATAATCATAGCTTAATAGACTCACTTTGTAAACTGATATTTTTGAATATATATGTTTACCCATATATATTATTTATTTATTAAAGAATACCTCTCAACCTTGAACTTAACATATTACCTATCCTCAAAGTACCTTTCATACTCTTTCTCCTCACTATCATCATCATTATGAAAAATAACAGTGTTCACATCAAATATATGTAAAAAATACTGTAAAACTAATAAATGTTAGACATATAATGTAAATAAAAATATAATCATGTAATATTATATAATAAATTGGTTTAATAAATCATAAAAATGTAAAACTTTAAGGTTTACAAGCACTTTGCCTACAACAATCCTGCAAGACAGACCACGGAGAAGGGGGCAGGAAATAAACATTTATTAAATGCCTACTTTATAAGAAGTACTACACTAACTGCTTTACAAATATTATATATATCATTTGATTCTCACAATAACCCTGTGAGCTAAGTGCTACTGTTTGCTGTTCAGTTGTATCCTACCCTTTGTGATATCCTTTAGGGGTTTTGTTGGCAAAGATATTGGAGGGATTTGCCATTTCCTTTTATAGCTCATTTATAACAGGCTTAAGTAACTTTCCTAGGGCCACACAGCTAGTAAGTGTTGGAGATGACATTTACATTCAGGTCCTCCTGACTTCAAGCCCAGGGCTCTATCCACTATGCCACCCAGCTGCCCTTACATGAAGCAGACAAAATGGAAATAACTATATAGATAAACATAAATACATCTTGTAAATAATGTGTGTGTGTGTGTGTGTGTGTGTGTATATGTACTAAACCTAACCCTAACATGCCTCTGATTCTAACCTAATCCTAACCTTCAATTCTAACCCTAACCCTGATAGAATCAGAGTGCATTTTAGAGTTAGGGTTAGTGTACACACACACACATACACACACACACACACACACACACACACACACATATATATCAGAGGAACTGTTGGGAATGAAGATGGGGGAGGTACAAGACCTAGAATGTAATCCCCTTGGTGCCATGGCCATTTCCATTTTCATTTTTATATTCACAAAACCTAGCCCAGTATCTTGCATATTGTGGATACATTATTCACTTAGTGAACTGAATAAAAGTAATTGAAGTCTCAGTTTTCCCACTTTACGCATGAAGAAACTGATTTGGAGATTTGCCCAAAGACATACAGTTTCAGAGTGCTAGATTCAGAACATGGATGTAGGTCTTTTGATTGCAAGTCTCCCATGCCAGGCTGCTTTGACAAGTATTTCTACACACGGAATATAAAACACCTATACAAACATATGTATGAAGAAACAATGAAGTGTGAGGAGGGAAAGAACCCTAAACTTGGAATCAAATATTGGTCTTGCTCAAGTCACTTACCTTCTTCTGTCTAATCAAAAAATGAAAATAATATTTTTCTCTCTCAAGCACTCAGGGCTCTTATGAAATAATATAGGTTAAGCCCCTTGTACATGGTAAAGGACAGTCTCCATTTTGTCATCAGCATTGTTATTCATATTATTATCTCTACTATGCAAGAGCAAGAGAGTGATGCATGAGGGGTATAAATGGGCTGCAGTTTAATACCAAAAGTTATATCAGTACAAGACGCTGAAGAAAGAAATGTACCTAACAAAGCACAGGTGGGTAGGTCCCAGAGGGAGAATAAGGCTACATTGGATAAAGCATGTATTAGGTATTTACTATGTGTCAGACACTGTGGAAATACAAATATTAGCAGTGAGCTCATATTCAGATGGGGAAGACATCACATAAAGGAGAACCAAAAAGGAGAAAGGGTGAAGAATCAGGAAGAGGCCAGAGGGGTGGAGGTGGAAAAACAGTTGGGAGAATCAGGAAATATGCCAGATTAGATATAGACAAACAAAGTATGGCACTCATAACCTCTCCCACATTAAAAAGAAAATAAAGGCTTTCTGTACATTGAATAGATTATTTATAAAGAATTCATGGGAGAAAAAGACCAGGAATTGCAAAGGATCAGAAAATGTGAAGTGGTTAAGATCTACATGACTTAAGTGCCAACGTGATCCATGCAAGTATTGTATAATTGATAAAGATTTCTAATAATTGAACATAAAACACTGCTGCTGATCTCTTAGCAAGGTAGAAACCAATAGCTCTTTCTCTTGTTTATGGGTGGGGAGATGACCAAACTTAAAAAAAAAACACTTAAGGATTTTATTTGTGGCCACATTATAACATAATCAAGAAGAAAACTGAGGTCTGGCATCTAAATTTATGATAATATCCTTCAAACCTAGGGATATAATAGTAATTATATGATGTAATGAATGGTTTTTAATACTCATTCTAAAAATAGTTTTCTAAGAAATTGTATCATTTCATCCTCTTTTGAGAAGTTTAAAAAAGAGAAATTCAAGCGGCTAGCCTTTCTAATCTAGAGATATTAGGCAGTTAAACCCTATGTTCTGTATGAAGCCTTTCCCAGCTGCACCGTTTCTTTCCACTTCAGGACCCTTCCTTTGAGATGAAGTCCCATTTATACCATAGCTATCTTTTATGTTTTTATGTTTGTCTCCCCATTAGATTGCTGTCCAGCCTTTATTTTCAAGAAGGACCAGTTACATTACAAGGTTACATCTTGACTTGGAGCTTGAACTGGATTTAAGTGAGGCAGAACTGTGCAAAGCTATCAGTTTCACTCTCTCTTCCTGAGTCACTGAAGTCCAGTGGTAGGACAAAAGTCAAGACCCACCAGCAATGGCCTGGGATATAGAGGAGGATGTTGGTGTCTTCATGTTTGAATAAGCTCTAAGCCCTCCACTGAACCTGCTTAAGCTGCCCACTAGCATAAGAGCTCCTTGAGGGAAGGAACCACATTCATTTGCCTTTCTTTACATTTCTAGCACTCTATACTGTTCTTGGCTCATAGTAGGGGCACCTAATAAATGCTTACTGACTATTTATCTCTTGTTTGCTTTAGTAATCATTAGCAAGAACTATTCTGTAATCTTTTTCACAAGTTTTAAGGGGAAAAAATGTGCCCCAACTTGCTGGAAGCAAGAGTTAACAATGATTAACTGCTCTGACCAAGTCTTCAGAAATTTTTCCTGAAAGTTATACATATATATATATATATATATATACCCACATATTCACACATACATACATATATAGTTACATATAGCTATATACATATGGTTATATGTACATATATATATACACACATACATATGCATATATACAGTTATATATAGGTATATATACACATACACATATACATACATATACACAGAGAGAGAGAGAGAGAGAGAGAGAGAGAGAGAGTTATATTCCTGGTTGCATTAGCTACCACGCCTGTGTTCCTACATTCAGTAATTCACCCACATCATTCATTGTGAGGTGATAGGGGAAGGTTGACAGCCAAAGCAAGTGCTATGAATTTGTGGCACATCTCTGCTTACTCCAGCCCATCTTCCACTTAGCTGTCAAACTGATCTTTAAATCTGACCATGCCACCTCCCCCTTCCCACCTCCACCTCCAATCAATAAACTGTAGTGGATCCCTATTAACTCTGGCACCTGATACAAAATCCTTTGCTTGGCTTTTAATCTGGGTCCTTCCTACTTTCTAGGTTTTCACTTAATTATCTTTGACATACTTTGGGACACAGAGACAGAAGCCTCCTTGCTTTTTCTCCCACATAACACTCCATGTCTCCTTAAGACATTTTCACTGTCCCACTAGGTCTAGGAATTTTCTGCCTCCCCATTTCCCTAGCTTCCTTCAAGTTTCTGGTAAAATCTCATCTTCTCCAAGAAGACTTTCCCAGACTCCTTCAATACTAGTATCTTCCCCTTGAGACTGCCAACAATTTATCAAGTATATATGTTTGTTCATAATTGTTCTCACGTTGTCTCCCTTCTATTAGTGACTTCTCTAAAAGTAGCTACACACCTAGCACTTAACACAGTGCCTGATACGTACTGTGTTAGTAATTCAGTTGTGTCCAACTCCTTGTGACCCCATGAACTACAGCATGCCAGGCCTTTCCTCCACTATCTCCCCAACTCAGTCCAAGCACATGTTTTTTGCTTCCATAGCCTGATAGCAACACTTTAAAAAACGCATACTTGATTGCACATGTATAACCTTTATCAAATCGCTTGCTGCCTCAGGGAGTGGGGAAGAGAGAAAGAGATTTCAAAAATTAAAAGTGTCAAAAATGGATGTTAAAAATTGTTTTTTTACATGTAATTGAAAAATAATAAAAATATTATTTAAAAAAAGAGAAAAAGAAAAATGCCTACTGACTATTGACTAACAAAGAGCTGGCTGACTTTCCGAGAGGCAGGAAGCCAAATTGTATAACCAGGACACATTTTGGGGGTAGGATTTCATGTGGTTGAAATTCAGAAGAAAGGAAAATGGGAAATCTACCATATCTCAACTTTTTTCTGAACCCTCTTCTAAAAATTCATCATCCTTGTCAATTACTATCTTCCATTTGCACTCTAAATAGGAGGACGGGTCAGAGTTCTGCTTCATGCTTCAAATGGTTCCTCCCCTCTTATTTGTGAAGATGGTAGGTAGAGGTCAAATGGGTCCTTTGATGGTGTAGTGCTCTTTGAATAGATCAAGTAGTATATGCTAGCCAGTCTGCAGAAAGGAAGGTAGTGGGTAAACAGCCTCAGGACACAAAGTACTAGTGCCTACATTTCCTTGCAACACTCACCGTCAGGAAATTTTCTTTTACACTGTTCTGGGAAAGGCTACAAGCTTTCCTTCAGGATATTGCATTCCCTTTACTTACTGTGGGGTTCCCTTGACAAGCATGACTATTCTTTTTTATTCTAAACTTTCCATCTGTGATTAAAAAAAAACAGGGCAGAAGAGAAATGAAGCACAATGACATTTGGGGGAGAAAAAAATGATTCCTATCTCTGTCTGTCTTCTGGCCCTTAATTTGAACAGCCGGTAGCCAGGTTGATCTAGATAATTCTCCCCCAGGCTTTTATTTTTAGTGTACTTGGGTATAGGGAGAGTCACCACTTCGGATCTTGTATTTAACTCTGTTTAGACATTAGCAGCATATTCACCAAGTACGTGTGAAGCGTTTTTTTCCCTGTGTTGTAGACAAACAGATTGGTTCAACTACAAGTGAAAAACATGCCACACCAAAGATTCTGCTGGTCCTCTACACATAAGGCAGCAGGAGAGGGAGTAACTGAGGCTCGGGGTGAGGGAAAAGAAGAAAGTAAAGCTGGAAACACATTGGTAATGGTAGAAGGGGCAAGGGTACTGGGGGAGGGGAGGAGTTGGTGGGAGGAAAGAGAAAGTAAAAGAATGTCTTACAATTAGTTCTCTCCATAGCCTTTTCCTTGTTGTTAATTAGATACAATCATGTTGCTGTACTATTTACTATGGTGGCAATACCAGCGTCTCATTTATGGAACGGACATCATTAGAGTAAGCACAGCCCAGAAAGGTTATTAGTGCTTCATCTGAACTCTGAAAATGTCAAGCCATGTGGGGATGGTGAATGGTGATATGAAACCTATTCCAGTTATCATATGTTAATGAGGGGAAACAATGTGCAATCTATAAGGAGAAAAAAAAATCCCCTGCATTTTGTGACCACAGTCAGGATTCTATGGAGTTTTATCCATTTTCATTCTCATTAAAATATGTAGATCTTATCATTAGGTGGTCAGTTTACCAGCATAGCTTACTCATCCAGTTTAGATATATGAATAAGTGTGCCACTGTTAGTGTAACCTGATAAACCACAATTCTGGTATGTGTGTATACACACACACACACACATACCAGAACTCTCCGTGTACACACACATATATGTACATACATACATATATGTATATATTGTAAACACATTTGTACATGCATTGCATATACTAATATACATATTATACTGTATGCATTTGTATGTATATTAATGAGTATATACACACATACATATATGTTACATGCAAACTTACAAACTTCTTTAGTCTGTTTCCCTTGTGATAGTAGGTGCTTTAATTATGGATTTACATCAAACATAGCTCCTGCAAATTTCCACAATTTTGTCCCATCAACAAGAAAAAGCTTTCTGCCTCAACTTTTTCTCTGCTATAAAGTTTCTCTTCAGTAATAAGCACATACACATACATACTTATTCAGCAAGGTTTCCAGGGATAGACGTTAAATTGGACAGCTGGTAATTTCAAAGACTCTCCCTGGCATAGCCTCAGTCTGATTTCAAATAAGAAGCAAGGTACTTTTATTTACATATTTCTTTGTGAAAAGAAGGGAGGGAGGGAAGAAGAAAAAAATTCTTCAGAGTAATCACATAGAGAGCAAGTCCATTTTACTGACAGGCACAGTAGAACTTCACTAATGAACACTAATGATGTGGAGACCCACTGTGGATAACCACACTGGGAGATTTAGTGATTGAAAGGGAAACTAGGATGGCAATGTCAAGGTCACTGCATTATCCAATATGTTTTGTTCGTGGATTCTAACACTCCAAATTCCATTCCGCTTTCTACAATAATAATGCTTAGTCAAAACTTGGCTACTTGATCAGCTTCTCCTCTTATGTACCTAATAATAAGTACCTTTGATCCCACAATCACCTTTTCTCCACACACCAAGATTTGCAATGACAGCACACTTTTCAAGGCCATGCAAAAAGTGTTGAATAAATGATTTCTTTTTCAGGCACATTCAGGCATAGTCTTAGATGTTTATTTTCTCTTTGTGTCTTAACATGTCCAAAAGGGAACTCATTGAATTCTTACCTTTGTCACTCCCACCCACCAACTCCATTCCTCTTTCAAACTTGCCTGTTTTTGTTTCCATCACCTACTTTTATAGTATTGGAGTCATTCATTACTCTTCTGGCTAAGTTCCCTTCCATATGCAATCAACTGCCAAATCTCTTCATTTATTTATGTATATGTTAGAATCTACTGGTAGACTATAAGATTGTTGAGCATAGAGACTGTTTTTTTCATTTTAATTTTATCTCTGTATTCCTAGTACTGAGCAAGTGCTTTGCCCCTAATAGAAGAATAATAGTGATTTTTGTTCTTCAATCATTTCAGTAATGTCAGACTCCTTGTGACCCCATTTGGCAAAGAAACTGGAGTGATTTGCCATTTCCTTGTCCAGTTCATCTTACAGATGAGGAAACTGAGGCAAACAGGGTTAAGTGACTTGTCCAGGGTCACACAGCTAGTAAGTTTGTATTTGAACTCTGGTCTTCCTGACTCCAGGCCCAGCGCTCATCCTACTGTGCTACCTATCTGCCCTGATTTCACTGACATATGGCACTCCCAGGTAAGGAAATTCCCACTACTAATGCCAGTTGGCACCTATTCTGCTACCTGTAGTTTTAGAGAGTAGCCTAGAAGACTTGCCGAGGCTCATACAGCTAGCATACCTTCAAGGCAGGACTTTTTTATTATCTATTATGTTATTTGCAAGAGGTAACTAAAGCTTCTTCTTGAATATAACAAATGCTGAACTTGGTTCTCTGAAAGAAAGTGGTACCCAGCTCATATCTGAGGAGATCCCTAGAGAATAATAAGAAGATGATGTGATAAGATGTATATCATAGAACTCTAATTCAACTTCTTTACCCTATGATGCATACAAAAACTAAAGTTTAGAAAAAACGAATTTTGTTACTAGTCCTCGAATCAAGAACGAAAGAGTCTATGATTCAAAAATTTGTAACATGAAAACATAATAGATATCACAGGTTGAGAAAATATACTTTTAAAAATGTGATGAAAAGGGGATCCTTTAATAGTTATACTAATACATCCACTTTAAGTATTTGGAAATCTCTCTCAACAATTATTCTTTGTGATTCTATTATTATAGAGTATAGTTGAGTAAACTCCCTCAATCCATGCAAGTCAGCAACTTTTCTGCAATTTATAATCTTAGAGAGTTGCTTAGAATACTAAGTTAAGTGACTTGTCTAGGGTCATACAGTCAGTATGTGCTGCAAGTGGGACTAGAACCCTATCTTGGTCTTGAAGCTAGCTTTCTATTCACTACACAATGCTGCCTCTCTGTTCCAGAAATTGTATCCCTGATTGATTTATCATGAAATGAAATCTCAGAGAGAAAAGTAACTTTTATAAGGTCACAATGAAAATCAAGGTCAGGCCCAGAAAAGGAACTCTTATATTCCTGATTCCCAGCTCTGCTGCTTAATGTAGTAGACCATACTGCTTCCTGCAGAGGAGGATTCCATGTGGAATGAAAGAACACTCTAAAGCAAATTCCAATTATGGTTTATTAACTTCACACACAGTATTTATCTTCCAGTTTCCAAAAATAGCAGAACCAATTAAACTGTCTGTTTAGCACTGCTTCTCTCACCTCCCCCCCACTTTAATTTTCCTTCATATAGTGACTTTATATAAAAGAAAAACGGAACATAACAGGAATGGAGGGAATATGCATGGAGAGATTCCACCCCCCCATCCCCTTTCCATAACACATATGAGGTACAATGAGATTCAAGGTCTTTTTCTCCTAAGAAGATGACATCTCTAAGGAAGAAAACAGAATGTAAGGGAATCTTAGAGTTGGAAGTGATTTTAAAAAGTCATCACATCCAACCTCTTCCCCCATATAGAAGTCATCCCTGACAGTTCATCAGGCACCATCTGCCTGAATGCACAGTGAAGGGGCAATCATATCTCACAAAGCTGACCACCCCATTTTGCTCTCTGTTTTGCTATGTAGACATATTACTGTTCTAGGTCATAAATATTATCCTTGGTCCTCTTTCAAGTAATTTTCTTCTGTGAATTATTGAGTACTTCTTCTGCTATTATATTTCTTTACATGATATCCTCTATGGTATTCATTTCCACAGTTTGACCCCAGGGAATTTTTTTCCTTATTTTTCATTTTCAAGAATTTTTTATCTGTTTTCTTTTAGCTGTGGTCTAGAAAACAAATCCCCTCCTTTGAAAACATCTATATATTTGCACACCTATCCAAAGTCCTCACTGTTGTCTGGAGACAGAGATGCAGTGATAAATATGTCCCTAGAAATGGGCAGTATCTTCTCTCAATTCTGTCTGAACCCTGCCTACTTCTAGGACCTTCTTTTGGTCCCTATACTAGATGTCAGGGAAGGAAGAGGAATCTTTTGCTAACTACACTTACAAAACAGTGCCCTACCAGGATTCCCATAAATACTGAGTTACAGAGCTATGTCTACCTCTAGGTCAATTTCATTTACTCCATTAGAATGTAGACACAATGCCGTTAGTGCTTCAATTGTTTCTTAACCAAACCAAATATAGATTTTATTGTACAAAGCGAAGGAATTATCCACTGACTCCTCCAATTCAAATAGAGAGAGAGACATTAATTTAATGCTATAAAATCTTAAAGACAGACTATTTTTGCTCTTCCTTTAGCCTTTATATAGAATTCTTCAATATAATAAACCTCTTATGATGAAATCTATAGTGATTTTTTTTCACTCAGTTATAGTATACGTGCAGATGCATCTATCACCCATCTATCTCCTTGTCTACGTTTTGAAGCTGAATGGAGAATGTGGCACAGGACAAGATTAATACCGCATACTCTGCCATTTACTTCCCCAGGGCGTGTGTATGGTAATTAAGTAACACTTCTAATAGGTGACAATGATCTTGAAATAACAAAGTTGCAATTATCTTATCAAACTTAACATACTGCATATTTGGAAAATGAATTAAAATTTACTAGAGATTTCCATTTCTCTCTAGCTTATTGCTCATGAATTCTGGAAATCATGTACCTTTGATTACTTTGGTTTTTTAGCATCTATCTTCTTTGTTAGCTCTTTCTTCCCAAATGCAAAGTGATGACATCCTTTACTGAATGGAGAAACATGTAGATTCCTTTCCTGAGAAACATTCAGTAAAAAGTATTTCCCTCTTCTAGTCTCTTTGATCAGAAACTTATAGAACCTTTCTCATAACACTGCCTTCTTTTCTATAAACCTGAGAAGACACTGACACCAATATGCAAACTACTTCTATGAATGTATTTTTAAGGTCTATTACACAGTATATTTATACTTTCCAAAGATGTTAGTCATTGTTATTTATGTAGGCTGTCCAATTCAGAGTGCAATGGAAAGGAATTGCATATAGATAATAAGGTCCTCCAGATGTTCATGTTTGTGGATGACATTGTACCTCACACTAAGCCACTGAGTATAATCTACAATGCTGAGTGCAGTGCCTAGCACAGGGTAGGCACTTAATAAATGCTTGAATGATTGATACAGAATCTCTTCAATGAGATTTAGAGCTCTTCAAAGGAGATTGGACCAACAATCCATACTGAAAAAAAAAATTAGATGAAGATTGTCTGTTGGCCAGGGTATGATGTGTAGTCGAAAATTCTACAAGTATTGCAAAGGGTCAGTGGTTTGGGCTTAGAATTGTTTAAAAGAAAATGAAAGAAAGCTAGATCACATGTGGGAAACTGCACAACACTTCCAATGATACTAAGATACTCTCCAACAAAAGCATTTTCAAAATACCAATATTCTCCTAAGCAATGCTCTATAGAGTACAGATCATGGGAAATAATGATTTTTTGAACACCTGGAATTTCATGTGACCCAAAGGAATGAATGAATGAAAAAGTATTAAATACTTGTTTGGAAAATTTATAAATACAGAAAAGAGATAGTTTTTGCCTTCAAAGAAATTACATTTGAAAAGGAGGGAAACACTGTAAGGAAATGATGGTCAGGGAAGAAAGTTTTGATCTAGAAAGTCACAGAGATAGTTAATTGATCAATAATTTACTCAGTTAACTTTCCCTTTCCATAAGCAATGGTAATATTGGTTGTATGCATCAAAGAATATTAGGAGATTCTGGCACATTACTAACAATGACTTTGTCTTAAGAGATGGGGAAAAAGGCATTTGTCATGAATGAAAAAGGGAGAAGCAAGTAACTGGAAAGAGTAAGAGATCCATCCAGTAACAGATGGATAGCCTCAGTTGTCCACTGATACTCAACAGTGTTAAAAAGACCTAGGAGAAGCTGCCCAGGGTATTGGAAGAATCTTCTTTAGAGGATTTATGAAAGGGCATGGACAAGATGGTATAGATGGATTATGATCTTCACTGGTAGGACATCTATTTATATAGGGCCTACTATATTCTAGGCACTGTGCTAAGTAAGCACTTTGCTATTTCATTTGATCATTACACAATTCTATGTATCTCATAGATCTCACATTTGAAGCAAATCACACATTACAACTACTATGGAAAGCATCCCTTCTCAGCTTCTTTCTAGAGCAGCCGCTCTCAAAGTGTGGTCCATGGATCCCTGGGATCCTTTCAGGGGCCCATGAAGTCAAAATTATTTCCATTGTAATTTGAAGATATTATGTGCCTATTAAATGCTCTATACTCTTCCAACTATATATCTTTGTGAGGCTGAATTTTCTTCATATACTTCAACCAAAACAACTTATTGCCACAGAGTGAATGTAGAAACACATAGGAGAATTCAGTTAACTGTCTTTTATTAAGCAAGATATTAAAGAGATTTACAAAAATATGTAAAACAATGCTGTTCTCATTATTTTTGTTGTTTTGAAAAATGTAGATTTTTTTCTTAAATATGTTATGCTAACATGTAATAGGTTTACTTTAAATGAATTAATATATATATTTTAAAATTTACCAGTGCTAATTTCTAAGTAGATAAATATTGATAGATATAACCTAGATAAACAAAAGCTATTTGGGGTCCTCAATAATTCTTAAAGCGTTTTTAAGGGGTCCTGAGACCAAAAAGTTTGAAAACCTTGGTCTGGAGCATTTAAAAGGCTTCTGTATTGGGTCAAGTAATTATTCCTCAGGCTATATAATGATCAAATCAGCACAAAAACAGGCAAGGTTCATCATTCCTACAAGTGGGTAAGACAAAACATTGTTTTGCAATTTGAAAAAAGGTTCAGTTTAATTGAAAATAGATTTTAAGAGAAAAGAAAGCAGGTTCTGAACATATTACTCTCCAGGTAAGCCTCTTTGCCCTTATCAATTTGGATTGGACCACATCGTGGCATTTTGGATTGTGCTGGAGTCTCAGAGACTTTATTGCCATATTAAGAAGCACAAGTTTGATCCACAATTACACTGCAGGAACATAAAATGAGTAATTGCTGTTTTTATCAATACAGATAAATATAATTTCAGTATTTAAGATCCAGGAACCTGATTTATGTGTTTGTGATCACCTCTCATCTCATTGTGCAAAGCCTTCTATTACTGGCTTATTAAAGCTTCATTATGGCACTCAACCCAAATGTCAGCCTTGGTTCTGGTCCATGCAGTATGTTTTTGTATTTAGTAATTAGGAACATAAATAATCTCTTTCCAATGGAAGATTTGGGGTTCACTGATCAATGGAAAATTTATTACAGACATCACAGGGCTTTAATTATTAAACCTATAAAGGTCATTTATTTAAACTGAGTCATTTGCATTGAAAAAAATGTTACAGATGGATACATAGAGATACAAAGGAAGGCTGTGCATAAAATATGGTAGGATCTTCAGACTATGATGAAGCAAGGGAGTATGATACAGAACTGTTGTTCAGTCATTTCAGTCATGTCCAATTCTTCATCACCCCATTTGGGGTTTTCTTGCCAAAGATACCAGAATGGTTTTCCATTTCCTTCACCAACTCATTTTATAGATGAGGAGACTGAGGCATTTTATAGATGAGGAGACTGAGGATTAAGTGACTTGTCCAGGGTCACACAGCTAGTAAGTGTCTGAGGCCACATTTGAATTTAGGTCTCCCTGACGGCAAGCCCAGCCCTGTATCCACTGTGCTGCCTAGGCGCCCCTGAAACAGAGATAATACTACATTTTAAAGCTTAGCTACGTGGCCAGCAGGGATCTTTATGTGCAAACTAGTGACCACCATTTCTCTTTGAATTTGACATCCCTAGGATGAAAGCCAAAATGCCAGACCTCTTGCCAGGTCCCAAGTAAAACCCTTATTTGCTATGTGACCCAAGGCAAACTATGTAATCACTAAATAGTAAGTGAAACTCCCAGGGACTTCTCATCTACTGTTCGTTTTGCTTTGTTTTGTTTGGTCTGGACCTATCATTTCAAGGATGGAAACACCTATCAATGTGAAAACTACTCCTTCAGCTATAAATGAAGAGCTGTCTATAATTCATAAGTTTAAGAGAATTACTTGGGGGTACAGAGATATGGTGACTTGCCCATGGTCTCACAGGCAGTATGTGTCAGATAGAGAGAGGTTTTTCTGACTCCAAGGCCATGGGGGAGGGGAGTTCCACCTTGGGAGTTCCCCACATTGATGAAATCTCATCTATCATACTGAGTCCTGCAGAACTCTCAATGAGCTGCTACTCTCATGAGAACCATGTGAAACAGTTGGTTATAGTGAGTGGTGGAGATACTAGAAAGAGCACTGAATTTAGATGCTTACGAATTGACTTCTAATTTTGAACCTTTTAGTTACTATCTGTGTGATCCTGATTAATTCACTTCTGATTTCTAGGGCTCAGTTTCCTCACCTGTAAAATGAAGGAGTTGGACTAGATGTTCTCAAAAGTCTTTCAACTCTGAATTCTATAACTGTTGTCTCATTTAAATCACCTTAAAGTAGAATCTAAGAAAGGGCCCTACTGTGGTCTCAATCACAATAAAATGGATTGTTATTTTTTTTTTAACGTATAACACTAAGAATGAAATAAAAACCTAACTGGCAATCAGAAATATAATCACAGAAGTAATTTGTTAATGGTTAATGGACTCATTAAACATAAGACTTTCATCATAAACCTTGGAAGCACTTTATAAACTGTGGCCCCAATTAAACTGTTATAGAAAATAAATATTCTAGAAAAGAAAAAAGTCCTGATCTAATGTAAGAGATTTACAGAGTTCTAACATATTGCATTTATGCATCAAATTCAGAAAATTGATTTATAACATTAATTTAATCTTTTCTTGGGAAAATAACCAACGCTTATCATAATCAGCCTGTAATTAAAAAACAACAGTCTTGCAAAAAGTCTCCTCACTCTGCGGTTTATAAGATGCCACTTTTGCATTTGAAAAATATGTTTTTTAAGTAACCATCAAAAATGTTTATTAAAACCTAATTGCATAGACATAAAAATGTGCATTTTTATGCAGTGATAGAACTAATCCCCAGTTTGATGAGCCTTTTCCCATATGACCATTTTCATCTTTAAAAACAAAAACAAAAACAACCCCAGAATACTTTTATTTTTATCTTTTGTTAAAGTTTAACGCACTCAGTAGGCTATCTGAGAGAACAATTTAATTAAGATAGTGTTTGAAGTTCAAATACATAATCTAAATATATATATTTATTTTTCATTCTCAATACAAGAAAACAGAAGCAATCCTAATTAGGATATGTTTATACTATCTACCTGATGTCATTTGGAAGAATAACAATTATTTATAAATGGCAACATTTGAATATATATACATAAAGACATTTGCCTGAATGCTACTGAAACCCTGGGTAGCCTCTCATGGTTCACTCAAGAGTGTTTAATTTGGGTTCCCTGTTTTTATTATTTTCCTGTATCCTAAATCTAAAAACTGAAGAGTTCTAAGGGTCTTACATAGAAAAACTTGGAATTAATGAAATATGCTTCTTATTAGATTCCCCTTTTTTCAGCTAACAGGGATAGGGAGACCTGTGATTTTACTAAAAAAAAATACACATTCACATATATATATATGTTATGTATATGAATATACACATATCTATATATACATAACCCACAAATATATGTATAAACAGACATATGTATATGTAGATATACATATATATGTATGTGGATGTGGATATAGATATGGAACTCCAATATGAAGAAACTCCCTCCACCAATGTAGATCAGTAACCTTCTCTACAAGTTATAATCTTAAGAGAATTGCTTGAGGCATGGAGACATCAGGTGACTTATCCAAGGTCATATGTAAGAGACATATAAATACCTCAAATCAAGTTCTGTTGTAAAGCTGGTGTCAGAGGAGTAAGATCTTGTTATTAGTTGTGTGATTCCATAAAAATGAAAAGTTTTCTATTAAATTTGGTCAGTGATTTGAAATACAGCTTGGGTAATCACTGAATTTCCAAATCTTGTGGCCTCAGGTACATCACTGATTTGTTTCCCCATTTCTGAGACCTAAAATAGAAGTACATGTGACAAGGATACTCTTATAAGCAAGATGAAATGGCCACTGGGGAAAAAACTTAGAAAGACATGTTCCACAGATGTTAAGCATTTCATTCTCATTTCTCATTTGCCAGAGATAACCTTTCAAAATATTCACTTTGCTCCACATTATCCTTATCTTCTTCATAATTCCACCCTCATTTTTGCTCCAACAAATCAAGAAGTGAAGGAGCCCTTTTCTTTAGGAAGGGCATCCACCCACCTTCCTTCCTTCCTTCCTTCCTTCCTTCCTTCCTTCCTTCCTTCCTTCCTTCCTTCCTTCCTTCCTTCCTTCCTTCCTTCCTTCCTTCCTCCCTCTCTCCCTCTCTTCCTTCCTTCCTTCTGTGAATTGAGGCAATACATGGTTATTTGATAATTCTTTTAGAAAGAGATGTAGGTCATTTATTCTCTTACCTTAAATTTCCCTATTACAAGGATAGGCACAAAATATGAAGTTGCTTGCTCTTCAGTTGGGTGTGAAGTTGAGATTCACATCCTCAAATCTGGCGGGCCCACATGTGTTCATTTGTGTACTGTCTGCCATAAGTGACATTAATGATAACATAGATGGGGACCCGTGGCAGAGCTCTGTGAATACTGTTGTAAATCAAGGATGGATTCTATACAGTACTTATGGGGAAATGGAAGAGTTGGGGCAGATACAGAAACAATTAAGAACAATTTATAAATTTTGTTACAGAACAGCCAAAATATTCAAAAGAGATAATTTTACTCTGATAAAGGAAATTTCAAAATAAAAACTTGCAAAATTTTTTAAAATTTGATTTCACATTTAGAAATGAAAAAAATGAAGTGAATCAATTATCTTACAGTAATTCAATTCAATAATACAATTCATCAAGCATTTATAAAGCTCCTACTCCCACCAGTTCCTATGCTAGGATCTGGGGGACACACAGACAAAAGCCAAAATACCCCTGACCTCAAGGAGTTTCCATTCTATTGGGAGGGGGATGTGGACAACACAGAAACAGATGAATAAATATAAAATTTATACAAAGTAGTTTGGCTAGAAGGTGTAATGTAATTACAAAATACTATTGACATCACTAAAATTACAATAAAAGCAATTTTAGTGTAGATAAAACAATCCTAAATCCCTGGCACATAGGAAATTGTTAGCAATGTGGGTTAATGAGACCCATATACATTTGGGATTTTGCTAACTGAAATTACTCTTGCTTTCTTAAGGCTATCATCTACTATGAACGTCTAATTACACAATATTATTTTCAGAGCTCTTTCTTCCATGTTTTGAATCTCTATTTTGAAATAACTCCATTTCAAAGGACCTGGGAAGGCCCCTCCACCCTTCCTTCCACTGTCCCCTTTTTTCATTTCCAGCTGTGTACTAAAAAGATTACTTACATGCCATTTATATCTCTAAGTCTATCCATTCAAAAGAGGGAGTATTTAGATAAATATCTTATTTCTAAAGTACTAAAAACACTTTCTAATAAGATAAGATTTCCAATAATTTTAAAATAAAACAGTCAATACACATTTATTAAATGCATACTCTGTGCTAGGAACTATGTTAAAAGCTAACTAGCACTATGAAGCAATCAGGCAATATCGCTGTGATCTATGACTTTTTTAACATTTTAAAGTAGGGATTGTCAACTTCAGTGGTGTATTAGTATTATTAATTCTCATTATCAGTATAATTTTCACTCAAAGTCTCCCTCTTGGAAAGGAATAGAAATTCTGGAGAGTTACTATCTAACAAAATGGGAATGGAGGAAAGCCTGATATTAAGTCATGAAGTACAGGCACAAAAGGCCAGCAACTTCTACCCATGGCCCTCTTTTGATCAATATCCAAAGGATGCAGGAAGAAAAGTATTCCATTGTCATGAATCCTTGCCTCTCCTCATCCTCAAACATTTGAAAGGTCAGTAAGCTACTGACCTCCCCCTGTATCCTCTTCCTCTTGTCCCCTATGTGTCCCCCAAGTAGCACTTCAATCCTGAGCTTAAAATTTCCATAGGGAAGATAATATGTGGATAGCTTCCAGTTTCAACTAGCTCCCTATCACCTATATATGCTCAGAGGAAGTTTAGAGATCAATTAGAGGTCCAACATGGAGATCTCAGTTATGAGCCATGTGTTAAAGACCCTTATTCTGATATATCTCCATGTAAAAGGAATTTGAGAACTTACTAGTATTCCTGGATTTATAATTTATATTTATCTATATTATATTTATTTATATTTTTAATTTAGAGGCATAAGCATTCTCTCTTAGCCATGAGACCTTGGGACTTGGGTGATTTTTGAGATAGAAAATGAATTTGAATCACACCTGGGAGTTCTATCCTACACAGAGACACCCATTAGCACTGTATTAGTATCATCCATATATGTATACACACACACACACCACACATATATATGTTTATATATATTTATACATCTTATGGCAAAATATAGTCAAAATAAGTACCCAGAATCACACAATTCTGAATGTTAAAGTAACTTCTCAGTGG
Source organism: Bettongia penicillata ogilbyi (assembly GCA_023548195.1). Classification (NCBI taxonomy): domain Eukaryota; kingdom Metazoa; phylum Chordata; class Mammalia; order Diprotodontia; family Potoroidae; genus Bettongia; species Bettongia penicillata. The sequence goes on from JAJHZJ010000090.1 coordinate 13,548,101, forward strand.
CTATTCTAGCCCAGTTTATAACCAAAAACAATATCCAAGTAGTGCTCATTCAGTTTTTGTTTGAAGACTTCCCAAGAAGAGGAACCTACCGCCTCCCAAGGCAGCCCATTTTACTTCTGGATAGCTCTGTTAGATTAATCTAACCTAAACTTATTTCTTTTCCACTTCTCTCCATTGATCTAGGTTCTTTCCTTTGAGACTTTAATGACCACATCTAATCTCTCTTCCATGTGACAGGCTTAAAATACTTGAAGAAAGCCATCATATTGCCCCATGAATCATCTCCTCTTCAGGTTAAACATCTCCAGTTTCTTGACATGACGTAGATTTCTTTGTATGACAGTTTCTTTATATGACATGGATTTAAGCCCTTTATGATCCCTGATGCCCTCCTCTGGTGCTCTACAACTTATCCAGAGTCCATAACTGAACACAGAACTATTGTTGTGGTCCAACCAGGGAAGAGTATTAGAGGGTCTGTCCTCTCTTTATTCCTAGAGGTCAGGTTTCTCTTAATTACATTGGCTCCTTCAGCTGCCACATCAGGATGTTGACTCATATTGAATCTGAAGTCCATTAACACATCCAGTTGCTTTTTTTCCCCAACAAACTATCATCTAATGATGCCAGCTCCCCTATCATATACTTCTGTAGTTAATCTTTTGAACTGAACTTATCCTATAAAAGCTTATGTTATTGTGTCAGCTCAATTTTTAGTCTGTCAAGGTATTTTAGGGTCTTGAGTTTGTCATATAGCTCTATGGCTAGCCTTTCTAGCATTCTGTCACCGGGGTATTTGCCGAACAAGCTATTTATGCCTTCATGGGAACAAATAGGTAGCACAATAGAAAGTGGGCTAGACCTACAGTCAGAGAGATCTGAGTTCTAATTTGACCTTTCTGACTGGGTAATCCTGGGAAAGTAATTTTACCTCTTTCTACCTCAGTTTCCTCATCTATAAAATGGGGATAATAATACCTATTGCCTAGCATGGTTGTGAGGTTAAAATGAGATAATATTTGTATTAGCACAGTGCTTGGCATATAGAAGGCACTTAACAAATCTTATTAAATAACCATATCACTGATTAAAATATTGAATAGACTGGACCAAGGTCAGACCCTTGAAATATTCTACTAGAGACCTCTGCTGATAGATGGATACCAAATTGTTAATAATATCTATACCAACTAATTCCAAAAACACTTCATTGTATAATTGCTGAGTCCATACTACACTGTATTTCCTGGAAATCTATTCATATTAAAAATAGCATAAGATCTTTTATCAAATGCTTTTCCAGGTCAACTATAGCTGCCACATTCCACTGGTCAACAATTAATTTAGCAATACTATCAGGAAAGCAAATAAAATTAATCTGGCATGACATCTTAATGTTATGATATTCATTTGTAATCATTTCTAAAGATATCTGCAATGAACCATACTGGAATTTCCCTAAGAATCCAAGTCAAGCTCACTGGCCAATAGTTCCCTGATTCTGTTTACTTCCCTTTCTGAAGATCAGTATAGAATTTATTGTCCAGTCCCATAGTACCAAACCTGTTTTCTATAGTCTTTCAAGATGTCACTTATAATGGCTGTCAGCAATCACAGTCCCTAGTATCTAAGAATGTAGCTCATCTTGGCCAGGGATTTGAATCCACATAAAGTACCTAAAATTCTTCCTATCTTCTTTGGTATCTGTTCCCTGTCAGCCATATTTATTTAGCCATTTCCAGAGTAAAGGTCATGTGCCTTAGCAGAGGAAACAGAAGCAAAATGAAAAGCTCTGCCTTCTCTCTGTTGTCAATTATCATTTTCCATTGACACCAAGGTAAAGCTCTACACTTTCTCTTCTCCCTATGTCACCAAAAACCAACCAAACAAAACAAAGACAAAACTAAACCAATAATAAATACCTCTCTAGCTTTCATGACAGTCTCAAAATCATCTGAGATTTATCACTCTTAAGATTATTTTTGCAGACCACGCCACACTTTAGACATTTCTACTGACACAAAGAAAAGAAAGAACTAGGAAGATAATACACACGTAACTATAAAAGTGTTAAGAGGAAAGAACAGCATAATGGAAACAGAAAATTTGAAATTATAATGACCAAACCTTCCCTAAAAAGGAGGGATGAGGAGGCACTCCTTCCCTGCTTCCTTCTTTGCAGAGGTGGGAGATTATGGGTATGGTATATTGCATATGTCAAATGTCTTCAGTATATTGATTAGTTTTACTGAGCTGTTTATTTTCTTTTTTTCTTATTTGTTATGGGAGATGAATCTCTGGGGTGGAGGAGGGAGATTGAGAAATAGAGATTATGTAAAGTTTTATTAAAAATAAAGTCAATATATTAACCAACAAATGTTTACTAAAGACCTAACTACTGGTGATAGAAAGACAAAATTAAAATAAAACAGCCCCTCCTTTCAAGGAACTTACGTTCTTTGTAAATAATAGGGAAAATCTTGATTGGTTGGTGAATTTTCTAAGCATCCACATTCATCTCTGTAGGCACAGTACATAGCATATTGTAAGCACTTATGTTTGCCGACTGGCAACTACCATATTCCCTTCTGTCTGGAATAGATTCCCTTTGTGTCTTTGGAATTTCATCCTGAGAGTTTCCAATCACTTTTAAGTTGACTTTGATGTAGAATTTTATTCCATGGAATTCTACCTATCTTTCCTCACTCAAATATTCTCACCATTTTCACCCCAAGCAACCAATTCTTTCATATTATTCTCCAGTACAGAATATTCCTTTGTTGTTCCTTCTACATTTTCAAGGATTAAATTGTCTTAGAGACAAGTCAAGAAGCTATTAGCCATTATGCCTTTATAAGGGAAAGAGCTTCATCAGGTATATGGATAACTACTAAAGGTCTCTATTACAATGATATAATGACTCTCTAACAGGCTTATAATTAATTTCATGAAATCCTCACCTATTTCCTCTTTCTGGCTATGTGGTATTCAAAGACAAAATTGTTTCTGTTTCTCCCTACAATAATCTTTACCCCAAAGGTTTCTACTAAGTTTCACTCTTCCTGTGCATGAATTTCATCTTATGATTCCTTAATATCCAATGCCACCCTGTCTCCTCTTTTAGCTATCCTGTTCTTTCAAAAAAAGGTATTCAGATATATATTCTATGTAGGCTCAGTCCAGCAAATCTCAGGATACATATAAGGTGAATATAGCTCCTTAAATAAGAACATCTGGATCCTCTTCTTTGTCACCTAAACTCTGGGCATGTATATATGTACGTACACACATACACATACATACATATACATACACACACAATATGAGACCACTGACTTTATTAAAGCCACTGGCTATGCCTCTCAGATTTTTGTTTCCTATGAACATCTATGCATTTTAACTACTATTCTTCCATCATTCTATGATAAACTTTATCATGGGATTCCTTGCAAAATTACATTAACAGAAATACACAGATATCCATATGTTATTAACTGAATTCTGTTTTATGGGTCAGACGTTCTTAGTTCATACCTGATGCCAGAAAATTTTTGTAGTTGACAACAACCTAAGACAAATAACTATGTATGTGCTTGCCTGTCCAACTGAAAGTAAGAATGAATATTTCCATGCCTGCTTAAAATAAATAAATAAATTTTAACAACCCATAGTTGCCCCATCAATGTTACACAGTAAGTATGAGACACTTTATTGGATAAAGTTATGGATCATAAGCTATACTCAAATGTACATAGCATGCATGCTGATTATCTAAATCAAATTTGAATAGTTCAGCACATTTCCAGTAAATGCATAGTTATGTGCTTTTTCAGAAAATTTGCTTTGAGAGGAATGAGTCTCTTGCTAATACTAATAAAAGGAATCTGAATGCTAAAACTATCTCCAATTTCTCCCTATAATAGCTATTGGCTTTAATCTCCTACAAGTTAATACTTTGAGACCTGTTGTGGGAGGACAGGAAACTTCATATTCTACAGAACAAATTTATAAATGCTTTGGTTTCCTTTGTTGAGGAGAGTACATTTAGGCCTCCTCTCCTTTTTTCTGGTAATGAAAATAGGTCCAATTAAAAACCTACAATCACTGGTACTAGAGAAAAGGAAAGGTAACAATACTAAATACTAAATAGCATGTTCTCTACTACAGGCTAGCTGTAGTCATTAATAATTACATGGCTTTTATTTTCCTTTTTATTTTTTTTTTAGTGCCATAAAAGCCTTCTATGCAAATGGATCATTAGATCTCAACAGATGCCAACTCTTATGGAGTAAGGTGATCTCACACTTTTTCAAAGATGTGCAGCTCTGCAACAGAAGGTTATAGACCACATTAAGGCTCATTTGTTTACAACTACAAAATTCCCTTTATGAGAAAAAGAGAGTAATGTACACTGCTTCTAGATTAACTTCTCTTTTTTTAATTACATGTGTTTTTCTCATGTCTTCATCTTTTATTCCTTAGTCCATACTGAGGTTTCAGGAAATGGCTTTCCTGAGAAGCCTCACGTCTTGTGAAGACAATGCTCTCCCTGAGTCAGCTGTATGACCTGACAACGTCCAGGAAACTGACATGTTGCAGGATGTTTTGCCTCTTCAGTCTTGCTCCCATTTCCCAGCAATGGAATGAACTGTCTGGCCTCCCCATTTCTTTGCTCTCATTTCTGCTCCTGTAAGACTCGAACTTACTGCCGCAAGCATAGTCCAAGCTCCTCTGGCTACAGCAAGATTGGGGCTTTTTTCTCTAACAGTAGCAGCTTAATACTCTGCTTTCTAACTAGTCTTTTTCCTTAGGCAGCTTTTGATCTAGAATGAGCTTTTCTTCTATGAATCTGGGTCTTTAACCCTTTAAACATTGAGCTCAATATTGAGTCATCCAACGAACAGCTAACACCCTCAATGCTGTTGTTGAATTAATGAAATCATTTCAAAAGGCTAATTAAAAGAATAGCTGCATGGCCAAAGATTAAAGATATTTAAAGATCTGAAAGATTATTAAACACACTTAGTGCTGACAAGTCATTTACTTCCTCCTGAGCTCTGAGAGTTACTATGCGGTCAGCTTTGCTCCCAAGGAGATTACTGCACAGTTAAACAGTGAACATACCTATCCTTAGAGACAGCTCAGAGTAACTTCCTAATTAGTTTAATAATAAGATGGTTTGTATTTGAAAACTCTGGTCTGGGGGTGTCAGTGATTCTAATAATAATAAAGATGAAAAGGGTATTGTTAAATATATTAAGCCTTATCTAAATCACACTTATTGAAAATAGGCTTGGAGTCAGAACTCTGAGCTTCTCCTTGCTATCTATGTGACTTTGGGAGGTCAATTCATCTCTCTCACCTTCATTTTCCTCATTTGTAAAATGAGAGGGTTGGATTGGTTGATCTCTAAAGTCCTGGCTCTAATGTTCAAAGAACCTGAGATTATAAATAGTGAAACAGAAAACATGGCATAATTTGCACAATCTTGATACTCTGAGTTTGCTTAAACTTTTCCAATATCCTCAGCCCCTACTTTGGAGCAACACCTTTAACATTATTTAAATGAAATTCAAAATTTGGGGTTATTCTGAACCTAACAAATATAAGCAAATAGGAGCTTATCCAAGCACAAGAAAAAAGAAAGAAAAATGTCTGTGTATGTATACAGCATATGTATATATGTATATGTGTATGTATGCATGTATGTATACAGCATATGTATATATGTATGTATGCATATATGTATACAGCATATGTATATATACTGTAGATAATGTAGATTCATGGTTCTATATGTAATTAATCAAAACTAACCCATATGTCAAAAAAAATATAATAATATATAGGGCAAGGGGAAGGAAGGGGAAATAAGCATTTCTATAGCACCTAGTATATGCTAAGCATTATGCTAAGTACTTTACAAATATCTCATTTGATCCTAACAATTATCCCCATTTTGCAGTTGAGGAAACTGAGGCTGAAAAGTTAAGTGACCTGCCCAGGGTCACACAGCTAGTAAGTATCTGAGGTCGTATTTAAACTGACTTCTTCTTGACTACGCTCTTTACTGTTTTAACTGAGCTGTTTCTACATTATATGCAGTGTTCCACACCATGGCCCCCCACCACAGTTAAGAAGGGGAGGAGGCAAGAAATGCCTTTTCTTCTTAGAAGCATGACTTTTTAAAAAATGTATTTGTACCATGTGTTAATGCAGTCTCTTTCATAAAAGTTCTAGCTATTATATGCTAACCATTCCTTGGTGCATAAACTTTATGTATTCAATAAAGAAAAACTACCCTTTGGGTTATCATAGTTCAGAAAATAGTTAAAATTCATTTAACAAATATTTATTGAATACCTACTATGTACAAATCACTGTGCTTGGTATTGTGGGAAGTATAAAGGAAGTCAGGCTATGTTGTAGTTTTTCTTAATGTGACATCTATTAATGGATCCTTTCGAGTATATCCGACAATACTAGAACATTGCTACTTTTAAAAAAAAAAGTAGATAAAAATGAATATTAGCTATGCTTCTTGGAGTCCCTGAAAATGTGGTTAATAACTCGAATATCAAAAACATCTTCAAATTTTAAGGCACTGCATGAACTTGAAGGACACAGAGAAAGCTAGTTGGTGAAGTAGACAGAAAATTGGATCTGGAGTCAGGAAGACGTGAGTTCAAATTTAGCTTCTAACACTTACTGGCTGTGTGATCCCAGGCAAGTCACTGAACCTCTGCCTACTTTAGTTTCCTCACTTGTAAAATGAAATTAATAATAGTAGTGCTTCCTTTGTATGTTGTTGTGAAGATAAGACGAACAACGGAAAACAAAGTATTATGCTTATTATTATTGTTAGACTGTACCAGAGAAGGGAGCTCATATTAATTTTTCTATTATAAATCTATGAAACATATGCATGTGACTATTGTTTCTGATAGATCCCTTTATATATATCAGTAAATCAGTCTATCTCTATGAAAATACATACATATATAACTTTTCCTCTTATAAAAAATAAGATTCTGGGGTTGTTTTGAGGGAGAGGCAAAGCTTTTTCACAGATAAATTTATAAACTTAGAAGTAATAGTAAAAAGAAAGGAAATGAGGACAATGGTGCAGGGGTTTTGACTTTGCATTGTTACTGATACAGAGAATCCCATTCAGTCTAAATTGTCCTCCTCCAACCTATAAACTGTGTTAATTTACTGATTTCCAATGTTCCTGAAACCAAGGAATGCTTTACAATTTAATCTGCTCAAGAGAGTTAGGAATAGTTGAGCATCTGCAGTTTATTGCAGTCATTTAAGGCTGATAAATCTGAAAAAAAAAATTTTTTTTAAAGTAGTTCTAAAAAAATTCATCCCTAATAGTCCATACAATAGTTGAACGAAGTAAAAATTTTACCCTGTTGGTGTTAAGGGGATTTTTAGCACTTTTTCAAGGTGGTTTAGTGAAACTGACACTGTCATTACTAATGTCTTACCGTGACATTTATTTTTCGTTATACTCCTGAACCTCTCCAGCCTTATGAGCTGAGAATGTGTTGTATTCAACAGAATGAATACAAAACTGCTTTGCCATTAGTGCTAAAAATATCAGTGACATGTCAGAGGGGGTCATTGTCTCTATGTTCTTAGCTATGAAGAGTTAGAAAGAGATGAACTTATGCCTTTCACATTTTATAAACAACACTCAGTATCTTCAGTGTAAATAAAAGTTTACGTCTCTTACAATTTCTTTAAACGAAACATATGTTTAAATTCTAACTCTAAAAATGTGCACAATTTGCAGTGTAAGTTAGAGCTAAAAGAACGAAGGGAAACTGACTCACTTTGAGTGTTAAGGAAACCTTTGATACAGGATGAAGATTTGAAACAAAAAATTCACTTACTAATATATATGCTCCCTTTCTTGAATATTCCTTGTCAGTTTGTTCATAAGATGATTGTAATTTTGCCCTATTTTCCCAAAGAATTGGGTTTTTAGTCGTTAAAGGTTTATCTATCTGTCATCTATCTATCTATCTGTCTATCTATCTATCTATCTATCTATCTATCTATCTATCTATCTACTTTCTAACTTTCTATGTCTGTCTGCTTGTCTATCTCTAAAAGGCAGATTTAGACTTGATAAAAAAGAAAAAGAAGTGAATAGTTACAGAATTTGTTAAAAGTATAATTAACTATCTTGGTAGAGAATGGAACTTTTTTCATTTGAGGTAATTATCTACATATATATGCTTATAGGTATATAAGAACATAAATACATATCTAACATTTCCATCTTGGTTTCTGTTGTCCCTATCTCCACCTCCATGGAAAATATGTTTATTATATTGATACACACTTACTTTACAAGAAATTTGAAGACTGTTGTGAAGGTACTTGTATGATGCTTTTAGGCTCAGAGTTTGATATTCATTTACCATTGAAATATATGGACCATATTCCATACTGATTTTTGGAAGATATGTTTAGAGCTTGATGTTGTATAATATATTCCATAAATAGGAGCATCTGGAAAAATCTGAATCTCTTAAAGGGAATCCTTCTTTCATTTGGACTATGAAATAGGACACATTCAATAACAATGGCAGATACTTTTTGGGGTAGAATGAGTGACTTTTATTTATTTAATTAAATAACTTGATATTAACCAGCAAAGTTATTTTTTTGTGGTTTCACTCATCAGGGAATCATGTAAGCTCTTAATTCATGCATGAATGACTCTTACTGGAAGAGAGTCTCAAATATTGTATTTTGCCCTAATGAGTCAAAAGACTTTTCATGAGCATCGTGGGATGTGCCAATAATGAATAATCCAGCAGTCAAGACACGCACACATCAAAACAAACACAGATGCTCCTGTTTGTACATAATATTGTGCTAATTGCATCATTGCCCAGAACATTAGTGTCAGTTTCAACACACATTTATTAAGTGCTTACTATGTGCTAGGCATTACGCAGGTATTCCTCAATGAGATCCATGATTATTCAAAAGAAATTGATTAACAATCTACACCGGAAAGACTAAATGGATGAAAAATGTCCATTGTTTCGACCCTTGGTCTCCACAGTAGGGGGCGGGGGCCATGGGCCAACCCCAGCTGGTACGTGATTAAATAATGAAGCTGGGAAGTCAGGTTGCATTCCACTCAATGCTGACTTCTTGCTATAGTCAATTTTGGGACCTGTCTCCAGCCAAACTACACCTAAACTTATCCTCCAACACTTTTCAACCCTTTCCCTTCCCTTCAATACGCACATTTCTAACTTTCTCTTTTCTGACCCGGGTTTCAACCTTTAAGTGAAGTTACAACCTCCACTGAACTTTGCCTGCTGTAGTTAACATCTGTCCAACGTAAATGTTCAGGTGATAGATGGTAGGGTATAAAATGAGTTAGGTCCAAACTGACTAAAAGAAAGCATGCTGTATTGCATTTAAGAAACTGCAGTGTTTTTAACAACCCCAAACTGATTCCTAGGGAACAAAAACGCTTTTGAAAGCACAAATATTCTTCCCATTGTGTTGTAAGACTGCAAATCTCAGAATATCATCACTTCTAAAGAATCAGAGATTAGAGTAATGCAGAAGTCAACAGAGAGACACAGGACAGACCTCGAGGTAGGCATGGGTGTGTAAGAAGCATTAAGGGAGATAATCAATGATTATGATCAGAAAATGAGGCAGGTGAGTTATATCATCTCTATAACTGTCAAACAACAATCATTCAGAGGTTAGGCAGGTAAGTCTAGCTTAAGCAATAGGGTATCCTAAGGAAGAGACAGGAAGAAACATATGATAGGAAAATTAAACTAGCATCACCATCTTGACTGCCATCCTCCCCTGAAGGATACAGCTCAAGATTCTCAAAATTGGAGCTAAAGGAATAGCAATTTCCCAGTCTGGTATGTGTAGCTATCATTCTGGGAAGTAACCCTATAACAGTAAGCACCCCTATATACACAGGGGAGCCTGCTATCACAGGTTCTCAGATCTGCATTTATAAAAGGAAAGCAACTTTCAAGGGGTTAACAATCACTTTAATCAAGCACATGTGTCATTCCTTTAACCAAGCACATATATAATTCACCTAGTTCAGAAGAGTCAGCACCCTGAACTTCAAAGAAAATACAGAGAAATCAAAAGATCAACATACATGGCTTCCTTTGCCTGAATTCAACAGACAATTGGACCCCAACTGTCTGACCATAGTTACCAGAGAAAGAAACACCAACATTTGGGTTTTCAAAGCCAAGGGGTCAGGGGGATCCTTAAAGTGCCTTCCAGAGTCCTCCTCTGGCACTCAAACCTTCTTATAAAAACTAATTCCCAAAGTAAAACCTCACCCTCAGAGTATTTAGAGCCAGGGTATCAGAGCCAGAGGGCATAACCTTCTGACTCAGTGTCTCAAGAGAAAAAACAAAAGGTACCTGGGACCTTCCTATGAAACAACTCCCCTCAGCAAACTTCCCACAATGGGTGGGCCCCATCAATGGGTAGGAAAGATCTCCTTTAATCACATTATTCAATCAGAAGCACTTTTAGTAAAACAAAAACAGCTAAAGATCCTAATTTGATTGCCATCACAAACCCCTTTGTAGAGGCAGCATGACATCTACCCCCACAGGTGGTTTAGGCAATCAATTAAAGACCCAGAAAATCAAGTTCTTATAACCAATGTCCTTGACATTGCCCATGGTTCAACATTCGCAATGGATATGATTTTACCTATGGAAATGATGCAGAAGAAGAGACAGTACTATGTATTTTGCTCCTCCATCTAAGTACCATGGGGCCTTCCCTTCTGACTTAAGGTGGAAAGCTTCCATATGTACTGTCCTCCCTAGTAAAACAAGAACTCCTGTAGTATAGGTATTGTTTTGTGTGTGTGTGTGTGTGTGTGTGTGTGTGTGTGTGTCTTTAGTGCTTAGTACATAGTAAGCTGTCAATAACTGCTTCCTTCATTTCTGTTGCAAGAACTAGAGAGCTGTATGGACACTCACAAAATAAAAGAAGATTTAGAAGAAGGCCTCTAGTACATAGCATGAATCCTTTGTACACTGAAGATATATGAGAGAATACAAATAAGGAATCACACAGGAAGAGAAAGTCTGACTGGTTTGTGATCTGCCCTGATGAAGGGAATACATACATTATATAAGGGCATATATCTATTTGTGTATTGTGGGATTAAGGATTAAAACTGTTTGAGTCTGAAGGATCAGTTTTGAAAAGCTATGGTTCATTTTTATAACCCCATTCTATTATTAGCACTTAAATTTTTTGAAAATTGTGGTAATATATAATCAGAAATTCTCATTAGTATATAACTTATTTTCCTTCTGCCTTCTATTTAGCAATGAACACTTTTAAATTAATCAATTGATCTAACTAATTTGAAATTTCTCAAAGAAATGTAACTAAGGGGTAGGTTGTTTTACAGAATCACAGAAACTCAGACTTAAGGGTTTTAGCAGCCATATAATCAGTCATGTACCTAACCAATAATTATAACATCCTTAAAAAGTAGTCAAATTTTTCTTGAATTCCTTTAATAGGGGAACCTATTAAACTTCCTTGAGGCAACAGATTTCATTTCTGGCTAGATTTCAATTTGGGAAAGCTTTTTTCCTGCCCTGCCTTTCTCTTTTTTCTGTCTTTAATCCTAGTATTTCCTTTTAGAACCAAGCCTATTAAGTCTAGACCCCAGAGAAGAATGCCATCATGTTTTCCTTAAAGTTTTTCTTCTACACAGTAAGCATTATCAGTTCTACTGTTTCTGCTCTGGTCAGAAACTCTCTCCCTCCCAGACTGATTCTTTTGTGAAGGCAATCTAACCTTCTTCTTCCTCAGTTTTTACCTATCACTGAATGGGTGTTGCCTCAGACAAACTGAGACCTGGGAAAGACCTTACCTTCAAAAGACCAAGGTCTCCCACTGCATCTGGGGCCAGCTGTTCTGACCTATGTCTTGCCACTAGACTCTGATGACTCTGAGGGAGAGAGACTGATGATTTTGTACAGCTCTAGGTCACTTAAATCCAATTCACTTTCATGTTAAGACATCACCCTCCTTTTGCCATGGTCTTCTTTAAGAACGAAGGATCTTATTGGACTGTGAACACTGAGGTCTCATCAACAAAAGATTTACAACCTTTGGTCCATTTCAGTACCCAGATCAATGCGGCATCTCTTTATTCTTGTGGCATCACCCTATTCTTGGATGGCACGCTACTAAGGCTTTACAAACTGCATTTTTTAAAATTAGGAAAATTAATTGAGGATGAGAAAATAAAGGTAATAAGATGTGGGACATTAATTTGATGAATTTTGAGAAAGAAAATTATTAGAAATAGTCAAGGAAAGTGGGTAGGATTGGAAAACCTTTATCCTGGCCTCAGTAATTTGTATACCAAAGTTGTTTCCCCAAATCTAAGCTAACAACTAAAATGATGATATTGAGGGAGACTTTAATTTTTCATGCATTTTTCCCCCAAGATGTCATTTTGAATATGTTTGACATCCTAAGTACTCAGTTATTTTGAGGAACTAACTTACCTCAAGTTAAGATGATTGAGAGGGGAGACTTAGCAGCTGACAATCTATGGAAATAGTCCTAAAGGTAAATGTTTATTTGACTGGTGAAAGGCAAAAACAAACAACTTCTCCTTCTTTTAAAGGGAGCAAATATATTTTTCTTAAAAGCTCTTGGATTGGGTTCTTTCAAAGAGGGGCTAATCATATTGCATTAACTTTTGCTTATGAGAGAGATTTGAATCATGACAATATTACTAAGTGTTTGCTAACATAAATGAGGCCTTTTAATCACTGATGACTTTAGACTAGATGCATTAAGAGAAGAAAGAGGAGGAGAAGAGAGTAGATTTCCAAAGAAGGCTCTACGGCTTTGAGAAAATAAACCACCCAGAGTACTTTTATTTTTTGCTAAGGAAAATGAAAGATCTAGGAGAAAAAAAAACCCACAGGATTTAAATATCATTAATTCTACCACAAAACAAACCAAAACCAAAACAGATTGATTCTTTTTTCTGAGTTCAGGTACAGTCATTTGCATACTTTCACCAGAAAGACACTCACAACACAACCCAAATCCATGTTGGAGGTCTAACATGATGTATGAATTTGAATAGTCAGATATTCAAGATAGTATACATTAATACTGGCTGCCTAACTCTGAAGAACAGATGGTATGAACTAAAATCAGCTTACCACAAAAAATTATGAGAAATGAAAATTAGATGGATGAAATCTAAAATTTGATACATTTTAATATTAAGGCAAGATTAGAAATGGATAAGTTCATTTATATAGCTAATAAATCGAAAGCTCTGCATTCATCTTGTATAGAATACAACACACTGAGATGGAAATGGGTCCTTGAAATTGAGATGCCTTCATGTAGATGAATATATTTTGCCTGTAAATGCTGTTTAACTAAACTATATAACATAAACTCTGGAATAAAAAAGCCATACTATCTTTCTTACAGAACAACAATATTTCCATAGTAAATAATACTATGTTGGATTAGTTTACAGAGATAATGAATCACAAAGTAGAAAACCACTGTTAGCAATATTTGGTGTATTAAAATGACTCGTCCAGAACCCATTCTGCCTCCTACACTCCCCCTAAGATATTAAAAATAGCACTAAGAGTTGTTTGTGTAGGCGGCCAGGACAGAAATGAGTCATCTTCCCATTCAAGGACATAGCCCCATCTATATACCGGACTCTGAACATTGAGGTCTCATCAACAAAAGATTTACAACCTTTGGCCCATTTCAGTTCCCAGATCAATGTGGCATCTCTCTGTGATGTTGTGTGTCTGTAATTTAGAGCAGGGTGGCCAACCTTAAGCATAGCCCATGAGGAAAAATTAGGATAAGATCATACAAAATTCATGATCCAGTTGTTCTTTTTGACCCTATAAGGACAATAAATTGGTGCCCTCTCATCATCCTGCAGGAAGAGACACTCTAGATTCTTTTATGGAGAATCTGTGAAATTGATTTGTAATAAACGTATATTAGAGGTCGAGGTACTACTAACAGCTGCTGGGTGTCTTTCAAAGAGAGGTCAGAGCTGTTGCATACAAACAAGCTGGAAAACTATAATCACCATTGAATGATCCCTAGAGTCAATGACAACTTAAAAGCAATATAAGCCCAAGGAGGTTTGGGGAGATATAAATGCTTTTAAAGATGTCTTTAAAAGCAGGAGGCAAATGAACTTGAATTATCAAAGATAACTGGGACAGGAGATTCAGTTAACTTCTTTACCAACTAAAATTAATGTACTGATAAATTAAAAGCAACAGTGAATTATATGCATCTCAAATCTGGCAGGGCCATCGTTTTTGAAAAAAAAAATAGATGCATATTGAAATGTTTCATTTTAATGTTCCCATGAGATCCATTAAAAAAGTAAATATATAAACAATAGGGGAGTGAATCATGCCAATAGCCTTTTCAAAACAGAGCACTACAAAATGCTACGATTTTCTGGAAAATAGAACCATTTTAATAATGTGAAATTTTTTGACTTTTAAGAAATACCTGTTCAAAGGGAAAAAAAACACAAACCTCACAATTTTCATTTTAAAGCTTGGAACAAAACCCCATTGATGAACGATACAATTTGAGTTTTGACTTTTCAGGAATTTCTTTGTTTCGGTGATTATTAGGAGGAAAAGAAATTGACTAGAGAAATAGAATTTCTTTTGTTTCTTGAAAATATCCATTTAACACTTGTGGTATGACATATGGAATTATGGCATGGAGGACAGAAGAAAATATGGGAATCATTATAGAAAGGAGCATGAAGGCGCTAAAAGAAAGTGGGAGATAATGATAAAGTCTACTTTTCCCAGTAGTATTTGAAAACAAATAAACAACCGAGCTCTATAGCTTCCCTTTTCCAATTTGATTCAATAAACATATTCCTACTCAATTAATTAAGGATAGTCATTTTAAGAATGTATGCATAGGCAGAGAGGGAAAGAGAAGCTAAGGAAGAACTGAGAACTATATTTAAAGTTACTAATGTGTTTCAGCAATTAGAAGAAGTAAAGGAAGTCATCTGTAAAATCTCCTTAAGACCCATTACACATACAGCAGTTCTTTAGCACTGAGGACTAGGCACAAAATGACATCTTGGGCACTTTGTGACTGTCATCTAGGTTTGTGATTAAGTAGGGTTGAGATTGTTGCGATTAAGTAAGAGTTGTTACCTTTCAGAATGTTATGGAGGAGATAGGGAAAAAAATCCTGTTTCTTCAACACCGCTTTCCAAGAATGCATATTATTCTTGAATGACATAGGGATGACTGAAGGGCACTACTACTGGTCCTCTGTCGTCTCCTTTAATACAGTATTCCTAGTGATCCCTTGCCCCTTAATGAGATTACAGACACCGATGATTTACAAGAAGTGAAAATTCAATTGGAATGATTCAAAGTGACTTTGATAAACTACAATTCAGTGGACATATGTTCTTGAAACACATATTTTTTATTGATTAATGATGTCCCTAAGCAATGAAGAGATGACCCATCATGAAGATTAAAACTATTACGGACAAGGAAAGAAATAGAGTGGAGGCAGGAAAGTTAAAATATTTTTTCTATTTCTTATGAGGTTGATTTAACCTTTGGAATATTATATCAATCAACCTGGGTTTTAGTTTTATCTAAATAAAAGGACCAGCTGAAGAGCGTCCGGGAAAGGGTGACCAAGATGTGGGGGTTTTTGGATGAGAAATGGCTGTAGGAAATGGGGATGTTTAGAAAAGAATGAATAGGGGAAATGGTGGTCACCTTCTATTATTTAAAGAAGGGTCACATGTAAGAGAGATTAGACTTTGTCTCAGAGGGCAAAATTAAGAATGATCACTAGAAACAGGCAGCCACAAGACTGATGGAAGGAAAAACTACCTCATGGTTTCAACTATCTAACAGTGTCATTAACTGCCTTGACAGACATGAGAAGATGATATGTTGTAATGGGGGGAAAGCTTTAAATATACAATCCAGAGACCAAATTTTTAATGCTGGCTCTGAGTCTTGTTAGTATTACAAGCATTTTGTCTGAATGTCCTTATGTATAAAATAGGGATAATGAGAGGACACTACTTATCTCATAGGATAGTTGTGGGAAAAGTGTAAATAATGAAATAAGAAATGACATAAAAATATGAAAAATGCTAGGCAATGCAGTGAACCTGGAGTCAAGAAGACCGGAGTTCAAATATGACTTCAAGCACTAAGCTATGTGACCTTGCCCATGTCACTTAACCTGTGTCTGCCTCAGTTTCCTCTTGTATAGACTGAAGATAATAATACATATCTCCCATGATGACTGTGAGAATCCAAAAGAGAAAATACTGGTAAAGCACTTGGTAAACTTAAATGTGCTATATAAATGTGAAAATTATTACTGTTTTTACTGTGGTTATTAAAGAGGGCTTAAAGCAAAAACCAGATGATCACTTGTTGGAAATTCAGAGGGAATTCATGGTCTCTTCCAATTCTGAGAGCACATGAAGAATTTTCTAGAAAATAGAGATTCAAACGAAATTCAAATGAAAAACACTCCTCCTTTTGAAATCTCATTAGGAGAAGAGTATGGGACAGTCAATTTGGTGGCCAGTTGGGGCCTTGATGCTGTGTCTCATTAGAGTTCACACATCCTAAAAGTTGCTCTGTTTCCTGAGCATTTATCATGGTGCACTCTAGTCTTCTCAACCCCAAAGTCAAAGTTCCCTGGCCCAGCACTGGGCAATGACAACCACTCTAAGTACATATATTCCAAGTATATAATTATTCCTCTGACATCCATTCTGTGAACCAGAGGAGTAATGAATGTCAGAGCAGACAAGAACTTCAGGGCTCATCTAGTCCAGTCACTTTATTTTCCAGGGAAGGAACCTGAGGCTCTCAGAATTATATCTAAAGTTACTAATGCATTTCAATGCTTAGAGATTGGACAAAAGACTAAAGATGAAGTGATTTTTCCCAAGTATTATCATGCTACTTAATAGCAGAGTCATTAACAAAACTCCATGTCTCTTGCTTAGTGCCATGGCCTGTTTCAAAAAGATTCAGAAGGCTGTGTTTCCTATCAAAGATAAAAGGAGAGCCACTTCCTTTTCCTGTGTTTTCTTCTTCAGTTTTTTTTAATCCTAAAGTGCCTACCTCCCTTGCCACTTCTTTGTTCAATTAGAGGGGGATGCAAATTAATTCACAATCTGACTCCTGCTACAAGAGTGGATTATTCCTATAAAGCTTTTAAAATGTCATTTAAAGTAAATTAAGGAGGATGGCTTCCTGGGCGTAGTTTGAGGAATGCAGGGGAAACATACTTCACCCTACCCTTCAGTGTTACTAAATGAAGCCCAAGGGTAATTTATAGGATCCTGATGTTAGCTGCCATGAAGGGAATGAGTTTGTCAAAAAGAAAGACTTAGACTTGAAGGACTTCTTCGCTATGCTGACCTAGCATGGCTGTGGGCTTGACTAACCAAAGGGCTGAAAATGTGCTTTTGGCCAAAGCATGTTTAGCCACGGCATTCTCACAAAAGAACAATAAAACTCCATAGAGGGTGAAGCCTCATCTACCGAAGACACCATCAGAAGACAGAAGTAGCTTCACGGGGAATTCCAACAATAGCTAGGAGCAGCAGCTTAATGGAGAAGTCCAACAGTAGATAATAGCTGCAGCTCTGTGGACGAACAGCAAGAAATAGCTTCAAAGGAAGACGCAACAAAAGTGAGTAACAGTATACTAGACAACAAACGGGGCAACTCTAGGAACGTGAGTTGTTTGGAGACAATGCCATCTATCACTACAGTACGGTTATCAGTGGGAGTTATTATCCTTTTGCACCAAGGGATTTTTTCCTTGTTATTGACCTGCCTATTCTGTTTGGATTCTATGGCTATTATTTTAAATTTATGTATTATTGGATCCAGTCCGGTATAAGGGCACTTTCAAGCGGTGGGTCAGAGGTATTTATTTGAAAACATGCTCATCTAAACCCTAAATCTGGGAAACAGCAAAGGGTCCCAGGGTAGTTGGTGGCATAGTACATAGAGTGCTGGGCCTGGAGTCAGGAAGACTTACCTTTGTGAGTTCAAATCTGGCCTCAGACACTAGCTGTATGACCCTGGGAAATACACTGTTTGCCTCAGTTTCCTCATTTTTAAAATGAGCTGGAGAAGGAAATGGCAAACCAATAACTTTGCCAAGAAAATCTCAAATGGAGTCATGAAGAGTTACCCATGACTGAACATCAAGTGCCTTAGAAAGTAGTGATTTTCCCCCTGTGAGAAGAATTCAAGAAGAGGCTAGAAGAATGAGATTTCTGCATGGGAGTAAACTGGATTAGATAATCTCTGAATTATCTTCTGCTCTCAACATCTGTCTATAATTTCTGTACCCTGCGTTTTTTTCCACAATGAGTTATGACAGAAGTAACACTAGGCAGTTGGAAGACCTGAGTTCTAATAATGGCTAAGTAACTAAACTTGGGGGAAAAAAAAATCACTTAATTTTTTTGGCATTTGGAAATTGAAAGGGTTGTTAGATGGCCCCTAAAGTTTCCTTTAGCTCTAAAATGTTATGGTTCTTTTAAAATAGGTAACTATCCAGATTTTGTAGAAAACAGTATATTTTCCCCACTTAACATGAAAAGAAACTCTGCTTTCTATCACTGCCTATTTTTGTGTATTTTAAACACAAGCCGTGATGGTCTTTCTTCAGACAAATGTACTATTATAATTATCTCTTTTTTGATTTCATGAAAAAAATATCTATGGATGAAACTTCCATCTCATGTCTTGAGTAGATTGTTGTATTAGAATAAAGAGGCAACAAAGGATAATCAATAGAAAGTAAGCTTTGGAGCCAGGACAACCTGAGTCTTTTACACAGGCTGTATAACCCTCAGTGAATCATTTAACTTCTCAGTTCCCTGGGCAATTCTCTAAGGAAATTGAATTGCATATAAGGGACCTACCTTCATTAGTAGAGGGAATTTCTCATCTGAGATTTTCTAGCCAGTGACATCACAAGCCCAATTTCTATCCCTATCCCTCTTAGACAGAATATCAGCAATCATATGCATGATTTCTCAGACACTCATGAGAAGAGAACTTGAGTCCTAAAATTCAAGTTTTAGGAACTTGAGCCAAAATTGCAAACATAAAGAATGACAAGAGTTGGTAATTGTTGAACTTTGATGCTTCAATACTTGGATGCACCTGGAACATCACCCATGTGTACACTCCCTCCACTGATACAGGTTTCAGCCTATCTATGCCCCTGCAACACTGACCTAGGAAATTCTCTAAAATCTCTGCTATTCCAAATAAATAATTCCTACCTTCAGAGACTTGGTATTGGACAAAAATTAAAATCAAGATTACTAATATAATGGTTGATAATAATAATAATGAAATAAAGACCAGAAAATAAGCTCAGGTATTTGAACCATGAAGACAAGAACCTTTTGAATTATATCAATTGTTCCCTTCTGGCACAATGCTATCTAGTCATAGAAAGCTGTAATTGAAACCATGCGGTGTATGTAGTGGGTTCATTATGGTCTCTCACTGAGTAATCTCATGGCCTACCCATGGAGGGAGTCCAAAGAATTCTTGGGGTCAAGATAGCTTCACTTAAATATCAAATAGGACATATGGTCTTGTTCCCGTGGGGAAGTCAAAATCATTAAATGTCAGTATACACAGTAAGACAAGAATAGGTGCTTTCTAACTAATAATCCATTATTGTATTAATATTCTCTATAGAAACAGGAGTAATTTTTTTAAAGCAGTCAATTCCAAAATAGGTATCTTAGCAGATAAAACAGACAAAAGTAATTTTTTGGAGGGGAGGGAAATAAAGTTTTTAGAAAACCATACACATTTTCTGAAAAATCATACCCTAATGAAAATACTAAGACTTATAGAAGAAACCAGAACAGTGAAATCTGTTATGATATTAATAGGAATATCCCACAGAGACACATCCTTAGTTTTTGACTAATAAGTCATACCACACAGTAAGCTATCTAATTTAGCACAGAGTGAAAATCATGAAAGCTAAACTGAGTTATTGTAGACTAAAATCTCAAAACTGGGAAGAAGGTTCAGAAAATACATTCAGATTAGAAACAGATATTCTGATGAGGTATATTACAGTATGAGAATAGACATTCTTATGAGGAATATAAGCCAAAATGGTTATTCTTTCCCTCTTTTTACTTTATCCATAAAATATCAGTGCTGAATGGGAGCTTATAGGTCATCATATCCAATGCTTGCATTTAAACTTGGAAGAAAATAGGTCCAGAGTGCTCATGGTTATGCAGCATGTAGCTGAGACGGACACACATATTTTTATTCCCTGTCCAGAGTTCTTTCCCTTATTTTCTTCCTCTTCCCAAATTATTGATGGATAGATAGGTTTCACAATCAGTCTGAGGAAAAGAAAAAGGGAAGAAGAAAGGGAAAGAGAGGAGAGGGAGAATCAGAAGCAGATAAATCTGATGGGCTTTCTTTTCAATCTGTTTGATAATAATGATAACTAACATTTATGCAGCACTGTAGGTTACCTAATGTTTTGCATACTTTAATCTTATCCGATTCTTACAACTGTAGTATAGGTACTACTGCCATTATTTAATTACATCCTAAATTACAGAAACAGACTCAGAGGGTTAAGTGACTTGTCCAGGGTGATGGATTTTAAGTTACACTGCTCCTGGACATTTATTCATGCAATGTGGTGTCCTAGGCTCTCACCTTCATGTCTTGATATCCTCTTAGATTGCACACTCCCTCGTATAGGGCCTCATCTGTTCTCACCTGACTTACTGTAATAGCTGCCCAATTGGTGTCCTTGCTTCCAACCTGGCCCCTCTCTGTTTCATCTTCAACACAGCAGAAGTCAAATCAATAGTCCTCAAGCACAGTTCTGACTGACACTATCTGCTTAGGACACTTAAAAAGCTGTCTGTTGCCTCTAGGGTAAAATATAAATTCTTCTGTATAGCATTTAAAGCCCTTCACAGTCTGGATCCAACATACAGTTATAGAAGGATTTCACAGTTGTTCTCATGCCCTTACTTTCTATCCAAATTGGCTCACCTACTGTTTCCTCCTTCCTCCATGTCTTAGCACAGGCTGTCTTGCATGCTCCAAAATGTAACATCTCACCTCTGACTCTTAGAATCTCTAATTTCCTTCAAGATTTAGGACAAGTGCCACTTTTTACATAAAAGTATTTCCTAACAGAACATCTGTCCCCTCTACTCCAGGTAATTAGCATAACTCATACTCTTTCCTCAAAAGTCTCTGGAATCACACAGACAGGACCCAATCCAGGTAGATGATCCCTCAAAGACTCACGATGGCTTTTTGACTTGTTGCTCCCACCTGGAGTAACTCCAAGAAAATCCAATATGCTCACAGTATAACTTGTATTTAGTTTCCCCAAATGAAGGATAAAAAGGGTCTCTAGCTCCTGTACATGCATTCAAAATAGTATATTGGGGAGGAGACAGCCTTTATTTCACCCCGTTGAAAATGCCAAAGATTCAAAGGTCTCACTGTGTTCCACAAATAGATACATAAATCCACTTCAAAAAATCAAAAACATAATGCTTTCAAATAGGCTATCAGTTCCTCATGGAAGAGAAGTGAACTTAATGCTGCCACTGGGGTAGCTTTATGCCATTCTGAAGGAGACTTAACCTTCCCACAAAACAAGGTCCTACACCATCCTTCCAAGATCTGTCATCCTGTCAACCAGATTCAGTGCAAAGACAAACACACATTTTGGAAGTTGTTCAACAAGTAAAATCCAGTTCCCATTATACCTGCAACGTAAACTCATTAGCTTTGCCTTCCAAGTGCTGCACTATTCAGGAACTATAGGCAAAATCCTATTCTTTCTCCAAAAATCATGCTTCACCCTTTTCCCTCCTGAAGGTCTAATCCAGGGGTGGAGAACCTATGGCCTTGAGGCCACATGTGGCGCTCTAGGTCCTCAAATACGGCCCTTTGACTAAATCCAAACTTCACGTAACAATTCCCTTGTGCTGGGCTCCTGACTATGAGAATTCTTGAAATTGTTACACCCAACCATCCTCAGGCTGCCTAAGGAATTCTCCCTTCTCTAGCTACAAGGACAGAATCTACAACCATGCTGCTTAGAGAATTAAAAAATCTTCTTCCAAAAAGGCACTTGAGTTTCATGAACAAGGTTCATGAGCTACCTTCTTGGCCACCTGGACACTATGTGTTTCTTTCTCAAGCTGTCATTAACAGTTTAAGAAGAAAGGGGGAAAAGAAACTTCTTCCTGTTTGTGAATAGTCCTTGAAGAATTATTTAAGGGAAAAGTCAGATTAAACAGTTCAGAAGAAAGTGTGAGTTTGTTTATCAACTAACATAGACTAGGAAAGAGATTAGGTGAAGGGGGAAGGAATAAACATTTATTAAGTACTTACTAAGAGGCCTACGATAAGGACTTTATAGATATTATTATCTCATTTGATCCACCCAACAATCTTGGGAGGTAGGTGCAATTATAATCCCCTTAGGTGAAGGTCAAGACCCACAGCGGATACATGACTCGCCCTGGGCCACAGATATAGGAAGTGTCTGAGGCAAGAGGAGAATTCAAATTTTCCTGACTCCAGCCCCAGCTCTATTCATTGGGCTTCTGTAACAAGATTAGAACTGGATATACAGCTTTGAGAGAAACGAGAGAAGCAAGTCCAGCAGAGGGAATCAGAAAGATGGGAGGAGGATGGAGAGAGCTTAGTATCACAGAAATTGAGAGAACATAAGGAATTAGAAGAAAGGAGTGGTTAATGGTTTGAAAAAAACTGCATAAAGATCAAACATGAAAACTGAGAAAAGGTTGTAGAGCTAGCTATTAAAAGATGGAACCTGAGCTGTGAAGCTCATTGATGTGTGACTCTTGTCTCATTGGTGGACATGAACGACCTTCCCCTGCGTGAGGGGTGGGGCAGAACTGGCAAGCGTGAAAGAGGAAAGAGAAAAGAGAGCCATGATTTTCTGGCTTCCAACTTCCAGAAAGAAGACTACAATGCCAACTTCTCTTCAAGTCACTAAAGGGAAAGAAAGACACTGGGAAGATTCCAACCTGGGAATAGCTGGTAGTCCCATGTCCTTACACTCAACTTTCTAAGCTAGAGACTTTGGGGGATTTTGATTGATGATGGGTCTTGCTGCTAGTGGGAGAGTTCCTTCAATCTGTATTGTCTGGTATATATTATTCTAGGTGTACTTTCTCTGATTTCTGCTACTGACTTCAATACATGGATCTCTTTGTTACTTATTGTGGAACTGGTATTTATGTTGGAGTGGAGTCAATCCTTGGATATTAAACTTGGGGGTCCTCCTTCCCTGTTTAGAAATACTGATTAGGAGATTAGCTTTAACCTAAAAATTACCACCCCCACCCTAGACTAATAATTAAGGAAGCAGACACATATAACTCTAGTCTGATACTCCCTCTCTGAGGAGAGCACAGTGGTCAGCCTATGCCCCCAACCTCCTGTTTCCCCTTTGTGGCAGAAATAAAAGTCTCTCTTGGAGAAGTTGGGGGGAGTTGATGCTAGAGACGTCTGTTCTTGCCTCCCTTTGAGGTCCACATCATGACTGCCATGTAACAAAGGTGATTAGTAACTTTGAGAGAATAGCTTTTTTCTAGAATTGTGACTTCAGTGTCCAGACCAACAACTTTCAAGAGATGAGTCAGTAAGGAAGTAGAGGCATTGATTGATGATTGCTTTTTCCTATCCTTGCGGAGAGGAAAGCTATAAAATAATAGCCTAAGGGGACAGTAGGGTAAGTCAAAGGATCTTTTTTGCTTCTTTAAATGAGAAAGACCTGAGCATGTTTACAGACAGTGGGAAAGGGGCTATTAGAAAAAGGAAAGAGAGTGTGTCTGGGTGGGAAGGTGGGGAAGACACTAAAATCTAAGCTCTAAAACAAAGGTTTTTAACCTGGAGTCCTTTTATTTATTAAAATTTTTTATATAATTGTGTTTCAATATAACTGTGTTCATTGGTAATACTATGAATTTTATTTTATACATTTAGTAGAGAGCTAAGTTAGCCTTGAAAGGCAATAGAACACTTCACTTTCTGAGACAAAAGCAAAGGGAAAGAGAACAAGTGAAGTTTCAGAATGTTTGTCAGATATGGAAGAGGAAAGATGAGGAAAGTTTATGACCGATGGCCTCAATACTCTCAATAAAATGGGAATTGAGATCAGTTACTTTGTGAGAACCTGAATTTGGAGGGAGGCCTGAAGAAACATGAAAAGTCTTGGGAAAATGATTGGAAAAGGACAATTTATTCACCTTTTCATCTAAATAACCCAAGCGTAGGTTTATCTACATGCTCTTTAGAATTTGAAGGAAGGAAACGATTATTAATTTTTCTACTTTGTGCGAGACCCTACACCTAGCACTTTACAAATATCAACTGATACAATAAACCTGGGAGGTAGGTGCTATAATACTCACATTTTACTGTTGAGGAAACTGAGCCAGACAAAGGTTGTAACTTGTCCAGAGCTACAAAGCTAGGAAGTGACTGAGTCTGGATTTGAACTAGGGTCTTCCTGACTACTAGTCCAGCACTCTGTCCACTGTGACACCTCACCATTAGGTAATTTTGTAAGCAAAAACAAACACAATTATAGATAAAATATTTGCATCTGCATGTCCATGTATGTATGTATTTCTTTCTTTTAATAACATAAGTGAAGCAGGAATCTTAAAACCAACATCCAGTGTTTAGTGAGGACCAGCGGAGAGAGCATCCCTGTAAAGTCAGATCCCTATTCTCCATAAAGCCTGCCTACAATTCTCTTGTTGTTAATGATACTAACTAATCCATTTCATCGCCAGGTTGCTCACCAAGGTGGAATGCTGGGTCTGCTTGTTAATCTGCAAATACTTACATTTCTGACAAATTAAACTGTGTCTCATGCTGTAAGAACTAATATTGAGGACACTTTGAATGAGAGCATGTTCAGGCACTCTTGAGTATGCCTAATAACATGGAGAACTCTGAACACTCCTGGAATTTCTAATAAAAATGACAAGATAGGTTATCAAATCAAATATTTTTTTCAGAATTAGCTTTTAAAAAATCTTTTAAATCCTGAAACAGATAAGTGGCTGATCTAACAGAAGAAAATTTCTTTTTTGGGGGATGATCTAAATGCTGCATGTGTTCAAAGATCAAGGGTAGGATGCCTACCTGTTTTTATAATCCTCTTCCCTTTATCTTTTAAATTTTTTAATAAGGAACATGAGTATTACACTTGGAGGGATATTATCTACTCCTGATTTTAAAGATGAGGAAACAGAGGCCCAGAGAAGTCAAGTGGTTTGACTAAGAGTCCACAGGTAGCAGCAAAGCCATCCAGACTGGAACCCAGGTTCTCCAAATCAAGAGCTAGGTTTTTTTTTTCTTTTGCAGTATCTTGCTGCTCAGAATAGCCTGAGAAACAGAAGAACTTGGCTTTATAATTCTATTTCTAATCATTCTTCAGTAGTAGGGGGAGGGAAAGAGAAGTTTAACACCTCATTCTAGAAAGTGATATTATTGAAATTAAGTATTTTAGTTTCTATTTATTCATGAGTATGAACTTTGGTTGTATATTTTTGTGAGACCAGTTTCTTTTATAATAAATGCATTTAATTTTCATT
Organism: Bettongia penicillata ogilbyi; assembly: GCA_023548195.1. Lineage (NCBI taxonomy): Eukaryota > Metazoa > Chordata > Mammalia > Diprotodontia > Potoroidae > Bettongia > Bettongia penicillata. Next base: position 13,573,893 of record JAJHZJ010000090.1, read on the forward strand.
CTAACATGCTATGTATTGCTCCCTGGTGTTATGTGTTGGCCGACAGCATCAGCTTTTGCACATCCCTAATCAAATTTTGTCTAACAAAAAGCTGAACTAAGCATATTTGTTTTCCTATTTATAGCTATATGTGCTTACATAACATATGAGATAGCAAGATTTTAAAAATACTGATCTGAATCTTAAGATGCATCCATTGTGTTCAGTTTAAATAAAATCCATGCCATTCCATTAAATGGGAATATTAAAAACAATTGCAGACAGACAGCAGCTTATTGCCTGCTTTCCAACCAGTAGAATTTCCTTGTTCAGCAACAGTAAAATAAAACAGCAGGCAGAAATTTATTGTTCATGTGAAATTTTCCTCCCCCATCCCCTTAGTGTTTGCACAATCACCCTGGCACTCCTCCCCTCCTTCATGTAACACATACTGGATCACACATGTACAGTAATGAATTATTACAATGCAGCTCAGGGAGGCCTATTGTCATTGGATAGCACATAAGCAGCAATTTCACCATATCAATAATTCTGACTGCCACTGGGAGCCAGTGTAGCTGAAACAGATGTTTCATGTTGATAAGTAGGGACTGGGAAAGGAATTTTTATCCTACTGTTCATTTTTCTCCATTTCCTCTACCCATACCTGGCAGCGGCTCCTCGAGTACAGCTGCCACTTGCAGCCAGTCTGCTCAGTCCCGGCTCCTAGGTCTCATTTCATAAATCACACTCAGCTCTGGTCAAACTCACACTTTCTGAGTACCCTTGCTGCTTCTCCCTTTGAAAATGCCTATATCACAACAAGAAATGCTAAGTCAATTGGGCTTAAATTAGTGGGGTGTCACAAATCATTAAGAGGGACAGGCATCCAAAGAGCACCAGTCGGTATCCTCCATTAACCATTTACTTGAGAGAGATTCACACACTGCATTTTACACAAGAAGATTATATTAAAATGAAACAAGTTGGGCTGAAGCCCAGAATATCCATGGGGAAGTGGCTCCATGCAAAATGAGTAGGGTCAAATACCACTGCTTATGTTTGCAAAACACCCCCTGATTCTCTTTAAAGAAAATAAAACTTTATCAGCTATGCCTGTAGCCAGAGATTGTTAACTTTAAGCCTGTAGCTCTTCAAGGGTTCCCCAATTTTCAAGAAGCATCATGAAATTCTCAAACTAGAGATGTCCACTGGACCAGAATCATTTGAATTTGCTTTAACAAATATATACATACCCGATAGTATTTTGAGATAGCAAGGAGTAAAAAGGTAGGGAGTTTGACAAAAATCAAACATACATACATGGGAAGAATCACTAAGTTAAATAACACGGGATTAAAGTAAGATATGAGTGGTTTCTTGCTTTGTTTGGTTTTTATAACTTGTTCAAAAAAAAATCATTCTGGGCAACCTTACAGGATTCTGATTCATATGCTTAGAAATTAGGGTAGTGGCAGAAATTGACAAGCTCGAGCTAGTATATATGATGAGTGAATAGGTCGTGAGCCTATAAAATGTAGACTTTTCAATTTGGAAAAAGGGATGTTTTAATCAGTGGTATACAAATGGCTGAACTGGGGCCCAGTGCCATTTTATATTGCAAATCTCTTTGGGGGGCAGGAGAGATGTGAATTGAGAGAACAAAAATGAACTGGACTGATCAGCTTTTTCAGTTTAGACTCATTTGTTCTTGCTTATTTGGATAATTTTACCTTGGGCCTGTTAGAAGGCTGATAAATTCATCAAGCAATTTTTCAAGGTACGTTTCAATCCTTTAATTCTGTGAAAAAAACAGCTTTCCCTTTTGGGGGAAGAATTAAAACTAATATTTTCCTAATCCCAGTTCAAGATGATTTTTATTAAAAATATCATCAGAGATTTGTTCAAAGTTATGACTAGGCCAATAAGTAATGCAGTCCAGAAAAACAAAGCTTCAAGATATCTTTTTTAAAGCTGAGGAAAGATGTGCCTCCGAATAATGATTGCCAATAAACCTGGGTCCTTAAAATCAAATTATATGTATAACATTCCTTCTTCCAAATTTAAAAAAAAGGCACATTGTATCTTCTCATGTAGTATCCTACTTATTTATTATGCAAAGTCCCCTAGATTATAAATTCTTAAAGAGTGGGGATTATTTTCCCTTTTGACTTTCGGTTCTCAATAAACTAGGTGTTTAAGAAACACATACTGAGTTGATTGAATTCAGGATGATCTGAGTTCAAATATGACCTTAGCCACTTACTAGCTGTATGCAACCCTGTGCAAGCTGCTTCACCTTTGCTTGTCTCAGTTTCCTCACCTATAAAATGTTAATAATAATAGTATTTATCTCCCAGCATCCTTGTGAGAATCAAATGAGAATATTTGCAAAGTATTTTTTCTAATCTTAAAGTGTTATATAAATGCTAGTCATAATTATTGTTAACTCCTGTATCAGTATTCTTAAACTTTATTCCTCTTCATGAAACTGTTTATCCCATTTCAGATTCCTTCAGAAAGGACAAAGGACTGCATAAAATACTATTTACATATCAACTTTAAGGTTTTCAGAGCACTTTGCATGTTATCTCATTTGATACTATATACACAACTCCATGAGGTTGGTACTTTATTACTCTTATACCTAGATGAGGAACTGAGGCAGAGCAAAGTTAAGTGACTCACCCAAGGTCACACACAGCTAGCTAGTATATGAGGCAGGACTCCTATTCATGTCTTCCTGACTTTAATTCTGGGGCTCCAAATACTGTTTCTCTTAACTCTCTTGGGGCAACAAGTAACAATCGTTTGAGATCTAAGCTTATTGCAGTGGATAGAGCACCAGTGCAGGAGTCAGGAGGACCTGAGTTCAAATCTCACCTCAGACACTTGACACTCACTAGCTGTGTGACCTTGGGCAAGTCACTTAACCCAATTGCCTCATCCTGGGTCATCTCCAATCATCCTGATGAATATCTGGTCACTGGATTCAGATGGCTCTGGAGGCAAAGTGATGGCTGGTGACCTGCACAGCCCTCCCAAAGTCAAGTGCAAGTAATATGTCATCATTTCTCTGATGGCATGGTCTTTTTCAGCAATGAAGGACAAAAACACACAAGTTTAGTCTACCATTACTTTCTCTTTCCCCCTATTCGCTAGATCTCAAATAAAAATATTAATATAGATGTGCTATTAAGAGTGACCAAGTCAGTTATCCTGTGCCCATGAACTTAACACAGAGATTCACAGTCTGTGATGAGATAGAAAAAAATTGGTGACAATGACCGAGTGAAAGATGAGCTAATTGATCTCTGCAATAACCAGAAACTCCAAATTGATTTCCAATCAATTAAGTTACAGAATTTTTGATGTACCCTTGGAGAAGCATATCAGATTCTTACTAAATACACTCATAAGTCTTTAATTCAGTTTAAAACAACTTATTTCTGTGAATCAGTAATCTCATTCCAGTTCTCAATCTGAAGTAAAAACTACACCAAAACTAAAATTGGGGTTGAAAAAAAATAGTCATACTAATTTACTTGATTGTACTCTTATAAACATTAAAAAAATGAGATGATATGTGCAGAACAAAGTTATCTTTATAAAATTTTAATTTATCTTGGTTTTTGTGTGCATATACATTATAAGATGTGAAATTTATTTCCTTTCACATCTCTCATTTAAAGAGGAGCATAAGAAAGTTTTATTGACAGCTAAATGGTATAGGGACTGGCACCTATGACATGAGTTCTGGAAGATATCATGATAGAATTAAAGGACATTAGACAATAACAGTAGAAAAAAATTACCTTTATTTATTCTACATTTCAATTTTGTAGTCAACACAGGGGAAGATCTTCGAGATTCAAGATGTCTGAGTCAAGATTCCTAGGTTTGTTTTGATCCAGTCTACAAATCTCCTCACCTGAGCAAAAACCATACCTCTAAGAAGGAGGAAGAAAAAGAATACCACATCATTCTACTGGAGGGGTGCAAACAGAAATCACAATTTTACCAGCATTATAATGAATTTCTTGAGTCTGTGAATATGGTCCTCTTTATGACTCTAAAACACAGAGCTAAATTATGAGGCTGGTTGTATTTTCTTGAATTAATAAAACCTCTTGAGAATATCTGACTTATCTACCACCATAATACTAGTCATTATGAATTGAGGAAATATAAAATATAATTATTAAACATTTATGTGCCAATGAATATGCTAATATTTTAAATGCTATTTTAAGTAACTCTTTTTGAACTTAATGAATTGACTTACTGGGATACAAAGACAGATGTTCCATGAAATCAGAAGACAGATTTTCACCATTAAATTAAACACTACAAAAAATCTATAAACCATAATTCAAGTGTCTTTTCTACTTTTAAAAGTTAAGCCTTGGAGAATGTAAAAAGTTTCTCAACTTTCGTTGTACTAGGAAAGAGGGAAAAAAAACAGTTCTATTTTTCCTCTCCTAGGGAAGAAGCTTATAAAACTATTTGTTTTCCCAGCAAAAGTGAGGGACAGTTAATACAAAAATATTCAGTGCATTTATGAATATATTTAAGACTTTTAGCATTAGGTACCATATTCTCCAGTAAAATGATTTAAAAATTTTTTGCAATTTCTTAACTTAAAACAAACAACATAAAAAATAAGAGACCTACGTCTTCTATCTTTCTACTCTTATCTTCCTGCAGGGAAGGTATCATGCTTCAGGTTATGTCTAATTAGACTAGCATATCACCACTTCCATGAAACAAGCAATATCACATTCTCTTCAACTATGCAACCACATCCTAAGACGTATAATCTTGTGATTCATCACTCACTGATTCAATGTGTAGGATTGATGGAGAAAATGTTGTACTGCAAAAATGTCCCCATTACTTAGAAAGCTACTCCACAGAATTAGAAATCTCATCATCACATACTCGACATATACAGTGAAATTTCAAAGGGCATCAATCAGAATGACCTTTTGTGCACTTGTAAATTTCTGCATGTAACAGAACACTTTGAGCTCAGAGAAAGTAATATTTAACACCTCCATCCTGTGCCATCAAACTGAGCAAATCCAAGTCAGTAACACTTAGATAATTAGGGCATTGTTCCTGTATCCTCACAGCTGGGATTTGCAAATTCATATTTATGGAGTTTAGTAGGAAGAGAGGAAAAATAGATACTTATAGAAATGAAGGGAAATGAACCCTAAGATAGGAAGCCCTACCAGAAAATCTGCCCATGTTACAATATTTTCCCTTCTTTATTCATCCAATGAATCTTGGCACATGAGTGCTTAAGGGTTTTGTTTTTTTTTTTTTTTTTGGTCCATTCACTCTTATGATGGAATTACAGCATTTTGCAGTTGAAATAGATCCTATGATAACAGATAATAGGGCTTAGAACTGTAAAGAACCTTAGAGATAACCCTTCCTTTCTGATAAAGTCTGTCTCTGAAGAACAATTACCTACTTTATTAGTTTTTAAGGTTGGTGATTCTCTCAAATAATCACTGAGTTAAAGATCACTAGCTAGAGTCATATCATAATTAAAGGAAAACAAGAAAAAACACCTTAAGAGTTATAAGGGACTGTATACTTCTGTGAAGTTCCATGAATGGAGAAACTCTATTAAAATAAGCCTCTGATACTCCATTTCATTGTGAAGGTGAGCCTGAGTTCTCAAGACTATTCCAACAGAATAAAAATCCAGGCAGGTCCTACCAAGTTAGGAAGACTTAAGTTGTGGGCTTTAGATAGTGTCTGTTGTCTGAGGACCAGCTGAGATCAGTTTAGAGAGGTATAGGACTGTAAGATTGACCACCAGGTGATGAATTATTTTGGTCTGTGAAACTCATCTTGAAGGAATGACAATCTGCTTTGTTAGATGGAATATTCATCTCAATAAAACTACCGATCTTTCAAAGTATTGAAGGATAAGAGTTGGGGTAGCAATCATAGCTTGACTCATATTAGTAAATTGCCCTGCAGTATTTTCCCCCCACATTGCTGCTATAAATAATTCCTTTTAAACATATGGTTAGTATTTTCCTGGAGGTTTACTTTGAACTTGGTTTGGAAGATAGTACAATGTTTCTAAATAGAGTATTTAATTTAAATGAGAATCATGAAAATGGAAGAAAAATAGACATTAAAAAAGAATAAAGAATCAAAACTGTATTTTGCTTCTATTAACTGTGCAATGGAGGAAATCAAAGACATGCTTAATTTAAAAGATTTTGTAACTGATTAATCTAATTATATTTTACTTAAACTAATAGGAAAGATCAGCTGTCACCGTCAAAGCACATGTCAATTTACAATAGGAGCTCAGAGGCAGGGGGTAGGCAGTGGCCAATGGGAGAAGAATATTGTTTAAAAGTTTTTTGAATTGTAATGGAGATGGAGAAGGAATACCTAGTATAAGCTGTATGCTCTTAACTAGGTGTGAGACACAATTATATTCATACACAACTAAAAATTTTTATTATTTTTATTTACCATAAGACTTCTTCAGTGTCAGGAAAACTGGACCAGTATTTCCAGGTTAATGCCACCTGCTGGAATGTATTTTCAATAAAAGCAAAAATTTATGCAGTACTTCACAATTTCCAAAATCCTTTCCAGACAACGAAACTGAAGAAGATAGTTCAAATATTATTTCCACCATTTTCAGATGGAGAGTCTGAAGTACAGTGAGGTAGTACAAAAACCCAGTCACCTGAGTCAGAGCTGACACTCCACTTGAGTACGCTGCCTCCAAAATCAGTATTTCCCTCATTATGCTCTATTCTCAAACTTCTGAATTGTGTAAGATATTGCCACAAAGTCGCAAATCTGATAAGCATGTTCCTTCACAGTCATCACCTTGAAAAGCTAATAAGGTTAGCACAACTGGAAATACTTTCAGAACTCCACTTTTGGAATTTCCTTCTGAGTTTTTTGATGAGCCACATGAGAAAATTGGTCTTATATTTAAGAGTCAAGTGTGATGGGACGTGGTACATGCCTAGAGAACCTCTTGACTATTGTCCTTTAGACACAGACACGTAGAAGCCTACTTCCAAAAGAGTGTGACAACAGAATGTGGAATTGAATGGGATGTGTAATGGAAATAACTTGATGAAACTTGAGCATGCTTAAATCCAATCTATTAAAAAACACAACCAATAAAAAAGGTATACATACTTTTGTACAGTTAGATACATTTTTATAACGTTTGGGGAATGAAGCACTAGCAGTAAAATCTTTGGGTTGAAAGGTGTGTCATTCATTACTCTTCTATTCCTTACAATGTTTGCTGTTAGTCAGTAGTGTCTGACTCTTTGTAACCCTATTTGGGATTTTCTTGTCAATAGTACTGGAGTGGTTTGCCATTTCCTTCTCCAGCTCATTTTACAGATAAGGAAACTGAGGCAAGCAACATTAAGTAACTTGCCCAGGGTCACACAACTAGTAAGAATCTGAGGCAGATCTGAACTCAGGTCTTCCTGACTGCAGGCTGAGCACTTTATCCACTGCGCTAGCAGCTGCCCAGTCTTACTGACAAATATACTATGGTATCTATTTTTCTCAAAGCCCTACCAACAATGGAATTTTTATAGTTTTCTTCTTATTTTGCCACTCTTGCCATTATAGTAGGTATAGTGTATTAGCTTAAGTTTGTCTTGATGAATTTCTCTGATTACTAGGGAGGTTAAAAAAACTTTCCTGTGATTATTGATAATTTGTATTTCTTCTGTCATAAATTTCTATTCCTGTCCATTGGCTATTGTTCCACTGGGGACTAGATCTCATCAATCTTGCTGGGATGCATCAGTTACTTACAAATTCCGGATAATAGACCTTTATATGATATATTTATTGCAAATATTTTCCTAACTGGTTTCTTTCCTTTTAATTTTAGAGCTATTGCTTTTTGTTGCACAAAGTCCTTTTATTTGTAAAAATCAAACCCACTGACTTCGTCTCCAATGATTTCTTCAGCTGATAAAAATCCCCCTTTTCTCCATTACTCAGAAAAGTATATCTCATCTTCCTCCCCATCCTAGTTTTGTAAATGAACTTCTTGATATTTAGGTTTCTCACGCAGTTAGAATGTATCGCGGTGCATGGTGTGACATAAGGACCCTCCTTTTTCAAGGACTCCCCCCATTGATTATTGATTCTTGATCACCGTTATTACTTATCAATGTGGGTTTGTCAAACATTAGTCTTTTATATACATTTGGATTCTGTTTCAGTCTGATATCTTTTTCTATTCTTTTTTCCAATGCTGAAAAGATTTATTTTTAGATAATTATTGCTTCATAGTACATTTTGAGATCTGATATTCTGTTTTCATTTTCATAGTTATTAATATTCTCAACCATCAATATAAATCATATTATTACTTTAACTCTTAATAATCAGTTGGTGTTTTTATTGGTATTGCATTAAATCAAAGTTAGTTTTGGAAGTATGTGCATTTCAGTTTATTTATTTAACTGAACCCACGAACGGGGGCTATTCATCGATTTATTCTGTTCCTCCTTGTTTTTTGTCATAAATGATTCTGAAATTGTTATTTACATATCTGAAAAAATCAGTTCTCAAATATTTCATACTTTTAGTTTTTATAGTAAAGAGTACCTCTTTTGTTCCTATCAAGTCATCATTGTTTCCCTTGAGTCTTAGTGACAGATAAATCTAGATTCTTTTTGCAGATTTATCTTATACTGTAGTACTTCAATAAAATAATTTATTACATTTCCATTAAAATATCTAATTATCTTGGGCTTTCTATGTATATTGTCATAAATTCTATAAATCATGATATTTAAATCAATGAATCAAAAACATTAGTCAATCATATACTATGTACCCTACCCAGTGATACATCCTAAGAAGAAGGAAACAATTTTTACTTTCATGGACTTTTTATTTTAACAATCCTCATTCTTTTAATTTTTTAAAAAAGTTTTACTATTATTGATAATATTTTAAAAATCATATCAAATTGGAGTGATGAGAGAAGGCATTGTTTCCTTCCTCCACTTTTATCGGAATGTTTCTAGTATTTCTCCATACTTGTGTTTCTAACCATATATTTTTCAATTCATACTACGGAAAATCCATATGTTCTTTTGTTTTAAGAATATTTTAAATATATATGTATGCTATAATTTGCCTATTTAATACATATTCTTCCCCCCTTCCTTATTTATGAGATCAAATAGGCAAATTCCAATGTTAGAGGACAGTAGTTGGACTCTCGACTTATTAAGAGTCTCCTCTACACTATTCCCAGAGAGAAGCCGTCTTGCCTCTATGTTAAGACTTAGAGTTGAAAAGAAACTCATGACATCCTGAGATAGTTCATGCCACTTTTGGACAGCTCTATTTTTAAGGAAAATTTTCCCTACATTGAGCTATATCGACCTTTTAGTAATTTCCACACATTGTTTCTATTTCTCCCTTCTTGGAACAAGCTGAGTAAGGTTAATCCCTCTGCTGTGTGGCAGCTGGTCAAATATTTGAAGGAAGCCATCACACTTTTCACAGTCCCCTAATCCCCACCCCCCTAAATCTCCAGGCTGAACATCCTTCAACCAATGATTATTTGGTATTGTCTCTTGTCTCTTTACCATCCTAAACCACTCTTCTCTGGACATATTCCACCTTGTCAGCATCCTTTCTAAACTGCAGTACTGAAGACTGAACAAAATACTTCTGACAAAAGCCTCCAGCTGAGCCTGACTGTCCCAGGACTCCCCCCACTCCAATCCATTTTCAATTCAGGCACTAGTGATTTTCCTAAAGTACAGGTCTAATCATGTCACTCTCCCCCTCACTCAACAAATTCCAGTGGTTCCCTATTGTCTCTCAAATCAGATACAAGGTGCTCTGCTTTGCATTCAAAGTCCTTCATAACCCCTTCTACTTTTCCAGTCTTCTTACATCTTATTTTGATCCAGCAATACTGGCCTCCTGTCTGGTCCACAAACATGAAACTCCATCTCTCAGCTCTGGGTATTTTCTCTGGTTGTCCCCCATGTCTGGAACACTCTCCTCCCTTTACTCCAGACTACTGACCTCCTTGGCTTCTAGTCCCTACTAAAACCTTATCTTTTGCAGGAAGCCTTCCCCAATCCCTCTAAATTCACTGTCCACTGAAAGACCTGGCTCTTTTAAGCGGGCAGCGACCATCTAGTCATGGTTTCTCTGTTCTGTAATCAAGCACACGTAGGTTGTTAATAAGATCTGGGGAAGAACTGATGAGATGTATAATTACTCTTCTATTGGAATTGATTGCTTTCAGGTATTCAATGATTCCTGCATTCTATTCATAAATCATACTTCATCATGATGGATTTTTAATACACAATTTTATTCTGTTTGTAGTTAGGATATTATTTAGTATTTTCCATCAATATTTACTCATTATAATTGTTGCAGTTTAATTTCTCAGCTTCATTTGGTTTATCAATTAAGCATTTATTGAGCACCTATTATGTTCCAGGAAGCTGTGTACTAGGTATTGAGGATATAATGAGAAAAATGAAAAATTCCATCTCACAAGGATGTTGTATTCTATTAGTCTGGGGTTCTTAAATTTTTTTATAGTATAGACCATTTTGGCAGCCTGGGGAAACCAATGGACTGCTTTTCAGAGTAAGATTGCTAAATGCATAAAAGAAAATACCCAGAACTACAAAGGAAACCAATCATATTGAAATATTTTTTTTGCCCAGTCAAGCTATTCATGAACCCTATATAAAAAATCCTTGTTATAAAGAAACATAACATGTACATATACTTAAATGTATACTGAATAAATACAATGTATATTAGGGAGGGAGGGTACTATTAGTTGGAAGAATCAAGGAAAGCTTCATGTAGAAGGCGGTGCTTAAGCTGAATCTTAAAGGAAGGAAGAGTTTTTATTCAATGGAGGTGAGGAGGAGGTGCAAAAAGAATTGCCAATGCAAAGGCAGGATGGAGATGAAGCATCCTAAGCAAAGAATTCCAAGAAAGCCATTCTGGCAAGAATGTACGATGCTGGAGAGTAATGTACAGTGAAGTTAAAAGGAAGGTTGGAGACAGATAGCTATTTGCCTAGTAAAAGGAGCTGGGTAGCCTACCATCTTTATGTTTTGAAATAGATGATGTAGTAGATAAGTTCCTTGGTCCCAGGGCAGAGATTTCTCCAGGGTGGGGAGGGGCAGAGTGGGGCAAGGAGCTTTGAAGAAGCTCATTCTAGCTGAGAATAATTTTATACGCGCGCACACACACACACACACACACACACACACACACATACACACAAGTGTATAGAAGCTTTGATTTGGGGTTATCATGTCTCCTTTCTGTTCACACTCATAGTATTACAGGACCATAGAACATCATATACCATAAAGCAGATACCATATTTCTAGGGCTGGAAGGCACCTTAGAATTCAAGTTCAATACCTACATTTTAGGGGAAAGGAAAATAGGGAGGCTAAATGGCTTGCCTAAGGTCATACTAAGTGGTAGGCTGGATTATTACTCAGATCCTTGAATTGTAAGTGTAATACTCCTCTACTATACCACGTCACCACCATCTCCTTGTTTCCCTGAATCTCTAGTCTGCTTCTCCTAAACTGCAGGTCTAACCATGTCTCTCCCTATGCAATAAATTCCAGTGGATCCTTATTACCTATAGGGTCAAATAAAAACTTCACGATGCCCACTTCAATTTGGTGGCTCCCATGTCACTGACTTCCTCACTATTTTTCAAATAAAACATTGAAATCTTCTGTTTCTGGGCATTTTTCTGTCTATCCTCCAGTTCCCTGACTTCTTTCAAATCCTGGTTAAACTCCTATCTTCCACGGGAAGCTTTTCTCAATTCCTCTAGTACCTTCTAGAACCTTCCCTTTATTGATTCTAATTTGTCCTGGATATAACTTATTTGCATGTTGTTTCTCCATTGAACTGTAAGCTTCTTGAGAGTAGGGCCTGTCTTTTACCTCTCTTTGTATCCTAGTACGCAGCACGAGACCTGACACATTAGGCACTAAATAAATGTTTATTGTCCAATTGAGGTACTTTTCTGGAAACTTTAATTTAACATCACTCTGAGGCTTTCTACATTTTTAGTAACTACTTTATCTAAATTACTTTAAATACTTATCTTTTGGGGTTCAGAGACTTGCTTGTTATTTATACTTTAAATTTTTCAAAGATATTTGCTTCTAAAATATCCATATGGTGCCTTTATAGAGTATGCTGAGCTTTAATGGTTTGATAATTCTTGTTTCAGGACCCAAAAGTCATCATTCTGCACATGCAATTTCTGCAATCCATTGTCTTTTCAAAAAGTCAATTATGATTCTAGTAATTATTCTCGGGTAATTGATTTCTCCACTTCTGGTATCTTATATTTATTTTTCCTTATTGTTGTCATATCAGAGCTTAACCATTCTATGTTTATGTAGTTTAAATCTCATATCCCTTTCCTAACAGCATGCTATGATCCCACAAAGGCACTCAATATACAGTATGGGCATTTTGAACCTGGATCCAGGAAGATCAGAGGTCAAATACTTCCTTGGAAACTTACTAGCTGTATGACCTTGGGCAAGTCACTTGACTTCCATCTACCTTAGCTTCCTCATCTGTAAAAGGGAGGTAATAACAGCACCTATCTCCCCAGGTTGTGAGAATAAAATGAGACAGTATTTGTAAAGTGCTTTTTAAACCTTAAAGTTCTATAAAAATGCTAGCTATTATCACTATTTTCTATATAGGCTTTCTTATTAAAAAGAATTAGTTATAGGCACATCAGTAAATCACTGTTAGAAAAGTCAGTAAGGACAAGAAGTAATCTCACATCATCGCAAGGCATTTGTTGAGTGTCTGCTGCTCTTAAGGGTACTGCTGAGTACTTGTAGTATCCATGGAGAGAGTAACTAAAATACTTTCTCTTTATGTAGCAATTCCTGATTACACATTATTTTCTTATGCATCGCTTCAGTTGACCCTTACAACAAGGCTTCAAATACTGTTAACCTGATCTAAGTGCAGAGGAGAGGCCAGGCCTTCAGACACCAACTGCCATGTTTTTTCCACTACTATCTTAAGTGATCAAGTACCTAATAAGGATGCCGGATCACTGGGCTATGACTGAACAAATGTGCTGTTGAAATTTATTCTCTAAAAGTTTCTGATTTTGACTACCTTAGAAAAGATAATACCATGTAATAGAAGCAATTCTAAAATAGCATTGTAAGTAAACAAATAAGGGTGTGATTTCATTATTAATGTGTTTTCATACTGCTATTCAATTCTAGTCTTTTAAGAACTTAAATATAATTCTTAATGTGAAAAAATGATATTTTGGCAATTTACAAATAAGAAATTTTATCAAATGAATGCAAGAGGAAAGGGAAACATAATCATTTCTCATCTTAGCATTTTTATTCCAATGAGGAATTTTTAATAGGGGGAAGATCATGGAGTCATAGATTCAGCCCTGGAAGGACCTTCCAAGGTTGTATATTCCAATTTCCTCATTTTTACAGATTTTAATTGAACACATATAAGCTCTCATATACATATTATATGTGACTGATGAATGCATAACTTGGTTTTTGTAGTTAAACTAACTCACAGGGTTTTTTGTGAGGAAAGTTCTCTGCAAACCATAAAGCACTAGAGAAAGAGGTTATTGTTACGCATTCTATCCAGGCATCCATAGGGACACTAGACCTAGACAGAGAAGATGTCTTTTCTTGTCATCCGCAGCGTCTGTCTCATTTTCTCCATCACAAATAGCTGCTATGCTTCCACTCCAACCTTGAAAGGTCCGCCTATCATCCTGAAGGAACTAATACACCTAGCTGGAGGATTCAGCCTGGAACAAAAATGCCAAGATTAGAGGGTGGGGAGACTCATTCTGACCTCAGCCCTATATTTCAGATCAGCTCCAGAGATCCAGACCATCTTTCTTCCTATCCATCAATTCTATCCAGGGCATCAGGATCTAGCAGCTAGCCAAGAAGGGCTTTGGGTCCATCTGTCCTTAATCTTCATATACCAAGTACATAATGTGAGCATTTTGCCAAACTTAGCTACTTTTTTAGTGACCCTCATTGGATTTTCAGAAGCTAAGGGAGATAGGAGCACCCAGGCCCAGAGCCGCTTTGAGTCTCTATTAAACTCTGATTTGGATTAAAAACTAAGTAAAAGATAGGCTTACTTTTCAGACTACGTATTAATCGGTTAACACATGGCACTGTTACAAGTGAGGAATAAAGTTCAATGCCAGCTGACATATTGTTTTGTGAGTGGTCTTTTTGAATTGAATTGAATTTACTATTTACATTTAATTATAATTTTTAACTATTGCCTACATATTTTGAGATTAAATATATTAAGGAAAAAATTGTAGGCCTATAGTTAACCTGGTTTCATAATTAATTAAATTTACTTTAGTGTGTGTTCATATCAATAGAAATTTATTTAATAACATTTCATGTTAATATGTATATGTGTAGAAAAAGTCTCACTATTTGGGATTTTATTATTTTTATAACGTAAAAGTTAATAGAGGTATATTTCTGGTTCATAAATTCAGAAGAATTTTGTACTAAATATTTCCATTTTTCTTTTTGAATGCATGTAAAATAACATTAATATGTAATGTTTGCTGGTGTTAATATAGCACTTTAAGGTTTATATAGCATGTTACATGTAACTCACTTGTAAATTTCTGTGTGGGATTTTTTAAGATGAGTAAACAGAGGCCCAGAAATGTGAAATGTATTGCCCAAGTGCCCACAGGTAGCAGGGAATAGATCTAGCATTTGAACCCAAGTCCTCTGACTTCAAATCCAGTTTGCTTTCCACTGTGGTCTTTATAAGTATGCATCTGTGTATATGTATATGTGTATGAGTATGTGATTTCACTGGTGTGGGATATTCACAGTCAGAGAATTCCCTTTACTGATATTTGAAGCTGTACTGCAATTTCTGGTCATAGAAATGTTGCTTGGGGGTAGTGAGAGGTTAAAAGACCTGCCTAAAGTCACAGAGTCAATATATACAAACACATATGTACACACAATGCATTGCATGTATATGTATATGTATGTGCATACATGTATGTTTGTGTACATATCTGTACATGTATACATTTATGTGTATGTATGGGTATATGTATTTGAGTATACGCATGCATAGATATATTTGTATGCATGTATGTATGTATGTATGTATGTGTACGCATATGTCAGAGTCTGGACTTCAGGTGTTTTTTTTCACTCCAAGCCCTGCTTCTTATCTATCTAGCCTGCCCTTATTTATTACATCACACTGTCTCTCCCTCTGCTATACACCTATGTGTGTTAATCTAGTGCTAACTGTTCAATTACTAACTATGATGTAATCACCCCTATGCCACTTGGAAAATAGGACCAATAAATTGTGACTAATGCTTCATGCTTATCTAGAGTCTTAAAAGTTTTAAAAGTATTTTCATTAGGATGCTGTTTTAATCAAGACTTAAAAACTCAAGGGAACATCTTAACATTTCAGATATAACCTATATGATGGGGCATTTTACTCTACTCTCACCTCTCTATATGTATACACAGATACATTTTTGATCCTAAGAAGAAATTGTATTTATCCTGTTGTCAAAAGAAGACCAAGTACTATTAAATATGTTTGCTTTATATTATATATTGTAACATACCATATCTATGTTAGATGTATTATAATGACATCATATCACATCAGATTACATCATTTTATATTATATTAATTATCCTCACAGGAGACAGGGTGGAATGGGTGATTGCATATGTATATTACGTATATGCATATATTACATATATACACACATTTCTAGTTAGTTATGGTTATATTTGCCTTAATTTTAGATCACATGATGAACGCAACTTCTTCTTAGGACCACAGATTGAGAACCACAGAATACTTTAGATTATCATCTCGTCCAACCCTTTCAATTTTAGGTGAGGAAACCGAGACCTAGAGAGATTATACAGTTCAAGGTCATTTGATTTTAAGTGGTATTACTGGATCTTTTGACTCCAAATCCAGGGTTCTTTTTGGCTACACAGAAGTAATGCCTCAATTTTTCATTTTTGTGACTAAAGAAGGAGAAGGGAAGTGGAAGAAAATGGGTATAAATGTAGCGCCTACTATGAACTAAGCACCGTTCTAAGTACTTAACAAAAGAAAACAAATACTATCTCATCTGACCCCTGCAACAATATGAGTATGGGGTGCAGTAATTCCTGAAAAATGTAATTAATACAAAAGAAATATAGAATTGTATTTAATATATTTGTCAGTGTATTTTAACTTTAAGATATAAAGAAAAGGCATGTCCTATTAAGGGCATTTTGAAATATAACTTGTTCAGGTTCTTTATATCTGCTTTTATTTAATGAAATAACATTTTAACCAGAAAGTGGAAAATACTTGAAAAATTTTTAAATTTTAAAAACTGATTTAACTTTAAAAAATTTAATAGAATCTATATTTCAATATAGGAAATTTAACTAATTTGAAATGCAATATGAATATTCTGTGTGAGTTATAAGAGTAGGGGTAAAGAATATTTTCTATCATTGTCATCTTTTTTTCCAAATTAATGCTCTGAAATGAATTACATCAAAGTTACTTTATCACATAAAGTAACACTGTGTGGAAAGTGGCCACAACATTTAATCTGTGTTATAACTGACTTGGGAGCTGATCAGCACCTTATAAACTCACTTTGGTAGCAAAGTATATGAATGAGTTGTTAATTTTTTTTAAAGGAAGGGAAAAAAAAACTTTGAAGACACATCTGCGTGTTATTCAGAATTTATGCAGTGTGTTTTATTACCGAAATTCAATTAATCCTCTGGGAAATGAAACAATAATATATGATTTTCTCCTGGCAGGCAAAAATAAACCCGATTTAAATAATTTAAGTATTACATTTATTTTAAAGCTCCAATTATTTTCTTTTTTTCTCTCCTTAAAGCTTTTAAGCTAATAATTACTTTTTTAAAGTTTCATTTAGCGATAGCCTTACCTTGTAGTCATTCTGGGGAGCACACCGAATGTTGTGTCAACATCATGTGCCAAGGAGGGGCTGTGTGATATCTGGTGATTTGGGAACAATACTCAAAGACTTTCATTTGCTCATAGAAATGCAAATTTTCTGACCCAGATTATTCAAAATGGCTTTGGGGAGGGTCCTGAATCTATCATGTAATTAGGAAAACCTTCAATCTGGGGTTGTGCCAATAACTGTTAGTTTAGGACATTTTAAAGATTAATGCTACAAGAATGTGGACCCGGGTTGGAGAACACTGTATGCTTTTTTCTTACCAAAGATATGAAGAAGAATAACTATGCAAAAATATAACAATTTTCTTTAAAAAGCAACTCCAATTATTGCCATTCTTTGGTTCTTCAAGTCACTGACACTATATCCAGTTTCAGAGGTGCTATATATATATATATATATATATATATATATATACAGCAATATAGAAATACACTTATGTCTAGATTAGTATCATCCCTGGAGAGGCAGGATGGACTTGAATGTTGATTGCTGAGTTTTCCCTTGATTTGTCTCAGTGCTTAAAAATTCGTAATAAACAGGAAAAAGGTTTACTATTTGTGAGATTAAAAAAAACAAACTCTACCAAGAAAAAAAGAATGCTACTATGTGATGAATTTTCTGAAAAATGTTAGATTTTCCCAACTTCCGAAAAGCTATATAAAAGATTATGACCCAGCTATTCCTATAGATATTTATTGAGGTTGAAGTTAGACTTTTTTTATTGCTTTTATAAAATATCAGAAATAAAATAAGGGAAAGGGATAACATTTAAAAGTTAACTGAAAGAGAAAGGAAAATATGTTTTTCAGTTATGAAAAGCAGTACCAATAATTATTCAATGAATGTGGAAATCAACTCCAGCAGAGAAGTATATGAGATTCCTGCTGATACTGGTCATCTGAGAAATAATGATTTATTGCTGTTCAGGGTATGCTTACTTATGTGGATGCAATTTTCCACTATGGAATCAAAATAAAATAAGTGTTCCAGCTGTTTGTATAGTTTCTTTAAAGAGATGAAGAGAAGAAAATTGAACACTAATGAGTACACTTAGCACAGCTGATTCACTCCATAACTGTGAAGTGTACAATACACAAAAGTTAAAAGAAATGCTACACAGCCAAGTTAGTCTCACCTACACTTATTTTTTAAAAATGAAAGTGATAAAAGATAATCTGGGGAAATAGAAATTTAGAGCAATGGTAGAGACCGATTTTAAGTTTACAGTGAATAAAAACTCCATGCTTTCTTCTGAAAGGTTTATATATACGCATTTTAGATTATTTAAAAACTTAAAAGTCCAAGTCAATGAGAAGCTTATTTGATGCATATCAATCAACTAATCACATTTTTTTTGGTAAACAAGTAAATGTGAAATTGTCAAAAAATTCCCATAAATAGACATTGCATGGGAGAAAGTAGAGCTAAGTCTCAATACGCTTCAATGCAGGGCAGCTGAATGCCTAAAAATGCTTTCCTCTTAAACCTGAAGTGTGTGGAACTAGTCTTTATATCTAAGGCAAAACATATGCGATGTCCTAGGCAGACAAAGTATCAAAATTTATTTTTACATTAGGGTTTAGAGAAGAATTCCAGAACTTTTGCCACCTGAGAAATAATTCGGTATGAGGATAAAAAGTAGACCTTGGAGTTAAGTACATAAAGGATTTATTTTGAATCTACTGTAGGTCAATTTGATCTGACAGTTATGTGGTGCAGTGGATAGAGTGCCCGGTCTGGAGTCAGGAAAAATCTTCGTGAGTTCAACTGTGACCTCAGACATTAGTTGTGTTACCCTGGGCAAGTAACTTAACCCTTTTTGCCTCACTTTTCTCATCTGTAAAATGCGCTGGAGAAGGAAATGGCAAACCACGCTGTTATCTTTGCCAAGAATACCCCAAATGGGGTCAAGAAGAATCAGATATGACTGAAATTGACTGAATATTAACAACATTGGCCCTCCAAGGACAAATGTTTCTTGCTTTATTGGGTGGAAAACAGAAATGTTCATTGATGCTGTCTGTGCATAAGACTACAGATAGAGTTAGCAATTATATAGTACTTTAAGACTTGCAAAATGTTTTGTGTGTGTTAAACCATTTGATACTTGAAATAACCCTGTGAGGTAAGTGATGTCATTATCCTCATTTTATAAAGGAGGAAACTGAAACTTTATAGAAGGAGAAGAATTCAAACAATTTTTTTAAAAATAAGATTCAGTCAAAAAATTACTGAGGGAAGTTAGAAGAGTATGCCATGCGAACAGCAGGATCATTAATTTTAAAATGAAGATAGAAAAACCAATGTTTACTTAAAATAAAGCAGCATTATGGGTTAAGTATTTTAAAAGTGGGAAAAACAGCTATTAAGCTAGCAGTGTGCTCATCAAATTCCAATATCCTTATTTTATAGACTAGGAAACTGAGTCCTAGAAAGTGAAAAATGACTTGTACAAGAAGAGTGAGTCATTGCTGAGACTAAATGCCTCTGTCTTGCCTCTGTATCATGCTATCTCCCTAATATGTATTTTCCCACACTTTCAAGTTGTTTAACCAATTGTATCAATATTTGATAAGCCCTGCTCTTCTCTCTTCCAGTATTCTTTTCTCATTGTCCCTTTGGCTCCACTCACCATTTCTCTCTTTGTCTCCAATGCTTCAAATTCAATATGGTTTTGTGTTAGCTGAGACTTCATAAACCTGTGGGGTTGAAATGCCTTGAAAACCTCTTGATGAGCTCCTAGCAATCCTTCAGCACACAAGCACATTTCCCTCTGGCTTAGTTATATCTCCCATTGTTTGACACTTCTGATCTGATACTCTTGGTAAACTGCATCAATATACCTCTCCAGTGCCTACAAGCTCAATCCCAACAAAAGACAACTGTCTTAGACTTTGTAACTTGCTCACTCTGGGACCTACGTTGTATCTCTCTCCCTCATGTTTCTTTTAAATTCCTCTTGTGGTTCGACGTTCCGTTCTGGCTAAACGATGACTCAAACTTGAGATTTCCTGCCTTGTTCCCCTGAGTTGGGTCTGTGACAGCTCATGTAAATGATAGTTTCTCAGCCTATGTAAATGAATTCTGGTTCCTTAACCAATGAAGTCATATGATAAAAATATTTCCAGATTTCCTTTTAGGTATTGCATTCCCTTTTCTTCTCTATACTTACTCCTTTATCCAAGTGTTCCTACGTTGATTTTCATTAAACAGTAAAATGATATTAATTTGATGATTTTTTTATACTGCCAGGCTAATTAGGATAAGCAATGATTTTGTCATCATATAACATGCCATCACTACAGTGATATATTGGCAATTCTGTGGTCAACACATCAACAAAAATCATAATATTTTAAATACTGCCTTGGTTCAGATTCTGGGATTCATTTTTCTACTGCTATAGTAAAAAAAAATATTTTTCTCTGACTTTAGTTATTTTGTGTAGTCAAAATAAGACCGAATTTAGAGTTAAGAGACCTGAATTTGAATCTCAGCTTTGCTGTTTATCACCTGTGTGACCTTGAACTTAACTTCCTGGGTCTCAGTTTCTTATCTGTAAAATGAAGGGTTATAAGTAGAAGTTCTTAAGGGAGCAGTGCCAAGTGGCCCTCTGAAGTGAACTCCAAACCAGATTAAAATCTAATAAGAAAATGATGAACAAAATAAATAAAAATAAACATAATGTGAATGTGTGGTTTACCAAGTCACTATCCATTAGAATATGAGCTCTTTGAGGGCAGAGACTCACTGACTTTCTTTTAGCTCTTTTTATAATTCCCAAATGCTTAGCACACAGTAGGGGCTTAAAAAATATTAATTGACTGACTGTGCATCCACAGGGATCTGTTTCTATTTGAATGTGCCATTCACTGCTATAAGGTACCTTATTTCATTAAATCTTATGAATGATTCATGTTTCTTCCCATACAATGTCAAATATCTTTATGAAAAATGGAGTGCTCAGGCATTCATCCAGATGTTTTACTAGTACAATGGCAAACATCTGGCTATTTAGAACCATCTGGGCAAAAAAATGATTTGTTCAGGTTTTAATTCAAACAGCTGACATCATGTATACTCATCTGAACCATGAGTTGGCAAAGGAATTATTGCGCTCCTTTGGGAACTGAGTGGTCCAAATCATCTCCTAAATGGCACCATCATAACACCTCCTAAGATTAGTAAGAACTAAATATTGGTTCAGAATTCTAATCATTACAGAGATCTTTTTCAAAGAAACACTAGAATTTAACTTGTGTGTTTTTCATAGAATGACAAAATATAAATTTTAAAAATCTGTCTTATGTTGGTAAGATTTTTGTTTTTTTGAGGTTTGTTTTTTTTTTTCTTTTTTAGCCACATGAGGCCACTTAATAGGCACACAACCTCTTCAGTTATTTTTGCTTCTGATGGCACTTCCAGCAGAGAAAAGCTAAAATTAACAGACAGTAAACTAGACCCCCTGCTGTCCCCAGAGGCCAAAATGCCAGGAATCTCAGAGAAATTCTCCAAAGAATTGCAAATGTTAAAGGCAAAAACTAAAATCAGTGAACAAACCATTGTAAAGAATGGACTATGGAAGGGAAGGCCTGTTTAGATGGGACTTAATAGATGTCTAGAAAACGTTATTTTTTAAACCATTTATATTGAATTAGAATGGACTTTTCTCGAATCACAGAGATTCAACTTGGTTCACTTGTCATGTAAATAAGCATGATTAGTAGCAAGAATACAAATATAAAATACCCCTTGATGGAGAGTCCACCAATTAAATCGATGGTTAATGCTGTTACACTCAGAGGGTCAATAATATGAGCACAGTTTGTAGGGTATTTGCACATAAAATAAGTTTATAACTGAATTCTGTAGGAGTTGGGACATTCACAACCACAAGTAGGAAAGAAAATGAAGATGGAGCTGAACCTACCAGTAAAAAATCATGATCACTCTTTTTAATAACCTGATGTTTCACCCTTATTCCTAGCAGAAGTTGCTTCGATCAAATGTTTTACATTTGGAAAACAATGAAGAGTGTTAAATCCTAAGTGAATTCTCAGGAAGACAGACATAGTATTTGAAGGAATTTCACTATTATTCCTAAATTTTGAAAACAAAACACATTAACATGAAAAATCAGAAAGAGGTACTCTTTCTGCTCATTGCACAGAGATGGGGAGATACTCCCCTTTTTTAGGTGACAGAGTATAGAAAACAATACACTACTAGATATATCAGAAATTTAAAAATAGATATTATAGTCGTTTGGTTTATGACATTGACACTGAAAACCTTCGATAATGATGAATCGACATTTGTTTAGAGAATCAAATGCTGTAAAGGGCTTCCTATATATTATGTCATTTTTATTCTGATGACTGTAAACTAAAAACATTATTATTCCCATTTTACTCGAAATGACTTGACCACAGTCACACAACTAATAAGTATAAAAGCAGAATTTGGACCCAGAGTCCTTCTGATTTTACGTCCAGTATCCTTTCTATCATACCACAATGCTTGTATGCCAGAAAAAATGGTCTCTCTCAATAGCTTTGGCCAAAAAATTCATTGAGTGATGAATCTTTTGCTAGATTGGTCTTTCAAAGTCAGATTCAATCTACCCTTAAAATCTTCCTCCAAGTCTCACTCAAAGACTCTCCAGTTTGGTAGGTACTGCCAGCATAGGCTCTAGTAACATAACTTTCCAGAATTTAGGTTCATCTTCATGAGCAGGCATCAGGGTTGGACTTCTGTGTGTGTGTGTGTGTGTGTGTATACTAATGTATATTTATATGTATATGCAGATTACAGAGTGCACTCAGGTTTTAGTGAGGAAGTTTTAAACAACAGATTATCAGTTAGTATTGGAAAACTGCACTGACTATTTTTTTGGGGGGGCAGCTAAATGGTGCAGTAGATACAGCACTGACCCTGAAATCAGGAGGATCTGAGTTCAAATCTGACCTTAACACTTAATAACTGTGTGACTGTTGGGTAATTCACTTCACCCCAATTGCCTCCCCACCCACCCACCCACCCTGCCAAACAAAAATACTTTTTGGACACTGTATAGTTGAATTTATAATCTATAGTGTATTTTCTAATCAGCTATTCAATTTCAAAATTAAATGTCCAATAAGCAGTGCCTTCAGAGTTTTTCTTGCAAAAAATATTCCTTAGTCTAGTAGAGTTTGCCATTAATTAGGTAGACTTTCCAAAGACACAATTCTCAGAATGATTTTTTTTCTTATAATTTGGACCAGATGGACACTTAGGTATCCCTTCTAGTTCAGAAATTCTGAAAAATAAAAATGTTTTCCTTTAAAGGACAAAAGCAACCCAATATTCAAATTCTGAAACAATATTTCAAATGTTACTCAAGCAATCATTCTTAAGAATTCAGTGACCACAATTCATATATCTAATTGTGTTCATACCCAGAGAAATTTATATCATCATGGGAACATCCAAGTGAACTAAGTGAACTCTCAGGGAGAGGGACATTGATGGGTATTAGCAATTTCATTAATAGATTCCTAGATATATTAAACAAACCAACACAAAAATGAATGTGAAGAATCAGGGAAAGGACTGAATTTTATGTTCATTATCTAGAGCTGTAAGGATCTTTAAGGCCTTTTGGTCCAATCTAATCCATTTAAAAATAAGAAACCTGAGAATTACATAGTTTATATTGCAGCCTGCCCATGGTCACACCAGAACCACCACCAACAGTAGAATCTGAACACAAATCTCTCTGAATCCAGGTCCAACCCACTACTCCTTGTGCTCTTTTAAAAAACTGTTATTCAAAACAAGTCATTCTACTGTTTTAATTTATGATAATGATAATTGTTTTAAAATACTTATCCATAAGGAGACAAAATGATATTGAATTTTTTTCCTATTTATTCTCTTTGGAAGAACAATATTCACTATAATGTATATTTAAAAAGCTAATAAAATTGACAGTACAAAAAAAGCACAGCAACCAAGCAATACAATTAAATATAAAAAAAATTAATTAGCTATTCTGGAAGCTACAGTACAGTGCCAGATGCCAGAACCAGTTGTTGTTGACTAGATTTCTTTTGGAAAAAAATTATAAATTTGAACCCATCCTGACAGAATGATGTTCTAACCACTATTATGCTTCTCACAGGGTTCCAGCTGGGAAATTACTACTAGAACACATCTGTCCATATGTTTTCTCTTTGTTGTTTTTTTCCCCAAGATCTTAAAAGGACAAGCTATTTATGAGACTGGTGGGGCTTTTATTGTGAAGATGATCTTTGAGATAATTATTCATACAAAAACCCTAATGTAGTGCGGTTTTGGTTTTTTTTTAGTGCAGTGTAATATAAATCCTGCAAGACTAAGAGTAAGAAGACGGTTCAATGTCTGGGTCCTTCACTTGTTGGCTGTGTTACCCTGGGTAAGTCACAATCTTTCTGAATGTCTATTTCCTCATCAATAAAATGACTGTAAAAATACCTGCCATCCTTCTGTCACAGTATTATTGAAATGAGGAAAAATGCTTAAACAGCACTTTGGAAACTATGAAATGCTCTCCAAGTGATAGGTCATTATTATCACTGTATTGTTCTTTGGAAACTAATTTCTAGTTAGTTCCCTGCATCCATCTGCTAGAAGATTATGAGGATGGTGGTGGCAGTCAGTCACCAGTAGGATGGAAAGAGATGAAAAATGATGACTAATATGAATATTAAAATAAGATGAATATTAAAAGAGATACCCATACAAGTCATTGTACTGTTTTGAGTGAATTTGCTTATCTTTGCAGATAATTTCTAAAAGATTATTTTTCAATTATAAATCATTGTTCCTAATATGAAAACTAGAAGTTGTTGTGAGATCATTGTGGCATGGGTAGGGGAGGAGCCTTGATGGAGGGGAAGAAGAGGGGAAGAAGAGACTGCTGTCTTGGGAGTCAGGGCATCAGTGCATTCAAATGCTGGATCTATGACCTACTTACTATCTGAGTGACCTCAGGCCAAACACTTCTCTCTGGACTCCAGTTTTCTAATCTGTTAAAAAAAAATAAGTCAGTTGGATTACATGATCTCTCAGTTTCCATTTGGCTATTGATTTATTATCCAATAACATAAAGGGTTCAGTCCCTACCAGGTAGAATAGATTAGGGTACCTGTATGATGTAGACTAAGAAGTAAGAGAATTTCATCTTGTAAAATTCTACTATTTTATAAAATCTGATGTCTATTGCTGTTGGTCCGGCCACAGATTGGCAGGTAGGGTTGACTATTGTCAACATCTATTTTATTTTTCTCCAGAATATTTTTATTCTTTTTACATCATGCTTACTTGATGAGCTAACTGAATCTTTAATCACAGTTAAAGAATTTACTAGTACAGTGCTAAAATATGTAACAAACCACTTTTAGGCTAATAAGTACGCTATTAGAAATGGTGCTTTTACGAGTCACATAGCAAAGTAAAGGCCTGCTGCTTTGTTCAACTTGTGCTGAGAGATCAAGAGGAAAAAACGCTGCCTTGGTAATCAGGCAAGAGAACCATTTAAAACTCTTCTGAGGGACAGGGGACTGAGCAGCACAGTTAAGTCCAGCAACATGTGGGGAAGTGATGACTCTGAATAACTGTTGCAAAAGCTGATGAAAACCAGAGTGATTCAGATTAAAATGTTGACTTTTTTTTAATGGAGAACAATTAGAATTTGAAAGAGACTAGGAGTGTTGTGAGCTCCTGTGGGACTCAGTGTCTAGGATCAGAAGAAACTGAGCCCTCGTGCTAGACTTCATTTGAAGTTTATGAATCTCTGACAGTTACTGGGGGAAAAAAGCAAAGGCATTGGTATCCACGTGAGATATGCTGGTTGGCGCACTGCGGTAATTCCCTCCATGCCCCCTTGAGAAAGAAAGAGTGAGGAAAATGAAGACACAGAACATGTAGGTAGGGACAGAAAGAGGAGGGGAAGGGAAAAAAGGATGCTTATATAACAAGTAAAAAGGAGAAGTGCAATGAGGAAAAACAAAAAAAAAGGAGTGCGACGTATAAAAAGTGGAACAGTCACAAGTGAATTAGCATAATCGTAAACATTGAACAGCATTTTCAATAAAACATTCAATAAGACGGACCATGAAAAAGCCAAAACAAACCAAAATAGGAGGAAGCCCCTGAAATAATGTTATACCCATACTACAACAGTTATAACTTGTAATCACAATTGTAAGTTGTAAAGGGAGATGAAAAAATGGAAGCACCAGATAACAAAAGCCACTGAAGGTCAGAAGGTAATTTTGCTTACTTTAACTATACAGATTACTAAGAACTGACATTATTGTGACAGTCTGGTTAAGTGCTGCAGAATATCATCTGCAAATGAACTGGTTAAGTGTTACATTCTTTTACCCACAAACTATAGTGCCACTGACCCACAATGCATTTCTCTAGTTCATTAGACTTAAAAACAAATGCAAAAATAGCAATCTCTTTTTACTGACCAGAGCTTTCTCTTCAACAACCCTATTTGTTTCTCTAACTGTCATAATATAGTTTGTTGCTGTCCTTGTGTGCTAGAGGCAGTTAAGTGATAATCAGTGCAAATGTATAGATATTAAAATAATTATGCTTAATTTTTTCATACATATAAAAATATTCTTCAAACTAAGGAGTAGGTACTGTAACAGAAAACATAAAATACCTATAATTCATTGGCAATATGAAATCACATTTTGGATAATCTTCTAATTTTTATATTTTTATTAGCAAATATTTATGAAATTTCTGACATCATAACAAAACAGCTTAATCTAGTCAGTAAGAGATTAAGTTCATGCTTTGTTGGGGGAATTTTAGAAATAATACTCCCATTATAAAAAAAAAAAACAGAACAATTCCTAGTACAAGTATTACAAGTAAACAAGAAGTCTATTTTCAGTAATTTTTGATGAGGTAACATACTCACAAAATACAGAAGTCAATATTCCTAGCTGTTCCAAGAATATTTCTCACATAAACAGAACACAAGTTTCACATAAACAAAACATGGCTTTCACATAAACAAACTGAGAAAGGCTTTCATCATTCTTGAAGAACATTAAGTGCCTTTTAACGAGTTCATATAACTGTACTTTAATTGTACAGTCAGGTGAAACACTCTTGACTGCATCCTATTACATCCCAACTGCCTGGAGAGAATGCCAGTAATAACAATCTAAAAGACAAAGAAGAGCAATCAACAGCTTTTCACGGAACTACAATAGCATCATCCCATCTAACAAAGGATAAAGAAAAAAAAAGAATCCAAAGTAGCCAGTCAGTAGATCCATGACCTAAACTTCATAGACAAACTGGCATGATAGGTTTCCTTAGGTGAGTCCTTATGAAGCTAGATTGCAAACATCAATTTTCTACTTGGCCTAAAAAAACTAAACAAACCCCCAAACTTAGTAGATGCATTAGTCATTGCTGAAAAATGAAGGTATTTCTTCTGATGGTGGGCTAGGAATCAAATTTTAAGCCTAATAAATGATATTTTCAAGCTCACTTTGTACAGCAAAAGAAAAAAAAAAACCCATGGAATGTGGCCTGTTTTCAAATCAAAATACCTTAAGTAGTGTTTTCAACATTTTCAATGGTCTCCACTGGAGGAAGTGAGGTTTTGAGGAGGGAAGAATTTTGATCTTTCACATGAGAATCATATAAAAATTACTTAGTAGTTTCTAAACATTTAAGACGAATCTTACAGTGGAAGTAGGACCAAAATGCTCTTGTATCCAAACAAATGATGAGCATACACAGGGTTTGCTCCCTTCCTCCAGTCTCTAAGATGGTGCTGGATGTCATTTCTCATAGTGCATATTAATGGGAAATGGGTCAAACACCAAAGAGAGCACATGTTTATGGGCAGTTTTCAAAATCAGAATGACTTAGTTCATAATATTTCAAGATAGCATATTTTAACTCCGAGCACATCAATCCCTCAATGTCGGTTTTTCTAATTTGCATAAGCATCATAATTGACAGCTTGTTAACAGCTCATTAGGAACACTAAAAACCGCCTGATAAACAACAACCCCCAAACAACAGTGGACAAAGTGTCTAGTCATGAATTATATCCGTCTCAAAAATCAACCCAATTTACAAGAGACAGGTCAAAAAGCAATGTGGCCAATCAATACACTCAAAAATACAGTCTCAAACACAAAAGCATAAAATGGACATTAAAATCTGACTCTCAGTCATGCCTTCTGTCAGCTACCTTTCCTGAGTAAATGTGCTCATATGATAACTCTTCAATTGCTCTAAGAATTTTAAATGAAAATAAGAATGTTTATAAGGCGGTATAATATACTTCCAAATAACATAAAGGATTCAAAAACTGTGAGAAAAGAAAAATAATAGTGGACAGTAACTTTTTACTACTTGACCATTCCTAAGTAAAATCCAACCTATATACAGGTTTTTGTTTTGTTCTGTTTTAATGGTTGGAAATGGAAAACTTTGAAATACTCTATATAAGAGCTGATATAGCTAGCATGACAGAGAAGGGAAACAAAATCTATTTGTGTTTCCTGGTAAGGGTATGTAGTGCTACTGGATGTAGTCCTTACTTATCTTTGGATGAAAGCCTTATTATAAGCTCATTTCAGTTGAACAAATCTCTCTGGACTCCCTGCTGAGCAGGGCCTTTAAACTTTAAAGTAGAGAGGCATTCATTTTCCTTGCCTGACAGTGAACACCTTACTACACAAGCCTTAGGATTCACATGGAAGCATTTAGATCTTCAGGGGTAGAACACATTAAGCCATTTAATGGCTCCATTTTGCATTTTTCTTCTGCAAATGGACATCAAACGCCTCATTTCCACAGGTAGTATGGACTTTTCCTTTTCTCACACTCTAGATAAAGTGTAGTTGTCTCATTATGAAGAGAATTGATTAAAATGTTAGTTTATCTTCCCCATCAGACAGTTCTGTCAGGTTAAAGAATCCCCATTGGGAAATAGAAGATGTGAACCAGGCTTTGCGGGGGGGGGGGGGGGGGGGGGAGGGGGGGTTTAGATGGGATATTCACTAGTCATCAAATGTGTGGAATTTGTTAATGTGAGTTCTGAAAGCAGCTTTAAAATTCTGTGATTTCATTTAATTCATTCATGCTGGGGATGTTGTGCTAGCTGGAAGGGTTACAGAGACATTGCAAACAACAAGAACAAAAACCCCAAACCATATCTGCCTTCCAAGACCTTACCTACTGGTTATAAAGGTCTCCTTCACACTACCTTGGAGGCTAAAACCACCTTAGTGCTCACGAAATATAAGTGGAAGCAAGGAAGAATGTATACATGAGATTTACCGTGACCAATGCTCTGAAATAAAAAATGGAGCACACCAGCTGGAATGGTGTTCCAGAATGCAGTCCACAAGTTTCTGTCATACTACATGGTATAACAATGGAACATCAGGTTTCCTTGATGTATTCTTTGATACTGATTAGAAAAAAAACCCATAGAAAAATGTATCTTACATATTTTACTTTAAAAATAGGTTATTTTATTTATATCTATGATATTTGAGGATATTAGAGTAAAACTATCCTGCTATCCTACCTCAAAATTGTGAATGCAAAATGGATCCCCCCGAAATGAGGGCAAACTATTAAAAAGATGGTATTAAGTAAAGGATGTTAATAAAATACAAACTCATGGTAAACATCTTTGCAAGTTAAACTTACATATTTTATATATGCATATATACATTGCATATATATGCATATACACACTCTAGAGCTGCAATCCAAAGGGCTTATCTTTAAGGGCCCCAAACTTATAGATGAAATCTTGAGTTCTTTTTTGCAGCATAATCAGTCAGTGAAAAAAAGAATTTATTAAGTAATTGCTCTGTGTTGCACACTTTGCTACGCCCTGAGAATAAAAAGGGTCGGGGGGAACCAGTCCCTGACATCAAGGAACTCCTAATAGGGGAGACAAAACATTAAAACTACATAAATCAAATATAAATGTAGAATAGATTGGAGGTAATTTAAGAAGGGAAGGCACTAGCAACTAGGTGGAAGGGGAAGGGTGGATTGTAAGCTGAGTCCTGAAGGAAGTCAGGAGTTCTAAGAACTGTAGGTGAAGATGGATAGAGTTCCAGGCAGGGGGGTGAGTGAGCCCAGCAAGGAAGCTAGGGATGGACTGTGGTGTGTGAACAAGTAGACCAGTGAATCTGGATTGGAGAATAAGTAGAGTTAATTACTTCAGTAATTAAAGCTCTTTATATGCAGTCCAAGATAAATCTACTGTCCTCTGAATTCTGTACTATAATGAATAGGATCACTATAGGCAAACAGTAAGCACCTGTTTGACTGACTGATAACCAGAATGCTGTCAAGATGTCCCAGGGTTTTGATGTATGGGAAGACTATCATGGGAGACAATTATAAGACTCTTCCCTAAAACGTCCCTTAGTATCCCTGGCAGAGACACAACACCATGAAAACAAAACAGGAACTAAGAAAGCTTTTTTCCCCTAGCAATTTTATTTATCTAAAATTTTTCTTCTTATATTCAAATATTCTTATATTCATTTCTTTCCTCCCCATCACAAGAGCTAAACATAATACAATGGAAAGGGCATCTGACCTGGAGTCAGAGGTTATGGTTGAAATCCCTATTCTACCACTTAATATCTGTGTCACCCCAGGCCAGGCATTCAACTTCTCTGGGCCTCAGTTTCTCTATTTGCAAAATGGAGAGGTTAGATTGGTCAATTACTAAGGTCAATTTTCATCTCTGAACCTTTTTTCTACTATTCTTTTCTGCTTAGATATGTCTTGTCTGTACTTCGAAGCAGAGATCAATTTCTCTGTTCTCTCTCCATGATTTTGCATTTATCAATGATATTTCTTTCTTTTCTGAGCTCTTAAAGTCCTTATGATCAATTATACTATTTGACATTTAACATATGCCTGTTTTTTATTTTTTTTTTTAAATTTCTGTTTATCTCTTGTTTACTCAACTAGGATGTCAATCCCTTGAGCTAGGGACCACATTTGATACCTTGATGTCTTCAGTGTTTAATATAGTGCCTGCATACAGTAGTATCAGGATTTGCTTAATAATGATGAGATAATGAAATCTAATACAACTAGAATGGTTTAACTGGGACCTCAAGTGCGTCTGCGGCCATGGTCATTATCTGCCTGTTTCAGTCATTTTTACCAAGTCTAGGTGTCTAAATTCAGAGTAAGATGAGGACCGGGCAATGATTCACTTAACTTAGGGACATCCGGGGAAATTCAAGAAGCATTTGTAACGTGCCTGCTCCATGGGAGGCACTGGGACAAAGGCTAAAGACTGGGGATACAAAGACAAAGGAATAAAAGAGTTTTTGCCCTCAAAGAGATTATCTTTTACTATGAGGTGAGGTGGAGATGGTAATTAGACCTATGAAGAGAAGTAAATAAAAAATTTATATCAAGTAAATTTAAAGTGATTCACATATAATCAAATAGGATTATTCAGCCTTCTAATAGGTTTTTAAAATAGTTATCTAATGTGTCCAACAAAATTGCTCATATTCACTACATCACCAGGAAATCTTTATTTTTTGGGTGGAGATTGTCATTTAGTTTCACAACTAATTCTAAAATTTAAGAGTAAATTTGTGAATTATGGACTCTTAAAAATAGAACAATTGGAAAACTTGGATATATATCAGGATATCTCTATCTTTATCTGAATGTCTATCTCTATTTTTGGACAACTAGATGGCACCCTGGATATACTGATGGGCCTGGAGTCATGGAGATGCATCTTCATGAGTTCAAATCTGGCCTCAGACACTAGCTATGTGACCCTAGGCAAGTTATTTATATAGGGTTTGCCTCAGTTGCTCATCTATAAAATCAGCTGGAGAAGGAAATGGCAAACCACTTCAATATTTTTGCCAAGAAAACCCCAAATAGGGTCACAAAGAGTCAGATACCACTGAAATGACTGAACAACAAAATCTGAAGGCTTGAATTTCATTGTTATAGGGAACACTCACTGGGAGAACTATGAATACAGATTTGCTATCTGGAGCTACAAACATAAATGAAGGTATGAATGGATATTCTTTCCTTTTATTTTAAGAAAGCACTTGGAGAACTATAATAGGTAAGAGCTGGAGATGACCCTAGAGATCAGTCCAACCTACTTTTATAAATCAAGAAATTGAGGTGCAGGGATCATGAGATAGTAGGGAAACCAGTGCATTTGGAGTCAGGGGATCAGGATTCAGACTGCAGCTCTGCTACTTACTAACTGAACTTGGGAAAGTCACTTTGCTTTCTTGGACCTCAGTTTCCTCATTTGTGAAATGAACAAGTCAGACAAATGATCCCTAAGGCTCCTTTCAGCTCTAACTTAATGATCCTGTCATTATTACCTTCTCAGCTGACTTTCTCTGGCTTGGCACTGCCACTTTTAGAGTGTTGGACCCCTAACTAAGCACAGTCCTCTAAATGTGGCCTGAGTAGCATAAAATCCAGAGGAAATGACTTGCGCCAATCTCCAAC
Organism: Bettongia penicillata ogilbyi; assembly: GCA_023548195.1. Classification (NCBI taxonomy): domain Eukaryota; kingdom Metazoa; phylum Chordata; class Mammalia; order Diprotodontia; family Potoroidae; genus Bettongia; species Bettongia penicillata. The sequence goes on from JAJHZJ010000090.1 coordinate 13,606,558, forward strand.
CCACCTCTCTTTGTTCTGTACCTGAGTCTTCTATCAGTTCAAATGAATACCATATTAGCTTTAAAAAAAGGCACACCACATTTTTTATTAGTACTGAGCTAGCATTCAACAAAAATTCCCATCATTTAAAAATAAGCTGCAGCATTCCCCAAACTCTCTCATCTAATATTGGTGCAGCTGAATATTTCCCCTAGAGACAACATGGTGGAATAGAAAGATCACTGGATTTATAGTTAGAACACAGAGTCTGAGTCTGTATTCTTACTAGAAGACGGAAATGCATAAGTCACTTAAACTGGGAGCCTCAATTTCTTTATCTGTAAAGAAAGATTAACAAAACTTTTGCTATCTAACTCATAGGAATGAAAGATATTGGGTAACCATAGGTTATTGTAATTTTAAAAAATCAAGTGACATTTAACTTATCACTATTATATTTTATCTTAATTTAAATACAACACTCCAACCTATTAACAGATTTTTGAATTTTTATTTGGTCATTCAGTAGATTGGTTATCTTTTCTAACTTGGTATCTACTGTTAATTAACTGTATCTCCTGAATCTTCATACAAATGATTGATAAGACTGCCAAACAGAAGAAAGCAAAAGACAGAAGTTATGACATATCCCTAATGACATTTTTTCTAGCTGATAGTGACTCACAGAAGACTTAGTAGCATAATGTTTAGAGTACTGGATTTGGACTCAAGTTCAAATCCTATTTCAGGCACTTACTACCTGTGTGACCCTGTACAAGGCATTTCCCTCTCTCCATCTCAGTTTCCTCATCTATAAAATGAAGATAATAATAGCACCTATCTTAAAAGATTGTTGTGAGGTATGAGATAAATGTACTTTACAAACACTAAAGTGATAAACAATGTGTTGTCATTGTCATTATTTAATATAGCTGTTCAACCAACCCTAAATCCATCTAATTGAACCCAGTCCATACTTCTCTATCTAGTCTACAAAAACATCATCAAAAACTTCCTCCAATAATTTGATGAAACTTTATGTTTACTTTATGTTTATATTTCCTTAATCCATCAATGTAAAAACCCTATTAAAACATTCAATGCATTTAGAGATGGATGGGATTCAAGAGGCAATCCTCACTTTTCAATGAGTGAACTGAGATGCAGAAAAGTTGCTCCAGGTGGAATGGGCTCTCAAGATGTCATTGCTTCATTTCAAAATATCTTAAACCATCAAATTTAGGAGCATAAAAATAATCTAAATTATTTGGGTTTTGGTTAAAGAAGCTACTATTCTCATTGGTCAGTTTGTTTTCAAAATCACTTCCTAATTTGTCTCTGGTAAATGAGCAGTGAAAGATATTGTTAATTTTTTTCTCTGCATCACTTTTATCTATTAGTGTGAACCAGCATAGGATGCTGAGTGTTAAGAACGTTCTCTTATTTGGTAGTCATCTTAGTGTGTAGTCTCATAAACTGCAGTCTCACAGAGTTCTAGCCAGAAATCCGATGAATTTCACAAGACCTGTTCCTTGGGACATGTATATGACTACTAGTAATGATGGCACCCTTGCTTCAAAACCTTCCATTTAAAAATCCATTTTAGAGTCTGTGGGAGATCACAGCACCTTTTCTGTGATCCATAAATTAGAGATGACCACAACTTCAGGTTCTTCTGTTGGACACAATTCATTCAGGTCTAGAAATACATGAAAACATTTAAAGCAGCTGAGTACATGGTTTTGTCTATTCTGGGCACTCTTTCTCATTAGAAAAGTTGATTATTTCTGCTTATTTCTTTCTCAGCTCTTAATATTATTCCATTTTATTGGAGAAGGGGGAATCTATATATATATATATATTTTCACTCCAAAATTCCTTATTATTTTTGAAAAAGTTTCAGCTCAGTCCTGGATAGGCCCTTTTCACAGTTGTACGACTGATTTCTGATCCTTTTCTACCTTCAGTATTGATTTGTTTTCTCTTTTCTCACTGGTGTTCTTTCTACAGAAAAATCTCATTTTAAAACTTCTTGGATTAACAAAAAAAATAAATTAAATTAAAAAAAAAAAAGAAAAACAAGTTCTTGTAGTACCACATTGGTCACTCCCCCTTTTCTTCCTCGTTGGGATAATTGAGATTATATAATTGAGAAATTCTTTTCTGAATAAAAATGAGTAAGATAAAAAAATCTAAAAAATTATAATATTAAACCACCATCTTTTGACTTTTTTATGTGTGAATTCTGGGCAGAAACCTGATCCAAGAAAATAAGAAAGGTCAAATGAAAAGGATCTGTTTATCTAAATCATGGGGATCTGTTCACATATACTTGGTATTATGTTAAACCAGTAGGTTTTCATAGGACAATAAATTTTCTTTATCAGCTACAAATTATAAACTGAGCACTATTAAAAATCATCTCTACAATATATGTGTCCTGAGCTATAAATAACAGTAAAATGTTATATTATTTCTGCCTTTTGTAGAACTTTGTGTTCTAAGTTGGTATTTTTCCAAGTGTCACAATGGAGAAGATACCAGTTGTTCATGTTGTGTTACTCTGAGAATTAAAATGAAAATTAACACAATGGAAATTCTATCTTTAAATAGTGCCAGAGTCCATCACGTGGTCAAAAACATTTACCCAGAAACTATCGGATATAGAGCACTGAAGTAAGCAGCATACAGAAATAGAAAATGATTAGGCATGGCTGCCTCTTTAAAAAAGGAAGCACACAGTTCAGAGACATGACACACACATAAAACAACTGGGAAGCACATTACTAAGCACAAATTAACATCGTTTAAAATACATAGCTAAGTACTCAAGGGGTGACAAGTGGATGATGAGGTCAATCACCCAACGTTTATCAAGGAGATGATGAGCCTGTCCTGCCAGAGAGAAAGTGTGCCTGGAATAAAAGAAGGAACAAATGGCCTGTGAAAAGGTAGAGTAAGCACATCGTGGGGTGGTGAAGAGGAGAGAAGTGGAGACAGCAAGCAGATTCATTTTATTGATGTAAGGGATCTATGCAGAGAAAACAAAGAGAAATTAGACTGGTCATGTGAGAAGTGATGAGATACAAAACTGATGATGTTTAACCTGGCATCCATGTACAGAATGAAGGGGAGTGGGTAGCTGGGAAGCAGGCAGACCAACTCAGAGAACATTATAATAATTAGTTAGAAGGTGATGAAACCATGGATTACAATGGTGACTGTGGAAAGGAAAAGAAAAGGGAGAGACACTGAGAGCCAAGCATCAAGAAAAGTTGGTGATGGATCGGATACAGTCACAAATAAGGAAAAAAAAATACAAGTGTTCTACAGGCTTGAGGAAACTGCAAGGATCTTTGTGAGACTGACAGCAATAAAAAAACTGGTAACTATACAGATTCCTATTATCATTACTATAAGTGGAGTGCTTTGAGCTTCCATGTTTAGCCCTGTGCTTTTGAAAAATTTTATTGGTGACGTGGATGAAGGTATAGATGAAATACTTAGCAAATCAGCAGACAGGAAGCTGGAAGGGATAGCTAACATAGTTGATGACAATCAGTGTCTCCAATAGATCTCCAGAAATGAAAACAAGGATGAATCTAGTAAGGAGAAACTGAAAAAGTACAAAGTCTTATACCTGGGTTCAAAAAATCAATTGCAAAAGCATGGGATGGGTGAATATAGTTAGATAATGGTAATCTCTCTCTCTCTCTCTCTCTCTCTCTCTCTCTCTCTCTCTCTCTCTCTCTCTCTCTCTCTCTTTCTCACACTCACACACACACACACAGATGTGGGAATTTCAAAGGACAAATTCAATATATGAATGCAGAGAGCAACTGGTCAGCCAACAAAGCTAATTTGAGCTTAGGCTGTTGTGAGAAGCAGCAAATCCAGAAGAAGGTGATAACCCTGTACTGGTCCAACAACATCTGCTGTTCTACATATGGTGCTAAATTGTGGGTGCTCCATTTTAGGAATGACAGTGACAAGTTGGAACAGGTTCAAAGGAAGGCAATAAGGCCAGTGAAGCAATTTTAAAAGAGGATTAGTTGAAGGAACCAGGGGTGTTCAGCTATAAGAGAATTAGAGGAAACTCAAGAGATGTCTTTGTGATGTAAAGGTGAAAGTTGAAGAAAGGAAAACTATGGTTCAAGATAAAGAAAATTTTCTTAATATTAAGAACCATGCAAAAATGGAATATGCTATAACCAGACTTTAGGCAGAGACTTTAGGTGTAAAGGAAATATAATAATACTAGCTCACATTTATGCAGTCCTTTAAGATTTGTAAGGCATTTTAAATGTTATCTCATGTCATTCTCACAATGACCCTGAGAGGTATGTATTATTTTTATAGTTGAGGAAACTGAGGCACATAGAGATTAAGTGATTTGTCCAGGGTTTTTGTTGTTTAATCATTTCAGTTATGTCTCATTCTTTGTGACCCCATGTGGGGTTTTCTTGGCAAAAAGACTGGAGTGGTTTGCCATTTTATTCTCCAGGTTATTTTTACAGATGATGCAACTGAGGCAAACAGGATGAAATGACTTGCCCAGGGGTCACACAGCAAGTTAAGTGTCTAAGGCTAGGAAGATGAATCTTCATGACTTCAAGCCAGGTGCACCACCTACTGTGCCACCCAGCTGGACCCTCTACCCTGGATTACACAGTTACAAAGGTATATCAGAGTATGTGTGAATTCAGGTCTTCCTAACTTCACATCCAATGCTGAGTTCACCTTGCTATTTAGGAGCCTCAGGTAGAAGGTAAATGAAAACTTATTTTTCATTTTATAGAGGGGACAGATGTTCATGCATGGGTGAAACTAGAAGATCTCTAATCCTCCCGGTTTTTGTTCTGTGATTGTGAATTCGAAATTCAACACACATTTATTAAGGCCCCACTGAATGCAAAACTTTGAGCTAGGATATGATACAAAGTTTAGTAGGTAAGACATGACTCCTGCCCTTACAGACCTTGCAGTCTCATGCACAAAAGCACACACAAATCCAACACACAAACATAATACGTGATAGAGCATATGGAACAGATGAACAAAATGCTATATGGGTTAAGAAAAGGGAGGAGGAAGAGAGGAAATGGGTAAAGAATGCGGTGGATATAGAGAACCTTTCCTGGGAGAGGCAGCATTTATCTAAGTCTTTAAAAGAAGGATGGCAATTTAACAGGTATAGTGAGATGGAAGCAGAGGGGTGGACTCAATTGAAAATATCCCCAGAAAAATTTATATTCAATACAAAACACATTTTTACTAAGTTCAAAACTAGAAAGAACAAAACCTTAGAGCAAATGGAGAAAATTAAATCCTAGGAATGACTAAAAATCTACTTTGAAATTTTGTTTTTTGGGGAAAAAAAGCTGATGATCCAAACCTCTACTCATGATATAATCACATTTCTACTTGAGAAATATGTTTCTCATGCAAATACTAAATTGAAAGGCTTGTTTCAACATAATCTTTGCCTACACTAGCATCCAAAAATACTTCTGTGATACAATGGACATTTTAACATCCGAGCATCAATACACATACAACAGGGGGGTGATTCTCCCACAACTGGAGCACAGAGACAACTTCACAGTTGTGCACATTTTGGTACTCATCATAAATTTGGCCTAATGGGGTGCTCTGCCACCTCTTATGTGGCAACTACTGGCCTCACAAGCCTTTTAGAGGAATCTGATGCTCATATGTCTTGTAAATAGTTGGTGAGAGGTAAGGCAAGGCTATATTTTAAGTTACTTAAAAACTATTTGCAATTAGGACACCAAAATGTATCGGAATGCACACAACCACAGTGCCATTTGCAGGCCTGCTGCATATGCGTTGCATGTATCAGGATTTACAGTGTTCCATAACCAAGGAAATTGTGATACAAGATTGCATTTACTTTTATCTTACCCAAAGTAACATTATCTTCTGTAACCATAAAGAAACTGCACTATCATATAAATCTATTTAAAGGAATTGGCACTGCTACAATAAAGGCATCCACACTGTGGCTTATTCCCTGCAAATCACCCAAATGTTAGTAGCTAAGGAAAGAGACTTTTGATTTCTTTCTGTATTGGCACAGTAAGCCCCTTCTTGCTCTGTACACACATATCCCTCAACTTCTGTCAAAAGCAAGAACAAATTTCCTAACCAAAATTGAAAAGTCCTTGGCTTTTCAAATGACTATAAATTGCATGGCTAAGTGCATATGGCCACAGGGCTGTCACAGTTACTCTTCTTGACAATTTATCATACCATACTAATTCTATAATATCATTACTGCGTCTCTTCTCACTGTACTGATCCAGCCAGTTAATTTAATCAACTAATAATAGATTCAGAAATGGATGCAAGGGGCCCTAGCACTTCAAATTATATTACTAGAGATGCACAGCAGTGAAAGCGGTACATTCCTTACTTGCCGTTAAATGTAACCTCCAAAAGTTAGGTCTTCCTAGAGTTTGCCGAGAGAGCCATACATGCTTGTCTCCTAGAATGTGGTATAAATTAAAAATACCATTCTTTACTTTTTTAAAAAAAAAATCAAAATAATTCAGAATTTATCACGTGTTCAACATCCTCATACTTAGAGTATACTTTCTGTCCTTAAACAAAATGTTAATTTTTGCTATTTGTAAGTTCATCATTTCTCTGATGTCATGGTCTTCTTTGAAAAGGAAGGACAGAAGTTCTACTATTGAAAATGCTGCTATATACAATAGAAAAGAATCAAGATCTCAAAAGTTGGTAGTGGAAATCAGTTGTATGATTAACTGCAAAGTGAGCCATTCAAGGATGGACAATTAATTTTATTAAATTTTAATCTTCTCTGCAAATGTCAATGATAATTAGAAAACATTATTCTTTAACATCTTAGTCCATCTTGCATGTCACGAAGAGTAATATATTAAATTAATACAAAGAAAAAATGGTAATCCCAAAGCCTAATGATGAGGAAAAAAACAAGTGAAATAAAAGGCCAGAAAATTAAAATAAACATTGTTTACTGAAGCATATAGTATAATCTTGAAAAATACTGCTCCTGTTCCTTAAAAATTTCTTTACTTAAAGGAAAAGCATGATTTCCTTAGGTCAAAAACTTATTGTAAGCCTCTTCTACTTTAGAATAGATTATAAAAACAAAATGAGAAGCTCTTGGGATTATGGTTAACTTTGGATCCCAGTTTTCTGAGATATATTATATGTTGTGCCTGAGCTCATATCTGACCCCAGACACTTACCAGCACTGTGACTCTGGATCATCCACTTAACCTATGTCTCTCTCAGTTTCCTTGGCTGTAACAATAAAGATAATAACGTCTACCTCCCAGCATTGTTGTGAGGATAAAAGAAGACACTACTTGTAAAGAGTTTAACACAGTCCATGGCACATAAATGCTTGTTTCTTTCTTTCATTTCTATGGGCATATGGACATACATGTGCACATGCTTATTTCTACTCCCAGCAAGTACTGGGGAAAATGAGATGGTATGGTGTGGTATAGTGGAAAGATCACTGGACTTGGTGTTAGGAGAAACATGGGTAGCAGCTATATGATTCTGGGGAAATCTCAGTGTTTCTGAGCCTCAGCTACCTTATCTAAAAAACAGTATATTAAGACATGTAGTACCTACTTCATAGAGTTGCTGCGAAGAAAACGTTTTGTAAGCCTGAAGGTGTTATAGAAATGCAGAATGAGTTGAAGTATACACTTGCAAAATGTGTGTTAGTCCTTCGTTGCTGAAGAAGACTATGCCATCAGAGAAATAATGACATGACTTGCCCTTGACTTTGTTTTGAGCGAGGGAGGGCTGTGCAGGTCACCAGCCTCACTTCTCCTCCAAAGCCATCTGAATTCAGTGACCAGATATTCCTCAGGATGACTGGAGATGACCCAGGATGAGGCCATTGGGGTTAAATGACTTGCCCAAGGTCACACAGCTAGTGAATGTCAAGTGTCTGAGATGAGATTTGAACTCAGGTCCTCCCGACTCCTGCACTGGTGCTCTATCCACTGCACCACCGAGCTGCCCTCACTTGCAAAATATTATTGCTACAGAGAACAGGTAGGCCCTGCGCTGACTTTGGAGCTGGGTGGTTTGGGTTTTACTACTAGCTATGCCCTTGTATTACTTGGATGAGCCTAACACATCCTTTCTCCTCTCCAGGGTGCTTGCTTATGTGTAAAATGAGGGTGATACACTTGAGAAAATCCATACCAGTTTAAAAATCCTATGACACTTACAAAGTAGTTTAGTATTATAAATACCTTCACTGGAGAATCTTCCTGACTTTTCCCCCCTATTATAGACAATGACACTGTTAAAGGACTACTAGCAGCTTTTAGATCAACAAGGAAACTTAAAAATCATCTAGTTGAAACTCGAATATCATATGGATGAGGGAACTGAGGACCAGACATAAGAGCTGTTCACAATCCCAAATAACAACTGACATTTAATAGGGAGCTTTAATTTGTATAAAATACTTTCCTCGGCAAAACTCTCTATGGTAGGAAATGTAACTATTGTTTTCTCCATTTTGCTGCTGATATTGTTCAGTCATAGCCAATTCTTCGTGACTCCATTTGGGATTTTCTCGACAAAAATACTGGAATGGTGTGCCCTTTCTTTCTCCAGCTCATTGGCAGATCAGGAACTGAGGCAAATAGGCTTAAGTGACTTGTGCAGGGTCACACAGCTAGTTAAAGTCATGGAGGGTCCTTGATTTCAAGTCCAGTGCTTTATACACTGTACCACCTGGCTGCCCCTATTTACTTATTTAGTTGAGAAAAACAGATGAGTAAAATGAAATTCTGTGAGGTTCTGTATCTTGCCCATCATTACCCAGATCTTCAGCATCTCAGAGATCAAACACACATCTCCAATTTTCAAGTTTCCCACTCTTTCCATGATGCTATTCTGTGTCTCATTAACTGTAAGATACTTAAGACATGCTATTGTATTAAGCCTCCTTGTCGTAGAATAAACTCCATTCATTCTTGGAGCTCTGCCTTTAAGATCCTTTCCAACTCTGTTATCTATAATTGTAGGATCCTTCTACTCTGTGAGGGATTGGTTGGGTAAACTTGCAGTTTAATTGATGTAAGGAAGTTCTATTGAAGAAACTCACTCAGAAGCAAGAGTTCTTCAACCAGCATCTGGGAACTCTTGAAATTTTGTTTCGTCTTCACATTTTGATGACCATTTCAATGCAATTTGTTTCACTGCAATTCTATATATTATGTACATTTAAAAACATTATTCTAAGAAGTGGTACACAGGCTTTATCAGATTGCCACAAGGGGTCAAGGACACAAAGAAGTTTTAAAATCTCCAGTAAAGGAAATCCCACTGAGGAAATTCTCTGCACCAGTGCAAATTGCCAACTGTTTAGTGGCTTATAGTTAGAGTTGCCTGGAACATTAAGAGATTAAGTGACTTGTCCAGGGTTACACACCCAGTATGTGTCAAAGTTGAAATTTAAACCCAATTTTTGTGCTTCTACTCTAGCTTTCTAACCACTATTCCATGCTGCCTCTCTTCTCCTTAACTTTCAGAAAAAAAAAGTATATAAACCAATAACAAACAAACCAAAAACTTGAAACACTGTATCCCTGTGACAACTGAGATAATCTAAATTCTGGTGGTTCTTCCAGCCTCAAGTCTCTCCTCATTCCAATCCAGTCTTCATGCAGCCACTAGCGTGACTTTCCTAAAATGCCGTGTGATAATGTCATACATACCACCCCCCAGCTACTCAATAAATTACAGTGCCTTCCTATTGCTTCCAGGTAAGAAAAAACAAGATGCACTCTTGGTCATTCAAAGTCCTTCGTAACCTAGTCTCCTCTTTTTTTCCCATTCTACATAGACCTTACTCCCTAAAACAAACTCTTTGATCAAGTGACACTGGCCTTCTGACTATTCCACAAACAAGAAATTGCATCTCTCAGGTCCTCAGGCATTCTCTCTGGCTATGCCCTATGCCTGGAATGCTCTCCCTCCTCCTCTCCAATAACTGAACTGCCTAGCTTCTTTTGTTGTTGCTCAATAATTTCAGTCATATCAGACTCTTTATGACCCTATTTGGAGTTTTCTGGGAAAAGGTACTGGAGGGGTTTGCCATTTCCTTCTCCAGATCATTTTTCAGATGATGAAACTAAGGTAAACTGGATTTAGTGATTTGCCCTGGGTAACACAGCTAATATGTGTCTAAGGCCAGATGTGAACCCCACCGCCCAAGTCTTCTTGGCTCTAGGTCAGCACTCTATCCACAGCACCACGTAGCTACCCTAACTTCCTCTAAGAGCCAATTCACATTCCACCTCCTGCAGGAAGCCTTCCACAACTCCTCTTATAATCCAGTGCTTTTCCTCTGTTAATTATTTCCTATTCATCTTGTATAAAACTTGCTTTGTATATATCTGTTTGCATGTTGTCTCTCTCATTAGATTATAAGCTTTTTGAGAGTCGGGACTTTTACCTCTATTTGTATTCCCAGGGCTTAGCACAATGCTTAGAACATAGCAGGTGCTAAATAAATGGTTATCAAATTGAACTGCAGTACTATTTTGAAGGTAGTAAAGGGCTGTATAAACAATGTTTTACTATACCCTGAAAATTAACCGGCACATCAGGACTCAAGATTTCTACAACTTGAACATATTTTAATTTTGAACCTTTGGGGGGAGGTTTCATAAGTGTCTTTTCAATAACAAAAATAAAATATTTAATCTATATATTCAGACTATGAGGATAACCTTCAAAATCTGTAAAAATTACACCAATGCCTTTATAGATAACCTATAACTCCTTCAAAAAACATCCCTTCCCTCTTTGGGTATAGAAAAGTGATGATGAAATTACTTAGTGCTAAAATGCCATACTTATTTGATGTATGTGTACATGTATATATATACATATATGTATATATACATAATATATTATATACATACATGTGTATATACATAATATATATTATGTATATACACATATATGTATATATATGTATATGTATACTTCTCTTGGAAGAAAGAAGGAAAAAAAGGAAAGAAACAAGGAAGGAAAGAAGCAAAGAAGGAAGGAAAGAAAGAAGGAAGGAAAGAAAGAAGGAAAGAAGGAACAAAGGAAAGATGGAAGGAAGGAAATTACTATTATGAAAATGACTTTGCACAGTCATTTAGAGAATCCAGTGTAAATTCAGTAAAATGTCCATCCAATGTCACCCTTTACTAAATGTGATTCAGATCATGTTTGCCTAGCCTAAAAGCAAGGCATCTCCATGAGTACTGTAATATAACAAAACAAATAATTTTCCTTTCATCAATATACAACAGCTTTGTTCATTATTGAGAAGCGTTAGGTGGTAAAGTATTGAGTGCTATGCATTTTATGCTTAAATCAATGTACTGTCTTGCAGTTATGCCACCTAATGTGTTTTTAAGTCATCCGCTACAGAGATCAATGTGATTCTTATTTGATATTCAGTGTTAAGTTCAGCCTCATAAATTTAGAATTGCACTCTGTTATTTTGATGGTTATATATTAACCACATACTGAAAGTTTTATGATTTTATACTCAGCCTGGCTGTAAATCACACCAGTTCCATACATAAGGCATAGGGTCTGGCTTGATTTTTATTGCCCTATTCGGAGGGAAAACGGACGGATGGATGGATATTTGAGGGAGCGAAACCTACGATGTGTTTGGATAAATACCAGAGGTGTGTGAATATTAAATACATGCTTCAGAAGATCCAAATGAGATAATCCATGGCAACCTGCTAGCGCTGAATAGTAACCATGTGATAGCAAGCGTCATAGACTGCCAAACCTTTATATTTTAGGGTGCTTTTATTGGGCTTGGCCCTGACCTGGTTTGATTTAATGTCACTCCTGCCTGGTAAGGCAGATACTACTCTGATTACACAATGGCTGAGTTTTACAAACTGAGCTGTCTTGAATGTTAAATAAAATGCTACTCACTCTGAAAGATTTTGGTAGCTGTATGACCTCATAGTGCAAATCTCCTACCCACCCCCAAAGATTAAAAAGGGATTTGTCAACACAAGAACTATAACAAGGGTGGAGCAGCTGGAGCTCATCCCAGGTACTGACACTCTGGGTGCTGATATCTGGGTATTGAACTTCCTCCCTAGGGGTGAGTGTGCTCCCTTTCCTGGGTGGCCTTAAACTCTCAGGTTTGTTGCTACTATTCCCTCATCTCAAATCCTGAAATTATCTGTTGGCCTTCACCTGTGTAGAAGCTGAGAAAAAAAAAAGGAAAGGATGATAAAGCAGGTTTACAGGACAGCAGACATTGAGAAAGAAAAGGGGAGGGGACAGGTCTCTTCCTCTACCCACAGATGGATTGTTCTCTGGGCTACCTTAGACTCACCCCTCTACCAACTGTTCTTTAACCCAGGTGAAAAATTACTACTCATGTCTCTGACCAACATGATTCTTTGAGAATTCTCATCCAAGTAAAATTCTCAGGGGGGAATATGGGGTAATGAAAAGAGTTCTGGATTTTGAGTCAAAAGTCCACAGCTTAAGTTATTTCTCCAAATACATTAATTATTTTTTATATCCAATACATATTACAGTTTGTAATTTTTCCACTGGAAGTGGAGACTATCTGGTAGAGAGAAATTCAATGACTCATTGGCTCTGTACATTCTATCTTAGTTCTTTTGGGAGCAAGTTTATCCTCATTTGGAAAATTTGCTCTTTCTCTTCAAAGACATATTTTCTAAATGTGTCCTCATGTCTGTCCATAAGCTAAAAACACAATACCTTAAACTGTGACTTAACTGACAGGCATGACGAAACACTTCAAAAAGCATAACACTGGACCAAGACTTGGATCAATTACAATTTAGCAGCCTTTAGGCAAGATACAGCTGACTGACACACTCCTATTTTTTATTTCCAAATTCTCTGCAAGTGCATTGCCCAACTTGTCTAACTGCTGACTTGCTGAATTCCCTAGACATGTACATTTTTTCCTAATAGCAAATTTGAGTCAAATACAGAAATGCCATAATTGATTCCATTAATTTCAGTTATTGGCATCACATCAAGATCAAAGAGCCACTCCCCCCAACATACAAAAAGTACACTTAACTCACCTTAAGTACAAAGTCAGCTGTGGTTGAACTTCCTGAAGTGATACCTGGCAGAGGTTGAATATGGCTCCAAATGCTTCCCTCTCCAAATGACATCTACTTGTGCTCACCCTATATAATCTGCATTACCTCTCCCCAGCACTTGAATGACTTTGAACCAGAATTTGGTATAAGTGAGTCCAAGCCTATATATCTGGCCACTGGACCCAGATGGTGCTGGAGGAGAAAGTGAGGCTGGTGACCATGCAGCCCTTAAATCCAATTCACTTGCATATCATGGCATCACTTTCCTGATGTCTTGGTCCTCTTAGAGAACAAAAGGGAAGTAACACCAGGTCAAACTACATACTATGCCCAAACATTTCACCAATGGTCTTAGCTACACTCCTTTAGTGGTTAGAAATATGTGCACCTCTTGGACTACCAATGGCAGTCACAACAACAATAACAAAAATGTTCCAGAAATATAACTTTGATGAACTAGTAGTGACTCTCTTTGACATGGCTTTTTTGTATTTGTTTCAGTCTAAACCTGTGATGTCACTGGTGGAGGAATTTCCAATGAGGAAACTCCCTCTACCAAAGGTACTGGGCACTTGGCTCTTCCAATGGTCATCCTAGAGAGATATGGAAAGGGGGCACCGACAGGTTAAGGAGCTTGTCTAGAGTTACACAGCCAATATGAGAGGATGGTAGATCCTCCTTACTCAGAGGGTCATCTTCTATCTACTCATTGACCCTCAGATTTCTTAACCGTTGCCCCCTGAAAAGGGGGGAAAGGGCTTTTAGGAGGATGGGATTTCATCAATTTTCACGTTTTGGTCTTATTCATATAACTCAGAAAATAATGGATGAGAAGGCAAGGCTTCGAAATGAAGCTAGTTGGAAATGTGAAGACATCTACCTTCCTACTGGTAATAACTAAAATATTCAATTCAGTTAAGTGGATGTTTATTAAGCACTTAATATATATGCAACATTGTGCTAAAATGGGGGGGAAGGGGAGATTTACTTTTTAAATTACAAAGTTTCTGCCTTCAGACTTTATAATCTATTGTGGGATGTGTGTTGGGGGCGCAATATATAATATCAACTACAATGTTATAGGTGCAAAGGAAAGATTCAGGCAAAGCATGGAAACAGAACGCATGAGGTGGGAGAGAACACCTTTAGCTATAAGTAGGAGAAAGTAGGAAATCAAGGTCAAAGTTCATGGAGGAGATTATGTGTAGGTTGGTTCTTGAAGGAAGAGAAAGAAGAGATGAGAAAGTAGCCTGTCCCAGGAATGCAGCACATGGAGACAGAGGATGACAAGAAAAGATAGAAAAACAGTGTAGCCTTTTATGGCTAGAATGTAGGGTGGGTAAATCATTATATATCATAATATAATTAATATATTATATTATGATGATAATATAATTATATGCATAATATAATATATAATATTATAAAAGAAGACCAATGATGGACGTTGGAAGCAGACTGTGAAGGACATTAAATGCTAGACTCTGGAGCTTGCATTTGGCTCTACATATAAGTGGGAGCCACAGAAGGTTTTTGAGCAGGGGAGTGACATGATCAAAACTTGCCATTATAAAGATTACTAAAGATTATTATTAACAAATACTTTCAAATTCTAGCGGCCTAATTAGTTTGAGTAGCATGTAGCCATTTATTAATTTTATACTGACTTTTTACATTTACTTCCTCATGAAGTCTGACACCTAGCAGGAGATCTTTTAAGCTAAAACATTCAATTACCTCTCCTAATCCATGAAAGATGTATAAAAAAAAAAACAAATATAAGAGCTCCTAGAAGCTGATTATTGGTTAGTCCTTGGCCTCACCTCTGAGGCTCATATAATCTCCAGTATCTTGAATTGCCTCTGCACTACAGGGAAACTAGAATTTTTTTTTTATTTTACAATTAACAAAGGACAAGAGAAATTTTTTTGAAATTTGCGTGTTTGAAGTTGCTTTAATCTATGCTACTAATTTGAAATGTAATAACCCGGAATGTGGAAAACACTCATATTTGAATAAAAGTATAATAACAGATCCCTCAGAAAAATAGAAATTATTTCTTAATTAGTGGTTATTTAAGATCATGTCCCCATCTCAGGGCAGCTGGGTGGCACAATGGATAGAGTACAAGAGTCTGGAAGACTCATCTTCCTGAGTTCAAATCTAGCCTTAGACATTTACTAGCTGTGTGGCCCTAGGCAAGTCACTTGACCCTGTTTGTCTCAATTTCCTCATTTGTAAAATGAGCTGGAGAAAGAAATGGCAAACTGCTCCAGTATTTTTGCCAAGAAAACTGCAAATGGGGTCATAAAGAGTCAAATATAACTGAAAAATGCCTGAACAACAACAGCTCCACCTCTGCTTTCCTATATGGGCTCCGCAATCAGGAGCTGGAAACATATAATGTAGCAGTTTCATATGTGTATTCTATATGCATGAGCATGTGCACACAGGGCAGGGCTAGACCGAAGAAGCAAAATGAAGTAGCAGGGAGACATAGTCAATCTATGCCATTCCACTCCTCCACTTGGCTTCCTTACCCCTTGTCTCTCTAGATGACCATCTGATAAACTAAAACACACTAAAGCTTTTAGACATTTGACATCCTCTTCCTAGGATTATTTGCATCATAAAAGAAGACATGAAGAGGATAATAGATAACCCACAAGAATGTATACATATGTGTGCATATACATATATATTACATATATATATATATATGAAATTTTGCTGTTTCTGACCCTGAAGCACCTAGTAGAGGAGAGTTTTTTTTAAAGAAGAATAGTCTTCCTTGTATCTTTCAAATTATAACCTATATGTAAGATGATTGACTGTTTACACTGTGCATACATGCATATGTCAGCATGATGATTTCCCACTATTGGTTACTGTGCACACAATCCTATACAATTCAATAAAGGCTAAAAGAAATAAAATTTATTTAGACCTCCCAAACACACACACACACGAATCCACAGAAGTTGCCAGTTGGAGGACTGCACAACATTTCTATATTCCTGCTGAATCCAGAGCCAATCTGCAACTTCAATAAATAAGGATGACAGAGAAGTTGCATTCCTCTGAGAGTTTCTATTTGAAATAATTTTAGAACTGCTTTATGTATACCAAGGAAGCTGTCAGTTTATCTGATCTTCAAATACACTGTGAATTCCACAGGGAGATTCTATGGTGAACTACAGACTGTTCACTTAAATGAATTTAATTTTTTTTTTACAAGATGAAGGCTGGCTACTGTATTCAGTAACAATAAGTTCCATATTTGGGGGTTTTGTTAACTCTCTTAATTGATTATTAGGGAATAAAGATAAAATAAAGACCTTGCAAAAGGACAGCTAAGTGAATTTTATGTCTATACCTCAGAAGAAAATAAATCAATTCATTGAGCATATGGCTTATTAGGTTTTAATAGTTCTTTTCCAAGATGATTCTGAGTTCCATATTTTGAAAGATAGGGTAGTGGGTTGTTTTTGGAGATTTGCCGATGTACAGCTAGACCATCTGTTTTCACAAATGAAAAGGAGTCAAAGACTTTGATTGCTATTTTCCTAATCAAGATCAATTCTAATACATTTCTAATGTGTTGATTAACCAAAACTGACATTATATCTTGGAGGTGTTTATTGGTATCATTACCAAATGAATTTCCTGCTGCCCATGGATGATTCTACATACTCCATGCCGAAAATGGAAGGAATGATAACTTGACAATAGGGATGAGAATAATTGCATTGTATTCCATTGTAGCATTTTTTTACATTATTATTTTACCCTGTTATCCAGATTATGAAATGTAGATGAATGTATGACCACTTTAATTAGCTGGAAGAGGAGACTGACCTGGATTGTTCTGAGAAACTTTCAATGATCCTGCATTGCTTACTGCCACTAAAATTTACCTCATCAACACTAGTATTCTCCCACTGATGCTTTCCGACTATAAATCATGCAACACCAGTCTCTTGGGAGAATCAAAAAAATAAGCAACCAAAGGGCAGTGGGAACATGCATGGTGGGTTTAAGGAGGCAGCAGTATACTTATTTACTGCTGTGATGACTTAAGGGATAGAATTAATGTAAGAGATATCACTAATGTATGATGTATGATAAAAAAAAGTGGGTGCTAATTACATAGGAAAAAATGAGAGATGGCAGAAGGATGGCTGTAACATACTATGATTGGACAGGAAGAAGGACCTAATAATTAGGGCTTGGGATTCCGGAAAACCTGGTTTCAAATCCTGTCTGAGCCTTGTTTTCCTTGCCTATAAAATTAGGTTAATACTATTATTAGCACTTCAAAGTTTTTGGTTTTGTTTTAGCTCTAAATGAGATAATGTATGTAAAATGCTTTGTAAATTTTAAAGAGTTAAATAAGAATAATGACAATTATTATGATTACCTGTGAATATTCTACAACATAATGCATGTGCCTCTTAGAAAAGATCTTTGAGAAGACCTGGATAAGAGATGCAAAGGTGAGAAAGTAAGGATAAGTTGTGGTATGCGCTGACTGAGGGCACTCCTGCCTGACGGCTAATGCATCTCTAAGTATTGAAGCCTGATTTCATGCAGTCTTCCAAGCTCTAAATAGAATGTTTTTCACTTGAGACACACATGATGGGAGAAGTCTTGCTGGTCAAGGTGGGAGGGGAGGAGTACAGACAAGACTCCAACCTGTGAGAGGGACATGCAGGAGCTCAGAGTAAAGTCTGGAATTGCCAGGAGAGGAAGCAGCCTGTTCTACAAAGAGTCCATAGAGAGGCTGAGGGAGAACAGGGATGTCATACATACATATATAATACACATATATGTGTGCATGTATATATATAAAATAAAAAATATACAATAGGGACAGTATCTTGGTGATGGCAACTCAGCTACTGGACTGGTGTAGAACAGCAGTTGTCACAGAGTACAAATGAATTCTACCTTGAGGTGCTACTGCTTTATGGTAAAGTCCCATTTAGCCAATGCCAGTTATAGCTTTGCCAGACTTAAAGTTTTTTCCATCCAACAACTCAACCGACAAACATTTGTTAGCCTCATACTGTGTGCACAGAACTATGATAGATATTAGGGATACTTTCTGTCCTCAAAGGACTTATGTTTTCCTGAAGGGACAATATATACACATATAATCACACATGAGACACATAGTAAATGCATTTCAAGATCAAACTCATTCAGGGGTCAAGTAAGTTTGGAAAAGGACTGCCCAACTGAATTGAAATTTCTTATGGTGTTTCATGGCAGTAAACTCTTCCAGTTGTTCTGTACCTCAGAGAGTCAGTCAATAAACAGCTATTAGGCACCTTCTATGTGACATTCACTTTGCTATTTGCTAAGGATATGAAGGAAGGCAAGAGTCAGTTGAGCCTCCAGCCTAAGAGAGGAAATATAATGCAAACAATAATGAATAAACAAGCTACATATAGGCTAAGCTAGAGACAAGGACACTGGAATGATAAAAAGGATTGAATGAAAAAAGTGTTTTTGTTTTGTCTTTGTATCGCCAGTACCTCACAGAGAACCTTGCACATGTAGTAGGCACTTAATACATGCTTATTGGATTGGATTCGACAGGTCCTGCAAAAGTATTTTTTCCTTCTAAAAAGGCAACATAATTTTTATATTTTCTACTGACCTTACACATTATATCTTCCCTCCCTGACTCATAATACTACTATTCATGGAGAGTTATGAGAAGACATTCCACTGGATCTTTCAGACTCCTCTAGATAGCCTGCAGTAAAAACAAATGTATGACAGGGAGCCGAGACACTACAGTGGTTTGTTTTTCGGACAATCCTGCTATTTGATTTTAATTGCCGGACTCCTCTGAGGCCCTGGGCTAGTATTTAGAGAGAGCCAGTCAACAAACACTGAGGTAGTGCTTACTAGGTGCCAAGCACTATGCTAAATCCTGGGGATACAAAAGGAGGCAAAAGATAGTGCCAGGTAGGAACTAGACCTGTGATTTAATTGGTATACTGGACTTCTAGAAAAGGAAAATACTTCTACCAATGAACCTTCTTGTCTGCTTATTGTCTTAGGGTGCCCAGAGCACTGAGAATTTAAATGGCTTGACTAGGTTTACAAAGCCAGGATGTGTTAGTGGTGGGACTTGAACTCAGGACAGCTCTCCATTTGTTATACCGCTTTACCCTTTATCTCCAAGGATTTCTTTGTCATTGGAGAACATAAAACGTACTCCAGAAGACACTTGCCACCATGACCCTTGAATAAGGCTTTTTAAAAAATCAAAGGAGTAATTTTTTTTTAAGGAAAGTGATTCATTTGTATGAACTTACAGCACATATGGTAATCTGACTGCATATACATTTCTCATCGTATGTGTACAACATTTTGGCAAATATACAGGGAGTATGCAGTTAGGAAACACTATTCTTTTGCTGATATCTGACCCGAGAACAAGTACTTTAGCACATCTCCAAAACACTCAATGAGCTTGCTATTATTAACTAAAGACTGCATTTCAAGTACATTATGGCATCACTTGAAGTAATGGCAACTGAAATGTACCTACTTAATGGAATCGATCTTTCATAAAGACTGCAGTAAAGTATTATCAGAAGTCACTTATTGAACTTTATTTCTGAATGATATAATAAAAAGTAGCATGTCAAGAATAAAAATGCCATTTGTCACCTGTATCTTTGGCACCTCAGAATGTTTCTTCAAGAAGAAGTAGGGGGCATCCTTTGAGTGATGTGACAAATGCAAAGAGTGCTCGCCCATTAAAGCATTGTGCAAGGAATTCAAGGTTCACTTGACACTCAGACCCTAGGATTAAATTACAACAAACTCTTGCCTCTCTTTAATTAGGTATGTGCAGAGGCATCTAAAGGATACCCTTCGGTTCCATTATTTCCTTACTGCACACTAAAGACATTCTTGTTCTTTCTACATATTTATTCACAGCCCCAACTTTCACAAAATCCTTAGGAGTAGAAATGATCTGGGAGAATGAGCTTCAGTGAGAGACTTTTTGCTAGATCTGTAAATACTTCAAAGAAATACCACAATAAAAATTCTGCATTTCCTTCTGTAATTGGGATGAAATGTAGATGTCATATCCTACTGGAGAGGTCATTAGGATTTAAGTCTCATAGCTACTGATTCTGATTCTATTACTGTGTAATTATTGACAATCACTTAGCTCAATTAAAAATATTATGAATTTAGCAATCATAAACAAATGTATAAACAAACATTTCAGAAAGCAAAAAAGAGTAAAAAAGCTTATATAACATAGTGTGAAATTCTGTTAACAAGGTAACAAAAAAAAATGTGCTCTATTTTCCCATCCCTTTCTGGATGGTTTTCTTCTCTTCTATGCATTTTAAAAAGTTTTACTGATGCCTTTTTTTTGCATATGTATCTAACATTATGCATTACCCTACCACCTTCCTCTCCAAATAGTACCCTTCAGTGCTTTCTATAACACATTGTACCTTTAAAAATGGGAATGCTGTAGTTAATAACAAGAATAACAGCTTATTAATGTAACTTGGGGCTCACAGACACAGGGTTCAGTTTGAAGATTTCAAGAATAACTCTATAGCTTCTCCAAAACAACTCTATGGCTCACTCCACTGTGCCCCCACTAACTACATTTCTTTTGGGAATGTCGGGATTTGGCTGGTACCAGAGTCCTTGGCTTCCATGTAAACGCTGAGGTTAACAAAACATCCAATGTAAATCAGATTTGGGGTGGCTTGCTTTAAACTCACTCAGAAGAAAACAAGAGTCATACTTGAAGCCCAAACAGTAAAGATAAGTCCTCTTTCTTCTCCATTAGGCCTCTGTATTCCACAGGGATCTGTATAACCCTTCTACAGTCTTAGAAATCTATCTTACATGGCTTCCCGCTCTTCTAAGCCCTGAGAAAAGTTGGTGTCGCTACAGGGTCAACAGCCTATATTTTTTAAAGATCTACATAATTTTCATCACTTATATTGCTGTTCTCAGTAGTATCCTCTCATATGAGGTAAAATAAAAACTTGGGTTACAAGAGAGTCATTCAGCGGTCCCCTCTGGTGGGTTCTACCTTCTCCAGCCTGCTAGTACCAGTGAAAGGACTGGTCTGGGTTGCTCCTCAAATTCATGTATCCTTGAAATACTCCTCCTTTCATAAATACACCAAACAACAACTCCTTTTTTTAATCCTTTCTCTCTGGAGGAACTCTGGAGATGCTAACTTTTTCTTTCTTTGAAGTAACTCTCTTTATTCTGCTTCTTCTATATAGCAATTGGGTAAGGATTCTTATGTGCTCATGGGCAAATCCTTGCAGGTATAGTGGCTAGAGCTCTGGGGTTGGAATCAGGAAGACTGATCTTCCTGAGTTCAAATCTGTCCTCAGACACTTATTACCTGTGTGACCCTGGGAGAGTCACTTAGCCCTGTTGGCCTCAGTTTCCTTAATTGTAAAATAAATTAGATAAGGAAATGACAAACCACTCCAGTGTCTTTGCCAGGACTCACATGGGGTCATGAGAGGTCGGGTATGACTGAAATGAATGGATGGACAACAAAGATGAACTTCACTGATGTGTAGAATTCTCTCCATGAAATGATATTTGTGTCTAACTGGTTCCCTACTTCCCTGCATTTTCTTTCTAACTTCCTTCTGAACACCAACTCTGAAGGTACCGTTCAGATAAGTGAACAACCTGTAAACTTAAGTCAGTCCTAAGTGAGGGCTCAGGACAAAGGGGAATTTACATCTTGCCTAGGGTATTCACATCTTATCAAAGGCATATTAAAGATATCCAGGGGCAGAAAGGAATCAACTAGGTTATTCTTGGAGATCTCTGATGTACTTATTATTACTATTAACTATTACAGTTTACAGTGTGCTTTTATATAGATGACAAAACTAAATAATTTGGGGAAGAGATGGTTAGACAGCAGTTGTTCTGAAAGCAAAACTGGGGACTGTAGTGGGCTGTGTGTATGTGTTTGTCCTTCATTGCTGAAGAAGACCACACCATCAGAGAAATGATGACATGACTTGCCCTTGACTTTGTTTTTGAGTGAGCGAGGGCTGTGCAGGTCACCAGCCTCACTTTTCCTCCAGAGCCATCTGAATCCAGTGACCAGATATTCATCAGGATGACTGGAGATGACCCAGGATGAGGCAATTGGGGTAAAGTGACTTGTTCAAAGTCTCATGGCTAGTGAGTGTCAAGTGTCTGAGGTGAGATTTGAACTCAGGTCCTCCTGACTCCTACACTAGTGCTCCATCCACTGTACCACCTAGCTGCCCTGTAGTGGACCATAAGCTCAATGACAAGGACTATGTATGATATAGCAGCCACAATGAGGTCATACAATTTTACATGTCATTGAGAATGGCATAGAATATGAAAGTTAACACTAAACATAAAAGGAAAATCATAGTTCTCAGACCTCAGTTTGGGGTATCATGGTTTAAGAAAGACATTGATAAATTGAAGTGTATCTAGAAAAGGGTAACCAGGATGGTCGATAGGCCTTGAATCCATGGCCCATACATATGAAGATTCAGTCAAAGGAAAGGCATATTTGGCCTGGGGAAAACAAGATTCAGGAGGAACATGAGAGAACATGGGATGGAAAGGGTAAAGAGACAAAGTTTGGCTAAATACCAGGAAAAAAAGAACTTTATAATAATTAGAGGTCTCAAAAGTGGAACTGCTTGAGAGATGGTGGGTTTTCCCTCCTCAAAAGCCTTCAAAGACAGTCTTAGTGACCACTTGTCAGGTATACTATAGTGTGAATGCCTTTCCTGTCTGAGTTGGAGTAGACTTCTATTGAGGATCCTTCCAACTCTCAAATACTACAATTATATGAAAAACAATAACTATAGTGCTAATACTATAAGACCCAATGAATAATTTTAGAAACAAATATTTTAGGTATTTACACTATTAATCCATGTTCATTATTTTGATTTCTACTTTTAGTTTACATTTTCTTAAGTGAACTGCTCTTATTTTTCAATGCTTAATTCAAATTGTAAGCATATTTATTAAAATTATTATTTTTAGTTATTAATCCAGATTTAGTTTTACCGTAGGTAGTGAAAATGCAAGTAGTTTGATCTCTGCTTCAGTTTGTGACCAGACCACAAACAGAAACACTTAAGGAGAGAATAAAATACAG
The DNA here is from genome assembly GCA_023548195.1 of Bettongia penicillata ogilbyi. Taxonomy (NCBI): domain Eukaryota; kingdom Metazoa; phylum Chordata; class Mammalia; order Diprotodontia; family Potoroidae; genus Bettongia; species Bettongia penicillata. The sequence continues at coordinate 13,629,898 of JAJHZJ010000090.1, forward strand.
CCAGTTAGAACTTTGAGGAGATTATACACTTTCAGATTGATAGGAACGAAGAATTTCTCGTGTAGACTTGACTTAGCACTCCTGGATTGGCAGTTTTCTATAGATGTTAAATTATTCATCAACACATCTTTGGTTTTGTTGACTTATTTTTTTGTTTCGGCTTTGGACTGTGATTTTGTTGGTATATGGAGCTCACCAGGGTAGAAATTCCTTCTATAATACAGATCTGCAATTGTTCAGCAACTGATAGTTTCAGACGGTCACATCAGACTTTGAGAAAGAAACTGCTTTGCCCATGGTAATGTAATCCACATCTGGCAGACACCAAATCTGGACCCTGCTAGTTTTGATTCCAAAACAGGCCATGGATCCACTAAGCAGATAACTCAAAGATTAAACTGTACCCTCCCCCCAAATTACACTATTCTATTGTAAAAGAAGGTATTAAACATGAAATTACATAAAGTCATTAAATCTTAAAGTCCATCAAATATGCTTGACTTTATAAGTATGAATGTAGAGAATAATGCAATTACCACAGGTTCCCAACATCAGGATTTAGTTCAGAAGAGAAAACTGACCTTGATTTGTACAGCAAAGCAAAGGCGTCATTAAACATAAAGAACGAGGTTTGACAAAGAGAATTTGTATGTATTCTAAATAAATTTTATAAAGAAGTTTAAGTAAATGTTAAAGTAATTAGTAAAAAATAAATGATTTTTCTTAAAAGATCATTTATAAGCATTTATTCAATGATGAGAATTTATAGTGGGTGGCACAGTGTAGAGAGTATGAGAATCAGTCAGGAAGACCTGGGTACAACCCCTGACTCAGATACTTAATAGCTGAGTAAGTCTGGACAAAGTCGTTCAATCTCTGTCTACCTCAGCTTCTTCATCTGTGAAATGGGGATAATAATAGCATCTGCTTCCCAAGCTTGTGGTAAGGATCAAATGAGAGATAGTGATTGTAAAGGGTTTTGCAAACCTTAAGCATTCTATCATTTGATAGTTATTATTATTTGATATCACTTGATAATATTATAATTTGACAGTTCTTATTATCAGGTGATATTATTACCATTTTGTAGTCCTTATTACTTACTTCATTTTTTAAAAGATTCTCTGGGTTGCTATACCTTTTATCCATTAAATCATTATTACATGGGTGAGTACCTATTTGACTCTTTAGCACCACGGGAAAGTGACTTCAGCTGTAAATTGTTTGGTGATGGTTGTCCATTATCAGCAGACTCTGAGATGGTTGAAATTTTTAAAAGTAAGGATATGATGAAGTAGAAATATAGCCCTTAAAAAATCTAGGTTTACTTAGGTAAGTTTAACTGTCTTTTTTTGCCTCACTTGGCATTGCTCTATAATGGGAGGAAAACTGCAAGTCTGCCTTTTGGGTTGATTGTCAGCACTAATTCAGAGGCTCCTGAATGATGCACAAATACAAGCCTCCACAGCCTGCAGTGCATACCTTCAAGAGTTGCTGTAAAGCTCAAGTATATGGAAGAACAGTGGAGAAAAAAATGTCCCAATTAAAGGCAGTGTGATAGAGTAGATAAGGCACCAGAAATACTTGAGTTCAAATCCTACCTTGTTAGTTCCTGTGACCAGGAGTAAGTCACAGAATCTCTTGACCTTGGTTTTCTCAATTGTAATAGGACGCATCTAAGGTTCCTGCCAGGTCTAAAGCTATCATCCTATCAACCTATCATGTGACTTTATGTAAATGCCAGTGATGATGATGACGATAATTATCCTTTTTTTGGGGGGGTGAATAGAGGGAGTAAGGATGAATGATTTCCTTGGTATCTTGAATTCTCAGAGAAGAAATTCCTTTTACTGGTACAGATCTACACAAGTTCTATGACTTAAGTCTTTTTTCAATTTATTTATTTTTAGTTTTCAACAATGACTTCCATAAGTTTTAAATTTTCTTCCCCCCCTTCTTTCACTTCCTCCCCAAGATAGCATGCAATCTGATATGGGTTCTACATATACATTTGTATTAAACACATTTTCATGTTAGTCATGTTGCAAAGAAGAATTAGAACGAATGGAAGAAACCATGAGAAAGAAAAAAATTCAAAACAAAGTAAAACAAAAAAGGAAAATATTTATGACATAGTTTTAAAGAGATGCCAAGACCTTAAAGGTAAAATGACTTGCTCAGGGTCCCCCAGCTAGCATACATCAGTCAAGGCTTGACCCTAGACATTCCTCACTCTGAGGTCAGCTTTCTATCCATTTGGTATCATTCATTATCATTATCATTCTAAACATTATAACTGGGAAAGGTTGACTCACAGGTATATTAAAAAGGATACTATCCAGAGAAAGATGCCTATCAAAGATAGCATGTCAGTTACCACGTGTTGACCTTCTCTTAAATGTGATTAAAAACTCTGAGTGTCAGATATGAGCTCTAGTTACAATCCCTTTTACAAAGCAAGCCACTCATGACCATATTGATAGGAGCTATTAAAAGAGATTCTGTCAAAGACATTCCCCTTAAGGGACTACAAATAAGTTCTATCATTTTCCCTAACTTGAACTTGCCTTGACCAACACCTAAATGATATTCAATCACAATATCTGCCTTTAAGACTCTTCCAATTTCTGTAGTCAAACGATCTTATGATCTCACCTTCTACTGATAAATGTTCAACCATTTTTATATCACTAAATCACCATGATAAGTTACTACTGGGGGAAGAAAACCAAGAAATTCTTCGATTTCAGTTGCCTTTCATCTTCCTTGTGTCACTCAAATGTTACAGAAGTTTTCTCCTTCTACAGCCTCATGCTTCCCACTCAGTTTCAAGTTTAATGATATTCCCTTAGCCTCTAGATAAGACACACAGCCCAAATATGCTCAGGAGTTACATGGATTCTAAAATAGGTGGCATTTTCTTCATGACAAGAAATCTTGGTATGTAGGGGATACACCTGATTTACAATTCTCAGTGAACTTACTCTTTTAAAGTAGCAAATACAAAAGAAAACTGAAGAAAAAGTGGGGAGTCAGTTTTGCTTTGTGAACTCTTTGTGAGGTCATTAGACCTTTTTCAGTAGATATCTCTTACATTTCCTTTTTTTGGACCCCGGTAATTTATATTTTAAAGTTCTCTACCCCCTAATTTTAAAAAAAACCCAAATCAGAGCTTCTGTCCCTATAAAAAAAGACCTAAGATTTTTTTTTACAGTAGCAATTTCTAACCATAAACAAACTCAGGAAAATACATTATGCCTTTAGTACTGTGTCTATACTAATTTCAAAGTCACTGCCAACTCCCTGTTATTCCCTTGTGCAAGTTTGTACATCTTTATAATACCTTCAGAATAATTTATCACATAGTAAAGATTTTAAAAAATCATTATCCTTTTGATCTAAAAATCCTTATACTTCATCTTTAATACCTTCTTTTGAAAGGGTCTTTCTAGAGGAGTTGCCAGTATGTTTTACCCTTCGGAGAAATCAACAGCAGAACTCAAGCAAAGCTTTAGGAACTTCAAATAGTTTTTTTTTTTAATGTTAAAAAAACTTTTTGTGGTATGTCTCTGTCACAACAGTTTTAATGTGAAAAAAGTGTGCAAATCAATGAAATACCCAAATAAAACATTGGAAGGCTGAATCATTAGAAACACTGCTCAAATATATCAGCCATTGGTTTAAAAGTATTTTAATATTTAGACGTCCTCTTTCCCTAAGGCAAAAAGATTAGCACTGCACTGGAAAGAAGCAGTCAATATTGATTTATATCCTTTGTCTTTTGCACCCTGCAAATTGTTCTCATTTTACTACCAGAGGAAAATTTAGTTGAGGTGGGGGGGGGGGGGTTGGAGATGAATAGGGAAGATAGGGAAAAGCAGAATTCAGATTACCTTAACATCATCTTCTGCAAGGCACCTATAGAAAAAAAAATACTGGTACAAACCACCTAATCACAGAGACTGGATGACAAGAAAGTGACTTAATATACTCACTGTCTGGAATTAATCATGAAAAGCCAGTTTAATCAAAATGAAAGAAAATAAAACCAGATCTTCAAAGCTGCTAATTATCTTCTTCTAAAGATGAAATATTTTTGTACTGGTTATGGTTTCTTTCTTAGAGGAAGAAAGTTATTGAATTGCAACTTTTTCTTTTCTGCACACTTTGGGGGCAGGGGAGAGAAGTGAAATAAAGTTTATTTTCTCCACCAGATCTAGGATGCCAAGATTACCTTTCAGCCAATGATTTGTGTTCAACTCCCTTATCAAATTGGTTTTATAAGTTTTCTCACAAATGCTAATCCTGGGAAATTGCCGATTGACATCTTTTACACAATAAATAGAAACTAGTTGTTGGGTGGGTTACTACTTTTTAAATTAACTTCCACAGTCTTTTTCACATATAATATTTCACACTTGAAAGTCCTGAAAAATTTAAATTACACATTTGAAATGTAATTGCTTAAATGCTATATAAATTATTAGAATAATCTTGCTAATCCTCTATGATTTTTCAGCAGTTAAACCATGTGTAAATTAGTTATAAACAAAATTCCCGCAATTCCATTTAAATATTACTAAATATGCTCTCTCTTCCCCACACACCTGGCTGACATGGGACAGAATCATGTGTCCTCAAGAGTCCAAAGAGCTTTCCGAAGCCTAACTCATTCCCAAACAAACATTCTCTCTTCAGTATCCCAGTCAAATAGTAATAGAGTTTTTGCTTCAAATTCTCTAGTGATGAGTTTGCTACCAGTCAGTTTTTATGATACGGATGAACAGGGGCTCATCAACTCATCAATCTGATTTTTAAAGGCATGTAAAAAAGGTAGAAACAAAGGCAGGTAATAAAAGGTAAACAGGAAAGTGTGGCACAGTCTAGTACACATTATGTCAGTAGTGATAAAGTTCAGAATGAATCGATGCTGATGAGAAAAATGTAAAGACAACAAAAAGGTAGGTTGTTTAAGCAATTATAGGGAACAAGAATCAATGAGAAGAGAAGGAAGGGAAAATAGGACAATTACTTGGCATGAATGGGACAATGATAATGGACAACGGAAAGAAGATATAACTATTCAATTCTCATTTTGCATCTCTTTTCTCCACCAAAGAGAATAATTTTTCAGACTGGAAAGGGCAGAACAAAAGTGGTTCATAGAGAGCTGAAATCCAAGATAAATAGAAAAATAGTAAGAGAGCACCTAACTTCTCTGATGTGATTAATTCAGAAGGCCCCCACGAACTGTATCGTAAGGTATTCAAAAATTAAAAGACATGGTTATTGAGCAATCAAACCTATTAGTCAATAATCTTTAAAAGACAGAATGGGAGTTGTGCAGCAGGATTAGAAAAGGCTTTCATTTGGAGTTTCAAAAAATGGAAAAGAATAGTCTAAAAATTGTAGGTCAGTGATTTTGACTGATTTATAGCAAAATTCTGGAATGTGTCATTAAAGAGATGGGAAGAAAATAGGAAAAGGAAACAGTGATCACGAGCCAACAATTCTTCAACAGGAACAGGTCACACCATGTTCACTTTGTTTCCTTTTTCGATAGTTACTAGGCTTGCAGATAAGGGGGATGCTATGGATTATCTTCTCAAACTTTAACAAAGAAATGAAATATTTCTCATGCTATTCTTATAAAGCATGGCAGTGTGGTTATGTAGATTCAGTAACGAATCCATATCACTGTAGATTTGAAACAATGAACAGCCAGACTCAAAGAGCAGTCATTAATGGTTCAGTGTTGACTTGGAATGAAGTCTCCACTGGTGTGACTAATGGTGTCTGTTCTGTGTTAAAATTTTTTATCAATAATTTGGAGAAGAGCATAGATGGTATACTTATTAAACCTGCATATGACACAAAGGAAGCAGGGATAGTTAATATACTAGATGACACAGGATCCTAAAAAAAAAATTAAGCTAGAATGTTGAGCTGAATCTAATAAGATGAAAAATGTAAAGTCATACATCTTGTTTCCTATAATCAATTTCATAAGCATAAGATGAAGGATTTATGGTCAGGCAGCTATTGTCTCAAACAACAACAAATGAGGGTTTTAATGGAGTTCAAAGTCAACATGAGTCATCTGTGATGTACAACAATCCAAAAAATTAAAGTAAATTCTTTTTTGCATTAAAAGAATCAGAGTACAATATTAAGGAGCTGATAATACCTTTGTACTGTGCTCTGTTCAGGCTACACATGGAGTATTATGTTCACTTTGGGGTATACCATTTACAAATAAAACTGCTGCATTAAGAGGATCCAGAGGAAGATGTCAGGGGGTATAGGACCTCTATAACTATGTCATAAGAGGATTAATTAAAAGAATTGAAGCTATTTGTAAGGTTTAGCCAAGAATTGACTCATACAACTGGTCATACGTATATAAATGCTTGTCCGAGAAAATGGATTTGACTTGTTCTGCTCAGTCCTAGCAGAACTAGGAACAATAGATGGAGGTTTCAGAGATGCAGATTTAAGTTTGAAATAAAGCTTCCTAACAATTAGAACTATTCAATAGGCTGCCTTAGAAGGGAGTTTCTCATTACTTGAGGTCTTCAATTCAAGGCTAGACCACCACTTGTCAACAGTGTCTGAGTGAACTGTTATTTAGGTACAAGGGTACTGTCTAAGGTCACTTTCTACTCTAGGAGTCTGTTAGTAAGTTCTCTTCTATTTATTATTCTATGGCAGTAAAAACTGGCATTTTTATAGGGCTTTAAGGTTTGGAAAGTGCTAGCATTTTACAGCATCTCATTTGATCCTTACAACCCTATGATGTCCTGCAGTAATATTTTTTTACAGGTACTATCATCCCCATTTTATGAAGTTATTAAGTATCAAAGGCAGGATTTGAACCCAGCTTACTTGTGGTCTGGTGCTCATGTGATCCATCTCAATTCTTAGATTTCTCTAAAGCGTTATCTAGTTCCCTTCCTTTGTATTTTCTTACTGCAAATATTCCTACAGCAAGCATAGACACTGGAGGGTTGGGTCATTCTTCTGTCTTTGAAATAAAGACTCTCTGATTTCTTGAAGTTCTATCTGATGAGCACTTGCAACTTTATCTTCTTCTCTGATTTTATTCAAAATTTATTTGGCTTTAAAGTACATGAACCAACAATTATTTACACTAAATTTTTCATGCTTTGATCACTAGTTGTTGCTTCATAATATCAAAAAATCTCCAAGTGTTGTCTTGAAATAACAGTCAGACTCCAAGGCTCAGAGTGCTCAATTTGATCTTGAATCTGTGAAATTAAAAAAGTCTTTCCATCTCAATCATAATTCCCAACTTTGCACTATAATAATGAATCATAATCACTACAAGAACATGGTATTTTCTTTTTATTAATTATTTCAGGATTTTTAAGGACTGAAGGCTACAAAATAAAATATTCTACTTAAAACAAAATACTATTATATCCAAATACTGATATACCCAAAGAATACAATACCCCCAAGTCTTCCCCATTTTTGCGGGGGGAGGAGGGATATATACTTACACACTTACATAATGTTGTTATTGCTTTAAAACATTTTTGGAACTCCACCTAGGTAACTGAAATTTAGTAGCCATCCAAGAAAATCAGCCTAACAATCACAGCCACTCTCTCTGGTCTAAAAAAATACCTGTCTCTCTCCCTCTTTGCTTAGCTCAGTAAAGCTCCATGACTGCTTGTGCTAATATTACAAAGACATGAAAGAATATGATAAGGCTAAATGAAAAGGTTTTGAAATGTAAGAGTAGAACACAGAGTCAGCCTTAACTGGAACTGGGCATTTCATCATTCTTTTGTGTACTACCTGTCTGTTCTATATGCCATAAGGAGACACAATTTTAATTAGCTGAATACTATAAATGCTAATTGGACCAGATCTGTGATTTTACAGGTATAGGGAACTCTTGGTGAAGAAGGTAAAAGTTTGTGATGAAATTTGTAGTTTTAGACAGTTGCCTGGAACATTGATTACTTGTCTAGGAGTCATACAGAGACTATGTGCCTGAGGTAGTACTTGGACCCAGTTCTTCATGACTTCATCTACTACACTGAGCAATGCTAACTAACTGGTAGTGAAGGTTTTTTGGCACTAGAGTTCTTCAAGAAAATGTTGGACTACCTTTGGTTAGAAGTGTTATAAAAAAAGGTTGGTTATACAAGGGGGAAGGGTACATATTCTCTGGGGCTCTAAGTTCTGGTTCTGAGATTCATGGACCATATTGCACCTTTGAAGTTGAGACTGCTCTATCGATCACTACCCATTTCCTCTTTGCTCTACCCTGGGATCTCATCCATATGAGATATTCAAGCGGGAAGCTCCTGTGTACAAAGACTTGATTGTTTTCCCCTTGAAACATCAATTATTTAAGAACACCGTATATTAGCAGAGTCATGTGCTTGTCTTAATACTAATTGCATCTGCATGTTTTTGGGGGCAATATCGCTTTGTGGCCTGTGATTTTATCTTACTGCATGCAGAATTACCTATTAAAAAAAGAGTACCTATGGCTGGGATACCACTGTGTTTATTATTGCTTACCTCATCCAATCAAAGGCCCCATAGATGGAGAAAGTTACAAGAATATTTAATACATAATTTACTCGATTCTCTTTTCACCAGGTGCCTTGCAGGCTGGCTTAGCAGATGTGAAGTTCCTTTCATCATGTGATTTGCAATTCTGTTCTTGGTTTGTAATAAATTAACAATCCAGAATAATGTACTGAATTCTCAACAACAGATTTTTAATAGGAACATTTTTTTGTCCTCTTAACTCAAGCTAGCTTTTTTAAAAAAAAATCTTCAATACAATGATGTTGTCAATCTTTTGGTGTCAATGATCTTATAGACGGTGTTGACACTAGGAAAATGAGGCATTTTATGTGAAGTTCTAATAACAAGAACATTTGAAAATAATTTAGGAGAGTCACTCCAGTGTTTTTCATATCTTTAAGTGAAAAAAAAACCTCAGCTCTTTAAATGGTAACTTTCTGAGCAAATTCAGGCTCAGAAAAGTTAAAAGACTAGTCCTACTGAAAAGTACAGAGCTGGGTTTGGAACTCAACCTATTGCTTGTTATTTTCTATTGCTTGTTTTTCAGTTACACTGTATTATCTGTGTTGGAAGTTCAACTATATGAATACTTCAATGGTAATTCTGTGAAGAGTTTATAATAGAACTCTTCATTCAATAAGTGCTTTTTTCTTTTAAAATAGCATGTTTTAGTCTGTATTCAATTACTATCTGCCTTCAGAGAAAGAACTGATATTTATTGAATAAATATTGAATAAATTATAAATTTTTGATTTGTAAAAATTGTAAATAAAAAAATTCAGGCTAATCATTCACACTTGATCATCATAGAATACTGCTGTTACTGTGTATAACATTCTCCTGGTTCTGCTCACTTCACTATGCATCAGTTCATGTAAACCTCTTCAGGTTTTTCTGAAATCATCCTGCTTGTCAATTCTCATAGCATAAGAGTATTCCATTACAACCATAAACCACGGCTCAGTGCACTATTTCCCAGTTGGTGGGTAGCCCTTTGTTTTTTAATTCTTAGCCATCACAAAAAGAACTGCTATAAATATTATATACAAATAAAAATTTGGGGAATATAGACTAGCAGTTGGTTTTGCTGGATCAAAGAAAGGATATGCACAGCTTTATAGCCCTTTGGGTATATATAGTTCTCTAGAACAATTGGATCAGTTCACAATTTCACCAACAGTTCATTAGCATCCCAGGTTTCTCACAATCCGCTCCAACATCCATCATTTTCTTTTTTCATATTAATAACTCTGATGAGTTGTTTTCATTTACATTTTTCTGATCATTAGTGATTTAGAGCATTTTTTCTTATGACTAAAAATAGCTTTGATTTCTTTGTCTGAAAACTGCCTGTCCATATCCTTTGTCCATTTATCAATTGGAGAATGACTTGTATTTTTTAAAAATTTGACTCTGCTTTCTATACATTTGAGAAATAAGGTCTTTTTCAGAAATACTTGTTGCAAAAATTTTTCCCCATTTTCCAATGACATATCAGACCTGGAAGATATAAAGGTAAAAAAAAGTAGCTATTGCTACACAGAAGAAGCATATTGAGTTACAGGCATGTTGAAGAGGCATTTTGATAAAATAGATAAAGAGTGTCTTCAGACCCAGAGAGATACAATACTCTGAATCTGGGCAACTCTACAAAGGAATACATTTCAGAGAAGATAATAAACTGATTCTTCACTGGGAGTTCTCTAAACTAATTAAAAGTGCAGTCCTTATTCCAAAGCTATTCACATAGCCACACATACACACATGTACATGCATGCATATAGTATATGCATACATAAATACACAATTCTGTATACATATATTTGTCTAAACACAAAATATATTCATATGTACATATATACACATACACATGTATATGTTTGTCCAAACACAAAATATATACAGTTGTGGTGCTGCACCAATACATTTACAAATGTGATTTAATTCCATTTTTTTTGCCCTAGCTTGCAAAGCATAGTCCTCTTCTTAATTCAAGACTAGACAAATAATGAAGTGAAATAAATTGGTCAAAACCAGAGCTTTCTTTCAAATCGTATACCTTTGATGCCTGTTCTGGTCAAGGCTCACATAAATTATTTGATATGTGCTTGATATCACAGTCCAAAAGTCAAGTGACCTGCGGTTTTGTCAAGCCAACATAACTAAAGAACTGAAATTTTCACATTTGTAATAGAAATTATCCTTCCCTTAAGTCACTAGAGAATAAAACCTATAACCAGGGAGCAAACAAATGGTGGCTAATCTCAGAGTTCAGAGAGGCACATGGAAAGTGAGGCAGGTGAAACCACCATCTTCATCCAGATGTTTTTTGAGAGGTCAATCTTCACCTATTCCTTGCCTTTATATTCTTCTTAAAAGAATATAAACATATTCTTTCCTTATATTTGAGTGCTTGATTTAACTTTATGATGTCATTGTACAAATCTCAAAGTATTATCATAGTTTACTTATATTATTTGTTAGCAGAAAAAATAGCAGTATAGTTAATAGTCTTTAGTGATATCTTATAATAATCTTTAGACCCTCAAAACATGATCTATACCACAGATTGCCTCTTTTCAACTCCCAATTTGATGCTTTTTTAAGGAGAAGAACCTAACACTTCATTTAGTTCAATAGGTCAAATATATCAATGTGTGATTTTTTTTTTCATTGTTGGAACATCCTTCAACAACACAGGGAGGCATCTGTAATATTAAATAGGTCTTAGAAAGATGTCTGAGATTCGGAGAAACTAGCGACAACAATAATAGCTAATATAGAAATGTGATTGAATTGATAGTGGGAATTCCAGGGAGAAAGTCCTACCAATACAGGTTGGCACCTTCTCTGCAATTTATAGTTTTAGGAGTTGTTTAGGGCAGAGATAGTAAACACTTGGCCAGCAGGCCACAATTTGCAATTTTCTCCAGCCACTGAACCAGATTAAAATGTGATTGGGATCTATTTAGCAAAATAAATTAAAAATATAATATAACGCAGATAATTTTAATATGTGGTTTTCTAAGTTAACATGTGGCCAACAGGTATCTTCATGTATGGTTTAGCAGCTCGTTTTCTATTTGAGTTTGAAACCATTGATTAAGATACTGACAGATCTGGAGTTATACAGCCAGTATGCATTGGGGGAGGCCTTGAACCTGCTATTTCTTTGCTCTGAGGCCTGTTTATTATCCATTATGATGCACTGCCTTGCCATGTAATATTTTTATAAGCCTTCATATTATTATAATTCATATTATTTCATTTACCTCTCACAATCCTACTCTCATGGAGCTTACATTGTCTTGAGGGAGAAAACATGCAAATATATAAGTACATATAGAATAAATACAGAGACAATAAATTCACTTATAAATACAAGGTAGTTAGAAAAGGAGATCATTAAGAGTTGAGAGACTTGGGAAAGGTTTCATTTAAAAGGTAGTACTTGAGACACATCTGCAAAGAAGACAGTTGTAAGAGAAGAGAAAGTGTATTCCAGGAATTGGGACTGCCAGTACGCATAAAGGCTGGTCATGATGTGCCATGGGAAAAACCAAACAGGAGACAGAACAGATTTGACCTGACCAAAGAAGGCAAGAAGGGGAGTAATGCATAAGAAGATTTCATATCTATATATATATCTATATATCTCCACACACATATATGTACACACATACACATATATATATATGCATGTGTATATATATTTATATAGATAGATACAGAATAGATAAATAGATATTCTTTTCATTCCTGTTGCCACCATCACAATGCAAACCTTCATCACCCAAGTAAAATATTTTATGGTAAACTCTTCTTTGATGTACCAGCTTTCATTTTCATGTCATTACAATCTGTCCTGAATTTTGCAACAGGATTAATATCTCCTAATTTCAGTCTCATTCTTGAGCTAATCAAAACCTTTTAATTGTTCAAAAATCCTTTTAGGACCAAATCTAAATTTAAACCTTATAGCTTGAATTCATTCAAGGCTCCCCATTACCTGGGCTAAACTTAAGTTTCATAGGTATCATAGGGTTTAGAGCTGAAAAGAATCTTACGGACAATTTTTGTCTAGGAATTCCTAGCCTTTTTAATATCTCAGAATCCTTTAGATGCCTAGTGAAGTCTATGGGCCTCTTCTGAGAATAATGTTTTTAAATGCATTAAATAAAATGCATAGGATTTTTAAGGTAATCAATCTTGTTGAAAAACGACTTCTAAAATATATATTTTTTAAAGTTCATGGACCCCAACTTAAGAACCCTGAGTCAAGTAAACTTTATCAATTCATACAAAAAGAAATGGAGGCCTGGAGAGTCTAAAGGACAAGTTGAAACTTCTTTCCTAATCACTCTGATTAATTCACCATCTGCTGACCTCACCAAGCTCATACTCAGTTTATTTCACAGATTTTTTTCTCTTTTCTGCAGACCCTTATTCCTTCTAATCTGACCAAATTACATTGATATTTCAAGGCCTAACTCAATCCTTACTTTTCTCCATACTCATCCTCAACCAAATACAAAATGGCTTGATGAATAATATGTTTGACCTGGAGTCTTGAAAACTTGGATTCAAATCCTGTCTTACAAACTAGTATAACCTTGAGTAACTATTTAACATGTTTCCACTTCAGTTTCCTCCATTATAAATCTGGATAACAACACCAAGAGCCCTTACTTCCCAGAGTCATGGTAAGGGATAGAGGAGATAATATTAAATGAGACAATGTATGCAAAGTGTTTTGTGAATCTTAAAGTCAGTTATATTGACTTTATATTGAGTTTACTCAAGTCAACATAGATCTTTCCCTCCTCTGAGCTCTCATGGTATTTATTACCTAGGACACCACTTATTCTGACACTTGTCATTTATTGGCTTGTGCCAATAAATTATAAATAAGAGACCTTGTCCAACACTTCTTTGAACGTCCCCATGGTAGCTGTGACATGGCTGAGCAATGGGCAAGGCATTCGTGAAGTCTTTACGGAAAAAGAGGAAAGAAAAAGATATGTGGAAGTTCACAGGCTAAGAATCTCATTTATGATTTTTATGTAGTGATTTGTTGTTTAATGAGTTAGAAATAATTATTCTTAAACCAGAAGTCAAGTTAAAAAATGAGTACTACTAAATGAAAAGATCATACCTGAGATGACTTTGTTATGTCTCACGGCAAAAAGAAAACACAAATTAACCCCTTATGTTTGTTGTGCATGCTTAACCAAACTATTACTTTCCAAATAAATCTCCTTTAATATTTTTTCTCTTCCTTTTAAAGATATCTTTGAGTTACCGGTTCCATGGTAATACACATCTAGCATAAAATATAAGGTAGATAAAATTTTCCCTGAAATTCCTCTGGATCCTAGGTCTCATTCATTAAAAGTTCATGCCCCCTGCTTTGCTCTAATATTTTCTATGGACTGAAATAGTTCAGTAATGTATCTCCTTCCTGTAACCTCTTTATTCCTCTCAAACAGCTAAAGCTTCATGAAGCTGATTCTTAACTTTCTCTTTTCCAAAGAGGAGAACTTCAATTCCTTCAGCTCCTCTGAACAAGAAATATTGTTGTATTTAAATTATTTGTATTCTAAGGCAAATATTCTCTTTGTAGTTTAAAAAAAATTCCAAAAACATAAAACCAAAGACACAGCCCTTCTAAGGACAACTGGCTCATTACAATTATCAAAATATTTTACTCACCACTTTGCAGAGTTGCTTCTACCCATCAAATGGAGTTCCTGACTTTCATTCATTCCCATCCTTAGTACTACCTACTCTGTATCACTCTCATGTGGTATTTGGAGCTTTCATAAATCATTGAATTTCCCTGATCTACCCTTAGTTTTATTACCTTCCATTTATCTGCAATAAACTCCATAAACCACTTATCTGATCAAAACTGAACATAATTACTACTCAGTCATTTCCCTCCACTTTAAATGGCTTCCTTCCGAAAGGCCCTAGGGTTTCCTTGATCGGCTGATGTAGCTAACCCTGGTAAGGATATTTTTCCTAGGTCTATTTCCTAATTCTTTCTAAAAGTCCATCTGGCTAATCTGACATGCATTGAGCTTGTCAGCAAATATTTTTGATCAGGAATTTCTGAACTTGGTTTTGGAAAACCTGAGAGGGTCTCCAGTTATCACTTGGGATGCTGTGAATTACAAAAGGCAAGCCTCTTTAAAGCATCTTTGCAGCAAAATTCATTTTCATTGTTTTTGCTATTTAAAAAAAATGTCATATAACTTTTAGGAGTGGAGTGGACACCAAAAACCAAAACAGTGTGATACTCCGCAAACTGTCCAAACATATCATTTTAGAGTTGCCTGTGGACCACAGAACTTTTGCATCTTGCCAAAGGCTACAAAGTAAGTGTCAGAGGCCAACTATGAATCATGGTCTCCTGAACTCAAATTATATCACTCTATTTAGTATACGTTATGTGGCGCAGTGGATAGAACACAGGGTTTGGAGTCAGGTAGACATCTTCCTGAGTTCAAATCTGACTTCAGACACTAGCTGTGTAACCCTAGGCAAGTTACTTAATCCTGCTTGCCTCAGTTTCCTTATCTGTAAAATGAACTTGAGAAGGAAATGACAAACCATGATGAGTCATGGTCCAAGATGTGTTTTATTTTGTCTTAATTATTTCTTTCTGACTGGCTTCTTTCATCTTCTCTATTTTCCATTCATGTTCTCCCCAAGTTATTCATGGGAATGAGCTCTCCATATATGCCTTTGCATCTTTGCTTTTGAAGTCTCATGCAATGCTCCCCATTACTGAAGTAAGAGAATGCCGGGGGGAAAATTTCAGTGGAAGAATCTTGTCTTTGTTCAGATAACAGTTACTCAAAATTAAATCACAAGAAACTTTTTCTTTTTTGCCCATATGTATAAACAGACTGATCTTCACCATGTCCACAAATCTATTCGTTTATTTCTTTGTTTCACTTACTGTGTCCCAATTTCAAAATAGCAATTGAAAAGTCATATTACTTCTCAAACATTCTTCTCAAGAACTTTTTAGTTGGATATTATTTCCTGTATAGATTTGTATGATGAAAATTTATACTATCCACTTCATTATCTTTAACTCCTTCTATTTATAACCTTTATACTGGATTCATAGCCTGCCCATCTGACCCATTACATAAATTTAATTTTGTCCTTGACAAAAAAACAGCAAACTGAAAAAAAATAATGACTGAATAATGGGCAAGAAAGGTATACTTTTTGGCTTTTGGGGTCCTTAATTATGCTCTGACAAAGCTTTTAACCCTGTTTCCCTTTGCTACTCTACTGAAGCAAAGCCCTGATATCAGGAATTCAGCAGCTTAAAACCAAATGATTATCCACCAAACTCAAAGTCTCCCTGAAGGCCTGGAGATTACACATGTAACAGAATCATCCTACCCTTGCCAACAGTAAGGCTTAGGCCTTTATTTTACTTATTGTAGCTTCTGAATATGCCCTCTGCTTCAGAGCCTCAGGGAGCAATTATAAACAAGATAAAAAAAACAAGCACAATGGAGGGGGAACCCCCTCCAAACTCTTACATTTTAATTTATAAATGAGAATATATACAATAGAAAAAAATGCATTCTCTCACACATATCTGCACTTTCCCAAACGTTAAACTCCGCAAAAAAATGAAATTATTTTGGCTGAAACTGAACTCTAAAATTTTCTTGTAGGCAAATTCAGAAAACAATAGGTAACTATTATTCAATAGTTTGATATTGTATTATCATAAGTGGCATTTTAAGGCACTATGTAAATCACTCTCTGAACTTCCCTCAACATCTCTTCCCAAGCCCTGCCCATAAGAGAGCTTAATTTTTATTCTTTTACTTTGTATCTTCAATGGACTGAATTTTAGGGCCCAAAACATCTAAGTTTTGTTTCAATGTCTAGTCTTTCTGTAACTCAGTATGTACTAAGGTTTTTGTTTTCGTCAAATTTAAGATAAAAAAAACCCCACAACCCATACTATTTGAAGTAAATAATCGAAAAATGGTCTTTCCAACATCATAGAGGACTTAGGACAATTAAATATTAAAAAAAGATAAAATTAGGGTTCAAAAATGGTGTTTTTTTAATGCCATTTTAAGACCCATGTCTAAAGAGTGTCTAGTCATTTGATTACTTCTTTTTTTACACTGCGCTCTTTTTCTGCTTTGTACTTTGAACTTCCTGACAATCATTTTTATGCCAAATTATGGATTCTTCTTCATGTCTAGGAAGCACATAGTGACTTTTAAGCTTGTAACTGGCAGGCTTGGTAATTCCATACAGGTATGGTAATATAAAACACCAACTAGATTTAATACAGTTTATTACAGTAATAAAGCTAAACAAGTTTCTCTTGTAGTTAACCTTGAAGACACTGTGTTCCTAGTAACCTTGGTAAGGAGGTAAGAGAATGATTTGAGGAATACATGCCTAAGTTATAAATGAGTGGAACCTGGCTAGAAAAACTAGATCAGCTGGATACAGCTAAAATGGGACCCAAGGGAAAACAATAACCTACCTCCAGGGTTTGCTCATCTAGTTGGACATTTATCAAGTACTGATGAGGTATCTAATGCCATACTGAAGAAAGAGACACATGATAGGATACGCCAAATTGACTCTGAATCTCATGACTCATTATAGACAGACAGACTGCCAAAGGTATCACACAAATAATCCATTTTGTGCAAAGCACCAGCTTGCTTTTTCAATGATTTTGTGAAATACAGTGGAATTAACCCAACATTTACATTTTGTACCTCAAAGTGCAAAATAAGAATTTACAATTTCCCAACTCATTGGCAATGGATGAAAGTAAATATTTTCTGTAGTTACCATGTGTAAAGAAAGAGAAGAAAAATACAGTGATTTCACCCAAAATCTTAGGAGTCATTGCAAGTATCCCATAGCCATGACAGTTTACTCTCTCTGGACTTCCAATACAGCAACTGTAACTAAAACTATGCTATAAAACTCAAGGACACATACCAGTCCCTAAGGTGAAGAAATTGCCTAAGGGATTTAGAGCACACAGAGCAATATGTGCTATCTCACATTTTTAAGGATGCAATTAGTTACTATTGTATATTATTGGGTGTCCCATTTTCTCAGGTGATATGGAGGGCACTGAGGAGGACATATTTTTAAATGGGACAGTTAGCAGGGGAAAAAAGCAACATTCTAATTTGGCAATCCCTGGAAAGTCCAATTTACACAAGAGATCTACTTTCACCATAGCAAAGACTGTCCAACTACTTTTAGGTCTCATTTTCATTTCTGACTAAATTACAATAACTTATAGAACATAAAACAACTTGATATTTTATGAGAATATTTTCAAAAAGGAAAACGGGGAAGGAAATCTTGAATTGTATAATATACTAGCTCAGAGACTGATTTGGTTGGCAGCCTGGCCATTTAAATGACAAATTTTGGTGAGTCTACAAGGAGAGTCTAAAGCAGCAAACCAAAGGTCAGTGGATCTGTGAACTCACTATAAAAAGGTTGGTTGAGTGGTTCATTGGTCTTTTCCATTACAGCACAGCTACAGAAATTCAACTAGGAGGGGTGGCCTTGGCAAGTAGTAGATTTAATTTTTTTTTAAAGGATTGGTGAATTTAAGACAGATGCATTGGGGAGTTAGTTTTTGAAATGAGTTACCTTTTCCAAGTATGCTTTAAGATATAACTAGCTACCAAGAAAGAAGAGAAGCTCTAAATAATATCTGTGAATGATTCTCTGAAATTTCATGCACCCCAAGATTCAACAAGTAGGCTTATGTACAAAATCCCAGATCAAGAAAGTCTTACTTTATAACATCTCCTCAAAACCCAAAACTGTACTGGAGAGAATCTCCCTTGAAGTATAGAATCTTATGACTTCCTTTTCAAGAGAAGCATACCTAAAAGGTTATTGATTTGGTTCTGAAGGACATGAGGTTTATTATGTAGGAAGCCATTGCTGGGCACAAGTGTGAGAAATTAATGATGGCTTTGTAAGTGTCCACGCTGCGGTGTGGAACCAGTGGGGCAACTGTCAATCTATATGATAATACATTCCCAAACTTCATAAAGTCAGTGATGTGAAGAAGCATTGATTTCTTTTTGAGCTAAACAGAATTTGTCAAAGAGAAAGAGCAAGGAGTTTACTGAAGTTAACATCTCAGCTTGCAGGATAGTAATTTCTTATCTTAGTAAATATTTTATAACCTCATGTGTAAAATCCCTTGTTTTCATTTCTGTGGAAAACATGAATATCTTCAACATACGAATTACTACTAAGATTAATAATCCTGCCTCTAACTGATCTTGAGTTCTAAATTTAGTACATCCTTCCTACTTTTGAACTCTCCCTTACCAGCCTCCCACAAGACCATTTTCTTATTCCCAGTATATTTATCCTTCTATGATGCCAATGGGATGACAATTGGTATCCCTAGAAAAATTAAGAGTCCAGATACAGAGACTGCCTTTCTGTATGCCTGGGGAGGATTAGCATAGGAGTCTCTAGAGGTAAACACTTTTAAAATGTAAATTTTCGAATATCAAGAAAAGAGAACAAGAAAACACCTTCAGTCTACTCATTCATTCCTTTGACATAATTCATTAGCAAATTCTTTTCATCCATAACAGTTCCTGGTAAATCCAAAGCAAGTATTTTCTGCTTGTATACTTGCTTCACTGGGCAAATCCCATTATTAGAGCTGTGTGTAACAATGCAGCTGATTTAAAATAATTATGACTAAAATGGGGCACAGAAACTTTTAAAATGTTTATACTTAATGAGATTAACATATACATAGGTACTACAACATTTCTAAGAGTACCAACAATTTATTGGGTGATCTTATTTTGTTAAAAAAACGTATCTAAAGTTTCTTTACTTCCAACTGATTATCTTTATTTGGCAAATCAAATCAAGTTTTTTGATCACATCCAACACACAATATATTGAAAAATGAACATCAGGAAATGGATTTAATTTTTATTATATACAAAAAACTTATAAAAGTAATTTTTGAATTGAATAAGCACCTTAAAGTGCTAGATGTGCCAAGTATCACAATTTTTTAAATTCCAAAATTATGTCCTAGGAAGTCAAGTGTGGTATTTTACTTGAGAGGAAACCTTGATTGGCTATAGTCTTTGCACTGTGACATGAGTAAGATACATCTCTTTCCTCCTTTCCTGGAATAAATTACTGCAGAATTAAACATAAATTTAAATGAGATGTGGTAACTTTTCTTTAAATGCATGTAACTTACCCCCAAAATGATGTATTTTCAGCACAGTTTGGATTCTGAATGATGTTTAGCTCTGCATTGCCATTCATGACAAGCTGTCACACTACAAATTTCTTTTTTTAATATATGAAAATACTTATGGCTGTTCTAGCAGAAGTCTTAAAGTGTTTTGTATAAACATTCTTAACTGATCTATTTGTAAACCTTTTTAACAGCAATTTCCATTCCAAATATACAATTCACTCATAACAAATCATGTAGCATTTGATGTTTTCTTCAAAAATCAACTTGGCCTAATGCAATTTATCTCTTAATTTTTTTGAAAACTAAAAACAGTTAAGTATCTCAAAGAAATAAAGAAATAAGGACCTTATCTCTTTAATGGCTTGTTCAGGCTTTGCCCATACTTACCTCTTAATGATCAGAAGCATTTAATTTCCAACAAAGCTTCCAAAACTTCATTAAAACCCACCTACAAAGCTGATGGATAAGTGATAGTGATGGTGATCGAAAACATGTAGCATATTATTAACCTAAATAGCTACTAAGGCTAGAAGTAAACATGTAAGGGAATACTTTTTGAAGGCAAGTTTCTTCCTATTCGTCATTATTAAACTCCAGAGCATCTGCTACAAGTTTGATCTTGAGTGCGGATATGAGGCATTGTTGGCTGAAAATGAAAGTATAAGATAAGGTGGCATTCTTAAGAGATCTTCATGAGGAAAATAACCCAGGTTGCCATCTGGGGGGTGGGGGAAGGGGCGAATCAATACAAAGATCTAGAAACTCATGGAGAGAGGACATTTTTAGGTATAGGTCATAGTTTATCAAGTTGCCTTCTTTGCAATGTAATTTACTTGGTAAAAAGACCAACAGACTATACCAGAATACTCTGTTATCATCAAAATGTAATTTTAAAATACTCTTCTCCTTTCTGGTATAGTTTAGGCCCTCCACCCCCACCCCACCCCACCCTCACCCAAGGTAGAAGGACAAAGTCAATTTAAAGGAAAATGAAAGGATTTCTACTGAAATACAAAGTAAATAAATTAATGAAAAATAAATAACTCCACATAGGAAAGTGTTCAGACCATTAAAATGAATTTAAGAAACAGGCCTACCGTTTTCATCATCTGACTTATTTTCATTATCAGAGTCAGTCAGGGTAAGGGCTGAGTTTTCACGACTTGATAGACCGGAACTGCGTCTGGATTTGATCCCTCTCCCCCACAGTCTTATAGCATGCTCTGGAGACATTCCTCCCTCTGTGTCTGAGTCAGCGTCAGACCCTGTGCTCAAGGAGTAGCCTTGGTGAAGAATTCCTATGTCTGAGCAGTAGCCACTTCGATGAGGGGAGGGTTCACAGATTCCTAGCTCTGCAAGGGTGAAGTTAGTTCCTAGGATGACAACAGAAGAAATAACAGATTAAAATTCAGGGAACTAAAACAAATAAGCAAATAAAAATCTTAAAAATGAGCAAATATACCCTTTTTGTCCACCTAACACAAGTAAAAGCCATTATAATTATAATATAAAGGTGAAATATTTGTTTTTGTTTTGGTGTAATTTCATGCTTAAAAGGCATTTATTATGCGACATTATGGGTTAGGAAACACTTTGAGTTCTGAGGATATAGAAACAAAAATGAAACAGCACATCACCCCAAGGAACTTCCATTTTATATTGTAAGAACCATCACATACAGATAATTCAACTAGGAGTGAGTATTTTGGCCAAAACTCATCCCATGACAAAATGTCCAAAGAAGATCTTAGTGTTTTACTCACTCCAACAATCCTGCCAAGCATAAGGTTGTTCAGTGTCCTGGAAGTACAGAGGAGGCATCATCTCTAATGATAACATGCATCAAATTCCATTTTGATATAACATATCAATCAGAACCCATAGGAATGAGCTTCACAACTAGAAATATTCACAATTTTTGCCAAGTGAATGTTCCCTGATTCATGTAGCTTACCACCTAGATATATAATGTAAGTTTTAAAACACAAGAACTTGTAGAAAGTGGCCATCTCTTCCTAGTTCTCTGAACAGCCTCTTTCTCTCTAAACTACCTATTGTGCACCAAGTGGGTTAGCATACAGATTCTTAGAGAGGTCAAGGGAGTTATAGGAAGAAACAGACAGCAAAACTACTAGTGGGAGACCTCAACTTCCTCCTCTCTGAACTTGACAAATTTAACCTCAAAATAAACAAGAAAGAAATTAAGGAGGTGAATAGAATTCTGGAAAAGATAGATATGATAGATCTCTGGAAAAAATGGAATGGGGATAGAAAGGAACACACACACATACATACATACACATACACACACACAATATGCCTTTTCTTCAGTGGTACATGGCACATACACAAAAACTGACCATGTACTAGGGCATAAAAATCTCACAATCCAGTGCATTAAGTCAGAGACAGTCAATGCATCCTTTTCAGATCATGATACAATAAAAATTAGAGAAAGAGGAAATCAATCAATTGGGCATGCAACTGAAAAAGTTAGAAAAAGGACAAACTGAAAATCCCCAATTAAATACCAAATTAGAAATGCTGAAAACCAAAGGAGAGATTAATAAAATTGAAATCAAGAAAATTATCGAACTAATAAAACTAAGAGCTGGTTTTATGAAAAAAACCAATAAAATTGAAAAACCTTTGGAAAATTTGATTAAAAAAAGAAAACCAAATTACCAGTATCACAAATGAAAAGGGTGAACTTACCTCCAATTAAGAGAAAATTAAAACAATTAGAAATTATTTTGCCCACCTGTCTGCCCCCAAATTGACAATCTTAGTGAAACAAATGAATGTTAACAAAAATATAAACTGACCAGATTAACAGAGGAGGAAGTAAAATAGTAAATAACCCCATCTCAGAAAAAAAGAAATTGGACAAGCCATCAATGAACTCCCTAGGAAAAAATCTCCAGGGCCAGTTGGATTTACAAGAGAATTCTATCAAATAAGGAAAGAACAGTTAACTCTAATACTAATACTATATAGACTACCACATTCTTTTTATGATATAAATATAGTTCTGATACCTAAACTGGGAAGAGCCAAAACAGAGAAAGAGAATTATAGACCAATTTCCCTAATGCATATAGATGTAAAAATTTTAAATAAGGTATCAGCAAAAAGATTACAGCAACTTATCAAGAGAATAATATACTTTGATCAGGTAGCATACCAGGAATTCAGGGCTGGTTCAATATTAGGAAAACTATAAGCAAAATTGATCATATCAACAATAAAACTAACCCACATGATTATCTCAACAGACACAGAAAAAGCTTTTGACAAAATACACCACCCATTCCTACTGAAAACACTGGAGAGCATAGAAATAAATGGAGCCTTCATCAAATAGTATCTATCTAAAGCCAATAGCAACCATTATATGTAATGGGGACAAGTAGAGGCATTTCCAATAAGATCAGAGGTGAAACAAGGATGTCCTTTATCACCACTGTTATTCAGTATGACACTAGAAATGTTAGTTTAGCAAGAAAAAAAGAAAAAGAAATTGAAGGAATTAGAATAGGCAAAAAAGACACTAAGTTATCACTCTTTGCAGATGATACGATGATATACTTAGAATATCCTAGAGAAGCAACTAAAAAACTACTTGAAAAAATAAACAACTTTGGCAAAGTTGCAGGTTAAAAATAAACCCACATAAATCATCTGCATTTCTATATAACAATTTCTATATATAACAAAGCCCAACAGCAAGAGATAAAAAGAGAAATCCCATCGAAAATTGCTGTAGAAATTATAAAATGTTTGGGAGTCTACCCGCCAAAACAAACCCAGAGACTATATGAACACAACTCTGAAACACTTTTTGCATGAACAAAGTCATATCTAAATAATAGGAAAAATATTAGTTGCTCATGGGTAGACCAAGCTAAAATAATAAAAATGACAATTCTACATAAATTAATTTACTTATTCAGTGCTATAGCAATCAAACTATAAAAAATATTTTCTAGAATTAGAAAAAAATAATATCAAATTTCATCTGGAAGAACAAAAAGTCCAGAATATCAAGGGAATTAATGAAAAGAAATGGGTGGCCTAGTCATATTAGGTCTCAAATTGTATTATAAAGCAGCAATTCTCAAAACCACTTGGCATTGGCTAAGAAGTAGAGGGGTAGATCAGTAGAATAGGTGACGTACACAAGACCCTGTAGTCAATGATTATAGCAGTCTACATCTTGATAAACCCAAGGATCCCAGTTTCTGGGATAAGAATTCACTGTTTGACAAAAACTGCTGGGAAAACTGGAAAATAGTATGGTGGAAACTGGGCATAGACCAATTCCTGGCACTGTATACCAGAATGAAGTCCAAATGGGTACACGATCGAGGTGTTAAGGCTGATACTATAAACCAATTAGAGGAACAAGGAGTATTTATTTGTCAGATTTATGGAGAAGGGAGGAATTTATGACCCAACAAGAGATAGAGAATATTATGAAATGCAAAATGACTAATTTTGATTACATTAAATTGAAAAGGTGCTGCACAAACAAAGCCAATGCAGCCAAGATTAGGAGGGAAGCAGAAAACTGGGAAAGAATTTTTTACAACTAGTGTCTGTGATAAACACCTCACTTCTAAAATATATAGAGAACTAGTCAAATTTACAAGAATACAAGTCATTCCCCAATTGATAAATGGTCAAAGGATATGAAAAGGCAGTTTTCAGAAGAAGAAATTAAAGCTATCTATAGTCATATTTAAAAATTATTCTAAATCACTATTGACTAGAGAGATGCAAATCAAAACAATTGTGAGGTACCACTTCACACCTATTAGATTGGCTAACATGACAAAACAGGAAAATGATTCATGCTGGGGAAAATGTGGGAGACTTGGAATACTAATTCATTGTTGATAGAACTGTGAGCTGATCTAACCATTCTGGAGAGCAGTTTGGAACTATGCCCAAAGGGCTATAAAAATCTGTATACCCACTGACCCAGAAATTCCACTTCTAGGGCTGTATCATAAAGAGATCATAAAAATAGGAAAAGGATCTACATGTACAAAAATATTTATAGCAGCTCTTTTTGTGGTGGCCAAGAACTGGAAATCGAGGGTATGCCCACAATTGGGAAATGACTGAACAAGTTGTGGTATATGAATGTAATGGAATACTATTGTGCTATAAGAAATGATGAATAGGAGGACTTCAGAAAAACCTGGAAAGATTTATATGAACTGAGGCTGAATGAAGTGAGCAAAACCAGGACAACATTATACATAGTAAGAGCCACAGTGTGCAAGGACTGTATCTAATAAATTTAGCCCTTCACAGCAATGCAAGGACATAAAACATTTCTTCAAAGGACTCATGATGCAAAATGCCATCCACATCCAGAGAAAGAACTACAGAGTCAGAATGCAGACTGAAGTAGACGATTTCCTCTTTTGTCATGTTTTGTTTTGTTTATATCATGGTTTCTCCCATTCATTTTAATTCTTCTAAGCAACATGACTAATTTGAAAATGTGCTTAATAAGAATGTATGTGCAGAACCCATATAAGATTCCATACCTTGTGGGCAGGGAGTGAGGAGGGAATAGTAGAAAATTTAAAACTTATGGAAGTGGATGTTGAAAACTAAGAACAAATAATTATTTAAAAAATAAACTATCTATTGAATTTGAAAAAAGATCGCGCAATAAACTCAACTTTTTGTGCTCTAAGCACAGGAAACTTTGTAATTGAACTACTATGAGACAGCATGCCCTTCTCTAGTCTGCTTGTTTTAATTAGCTTAGCTAATCCTATTCATTCTTGTCAGTGACAAATCATTTATGACCTCAAGATAAGGTTATACCTAATCTAACACTGAGGTGGTTCTTGAAAAAGGCATTTTTTTGAAAGATACATTTTTAGTGCCCAACTTTGTAGAGCAGCTTAGTCTGCCATTAATTTATAATAAACATGTTTTTAAGCTGGCTTTTTTGTTAATGCACATTGATATACTAAGACTTATTTGCCTGTGTAAATAGTCCCAAAGGGTGCGCTTCAATGAATCAAACCCAATTCTACATATAATTATTTTCTGCAGAGCGAAACATATCCATTGGAAAGATAAGCCAAGCAAAAATATCTATCAGCATGGGGCATTTGCCTACTACCTGTGCAGAACGAAGGCAACTGATAACCAATCAACATATCACTAAATGGTGTTCTTTATTCCCCATGCACTTCTTATCACACTATCTTAGTTTCCTTCTCTCAGTCCAATTTATTAAGTTCTAGCTTATATCCTAGGGATTTAGGAATTGCCAGTAATTGCACATTAAAATGTGCATTTCAGACTCAATAGATGCTATAAGTGAGTTTAGCTATGCCTGAGGAGGCAGCCCTTTCATTTTGAGCCTCTGACATCCTATACCATAGGACTAATACTTTCTTTATGCTGTTCCTTAACTTATACTTAACTCAAGGGAACATATTCCATTACTCCTGACATGTTTCCATATCATATTATATCATACTTTAAAAAAAATTTCAGTACAAAACAATAGCATGTTATTTTCTTATGGATTTTTAAGGTGAAGCTTTAAGGATATATAGATAGGAAAAGAAATATACACATATATGGAGATATGTGTTGTGTGTATACATATGTATAAAATATTACCTGTATATTTTATACATACAAACACAAAGGGCAAAGAATAGGACATGAGATTTCATTTGTATAGGGAACTCCTAGTGAAGAAACACCTTTTGTGAAGGGATTACATGGCACTTCCTCTTCAATTTGCAATCTCAGAAGATGGCCTGGTGAATGGAGTGGAGTCACTGAGAGATTAAATGACTTGCCCAGGGTCAAACTTCCAGCCTATGCCCAAGGAAATACTTGAACTTAGAATCTTCTTGACTTCATGGCCAAGCAGCAATTCATTAAGTCATTGATGCCTTTTGATGTAGGGGGTTTCTTAACTGCAAAATTTCATTAAATGGATGAGATTTACATGACTAAGGTCAGCATGCTCTGTGCTAAAAATTTCCCTCATTTATATCACTATGCACAGTATGCCGAGCTCATTATATAGAAATAGCTCCATATACCAGTTTAGTAAGAACCACTGGCATACCCAGAAACAAAAATAGAAACATCTTTTAACCTCTTCATGCTTATTATAATAAAGACTAGTACTGTAGGGCATCCCTTAAGGAACTCAATTGGGAATTCCCAAATGGGGATTACCTTTGAGACTAAAGGGCAGGACAGGGACAAGAGAAGACTCAACTTTTGGAAACAAAAGTCTTCTCCAAACACTTCATATCTGCTTCCTTCTCTGCTGTTCCTGGCCCAAATTCTTTGTCAATAAAAGGTCATGTTGGCCTTCCTACTTTTAACCAACTCAAAGCAAAACACTCAGGCAGATTTTGTATAAAGAAGTTAATACATGCATACCTGTTTGGTGAGGACCATAATAGATATTGTGCTAGGGAACCCATTCCTTTGGATAAATGGGGTGGGGAGTACTTCATCAGAAGGAACTGGAATTCCAGAGCAACACTATTACTATTAGTTATTTCAGTTCAATTCAATCAACATTTATTGAGTATCTCCGAAGTACAGGGCTCTGAGTCAAGTGTTTAAAAAATTTTAAATGATAAAGTATTTTTAAAAGGAGTTTAAAAAACTGTTAGATAAAATGAGTATCAATAAATCTTTCAACTGAATAGTCTTCACATTGGAAGAGAATTTACAAGTCACCTAGTCTAACTTTCTAGCCAAATAACATCCCTGACAGATGGTCTGTCAGTCAATTTCTACTTGACCATTTCCAAGAACAGAGCGTTCCCTACTTTACAAGGCAGATCATACAATTAATGGGCAACTTCAATCACCAGAAAATTTGTCCAGATAATGGCTCCAAATTTTCTTCCCATAACTGCTATTCAATGGTTTCAATTTTCCTTATTGGAACTATGAAAAATAAACTGAATTACTTTTTTCACACAACAGCTCTGAGAGTAAATAAAAATAGCTATCATGTTTCTCCTTAATCATCCCTCTCTTCAAGTCAAATGTCTCCAGTTTCTTTGACCATTATTTATGCCACATCATTTCCATACACCTTGCCATCTTGGTTAGCCACCTGTGGATAGACTCATATTTGTTAATGGCCCACAAGGTCTAGTACTCAAAACTGGTCATGATACCTCACATGTGGTCAACCCAGTTTAGAATAAAGTAGGGATATTACATTTTAATATAGTTGATTGCTGACCTGTGTCTTTACATCACAGTTGATTTACTTCTCCAATCAAGACTGAACTCTTCCTTTTGACAAGGAAAATCAATTCATCAAAAACATCAAATACAGTGTCTAACATTGTATATATTATCATCCCTGAGTACTCTGCCATAAAGATAAAGGTATCCTTTATCTCTTCTCTATTACTTTAACTGATTTTTTCCATTGGTCTGGATTCAACCTTCTATTAGTGATCTCTGAATTTACATGATTTTAGTCATTGTATGTAATGTTTTTGATTCTGTTTATTTCATTCTGTATCAGTTCATACAATACTTCCCTCATTTCTCTGAATTCCTCATATTCATCATTTCTTCCACCTCTGCAAAGAATGGAATGAGATTCTCAGATCTTTTCTTTGTGCCTCAATCTAGTCATCCAAGGGAGCACCCTCTCTAAAGAACTAACATAGCAACTACCTTTTTGT
The DNA here is from genome assembly GCA_023548195.1 of Bettongia penicillata ogilbyi. Lineage (NCBI taxonomy): Eukaryota > Metazoa > Chordata > Mammalia > Diprotodontia > Potoroidae > Bettongia > Bettongia penicillata. The sequence goes on from JAJHZJ010000090.1 coordinate 13,658,479, forward strand.
AGCTGTAGTCCCCTATTCTTCAAGGATTAAAGCTACTAGAGACTCAGGAGAGAAAGTTTGTAAGATCATAGCCCTATGGCTGGAAGAGACTTTAGGATTACTTAGTCTAAAACCCCTCACCATTACAAGTAAAGAAGCTCAGACACAGGATAATTTAGTGAGTTAGCCATAGTCAGATAGGCAGTTGGAAGGCAGGGTTTGAAATCAGATTGTCAGATCCCAGAGTTAACATTCTTTCCACTGTACTACTTGCTCCTTGAGATCTCTCCATCAAAGTCGCTGGTAGTGCCAAACAGTTCAAATCAGAAAGATATATAGTTTTATCAATGGAAATGACACTGGAGCAGAAGTATTACATCTGACTTGTCAGGTGTCGATTAACAACCAATGATCTCTTCTGCCTGCCCCACTGTTTCTTTGCTTTTGCTCTTTTCATTTACATTGTTATGGCAATTATTTATATTGTGAATTTCCCATGGTTAAGTAGGTGAAAAGTAGTAAATATGTGGTTTCGAGTCAGATTTTCTGATGCCAGATTCCTTCCTAAATACCATACAACATATGTCACAAGTAGAGATGAAAACTGAATACTTTAGTAAAAAAAAAAAAAAAACTGAATATTTATTTGTGCAGAACTAAGCATTTGGGTATTAGGACAGATTGGATTTTTGTCTGAATGATTTTTTTTTTATCTGGTCCATGATGTCAGACAAATGTGACCTCAGTTGGCAAAAAAGTTACTCTGATCCAAGCGGTGAAGCTCTAGCTCAAGGGTAGATGCAGATGGATATGAACAAAATGAAAGGTTTCCCAAATACCACAAATTTCTCAGCCACAATTTCAACACAAGATAGTGAACGTGGCATTCTCTACTTGTGGTGCTCATCTAAAGGGGGGTAATACACACACATGTACATCATATAATATGTGTGTATGTATATATGTATGCACATGTATATTCACACCCATATGTATATATACATATACTTACACACACTATATATATATATGTATGTATGTATGTATGTACGTACACACATACATACATTATTTATCCCTACCCACATTTTTCTCCTCTCTTTCTGGAACACCTCCAATAAGGAAACAACAGTGACAACAACAAAGGCTTTCAATGACTGTCATCTCCTAAATAAAAACATGTTCAGTAGCCTCGAGCTTGAACTTATTTTCTGCATTAGTGGTGAAAATGCCAATACGATTAAAAATCAATTGTAGTATTAAACATATAGTCCAGTTACCTTAGATGAAGAAATTAGTTATGTTTATATTTCTGACTACAAGAATCCTATTGCTCTGGAACTAGCTACAAAAGAAAAAAAAATAGTGACCCATTACAATGAGTTGACAACAATCTTGGAGTTGAGTACAGTATTCTAAAGAGTATCTCTCTTGTTAGAGAGCTCCTCTGAGATCCTCCAATACTTAAGGATGGCATGCAGGGATTTCCTCATTTCCTACCCAGCTACTTTCCTGGACTTCATAATTTCCAGAAATTCATCAGTCTGCAACATGAAATCAACTCAGAAACTTACCTCTCTTTAAATTACTTCCCATTTCAGTTTCATGGTTTCATCATGGTCATTAGTGACTCTGCCCTCTATTTCCTCACTCCTGCTTTTCAGCTTTTCTTTTAGTGACTCTTCCATTGGATTGTAAGCTCCTTGATGCCTTCCTTTCTAGCCCCTAGTCTTAGCATAGAGTCTAACACATAGTAGGTGCTTAGTAAATATTTATTGACTCTGACTCTGATGCTTAAATATGTGGATAGTTAATGGGCCATTTAAGAATGACTTAAATTTTGGATCACATGACCAACAAGAGGGAGGCCTGGGCATTTTTTCTAGTCTCCATCAATTCTCCAAAAATTTCCAAAAGAAGAATTAAGTGCCAGTGTGTAGAGGGTCAGTCTCTATGTTCTAGCAGGGGGCACAAACCAAATCATGGGACTTGTGCTTTGATATCCATTCAGAAATTCATCTTCTGCTGCAGAGTCCCTGCCAGTGTATACCACTCCTGCTTGTGCATACCACTCCTACCCTGTTCACATCATCTTGTTACATAAACAGCAGATATCTGCTCTGGCCTGTCACAAGAGGAAGAAGTATAGGGGCAACTGAGTTCTTTTCTACCTGGGGTAACCCTTAGAATAGGGAACCCCAATGGTGTTGGAAACTTTTTTTTAAAACATGCCCCCTACCGACCCCAAGCCTGACAAAAATGGTTCATTTGGATTCAGATCAGCCAGATATCTAAAGAACTGAGCAAATCCCCCAACAGAGAAAAAAATTGAGACTAGGCTAAATTCAATCCCTGGGTAACAGCCTCTTTCAAAGAGAGAAAGTCAATGAGAGGCGAATATAAGGAAAAAGGGATAAATCCACTAAAGATTTCAAATGGAAGAAAATATAATTAAATACCCTGAGTACCAACAGAAACATCAACATGGATGGTATTAAATTTAGAAAGGAAGACAGATTTTTAAAAAATACAAACTATGTCAAATATTTCTAAATAAATCTTGCAAAGACATCAATGCCTATCGAAACACAAAATCCTGTGAATTCTCAAGAAAACATGGAATTGCAAGATGCTCTACAATGGTTCAAGAGAGAGAAAAAAAGAATATTTAGAGAAGTTTAGAAGGCTGGAAATGACAGAATGAATGGTCTATACAGTAGAAATAATGAGCAGAATTAAAAAAAAAACTTGAATTCCCAGTGGTGACTCTCTCCAAAGAAGTGGGTGAACAACAGTTTTAGAATGTAGATTCACTGAAGCAAAGGACAACTTAGAATAAGAAAAACAAACAAATAAAGGTGAATATCGCCTTTTTCAGAATCACAAAAGATCGGAGCTGGAGGAGATCCCAAAGTCCATCTAGTTCAACTCATATCTAGACAAGAATGTCTTCTACAACATATTTGACAAGGGGTCATTCAGCAATTGTTTAGAGTTCTCTAGCGATGAGGAAGTTGGCACATCATTAGGCAGCCAATGAGACTTTTGGATAGGTCTATAATTAAGAAGTTGTTTTCGTTTTGTTTTTGTGTTCTTTTTTTTAGAAAAATACAGCAGAAATGGTGCTTTGCTTCATACTGTTGCCACATTACCTGTGTTACCTTGGTCAAATGACAACATCTCTATATCTCAGTTTCCTCGCAAGTTTTAAAAAAAAAAGGAGGTTGGACAAGATGACTTTTAAGGTCTTTTTCTACTCTAAATCAATGACCTCATAACTTCTATGTTAGGTCTAATTTGCTCATTTACAGCTTCCACCCATTCTCTTAATTCTTCCCTCTGAGACCAAGCAAGACAAGTCCAATTGCTTTTCTATTAAAAATAGCCTTTTAAAACACAGAAGTAGCTATTGTGTCCTTCTCAAAGTCTTTTCTTTTTTAGTCTAAATTATCACTATTCTCATATGACATAAGCTTGAAGTCTTTTATTAGCTTAGTTAACCTTCTCCTTATCAACGTCCTTCCTAAAATATGGCAACAAGATCTGAATGCAATACTATAGTCATAGACACAAGGGCAGATTACAGTGGGAATACTGCGTCTATATTCTTGGACATTACAGTTTTTTTTGTTCTGTTTCTAAGTAGCCTAACGTCAAATTGTCATTATACTGATACAATTTTCTTATCTGAATCCCAATATCTATGATATAGAAAGTAATTTTCTGTACAGAATTATCATTAGAATTATTTCAAAATAATTCTTCCTGAAAGTTCTTTCAGTGAATCTACATTCTTAATTTTTTTAATGCCAATGGTTTTGTGATTTATTTCTATTTGCAGGGGAGGAGGAAAATATGGACATCAAACCACAGAGTGAGAGTCATGATTGGATATTCAAGTCTATTCTGCTACCATGCAAATTCAGGTTACAATGAAATGCTGTTTCAACTCAAGCTGCACATGTTTAGATATACTTATTGCCTATTCAGTTAAATAATGGAGCATCTAGCCTGCTCAACTTTGGACAATACACTTGATGTATCTATGCAGAAGCTACTGATGTTCATTTGCAATACTTTACCATTGGCAGTATAGTATTTGCATTCTTAACAGTCATGAAGGTGCCTGTCTCCAACATTCACTTGATGTTGTAAAAACACTGACTTTCCTGTCATTGAAGGATTATTGTAGAGCTCAAGAGTTCATGAACTCATTTACATTCTGACACCTCGTGAGATGAATATTTCAGTCTGTACCATTAGGTGAACTTGTACTCAGTAGATATTTTACCCAAGTAACTGGCCAGAACCTCTGTCTCACCATGAAAATCTGAGAGAACAATGCTGAACAGAAGAAATATTCCTCCTCATATAGGACTGATTCAAATAACTTAAACATACACTCTAATTAGGAAATGATCACTTGATGAAAAGCCATTCAGATTCCTCTCATTTATAGATTAAGACCCAGAAGACAAACAATTCATAATGCCTCAAGATCCTTTGTATATCTAGTCCTATAAGGAAGAACAGAGTAGTGGAAAGAAAGGGATTCACAGTAAGAAGTTCTAATCTCAGCTCTGCTATTTACTAATTATGTGATCTTGAATAAGTGACTTTACCTTTCAGGAACTCAGTTTCCTTATACATGAAATTACTGGGTTTGTTGGTCAAGACAATTTCTAAATCTATTATGCTATCTAATTAGGACAATCACAAAACGAAGACAATAGAAACAGTTTAGAATTTTGATCATAGTCTGTTTTCTTTCATTCTTTTTCACATTGTTTCATGGGCTCAGGACACATTCTCATGCGCACACATGCACACACAAAAACAACCTGTTGCTTATAATAGTTTATAGGCACATGTAAAGGCTTAATTGCATTTAGCACCTGACAGCTGTTGACTTACCGGGAATTGTTGAGTCACCAAACCAATGTCAGAAAGAAATACAGGAATAGAAAACAGTAGCTTGTTCAATGGAGAGGAAAAAAAAAACCTTATACCATCACAGCTGAAGCACTATCCCATCAGTGCTATTATGTGCATGTTCTGAGCGATGCTGTTACTAATCAGTTTCAGCAATGCCAGAGGCATAATCATCTGACTCAAATACACCATTTCCAGTGTGATTTGAAGCATCAACCAAAAGGACTAATGTGTATTACCTTCAACACTGATAGACACGCCCATCTGTAAATGAAGACAACAGTTTCACAAAAATTTCAATATATCTAGAGGTATCGACTGATGTCTTTAAAAAAAAGAAGTCTTCATACTAGCTACTCAGACTTTCCACCAAAGCTAGAGGTGTTAAACAATTTAGGTATACCACTGAAAACAATCTTTTGAAAGGAGAAAAAAGAAAGGAGAGAGCAAGACTTCATGCAGGGACCTCTCCATGTCATGGAGATTTTTGCTTTTGTACAGAAAGTTCAGACAAATATTGGACTTAGATAATCCTTTATATCTCTATGTATATCTATAAGTAGATATATATATATATATACACATTACATATATTGTATATAAACAAATATACATGTGTATACACACACAAATATATATACTGTTTTAAAGTATCTTTGACTTTGTCATTTTAAAATCAATTCACATGATCAATATAGACAATATTGTGTAGTGGGAAAAGCCTTGAGTTTAGAGGCAGAGTATCTTTAGCTGGCATCCTACTCTGTCACTGCCAACCTAGCTGGCTTTGGGCAAGCTTTGTTGAATCTCAGTTTCCTATCGAAAATGAGGAGCTTAGATTAGCTCTAAATCCTATGGTTTTATATAATCAGAGATTTTCATACTCATTAGTCAAATTAATTATATAATAAAATCCCTTCCTCCTTTATCCCAAGTCCAAATGAATGGAAACTTGTCATTTCTGACAGAAGCAAAACAAGAATTATGAAAGAAGTCTCTGAGATATTCTGAGTTTTCAGCACATAGATGACAATAAAACAGCAATTAAGCCTAGGAAGCAACAAATGACGACTGGGGAGAAAGAATAATGTAAAACTAGACAGGAGAAATAAAAGCACATTGCTCCAAAGCTCTATTAAAAAGAAAACTAGTTCTATGTACCTAAATAGCTTCTGAGGACATCACTGTATTAGAGAACAGTGTTACAACTGATATGATGGTCCTCTCTGAACAAATCTTTACTCTATGCTGCTTAAGAAGTCAGAGACATGTAGGATATATTTTTGAACAAATTTTGGTAAAGTGGTTAATAAAGGGGAAAAGAAGTTTGAGAATTAAATTGGGGAAGACTTTATCTATCTATCTATCTATCTATCTATCTATCTATCTATCTATCTATCTATCTATCTATCTGTCTGTCTGTCTCTCTGTCTTTCTATATGGAACAGCTTACTCCCCAAAGAAGTTAAATAAAATAATGAAGTTGGAAATAACAGAAATGATAGGACTAATCATTATTATTTCAAAACATTCCACTCCAGAGACATTATGTCTTTTCCCCTTCCTGACTGACTGAGACTTCTTTTCTGGAAATATCAAAGTGTACAAACAATGCCTTGCAAACAATGCTACACGCTACATGTAATTTTAAAATTTATAATAGGGCAGTGTCACTGTCATGCAAAACCTTTAATAAAGCATTTTTTAACCAATATAACCTTGTAACTTCTGTAGCTTTCTTCTTCATTCTACCAAAAATATCATACCACCAAGAAAGTAGACAAATCTGTCTTTAAAAGTTACTGTACTTTAAAAGTTTTGCAAAGCACTTAACTAGCATGATCTTATTATAGCCTCACAACAACCCTGTTTTATTGCTTCCATTTTACAGATGAGAAAACTGAAGTTAAGTGATGTGTTCAGGGTTAAACAACCACTATGTGTCTGTGGCAAAATGTTTGGCACATAACTGCTTAATAAATACATTTAATCGATTGAAAGCCTGGTCTTCCAGACTTCAAATTCTATGTCATGCTCCATCAGCACTAGAAAATCCAGTGACTTCATTTGCTCTTATTTTTAAATATATACATTGAACAACTTGACCCCCAAATTTCAAGCTAGCTGTCTTATGAAACAACAAAATTAAAACAAAGGTGGCAAGAGCTGCCCATTTCAAGAGGCAGAGAAAGATAGAAAGATGCATAAGGAGTCACCAGCTCAGTCCCTGGTCTGACAACCAATCCATTTCACTACGTGATACTCTGCTTTCCATTGGAGGTCACATCTGGTAGGTTGTTGCTTTCCTAAGATGTCAGTTAACCCTTCCCAGCTAAAATACTGCTTCTCTACAACAACATGTGATCAAATCCAACATGACATATAACTGCTCTCTACTGAGATCTCTCTTTGTTGAGGCTTTCCAGGTGCTTCATGAAAACATTTGCATGATCTGGCACTTACTGTACCATCAACTGAGGAACAATATTCCCCTTATTAAGACAGCTCTGCTTTCCAAAGGTGATGCTCATTTTGTATTCTCCTTTATTGTTTTCAAATGGAGTAAAAGGGAAACTTCGACATCACTAGCAAGAGCCCACGAATGCTATGTCACCATAAGTTAGTAGTGTCCTTAATTTGAGGGTTCTCATTACAGGACAGTTAGGGCTCTGCAGCAGATTATCATTTCCAGCAGTTATTTCTTGCTTCAACTTCCTCTCTCTTAGAGTTGCCCTCAAATTACTATCTCTTGTGTGCCATATGCTCAATCTCAATACAGTTAAAGAAATCAAAATGGTTCTCTCAGAAAGTCTATCCATCAGCATTAGCAGAGGCACAGTTCCTCAGTGAAGTTTTGGTTTGCTTTACTGCTTAGGTCTTCTACTTTTCAGTATGGATGATCCTGAGGAATCTTTTGTCATCAGACAGGACTCACATGAGCCAGCTGGCACATACTATTCACATTTTAGAGAAATCACAACAGAATGATGAGTTTTGGATTCTTCCCTTTTTAATTTATGAATACGAAGAACAGGTTGATACATTCTTGACGAAGTGTTTTAAATCTTGCCTAAGGGAGAAAAAAAAAGTTCTCTGTCTCTCTCTGCATATGCATGCATATGTATACATACCTATATATATATATATATATATGTTATATAGATATTATCCTTTTCAAGCCACTTCCTTGAATTAAAATACATGATGACCCTGTGCAATTTGGTATCACACACTGGGCCTCAGTTTCCTCATTTGTGAAAGGAAGGGGTGGAATCTGAGTCCCTTCCAAGTTTTGCATTCTGTGATTCCATATTCCCTCTGGTGAGAAAACAGGCATACAGCCGCTCCATTGCGATCAGCCTGGCAGGAGAAAGAATCCTATGGAGAACGGACAGAAACAAAGAACAACTGACATATAATTCTCTTCAAAGGGAGGAGCCCAAGGGCTTTTGAATTTGATTTCTGCCCAACTTTTTAAAGAAATGGTGTACCAACTTGTGGATGATCCTAGTGAATTAGGTAGTATCTCCGAAATCCCCTTGTCTAGAAAGAAACAGAATGCAAAGAGACTTAAGGGATACTAGACAGTTAAGTAGGGCACAGAAACACATGTATGAATGGACAGAGAGCTGCATGCTGACACATCGACTCGTGGGAGGAAAAAAAGCCTCAGTTTCACCCCATCATTCAAATTTATCCTTCTAACTCTATTTCTTCCTCTCTGCTAATTATATCCCGTTATTTTTATTCTGCCCATCCTGCTAGTATTTACCTATGCATACAGAAATACTTTTAAGACAAAAAAGAGGAAAAACTCAGCTTTTTGTTGTTTTAATCCATTTCAATGTCCTTTACTCTTCAAACATATAGTGAATTCTTGCCTCAAAATCTCATTTTGTTCACTGCCATTCCAGTATTTGTCCTTAATCAAAATTTCAGAATAAGAAAAGATATGGCATGTACATTTGTGTTTTGTTTTCCTAAAATTCTGCCAGATTTTTATTTCAACCCAAAAAAACCCCAAAACAATTAAGGTCTGTTTGGCACAGCACATAACCAACTTCTGTAAGTTTCCTATGTTACAATGATTCCAAAATGTTCAGCATCATTTACCCTTTTTTATTGTGAATATAAGGATTCATTTCCAAGACCTCAAATAACATGAAGTTTATTTATTTATTTATTTATTTATGCGCTGCATGCACTGATGAACCAGCCTGCTCAGCAAGCATTTAACAGATTAGACACTTGAACATGGTTTCAGGCAATGCTCTCTCATGTTTCTGCGTATTGCCTGATAAACACTTCAAAGTAAACCGCTCATAAATATGAAATGAAAAGCCGAGAAGTCGTTATGCACAGCTTTGAGATACAAATCTCTTTATTCCCCTCTGAAGTGGGGTTTGATTGACATAATGAGTCATAGATCCTGTCCAGGGACACACTGCCTTATCCCCCTTTTCCTCGGGAGACAGGGAGACTTTAAAGAAATCCACTTCAGAACTTTCTGATAGACAGCGACTAGGGGAAAAAAAGTTGAATCCTATATTAAATAACTTATTATTTTGTGTTAATGCCTACTTTGACAACTATGACATATGTCAGAGTTTGACAATATATCCTTACACAGACATTATTAACTGCAACCTTTAGAAAGAAAAATGCCAAATTCTAGGAAATTATGCCAGACTACACCTTCTCTTTTTCTATATGAATTGCTGCTATGAAAACCTGGGAAATTATACCCCTTGCCTTCCTGATAAGTGAAAAAAAATCACTAATAAGATAACTGCAGAGTTTCAGCACCAGAAGGCAATAGGGACTAGTGTCTATTGTAAAAAACATCCTTTTGTCCAAGTCACTTTTTTTTTTGAGACTCTGTGTTTCAATAAATACATCAGTCATTTTCCAATCAATAAGCTTTCTCCCTCATCTCCCCTTCACCATCAAAAAGTCTCCCAATAATTAAGCAAAAACACTCAGTTACAGTGATATCTAATATAGGGAGTCAGTGCAAGTTCCTTTCATGTTTATATTTTGCCATTCTCTACAAGAAAAAAATAACATTTATTTTAAGTTTCTTCACTTGGAACCTACATTGTCCATTGTGTTTGAGTGGAGATAGGCCAACTTCCAGTCCCATTTTCATATATTGTGGTTACTGTGCATCTTGTTCTTATGGTTCTACTATCTTCCCTATACATCAGTTCAAATAAGGTTTCAGATGTTTCCATGAATCCTTCAAATTGTTTCTTCCTTAGAGCCCAGAGAAATTACATTACATTCATATTCTATGAGTTTTTCAGCCATTCCTTTATTTCTAGCTCCTTTCCATGCTTATTCCTGCTTTGAACCATTGCTTTTTCATTCTTGTACACTCAGGACCTAGTAAAATAAATGCCTGTTGCTTGACATATTAACTGATGCCAAATGAGTATTGAATTTCATGGAATCATAACATCTCCGAATCGGAAGGGACTGAAGAAGTCATCTTGTTCAACACTAAACTTATATATGAATCCATTCCCTGGTATTCTTGACAAATGGTCAGTCAAATTTACTTGAAGACCTCCAATGATGCTGAATTCATTTGTGGAGAGTTCAAATTATTAGGATTTTTTTTTCTTTCTACTGAGCAAAAAAATCTTCCTTCCTGGAAGCCCCACTTACTAGCTCTAGTTCTGATTTCTAGCACCAAGGAAAATGAATCTAAGCCTTCTTCAACACGCCTGTCTTAGAAATACTTGAAATCAGTGATCGTTTCTCCTTCAAACCTTCTCTTCCTCAAGCTGGTAGTTTCTTTACTAAATAGAGTTTCATCTCCTGACCCAGGCATTTAAGGTCCTCTAAATCTGACTCCATACTACTGTCCTGTCATCTCATATTACTCTCCTTCATATAATTCATATTCTAGTCAAGCCTGGATAATTCTCCATACCTCAGTCTCATTCCTGCCCTCTCTTGCTACCATGTTTTTGCTCACGTTGGATTTGATGCTTGAAAAGCACAATGCCTGGCACATAGTAGACACTTAATAACTACTTACAGGATTTAATTGAAATGATTTCTCTCTACCTTCAACATTACCTCAGCTTGATGGGCTTTCATATTGCAATATCAATTCATATAGATCTTGGGCTTGTTGTCCAGTCATGTCCAACTCTTTAGGGTTTCTTGGCAAAGATACTGGAGTAGACTGCCATCTCCTTCTCCTGCTCATTTTATACTTGAGGAAACTGAGCCACAGCCAGTAATTATCTGAGGTCAAATTTGAATTCAGGTCTTTCTAACTACAGGTCTGGCACTAGGCCACCTAGCTGCCCCTTATATAGATATGCAATCAATTAAAATCCCTAGATATTTTTATTTTCCTCACGTAAAGTGATGTTCAGTTATATCTTTATTCAGTTGATTCTGGGGGTCCAAATTAGGGTTCTATATTTTTTCTATTATTTCACCTTGAAAACTTTGTGAAATTTTCCAAATGAAATTCAATCCACATGGCTCTTCTCACATGCTTACTTGTGGATTTAATGCACTATCTGCAGTCTGTCTACGATACTGAGAGCCATCCACCTAACTATATGCAATAACCTGAACAATAAGATTTCTCATCCACTTTTTTTTCTCCTGTGTGGATTAGTTGACCAGCCTCGTCTAGGTGACTGTAGAACTTTATGAGAAGATGCTATAGAAGATGTGGCTTGATTTACTTAGTACAATGCCATCCACAAATGGGAATATCTAGAGGACCCCATGCCCTATACGTAATCTATCTTCCATTTAGAAAGGCTATCTTTCAGAGACATGTGAATATTTATATAATCTTGATGTTTTATTAATCGCTTAATATTGATAATCCACCATTACTGAGCAAAGATATCTCTGTCATTACATATACTGTGGAATATTTTTAATGATTGCAATTAATTCTCTAGAGTAACATTCCTACCATCACCTTTTAAGAATATCAACATTTTCTAAAAATGCTAAATAGCCACAAATAATGGAAAATCAGTCTCCAGAGACTCAAAGTTGTAAGTAAACCTAAAGGAGACATGGAAAGATAACTTTCACAAGTGCAATAATATCATCTAGGAAACATATGGTTAAAAAAAGAGAGAGGAAGCAACAGGCCAATCATGTTGTGACATCAAAGGATACTTAAATACTTTAAAAAACAAACCAAAAACTACTATGGAGGACATAGGGGAGGCCAAAGGAAAGAATCATACAGGGTGAGAAGGGATGAATGTGTTGCTATCTATGCCATCTTAAAGAGTATACACATAACATCATAGATTTAGAGCTGCAAGGGACCTTAGGGGCCATCTAGTCTAAGCACTTAATTTCATAAAAGAGGAAACTGAGGCCCAGGGACGTTAAGGAACTTGTCAAAAGTTATATGGTAGCAATTGGCAGGGTTGAGATTAGAATAGAAATATTTTGACTCCAAATTTATACGTCTTTCTACTGTACCATGATCTACTGAAATAGTATTAAATTTGAACTTACTAAGGTTAGTTCATTTTAACAGCTTCTGGAGACTTTTTTAGACAACGATTCTGTCATTCAGTATAACCGTTGCGCTTTCCAGTTTTGTGTCAGACACAAATGTGGTAACTATTCTATCCATGTCTTCTTCAAGGTCATTGTCAAAAGTGTTGAACAAGAGAGAGTCAAGGACAGGCCCAGAGACTCTTCCCTTAAAGAAATAGTTCAGAAATAACCAATTTATCAGAGAACTTTAGAAAACAATGTAAATCCTAAGAAATAGATATAAAGTTAAAAAACGGAGTTTTAATATGGATACAACACTAGCTGTGTAGCATGGCCAACTAACTGCTTCTATGAGCCTCAGTTTTATTACCTAATACTTGGGGACAATAATTCTTGTACCCTCTATCTCACTGGGTTGGTGTGAGTTGGATGCTTGGAAAATCTTAAGGAGATATATAAATGTATGTTATTAGCATTCTTAATATGATAAAATCAACAGTGGCTCTAGAAAATTCGGGAAGGATAAGAAAACTTTGGAAATCACATTTAATAAATAGACCAAACAAACTGGATACAAACCCATCTCAAGTATAAGGGTTTCAAATTCTCATTCCCACATTTGATGAAAATCCTGAAGAACTGAGCAAATGGTCTATGTTGGATAATCTCTACAAATACTAACTGATAAGAGTCATGGCAGTGGAAAGAATATCCCAGCTCCAGCTTCTCATATGCAAAATTGGACAAGATTTACAACTATGCTAGATATATTGGAAGAATTAGTCTAAAGTCCATAAAGTCTAGAAATGATACTTTTCATTAAATGTATCAAACAAGACTGGGCTATTCAATATCACAACAATTATTTCTGCAAAGAGAATGGATGGGATGCTTATAAAAACTTGAATTTTCCATTGAGATTACCAAATTTTTGAGGCAACGTTTTAGGAGTAAACATTTCAGAGGAAAAAAAAAATAACTACAGAATGATGATGACCAAATACTGTTTTGAACAGAATGAATACGTAGGTCTCTTGGGATCAATACATTCTTAAATTAAGTGAGGTAAAAACAATGGATGGTTTTACTGAGAATAAATCTACACAAGAAGATTTTTCTATCTCGAGCTTTCTTAATCCACTAGACTGAAAAGTCTGATTAAACAGGCTGCAGGAAAATCATGCATTCTCTTTCCATCCAAAAAGAAACAGCTGTCAGTCACACCCTTATCCCCCTTCCCTGGTCCCTAGAGGATAGCATAAGCAAGCTGTCTCCAGGATAAGGGCTCCTCAGAGAATAGCAGTGTCTGCATGGCCGGCAGCAGAAAAGCAGCCTGCTCACTGGGTCTATTAGCCCTTTGACTTCCTTCCTTCACTAGCAAATATACATATAATGCTTAAGTGATTGATTAATACTGTCCCAAAAGAAACTCAATTAAACACTTAGAATCCTTGGGAAGGGTACCTAGGGAGATTCCCAAGCAGAGATGCAATTTGGTATATACACAATTGTCTGAACTTGGATTGTAAATCCAATTCTTTATCTTTTAGGAGGTTACTGCTATCATTTGAGGAAGCCCCTCCTGTTCCATTTGAATCCTAACTTAAAAAACAAGTAAAACTGGACATGTTGCTAAGATTGACCCAGAACAAGCACTGTATGAATTACTCGGGAAAACCGGTTTTCTTCTCTTTTATCACAGTGTTTTTGGATATCCTTTCATTTTTCAGATGGAACAGGGCAGTCAAAGAAATAGCAGGGAGTTGGCTTCCCAGGTCTTTAGGACTATATGGTGAGAGGTAAAGTGGTGTGAAGGTTAGAGGCTAATATTCTTTGTTTGACAGCTATGGATGGCTAGCAAGATATCACTTCGCTTGTAGCTCCACCGTCTAACTGGAAAAATGGTCTATGTCCCCTTAGAAGATCCAGCTTTTAGTTAGTCAATCAGTCAGGAAGCATTTATTAAGGGTTTACAATTCTGACAATGTGCTAGGCAACTATGTTAAGGTCCAGGGATACAAGGAAAGGCAAAAACAGCCTCTTCCTGCCAGGAGCTCACAATTAATCAAGAAAAGACTGCTTCACTGAGAAACAAACAGGACTACAGTCTTGATCTCCATTATGTCACAGGTTTGCAATATAAATGAAGTTTTGTAGGTTAATAGCCTATTCCCCCCCTTTATCCCGCTATACTTATAGTTAAAATGGTTGCCATTACTACCCACAGGAATATTTGGTAAAATCTATGCTTTTGTCCTCCCACTTCTTTTTATTATTATTATCCTTGCATCTAAATATATCATATTTCTGGGCTAACGAGACAGTAAAAAAAAAAAATAGAAGCATCTGGTAAAGAGGAAAGAACACCAGATTTCAAGTCACAGAGAATCTGGGTCCAAACCTCTGGTCCTGCCATTGAAAAGACTGTGTGACCACTTCATCCTCCTTCCTCTGACATGAGAGTGTGAGACTGAATCATCTCTAAGGTGCCTTCTAGCTTGATAGTCCATGATGCTAGAATGGCCATTCTTGATTCCTCTCTAAAAATTCACCCAGAATAAAAGGTGAGGCGTAAGACCAGGATGGCAAAGTTCCTTCCATTTCTGAGCTTCTATGATGCTATCTTCTTTCTAGTTCCCCAAATATTAACTAAAAACACTTAGAAAATAAATGCAAGAAAATTGCTCCCTTTTGAGCAGTGGGCACACGATAATTGCTAAATAAAATCCTATTTTTACATTAACAGTTTCTATTTTTACATCTCCTTTCATGTATTTATTCTACAACCAAAGAAACTCTTCTAAATCTTCAGTAAATAAAAGGATGACTAAAATATAATTGAAATAAAAACTCCTCCATCATAAATTTAATTTCTTCTCAGACACCTAAGCACAGACTCACAACTCTATGAATGCCATGTTCTCTACCAGATTTGGGAAGGGAAATGTGAACAGATAATGGTCTAATACCCCTTTGTTCTTGAACTATGAAAGCCATATGCTACCTGGCAGTACACAGCGCCAAGCTGATGAATCCAGGCAGTGATTAAAGCATGAATAGAGACCGGGTCTTTAAACCACCTTATTCTAACTTAATGGTTATTTTAATACTTGGTAAACTGCACAGCTCACTCACCAGGCCTCCCAGGCTTTCATCGACTCTCCTCACAGAATTCTCAGGTGATGCTTTCTTTTGAACAAATTACTTCAAAGCTAGGAAAAACAGCTCAAATCAGGAAAACTGGGGTGTGGACCTTTCCAGATCCTCTCTCTCGGGTCTCCCTTACACACATAGGCTTGTGCTTTTCAGGCGTGCAGCCACCTGTAAAGTGCTGATCAGCAAGCTGGTCAGAGAATGCTAGGTAAGCACAGTCTCTTGCTATATACTTCTGAAGAAAGCTGCATTTTAAAGTCTTTCTCTTAGAACTATCACACATCCATTGCTATAAGCACAGAAAAGACACAGAACTACAGACTGAGGGAGTACTGGCTACTTACTTTTCGCTGTTAATGGTGGCAATGGGTGGTCCCAGATGCACCTTTTAATTAGCCCAGAGACCACGTACTGATGGGTTCAAGGAGATTTGGCTACTTTCAAAACTTGGAAGAACAAATTCAGCCCTTTAGGTTCCCTTCAAAGGTCTGGAAATGACCTAGTCTCCTTGATGGTTTGTGGTCACATAATCAAAATGAATATCTCCCTTTAAGAAACATTTATTTTCATCTTTTAGAATCAAAGAAACTTATTTGACCAAATGTATTCTATATCTGGAGAGACAGCAGGGACAGGGGGACCGTGTCAGAGAACTGACAGTGAAGTCATGAAGAATTAAATTCATGCCCCACTTCTGACACATTCTGGCTGTGTGATCCTAGGCAGGTCTCCTAACTTCTCATTTCAACTCTCTAAGACTCTTAACATGTTGATAAAGCATTGGTATGGACTGGTAGAAGTTTTTAATCAGCCATTCCTACATTAATGAAAACCCCAGGCCCAGTTCAACTTAAAATTATATATAATATGTATACACACAACACACATATATATATACACATATATGTATATATGTATGTACTTGGCTCATCAAAAAAAAACCATTAGAACAATTATTTTCACTTAAAAATTTTATTATTTTGTTTTTGCTTTGCATGACTTTCATTTACTGATACATATCTTTCTCCTGATCTTGAGAGCCATTCCTAATAAGAGAATTAAAAACGGGGAAAATAGTTCAGTAAATATAATGAAAACATCAGCCAAGCCTGAGATTATGCATTATTCCACATACAGAGTCCCTAAGCATTTAATAAGTGTTCGTTGACTGACTAATCATTCAGGGATCTACTGCCCAGATAATATGAAAAAGAACAAATAAATGTGCCCAACTTTAAGGCAGGAAAAAGGATCATAAATCGAGATCAAAAAGGAGCCTTAGGGGTCATTTTAAATAAGAATTTAAAAAATAATGAGGGTGGTCAAAACCAAACCAAAATGGGTTAACAATGAATTTAAAAGCAGGAACGGATTTGGAAAGTCTCATGACAGACAAGAACTATGTAATGGAAAGAGAGACTAAGAATCAGAGGACTGGGGTTTGAATGTGATCTGAGTTTGGATCCTAATTTTCCCACTTATTATGTGTTTGTCCCCAGAGAAGTCACCTTATATGGGTATCAGTTGTCTCATCTCTAAGAGATGATGGGTAGATTGAGGGTCCTTCTTTCTCTAGATCTATGACTCCAGGAGGGCTCCATTTGCAGTTAGAAGACTTGGATTTAAACTGAAAACCGGCTTGGCTATTGTTTTTCACCTGTATCACCCTGTACTTCTGTGGACCTCAGTTTTCTCATCTAGTTAATGAGGGGGTTAGATTACAGACACTTTGAGTCTCCCTCTTCTCTCTCAAACTATCAGCCTATGATCTCATTTTAAACTTTTATCAAATTTAAATAGAAAGTCATTTCTGTTGACTTCCTTTTTAATTCAATAAGTATTTCATTTGTCAAATAACCTTTAAACGCACACACAGAGACACAGATACCACACACACACACACACACACACACACACACACACAATGACTTTCTCCACACAGGAAAGATTTCAGGGGAAAGAAAAGTTCACTTGAATTTTAATCAAATCACCAAATTTTATACTACCGTTATAACTGGTCACACAGATCTGATTATAGCAATGTCATCAGATGAGACACATATCCAGGAAATAATGACAGTCTACATAAGGCAATCTGGGCAGAAAAATGAAACCTGATCATTCTTTGTTGTTGCAATATTTGACAATATCAACGGCCAATACGTCTACTATAAGTAAATCCAAGTATAGAATTATCTGAAACTTTTAATCATTGCCTTCCTCCACATATCCTACCCCACATTTAAAAAAGGGGAAAAGATCTATACCTGAGAGAAGCAATGTGGTGCAATGGAGAGATCATCGAACTGAGAGACAAGGTGGCCACTGGCTATCTGTGATTCTTTGCTCAGTTGCTTAACCTCTCTGGGTCTCAGTTTCTGCTGTTGTTAAAGGGAGACAAATGGACTAAAAGGCCTACATGGTTCCTTCGAGCTCTAACTCTGATTCTGCAATTCTTTTATTTAAGGGTATGTATAGACGATAGGAAGCTAGGCAGTTCAGTGGATGAAGCCAGGCCTGGAGTCAGGAAGAGTCACTGAGGGAAGCTTGATTAGGTGAGCTGTTTTGTAGGAGGGTTCCAAGTATCTTTTGTTTTTCCTGTTGAGGCTCTGGGTCAGAGGTTCATGCCCTCTGGCTCTGAAAAGTGTATAAATACTCTGAGGGTGAGGTTTTACTTTGGGGCTTAATTTTTGGGAGAAGTTTTGTGTGCCAGAAGAGACTCTGAGAAGCCGCTAAGGAGCAGTCACCTCCCCCTTCCCCTTGGAAAACCCAAAATGTTGGTGCTTCCCTCTCTGGTAAAGATGTTATGTATGCTAATGATCAGGCATTAATGGTCAGAGAAATCTTATTTGATTTCTCTGAAATTTTGATTTTCTATGATAGGGGTGCTTGATTAAAGTGATTGTTAACCCCTCAAAAGTTGCTTTCCTTTTAGAGAAACACATCAAAGAACCTATGGTAGCAGGTCCCCCCTTTGTATGTTGGTGTGCTTACTGACACAATCTTCTTGAGTTAAAATCTGGCCTTAGACACTTACTAGCTGTGTGACCCTGGACAAGTCATTTAACCCTGTTTGCCTCAGTTTCCTTATCTGTATAATGAGATGGGGAAGGAAATGGCAAACTGCTCCACTATCTTTGCCAAGAAAACCCCCAAAAGGGGTCACGAAGAGTCAGACACAACTGAGGACAACTGAACAACAAATATGTCCACAAGGAGGAGAGAGGGAAGAGGAAAGGAAGACCACCTTCAGTTACTTGGACAACTGCCTCAACTCACCATTTTAGTTTGACAGAAGAAAGAAATTAGTTGAGAACAGAAGAGCTGTCTACACAGCCTCTATTTAAACATACCCTACCAAGAAGATTTCAGTATCTCCACAATTACAGAGGTCATAATCTACAGAGGACAAATAGAAGGGGAATTTGACATTATGAGTGATAAATCAGTGCCTCGGAGTTACATGCCATCTCCAAACTATGTGAGAAAATCCTGTAACATGTAGACTAAGAATTAATACACCTAGACACATACACGCACTTCAAGCTCCCAGAGTCATAATATATGGGACATTCTTACTCTTTCATTCCTTATATCCAATCTGTTGCCAAGGCCTATTTATTTCACCTTCATAACACTTCTTACATATGTCCCTTCTCTCCTTGGAAGGTACCACTACTCTGCTACAGGTTCTTATCAGCTTAGGTCTGAACCAATGGAACAACCTGCTGGTTGGTCTGCCTGCTTGAGGACGCCAGCTGTCAAAGTGATCTTCCTAAAGTGCAGGTCAGGCTTTAATATTCTCCTATGCAATCAATTCTAGTGACTCCCTATCACCTCCAGGATCAAATACAAAATCCTTTATTTGGTGTACAAAACCCTTCATAATCGGCTCCCCACAAAGCCCGCCCCAGCTTTCTGGTCTTTTTTACAACATACTCCTTCCTCTGTACTCCTCTATCCAGTGACACTGGCCTCTTTAATGTTCCCAGAACAAGCCACAACATCTCCCTACTGCAGTTTTTCTTACTATTGTCCCCCATGTCTGAAATGCTCCAGCTCCCTATCTCTGCCTTCTGGCTACCCTGGCTTGCTTCAATCCCAGCTAAAATCCCCCTCCCTACAGGAAGCCTTTCCTGATACTTCACAATTTCAGCCTTCTCTCTGTTATTTTGGCTTATTTTGTATATATCTTGTTTGTACATAGAGTACATTTCGCTTCCCCCATTTGACTTTAATCTCCTTAAGTCAAGGACTTTTGTCCATCACTTTTCCTTGTATCCCCAGTGCCTTGTATATAGCAAGCGCTTAATAAATGTTTATTCATGTACATTGCAAAACTGTGTCTGCTCTGGTTAGCTCATGAAGAAAAGGGTTATGCCTTGGAAGAGCAGAATCCTTGGAAGAATGGTAATATCTTTAAGGATTTCCCCACCTCAGATGGAAATCAGTGATGTGTCAGCAGAACTGCCTGAGTTCCACAAGCAGGGAGAGAAGGGAAGGCAGATGAGGAGTGACAGATGAACATGTTTCCATTTTTAACTGAGTCTTACTCATCTCTTTTAGAAGCCTATTATAAGTAATAAAGGGTATTCAGAAATATTTTAGGGTATCAACTTTGACCATCATTACTAATAAATTTTAAGAGACTAAGTTCTCATTTTTTTTTCAATATCATCAAGGTACATGCTAAGGGCTGACTATTCCTTGTGTGAATGAATTAGCAAAACTGTAAGATTGATATAAATAGTATATGCAATTAAACCTTTATTAAACAATTGTGAATTCAGTCTTTTGGGATGATGCTCTCTACAATGCTGTTCTCAAAAGAGAGAGAATTGCTAGAACTACCAAATTTATAGGTAGAAAATTCAGTAGAAAAAAAGTTAACCTTTGTTAACAATGTACAAATTTAAACGGGCATAACTATTATGAGATTGCCCAATCAACTTCCTAATCTACTGAGAAATCACACAATTTTATGCAAAAAGATCAGCATAATTATATCATAAAACAACCTCCAAACACAAATCACCACACATAAAAACAAACAAATGATTAACACCAGGAGCTCAAAAAAAAAAAGAGATAATAAGAGACAACAGACCTCAGAGTAAAATAAATATCATCTTAATTGCTTGAAGTTTTGGATATTTTCAAAGCTTGTCTAAGGGGTTCTTTATTCCCCAAATGGTTGACATCTTGGATCCTGTGTACTACACGATCATCATACAACCATCACCCCTTTCTTTGCCACTGGACTTAAAGACAAAATATTTAGCTATAAAATTTGATGATGGGTAATTAATACAAAAACTATATTTAGAGGGAGTTGTCAAAGGTAACCCAGAAATAGAGGTTACCACTGTGCTGTGTGGATTTGGCTATGTTAGGAAGGAAATAGTAATTTTATGTTTGTCCAAGAAGCTGGTAATCAGAAAAAAATAGTGCTTTACAAATTTGTTGAGAAACACTTATAGTACTATTATTTATTTTTACCATAGATGATACACTTATGATTTATTTGTTATCTTTGGAAACTAAAGGATAAACAGGTGAAGATTAATCTTACAGAAATTGTGATCTGTAAACTTAACCTAACATGAAGGCAGTTTAGCTTGGTAAAAGAAAGACTGGGCTAGTTAAGAAATTTGAGGAAATTGACTTGAGTACTGTCTCTAACACTAGCTGGAGGGCCTTAGGTAATTTACTTAGCCACTCTGATAAAACAAACAAAAAACAGTGGTTGGATTAGATGATATCTAGACAGATAAATAAATGAGTGAATAAATGACACTAATAATTCTGGATAATAAAGCTGATACTGAAAGATAGCTTTTGCTTTGAATATAATAGAATACAACAGAATAAATTCTTTGAGGGTAGAAACTGCTTTATTTTTGTCTTTGCATCTATCCCTAATATCTAGGAACATGTCTGGAAGACAGAAGGTGCTTAATAAATGCTTATTAATTGATAGGCTATGCTCTGATTCAGTGTACTAGACTTGTAGTCAGATGTACTTTATTTACACTCCACCCCCCCAGCTTTGTTACTTACTACCTGTGTGACACTGAACCACTTGTTTAACAGATCATAGATTCAGATCTGGAAAGGTCTTTCAAAGTCATCTAACGCAATCTCCTCGTTTTACAGTGTAGGAAAGTACAGTCCCTGGAGTTTAAGTGATTTGTTTGTGGTTATATAAGTAGCAGCTCACCCAACCAGGATCTGGATTTAGGTCTTTTAATGTCATATCCCACTTTCTTTCTGCTATATCGTACTGCATATTTAACCATCTAAGTCTCAGTTTCCTCTTCTATAAAGGGAAAGGGAACAAATATATGTTACTTATCTACTATGTGCCAGATACTGTGCTAAGTGCTTTACAAATATCTCATTTTATCTTCACAAAGACCCCACAAGGTAGGTGCTATTAGTATTTCATTTCACAGTTGTGCAAATGAGGCAAACAGAGGTTAAATGACTTGCCCAGGGCTACAAAGTTAGTGTCTGCGGTTGGATTTGAACTAAGGTCTTCCTGATTTTAGGCAGAATCCTTTATGTGTCATCTGGCTGCCTATACAAACTAGGGCCTTTGATCTCTGAGACCTCTTTGACCAATCAATGTATGGTCCTACAATTTCGCAACTAAGAAATCTTAGATCTCATCTTATTTATGGAGCAATTTATATTTTCAGCATTATAGCATTGTCCTCTGAATTGCACATTTGTACCTACCATATTGTCAAGAAAACAAAGGAAAAAGTACTAGCACTTTGCTAAAGTATACATTGCTAATATTACAAAACACTGGATGCTTAATAGAGATGAGCAATATTGCTAATAGAATAGCTATGAACGAGAATTCTCGTTCTTACAAGAATCCTAACTGTAAACTTTCAAATAAGTACATTTACTTTTCAAATTAATAATAATAGCAAGAAAAAACTAGCATTTATGCAGTGCCTTATGGTGTTCCAGGACCTGTTTTTTTCTCATATAATCTTCCCAACAACTCTTGTCCTTATAATAACAGGTAGCATTTTTGTTCCCGTTTTTCAGATAAAGAAACTGAGGCAAGAGTTGGTGACTTGCCCAATGACACACAATAAGCATGTGAAATTGAACTTCAACTTAAGCTTTCCTGACTGCAGCACCACCACTCTTTCCATGATGCTACCTATCTACTAAATTCTGATTCTACTTAAATATTATGATACCAGAAGCTCATTTTAAGACCATCTATTATAGTATGGAATTCAGTGTGAGATAGAATACTATACAAAAGAATTAAGAGTCACCTAAGGGATTATATTATAAAGAAGGAGATCCTTAGCAGAGTATGGAATTATATTCAGAGATATTGTCATTTCTTAGTCTTTGATATTTACAATCATTTCATAGTGAATGATTTTTATTTAATTATTTTTCACGTACCCATTTTGGGGTTTTCTTAGCAAAGATCCTGGAGTGGTTTGGCTTGCCATTTCCTTTTCCAGCTCATTTTACAGGTGAGGAAACTGAAGCAAACAAGGGGCATGGCACTCTATCTACTGTGCCACTTAACTTCCTGGGGATTGATTAGTCCTTGTTTAAAGAATCACCATTTCTATTCCAATTCTCTCCAGTCATGACCAAACTTCCCATTTCAAACTTTTATGTGATTTGTATTCCTCAGCTAGTAGAGGGAGCCTTCTTCAACTTTCTTTACATCCATCCTCTCACTCTCTTCAATTTCCATCCCTAACTCTCCTGCAGGCAAGAACAAAAAAAGGGACAGAAAAAAAGAAGAAAAAAAGCAAGCAAGGGACAAGATCCTGCTTTTCATGCTCTTAATCAAAGGATATAGCAGCCTAAGCTTGGCATTCACTTCAAGGAAACTCTCCCATACTGAGCTCATCCAGATCAGCAGGCCACAGCAAGCTAGCTAAAAAATTCAGAGTAACTACAAATCACTCCACCCACCCCCTATCTAGGAACCCTGCCCAACCTGAAAAATAAAGTAGAAACTGAAAGGGAAACCACATAGGAACTGTGTATGCACACGTGTAACAATATGCATGGTTCAGTTTAGAAAGATGGAAATACATATATTGAAATTATACACACACACACACACACACACAAACCTCTTCTTATTGGTCAAGGTAAAGAATCAAATGATTTGCTTAATCAAATATCTTGATTATTAGAGCACTGTCATATATATTCATTTACTTTTACACTGAATAGTAACTTCCCCCCCAAATTAGAATACAATAAATACACTTAATGCAATCTTTCTTTAATGATTTAGAAGGCACTTTAGTGTCTTCTAGGACCTCTGAATTATCATTATGAATATCAATTATCCATCTCTCAGCAAATAACAGTGATTTTTTCATTGACAGAATTTTTATTGACATGGTGAAAAGAGCACTGAACAGGGAACCAGGACACCTAGATTGTGATTGGAGCCATGCCCAGGACTAACTGTGACCCCATAAAAGCCACTAAACTTTCCTAGGTCTCAGTTTTCACATATGTAAAGTGAAGGGTATTGATGAGACTTCTAAGGTTCTTTCCAGCTTTCATGTTCTATGAAAGTTGGATAAAATAGCATTTTTTTTCCTTTTTTAAACTATGTATGGGGGAAGGAAGAGAGAGAGGGAGACAGAGACAGACAGAGGAAGAGGGAGAGGAGGAAAGGGGTAGGGAGAAAAGAAGAGAGAAAATTCTAACTTGGAAAAATAAAGCATTCAAATCCTTTTCATAGGAATTCATTTGGCACAATTAGGTGACAGCAAAACATTATGACATATGCTTATAAAAGGAAACAGAATTGAATGTCTATTGAGAAATTGGGTTCAAGTTGTCTCTTCTTTCTTTTCTCTTGGTTTCTCCATCTCCCATTTGATCTCCAGCTTTAAAAGGACAAATATGGTTCTGGTGACAGTTGCACAGGTCCTGACAAACAGAACCTCAATTTCGTCTCCTTTTAAGAAACCACCAGAGCTTCAACACTAAAGTCAATGCAACCTACAAAAAGCATCATGTGTCATTTTGGAAAGAAAAATAAAAGAAACAATTATTGCCAAAATGCATATTTTATATACAGCTGGGCAGAACGAATCAAGTTGAAGGGTATACATGAGAATATTTCAAGAAAGAACAATGGAGGAAAGAAATAAAAACATTTAGGCAAGAGCAACAATGCATATTTTATAGATGTTACTAATACAGCAAATACATTGGCTTGACTGATCCTTCAGCCAAGTTTCAAAAGCACCACTAAACTCCAATTCTAGAGAAAGACACAGATATATATATATATATATATATATATATATATATATATATATTATATATATATATATATATATATCATGTAGAGTCTATTTAATGATTTCACACCATTAAGCAAGTATACCTAGTAACAAAATGTTTTATTTTCTGAGAATAACTATTTTAAGATGACATCAAGGGTGTAATTTAAGCCATACCACCAAGAAAATGTTCCATTAATCAAAAATGGGACATTTACATCTGTTTAAATCAGTCCCCTAGTGTTATTTGAGTGTGACTCAATGCCTTCTATTTTAATTCTGAAATATACACACAAGCATTGCTGACTTGATACAGGGAAGGTAATCAATATCACATTGCCACCATTATGTGTACAGGTCATATAGGAATATTTGACCATTTATGAACTCTATCTTCTAACACAGGAGGAACGTGCAGCTAAGAGAGCATTGCATCCAAATCTTTGAATTACACTTCCAAAAAGCGTGTGTGTGAATATATCCCAGACGCCACCCATCACGAATCAATGTGACTGAATAGGGATGTTTTCAGCACATGTTCTTTAAAAATAGAAGGACTTACAGACTGTGGAAAGACAAAAGTTTCCAATAGTTTAGAAGCTAAGATGAAACTAGGAAAAATAAGAAAAATGAGAGGGAATGACAGCTGTATTCCCACTATGCTGAAGGTGTGGATGTCAGCTACAGAGCCAAGCTAGAATGAGGAGTAGAGTATTGGAATGGAGGAGATACAGAAAGACATGATAAGAGATTTCCCATTTACACAGAGAAGCCAACAGAGCTTCCAAGAGTTCTGCCAGGCTGAGAGAAATAATGTTCTTTATTTCTTCTGCCAAAAAGAAATCAGTGTTACCAAGGTTGCTGCTGTGGTGAAATGGAAAAGGCAGTAACTAAATACAACATATTTCTATTAGTAAACTGATGTAGTCATCTACTGTGCTGAGAATACAGAAAGCTTAATCACGAGTTAACTAGAGTTTCCAGAAGGCATTTTGTAAGTGATAGCCAAATTATGATAATAATAGTTATTTATATAATTATATTATCTACACTATATGTATATATTAATAAACATATTTATTACTATGGCATTTATGTAGGGCTACTATGTGCCAATCACTGAGTTAAGCATTTTACAAATATTTCATTTTATCCTCATCATAACCTTGAGAGATAGGTACTCTTATTATCATTATTTTATAGTTGAGGAAAAGTTGACAGACTTGTTGGGATTCATACAGCTAGTACATGTCTGAGGCCATATCTGAACTCAGATCTTCTTGACTCCAGGACTGGACTCTATCCACTGTATGACCTAGCTATCTATTTGGAAAATGGTAGCAAGAATACTGAATAATTGATCAAATTCTTTTTCCTCATTTTGCCATTCTTAGTTAAACATCTTTGCTTTGAATTAATGTGTCATCTGCTTGATCTGACCTAGAGTTGGATTAGTAGGGGCTTGGAGCTATCAATATGAATAAATCCAAAGGTCCCACAGAATGTAGTTGTAGAGAAGGAAAGGAGACTAATCAAGGAAACCCCAGGCTAAAAACAACTCCCAGTCCTCTGTCCCCAATCCAAAAGGCAATGAGGACAAAATAGCCAGTATGTCCATGAAACTAGAATCAATAACTATTCTGTAGAAATTCTTGCATTTCTAAGGATATTTTTTTGTTCTCTTTTCCCATCTGACATTTGTCCTTTGGCTAGGAATCACACTCCTATGTTTCAACTTTTCAGGATTACTTTACTTTTCCCACTTTACTCCTTCTAATTAATGCTCATATGACTTCATATTCTTTTTTTTTTTTGGTGAAGTCACATATATTTGATGTCCTCCCTAATTTTCCCCCTCCTTCTAGGACTTAGCTTATTGTTTCTGACAATATGATACATGTGGATTTAATGTATCATAGGATTGGGAGTTCCACAACACTAGGAATGTTGCTTAGTTTCTCTGAGCCTCAGTTTACTCATCTGTAAACTGAGGGGGTTGGATTAGATAGTGCCTAAGCACTTCCAGTTTTAAATCTATAATCCTTGGAGTTAAATCACCTCTTTTAAAAGCCCAATCCTACTCAATGTTTTTAACTTCACTGTTGAATCAAGCAGTTTGGGTGCTAGTGTTATGGAACTGATCATTTATGTAAGAGAACCACCTATGAAATGTATATTCCTGAAGAGATGGGCACAGTTAGAGCTCTGAACAAAGATGAAACCAAGCCCCTAGTAAATGACAACATGAACGTTGGCCTCTTAATCCTTCCCTCTGAAGATATAGGCTTTTTTAGCACAAAGAAGACTCTGTAGGAACAAAATTGGCTGCTGTTAAGCACATGCAATCTCTAGCAATGCAGCCTGGGAGATGATACAACAGCAGTTCAGGTACACGCAGGCAAAGGAAACAATTTTGTCAGAGAATGTACAAACGTAGAACAAAAATATAAAAAGGCATAAAAGGTATTGATAATTAATTTAAAATATTGTAAGGAAACTTTAGCTAAAGAAAGAACAACAAAGACAAATGAAAGTGCAGAGACTGGGAAAAAGGAATGCCATAACACTTTAGACAGCAATCATAAGGACCAATTTTTTCCTGTAATTATAGTTCTACTTATCCCATCTTAGATTCATAGAAAAAACTTGAGGAGACGGAGGCTTATTTCATGCTGGGAGTATAGAAATAAGTCTGAACAAATAGCCCATTTGTGATTATTTAAATGAAACATCATAATTGGAATATTTGGGTCGATATAGGCAATTTTTCCCCCTTCTTTCTCTTTTGTGTGAAAACAATGAACTAAATACTGTCTTGTTTTATTTATTTTTTTTTTTTACTATTTTGCTGTAAATATAGTATGCAATCTAGGGACCTTTTCATTTTTACTCTCTGATTGGCTGCATGAAAGGAGGAGTAAATGCCTCCAAAGTAATTTTTCTTACCATTTGCTCTCTGATCAATCATTAACAACATTCTTCCCTTATTTATTGCCTTCTACAATAAATAGAGATGGCCTGACTCAATGATATTTATCATTTAGCAGCTTTCATTTTTAACACATTTATATCCCATGTTGCTCCTTTATATACTGTTGAATCATTGCTTTCATGGACATTTTTATATCCAAATGACAAAGTTTATTCTTCTTCTAGCAACGAAGAAATGATAGTCTGTGTTACTCTACACAAGAGAAGTTCTAATTCTATAAAGTAGGTCTTTCCAAAATTGTGATGATGTTGCTTAAGATTTTATATTCTTATAACTTTGAATATGGGCAGCTTGGTGGCACAGCGGATACAGAACTGGGCCTGGAGTCAGGAAGATTCTTCTTCCTGAGTTAAAATCTGGTCTCAGACGCTTACTAGCTGTGTGACCCTGGGCAAGTCACTTAATCCTGTTTGCCTCAGTTTCCTCACCTATAAATGAGCTGGAGAAGGAAATGGCAAACTATTCCAGTATTTTTGCCAAGAAAAGCCCACATGGGGTCACAAAGACAGAAACGACTGAGCAAGAACTGTGCACATACGAGTTCCAAGGACAGTAAATACACTTTTTCATTCTGCTAATATGAACAAATATCTGGATATATTTCCTTAGAGTAAATACATATACAGTTGACCAAAGCCTCCATTTTTAATCTAAATACTTTGACATCCTGTAACCATAGACTGAATGCTTCAAACAGCATTTAAAATCCCCATAATCCTTTTCTTCTTGATACCCTATAACGTAATTATGACTCAACTAACAGATATTTATTAAATCCTTACAACATGCAAAGCAACTTGCTAGACACTGTGAGAAACAGAAAAAAACAAGACATAGCTCCTGCCCTCTGCAAACCCATAATACAGTTCAAGAGAAGAGATTAATACATGATGAGATCACTAACAATATAAGCAATGCATAATACGTGGTAAATAAACAGATAACAAGAGAGAAGAGGTTACTAAACAGTAGGGCGATGCCAAAAGCTTTATGGAATAGATAGGTTATATCGTAAGAGGGAATAATCGCAGAATTAAATAGGCAAGAATGTGCAGGGCATATTTGGACGACAGTACATAGATGAATTTGGCTGAAATAGTGCTATATGGGTCTAACAGGAGTTTGAAAAGGTAGCCTTGGACCAGGCAAGGGAGGGCCTTGAATGCCAGCAAATGTTTGAACTTTAATCTGGAAGTAATGAGGAGTCATGGATGGTTTTGGAGCATAGGAGTTACACTGTGATATCAGTGATTTAATGTGATCATTTGAGTCGTGTTTTGTAAACCGGGTTGTAGGATTAAAAAAAGACAAAGCAAGGAGGCAAGTTAAGGCATTAGATAAATTCAGGCATTTGATGACAAAATTTGAACTAAAATTATATAACTGCAGAACTACATAGATATCAGTGGCTAATTCAAACCCCTCATTTACAGATGAGGAGATATTTTTAATGATACTAAGTAATTATAATAATATGATAATAACAGCTAGCACTTAACATAGTTCTATAAGTATAACAAAGCATTTTGCAAATATTTCATTTTGCAAAAATGAGATAAAAAGAATTAATTTGATCTTCTCAAAAACCCCAAGTTACACATTGCTATTTTTATCATTTGACATATGAAAAGAGTCAGCTAGCAATTAAGTGACTTACCTGGGTTCATACAACTAAGTATATGAAGCCAAGCCAACAAAAATCCAAATCAAAGCAAATCAAATCAAAATAAATAATAATCTTCATTCTGAGACCCCCCCCCTCCAGAGAAGAACCTTTTCTACCAATGGCTTGACAGAATTTTGAGAATTTTCCTTAGTTTTCTAGCATATGAAAGGTAACATGGCAGAGCAGCTGAAAGGCTAGCTTTGGAGTCAGGAAGACCTGGGTTCAAGTCTCACATCTGATACCTACTGGCTTTGACCCTGGCCAAGTCATTTACCCTCTCAGTGCTCCACGTTTATTCTCCAAGATTGTTAAGTTACAGAGAAGGTGCCAACCTATACTGGTACAGTATATAACTCCTCTAAGAGTTTTGTGCACTGAAATCACAGTTTCAGCCCTTAAATCTATCCCTTTTCTGCTATACAGGACCTCAGTGAGATGTAAACTAAATGCACTATTCCAAAGCTGACATTCTACCTACTAAAACTCTCCATCACAGACTCTTACTTTTGATGTGGCCATAAATCAAATGACTGAGTAGATGAATAAACCAACTTAATTTTTTCTTCCCCCAATTAAATGACTCCACTGACAGTTGTAGCATAGTGGAAAGTCTTGGAATAAAATCTAGCTTCAACCAAAAATTATAACCAAGAACATAAATCAGGTAGTCTCAAGTGTGTGTGGGTAGAGGAGAGGCAGAATAGGGTTGTGGAGGAGTGAGTATAATCTAATGTCTGGAATTTGAGCAAAATTTCTATATTAGGACATTTGCAGCTAAAAACTCTAGCATCACTCAGACTATATTTAAACCTTATTTACTTATTTATAAGTATCATTTAAATAGATGAATATAAATTTTCATCTGCTAATTTTCAGTGATTTACTGAAATGC
Organism: Bettongia penicillata ogilbyi; assembly: GCA_023548195.1. Lineage (NCBI taxonomy): Eukaryota > Metazoa > Chordata > Mammalia > Diprotodontia > Potoroidae > Bettongia > Bettongia penicillata. The sequence goes on from JAJHZJ010000090.1 coordinate 13,688,901, forward strand.
TCTATTTAAAAATGTCAAGTGGTCATTAGCCATAAATCTTCAAGAATTTATCTGCCCTAATATTTCCTACTTAAATATTGTCATTAGATTATTTCATTTTATTTTCTTGCTAAATTCTCATAAAGTTTTTTTTTTCTTTTAGGCCAATGGTTCTTTCTCCATTTAAATTGATTAAAATAAGCGAGGTAAGTATAGAATAATGTTCATCCTTCATTGCCGAAGAAGACCATGCCATCAGAGAAATGATGACACCACTTGCACTTCACTTTGTTTTGAGTGAGGGAGGGCTGTGCAGGTCACCAGCCTCACCTCCTCCAGAACCATCTGAATCCAGTGACCAGATATTCATCAGGATGTCTGGACATGTCCCAGGATGAGGCAATTGGTGGTAAGTGACTTGCCCAAGGTCACACAACTAGTGAGTGTCAAGTCTGAGGTGAGATTTAAACTCAGGTCCTTTTAACTCCTCCTGCACCAGCTAGCTGTCCTAAGAACAGAAGTAGCATGATCTTGGTAGAGTTGTGACAGCATAATTACATTTAATTGCCAGCAGGTGCTGCTATAGCAGGTATACATGGAAGGAGGAAGGAAAAGGACAGTTCCATGTCATTTGCCATTTCAGCCCAGGTTAGGTCAAATTCAACTCTTTCAGACCTTTCTACCAAATAAGTACGAAGGTGTCAAGTAAGCTTGCTAAGTTTTTCCTGATACTATAAATCAGCAATTCATTTCACCTTCTGACAGATTTTAGCTACTTCGGACAGCGCTATATTAAATTTATAACTTAAAGCTGGATGAATAAAATTTAGAACACACACATATTTGTAGGGTTAATGATGTATAGGATATTCCTCTTTTTCTCTGTGCATTGTTACTCTCTGATATTCTAAATAATTTTCAGCCACTGTGCTTATGGGTCAGGTCCAGTAAGATGAAATTTGAAGGGCTGACACAGGTGAATTATGATGCTGGCAGATTTCTGTAAAAGGGATGTTGAGTGGACAAAAATCAGATAGGCATATCATTGTCATAGCTTACAGGGACTGGAGAAAGATGGCCAATTTCTGTTCAATTCTTAACCATCCTTTAGAGCCCATTCAAATGCTACCTTCTCCAGGAAACTTTTATAAATAAATCCCCCATCCCCCTATGTCAGAAACCTTCTTCCTAAAACCTCACAAAACATTTTGTTTTCTTGTTCTCTAAAGCACTTATCACTTCTGAAATGTAACATGCAAAGGTCTTTGCAAAGCTCTCTCTGCTTTAATAATATTAGATATATCTTATGTACAAATATATAAATTCCATAAAACACATAAAATAACAGGTAACCATAGCTTTTATTTCTTGTCATGTAATAGCATACATTATAACTAAACTTAGTTTCATCCCACTATGAGTCAGTAAGCTTCTTGAGGACAGGGGTCATAGAACAATGACAAGTAAATGTTATATATTTACTCTGTGCCAGACAAAGCACTAAGTCCTGGAGAAATAAAGAAAAATGAAAACAGAACTGGTCCTCAAGGGTCTTACCTTCTAAGGGTGGAAACAACACATACATATACAATGGTTATACAAATTAATCTTAGAAGAGAAAGAACAAATCAGTGGGGATCCTAGTGCCAAGCACAGTGTATGGTATAGTACAGTATGGTATAGTATGGTATGGTATGGTATGGTATGGTATGGTATGGTATGGTATGGGATGGGATGGGATGGGATGGGATGGGATGGTATGGTACGGTATAGTGTAGTATAGTACAGTACAGTACAGTACAGTATAGGATAGTATATGTATAGTAGACACTTACTGAGTGTGAATTGTGCTGCCCTATGTTATATGGAATGGTCTGTTTGGCAGAAGAACCAGTAGTCAGGCTGGTCTAGGGAAGCACAGTCAAAAATGGCAGCTTGTGACAGGATGGGTGTGAGGGGAAGAAGACAGCAAAAATATGGTCGTAAACAAGATCAATGTAGTAGGTAAGCTGAACAAAAATTTGGTTCATAGGCAGAGGTTGAAGTCACAGAAGCAAAAGAGACAGAAGCTAGAGCTTTGGCAATGGCAGCTGAATGGCTGTGATGCACTCTGGCTGTTATTGTGGGAATTTCTGGTCTCTTTTCTTCCCTTCTTGGGGATAGAAGGAGAAAAGAAATAGGTGTAGCCGTTTTCGTCCTCATGTGAGGACACACGTACAAGGGATGGCTGTTTTCCATGGCCAGTCCTGCCATTTGGGGGAATCGTAATCCTCCAAGTCACTGCCTGAGATCTCAATAGAACCTGCTATTTTTGTTGGGAGAACAGCAGTTCTCTTCTCCAGCCAAGGCTCAGTCAAGGGTCTTGTTTGTTTGTTTCAATATTGGGTGAAGGCAAATTCCTCCTTGGAGTTCTTAGCAGTGGATCCTTTTCCCCTGGGAAAGAGGCCAGGGTCTTCATCATTGCTAAACTTCCTTACTCTGACAGAATAGAGCCAAGTGATTAAACTCACTCATTTTTAGGATCCAAATTTTTATGGGCAAAGAGAAAGGGATTCTAGGAGGGAATTTACACTCTGCTGTATCAGGCTGAAATTTCATAGCTTGAAATTATTGGAAAAAAAAATCTCCCAGAAAGGGATCCTAATAAGTAACAAACACCCACACTTATTCTCCAAACAGAATGGATTCTGAAATGGAAAGCAATCATTTTTCTCTAGCCACAATGCCATTTGCAAACTTTAAATATTAAAATCACTTTTCCTGGTACACATTCTATAATCTCTCTCAAAAGTTAAGCTGGGCATCTGAACAGCTCTCCAGAACTGAGCTGACAAACCTATTAGAAAGTCACAACTGCTGACGAGACTGCCCTAAGGTTCCATCTGCTTTCAATGTGGAGCACCCTTCCCTCATCAGTTAAATGTATGGTTCTATGAAAATTTAAAACAAAGCAAAACAAACACAGGCCCAGAGGGGAGGGTTTAGTGGTTTTGGCATCATTTTTTTTGCAAACAACAACCAACCCACCTTTTACTTCTTAGACACAGGTTTAATTCCAAGCTTGAACGAGTCAGTTTTTCAATAGTTCCAGTGGAAAAAAAAAAAAAGAATATCAGTTTCCTGTGTGAAGGTTATTTGGATGAGACCAGAGAAAATGAGACCCAGTTGACTATGTCATCAAGGATCCTAGGGTTCTTGGCTAAAATATCCCCACCATAGTTTTAGATATCAAAATGTTATCATATCACATAATGATAGTACATGATCATTTCTGTTCTGCAAGCTACAATCAACAAAGTAAATACCCCAGCATTGGCTAGATGGTCGGTGCATCTGTCACTTTGGCCTTCTGGTCCAGAAAGTGAAAGCTTCAGAGCTATTTAGACCATTGTCTGATTTGGCTCAGTTGTGAATAACAAAGTTTTAAAGCTATTTGCAGATGATGTACAAATGATTTTAAGGGATCTCCCAACAAATTCTCAAGAACCTTGAGTGACCCATCAGTAAAGTATGTATAAAATGCCTTTATCAAATAATACTCATGATCTTTCCATTTTCAGTAAGGGTTTCAGTGTTCATTTGAAGGTAAAAAGAGACAAGGGAAGAGACAAAAACTAAAGCGTATGAAGAGAGAGACAGAGTAATACCAACAAGATGTAATGGGAGAGGGACAACAGATGTCTGAGAGGAAGAGAAAGGAACCTGAAATAGGAAGCACCTGAAGAGAGAGGGTCAAGGAAGCAAAGTCAGAATCCTGGCAGAATAAAATCTACAAGTGTATAAGAAGCCATGAAAAGGAGTGGAGTAAGGGACCAGTGAAACAGTAAGGAATCAAGGATATTAGAGGGAGAAGTGAAGAACACAGAACCAATGATAAGGTAGGGACATTAATAAAAAGCTTGTTCTCCCAGGCTTGTTGCTCTGTTTTTTTTCAGCTGTGTCTGACTATTCACAATCCCAATTGGGACTGCATTGGCAAAAATACTGGAGTGTTTTGCCATTTCCTTCTCCAGCTCATTTTTACAGATGAGGAAACGGAGGAAAAAAGGGTTAAGTGACTTGTCCAGGGTCACAGAGCTGTCAAGTGTCTGCAACTACATTTGAATTCAGGAATTCAGCCCAGCATTCTGTCTACTGTATCACTTAAGTGCCTCTTCTCCAAGTTTTGTCCCCTACCCTCTCCACAATCCCAAATCGCCCTGGTGTAGAATGTTGTAGGCTGAAAAAGAGTTGAAAAAGTAGTTGAAAAAGAGCTCCTTTGGGGTCATATTACAGGTTGAGCTAAGAGGGACCTTAGGGATCATGTAGCCCAATGAATTCATTTTACAGATGAAGAGGCTGATGCCCAAGTAAGTTAAGTGACTTATTCAAAGGCATACATAAGAAAGGGCAGAGAGAGACTTTTAATCTAGCTCACCCAAATCCAAATGTAGTATGCTGCTCAGTATACTATGCTGCCCCTCCTAATGCAGGGTCAGAGACTACATACAGTTTCCTAACTGAGGCAGCCTCTTGATGGGAAGACAGATGAGTTAGCGGGTTCACCTTCCTCGACTGCTTTCTCTTCACCAAGTCTGTAATTAACCTTCTGAATTAGTTACCAGAAGAGAGAAACAAAAAAGTTAGAGAGTTTCTGTTCTCTTAGCTAGATGGTTCTTGTGATTGTGAACCTTCTTTGTCCTGGTGTGGATTTTCAATAAATGTACTTTAGAATCTCACAATATTAGCTCTTAGAGATATTCATCCTAATTCATCATTTGAAAGATGAGGAAACTAGTCCATGGAAGTGCCTTTTCTTTGATTTTTTTTTGTAATTTTAATTAATTTTTTTTATTAAAAACAACACTGAGCAGACATACAAGTAACTAATTTTGCTTAGGAACTATTTACATTTAAATTAATTAATTTCAACACATAAAGTACCATAATTTTAAAAAATTACTCCCTCTAAATCCTCATCAGGATTCTTTGCTTATCCATTCATTCTCATTTACTTTTCATTTCATATGGTTGAAGCTAGTGTGCTCTCCATTCTTTTCATTCTGCTTTTTAAAACTCTACATTATTTCACAGATATTTCCAGATTTTTTTTTATTCCTCATATTTGTCAGTCACATCAATGTGGTGTTTCATTAAAATAATGTGCCACAGTTTACTTGACCATTCTCTTTTGACTGACACATTTAGTTTGTGTTTTGGGAGTTTAGGGTGTTCAGGGAAGACTACTATCTGTGGTGGGAGGGCTGCTGGGTCCTCTGTAGGGCTGCTTTCTACCTTTGGTACTCACCTGATTTTCATCTGTGGCTCCAAGAAGTTTTAGCAAGTGCAGCAACCATATCCGAGTAGACCAGGTTGAAGGAAATCAAGGGGGTCTCCAACCCATCAGTGAGTTAGAAGGGTGTCTACCTCAAACATGTGATCTCATCCCTCAGTGGAATGGGCAGACGAGAACAATATGTGCTAATGGTCATGACGGCAGCTGAAGGGGGTGCTGTGGAGCACTAAGTCTTAGAGCTCATTTGGATCCCTTGAAGACAGAATAAGCCAGATAACTTTGCTCAGCTCTGCCTAATTTAAATCTAATTTACACGAGAGTCAAAAGACATCACCCATACTATTATTTTAGTTTGTGTTTTAATAAAAAATGAAATTAAAGAAAAAAATTTGAAATGTTAGCACAAATTAGGTGTTTAATAAATGCTCATTGATCGATTAATTGATGCAGCTAAATCACAAACTATGTAAATTAGCACCTTTCTACTATAATAAGCCTCTTTTTATCAATTTGAATTATACCTAATTTCTAGGGATGAATTGTTTTTTTCCCTCAAACATTTCTCAAAAGTATTACTTTTTTCTAGCATCTTTAAGTGCCTTTAAGTTTGCAGAAGGCTTCCTTTGGAAAAGAATTCTGTTGCATAGACCTAGAATTTAAAGCAAAGATAATACCTTCCTCAGACTAGGTAGTTTATGTCTTAGGTACTAGTAATGAATACTAGTATGAATACATCTGGACATCAGTAAAATTAGGAAAATGACATCCAGTTGCCATTCCAGTTGTGTTCCAGATGTGTCTGTCTACATGCATAGCAAATCACTGAAGCCTAAAGAAGGACACATGCAAATTATGAAAAATGAAGACTAGAAAATTTTCTGAGAAGAAATTGCTTTTGCCTATTGTTAAAAGATACATCTTTTATACAAGAAAAGAAGAACCACATTCACTGTAATTAGTTCTTTTTTTTTATTTTTTTATTTTTTTTAATTAATTTTATTTATTTATTTAATTTTTTACATTCATTTTCACAAATTTTTGGGTTCCAAATTTTCTCCCCTTTTATCCCCTCCCCCCACCCCAATACCCCAAGCAATCTAATTTTCTCTATCTCCAATCTGCTCTCTCTTCTGTCATCCCTCCCTTCTCTTGTCTCCATCTTCTCTTTTCTCCTGTAGGGCCAGATGACTTTCTATTCCTCATTCCTCAACTGTATGTCTTCTTTCCTAGTTACAACAACAATATTAAACAGTTGTTCCTAAAACTCTGAGTTCCAAATTCTCCCCATCCCTCCCTCCCCACCCATTCCCTTTGGGACAGCAGGCAATTCAATATAGGCCCTATCTGTGTAGTTTTGCAAATGACCTCCCTGATAGTCGTGTTGTGTAAGACTAACTGGATTACCATCCCTCCTAACCTGCCCCTCATTGTTTCTCTTCTGTCTCTTGATCCTGTCCCTCCCCAAGTGTTGACTTCAAATTGCTCCCTCCTCCCTTTGCCCTCCCCTCCATCATCCCCTCCCTTGCAATATCTCCTTCTCCCCCACTTTCTTATACTGTAAGATAGGTTTTCATACCAAAAGGAGTGTGCATTTCACTCCTTCGTTTAGTCAAATGTGATGAGGGTAAACTTCTTGTTTTTTTTTTTTTGTTTTTTTTTTCTCAGCTCTCCTCTTTTTCCCTCCACTAAGAAAAACTCCTACCTGCCTCTTAAATGATATATAGTTACCCCCTTCCCTTTTCCTCTCTTTCCTCCCCCTACATTTCTCTCTCACCATTTACTTTAGTTTCTTTTAAGGTATGGTCCCATCCTATTCAGTTCAATCTGTGCTCTCTATCTCTGTATGTGTGTGCATGTGTGTATGTGTGTGTGCATGCATGCATGTACATGTGTGTGTGTGGTCCCACCAACTACCCAGATACTGAAAAGTTTTAAGAGTTAGAAATATTGTCTTTCCCTGTATGAATGTATACAGTTCACTTCTGGTAAGTCCCTTAAGACTTCTCTTTGCTGTTTACTTTTTCATGCTTCTTCTCATTTTTGTGTTTCAAAGTCAAATTTTCTTTTCAGCTCTGGTTTTTTCATTAAGAATGATTGAAAGTCCTCTGTTTCATTGAAAGACCATATTTTCCCCTGAAGTATTATACTCAGTTTATCCGGGTAGGTGATTCTTGGTTTGAGTCCTAGTTCCTTTGTCTTCTGGAATATCCTATTCCATGCCCTTCGATCCCTTAATGTAGAAGCTGCTAGATCTTGGGTTATCCTGATTGTATTTCCACAGTACTGGAATTGTTTCTTTCTAGCTGCTTGCAAGATTTTCTCCTTGAGCTGTGAGTTCTGGAATTTGGTCACAATGTTCCTAGGAGTTTCTCTTTTTGGATCTCTTTCAGGTGGTGATCGATGGATTCTTTCAATACTTATTTTGCCCTCTGGTTCTAGAATGTCAGGGCAGTTTTCCTTGATAATTTCATGGAAGATGATGTCTAGGCTCTTTTTTTGATCATGACTTTCAGGTAGTCCCATAATTTTTAAATTGTCTCTCCTGGATCTATTTTCCAGGTCAGTTGTTTTTCCCATGAGATATTTCACATTCTCTTCCATTTTTTCATTCTTTTGGTTTTGTTTGGTGATTTCTTGGTTTCTCATAAAGTCATTAGACTCCATCTGTTCCATTCTAATTTTGAGAGAACTATTAAATTCAGTGAGCTTTTGAGCCTCTTTTTCCATTTGGCTCATTCTGCTTTTGAAAGCATTCTTCTCCTCATTGGCTTTTTGAACCTCCTTTGCCAATTGAGTGAGCCTATTTTTCAAGGTGTTAATTTCCTCAGCATTTTTTTGGGTCTCCTTTACCAAGATACTGACCCATTTTTCATACTTTTCTTCCATCTCTGACATTTCTCTTCCCAGTTTTTCCTCCACCTGTCTAACTTGCTTTTCAAAATCCTTTTTGAGCTCTTCCAGGGCCTTAGCCCACCCGCCACCCCCCTGGGGTGTCTGGGGTACCGAGGCCCCGCCCTCCACGTCTTTCCCTGATGGCAAGGATACGTCCTCATCATCAGATCCGAAGGTCAGGATCATTTGCATTTGTTGGAAAAAACTCTCTAAAGTCTTATTTTTCTTCCCTTTTCTAGGCATTTTCCCAGCCAGTTACTTGACTTCTGAGATTCCTTTCCACCCCCGCCTGGATCCGCCCAGCTAGTGCTTGGCCTCTGAGATTTAAATGGGCTTTCCTCCTGCCGGCTGTCAATCAGTGAGCTTTAGTTCAGGTGCTGGGGTGGGGGCAGGGCTGTCTCCCAGGCTCAGATCCCTCAGGGGCTTTATGTGGAGACTTTCAGGAATGGAGCGGGTGGGGGCAGGGTGGAGGGCCCGCCTCCCAAGCTCAGTTCCCTTGGGGGCTTTAAGCAGAAGCCTTCAGTAATAGAGCGGGGTGGGGGCAGGACCGTCTCCCAGGCTCAGCTCCGTCAGGTTTTATGCAGGAATCTTCTGTAATGACGATCCTGCCTGCTGCTGGGGGATTCCTGAGTCCCAGTCTGCTGCCGCCTTAGCCGCCGCCCACACCTCTGCCTCCGCCGCTTCCTGCCCCCGTCTCTGCCACCACTGCTTCCTCCCGAGGGGGCCCGAGTCACGGAGACGCCCTGCTCCCCCTCTCCTCCAGCCCAGCCTTCTCTCTCACTGACCTGTAGCTTCTGTGGGCGGAGGGACTTTCCTGGCTGCCGGAGCTTCCATCTCTGAAGCCTGCTCGGATCAGCTTCTCTGGGGCCGTGGCCAGGGCAGCGCTGGGGGTGGGGTCCACTTTCCGGGGCATGCCGGACCCTGGGGACATGTCTCCAGGGCTCCCTGGAACGGAAATCTCTTCCTCTCTGTTTCTGCACACCTTGTATTGACCCAGAAGTTATGGGGGACTCTTTTTACATTAATTCTATGGGCTTTTGGTTTCGGAGCTCGTAAACATGCGTCCTTCTACTCCGCTGTCTTGGCTCCGCCCCCCTGTAATTAGTTCTTGATCATGAGGAAGTGAAGTATTCTACAAATCATTAAGTTATGTATTCACAAATGCTGTGCCCTCTGCAAGAGAAATTTGACTTATATAGTACCTGTCTGTTTTTGTAGTTTTCAAGACCAAGTGTTTTTTCAAGGTGTGTAAGACATTTCCAGAAAAAAAACCTCAGAAGTCCAATTCTCATTCAGAATATCCTGAGACTTTTCTCGGAGAACCCAGAAGGTGATAGCAGCAGCTAACTCTGGTAACACTCTGTTTTCCTGGATTTTACTTAGCCTGTGCAAATAAGATGAATCAGCAGTGGTCACTGCTTATCCTGACAATCGACTTCTTGCTTCTCTTCTATGGACATGGATTTTGGCTCTTTAATCCTAGTGTTATGAATGAACGTTTTGTAGGGAAAAAACCAACATGCAAAGAGCAGCGTGACCATATCTGCACATGCAGAAGGAAAGACACAGGTAGAGGCATTACCTCTCCATATCTCAGTCTATAATCTTATTTGTTAATGGAATTATCACCCTTTTGTAGATGATTTCCAAATATACCGGACCTCCACATATTTCCAATAGCCTGCTGAAATTTCCATTTGTCCTGCAAAAATTCAAACTCTACATGTACAAAACTGAGCTCACTTTTTGTCCAAGACCTGTCTGTTCTCTGAATTCTCTATTTCTTAAGACGACATTGTCATTGTCATTCATCTAGCTGTTAATGTTCAAAACTGAAGACATCTTGGCTTCTTCCCTCTTGTTATCCATATTAAATCCACTGACAATCAGTCAACGAGCATTACTTAAATGTTTACTATGTGTCAGGTGCTATATCAAGTTCAGAGGATACAAAGAAAAAAAAAAGTCCTTGCTCTCAAGGAGCTTATAGTCTAATGGGGGATGACAATATATACTTATGTAAAAAAATGCATACAAAATAGATACAAAGTAAACTTGGGAAGGGAGACACTAACATCTTAGAAGAAAAGGAACAACCTAATATAGAAGGAGGTATTAAAGTTGCATCTTGAAAGATCCCAGGGATTCTAAGGGGGGAGGGATAAGGAACAATATAAGCATGGGGGATGGCCATTGCAAATACATGGAAACAGAAAGTGGAGTATCACATATGAGGCTAGCAAAAAGGCTAGTATGGTTGAGGTAAGGGACCAGGAGACATAGTAATGATAAAAACAAATGAACCAAACAGAAAGCTGAAAAGCACAGGTTGTAAAGGGCTTTACATGCCATAACAAGGAGATACCTATATAGTGTTTATTATGTGCCAGGCACTGTGGTAAGAATTTTAAAATTAATATCCCATATGATCCTGACAATAGCCCTAAAAAGTAGGTGCTATTATTATTTTCATTTTACAGGTAAAAAAACTGAGGCAGACAGAGGTTAAGTGACTCTCCCAGGGTCACACAATTAGTGAGTATTTGACATTGGTTTTGAATTCAGTATTTTATTCTATAGATAATAGAAACTCATTTGAGTTTACTAAATAGAAGAGTATCATGGTTAGATCTGTGGCTTAGGAAAAGAATTTTGGCAGTTGTATGGAATATTGATTAGAATGGGAAAGATATAAGTTGGGAGACTAAAATGAAGGTTACTTCAGTAGTACAGATGAAAGGAAATAATAGCCTCAGAAAGAATGATAGCTATGTGAATACAGAGAAGGAGAGATATTTACACAGGACATTTTGTGTGGAAATGGCAAGACTGAAGGTGGTAGTTCTGGATGACTAGAAGGATGTTGGTGACCTCAACAATAATATATATGGAGGTTGAGATGAGGAATGGGTTTGAGAATCAGGATAATGAGTTAAATTCTAGACACCTTCTGAGATACTTATAAAAATTCATTTCAAAATATTTAGTGTCATTTAGGTGAGACTGGAGCTCAGAATAGAGGGTAAGGTTGTGTATTCAAGTGCCAGAGCCCTCTTCGCAGAGAGTACAATTGAATTCACAGGGGATGAGAAAAGAGAAGACTGCCAAGCTTAGATCCTTGGGATATTCCCACAAAAATAGTGGGTGAGATATAGATGAAGATCCATCAAAGGAAAGTAAGATGCAAACATGTAGTAGAATCAAGATAGGTCATTGTCACAAAACATTGAGAGAAGAGAGAGTATCCAGGAGGAAAAGGTGCTTGACAATGTTAAATGCAATGGAGACATTAAAGATAAAGGGTGGGGGGAGGGAGAGGGAAAGAGACAGGGAGGGAGGAAGGAAGGGAAGGATAGGTTTCAGTTGAATTGTGAGGTTGGGAGCTAGACTAAAGAAGACAGACAGGAATGAGAAGAGAGGAAGTGGGGGCACCAAGTATAGTCAGGTTTTCTTTTTAAAATTTTAAAATTGGGCCGGAGCCAAGATGGCGGAGTAGAAGGACGCACGTTTACAAGCTCCAACCCACAGCCCATAGAATTAATGTAAAAAGAGATCCGCATAAATTCTGGACCACTGAAAGGTGTACAGAAACGGAGTGGAAGAGATTTCCATGCCAGAGAGCCCTGGAGACCTCTCCCCAGGGTCCATCGTGTCCCGGGAAGCAGACCCCACCCCCAGCGCTGCTCTGGCCGCGGCCCCAGAGAAGCTGACCCGAGCAGGCTTCAGGGACGGAGGCTCCGGCAGCCGGAAAGGTCCCTCCACCCACAGAAGCTACAGGTCAGTGAGAGAGACGGCTGGATGGCTGAGGGGAGTGGGGTGTCTCCGTGACTCGGGCCCCCTCGGGAGGAAGCGGTGGTGGCAGAGACGGGGGCAGGAAGTGGTGGAGGCAGAGGAGTGGGCGGTAGCAGAGGCAGCAGCGGCACGGCCGTGGCCCCAGACTCCCTCAGCAGCAGGCAGGATCTTCATTACTGAAAGTCTCTGCATAAACAACCTGCGGGAGCTGAGCCTGGGAGATGGCCCTGCCCCACCCCGCTCTATTACTCAAGGCCTCTGCATAAAGCCCCTGAGGGAACTGAGCCTGGGAGGCGGCCCTGCCCCCAGCCCAGCACCAGAACTAAAGCTCATTGATTAGCAGGCGGGTGGCCCATTTGAATCTCAGAACCCAAGCACTAGCTGGGCAAATCTAGGTGGGGGTGGACAGGAATCTCAGAAGTCAAGCAACTGGCTAGGAAAATGCCTAGAAAAGGGAAGAAAAATAAGACTATAGAGAGTTTTTTCCAACAAATGCAAATGATCCCAACATTCGGATCTGATGACGAGGACGTATTCTTGCCATCAGGGAAAGACGTGGAGGGCGGGGCCTCGGTACTCCAGACACCCCAGGGGGATGTCAGGTGGGCTCAGGCCATGGAAGAGCTCAAAAAGGATTTTGAAAAGCAAATTAGACAGGTGGAGGAAAAACTGGGAAGAGAAATGAGAGAGATGCAAGAAAAGTATGAAAAACGGGTCAATATCTTGGTTAAGGAGACCCAAAAAAATGCTGAAGAAAATAACACCTTGAAGAATAGGCTCACTCAATTGGCAAAAGAGGTTCAAAAAGCCAATGAGGAGAAGAATGCTTTCAAAAGCAGAATTAGCCAAATGGAAAAAGAGGTTCAAAAGCTCACTGAATTTAATAGTTCTCTCAAAATTAGAATGGAACAGATGGAGTCTAATGACTTTATGAGAAACCAAGAAATCACCAAACAAAACCAAAAGGATGAAAAATTGGAAGAGAATGTGAAATATCTCATGGGAAAAACAACTGACCTGGAAAATAGATCCAGGAGAGACAATTTAAAAATTATGGGACTATCTGAAACTCAAGATAAAAAAAGAGCCTAGACATCATCTTCCATGAAATTATCAAGGAAAACTGCCCTGACATTCTAGAACCAGAGGGCAAAATAAGTATTAAAAGAATCCATCGATCACCACCTGAAAGAGATCCAAAAAGAGAAACTCCTAGGAACATTGTGACCAAATTCCAGAACTCACAGCTCAAGGAGAAAATCTTGCAAGCAGCTAGAAAGAAACAATTCCAGTACTGTGGAAATACAATCAGGATAACTCAAGATCTAGCAGCTTCTACATTAAGGGATAAAAGGGTGTGGAATAGGATATTCCAGAAGTCAAAGGAACTAGGACTCAAACCAAGAATCACCTACCCAGCTAAACTGAGTATAATACTTCAGGGGAAAATATGGTCTTTCAATGAAACAGAGGACTTTCAATCATTCTTGATGAAAAGACCAGAACTGAAAAGAAAATTTGACTTCCAAAGACAAGAATGAGAAGAAACACGAAAAAGTAAACAGCAAAGAGAAGTCTTAAGGGACTTACCAGAAGTGAACTGTATACATTCATACAGGGAAAGACAATATTTCTAACTCTTAAAACTTTTCAGTATCTGGGTAGTTGGTGGGACCACACACACACATGTACATGCATGCATGCACACACACATACACACATGCACACACACACAGAGACAGAGAGCACAGAGTGAATTGAATAGAATGGGACCATATCTTAAAAGAAATTAAGGTAAATGGTGAGAGAGAAATGTAGTGGGAGGAAAGAGGGTGAAATGGAATGGGGTAATTATATGTCATTTAAGGGGCAAGTAGGAGACTTTTTAGTGGAGGGAAAAAGAGGAGAGCTGAGAAAAAAAAAAACAAAACAAGAAGTTTACCCTCATCACATTTGACTAAAGGAAGGAATAAAATGCACACTCATTTTGGTATGAAAACCTATCTTACAGCATAGGAAAGTGGAGGAGAAGGAGATAAGCAAGGGGGGGGGGATGATGGAAGGGAGGGCAAAGGGAGGAGGGAGCAATTTAAAGTCAACACTTGGGGAGGGACAGGATCAAAAGACAGAAGAGAAACAATGAGGGGCAGGGTAGGATGGAGGGTAATTCAGTTAGTCTTACAGAACACGACTATCAGGGAAGTCATTTGCAAAATTACACAGATATGGCCTATATTGAATTGCTTGCCTTCCCAAAGGGAATGGGTGGGGAGGGAGTGATGGGGAGAATTTGGAGCTCAAAGTTTTATGAACAACTGTTTAGTATTGTTGTTGCTACTAGGAAAGAAGACATACAGTTAATGAGGAATAGAAAGTCATCTGGCCCTACAGGAGAAAAGAGAAGATGGAGACAAGAGAAGGGTGGGATGACAGAAGAGAGGGCAGATTGGAGATAGGGAAAATTAGACTGCTTGGTGTATTGGGGTGGGGGGAGGGGATAAAAGGGGAGAAAATTTGGAACCCAAAATTTTGTGGAAATGAATGTAAAAAGTTAAATAAATAAATTAATTAAAATTTTAAAATTTATTTTTAGTTCTCAACATTGATTTTCACAAGATTTTGAGTTCAAATTTTCTCCCCATCTCTCCCCTCCCCCACCCAAAGAAACTGGAGTGCAATCTGATTATCTCCTCCCCAAATCTGCCCTCCCTTCTATAACACCCCTCCCTTCCCTTATCCCTATCTCTTCTATTTTCTTGTAGGGCAAGATAGATTTCTATACCCCATCATCTGTATTCATTTCCCAGTTGCATGTAAAAACAATTTTTAACATTCATTTTTAAAACTTTAAATCCCAACTTCTCTCCCTTCCTCTCTCCCCACCCATCCCCACTGTGAAGGCAAGCAATTCAATATAGGTTATACATGCGCAGTTATGCAAGAGACTTCTATAAAACTCATGTTGTGAAAGACTATATTTCTTTCCATCCTATTCTGCCCCCCATTTACTCTATTCTCTCTTTTGACTTTGTTTCTTCCCAAAAATGTTTACTTCTAATTACCCCTCTTCCCATTTGCCCTCCCTTCTATCATCTCCCCCACACCCCTTCTCCCCTACTTTTCTATAGTGTAAGATAGATTTTCATACCAAATTGAGTGTGCATGTTATTCCCTCCATAAGCCATATATGATGAGTATAAACTTCACTTTTTCCCTTCTCACCTCCCCCCTTTTCCCCTTCATTGAAAAAGCTTTTTCTTGTCTCTTTTATGAGAGAAGATTTGCCCCATTTCATTTCCCCATTTCTCCTCCCAATATAGCCCTCTCTCATCCCTTAATTTTATTTTTTTAGGTTATCAGCCCTTCCTATTCAACTCACCCTGTGCCTTCTGTCTATATGTATATAATCTCTCCAACTACCCAAATACTGAGAAAAGTCTCAAGAGTTACAATATTATCTTTCCATATAGGAATGTAAACAGTTCAACTTTAGTAAGTCCCTTATGATTTCTCTTTCCTATTTACTTTTTCATGTTTCTCTTGTTTCTTGTGTTTGAAAGTCAAATTTTCTATTCAGCTCTGGTCTTTTCCTCAAGAACGCTTGAAAGTCCTCTTTTTCACTGAATGACCATTTTTCCCCTGAAGTATTATATTCAGTTTTGCTGGGTAGGTGACACTTGGTTTTTGTCCTAGCTTCTTTGACTTCTGGAATATCATATTCCAAGTCCGTCAATCCTTTAGTGTAGAGGCTGTTAGATCTTGTGTTATCATGATTGTATTTCCACAATACTCAAATTGTTTGTTTCTGTTGCTTACAATATTTTCTCCTTGATCTGGGAACTTTGGAATTTGGCTAAAATATTCTTGGGAGTTTTTCTTTTGGGATCTCTTTCAGGAGGTGATTTGTGGATTCTTTCAATATTTATTTTACCCTCTGGTTCTAGAAGATCAGGGCAGTTTTCCTTGATAATTTCTTGGAAGATGATGTCTAGGTTCTTTTTTTGATCATGGCTTTCAGGTTGTCCCATAATTTTTAAACTTTCTCTCCTGGATCTATTTTCCAGGTCAGGGGTTTTTCCGATGAGATATTTCACATTGTGTCTTATTTTTTCATTCCTTTGGTTTTATTTCATAATTTCTTGATTTTTCATAAAGTCATTAGCTTCCATCTGCTCCATTTTAATCTTTAAGGAATTATTTTCTTCAGTGAGCTTTTGGACCATCTTTTCCCTCTGGCCAATTATGCTTTTTTAAGGCATTCTTGTATTCATTGGCTTTTTGGATCTCTTTTGCCATTGGGTTAGTTCATTTTTTAAAGTGCTATTTTCTTCAGCATTTTTTGGGTCTCCTTTAGCAAGCAGTTGACTTGTTTTTCATGATTTTCTTGCATTACTCTCATTTCTCTTCCCAATTTTTCCTCCACTTCTCTTACTTGATTTTCAAAATCCTTTTTGAACTTGTCCATGGCCTGAGACAAATTCATATTTTTCTTGGAGGCTTTGGATGGAAGAACTTTGACTTTATTTTTTTCTATTTGCATGCTTTGGTCTTCTTTGTCACCAAAATGAGCTTCTAAAGTCTGATTCTTCTTCTGGTGTTTGCTTAGTTCCCCAGCCATTTACTTGACTTTTTGAGCTTTTTGTCAAGGTAGTTCTCTGTTTTCAGTGGGGATGGGGGGTGTACTGTCAGCTACTTGATCCTCCCACAATCTGTGGGCCTAGAGCTCCAGAAACAATGGCTGCAGCTGCCCTGCTGGTGTGGCTGCAGTTGTTTCCTCTGCCCCCTGCCCCCTCTGCTGCCCTGAGGCTGAGGCAGGACCATTTGCACTGGTCCCATAGGCTTTTCCCACTGATGTTCCAATTTGTCCTCAGAGTTTTGGGGTCATGAAGTCTGGAAATCACCACAGGTGTGAGAGATTCAGTGTCCCCAAGGTCTGCTCAGGTCCCCTCTATGCACTCACGGCCCCTACTGGACTGCGCTCTGCTCCCAGGGTGGTGCAATAGACGTATCCCAGTGACCTTAAAGGCTATCTTGGGCTGGTGATTTGCTGCATTCTACCATTCTGTGGGTTCTGTGGCTCCAGAATTTGTTTAGAGTCATTTTTTACAGATATTTGACTGGGCTTGGAGGGAGCACTCTAGAAAGTCCATGCTGTTACTCCACCATCTTGTGCCCCCCTATAGTCAGTTTCTTCAAAAAACTTAGCTAGACAGTCAGTAAGGAAGATAGGTTTTACTAAGGGATTTAGGATGGGGTAGATTTAGCTGCAAGGAAGGTACCAGTAGAGATTTAAAATAAGAGAAAAAGAGGATATGATGGTGGGGGCAATATGACAGAAAACCAGAAGAGACAGCATCAAGAATACATGTAGAAGGTTTGGCTTTAGCAAGGAAAGACTATACAGTGAAGGAGACAAGGGTAAATGATAACAAGGGGCGTTTGTTACAAGGAAGGAAGAACTTGTAAATGTCTTGATTTTTTTTCCAGTAAAGCATAGGGAAAGTACTGTAACTTTAACCTGTTATTTCACTTACATCCATCCCTTCATTTCCATTCCAATCATCAATACCCAATGAAGTTTGGAACTTCATTACTTGTTCCCTGAACTATGATCACAGTCTTTTAACTGGTCTCCCTGCCTCCTATCTTTCCCCTTTCCAATTTATTCTTTACTTTGTTACCAAAGTAATCTTCCTAATGGACAGCTCTAATCACATCACTATCATGTTCAAAAATCTTCAACGGATTATATTTTCTACTCCAGAAGATACAAACTCCTTAACGCCCTGCTCAGTGTACTGTCTGCCTGTTTTTTCAACATCTTAACACACTCTACTTGTACTGCAGCCAAAATGTATGACTCTATCTTGATCTCATCCTTTCTTTTGCCATCTTAATTTTGTGCATATCATTTCTTGTATCTGAAATAGACCCTGATCCCCATCCTTATCTGTCTATTAAAATATTTCTTTTCCTTCAATGTCCAGTTCAAGTGCCATCTCTTCCATGATGCTTTCCTTGATTTCCCCAGCTAGGAGTTGTTCCTAATTATCTTGAACCTCTCATTTATCTCTGTTTAATTCCTTCCCAATACACTTCTTAGGTTTTAAAACTTGTGTTATATGTATTTCTAGGTAGATAAGATAGAATGGCATAGTGTATTAAGAGCTGTCTTCAAGCTAAGAAGATCTGAGATAAAGTCTCACCTTTAATACACCCTGGCTATATGATCCCAAACAAGTCACTTAATCTCTAAGTGCTCTGGTAGAGAAAGCACCAAGCTATATTGGTAAAGGGAATTTTCTTACCACAAACTCTCTATTCCAGTGAAATTACTGGTCCAGTCCCTACATTTCTTGGATGACATCCTTTGCTTTATTCTTCCTTACCAATTCTTGTTTATAATGGGCAGTAGCCTTCTTGCACCTACCATATACCTTTTCATTTCCCTTTAAAAGATACTTTCAATTTTTCAGAGACTGTAGTGTACCATGTCTTATAGTCATATAACATTATCAGAAGGGCAGTGGCATTAAAAATGAGACTCTCAGGGAGAAGTTTGAAATCATTAAGTCTTGTACAGAGTAGACCCTTAAAAAATATTTGTTGAATTGAATGCCTCCCAAGAAATTATAGTCTAGCAGGAATATTTGCTAATGGCTCAGTATGGATTAATGCACCCATTAGTGCTTTTTCAGTGTTAGGGAATGTCATAGTTAGCAGTTAAATTTTCCACAACAAGAAGGCCTCATCAGAAAATAATCTTTGCAAGACTAAATAAATTACTCTATTGGGAGGAAACTTTTGGCTCCTGTTTCTACTATGGTCTTCAGAGAAATGGAAGCTTTTTTTTTAGCTTCATCTTAAATTCACATTTTCAGAAAGACAATGCTGGAAAAATATAATTCATTGTCCAAGGTTAATAAATGCAAAGTCAACCTGGTTTTCATGACTGGATGTTATAGGTCTTATGAGTCACAACTTTGTCTTGATTTCATAAAAGTAAAAGGAAGATAAGAATACTCAGAGTGTTTTGGAATTCCAAGGATCTTTTCTCCAGTATTGACAAAAGGACGAATACTGGGAAACATAGGGGATACTTTTCCAATGGATAAACCACAAAAGGATTTTTTTTTTAAACCTGAATTTTGCTTTCTGAGTCAGCTGCTATTTGTAAAGTAGTTAAGCCCTGTTCTTATGGTACATGAGTAAAGGCGTTAAAGTTAATTACAGCCTTGTATTTATTCTGACTCTATTATCTGATATTTACAGATGAAAAGAAGATGGTTTAATCACTGAGGTGGTTAAAATGTGCACTTAGCTCATTTTCTTCATGCTGTGGGAAGAAAAACATGTATTTGTAAAAAAAAAAAAAAAAAGCAACAACCCATCATTTCTTCAATTCCACAGAATGCCGTAGTATATACATTAAGTTAAGCCAAATCAGGAGCATAACCTAATGTATCCTGTATGTCATCACATTCATTCCTAAAATATATAAACAGAAGATTCAAAAAACTAAAATTTTAAATTTCCCTCACCAGGCCCTGTTACTATTATACAACTGTCAACTGAAAAGGGCGCAACAGACATATAGATGTTATATAAACCTGGATTACATTTTAAAATCAGTGGCAGAGCCAACATAACTGAGCTAGAGACCTTTGTACATGCTTTCCAAGTACATCCTGGATCCGAGGGAACAGAACACCTGCCTTCCATCTTGATGCCTCCTACTGAACTGTGGCCAGAGGATTTCCGAATTCAGGAAGGCTACACTGCTGGGAGCTCCCAGTGCTGCTTTTCATTGTTTCCTGACTTCAGAATTCAGAGGCTGACGTTAATCCGAGGTGCCAACTTTGTGTAGTGAGAGAGACATGGCAGCAGGGCATGCTCGCATACCGCTGTTGCCATTTATTTGTTTATCTAGCTTCGTTTCCTCCTCCTCTCCCCCACCGCCCCTTTACAACTTATAAACCTAGCTCTCAGATTCTCACACCCACACAATGGTCTCAGCAGGCAAGGAAGAAATGCAAAGGTAAAAAACAAGAAACAGACACTGAAATGGACATTACTGGGCATTTCAACTTTACCTGGGGTTTTGGCTTTTGCTTTAAGAGTTCGAAATGAATGCTGTCTGATTAACTTGATTCAGTGATATCAGTGATAATCTCAGTGACAGGCATTCCCTATACAATTGACCCCAACTGTGAGGGCTGAGGACTAAGACACTAGAAATTTCCATTTAGCCCAACAGACATGTGCACAAGTACACATGCAGTCACACATGTACGCACACTCTGAAAAAGTATAAAAAGAAATAATCTCTGGGGTCTATCTCCTGGTAGAGGGATAGATAGTAAAGTAATTGACTTCACTAGGTGGTTAGACATAGGGTAGATGAGTTGATCTTTCAGTGTCCTTTCTAGCACTGTGATATGCAATAGGAAGGATGATGGTATCTGGCAGACAAAGGTAGTGGTGCAGCCTAGTGATGGGAGCATCTATGGAAAAAAATGAATACAATACTGAATCTATGGTGTTTGTAAAAGACAGAATATCAAAGACAACTACTTGTAATGGGAATACTGGAGTGCTTCCTGAAAGAACACTGCAATTTCAACACAGATATTGTTAGGATACACAATTTTTATTTTTTTGGCCTTCAATGCCAGTGTTAAATAGTGCATACTGGACAGAAGTAACTGAGCGCTGGAAAGTAGATGGAACATGACACCAGGGTTAGCAGATCATGCCAGAAGTAGAAAGTTAGATTATACAGAGAAAAAGACTGAAATAGTGCAATGAAAATGAATTGATGTGTACATATACACACAAGAGGAATATGTGATCTAACCAAAGCTGTGCACATAATTCTGAAATGTGGCACCTGGGACACTCCCTTATTACACATGATGTATAATCTAGCAAATAAAGGAACTGAAGGAAAATTGGACCTGGTTTTTGATTAAGAAATGGATTTATCTTTGAATGGAGATTTAATAATGAATGAACTTAAATTTTTACCAATCACTAACCCAAAGCTTCATCAAAAGAAATATATGGTAACATAGGTCCATTGTGTGTTTGTCCAAAAAAATGAACAATCAAAAATAATTCAATGATGAGGAATACTAAATAAATTTAACATCCTGTAAAATTTGATGAGAGATAACAGATTGGTTTAAAGATATTCAAAGCTAGTATTTTTTTTTAAATTAAGTTTGCAAGGTTACATTAAAGGGTAATGTCCTAGTTTTCTGTGTTGTGATTATCTCTGAGATGATATCATTCCAATCTTAGGTAGAGATTCCAGGGTTCCTAATCATATTAAATCACACATTAAACATATTTTTCTCATCTCTCAAAATTCAAGATTTTAATTCTCTTTAATACCCTATTTTAATTGGAATGTTGCTAAATCCGTTGACAATCTTACCAACCATTTTAACAGCCTTTTAATTTGTCGGCTAGAAAATTATAACTCTTCATTAACTTGGGGAGACACAGCATTGAAATTGTGATATATCATTCCTCATTTTATTAACAATCTACTTAATGAATTTCAGGCTTTGAGCAGATCACAGTGATAATGTAAGCACTTGTCCTGAATGTTTTTTTTCTTTCTTTTTTTAAAATAAACTGGGCATACACTTATAAGCATAACTGATAAGCATAAAAGAACAATCATTTTTTCTTACCAATAAGCAGAAAAGAAGGAAGAATAAAAGAACATGAAAAGCACATGCTTATTCCCTCCCTTCACATCTCTTTAAAATGCCCCATGTCATTAAGTCAAAGAAGTCTACTAGGAAACATAAAGGAGTTACTGTTAATGACTAGGCATATACACATGATCAACTTGGCATATACACATGATCATAGTGACTTAAAAAGTCATGAGAAGGCATGGACGAGAACATGGAAGAGATAAGGATAGGCTATAGCCAGCACCACTGATCCATTGAGGTATTAAAATGTGTGTTAACATTGCAGATATATTACTACACTGGTATAATATTTCATTTATGGAACATATGGATATGCATAAATGTGCGTATCTATGTATTTATATATGGGGAGGTCCCTAATCTAACAAGCATCGGTATTGAGAGCAAGGAATAAAGGAAAGAGATAAGCTATTAATACATTAACTAAATGTAAAGGCCAACTAACCCTCTGTTATCCCTTTACAAAGTGTGAAATGGTCCTCACTAATAAGAATTAAAATAGGAACAGGGCCACACTTTGGGCAAAAGGTTGGTTATGCCTCAGTGTTCTTTAAACAGATTAAAAGAGTTTGGTTCACAGTTGAAATGCACCCAACAGGATGAGAGACACCTGATCTTTATTGAAACAGACATAGAGAGGACAAGCATCCAATGCAGATTCAAGGATTTAGATCTTTGGTTTATAGAAGACATCTGACTGAATCTAAGAGAGAACAAGACTTAGTGGTCAAGAGTTGAAAGAAGCAAACCCAGGGAGCCCAGATGAGCAGCTTGTCTAAAAGACACACTACCCTAAGGGAAAGAACATGGGAGAAAGGACATTGAGACCTTGTCCTACTGGAGAAATGAGCTACCCTGGTAGTTATCCCTATCCATGTTATTTCCTATATATTTTACTCACCAGCAGCATACTCTAACTTATGCTCACTCTTCTTAATGCCATTGTCTATAAGTGGGAGAGTGTGTCCCATATTTCTGAGGGAAGTTTTACAGCTATTTTTCTTGCTTTGTCATCTTAGTAATATTCTTTGTTTTGTTACTGTTTTTGGCTTTGAGCTAATTATGTCTACTAGTTATTAAAGGTAAGTGCATCGATGGGGGCTCAGAACCAGGAGTTTAAGAGTGTGAATTCAGGGTACTTCTGGAAGCTGTAAATGCAACCTGCCACTTTAAAATAACTTTATATTTAATATGTATATATTTTATATTTACTTGTATGAAGTATGATGAAGGGCATTCCCTGATCAATTTTATGAGCTTATAGGTTGGTGAGTCTTTACTTGAAACTATTAAGACCATCTCCCTAAGCAGAAATGGGACATACCTTTGACCCTTTATAAGAGGAATATCCTGATTAATTCTATCAGTGACTTGAATTCTTGGATGAATTGGTTCTGAAATAATTTATTTTTATGGGGTAAATAAAATGTTGTCAGTTGGGGCATCCATTTGTTTGATTCTCAAATAAAAGAGTTCGTTTCGGTTTTGTTCTGTCACTATAAAACACATCCCAAACCTCAATCAGTTATCTTGTAACCTAGGGGACAGGAACTATAGAAGACACCAGTCTGTGCTAGCCTATAGAAGAGTTCATAATATTTGTTTTCAAATCAAGTATCTGAGATTGTTCTTGAATTGAACTGGGGTCTTTGGATGAAGTTGTGTCATGACTCTCTGTCTGTCTCTGTCTCCCTCCATATATATATATACATATATATATATATGGTATAATTGCTGTGTTGAGACAAGGCACATGGGAGTCACATACTTTCAATCATATAATGATCATGACAAAGGGAAGCACATGCTAAATGTCCTATAGGGGTTATTCACTTGGTTCGAGAGAAGTGGAATGTTGGGAATACCGCAATCTACCGCTGGAAATCCAATAGCAGAGGCACCAATGCTCTTATTCACCTGGAAAAAACTGTGGAGAAAGAAGCCAAATGGTTGAATTGATGAGTTTTTGAGCCCCATTTTTGGGGGAAGCACTGGGTCTTCCTCCTCAGGGGTGATTCCTTTCCTAGTAACACCAAATTTGAGGTCTTAGGGTCTATCCACTTGAAGTGACTCCAGGATATGCATAGACAGTAACAAGTTGCTTCCACTCATAGCTGCTCTTAATCCACATACCTGAGCCAATCAGCCACCAACTATTAATGAAATACTTACTATGTGCCAGGCATTGTGCCCAGCCTCTCTGTGAACTCAAAGTCTTCAAAGTGAATAAACGAGTGCTCAGGGAGGTGCCAAGGGAATCAGAGCTTCAGAGCGTGTGAGAGTGAGTCCCAAACAGGATCAGGATACATATGCAAGTGCTGCAGAGGTGCCATGAGCTGAGCTCAGAACTGAATGTGAAGAACAGGCTGGGCTGAATCGTGTTGGGAAAATTAAGGAGTGTTTGTAGTAATACCAAAATAGTTGCTATTGTGAATGCACCAGTATTATGCCAGAGAGTTGTGAATCATGGAATGCCATGATCTCCAAAGAATTCAATTACATGTCAACTAAAATAAAATGAAAAGATGCATGGCAGGCATATGTAAACTGAAGTTACCCATGATTCATTTCCTATTGGCATGAAAGTAACATAAAAGAAGGAAGAATAAAAGGATGCTTGAAAATTTGTATAGAAATGTAGTAGGGGTTCCTTCTATGCATGAGAAATGGGAAATGACATATAGAGAAGCTCCAGTATGATATTTATATTTCCAAGGTGTTAAAAGAACTAGGGGAAGGTCTTTTGCATTTGGGGTAGATTCTGTATAAAAGGTTTTTGCAAAGAATCTAAGATAAAGATGTATTGGAGAGATCATGATGCGTACTGGGGTAAGGAGCACCCACACTGTAGAAACTAGTTTCATCAAAGCAAGTAACTTCAGACAAAGAAAAAAAATGCCTCTTCTTACATGAATTTTTCTTTCTTCTTTCTGGTTTATATAGGAAGCCTTGTAACACACTGAGATTAATTTTCACATAAGATCTATTTTTCCCATAGGAATCAGACATCATTTCATTTTTTCCTTTCACATATCATGGCATTGCATTCTCTAGGGATGACTTATTGTATAGGTGGAAAACATCTTACTGATAAATAGAAAGTGAGACAGAAGAATCCTATAAACATGCTTTTGTCTCTTGCACCTTTATTTCTACAACGATAATTCAGATGAGACAGACCCAACCAGAAGTTCCTTTTGAGAAAACTTCAAAATAATACTTCACAGTGGGAGGCAACTGACCTAATTATAGATCACCATTAAGGACCAGAACTATAGTTTTTACATGAATAACTTATTGTTATAGGGTCAATAAAACACCGTCAGTTAGGGCATCATGCTAATAAGAGTCTTTCAGTTGTTAAGTTCCTGAATAAAAAGTTTAGTCTGGTTTTGTTCTAATACTACAGAATGCACCCCCAAACCTCAAGCAGCCATCTTGCATATGGGTGTCTTTGGGGAAGGAGAACAGAAGGATCTACTCACTTCTACTCAAAAACCTACTATCAATTGCTCCACACACCAACTACTCAAAGCCCAAACCCTAATGGTGATGAGTCAGCTTTATGTAGAAAAGGCAACATGCCATTTTTAATATCTAACTTAATTTGCAAACTATTTAACTGAGTCAAAGTTCTCCCATCTATAAAATTCTTATATCATAAAAGGGATTGCTTGTGACAAGTGATATGGTATCTCAGGGTTTAGAGCAGGAAAGGATTCAGTTACTACATAGGTTGTGGTTATTGTGTTACGTATGGACTTACTTTAAGGAAGCTACTGATTATGTATATTGTTAAAGAATTTTCATAAAATACTACACTGAAAGGATGCATATATTCCTTTAAAAACGTGTGATTCTTTAGGCTTTATAAAATGCTTTCCTCACCCTAACCCTACAAGGTAGGTAGTGTACTTTTAGTATTCCTTTTTTATAGATAAAGAACTTGAGGCTGAGGAAAGTTGAGGGGCTTCATAATAGCTGACATTTAAATAGTACTTTATATATATTAACTTACTAGTGTTGCAGTATCATTTCCATTTTACAAATGAGGCAACTGAGGCTCAAAGAGGTTAAGTAATGTCCAGGGTCATATACCTGATAAATGTCACAGGAATTTCATAGCCTGAAGTAGCTAATTCTCTACGCAAAAGTCTCAAGGGTCCATGGAAGTTAAATGAAATGATTAAGAGCATTCACTTAATAAATTAACAGATTATAGGACAGAATTTAAACCCAGGTCCTCTGACTCCATTTTTTATTTGCTACATTATGATACCTCATGTAATATAATGCATACTCATTTTATAAAGAAATGCAAGATATTATTATTATTGTTGATATTATTTAAAACTCCAATTCTTTAAGGGAGCTCCCTTGGTTAGGAGTTAATAGAAAAGAATGTTACAATAAATGCTTTAGTTATGAGGAAGAACACAAGTCATCTCGACTGCACAGGATTTGTGACAAAGCACTTTTCCTTCTCCTTGGTAAAAGGTGGGAACCTACAGGTAGAGAATATTGCATATGCTGTCAAATGTAGTCATTGTGGCTGTTTCTTTGACCTGTTTATCATTGTTACAAAAGAGGATTCTCTGTAGGGCTAAATCATTAGAAAGTTACAATGATGCAAAAAGCATCAGGAAAACAGTAAAATAAAGAAACAGAAACCTTATGAACTTTTTTTCCATCAGTTCACATCATTTCTGAACTGCATGGGAGGATGTCTAAGCTCTAAAACTTATACAGTAGGTGTGTATGTGAGACTCAAACCATTGGAGATTGTCATGGGAACAGTGTGATATTTATATCAAAAACAATCTTGGTGCTGCTGCTAATGGCATGAAACATTTAAGTGTATTGGAAATTCAGAATGCTGTTTGGGTTTAAAAATCAATGATGTAATAAGCATCAAAGCTGTATTTAAACATCTTCGACCTGGGGGGAAAACTTGAGATTACCTGTTGGACTAGATTATGCTACATCTAATTATAAGTATCTTGCAGGCATGGATTAGTGTCTTTTTCAAAATAAATAGTCCAAACATTTAGTACATTGATAATTAATCTATTGGAGCTCAATGGATAGTCACTAATGTTAAAAAATATTTACATGGAGCAACTGAGCAACACCAATTGGTCAAAAATAATTGAAGAGGTCTGGAGGGTCATCTATACTGAGGCAACTGAAAGAGCTTCAAGGGCAAGAAGGATTATTATTAGCTCGTTTTATTTCCTATTTGGGGAAACAGTGACCCATTTCCTTGAGTCTCTAATGTACAATGTACAGTGTAGATATCTCGAGCTTAAAGGATAAAATGAGATCAGAGAATCATAGGCAGAGGAAACCCAAAAGGTCATTTAGTTCCAACCATACACACACAGGAATCCCCCCCAGAATTCCTCCAACAAGTGGTCATCTAGTCTTTGTTTGAAGATCTTTGTGGTCGGCTCAGAGAGTAGATAAAACAGGACTTTGTAAACTATAAAGGCCTACAAATACTGAAGTTATTATTGTTCCTGTTATCATTAATATTGTTAGTGGTAGTAGAAGTAGTGGTAGTAGTAATAAATGCAAATTATATGTCAGATCAAATGGGTTTGCATTTGCACTGTCATATCACTCATTGATCAGGTAGCAAATAGGGAACATAGGGGAAGGAATGGAATGTTGAGCAATATGTTTTTATTGTTTTTAAGGATTCATAAAATTTTAGAGCTGGAATAGATAGGGGAGCTCTTTTTCCAAAGGGGCAGAGTAACAATGGACTAGAATTCACATCTTCTGACTCCCAACCCAGAATTGTTTCCACCATACCACACTATCTTACAGTCAAGGGTAGAAGAACATAAGACTGTTTCAAAACGTAGTTTCTTATTCAGACCATTCCTTCTATCATTCCTTTTTATTCACATCAGTGAAGGCTAAAACCCAATTTCCTACTGCAGAGGGCAGATGTTAGCCTATCTCCTTAACTATGACTTGCCTTCCAAGATTTTAGATTTTCTGTTGTTCAAACATCTGGCAACTATGCTTTTCCTCAGCTTGACTGAATTTATTCTTGTTCTCTGATGCTGTTAATCAGGCATATCCTACTCTCCATAACTCCACTGGTGTTTTCTTGCAAAGATATGGAGTAGTTTGCTATTTCCTTCTCCAGTTCATTTTATAAATGAGGAAACTGAAGGAAACAGGATCAAGTGACTTGGCCAGGGTCACACAGCTAGTAAATGTCTGAGGCCAGATTTGAACTTAGGAAGATGAGTCTTCCTGAATCTGCATCCAACACTCTATCCACTGTACCACCTAGCTGTTGACTCTCAAAGGACTGACTTCCATCAGTTATCCATTAGAATAATCTCAGATCTCACAAATACTCAGAATTGCGTACTTCCAAGATTTTGAAGTCTAAAATTCTTTTCTCTGACCACAATCTCAATCATTAAGTCAATCAATTGGCAAGCATTTATTAAGCACCGTTTATATCTCAGTCACTATGCTGGGTATTGGATGTGTGTGTGTGTGTGTGTGTGTGTGTGTATTTAAAGGAAGAGGAGTTATCTTCAAGAATTTTATACTTTATTAGGAGAAACAGATTACACAGAAATAAAACATACAGAAGACGATGTCCTTTTACTTTTCCCAGACCTACATGCAACAAGATTGTTCTCTTCTCCTTAATAGAGAACTCTGGTGTTTTGCTCCCTTTTCGTTCAGTCAAGGTGCTGCCTCCATCCTGCTTTTTCTCTTTTTCACAGATGTGACCAAATGGTCAGTCACTTATTCTCCAATCTTGATTCTCTCGACAGTCTCACATCACCCTTTCCCTATATTAACGAGTCCCAATATCTCACTACTGTCGGTATTCCTACTCCTGAACTGACTAGAATTACTAGAGAAAGTCACAAAAATATAGATTAGTTTCGCAAACTCAACACTTATCACAGTGCCTCGCATAACAGGTGCTTAATAAATGCCTGTTGGCCTCACACAAGTAACACCTACTCTAGCATATGCCCCCACTGAGCCAACTAGGTAGTAGGGGCAGTAGATAGAGCAATGGGACCAGAGTCAGGAGGATCTAAGTTGAAATCCAACCTCTGACACTTATTAAATGCATAATCCTGGACAATCACTTAATCTCTATCTGCCTCAGGTTCCTTATTGTTAATGGAGATAATAACAGCATCTGCCCACTAGGGCTGTTGTGAGGATCAACTGAGATAATATTTGTAATGCACTTAGTGCAGTGCTTTGCAGATAGCAGGTGCATAATAAATATTTATTCCCTTCCATTCCCACTCGTGTGTACAAGGGCACCTAGAACTCAAGTCATCAGGGAAACTAACATGCTCATGCATATAATATCCTTAAAAATAGTATTATCATTACCTTGAAGGGAACTCTTCCTCCTCCACTTATCTCTGAACCAGCTAGGGTTCTATATGTGTTCTTTGAGCAAGTATGCAAGAGACAAAACATCCAATTATGAAATACTGTTATGAGCAAGCAGCCACCTCCCTATCGGCTCTAGAAGGAATGGGAAACAATCTTGGCATTGATGGATAGACAGTCTAGCACTATATCATGAAGTTAGGGAACTTTTCACATAAGCAGGGATGGAATGGGACAGAGTGGGAGGAGAAAAGGAAAGAGGTTTATTATATTGATGCTTCCAGTGACCAACATGCCTAACTTTGGCCACTGGGGTTCAAGTAGAAATCTCAAACCATAGAATCACTCATTTAGAACTGGAAGGTACCTGAAAGACTATCTAGTCAATTTCCCTCATTTTACAGATGAGGGACTAAAAGTCCACAGTTATCAAGTGACTTACGCAGCATCATATAAGAGATAAATAGCTAAGCTAAGAGATGAACAAAGGTCTTTTGACAACAAATATACACGTCTTTCCAGGTGCTGTGATACTCTGTTCTTTACAGGGTCAGGTTTTCAATGTGAGCATCTGAGTTTACTTGATTTATTTGTCCAGGCAATACTAGATCATTAGGCTATCTGGGCAATTCACTTTTTTCAGCCTCCATGACAAGAGGTAGAATCCAAGATCACCAGAGAGAAGATATTACTGTACCCACAATGGTTTGGGAGGTGTATGTGTGCAGATTAACACACGTGATCTCAAGGGGATGAGTGATTAGAGAGACACAGGAGAAAGAGAGTGAGAGAAGAGAAGGAAAAGAAGGAGAAGCAGGAGGAGGAGCAGAAGAAAGAGGAGAAGAAGAATAAGAAAGAAAAAAAGAAGGTAAAAGTAGAATAAAAGTAGGAGGCAAACTGATAAATTTGAGGTCAACAAAGGGGGAGATGCTATATTAAATGTTTGAGACTATAGAGTACGTATGGTTTCTCATGTTCATCCATTCATTCAATAACATTTATTGACTACCCTGTGTCAGGCACCGAACTGGTGTTAAGGTATAGGGGCAAACAAAAACACAACAGTATCACTAAGTCCCTGGGCTTTTAGGAAGTGCCATAGTAGTAAAGAAACTAGAATTGTGATATAGATTAACTCTTGAATGTGATCAGGGAAGGAGTACTCATTCAGCATTGCTGTGTGAATGGTGTGTGATAGACAAGAGTTTTAAATGAGAAGAGAGTGTACAATATAGTTGTAAAAATGAATCAGTGCTGTGAATTTCTAAGACTCAATTCAAGGGTCTACTGTTGGAGGAATGAATTTATATATTAGAGGGATGAAAAGAAACTTAAAGTTATAATGTGTTGGGATGAGATCTGTCACCCCATGGGTACACAGCAATTTAGAGTGAAAGGGCATGTAGCCGCTGGGCATTTCTGCATTTGTGGTTCATTGTTTAGTGATACAAGCTTTGGAATTTCACTCTGCGATCTTGCTACCTGGACAAGTAAGTGACAGAATATAAACTGAACTCACCCAGGATATTTAACCCACTTCAGGCCCTAGATTATACCATATCATGCTTCACATCTCATCAAGTTTTCCATCCCACCCAGATTTTCATTTTTCTGTTGCTATATCCATAGCTAACCTCAATTCTATTTCTACTCATTTCTCTGGGCATAATAATTGAAATCAGTTGTTCCTAGAAGGTATCAATTTACCATCCTGGTGACTCTCTGGACACTCCCTTTCCAGGCCACTATTCTCATACATTAGAAACATAATCTCCCTGAGGACAAGGACTCGTTATTTGACTCTGAATTTCAAAGTCAATTGAAATTGACTTCGAATTCCCTAACACTGAGCATAGTGCCTGGCACACAGTGTTTATTAAATATTTTTTCATCGATTGATTGATTGATTCATTCCTTGGTACACCACTAAAAGAAAGTCTAGCCAGATCCACATCTTATTGGAAAGTTTATAAGCTCATTGTAGTTTCATTAAGGGAAGAAAGCACACCCAAGGGGGAAAAACTGGAATGTGACCTAGGACATCAGTGAGATCAGTCCCACAGGCTTGTGAAGTTATCTGGTATCTTGAGCTCACATCATGAATTTTGAATTGCCAGTGAGGTATCTTCACTTAGATGATTTGATAGTAGCATAAAGTTATATGTCTAAAATTAGACTCCATGTCCCACCAAACCCTGACTCTCTTCCTAACTTTCCTATTTTGGCTCATATCAACCTGGTCTCCTTTACCCTCTTCTGCAACATACAGTACAAACTTGACTTTAATGCATTCATGCATTTACTCAAAAGGCTAATACCTTCTTTCTCTCTCTTTGCCTGTTGAAAAAAATATATCTAAT
This sequence comes from Bettongia penicillata ogilbyi, assembly GCA_023548195.1. Classification (NCBI taxonomy): domain Eukaryota; kingdom Metazoa; phylum Chordata; class Mammalia; order Diprotodontia; family Potoroidae; genus Bettongia; species Bettongia penicillata. The sequence goes on from JAJHZJ010000090.1 coordinate 13,720,325, forward strand.
TGCCCAATATGCCCAATTCAATTTGGTTCAATTCAATGAACATTTTTTTAAATGCCTACTATCCTAAGATATCATACTAAGTTCTGGTAATAAAAAGATTTAGAAAAAATGATGCATCCATTTCCTCAGGGAGCTTATATTCACCTAGAAGAAAAGTATATCACAAAGTAGGGTATGATCAGAGCAAATGACTGAACCAAAGCTTTAATTCCTGGGGTGGGGGGATGGGGACGCAGGGAGAAGGGAAGGGAATAAGCATCAATATAACACCTGTACTATATAAATGACACTGTGCTAATCACTTTATAATTATTATCTCATATAATAAATATATGCATATACAAGAAAATATAAACAGATTAGTTCATAAGGGATCATTTGAGGTGGAGAAGAGCACTGACAACAGTGGAATCTGGAAAGCCTTTCCTTAAAAAAAGGTATCATTTGAGCTGAGCTATGAATAAAACTAAGGGTCTAAAAAGGTAGAGGTGACAAAGAGTACATCATTGGGAAGGGAGCAGTTTTTATGAATATATGGAGGAGGGAAGCATCATTTTAAGTTAAGAGAAAAAATCTAGCAGTGTAATTTGACTATAAAAAAGTATGTGTGAAGGGACATGAGATGGGTGGAAAAAGACTGGAATGGAATACTAAAATGAGAGGCTCAATAGCTTATATTTTATTCTATATGTAACAGGGAGCCAATGAAGATTTTTTTTTAGAAGTTGAATAGTATGGTCAGACCAGTGCCTTGGGAAGACCATCATATTATGGGTGTGATGTCTTTCACTATAGAGGAGAAAGGTTGATGGCAGGGAGATACATTACAAACCATTCATCATCCTGGAGAAAGGTGATATGGACCTGAAGCGAAGGCAGTGGTAATAAGTGGGGAAAAGAAATCCGATGTGAAAGATATTATTGAGTTAGAATTAACAAGAGTTGGCAACTTATAGAATATAGGGGAAAGAGAAGAGGAAAAGTCAAAGATTAGTCTAAGGTATGAAACCTGGGTCACTTAGGAGGAGGATGCCATCAAAAGAAATCACAAATTTGGGAGGAGAGGCAAATATAGTGTAGAGGATGATGAGCCCCTCTGTCAAGCAGCCATCTTCGATCCTTTGATCATTAAAGCCTTTCTCCCTCAGACATCACATAATATTGTAATATCCTTATGCAGTATATCTATGTTTATGGGGTATTCCTTTATTAGACCATACTTTCTTGGAAGGCAGGGACTGTATTATTTTTCTTATTTATATTCCCTCTGAAGAACAAAATTCTTCATGCATAGTAAGCCATTAATAAATATCTGTTGAACTGGATTGTTAATACAATTGACTCAAAACTGAAAGTAAGTGGAATCATAATGATTTTAAGTGTTGTAGGGACCTTGCCAATTTAGTTTAATTAAAAAATAGTTATCAAATGACAATTATAGTTGAGGTACCGTTTGCCAGTTGGGGGACTATTCTTTAAATAAAGTGTACATGAAAACATTCATTTAAAAATGAACCCGGTAAAAACCAAATTATGTCTTTTCAACCTGAATGTTTTTTAATCCAAAGAAGGGACCTTAGAGAAAAATTAGTTCACATTGAAATGGTTGGGAAAATAGTCTTAATTATTTATAAAAAATGGTTTGCCTAAAACAATCATGTCAAAGACCATTAAAAAGTACAACTCTAGGATAAAGCAAGAATATAATGCACTTTCACATCAGACCAACTTGAGGACAATCCAAGAGTCCTTCAAAATTTTCCCTTGAACAAGTGTCATCTTTAGTCTGGCTTTCTCAACAACTCCATGACTCAGCCAGTCCTTTTCATATGTTCTATATTCCTCCAAATACTATGCAAAGTACTAATGAATATACTGTTTCCCAAAACAAAATAAGCACTATAGAAAAAAATCTGTGCTAAGCTTGATATGTTTAATATTAATCATAATTTTAATAACATAATTAATCCTACTTTTAAAGGACACCCAATATCAAGTGAATAAACGAGATTTAAACTAAGTCTTCAGTTGTCCAAGGTTAAGCCATGTCCCAGATTAACAATTATTTACATTTAGTATAAACTCATTTAACATTATTATCACTTTTATTAATGCCATCAATTTCTCTTTCACTTTCACACATTCTGGGGGAATTAACAACACTCATTCTACTGCCTGTAATTTGTGCATTCCAGCCAGATCCCAAGTAAACATACAAGAATCTCTCCCATGAATTTTTCCTTCCTTATTTCACATCTATAAAATTCAATTCTGATGAAATAAAAATCCATTACTCTTTTTATTAGTTCCTTAGATGAAAAGCTACTCAGGAGTCATCACCACAAACCCTGCACTAAATGTAGAAACAATTAATTTGTTTATTAAGTTTTAGCAGGAACAAAACACACACCGTATTCAAGAGTGAAAACACATTTTCCCCCAGCTAGCACAAGATGATAACATCAATAAATACAAACACTATACACCCCAAGGAGGACTTTCCACAAATATTTTTAAAGGCGCCTTTTGGTTCTGAATGAAGCAATATACTTAAGACTGCCACAAGAGGATGAACAGGGCTGTGAGAAGCCATAATTCGAATATTCTAAGAAAATGTAAGCAAAAATTGCAAATAAAACTGCTTATATTCATGTAACTTGTTTGGCGACAGCAGTATACCATAAGGAAAGCTGCTATAACTCATAACAGCATCTTGTAATAAAACAGCTTTATGCATCCCTCTCAAACTGTTTAGTGCTCAAATCTCATCAGATGGCTGAGTAAGCATTACACTTTGGGACAGTAAATCTGTTTCCAATATGGTCTACATTCACAGATATGTACTTTGGTATTCATTCTAAGACACTTCCAGCTAAGTACTTATAAAGAAAGGGTAATCATATATTTAAATATCTGAATGCTATTTTCTCTGTCTATTTTAGTAATCTAGTTTGCATTAAAGATAAGCCAAATGGATCAAAAGAAATCTTACGTACACTCAACTCAGACCCTTACCCATGTGTGATAAGCTCTCTGTACCCCCATCCTATAATAGTCTATTGTCTCCTAGAAACAAAGAGTTAATGAGTTGGATTTCAGATTCTGGTTTCTCTCCATATCTTGACTGGGAAGTGGGAGGAACCAGGGCAAACTCTAGAGAAAGGGAGAGATTAGTTTTTGAGAAATTTTTCCTGCAATCAAGTTTCTAAGGAAAACTCTCTAGTCTGAGCTTTAGGAGGAAAAAAACCTGTCCACTTAAGATGAATCACAGTGAATTTATCTTTCTTCCCTCCTACCTTCTCTCCTTTCCATCCTTCTTCCCTCCTTCCCTTTTCTTTTCCTTCCTTCCTTCCTTCCTTCCTTCCTTCCTTCCTTCCTTCCTTCCTTCCTTCCTTCCTTCCTTCCTTCCTTCCTTCCTTCCTTCCTTCTTCCCCACTTGAAAAAAATGCTCTATGTGATGACAATCATAATTTGGGACTCTTTAATCTCTGCAATTGTGGTCAAATTCTTGTCCATCTCGTCAGACAAAAAATTTTTAAAAGATAACAGGAATAATGTCAATAAACAAGGAACAGCTAGCTGGTGTATTAGACAGATGCTGAACCTGGAATCTGGAAGACGTGACTTCAAATCCTGTAAGTCACAACATCTGTCTCCATTTCCTCATTTGTACAATGGGGATAATAATACTATGTACCTCCCAAGGTTGTTGTGAGGATAAAATGAGATGATACTTGCGACACACTTTGCAAACTTTGAAATACTACATAAATATTAGCTATTCTTCTATGTTATGATTTTATGATTCTGTAAACTCAAAGTAAAAGACTTATTAGAGAAAGGCTAGTTCTTGAAACGGAGACAATTCCTATAGCAGAATGTTATATATATTGTTAGATGAGCGTACTGAAATAAATGAGTTTGTGTATTTTTTCTTTGTTCCAAAGGGCTGGGTTTTTTTATACTTCTAACCAAATCTCTCCCCCACCAATCCTAAAATAAATATGTAAATCATCAATTCCATGTACACATAGTCAAAATTGAAAACTAAGTTGAAGCAGCTTATTTCCTAAGTACTAGGAAAGGCTGTGATCATCTTGCCAGAAAAGGGGGGAGAGTGGGCAGGCAGGGGGAAAGGAGCCCTGGGGCTCTCTGCAGGCTAGAATCTGATGGACTCTGATACACCATCCCTATTCAGACAAGAAGCAGCAGGAGAGGGACAGGGTTCATCAGATCAGGCTAGGGACTGGTGAGGGAACAGCAAGGAACTGGCAGTCAGCAGGCAGGCAGGGAATGGGCCACCCCAGCGCTTAACAAGGATACAGAGGTGAGAGGGGTCTCTTTTTTGTTCAGAGAGGAGGAAGGAGGCAGAAGAAACAGACATGAATAGTCTCATCTTTACTGCATCAGTGGGGAATGCCAAGGACCACTGCTCTGAGTGTTCAAATAGTACTTGTGCAGATGCCAGACAGTGAAGCAGGGAATTCCACTGCTCTTTCTTTTCCTTCTCTCCCCTTGCTTAAAAATACCTTTGCACAATGAAAAGTTGAATTCTCCCAAGAGAAGAGTGGGAATGTTTGAACACAGGAGTGTGGCAAGAGCACCAGACTGAGACTCAGGAGAACTGGTCCTGGTCCTAGTCCTGCCAGATGCTGAATGTAAGATGTGGACAAGTCACTAAACCCTTGGGAGCCTCAGTTGCCTTATCTGTGAAATGAGGGGCCTGGAAGAGATCATCTTAGAGCCCCTTCCCCTTCCAGATCTAAAAGAGTCTGACATTTTAAAGAAAGCAAGGTTGTGGGATTTTTTTCTTCTTTTTTATGGTTCCCAGTGAAATAGCATCTGTCATGTTGGTGACACAGCATTTGTATCCCTCCCATTCTTTTTCTCCTGCTAAGGTGTTTTAATCCTGACAGTATAATAGAATAAATCACAGCCATCAGTGATGGGAGTGACATTGGCCACACACATTAGAGATAAACAGTCAAAAACCAATCACCCATACCTTCCCCTTTGCCCACAGTCTGTGCTTTCTGACAACACAAAGCTTGAACTACCATTTCCAAGTGGCTTCACAGATATAAGTATCAAAATAACCCTCTGTATTGTCTTAATAACTATAATGATACTCTGAATTCTTGTCGCTTGCTTGTCCAGACCATTTTAACATTTGGATGAGAATTCTTTCTCTTGGCTTCCTTGAGATATGACTTTTAAAGTCCTGTGTTAGTGGATTTTAACATGGAAAGGAGAATGGCTAAAAGGGTAAGTGTAAATCTGGGAATGTAGGTTGGGGCTCATTTGGTGCTGGCCTGCTTGCAGAAATGGACTGCTCTATTTATCAAAAGGTAACAGTGGTACAGAAGGAAGTCTGTTGGATTTGGATGAGGGAGGGAGGACTTTGGACCTCAGTTTTTCGCATCTGTAAAAAATGAGAGATTTGGACAAATGATCTTTAAAGTTCCTTCTAGTGTTAAATCTGTGATCCCATGATCTACCCACCTTTTAATTTATTCCTCAAACGCAGTTAGAATCACTGCACCTATGAATGCTACCTGTAGATGAGAATTTTCCAAGTAGAATTGACATGCTCATGTTTTCACATTGGGGAGTAGAGAGGGTCTTGTGGTGAGACAGAACATTGTTTCAGGTTTTCAATAATAATATTTTTTTAAACCTTTTACCTCCTTTTTTTCTAATGCCAAATTTAACTGTCAGTTGGGTTGAGAGGTAAAATCTACGTTGGCTCAATTACCTTTCCAAAAAGAACAAGGCCAATCAAATATTACATACCAAGGATGACCAGAGAGCAATTATTGAAGGGCAGCCAATGGAAAGTAAGTGAAACAAGAGGAGATTCAGTTTGAGATAAAAGACAAAAGGACAGTACAAACTTTTCTGTCTCAGAGACAAAGTTTATGGAAAAGGGACATTATTCTACAGAAATGAACGCTGACTACTCTCCACAAAAGGTCCACTCTAAAAAGGCTAAGGCCATATCTCAGGAAATCTACTTTCCGTCTAATACGATAGGGAGGCAAATTTATTTGCCTTCAGGACACAATATGTGTGAACAAGTGTGGAATTCCCAAATTACTTCTGCCAGAGGCACCTGAATCAATCTTGGACTCCCTCCCTGACATCAGTTTGAATGGATGGGCTTCAGCCTTACAATCTTCAGATCTACTTTCTTTTCCCTCAGGCAAATCAGTCATGGATTCTTAACCTTGTTACATTTATTTATTTAACAGATTCTTTTTCTCATTTTACATTTTTTATTTATTTATTTTTTAACATTCATTTAAAAAAATTTCTTGAGTTCTGAATTCTCTGCCTTCCTCCCACCCATTGTGAAGGCAAGAAATGTGATATCAATTATATATGTGAAATCATGCAAAACATATTTCCACATTAGCCATGTTGCAATAAAAGCAAGAAAAATAAAGTGAAAAATTTATGCTTCAATTTGCACTTAGACTCCACTAGTACTTTCTCTTAACAGATGTTCATTGAATACTACTATGAATAGTGCTCAGTACTAGGCATTTTGGGTGATAAAGAAATATAGGGGAATCCACTTCCTGACTTCAAGAAGCTTGCAATCTAATACAGGCTAGTCAAGTCGACAAGCATTAATTAAGTGCCTGAAAGGTGGCAGAAATTACGCTAAGTGATAGTAATGGAAAGGAAATAAGACAAACAAAAAAAAAAATACAAAGCTAAACCAGTTCCAACTCTCAAGTTCAATTGTCACTTCCTGATTCTTTCCTATCCCCCATTTTGCTCCTCTATTGTTTTCCCAGTGCCTTAGGACACCCCTGGATTTTCCTTCTTTCCTTCTTTTCCCATTCATTTTAACATTTCTATCAATGATGAGCAAGCGACAGGTGCCGCACACACTCAAGCTAATTTATGACAATGCTTCCTGATAATACAGTTTCCAGGAACATATCTCATTGTAAAAGTAGTTACTGCCTTGCTTTACTTGAAGCCCTTTCCTAACTGCCAATTCTACCACCCTTTTCTGAGGACACAATCCCCTTTTACTATAAGCATTCATTTATATTTTGGGTTTCAGTAAAGTTTTAGAAAATTTCTCCAAAATAACAGGCAAAAAAAAAAAATAAACAGAAGTGTTACAAGATGTTTATTTTTGTGTTTTTTCTTTCATGCTCTCCCCTTTCACCCCACCCATCACATAATGCATGGATAGTCTCTACATTTTTTCCCCTGTGGGCTTCTCTATTTCTTATTCTTTTCCCTATGCTCAATCCAAGATTTCTGTAAGGATTAATAAATGCTTCCATAAATTTATTTGAAATTCTAAGCTGGAAGAATAGAGTACTATGATTATTATTAATATTATTGTTATTAACCACTTAGCAGACAAGCAAGATATATTATTATAGTCTTCAGAGAGCAGACAAAAATATGTTGGCATCACTTGGCATCTGCCCAAGATCTGGATAAAAATAAATCAATGCACACAGAGTTCATGAGCATGTCCCGGAAGATTTCTATGCCACCTTTTGCTACCACCTTTTGCCAGCCTTGTTTGGCAACAAAGAAAATGATTAAATATCAAAAAGGGGGGACAGGAGTTCTTGGAAAACCAGTTGTGCTCAAAAATTTTGTTTGCAAGCACTTTGCACTGTTTATTTGTGGCAGAACTTCAATCACATCAGACAAAGAAATGCTAGAGCTCTCTACCCAAGCTAAGCAAGGGAACATTTTTTAATAATCTTTCCCTTCCCATCTCCTTCTTAAAAAAAAAACTGAGATACTTTGTGATTCCTACTGATTTGTTGTGAGGTATGATGAATATGTTTACAACCTAGCCCAGGGCTTTGCAGCTAGTAGGTGCTTAATACAGGTTTGTTGAAAAGAATTTTTTATATGTTACAGTTTTAGAATAACAATGAAGTATCTTCTTTTAAGGGGCAAAAATGGGAAGCCAGAATTAGAATTTTATTCATAGAAACGCAGGCAGAAAACTCACTTGTACAGAACAAAAACAGTAAAATCTCCTGTAAGAAAACCAAAAAAGGCCACTAAACACAGACTGAATTGAAAAATGATGCTTATTTTGAACCCTAAAACCAACCAATCTCTGCTTACCTTTTCTAGTCCTTTAACTAATACCAATGAAAAATGGTTATCTTAGTACTAAGACTGACATCAATTATTGACTTTAGCTTTCAACATAAAACTGATTTTACAATTCAGATACACAAATACACACATTTATGCATATATATACACACATATGCAAGGTACTGTCATACGTATTAGATATACAAATATAAAAGAAGGCTTATGTAATCACTAACCTTAAGAAACTTGTACTGTGTATGCTGATAAGTATATTTAACACCAGGTGTGTCACATGGTGTCTTGGGACGCTTTTTACAGAGTAGAATGTGATGAGGCAAGGGATGGGAGCAAAATTCTCACCTTCAGCATTTACAAACTGAAAAACAAGAACTCAGAAGTAGCCTGGTTTAGTGGATAGAGTAGAACTTGCCTTGGAGCCAAGAAGACCTGTGTTACAAGTCCCACCTTTGACATAAACTCAGCTGTGTGAGCCACATTGTGTGCAGTGAGTCATTTAACTTCTGTCTATCCCAGTTTCCTAAGTAAGTCTCTAAGACTGTAAATTGCAGAGAAGGTATTCTCCTGCTTTGGTATAGGGAATTTCTTCATCTGAAAATCCCCAGTGCCAAAGGTGAGAATCAGTAATCGCTCTACTAGCTCCTTCCCATTTAAGCACAAAGACAGCAGTTATGGACAGTTTTCATTGCAATTATACTAGGAAACAGGGTTTGTTTCATTTCTTTTTTTCTATCTTAAACTATTGTTTGCAAAGTTTCCATGTCACTAATGCCTTCGGGGTATGGAAGTAATGAACAAGTGCTAGACACTGGCAGGAGATTGGAATTAGTCAACTCACCTAGGGATATGATGCAGGCCTGTTCTGAATATAATGACAGTCAAGGAATCAGCAGCTGCTTAAAGAATAACATGTCTCCAATTCAAAGTTGGGAATTCAAAAACCAAATCTAGTGACTAGGTCAAGAAATTCTGATATGAATTCAAGAAAGGGGAGGTCAAAAGCCATTTTGGGGTTGTCTGCTGAGAGTAGGGTCAAGAAAACAACAAGGAAAAGGAATTCAAGCATTTTGAGGATGATGATTTGTATGGAACAAAAGTTCAGCCTGAGGTTGTGCCATTTTATAGAGAAGTAACTGTTACCTCCAAATGTGCTTTCCACCCCCATCCTCACACACACACACACACACACACACACACACATACACATACACATGCACTCATGAAAGGTAAGGCAGCTGTGTACTTCAACAGGAAACAATATACAAGACTTCCCTTTAATCTATTTAAAAAAAAATCCACACTGTCTATGAACTAGAAGACTCCATCAAATTAGCAACCTCTACACTCAGGGACAACTGACATTCTTAACTGCGATGGCAACCAGAAGACCCTATAAGATCCTAAAATGCCTTGTGAGTCAACAAAGATGAAATTCGGTCTAATATGATGCATTTATTGCATTCTGTTTTTCAAATTGGATAAGACCTCTAAACTCTTCAGCAGTCAAGATATTGACTACTTATTGTTCAGTCATGACTCAATTTGAAGTTTTTTTGGCATAGACTCTGGGATGGTTTGTCATTTCCTTCTATAGCTCATTTTACAGGAGAGGAAACTAAGGGAAGCAAGATTAAGTGACTTGCCCAGAGTCACACGGCGAGTGAATGTCTGAGGCTGGATTTAAACCCGAGTCCTTCCTGACTTCAAGCCTAGGACTGTATCCACTGCACCATCTGCTTGCACTGGCTAGAAAACTCTAATTCCTGATCAATCCAAGTAACCTTTACTTATTGTACTTGCTGTCTCTTAGTGAATGGATGGCTACCAAGTGAAAATACAATAAATGTCATTTTGTTCACAAATAATTTTTTGTCTAATCAAATGATAACAGCTGCTGTATAATCCTATATGAGGAGCTTTAAAAATTCTTTTATGTCATTACAATCACTCTTATGACATTCTTCAAAAAGAGTGTAAGACTAGAGTATATACATCCATTTTGTGAATGGAGGAAAGGAAGAGAAAAGAGCAGTTGATTGCTTTGCCCTAAGGTACTCAGTGGAGAATCAGATGAGTGCAAAGAGGATGTTGCCCATCACTTCAGTCCAAATAGTAGCAGAAACCTAGACCCGAGGATTGAGCAGCTAGCAAGCAGGCTTTCTTAATAGTGAAATAGGACCCTGGATCATGTGGCAATGGGCAGATAGTGGATAGGATTGGACCTAGATTTAGATGAACTGAGTTCAAATCCAGCCTCAGATCCTTACTATGTTCCTCTAAGAAGGCCACTTAACTTCTCTCTGCATCAGGATCTTCATCTCTAAAATGGGGATAATAAAAGCATGTACTTCCAGGGCTGCTTGTGAGGATAAAATGAAATAATACTGGTAAGGTGTTTTATAAGCCTATAAGTGTGGGCTATTATGATGATAATCTGCAAGGTCTATACTCTAGCCCTATGCTCCTACTTCAATACTCTTGCCTCATCATTTCAAGGTAGGTTCAGATACAGCCACATGTGATATCCCTGAAAATTTAAAACACAATACTGAGTTCCCAGAAGGAGTAAGTACCCGTTGGCGTGAAATCAGTCAACAAGCATTTATTAAACACCGACTATGTGCCAGGCAAGAGGAAGCTGATACTAGACAGTGAGTTCTTGCCAATTTTTCTCAATGTGTAAAAAACTTCACAGATATTTTTTATTCACTGTCAAGCTCTCTCTCTCTCCCTCTCCCTCTACCTCTCTCTCTCTCTCTCTCTCTCTCTCTCTCTCTCTTTCTCTCTCACATACACACACACACACAATTATGAAGACAGACCCCTGTGACCCAGATAAGTGCTGCTTAATATTTATCCTATATAGTACACAGGAAGTACTTTTCCTTCCATCTCCCGGAGGACATTCCTTTTCTATCAGAGTGAGCCAGAATGGTAGTCAACAAGCCACTTCTGCACCAGTGTGCCCAGGAAATCAGTGTGACTCTGTTGCCACCTGTTGTCAAAGCAGGGTTGAGTTCTATCTGTTGCCGGACTTACTGGAGAAAATTGTGGGAAAGGAAAAAATAGGAGAAATGAATATTTTCAAATTTTGGAATTCTCTTGGATTTAGAGTTATACCTAACATTTTTATGGCCATATAATGATAATAATAATGGTAATAGTATCAATCTAATATGCTTAAAAGTCTAAATGTATATAATAAAGTTCACAGGGTCTAAGTATGAAGGGTATCTACACAGAGCCTTCAAAAACTAATCTTGCTTAGTTTTTAAACTTTTAACTTAGGAGAAGAGAGGAAGCATGGGACTGTGATACAGGGTTGGCTGTCAAGGCAGGAAAACCTGGGTTTGAGTCTTGCCTCTGAGACAGAATCTCTAGGGGACCACAGGTCAGTCACGAATCTTTGGGATGATGGTCAACACTGTAAGACTACCAGTTACAGAGGGGTTGCTCACCTGCTCTGGTGGAGAGAGATTTCACATTAGGAATCTCCCTTACCAAAAGAATGATAAAATCACAGGTATTGACCAAAGAACAAACTGAAAAAACAAAACCCCCTCAAAGTTTAGGTGATTGGGATGATAGAGATAATTGACATCCTTGTTTTCCCTTGCAAATGACATAGGCTTTGAATTCTGCTTTCCAGCAGAATTGCATGAAAGGCACAATGGAATAAAAATACTGGCCTTAGATTAGAAAGGATCTATGTTTGAACGCTTGTTAACCCTGTGACCCTGGCCAGGTTACTTAACTTGGGTTATAGTTGATAGTTGATGGGTTGATGGGTTGATAGTTATGGGTTGATAGTTATGAGGAAACATTAAAGCACAATATAAATGTGAGTTGCCATAGGCTACATGACATAATATAATCTTTTTAAGGTAGCCTTTTCTTCACTGATTACAAGATCAGAAAAAAAAGGAATATGTCACATACAAGTGCATGGAAGTGTCCTAACTTTCATAACTCTTAGCTAAATGTTCAGTCTAAATGGAATCCAGTTGATTTGATTCTCAGGGCTGATGATGCATAGGGGAACAATATTGAGCATGAAAATCTAAATGGTAGATGCCTAAAAATGACTAGACCTGTAAAGAGCTCTAAATCCTATAATCTATAAATGAACTCCACTCCAGGCCCTTACCTGATTTCATATCATCTATGTTCCTCTTTGAAAAGGGAAACCATTTCTTCTGGTTCTTTCTGCCTCCCTCCTGTGCTCTGTTCATTTTAGTTTTTAGTAAATAGCTTTTAGTAGCTGACAAAGCATAATAATTTTCCTCTTCCAAAGGAAATGAATTAAGTCTGGGGGAAGAGCTGATCACATACTATTGGTATGACTCTACAAAATGTTTCAGGGTAACAGAGTCTGAAATTGGAAGAGACAGACAGTATGGTATTTATAGTAGAGAGGACACTAGATATGAGGTTAGGAGAATTTGGGTTCAAAATCCTACTTCAAACACTTGCTAGTTATGTGACCTGGACATATACCTCTCTGTCTCTGAGTTTCCTCATTTATAAAATGAAGAGGTGAGGTAGCCAACAGAAATCTATAATTATGTCTTCAAGATTCAGGAAAGAAAACAATAGAAACAAGCTTCTTGAGGGCACACACTATTTCATTTTTATGTTTGTTATTTCTAAGGACTGGCACAATGCCTGGCATATAATAGGTCCCTTACATATAGATGTTAAATTGAATTGAACCTATGGTTGCCTTACATCCTAAAAACCAGCCCTCTGACAGTTGAATGGGAAGGCTATTCCAAGACAATTTTCATGTTAACCCTATGGGGTAGTTTGTTGGGAAACCATTGCAGATGCCAAGGATATACATATTAGGGTCATATGACAATCAGTGAGGAATCAAATATCTTCAATTTCCTTCTCAAGCATACATTGTGAAATAATTGTTTTGTAACAGAAATAGTGACATGACAAAGTTAAAAAAGAAAAGGGGAAAAAACAACAGAAACACAGAGGACAAACCCAGGAGGACAAAGAAGATGGAGCTAGAGCTAGCAATCACATAAGCAACTGTCACATTAGCTGCCCCTTCACTACTATCTGTTCAAAGCTACTCAGCACTTTTCTGATGCTTCCCTGCTGTCCAAGTCCTGGACTTCTGAAGCAGAAACTGCTAATTGGGTCATTACTGTATAGTGCTTTTGTAATGCACACAAATTGGAACCAGAATGAGAATACTAAGCACATTTTCACCTGAGAGCTAATAAGGATTTGAACCCAAGTCTGCTGATTGATAACTGGTGTTGTCTGTGATAACATTCTGAAAGCTTCTAAGAAGCCATACTTTTTAAAAAACATTTCTAATTTGAAAAAAATGTGTGTCATGAATATTCATCCTGCAATACATCGAAAAGGATCCAAATAGTAATGATTTCTGAGGATATTATAATGGTATTCGTATTTACTGAAAGTGTCCCAGCTGCCACACACATAGATCCTCTGGGAATATTATTCACACCAATTGGGCTTAGAATTTCAATAAACTCAATAATGCCATTCAAAGTGCTACAAATACATTCAATTTTATGAATCCCTTTAATATATTTAGGCCCCTTAATGGAGAGGAAGAGGGAAAGGGAGAGGGGAAAAGAGAAGGAAGAAGGGAAGGAAGGAAAGGGAGAAAGGAGGGAAAGAGAGAGAGAATGCTGAAAAAAGAACATTTTAAAGGAACTATTTTACTTCAAAAATAAATTCATCCTACTGGGACAGTGGTTGTCCAATGTGGACAATTCTTAAATTACTATGACCAAGGCCACATATATTTTATAGCTTTGACCAACTGAAAGGACCTAGAAAATAAGAACCCTGGTTCAGTCAAAAATATAGAAGAATTTCTCTCAGATTATGACTTCTCTCAGATTTTTAGCCCTGGAATGATCTTTGTATCTGAAAGGAAATACAGACAATGCTCATACTAACTTCGGTAAAATATTGTAAGAGGCTGTTGGACATTATTAAATAAGTCTATGTTGTACTTATTTTTTAATATCTTGAAGCACATTCAGTATTTGCTCTGATCATTCCCAGCAGAGATTTATTACCAAACTAGATCTGACTTGAAGTTGAGTGGATGAGAAAGCAGTCAATGTAGTAAGAATAGTGAGTAATAACTTTCTGCTCTAGCTGAAAGCTTGGAGTTTAGTTAAAGGAGGAAGAGGGAACTCATGAGTTGTGCATGCCAATTGAGGAATTCAAGAAGTGAACATCCATTCATTTGGGGGAGACGTTTTCCTCCCCCAGGAATGCTTTTGGAGTTGCTAGAGCTGAAAATTAGATTATGAGCCAAAAACATGACACTGAAAATGTAATGTCTCCTTTGATAATCCCAATGCGTACTATTTGGCAACAGAGAGAATACCACCTGCTCCTGGCCCCTACCTGAAAGTTGTATCAAGTCACAAATCAGCAGCTTTTCTGCCTCCCACAATGCATGTTTTCCACAGGTACTTGAAGCATAAGATTAGCTAATAACACATTCATTCAATATTTGTAATGAGTACTTATTATGCTCCTAGAATTGTATTAGATGTTACCAGTGGAACTGGAACTAGATAGAGAATCAGAGAAATAGGGGTCAAAACCTAGCTTTGTCACTTAATGCCTGTGTGACCTTGAGTAAATCATATAACTAATTCTGAGCTTCAGTTTTCCCATGTGGAAAACGAGCAGTTTGGACTAGAAGTACTCTTAGGTCAGTTCTATATCTAAACCTATAATCCAATGAAAATATGATTCACAGGTCCCATTTGGAAGGGGCTTAAGCTATATAGGCAGGAAGACAAAAAATACACATATAGTTAAATAGCAATACTAGACAATGTGATTAAATGCCAAATGAATCATAAAGGAAATCATCCTGACTTACAGTTTCAAGATTTGTGAGAATTATACAAAGAATTGAGAACAGCCATATTATGTACATTTCTCTATGTAGGTTGCCCTGTCCGTTCTGATTAGGGCATGGAGAGAGTGGGTGTCAACCTCTTGGTAACACTTCTTGTCTTACAAAGTACAATATAATATTTGTATATTTCCCTACTTGTAATGTAACAGGATTATGTATACACCATTTTTTCCCTGAGCACCAATTTCTGTTCAGGTAGACTGCATAAACAATGGGGTAAGTGATGATACTGCCTACAACCTGGCCCTTTTTATACAAATGGACCTGATACCTGAGCAGAAACACCTTTTTCTGGTTAAATGGAGGCAGAAGGAAGAGGTTAAATGCAGATTTCACAGAAACTGAAGGTATTTGAGAACAGTAGATACTTGAAAACTTCTGAGGATTGTATGAGTCTCATGGAGGAAGTGATTTTGAACTTGAGTTTTATTTAAGGGATTAGAATTCTATAGAAAAGCATTGGGAGAAGTTATTTTAGATGCGTGAATCTAATTTAGAGGTATGAAAGTTGGGGTTATGCTTCAGGATACTTATATACATGGTACTTTATTAATACCTAATCAAATAAAACTGTCTAAAAATGAAATAAGGTTAGCCTGGAATTACCTTTATGAACTTTTGTTGGTTTTTATCAACCACTTCTTCCTTTTCACTAGTTCCAAACTATCCCTTTATTAAGCCATCCTAGAGGAGCATTTTCCCCCTTCAAATATCTACATCAAGCTTAGACAGGCTTGTATTTTGGAGAATCTTTTTCTCCTCTTGGAAAATTAAGAAAACATTTACCTATTCTATGACAACTTTTTCATTATCTTCGGTTCTTGAAAGATCATATGTAATCATGTAGCTACCAAAGATAAAAATTCTTTTAGTGTTCAGATGACTTAGACTAAAAAAAGGGCAGCTAAGTGTTCTTTTATCATTCTCTTTACTTATCGTGACTTTCAAACACCTGTTATTACTGCCTTATGGTATGGGATATTCAAGGAGGACTAGCACCTCTGGTGTGAGGGCTTGCTGAGCACTCTTCAGGGTGACTCATCCACCTTTGGTGTCTACCTGGCACTCAACTCTCACCTGTGGCACCAAAAATCTGTAGCATATGCAATGGTCATACCCTGGTAAACTGTCTTGTCAGATGGGCTAAATCTTGTTTAAGGTAACCAATGAGCTTCAAACCTGTCAGTGGGTTAAGAGGGGCATCTACTCCAAGCATGGGAACACTTCCCTGTCACAGAATGAGCAGATGATAATAATTTGATCCAATGGCCACAAAGGCTGCTGAAGCAGGCACTGTGGAGCTCTTGGTCAGACATCAAAGACAACAAGGTTATCCACTGCATCCTGGGCCACTGCCAGCTGACTTTTATCTAGCCACTGGACTTCAATGACTTTGGAAGAGATAACTGATAACTGGCTGATGACTTTGTGAAACTCTTCCTTGCTTAAATCCAATTCGCTCACAAGTCAAGACATCACCCTGCGATGTCATTGTCCTCTTTGAAAGTGAAGGACAAACAATAACTCCCTTGTATTTATTCTCATTTATCTGTTCTCACTTCTATCTCTTCTAAAATCTGAATTCATTGACACCTAACTCAGCTCTTCATGTGCCTTTTCTTGTTCACTGGAATTGATTGCAATTGCATCATAATTTCACTTTTGAGAATCTGTCATCTTTCTTCAACTCATTTTAGATTTTTAGGCAATGATATCCTCTCTACCTCTATTCTCTTTGAATTCTATTCTCTTGAAGTCTGGGATACGAATTATACTATGCGCAACCTTCTCATCTTCTCTATCACAAAATCTCCATTAAGTCAGCATGTTGATGACCTCCCCAGGTCTCTATCATTTCTACTTCACTGACTACTTTTTCTTATGGTCAAAATTAAGACCAAAATAGCATTATCCATTTCCACTTAATCTACTGAAAGATAAAACTGTCAGCAAGGCAACTGAATTTATCAACTCTTCTGTTTCCAGTAGAGGGAGACTTCCAACAGATGTCTAGATAGTTGCAGGCCTCATTCACACCTACATTCTTTTTTAGTGTCAAATTTTGCATTCTCTGTCAAGAACTCACATCTAATTCCAGCAGTTGGCCTGGTGTATCTGGATTTCAGCAAGACATCTGATTTCCTTGGAGATAAGATGAAGATATGTGGACTAGATGATGAAACAGTTATATAATATAGAACTGGTTAGAAGACTGAACCCAAAAAGTGTTAACTAATGGACAGATATGAATCTGTAGTTGATATTTCTAAGAAAATGCTCCAGGATTGTGTCCCTGACCCCATTTTGTTAGGCATTTTTATCAGTGACTTGAATAAAGACATATATACAAGGCTTATCAAAATTTAAGGATGAATCAGATTGGCAGGGATGACTGAGGTGGAATTCAAGAATGTCTTGAAAGGCTGCAGTGTTGAATTACAAGGCTGAAATTTATTAGGGATAAATGCACAGTACTACACTTTAAAAAACTACAAAAGTACAGTGTAAGACAACTGTGACCAGAAATTAATAATAATTATAATGATAATGTCAACCAATAAGAATTTATTAAGTACCATCATATAACAAAAATGGGCTAGGTGCTAATGATACTAAGACAAAATTAAAAAGTGTCTACTGACATTTTATTGGGAAATAATCATCAATCACCAGTCATCAGTATTACTTTTATGATAATAATAGTCATCAGTGCAATAGTCTAGGGAACATTAAATAACAATGAAAATAATAATAGCATAGTGACTTATTCTAGAGTCATTTTTATCTGAACTCCATTGAATATAAGAATTATCATTACCACAGCTAACATGAGTATAGTGCTTTAAAGCTTTTAAAGTGCTTAATGTTTGTTGTTTCATTTTAACTCTATCACAATCCTTTAAGGCAGTAGTAGTAGTAATTCCTCATCTCTAATGGACAGATGAGGAAACTGAGGTTCAGAGAATTTGTCTCAATCATTGGGCTAGAAAGTGGCTGAGATGGGATTCAATCTCGGCTCTTCCTGATTTTAAATTGAGCACTGTATTGACTGTACCATACTGTTTGTGTACAAAAAGCAAAAAACAAAACTAGACTGTTTTCATGGAAGTTTAGTATGAGTCATCAGTACGATGTGTCATCCAAAAAAAAAAACCCTAAAGAAATCTTTTCTGTTTGTTTAGAACTGTAATTTAATTGGTATAGAGAGCTCCCCAGGAAGGAAATGCTAGCAACATGGCATGGCAAGTATTCTGCAATTGAGAGAATTGCTTGGAACGCTGAAGATTTGACTTACTTGCTAAGAAAGACATCATCCGTATTTGTCAGAGTTGGGACTGGAACCCCAGATGTCCTTTTTCTAAGATTTGCTTTCTACCCACTAGCCCAGATTCCCTTTCTTAAAAGTCATTGCAGTCTACAATAATAGGACGCTATTGTGCAAAACGAGGAGAGTCAAAGGAGGTAGCTGTACATTTGTTCTACTTAGCCCTGAAGGGCAAAAGTAGGCTCAATCAACCGACTCTTATTAAGTGCCTTGTATGTGCCAGGAACTAGATGAGAGATTTTATACAGATGGAAGGAAACATTTACTGACAACCAGATGTGTCCCCAAATAAAATGGATTGTCTCAGACAATGGTGAGTCTAGGGGGTTTTAAGTACAAGCTACATGACCACTTGTAAGGCATCTTGTAGATGGGGTTGATTATTTAGGTAGTTTTTGGAGGGAGGATACGCACTGGGTAACGACTTGATGAAATGATCTGTCTTTGAGAATAATTGGAGATAAGGGTCGAGAATAATTGGAGATAAGGGTCATAGGATCATAGATTTGAAATGGAAAGGGCCTTCAAAATCACCTAGTCTAACAGCCTCATTTAATAGTTGAGGAAACTGAGTCCAAGAGAGATTAAGCGATTTGTCAAAAGATGTACAGGGAGAATCAAGATTTGAGCTCAGGTGGTCCTGACTCTAAATCTAATGTTCTTTTTACTGTATCACATAGTTTGAATGGTAGGTAAGCTTCTCAATGGAAAACTTTAAATGCTAATTTTAAGTATATAAGTAATTTGAAGTGAGTCCTATAAGTAAGGGGGAGTCATTGTAATAGTTTTTAGCATGAGAAAGATGATTAAAGTATTATTTTAGGAAGTTTAAATTGCTTCAGGTATCCAGGGCAGGTAATATTTGAAAGTTACTAGGATTAGAGTCCTCAGAGAATGAATCTAATCTAGGGATGGGGGACCACCTGTGGCCAAACACATAAAATCTAAAACATAGCTGGAAAAAAGGCCCCTCTACGATACTACCAATAAGTGATGAACCAGTCTGAACCAAAGTTTATCAAAGGTTATTAATGGTGGCTGACCAGTTCAATATCTTGGGATATGTTTTGTTTATGCCTAGTGATTTCTACTGTACAGTAGAAAATCACTGCAGCAATTTAGAAGTCAGATAATAAGAGTAAGGACTAGGAAGTAAACAATGGGAATGGAGAGGAATTGACGCATTTGAGAGAAATCATAAATAAAGAATTGGGAGGGCTTGTGGTATCTTTCACAGAGTAGGTGATTAATACAAAACATATATTATTAATTTTTAATTGAATGATCGGATGAATGAATGAGGATAAGTATCAAAGTTGGTACAGTTGAAACAATATTTTTCAACAGTCTTTGGTTACTGTCTTTTTTCTACTATTTACTAATTTTATGACATTGAATAAATGGATTCACTTCTCTGACTCTCAATTTTGTAATTTTAAAATGGATATATTATTGCCTACTTCCCAGGGATATTATGAAAATCAAATATAGTAATAATGAAACTCTGAAGCTCTTTATAAATATAAGCTATTAAGATGATTTCAAATATCTGAGAAAATAGTGGTATGAAGGACAAGTAGAAAAATTGAAATGGGAATTTGTTCTTAGGAAGAAGTTTGCATTTGCAGCATGTTAAGTTTGAGATAATGGCAGGCCATCAAAGTTGAAATGTCCAATAGGCAAGTAGAGATACCAAACGAAAATAAGAGAGGAAAGAGAGATTGAGTAAGAAAGAGAGAGAAAAAAGAGAGAGATAGATGAAAAGACAAAGAGAGACAGGAAGAGAAGATGGCTGGGGAAATGGATTTGAGGTCTCCACATATAAATAATTGTGGAAAACATAAGAATGGGCAGGAAACTAAAGAGAAAGAGAACAAGAGGAGTGAATCACAAGGAATGACTGTAGCTGAGAGCTGGAGGAATAAGAGGAACTAGAGCAGAATTAGTAAAAATTTACTATCATGGAGATGAGGGTAGAAGAGATATTTAAAAAAAAAAATGATGGTTACCATTGTCTAAGGTTGCCTAGAGATCAAGATAGATGAAGACCCATTAGATTGGGACTGCTTGAGAGCAGAGACTTTTATTTATCTTCTCTTTTCTTGTGGACTCAACTGATTTAGTAAAATAGGAGGTCAGGCTTTAAAATAACTTGGAGATATCATGTTATACCTACCAGATTGGTTAAAATTATAGATGCCTTTCAATTGGGGAATGTCTAAACATATTGTGTTGCATGATTGTGATGGAATACTACCATGCTATAAGAAATGATGAGCTGGCTGATTTTAGAAAAAAAATGGAAAAATTTGAACCTATGAAAGAAGATGTCATTTACCTTCAGAGAAAGAAGTCATAAATAGAAGTAGGTACAGTATGGGTTTCTCCTATGTATATGAGTATGTATGTGTGTGTGTGTATATATATATATATATATATATATATATATATATATATATATATGCTTAATTATAGATTTCTTTTAGGTGAGGTGGGGAGGGGGGAGAAAAAAACAAAAAAGTGCACAGTTGAGAACAAAAGAAAACTGAGAAGGATGTATAGAAAAGCTGGGAAGCTTTGGAAACGACATGTAGTATTTAATGCATTATTTTTAAAAGTAAACAGTCTGAAATGGAAATTTATGGTTTTATATTGAATCCTCTCTTCATGTTTTCCTGTACACATGGAAATAGTCTTTTTAAAAATAATTTTGTATTTAAGTTTAAAATGAATTTTTAAAATTTAAAAAGAAAAGTAAAAAAAAAAACTGAGGTAGAGAAGAAAATAGGGCTGGAGACTTAAGATAAGAGAATTATCAGAATGTACCTAGTTACTTTGGGAATGTGGTAAGGAATCAAAAGGTATTCTCAATACTTGCAGTGCCCTGTGAAATTGGATAGTATGTAGCTGTACATTGTGACACTTTTATATATTCATATGACTTTTGTTTCAGCATTGTTCTAAAGTGCAAGAATAAAATGAAAGGGGAGATATAAGTCAGAGTCAGGAATGGCAGAGAAAAAGTAAAGGTGGGAAGTGAATCTACTGAACAAGTGAAAGTAGCAATGAAATAAACCAATTATGGTATCATAGGTGAGTGGGGAGATAGATGCAACTGGTTGCAATGTCTCTTTAAAGTACATCATCATATGAGGCAGTTTAATGATAAAAAGGGCAAAAATGGTGTTATATATGAAGGAAAAGACTTACATTAATTGCTGAATCATATAAGATACTGTCACTATTAGAAATGAACAAACTGATACCTAAAGGAATAGAAATATAACGTTATTATAATACACTGCTAATATGTATAAAACCTTTCTTGAGTTCCTTTGATGCTACTGCCTTCCTTCTCACAATTCACACTGACAGTTTACCTCCAATTATGATAAACATACATATTTGCATTTTCCTGCTTTCCCATAAAATTATAATCTTTTTATTTTTTTAATTTTATTTAATTTTTTTTATTTTTTATATTAAATTTATTTAACTTTTTACATTCATTTTCACAAAATTTTGGGTTCCAAATTTTCTCCCCATTTATACCCTCCCCCAACCCCAATACACTAAGCATTCTAATTTTCCCTATCACCAATCTACCCTCTCTTCTATCATCCCTCCCTTCTCTTGTCCCTATCTTTTCTTTTGTCCTGTAGGGCCAGATGACTTTCTATTCCCCATTAACTGTATTTCTTATTTCCCAGTAGCAAGAACAATACTAAACAGATGTTCCTAAAACTTTAAGTTCCAAATTCTCCCCGCCCTCCCCGCCCATTTCCTTTGGGAAGGCAGGCAATTCAATATAGGCCATATCTGTGTAGTTTTGCAAATGACTTCGATAATAGTCATGTTGTATGAGACTAACTGTATTTCCCTCCATCCTATCCTGCCCCCCATTGCTTCTATTCTCTCTTTTGATCCTGTCCCTCCCCAAGAATGTTGATTTCAAATTGCTCCCTCCTCCCATTACCCTCCCTTCCATCATCCCCCACACCCTGCTTATCTCCTTCTCCCCCACTTCCCTGTATTGTAAGATAAGTTTTCATACCAAAATGAGTGTGCATTTTATTCCTTCCTTTAGTCGAATGTGATGAGGGTAAACTTCATGTTTGTTTTTCTCAGCTCTCCTCTTTTTCCCTCCACTAAAAAGTCTCCTGCTTGCCTCCTGAATGAGAGATAATTTACCCCATTCCATTCACCCTCTCTCCTCCCACTACATTTCTCTCTCACCATTTACCTTAATTTCTTTATGGTCCCATCCTATTCAATTCACTCTGTGCTCTCTGTCTCTGTATGTGTGTGCACGCACGTGTGTATGTGTCTGTGTGTGTGTGTATGTGTGTGTGTGTGTGTGTGTGTGTGTGGTCCCACCAACTACCCAGATACTGAAACGTTTTAAGAGTTACAAATATTATCTTTCCATGTAGGAATGTCAACAGTTCACCTTTGGTAAGTCCCTTATGACTTCTCTTTGCTGTTGACTTTTTCATGCTTCTTCTCATTCTTGTGTTTGAAAGTCAAATTTTCTTTTCAGCTCTGGTCTTTTCATCAAGAATGCTTGAAAGTCCTCAATTTCATCGAAAGACCATATTTTCCCCTGAAGTATCATACTCAGTTTTGCTGGGTAGGTGATTCTTGGTTTGAGTCCTAGTTCCTTTGACTTCTGGAATATCCTATTCCACGCCCTTCGATCCCTTAATATAGAAGCTGCTAGATCTTGTGTTATCCTGATTGTATTTCCACAATACTGAAATTCTTTCTTTCTAGCTGCTTGCAATATATTCTCCTTGACCTGGGAACTCTGGAATTTGACCACAATGTTCCTAGGAGTTTCTCTTTTTGGATCTCTTTCAGGCGGTGATCGATGGATTCCTTCAATACTTATTTTGCCCTCTGGTTCTAGAATATCAGGGCAGTTTTCCTTGATCATTTCATGAAAGATGATGTCTAGGCTCTTTTTTTGATCATGGCTTTCAGGTAGTCCCATAATTTTTAAATTGTCTCTCCTGGATCTATTTTCCAGGTCAGTTGTTTTTCCAATGAGATATTTCACATTCTCTTCCATTTTTTCATTCTTTTGGTTTTGTTTTGTGATTTCTTGGTTTCTCAGAAAGTCATTAGACTCCATCTGTTCCATTCTAATCTTGAGAGAACTATTTTCTTCAGTGAGCTTTTGAACCTCTTTTTCCATTTGGCTAATTCTGCTTTTGAAAGCATTTTTCTCCTCATTGGTTTTTTGAACCTCTTTTGCCAATTGAGTGGGCCTATTTTTCAAGGTGTTATTTTCTTCAGCATTTTTTTGGGTCTCCTTTACCAAGGTATTGACCCGTTTTTCATGCTTTTCTTGCATCTCTCTCATTTCTCTTCCCAGTTTTTCCTCCACCTGTCTAACTTGATTTTCAAAATCCTTTTTGAGCTCTTCCATGGCCTGAGCCCACCGGACATCCACCTCCAATGTCTGGGATGCAGAGGCCACGACCTCCATATCTCTCCCTGATGGCAAGCATTGTACTTCCTCGTCAGAAATGAAAGGAGGAAGAAACATCTGGTCCCCAAGAAAGTAGCTCTCTATGGTCTTATTTTTCTTCCCTTTTCTGGGCATTTTCCCAGCCAGTTACTTGACTTCTACTTGATTCCTCTCCACCCTCACCTAGATCTGCCCAGCTAGTGCTTGGGGTCTGAGATTCCAATGCTGCTCCCCAGCCTCAGGGCTTTCAGCGGCTGGTGCAGCTGCTATTCCATGTGAGCTTAAGTTCTGGTGCTTAGGTGGGGGCAGGGCCACCTCCCAGGCTCAGTTCCCTCAGGGGGTTTATGCAGAGACCTTCAGTAATGGCCCTGAGCTCCTGCCTGCTGCTCCAGGCGTCTTGGCTGCTGCTGCCTCTGCCTCTGCCTCTGTCACCGCCTCCCGAGAGGGCCCGAGTGACAGGGACACCCCGCTTCCCTCTTGGCCAGCCCAGAAATCTCTCTCACTGACCTGGAGCGCCTGTGGGTGGAGGGACCTTCGCAGCCACCGGAGATTCCTTCCCTGAAGCCTGCTCGGGTCTGCTCCTCTGGGGCTGCGCGGCCAGTGCAGCACAGGGGTGGGCTCTTCTGTCCGGAGCACGACGGACCCCTGGGAACAGCTTTCCAGGGATCTCTGGAACGGAAATCTCCTCCACTGTGTTGGTGCACGGCTTGTAGTGCTCCAGAATTTGTGGGGAGTTCTTTTAACAGGAAATTTATGGGCTGTGGGTTTGGAGCTGGCATACATGAGTCTTTCTACGCCACCATCTTGGCTCCTCCCCCCAAATTGTAATCTTCAGGGACTGCTTTTGCTTTTTCTTTGTATCTCTAGTGCTTGGCACATAGTTACTTACTGTTTGACCTTCATTCTTGAAGGTGACCATGATATCAGGGAAGTGATGCTATTGCATACAAGTGAATTGGATGTGAATGAGGGAGGGCTGTGCAAAGTCACCAGCCTCACTTTCTCCACTGAAGCCATCTGGATCCAGTGACCAGATATGGATCAGGACAACTTGAAATGGCCCAGGATATAGTAGGGGACCTTGGCCTTTTCAAACTAAGGTCTTTAACAAGTCTCAAAGGTTTGATGAGGCAGTACCCATTCAGTGGCTATGATTTAATAAAAAATGAGGCAAAGAATACATCTTTTCCTTTAAAAAATAGATCTGAAAGGGGAAGACCCTTAGGGTTTCTGGACAAAATAAAAACAGTTGTTATTTACATTCATTCTGAAACTATCAGGGTCCAAAAAGTGACCAAGTAGGGGTTGGTATGGGAGCAGAGTGATTTGGGGTTAAGGTTGGTCTTTAAGAGAAAAAAGCAAAACAAAAAAGTTCAGAGATCACAATTTACATTTCCTTTGCGCAGATCTCTGGTAGGTAAGAGTGTGATATCCTATGTGGAGAAAGGAGAGAGAGAGAGAGAGAAAGAGAGAGAGAGAGAGAGAGAGAGAGAGAGAGAGAGAGAGAGAGAGAGAGAGAGAGAGAGAGAGAGAGAGGAAGGAGGGAGGGAGGGGAGGGAGGGAGGAAGGAAGGAAGGTATGTTGCCCAACTGGAAGTCCCTAGTGGGCAGATCCTTCTCCCCTCACAGAAACTGCTATTTGTCCTTTGTTGGCACACAGCAGGTGTATAAATGCTTGTCAAGTTGATACATAGGAAGAAACAACATTCAGATGGGATTTGGAAAGTTTGAAACACAGGATATTCTGTATATTAAAAACAAAGACTCAAATTTCCTTGTGAACAATATAGAATAATGCTATGCTTATGTGGGAACAGTTTGAGTATGATATTTTTAAGAGGAAAATAAAAATCTTTCATTTACTGAAAACTATAGAAATATTAGTGTAAATAAACAGTTTGCACTATACAAAAAAGAATTAGACCAGTGATGCTAAGTATCAAGGAACCTCAGCTAATTTTTGTATACAAATCTTAGATTAAAGAAAGCAGAGCAAAGAGGGAGGGAGAAAGAGGGAGAGAGATCATAAAGATTAGGAGACTGAGGGGTATTGTTTTTAAAAGACTGTTGACTTGATAGAAGAAATTTGGGGAATTGTGATTGTTTTTAAAAAGCAAGTCAGAGTCTGAAGGTGTTCATTTAAGTCACTGAAGATCTAGAACCTTGAAGGTTCAAAAACTGTTTTGTCTGAGGCACGGTAGTTAGGGGTCGGCTTCTAGAAGGCTAAGTGATTCCTGATACACTCCACTTTATGCCTGCTACTCTACCTGATTGCAGCTACAGGGTATAAAACACTCCTCCCAAGATAAACTCACTAACTTCTAATCTCTTTAGCATGTTGCTAACATCCCTTAGTCTCTTCTCCCTTCTGAATGGAGGGTAGAGGGTAGAGGGGGAGGCTGGAGGGTAGAGTACCAAACTATTCTCAAAGATTTCTTTTATAGAGGGCAGAAAGTGGGCTCAGTTCATTTAACTTTGCATCTGCTACTCTGCCTGGTTTCAACTCCATGGAACAAGAGGCTGTCCCCCTTAGTTTCCCTTTCCTGCTTCTTTTGGTCCAATCTCTCCCTCCACCCCCATTAGATTACAGGGACTGTATTTGTTTTAATTAGTTACATCCACAGTGCCTGGCACATAGTAGGTCTCGAATAGATGTTTACTTGATTGGATTAGAGAGAAAATTCATTTTATTGGCTGTGTTCTCTAATTACAGCTATTGTTCACCTTAAACTGGGGGGTGGGGAATGAAGGTTCTTAGAATGACTTTTTGCTCTGTGCTGCCATAACTGATTTGAGAAAGAAAAGTCAAAGGGGTTTGCAGCTGCTTCAATATCTTGGTGAGATGGTTTAAAGAGTCAGTATGAATTTCATTGCTCTGAGCTTGATTCTTATTGGATAGTCCAGTATCTGGATGAGTGAATAACTCTTTAGGCTGGTCTGTGTAGGCCAGAGATAGCTAGTGTGATGATCTTCGTATTTCTCTGGCTCAGAGAGACCTACTCTTTGTATTAAAAGTTAACACTTTCTCAACACTCTTAAGAGATGACGATTAGCTGAAAGAGCTTATGAAGGCTATGTTTGAATAGAGAAGAGAAAGGAAGCTTCCTGCGTAAAATACGGTGAGGATCACCAGTCAAGTGTTGAGCAAAGAAGCAATTTCATGCAGTATAGATGTTCAGAAATGGGCATTACTCTAAGTACATGAATTTTTCTCCCTCACATACTTCCAATTTCCCTGTCACGATCCTATATGTGATCATTCGCTCTTTCACCATAGATATGGAGTGGGCATTTGTAAAGTAGTGTGATTTGGCTTTATATGTATATGGTTATGTATTTTATTATTTTACATTTGTGCTAATATATTGATGCATAGGATATACTTTATATTTGTTAAATATTTATGTTTAAGAATTAATATTATTGCAGGTTGTGTGAATATTGCACACTTTGTGGGTGTATTATCTTGTAAATGACTGTTTATATAGACTGAGAACATACTGAATAGGTACTCAAAAACTAGAATGATGAGTATAGGAAGTTCTCCACCAACATAGTTACCTTACCACTAGGACCCTGAGCAAGTGACCATGTGTTTACATGCTATATCTTTGGGAATATCTGGGGATCTACCAGGGTGATAGAAGGATGCAGTGAAATAAATCTACCCAGAGCATAAGTGGGTGCTGACACAATACATGAAAGATGTGTATGTGCACATATATGTACATGCATGTACACACATATATGTCACATTATAGGTGTACACACACAGGAGCGTGTTGGGGTGTTTCTACCCTATACCCCCATATGTTATGTCATTCTGGACAGAGTGGCATATGTATATGATACAGACAAAAATAATAAAAGCTAAGCACTAGAAAAGGATGACTATTCTAGAAATGGCACTGGTGAGCAAGGGCCTAATTTTCTCTAGTAAACACAATTCTCCAGTTAAAATAATCATTTGAATACAGTTTGTCAAAGGCTCTAAATGCATCAAAAATATTCAGCATTGCCAAGTAGGCTTTTTGCCTTAGAGAAAGGATTTTAACAACCCCATTTGTGGTTTTCCAAATAATTTCTCCTAACATCTTTCTTACACCATGTCAGCACAGGATGACTGCTGTTAGATGGTATCATTCTTTTTTTAAAAATAGGAAAATGATGTGTGAGAAATTCTCATCTTTGGAAGCAAAAGATATGGTGCGTAGGGAGGCATACACACCCTATCAACAAGCTGTACGAGCAATTCTGGATTTGAAGATGTCAGAATCATTGCCAGTCACTGGAAACAAATAGAGGGAGGAAAAACATTTCTGTTCAGCACAGAATATAATATTGGTGGGGCTGAGCAGCCTTCCTTCATTTTCACAGAAAATGAGATTAAGAAGCAATGCACTTTCATTACAGCAAGAAGAATTTAGGCTAGACATTAAAAAGATACCAGATTATGTTATGCAAGGAAGGTGCAAGCTCTCCTTTGCTGAAGATTTCAAAGAGAAGGATTAACCGCAGAATCTTCCTGAAATGATTTATTAAGTAAAGTCCTGTCTAGAGGCAGGAAGAGTTAACTGCAAACAACCCACTCAAGGTCACTTTCAGCCATTCTAAGAATATACTTTAAAAAATCCCTCAAATTTCACCAGAAAATTATAAAGTTATTCTTTTTCAGAGAATGGTAAAACTGAGATTTTTTAAAAAATGACTGAATAAAGCATATACTTTCATGTAGCCCTATTTTTTTTAAAGCCAAAAAAGCAACAACAAAAATAGTGTTTTAAAGACAATGGCTTAAGCCCTAGACACAAAACTCTATGGAATACAGACCTGGCTCTAAAAAAATCAATCTGAGAGGCTGTCATAAGTTGAAATTGAGTCATTTCTTAGATGGTACAGGTTCAAGGTTTATGTTAAATTTATGAATATAGGGTAAATTTTGTTTTACCAAGTTTTACATAAGCACATCAGACCATGCATAATATAGTAGGTATGAGGCCAACCATGGTTTAAATAAGAACTGGGCTCAGATCCTGGCATTGACATATTCTAGCAATATGTCCATGGGCAAGTCACATAACCTCTCAAGTACTCTAAAACATGCATGCATTTTTACTCTGATGTCCATGATACTCTAAAGGGCACATACACAAAATTGTGTATGTACCCTTTAGGGTATCATGGATACACACACATATATGTATATATGTTTTCAGAGAGTCTATGAACATGTATGGGGAAAATTTACATCTATAACTTGTACTGACATTTGGAATTTCCTTCAACTATAAATTTAACAAAAATGATTCAAAGAGGCTGATGGCTTCGTCAGACTATCAAATGATGTTTAAAATGCTTGAACTCTTGTGCTAAGACTATATGTTACAGATGAGATCCTAAATGTGCATTAAAGGATGAAGTTTCCACAGAAGGAATTTCCTAAATAAAGTTGCATGCTGGAATAAAAAGTAAGTTTTATGTAAGAAAATAATTTGTAAACTTCAAACATCAGGAATTTCTTCTACAGATCCAAAAGATAGAGACCTACCACAGACATAATCAAGTTTACCATAAAAATAGAACTTTTTCTTTTGAGTAAATCAAAGGACTTGTGAAAGTTATTTGTTTGGCAGACATGATTCAGAAGAGTGATATGGTACAGGCTAAAAGAAAGTAATCTTTCCTGTTGAAGCCTGATGACTCAATGTTGAACTAAAGGGATGGATAGCCTGAGGTATAGAAAAATAATTCAATCTTGGTTCCCTCTCTAGAGACTACCTCTTTTTACTGGAAAGGAGTTTATTTGTTTGTTTTTTTAAAAAAGACAACTAGACTGAACCTTATCGCCTATTTGTCTACCAGGAGTAGACTCTACCCCTGGTAGACTATCATAGGAAACAAATATTGCTACCATGGACAGCAATCTTGCTACATAATCACAGACTTTTAAAGCTAGAAAGGGTCTTTGAGATCATGTAATCTAATATCCTTATTTTACAGATGAGGAATATAAATTCCAGGTAAGTTAAAGGATTTATCCCACGTCACACAGTAAATTAATGACTAGGCTGTGATTAGAACTCCCTACCAGTCTTCTTTGTTATTGTGGGGGACCAAATGGTTGTGAGTGAAGGGATATGTTGGTTTAATGATGGCAGTTTAATAAAATATTCTCATACTGTGTTGTGGGCTTATTTCCTAAGCACAAGTGATAAAGAACTGTTAGAAGCCTGAATAGGTGACAGGACACAGAGAACTGGGGGGAGAAAAAGAGAAAGAGTGGTAGGTGAATGCGGGCCAGGAGCTACTGAGATTTGACAACTTCTTGTGGTCATCATTCACCTAGGACTTAAGAAACTTGACTTTTGGACAAGACACTTAACTTTTCTATGCCTCAGTTTCCTCAATTGTACATGGAAGGGGAGGAAGGTTGAACTAGATGGCCTCTGAGATCTCTTTATTTCTAGATCTGTGTTTATTTTTTTAGCACAGGAATCAGAAAACCTGCACAGATCAGATCCATCTTGCATGACCTTTGATATATCAAGTTATTTCTTTCTCTTTTTTTTCCTTCTTCACACTGCTGTCTCTACTACATAAGATTATTAATGAATGAAATATATTTGGATTTCTTTGAAGTGAAAATAAGTGTTTGTATATCAGTCTTTACTTTCCACATAATAAAACTTAAGGCAAGGAAAGGTTAGGTAAATCACTTATTAGGAGAAACAATGAAATTTAGTAGCTGATTTAAGATGAGATTTTAGTCCTTATGTTTTTTTTCCTTATTGATGAGCCATACTACTTCCCAGTGCATGTTATATAATAGGTTTAACGTGGAAAGAGTTTAAAAGGATTAGCCCTGAGACTGTGCATAAATTGAATTTGCTGAGCCCTTCTAACCTGTCATAATGCACACATTTAATTATTTCTAATATTTACAAACCAAGTCTGCTACCAAGTGAAATAAAAGTATTCTAAAAAAACACAGATCTAGAAATAAAGGAATCTCAGAGGCCATCTAGTTCAACTTTCCTCCCCTTCTATGTACAGTTGAGGAAACAGGCATAGAAAAGTTAAGTGTCTTGTCCAAAAGTCAAGTTTCTTAAGTCCTAAGAGTGGTACAATATTTGTTGAAGCACATGGAGAAGAGATCCGCAAGAAAAGGGTGTGTGGATGGGTTGTTATCTGAATTTTTTGGGAGGAGTTACCATAATCATGATATCATAGACCCAATGAAGTAGTAATGCAGAAGTACCTATATGCTGGGCCTGGTTCCTCATGAGACCTAGAAAGGGTAAGTGACTTGTCCAGGATCATACAACAAGTAAATGTCAAAAGCCAGATTCAAAACTCAAGACTTCCAAAACTAAATCCAGCACTCTTTAAATAGTATTAATAACTATAATATGTAATTACATATAACAATAACTATTGTTATAATCATTATAATAGCTTTTTCATAGTGCTTACTATATGCCAGGCAGGAGGCTAAGTGCTTTACAAATATCACCTCATTTGAGTCTCACAACAAATCCTATTATTATTCCCATTTTATATATGAGGAAATTGAGGCAAACGGAGGTTAAGTAACTTGTCTAGGGTCACATAATTAGCAAGCATCTGAAGCCATATTTGGACTCTGGTTTTTCCTGACTCCAAACCCTGTGCTCTATCCACTGTGTCACTTAGCTTGGTTCTACTAATTCCTGAAAAACCACTGACCTATGATTAGGGCATTAACTTTCAGATAATTTGGCTATTTAGTGCACAGAATCAATAACTTACTCATAAATAATTATTATAACAGGCCTAAGGCTTAAGGCCCAATATTTCTTCCCTACTCATTGGGAGGTCAAAGAGGAAATACAATTCAACATACATTTATTAAATTCCTGTTAAGTGCAACACAGCATGGTATAGTGGATAGGGGACTAGCCTTAAAGTTAAGAAGATCTGAGATCAAGTTCTCTCTCTGATATATAATGATCACATGATCCTGGACAAGTCATTTCATCTCAGGGTCCCACAGCAAGTCCTTAGTACTGAAAATTTGAGTAATGTCTCATCTGTATTAATGGGATGAATTTCCTCCTCTAGTGTTTTTTCTACCCTAATGACAAAACAGGTTTGATTGCTCCCATCCTTGCCTCCCCCTACCTTTCCCCAAAGTGCAAGAGTACGAGGTGTGGAAACAAAGAAAATGGCACTGAATCCTTGCTCTGGTGACTATTATCTGTATGATAATTGGAACCTCTATTTCCTTATTGGAAAAATAAGGAGACTGAACTAGATAACTGTGGAAGGTCCTTTCAGTTCTAAACTATTATCTTATTATCTCTCGAAAAATGAGTTGGATCCAAAAGAAAGCTGAAAGTGTAATAAAATGGAAAGAGTACTAGAGGTGGCATCAGTAAACCTGGATTCTGGTCTTGGCTCTGCCAAACTGCTTGTAATCTTGGTTAAGTTCTATATCCCTCTCAGCTCTAATAGTCTATAAATCAATGAGAAGAATGAATAAAGTGACATGTAATAGCCTTTTGACCTCTAAAATTCTATTATATTCTATTTTAGGAAAGAAAAAACAAACAAGAATAGAACTTGAATGGGATACTGGTGAATCCCAGAATTGTTTCTTATTCTAAGAAAGAGAATCTTATTGTGTCCTAGTAGAAGAAAGTGAGAGAGTGGTAGGATCTATATAAGGAGTTTACATCATTTTTGTGAGCTGGCAATCTCTAAATACTCTGAGGTTTTGTTTGGAAAACACGTGGAGATGTATATTTAGTGTCCTGAATTTCAGGCTTACCTTTTTAAAGTGATTATGGATTTCATTTAGAACTATCTATAATATTTTGGATCTTGATATAAATCTGCACAACATTCCTTATAAACAGGAACATGTAGAGCATCTCACCATCTTTAAGACATCCCTCTTCCATTTGAACTTCACACTGGACATTCTATGACAGCGGCAAACAACCTTGTGAAAGCATGTCATACTATTTTATGCCTTGTTTAACAAACATTGGTATCATCAAACAGTATTAACCCTGCTGTTGTCTCTTTAAACAAAAATCTTTTAGAATTGTAAAATATGCATGGAAGATCTTGTTGGAAAAGAACTCTTAAGACAGCATTTGGCTCTGTTGATTCAAATAGTATTTTTTTTTAAATAAACAATAACTATGGTGGTATTTTGTACTGCCTGCACCTTTCAAGATATTTGTGTGAATACAAAGATATGGTATGTCATAAAATATTATTTGAGAAAATCTGAAAGGCTGCCCTCACAGACAATTCTCATAAATATTTTGTAGAGATGAGTTGTGAGCTACTGATATTGGCTTTATTTTACTAATGACAACAACCATACTTTTCTTCCTAAGTGTTTTGTGTCTTCTGCTTTTTCATATTTTTTCATCCATAATTACCTAAAAGAGGTCAGTCTAACCACCCTCTCTGGAAAAACAAGTGGATTAAAGAATGTGTTGAAACCTTGCTCAGCTACCCATTACCTATATGATATTGGACAGGTCACTTAATGTTTACCATTTCTTCATTGGTAAAATAAGGGGACTGGACTAGATAACTGTAGAGGTTCCTTCCAGCTCTAAATCTATGCTTTTATTAAGTGTTTTACAAATTTTATCTCATTTGATCCTCAGGCAACCAGTATCTATTAAGTGCATGTTATATGCCAGGTATTGGACTGATGATTATAAAGTGGCTGTCCACTTGAGTGGACAACTCACAAAGCTTACTGATCAGTTGATATGTCTTTAGAAAGACATTGCAGGTAGTCAATTAACTAGGTTCAAAACTGATCAGAAGGATAGGTTAGAGAGTACATTTCTAACACTGTGCATTGCTTTCAGTGTCCCTGAGAGTTTCCCTGACAACAGAGCACCTCTTTTTATTAGTAAACTTCTTCTACAACAGGGAATGTTAATATTTTGTGTGTGTGTGTTTCACAAATCCCTTATGCATGAATGATGTTTTTAAATGTACAAAATATGTGACTGAAAAAAGGAAACCAATTCTATTGAAATACAATTATCAAAATATTCAAAATAAAAAGTGAAGTTCAAGTTCATGGACCTCAGATAAAGTCTTTGGGTGCAGGGAATAGCAGACTAGCATTATAGAGAAAGACCACACATTGGAGTTAGAATGAACTGGAGTCAAATGGTATTTCTGACCCATCCTGGCTATATGACCCTGAGCAAAACTCTTAGCTTCTCAGTGCTGACCAAGTAATTCTGCATGACTAGAAATTGGAGAACACATGCCATTTGCATTGGCAGGAATGTATCCTCACTGAGAATTCCCTAAATCAGTTAAATTACAGGTTTGGTAAAATAATACTAATAAAGAAATAAATGACATAATAATTGAATAAGTCATCAGGTATTTGTTAAACATCTAGTATGTGCCCTAGAGTGTGCTAAAATTTTAAAAAATCTTCCATTGATGCTATGGTTGTTGGAACACCATAGCACACATTCTGAAGAAATGATGTTGCGGGTAGCCAAAAAGAACAAATGCCTAGTAGAAATAAATCAGCAAATAATGGTCAATTAGAAGCATAAAAATGCTGCCAAGGAGACATATGCCTAGAAAAGGTAGTAGGCCATTGGTAATAATGACTTTACTAATGATTGATACTGTAATTAGTAATAATTAGTAAAGCCATGGTAAGAGATAACAGATATACAACCAAGGTACTCATATAATATCAACAGATCATGAGGAAAGAAGGCAGCACAACGAATGCAGACTTCCTCTGGAAGATTTACAGAAAATATGGACAGGAGTTTGATGGAATGGGAATGAAGAGGTGAACCATGATGTGCACCGCTGGAGAGGGGTACTCCCATCAATGAGACCACAGATTATTAGAGTATCAAAGTATCCTGACTATTCGGTGGAAAATAACTCAGGAAATCAATCTTTTATATTCATTGATAACATGCCTCCAGACTAATAAATATTGAATTGATCTTGGTCTTTCATTACCAGAATAAGAAACTAAAATGAGAACTATTACATCGTAAAATCATCATGCTTGCTAACAGACGCATTTTGCTTTAACCCTTTCTGCCGTCACTATGTTTAAAGCTGCATTTGCTACTCTCAGGATTACTTCTCCTCCACCTCTCTCTTAATATGTGCTTATTGACTTCCTGCAGAGTTCAATTTTAGAACCCATCAAAGAGGATCCACTCCGACTCTGACTACATTTTCATGCATAAATTCATAGTTGTCTTCAGATGGAAATTGCGCTTGCATATGCAAATCCGTTCTGGGGCCTTTTCATTTCTACTTTTGGACTGCAGTTTTTAATTCATGCAAACACATTGCACAAACAAATATGGGTTCAATAACAACACGCTGCATGTGCGAATTGTTAATTGCCTAGGAATCAGCTCAAGGGCCTCCCCTGCCCAAGCAACTCCCATGATTATCGATAGAAGGGACAAAATGAAGCCGAATGAACAAGGGCACATAGGAAAGTAAAATACCATGGTCTTGGTTTCATTTTATATAAACATTAAAAAAGGAAAGGAGTGACAGGTCAATCCCCAATCCACCATGGATCTAGGTGTTATAATGTAGCATATTTGCCAGAAAGTACCTTTCATTTGTCTGGGGTGGACAAGTCTCAAGCTCAGCACAGAGATATTCCAAAAAAGAATGTTTTCAACCATGCAGTAAGACCAACCCTACAGTAGAAACTGAAAGAAACTGAAAGTACAGTGAATGAAGTATAGTGAATGCATGTGTCACCTTTCAAACCATTTGCATCTCACTGAACTGATGCCATAGGAAAACAAAGCAATTTGTTTTAAACTGTGCATCCTGGAAGCTGAATGCCACCCTAAATGATGCAGTTGTGAATCTTCTTATTTTTGAGAGCTTAAAACTCTTACTATGTGTTTTTAGGGTCAGGTGAGAACTTAATGAAGTCAATCACTTGACATTATCTAGCTGATCAAAGACGCTTGACACCAAGCAATTTTCAAGTTGATGGTTTTTTTTCCCTTCCTTTTCTCTTGGAACTAGAGAATGTGTTTCATTTACATGAAGACAACTCAGAAACTGAGAGACAAGATTAAAGCAAAAGCAAAACTGTATGCAGTAAGGGTCTACAAGCACAACAGAAACACAGTTTCAACTGTTTCCCTGGTGAATTGTGAGATATAAATATTGCAGGCATTCTAAACAGGCAACAGTTTGTATTAGAATATGTTGTTTGGAAACAAATTTATAACCAGTGTGGATTTTTAAAGCCTTTGTGATTATGCTAACTGATTAAATAAACATATATGTTTTTTTCTAAATTTTATGAAATTAAGTGTAGCAATTTGAAGCAACCAAAAAACTAATTCATCATTTCAATGCTACAATATAGTTCCATTGTCAGGAACTGAAATAAAAATTCCTCAGAACTAATTAGTAACTCTATTACCTGCAACAGCTATTCCTTTTTAGCAAAGCCAAAGAAAGGATATACAGACAAAATGTCAGAATTCTAGTTTTGAGGTTTCAAAAGTCATGCTTCCACCTACACCACACAACACGATCTGCATAACAATCTGGTAGGAATACTCCCCAAATATACCTACAAAGGGAATTCTGATCCAAACTTAAATGATATTTTTCTCTATTAATTCGGTATGATGGTAGAAAGGAGATAGTCATTTTAGCTAAAATTCTAACACAGCATCTGTTCAAAAACCTATCATTTCCTCTCAATTTTCATGAATTGTGAAAACTATACAAAGCAAATCAGATTGTCACTGTGGTGATGGTCACAACAGATTGTTGTTTTAGAAGTAGGACAAGAGAAACAAGTACAAATGGTTGGGTCAATTCTACATACCTTGTCTTGGAAACTCATCTGACTCTCTGTGAACCAGATCTGAAACTCGGTTTCCATAGTGCATCCTGGTGTCATGATCATAGGCCTTCAGGGTCTCACTTGAGCTGTATGACTTCTGAGTTGGCACTCGGCAATCCTCACTGTCCAGGGAGGAACTTGTATAGCGACATTCCTTACCGCACCGACCTCTGGTCAAAGAGCGGTGTCTTCGGTCCTTTATATCCATTTTTCTCAATAAGGCAAAAAGCCAATGCTTTGAGAAAAGTCAGTCCTGAATCTTGGCACTTGTCACTTTGCCACCTGAAAACATCAAAGGGGGAAAGATATTGTGATTACAAGAAATACTGCAAGCAGTTCTGACTCATGTTTCATCTCTGTTCAAAAACACAACAGGGCAAACTTGGTGGCAGCAGTTGAAAAATCTCATTTTGAAATGTTTAATACATACTTAAGCCATCCATCTAAATGGGAGAAAACATCTTGTGGTGATTTCCTTTGCTGTTTAACAGATTAAAAAAATAATGAAAAGCTCATCTTTTGATTTTGCAAATGTGTACACATAACATGTCTGACAGTCAGATGTTAGCTATTGTTCTGAAGCTGTACAACGCAAACCAGATTCTACCATCATTAATTATTTCTCTCTCTTTTTTACTGCAGAAAGAAAAAACAGCAGTTGAGAAAGGAGGTTGCAAAGGCAGATTCAAGGATGAAACATAAATACATGCTATTAATGCTGTGCCGGAGTATAAGTAAAATTTCACTAAGATAAGCATTTACAGCAAGGTTTAGAAAATAATAATGAGAAGCAACTCTGGCAGGTGGACAATCCACCATTTAAAAAAATGACTTCAAAAATCCCATTTCATTCTTTCTCCTCTACACAAAGCTATATCTTGCATACACCTGATCACTTCTTCCTTGCCCATTCACTACAGGTGGTGGCAGTATGTGGCCACAACACTGGCAGACCAAAATGGCAAGAACCACAAGGAAAGTGCATGTCTAGTTGTCCAGCAATGACACCTGCAATGAAAGCTTGGTACCTCTCCCCTCCCTGCCTCTGTACCCATAACAGATGAAGAAATAGAAGCAAACAAACAAAAAAACCCGAATGAAAACACCAGGTCCAACACTAGAAAAACTGATAGTGGGGCAAGAGTTCAATGCATGAGTTGGCAGCCATGTAGCAAATACAAAAATGATATTTGATACCCTGGGACTAGCAAACTGTACATCAGTATGTGCCAAGTATCATTTGAACACATGAGCCTTCTGTCTAACGGACAAAACAAAATGCAGCAACACATCCAAGAAGTGACCTTATTGACTATGTTTGCCATGCAAAATCATGTAGACCATAGGGCTAGGGCCTGAACAGAATGGGAAAATAAAGATTGTAATAAAAGTAAGAAAATGTGACCCAGAGCACTGGTCATGAATTTCTCTAGGTTACTGTTATTCCTTATCTCCATAATGCACCACTAAGTATTTTAGAAGGCTAGCATATCTTTAAGGCTAGACTATGGTACTTTCTATCTCTTTAAAATATAGCCAAGCCCTTCATAACCTAGCCCCTCTCTTCTCTTTCCAGTCTTCTTACATCTTATTCTCTGCCAAGTACTTTTCAATCCAGTGACACTGACCTCTATGCTGTTTGAAAAACAAGATACTTTGTATCTCTTAGCTCTGGGAATTTTCTCTGACTGGCCCCCCCATGCCTGGAAATGCCCTCCCTTTATGTCTCCACCTACACCTTTCCCTGTCTTCAAGTCTCAACTAAAATCCTGCCTCAGGAAGCTTTTCTCCACATCTCTTAATTCTAGTGCCTTCCCTTTTTAAATCATTTCCTATCTATCCTATACATATGTTTTACATATTTGTTTGCTGGTCCATCTTCCCCCTTAGATTGTGAGCTTCTTAAGGTCAGGGACTATCTTTTGCCCCCTTTTGTACTCCCAGGCCTTAGCACAATGCCTGACACTGAGGAGGAGTTTAATAAATGGTTGTCGACTGATTACTCATAACATGACATGGATTATCTATAGAGTTTGCACATGTATATGTTGGTAGCTGAGACAGTGTTAGGACCAGAACTGAAGAGAAGAATAAGCTGGAATGCCTTCAGGAAACTGCCAACAGGACTCCAAACAATTCCTCAAAAGAAAAGTCCATCTCTTTTAATATCGATATCCTACAAGTACTGTATGACTGCACTGGACTGAATAAGTATTTGAGTAATCATGGAAATAATGGATATCAATTTATTAGGGCTTTGAATAAAATAGTGTTGACCTTTCAAAAAAAATTTAACAATTAAGATATAGCCAAAATTCTTTTCAAGGAACCTCCCTGAATTTGGTTATAACGAGTCAAATCAGATTGAAGAATAATGTAGATTGTATCCTTTCCTACTAAAATGGAAAAAAATCTAGATCACAGTTGCTTCCTTTGTCCTTGAATACCAATGTTACAACTAGATCACTCAGAATCTATGTACCTGTCATACCATATTCAAGTCATATACATTTTAATTGAGGCGCTGACAATCTAGAGTGCATCCAGGGAGGGGTATTCATGATGGTGTCAGATTTATAATCTATGTTATAAGAAAAGCCAAAGAGTTAAACATGTTTAGTCTAGAAAACTGATGAGGTAGGAAGACATGCTAACTATTTCAAGAATATTATTCTTTCATATATAAAACATTGCAGTTCCTTGATGGGTCTGTAATCTCAGTGATGTGGGCACCACATTTATCAATGCAGATTACTGTCCATTCATTCCTTCTGCAATTCTTG
Organism: Bettongia penicillata ogilbyi; assembly: GCA_023548195.1. Lineage (NCBI taxonomy): Eukaryota > Metazoa > Chordata > Mammalia > Diprotodontia > Potoroidae > Bettongia > Bettongia penicillata. The sequence goes on from JAJHZJ010000090.1 coordinate 13,759,858, forward strand.
TTCATGTCCTCCCAAATGTTCCCTGGAAGCTTGCATCCATATTTGAGGGTTGTATGTGCATGTGTGTTTTACACGTTTTGGATAACAGCGCAACTTTAGGGCTATTGGTCAGATATCAACTGATCTAGCTACATGACCAACTAACATATTTTGTATACTGGTCACATAATTCCTTTCTAAGGTCTCCTTGTAAGAATCATGCTTCTGTTTATGAATAAAATTCTACCAAGGATACCTCCCCCCAAAACACTACAGGACCACCATAATTACATCCATATTCATTCAAATGAATAGGGGAAAAATGGATTAAGAAAGCATCTTGTTCAGATTATGATCTTTAGTTGAATGGGTAGCTTATTGAGTTGGTTCATCACTATCTATATCTTGGAAAGGCCCTGAAGATGAAAAATGAACTGGGCATCCTAATGATATAGCAAAAAGAACAGAAGTTAGATTGCTTTAGGAAAACTGGGAAATATTTTCAATGATTTCACACAAATCCTTGACATAAAAGCCTGTCTCTTTCTTTATGAAAGAGAGAGTTGGTTTATTTTGTGTAACTCCAAAGACTAGAACTAGGATAAAAAGGTAGAAATTGAAGAAAGACAGATTTTACTGGAGATTTAAATGGAAAGAATTTTCAAACAATACATTTTTTTTTCAAAATAGAGTAAAGCTATTAGTTCTGTTTCTACTAGAAGTATTGAATCCAAAATTCAATGGATGAATTCTAAGATATACAAGGACACTTCCACTTTATTCTAAGATTCTTTACAAAAGCACACTCACACACACATATGTAAGAGAGGCAGTATGGAAAAGTCTCAGGATTTGTATTCAGAGATCATATATGTGAAGCTCTATGTAAATGTCAATTATTATTGGTCGATTGAAGGAAGAAAAGATAAGAGGGAGGAAGCAGGGAAAAGAAAGAAAAATGCAAATAGGAAAAGAGTAAAGGAGAAAGGAAAGAAGGAAGAAAAAAGAAAGAAATAAGAAAGATATTAAGTGCTTATTACATACAAAGCACTGTGCTAAGCACTAAGATACAAACAGAAAAGCAAGAAAGTCCCTGCTCTCCAGTGTAGACCATGAGTAGATGGATCTTTCTTACTCTAATATCCCATTCCTAGAAATGGAGAAGTCAATCTCTGTGGACACCAAAATTCTGTTGCTTATGCAAAATTAAGACATTACTCTTCAGTATTTTTAGTTCCTAATAAAAAAAATGAAGGATAAATTTCAAAGTTCCAATAAGAGAAACCTGAATTCATTTTGAAAATTGAGTTAATTATTAATGGCATGGCAGGGTTTGGAGTTTTGTTTTTGTGTTTCACTTCCTGGATACCCAGGTCATATATAAAGGCGGTTTTTTTTAGCATGCTGATGACGCCCCTAGCTAGATTTACAAAATAATGTATCACATGAACTTTAAAAAATTAACCATTTTAGTGGAAACTTAATATTAAACATTTTTCTGTATTTTGACAGAGTATAAATATATAATTTAACCTTTCATTGTTGCATGGTATAAAACAGTGATGTTCTTAGAATCTACTTCAGTATTTGGGGTTGCTTTTCCTAGTACTAAATAGCCTTAGAGTTTTATGCATTTTGAGTTCTCGTGCCTGCTTTTTTGGTACCTTTTTTTTTTTTTTGCTACATTTTCCCTCACTTTTGGGCCAACAGCTTAACTTCTTTGTTGCTATAAGGGTGCCTCCATCTAGCAGCTTCATTTCTTTCTAATTGCCTGTGGGTAAGCAGTAAATAGCTTTTTATGAATTGTATTTAAAATAATAAATATGCACCAAGTTAGAGCCTGAAGGACCCTAACAATCTGTCTTTTGGTAAAGTGATGGCTTTGGTGGACGAAATAATGACATATTTTGATGATCGAAAGGTGGGTTATTTTTCCTATTTCCAAGATTCTCAGCTGTGTCCTAGATATTTTAGGGTTTCAGATAAATGGTACCCATATAATCAATGTAGTATAACATATGCTGAAGAGCGAGTTAATGGGGGTGGAGGGACAATGAAAGGGATATAAATGGAACAGAAATATTGATGCGGCTTTAGGGAAGGGTCCTCAGAATCTATAGGTAGCTCCTGCTATTTTAAAATTGATTCACAATGAAGGCTCAAAAACAATAATAAAATTTGGCTTCTTATATACATTTAGATGCATAGTCAACAAGCCACCATTGGAAATGCAAACAGTTTAGTGGGAAATAAGTCTCAAAATGACTGGAAAAGGAATAAAAATAAAGAAAGGAGACCAGGAACATCAATATTTTCACTGAGTTTTCACCTTCAGTTGGAATGACAAATGGTAGTCATTGGGTGCCACTGGATACCCTCCGTTCCTGAAGGCTACAACAGTGCTTCATTCCATTCCATTCCACATTTCCTGTCTTAAAGAGGATTCACACTGCTTTTTTCATCAGTCGCTTAAGTGGGTTCCATCACTTTATCAGAGCTGAATACAGAGAGCTTGCCTGGAAGCCTTTGTCTAATTAACTAACCCTATGAGCTGTAACACTGTTCACTATTAACTTTTCAGATTATCCTACTACTTAAGGGGGTTGACTTGTTAATCACTGACAGCTCATATGTGTGTGTGTGTGTGTGTGAGTGTGTGCATTAAGCTTAGTTTACAGGCAACTATAGTGTCCATAGTACACTTGATACCTCTGAACAGGGACTGCATTAGTTGTCAGGCCTATTTTAGCCCATGCTTTCACTGACCAGCAGCTGATGCTTTTATTTTTTAACTTCTTAAATGAAATGAGGCATAAATATCTAAATTTTATGTATCCTATTTGCTTATATGTATGTTACATATGCATGTATGTATATACATATAAAATGTATATAATTTCTTCTTTACACACATTTTTAAAAGGTTAGGCACCAAGGAAAATCAGCTGTTTTAAAACGCCTACAAGCAGTTTGCAATCTGTGAGTTCTGAAAAATGCCAACATGCCTACTTCTCTTCTCCATTTTTAATTATGATAAACCAATGAAAAAGGGTATCTTGTAAAAGAAGTTAGTATCATGTTTCTCAAAATTGCCTGCTTCCATATTTGAATGTGTTTCATAGTTATTTTGGAAATCTGATAAAGAGATTTCTTATTTGGGCTTATTTCATAGTTAATAATAAAGAAAAATGTCTGAACTAGAAAACTGCTGAACAATACCTTCTTGACAAATGAACAAGAGTTTACCAAGTCCTGCTGAATCTATCTCCCAAGATATTTTTCCATCCATCCTTTTCTCTATACTCAGAGTGCCCACCCAAGACCAGCTTACCCTCATCACTTTTCCACCTGAACTATTACATTAGCCTAATAATTACTCTGCCAATCTCAGGTCTCTCCCCATCTCTAATCTAGCCTCTGCACAGTTGCCAAGTTGATATTCTTAAAGCATAAGTCTGACTATGCCTCAGCCCAATTTAAAAAGCTACCTACGTCATGCCTCTAGGATAAAATGTAAACTCCTCCATTTGGCATTTAAATCGCTTGACTACTTGGGTCCAGCCAATCACTCACCTTCATGCACTCTGTTTCAAGCAAAATAGCTTCCTTGATGTATATTGTACATAACCATCTAGTTCCCATCTCAATCCCTTTGTACAAGCCGTCTCTCATGCCTGAAATGTACTCCTTTCTTACCTCTGCCTCTTGGAATACTTCAGTGCCCAAATCTAGCATCACCTTCAATAGAAAGGCTATGCTAATCCCACCCCACCACCAACTCTCAGAATTTTCCCCAAATTGAACTGTATACATTTTTATTTTCTTATCTAAGAAATGTACTTTTTTGTTATAATTTTGTTATGATAAATTTTAATAATTTAATTATGCTAGACATTTATTTTCTTACATGGGTAAGACCTTTAAAGGTAAGAGCTCCTTGTCTCCCAAGAATTACACGTAGTGGTGCTTCCACATAGTAGGTGCTTAATAAATGGTTGCTGAATTAGCTGACTGATAACAAATGGATTCTCACATGTACTTTTTCTAATATTTCAACCTTTTGAATGGAAGTAATGAATAACAAAATACTCCTTTATCTTACATTATTTTTAAAAGTTTACCAATTTTCAAATTGTATCAGTTTTCACTCCACCCACAAATGGTACATTCATATAGTCTAGTGTAGTCATTTTCAAACATTGTTACATTCCTCCTCTCCTTCCCAACTCTTGCCATACAAAATTGCCTTTGGAAAGACTAACTCTCCCAAAAGAATTGGAGATACTCTTTGCAAACTATAGCTCCTGGCTGAGAAATACACGCTTTTTTTGGGTAGATGTATCAACTCCTTGTTGTTCCCTGTGCCCAAGGGCTATGTCAAAGATGATTGGCCAATGAGAGCTAGAAGGAATATATTGGTGAGACATAAGAACTGGCTCTGGTTCTCTAGAGAAAGAAAACAGACCCCCCACAGGATAACTCAGGATTCCGGTACCTTAGATCCCCTCCCTTGTGGGAAGTGACATTGTGAACTTTTGTTTTTGTTACTATTTAGTCATTCATTCATGTTTGACTTTTCATAACCCCATGAACCATATTGTCCATGAAGATTTCTTGGCAATGATGCTGGAGTAGGTTGCCATTTCCTTCTCCAACAGATTAAGACAAAGGGAGTTAGTTAAGTAACCTGCCCAGGGTCACACAGGTAGTGAGTGGCTGAGGGCTTATTTGAATTCAGATCTTTGTGACTTCAAGCCCAATCTACTGAGGCATCTAGCTGTCTCATTGTGGACCTTATTTACAATACTTAGGAGTAGTAATCAGATACTGCTAGCTAGTATAGTGTATAGACTGCTGACTTCAGTTTAGAAAGACGAGAGTATGAATCCTGTCTCAGACACTTCCTAACTGTGTGACCCTGGGCAAATCACTCAACTCCTTTCTGCCTCAGTTTCACCTTCTGTAAATTAGGGATAATAATAACATTGACCTCTCAGGTTTTTTGTGAGGATCAAATGGAATAACATTTAAAATGATTCACAGACCTTAAAGTACTGTATAAATGCTGGTTATTGTTATCACCATTGTTACAATATTATAATTAATTACTGTTAGCTACAGCAGGAGCAGTGGTAATGGTAGCAGTAGCAGTTGAAGGAGTGGTGTTGATGTTGGTAGTGCTGGTTGAAGTAGCAGTAGAAGTATTAGAAGCAGTAGCAGCAGGAGGAGGAAGAGAAGTAAACTGTCTTTGGTTCCTTCATTACTACTACTAAAATAATTCACTTTCTATTTTTCTATATGGACTAAGAGTCTAGAGTCTTGGGTTCCAATCCTATATTTGCCACCAACAAGATATGCAACCTCCATAAACTATTCACTGTCCTCATCTACAATCTGAAGGGCTGAATTATAGAAACTTCAGTTTCTCTTTTATTTCTAATCTCCTATGACTTCTCATATCTTCTAATCTCCAGGAATCTTATAATGATTAAATTCATGATTCTGTTTTGCATTCCTTATTCAGAGATAGTTTTTTTCTTTCATAAATAAAGTTCCTTGATCCCTTACAGTCACTTATGTGTACACGGAAATATATTTGCATTTTGATCTGTCATGAAATGTAAGATATATAAACTTCCAGCCGACTAGCCTCACATGAAGTTAGGGGTTGAGTGTGAAGGGTGTTGGGCCTCAAGTCAGGAAGACTTGAATTCAAATCCAGTCTTATATACTTATAGATACTTATTCCCTGTGTGACCCAGGGCAACTCACTTATTCTCTGTCTATCTCACTTTCCTCATCGATAAAATGGGAAAAATAATAGCACCTAGTTAGCAGGTTTGTGAGGATAAAATGAGATATTTATAAAGGGCTTTGTTACACTACTCTATTGTAGTCACCTAAAAACATTGCTAGATGCCTTTCCCCATCCCAACTCTTAGCATGCAAAAGAGGCTCTGGAAAGGCTAAATCCCAAAACAGAACTGGGTTTTATCTTTGCAAACTATGGCTCTAAGAGAGAAATCCTATGGAGGGAAAGAATAATAACCTTAAATTTTGCTAAAGAAATGCTAACTATTATCATTATTAAATTTATGACTATGTAAACAAAGATTATATATTTATGCGCATCTAGAGAAATAAGGATGAAAAGATAAAGACTCCGTTTCTATGCCTACAGTTTGCTTTCTCCAGTCAAAATTGTCCTTAACATTCAGAGTCTGTAACATTAGAACTACTATGAAAGTCCAATGTAATAGGCTGAAGTTTAGAGGTCACTGACTCCTCACCTCCACCTCTGTATAACGCCCTTTGTACTCCTCTCATTTGAAGACGAGGAACAGACTGCACCTTGGGCTTTTGCTAAGTCATTGTAACATGTAAGAAAATATCTCCCTTCCCATAGGAAGCCCAGAATAGAATCAGCTCCACAGTTTCATAAACTGCAATTATTTGTGTGCAATGCAATAATCACTGAATTTCAGAATTAAAAGGGATCTCAGTAGAAAAATAGCCTGTACAATATACCCATCAAGTTGTCATCTACCCTTTTCTTGAAGGCCTCCGAAGTATAGGCAACCCAATACTTCTCAAAATAGCCCATTTTACTTTTGCATCACTCTCATTGTGAGAAAGTTTTCTTCATGTTAAAACCAGATTTGTCAACTTCTCCCCACTGTTCCTAGTTTTGTGCTTTTGGGCTCAAGCAAAGCAAGTATAAATTCTCTTCCAACATCAGCCCCTTTCAAATACTTGTTGAAAGCTGTCATCACCACCCTACCTCTTACTAAGTCTTCTTTTCTCTGGGCAAAATAATCCTTGTATGACCTTTTATCATTTTGGCAATCCTCTGGGTACTAACTTTTCACCTTATCAATGTCTTGTAAAAAATAGCTCTCAGGACTCAACACAGCCCTCTAGAAGTGCTATTACCTGGGTAGAGTACAGAGGGATTATCACTTCCTTATTCCTGAAAACTTTTCCTCTCAATTCAGCCCAACATTAACTTTTTTTTGGTTGTCATATCACACTACTTATTCATATTGAACTATGAATTAACTCCCCTAATCTATTTTTCCAGATAAACTGCTGCCTAACCATGCCTTCCCAATCTAGGACTTGGTTTCAAAATATTGACTCCATGAGTTATGATTTTATTTATAATAGTTTAAATTTATGTCTATTTAAATTTTTTGTTCTTTTTAATATTTAGTTTTATATTATTGGATCCAGCCTGGGATTGTAGTCTATTAAGGTAGTTTTGGATCTCGACTCTGACATGCAGTGTATTTTTACCTTGTTACTCTCCCCCAGTTTGCTTTCATTTAAAATCTGATAAAATTTGTTATTTATTCATTAGTCTAAATCACTGATGAAAAGGGAAAATAGCTATCGTCCAATTAAGCACAGGACTTCATAGTAGATTCTCCACTAGCTTGACATCAAACTGATTTTTGGGACCAGTCATTCAACCAGTTTGGAATATGCAGAATTGGATTTGCATCTAGCCCATATTTCTACATCTTTACCCTAAGAATAGGTCACAAGACTTTATTAAATGTTTGGCTAAAACCTCGGTAAATTATGCTTCTCTAATATACCAGTCTAACATTCTAATGGAAACATTTTCAATATCACAATGCTTGAAATTCTCCTTTTCTCAGATTTTTACCCTTTTTAAAGGTGCTGTAAATAAGATGAAGTAATGTCACAAATTTCTCTCATAAAAGTCTCATATCCAGGATATATTAGGAAACTGTTTCAAAAATAGAACAAGATTCATTCCTAAATACATAAGTAGCTAAAGGATATGAAGAGATAGTTTTCAAATTAAGAAATCCAAGTTATCAACAACCCTATAAAAATGCTCCAAATCACTAATAATTAGAGAAATGCAAATCCAAGCAACCCAGGTTCTGCCTCACACATGTCACACCAGCAATGGCGACCAAAAAAAGGAAACTTACAATTGCTGGAGGGTCAGTGGAATAAAAGACACACTAATTCACAGAGAGGTTAAATCAGTCTAGCTATTCTGGAAAGCACTTTGGAATTTTAAATACAAAAGTTGCTAAGCTCTGTGTATGCTTGAATTCAGAGATAAATTAATAGGTCTGTACCCCAAAGATATCCTATGTATGTATGTATACATGTATATACATATATATGTGTGTGCATGTGTATAAACATATATGTGTGCATTGTATCTATACACACATACACATACATACAACTTTTTGTTATAACAAAAACTGAAAACTAAGGGGGTATCTATTAATTGGGGAATGGTTGAACATATTATGGTAAATGAATATAAAAATATTATTGTGCTATAAGGAAAGACAAAATGGATAATTTCAGGGAAATCAAGGAATACCTGTATGAACTGATATGTAGTGAAACAAAGAGAAGCAGAAGGCTCATTTATATAATAAGAACAACATTGTTAAAGAAAAAAATATTGATTTAAGAACTCTCATCAATGCAATGACCAGCCATAATTCCAGAAGACTGAGTTTTAGCTATACTATTCACCTCCCACAGAAAAGTGATGGTTCCAAGGTACTGAATGAGATATAGATATAGAAAAATATAGATTTAGATAAAGACGTCGATAAAGTCAATGTGGAATTTGCTTTGCTTGACTATATATCACACATATATGTCAACAGCAATTTTGTTTCTCTTTTGATCTTTTCTTCCTTTCCTTGTCTCCTTACTTCCTTCTTTCTTTCTTTTCCTCTTTTTCTTTCTCTTGGCTTTCAATGGATGAGGAAAGAGTTAGAAAGACAGACTATTCAGAGGGCTGACAAAAGAAAAGAAGCAATGAAAGAAAGAAATAAAAGAAGTTCACTGAAGCATCTAAAAAATGCACAGAAGAGAAGAGAAGGAACTCCAGAAAGAAATTTCAAAAAAGCACAATAGTTCTGAAAGTTTCATCTGGAATTTATTATAATTAAAAGAAAAAAGCAAGATGAACATTACCGAAATTCCATTTTCACATACCATTCTTTTTTTCTGTCCTACTTTGTAAACAGAAATGTTTATTTTATTCATTGTTTATGAATTCAGAATAAAAATTAAATTTAAATATACAACAGATGGTGAAAAAATAGGCAGTCCGTATAGATGCTACTGCTATACCAACTAAGAACCAGAGAAAACTAAAAAATAAATTAAAATAAAGGGAAGAAAATCAATCAACTGGATCCCTACTATGTGTCTCATCCTCTAAACGAAGGGGGAAGGAGGAAGAAGAGCAGTGGCAGGAAACACTCACGTAGAGAAGAAAATCATCTGTTTGGACTGAAGCTGATACAATATGCCAAAATAAACTAGCTGAAGCATGATTTAGTGGCCCCCATGGTACACATTACCTCTACTCTTCATGTTGTACTCTCATGAGTTTTCTGTGTGACTAAGTTGAATGCATGAAATCATAAGAGACATATGAGAACTGCACCTTCCTTCAGCAGGCAACACTTGAACTGAAACCAACTTGACATGGAAAAGTTCCTAAACTACACAACCAGTTCTTAAACTAATAGAACTACTCCACTGTATGCTCAGTAGACCAAATACATTTACTACAAAATGGGAAACATGCTTTCCAGAGAAGCATCTGAAATAAAGTATCTTTACAGACTTGCTGTGTAGCAACACTGATAGGTGATGGTGGTGGTGGTCAGGAGGAACTTGGATTTTAGAGCTGGAAGGCATGGATAAAGAGCAGAAGAAGGTTTAAAGAGACAGTCTGATCTTTCTTTGTGGTTAAAAACCTCCAGACCTCTTGTCTTACCATCTTATCTGGGTCTTGACTAGAGAAATTTTGATAAAGCTCCACGTTGCAAAGGGTTTGATACATGTTGTTTTTCTTTGATCAAATGAGCACATGCTATTAAAATGTCATCTCAAATAAATATCCCTTACCAACATAGAAGTTAAAGCTGAAATGCTGCTAACTGCCCTGAAGAGATAAAAAGTAATATGGAAAGGATAAGAGTAATAACTCTGAAATGACACATAGCCTGGATCAAAGACCCATCTGTAAGTGATATACTTCCCAGAGTGGGTTGTTAACATAACAATTCAATATACAGAAATGGAAGTTGGGGGTAGCAAATATCTTGGAAGTCAGGAAGGTCACTAACGTCCGACTGAACCTGCTTTCCAAAATGTCTCAGTGCAGAAAACGAATTCTAGGTTACAGAATTTTAGAGTGCAAAGATATCTTAGTAATCAACTAAAACAACATTCTTACAGAAGAGAAAATGAGACCTAGAAAAATAAAATAAATACCCTGTTCCAGGCCCCATGGCTTCCTTATCAAATACTCAATAGTCATCCTTTGTTACATGAGAGACCTTCACTAATGATCATCAGTAGGCTAATGAAATGCATGTGTTCTTGCCGCTCAATTGTGTCAGACTCTTTGTGACCCTGTGGGCCACAGCACACTAACGCTGTCCATGGGGTTTTCTTGGCAAAGACATTGGAGTGCTTCACTATTTTCTCCTCCAGTGAATTAAGGCAAAAAGAGGTTAAGGGCCTTTCAGAGGGTCACACAACTAGTAAACGTTTGAGGCCACATTCGAACTCAAGTCTTCCTGAATCCAGGCCCAGTGCTCTATCCACTGGGCCACCTAGCTGGATCAACAGAGGCACTGATTCAAAGTCCCTAAGCTTCTCCTATGCTACAAGCAAGTGGCATACAATGTTCTTCCTCTGGAGAAGATATATTTATAATCAGTGCTATGACAATAGATTTAAATTTGACCTTTCTGTGTAATATATGATATGGTTCTTGCCTGACTGCTTGCGCTAATTATGCTTTTTTTGCCAATTATTTTCTGTCATTGATGTTTGCCAGTGTATACTGGAGACAGTAATAATGATGTCAGATTATCTCTTTTCTTCTATCATTCCTTTTTCTTGCTTTAAGCCTCTACATCTTACTTTGCAATTAGGAAGGAGGCAGAAGATAATTCATTGACTTTGAACCAATAGCCAGAAATCTTGATCTCTCCTGCACAACCTCATCTGTGGAAGCCTTTTCCCAACGTTCCTCATTTTAAGCTTTCTCTCTCTGCTCTTCAAGTTCTCATGTCTACATTTCTCTGCACAAATGTTATATCCTCTTCTCCCCGTAACATTGAGGATATGTATATGTATATGTATATATATATATATATATATTTACATACATATACACGCATAAATATATATGTATGTATGTATGTATGCATATATCTCAGGGTAGAAATTATTTTGTTGCTGCTGCTGCTGTTGTTTTGCATTTATATTCCGAGACTTTAGGTCAGGGTCTTAGACATAATAAGTAGGTGCTTGATAAACTACAGGAAAATCCACAATTGCAAAAACTCTCACTGGCTTCCATGGCTATCAAGAAGAGACAAAAGAATTTATTATACCTTCCTCCCCTTGACATGGTTTACGGTCTATCCAAATTCACCTGCATGTTATTCCTTCCACGTGTCATTCTATCTCCTGTCTTCCTGACTTTGCACAAGCTGTACTCTACCTGGTATATATTTCATCTTCGCCTCCATCTCTCAGAGTCCTTTAAACTAGATTCCTTTAAAACTCATCTCAGCTGTCCTACATGAGGTCTCTGCAGTTCTCAGCTTTTAGTGTCCCTTTGAAATTACTTTGAATATATTTCAAATTTATTTATATACAACATATTATTCCCCTCATTAAAGTTCCTTTAGGGTGGGAAATATTTTGTTTTGTCTGGGCATCCCCAGTACTTAGTCTAGTTCCTGGTACATTGCAGGGGCTTAAAGCATGCTTACTGATACAAGTTCACAGGTTCATACACAATATTATTTTTCTGTTGTTTGTGTAAGAAGGTTTTTGAACATTGCTCTTTGGGCCATAAAAAATATTTTAAAAAACCCTAACTATGAGAATTATAATTCCAAACAGAGAGCATTCTCTTCTCATATTGGGAGGGAGGGTAAACATTGTGAGCACTGAGGTGGGGTGCAAGTCAGAGGAGGAAGATAGAACTTTGCAATGGCAGAGTCCTCATAGTGGTGTGGTGGGTTGTGGTGGCATTCGTATCTTGTGTCCTAGGAAAGAGATAGCAATTTAAAAGATAATTTAAGGGAGTATAGACGGAGCATTGCAAGCTAAGCTTTTGTGTCATTCTCATGACAAAAGAATTCTTAGAGGAATAGCTAGAACAGTTTGAAGCTGCTGACTGGGACTATCCATTTTGAGAGCTGCAAAAGCATCAAATCCACCCCACTCCCACAAGGTACCTATAGCTGACAAGTATTCTGAATTTTACTGAATTTGTTATTCTATTTTAAAATTGCTGTTTCCTGCTTTTCCCATACACATATGTTTATGTATATGTGTGTATATATATATATATATGTGTGTGTGTATAAAACTATGATTGACCAAAACTTCTCAGCAATACCTCTCAGTGTTAATTATGTATATGAGAAGAATATAAAGGAGGTACCACAAAATAATATTTGGGAATGCACATAATTAGAACCACAATACAAGATTTCACCTTTGTCTAAAATGTCCAGCATTTCATTAGGATATAGGGGCTCTAGACTGAACAGAAGAAAGATTCTTATGGTTCTGATTATTAATAATCTTTGATAACCTTCCCTAAAGGCAGAACTAATTGGGAGTGGAGACATTTCCTTAGTCCTTGGCCAATCAAATGTCAGAGTACCACGTTGTTGCTTAGAAAAGGCTGGGACTCTAGTTACATGTCTTTAATCATTGCTTTCCCTTTCTTATTCTCTGCAAGGGTGATGTAAAGAGTAATGGCTGGTGACGACAAATCATCCAGTCTAAAACAAATAATACTGGCCAGTTGAGTGCTATGTTCCTGTGGTGGTAGGGAGTCAAAAGAGAGAATTATTTGTTTCTCTTCTATAAACAAACCCTGACAAACAGCTCCTCCTGGTGGCTACATTTGTATATTTAAATATTCATTATTGATATGTATCAAGTTCATGATAAAAAAGATAAAAATAAATACATATATGTATAAATGCTTGATTGATGATCAATGGAACTGTGGAGAAGCTAGATAAGGGTCCATACAAATCCTTTATGTAAAAAAAAAAAAGAATCTTGAAAGCTCAAGCTAGGTATACATAGTGGCAAAGGAATTCTAAACCAAAACCCTCTACAAATAAAAAAAAATACCTCAGTAACATCAATCTCAAAATTATGTACTTGTATTCTTGTATTTTCTAATGACCCCTTAAGGTATGCTATTATGTTTTCACAGACATCAGTCCTGCCATTCACTAGAAACATAATGTTGTAATCACTAAGAGATTCAAGGAAATGAAAGTAACTCACATTTGAGTAATACTCTCTGTTGTCTAATATAGTATCAAATGTTACAATACTGTAAACTCTACCGTACAGTGAGATAAAAGCCTCTGTGGGAGATGACTGTGATGAAATGCTTTAAATTATAGAATTGGCTTCACATTTTGAGAGTAGAGTTTCTCAAATCATCAGCATCCCTAGAACAATGAAATAGTCATTTATGAACACGATTATTTGCAATGTAAATTTCCAGTAAGTAACTCCTATTTCTTCACTGACATCTATAATAAAATCGGAGGTGTGTCCCTCTGGGAAGAAAATGCCCCCTTAAGTTATCAGTCAGTCAATAAACCTTTAAGTGTCCGCTATGTTCCAGGGACTATGCTGATTGCTGAGTTGAGTTGCAAAAATAGGATACTACAGAAAGATGCACATATTTTAAAGTTATGTGACTAGAAAGAAATAATAACAACAATGGCTACCATTTAAAGTTTGTAAAGTACTTTACAAAAATTATCTCATTTTATGCCCTGACTATTATTATTCACATTTACAAATGAAGAAACTGAGACACACAAAACTTAAGTGACTTGCCAAGGGTCACATGGTCAATAATTGTCTGAAGCTAGATGTGAACTCAGATTTTCTGACTATGATCCAGTGCTCTACACACTCCACCAGCTAGCAGACTCAAAGAAAAAAAAACCTGTCAAAATTTTATTAACATTCAAAATATACATGACTATGAAGTAGTTTGGATTCATTGTTTGGTACAACATTTATTTGTTTCTTTGTAATTTATAGCCCTCCTCCTTCCAAAAATGATTTGAAGAATCTTACAAACTTAAAATGTGTAAGATTGGCACTTAAAGGGAAAAAAAATAGAACAAAAAACAGCTAAAAGGAAGCAGAGAAATAGATGTACCAGGCTCCCAGGTTGACTTGGTTATAGTTACTCAGTGCTGAATTTAACTCTGAGCTTCCTGACAGCAAAGGCAGACTGGGAGAAATGTTAGTGTTCATTGTTTGATAAAAGAAAGGACCCAAGTTTGTCTGGAGAGATTTGCTTTTTTTCTAGCCCTGAATTTTAGGAGCAATTTATCACAAAGTTCCTTATTCAAGGGATGCTGGCTAACGCACTAGACAATGTCTTTAGCTATGGTTTTGTCAAAGATGTTAAAATATCTTTCAAATGAAAGTGTTAAGTCAATACTTTCTTAAATCTTATAGAGTAGCATTTATCTTAACTTAGTAAAGGTATTTATACAAGGACCTAAGATAATAGGTGTATATAGATTACGTTCTTATGATCTAAATTAATACAGGGATAGAGTTTAGAGAAAATAGAAAAATAAATAATATGTCCATTAGGTGTCCCCCACCTCAACCTGCCCCCTCCCCCCTCTGGCTTCCTACCTCATTCCCTCCTTCCCTCTCATCAAAGATCTCAAATAAGCCTTTGGCAAATGCTGGGTTGCAGTCAATTCAGAGATAAATTCTCTGACAAGTGCTAATTCTATGTTGTTGGTTAAAAAGGGATCCATATGTTTTTGATATCAGACATGCAGAGTTGACATTCTGTTGGGAAAGTTTAGGAGTCTGACTTGTATTGATTCATTCATGGAGGGCCATCTCCTTCACTGAAAAAGGATGTAGAAATACCTATAGGTAAGGAGAAAACCTTTTTTCCAAAAAGGACTTCAAATTTGCCCAAGAACTTTGAAAATACTTCTTTGAGACCCAAATTATGAAAGATTTGAAGCTGAAAGTATTTGGGAAATATTACCAATAAGCTACTTTAATCATTTAAAAAAATTAGCAGGTCCTCTCTAGAAATATAGAGGAAAGATGGCATGGCACAGTGATTCTCAAACGTTTTTGTCTCAGGACCTCTTTACAATATTAAAGAATATTGAATACCCCCAAAGAGATTTTGTTTATGGGGGTTAAAGCTACTGATACTTTCCATATTAGGAACTAAAACGTAACTTTTGAAATGTCTATTTATTAATTCTCTAAAATAGCAATAACAAATCCATTGCATGTTATCATAGGAATATGCTTTTATTAAAACTCTGTATTTTCCCAAACAAGAAAATAAAATTAGAAAAGTGACATTTTTTGCTAATTTTCACAAATAATGTTTGTAAATAATGTTAATAGAAGATAACTGTATTCTTATAATTACTTCTGCATTCAAAATGCTGCTATCTGTTCTTGTGGTTGAAGAAAAATTAACCTTAGAGATATTTAGCTGGAAAAGAAAGTATTTCAATAGGCAAAAAATATTTTTAAATTATTATGAAAGAAGTCTATCTCCTAGTTCCATCTTTCCATTGTTGTCCCTGCTTCCTAGCATCTTTTTTGTTTTATGCCTTTTATTGTGTGAATTAAAGTACATCTTAATAAAGGTTTACTCCTTTCAATCACTTAGCAACTAGTCTAATTCTTTTCTGTGAAACCTTTAAGTTCCAAAGTTGCAATAGACTGGGACATTGGGGTTATCAGCATTGCCCAATTCAATGCTGGAGAACTGCTGCCAGATATAATTTCAGCTTTCAGTGTAATTGCTAACTGCTCTAGATGACAATAATTAGTGGCACCTAAAATTCAGTCCAAGTTCATGATCTGAAAACCATGTCATCACCATGGATCATCTTATCTATTGATTTGCTATGGCTTGGGGAAAGGGGAAAAGGGCCCATGTCCAAATTTGAAACAAAAGCTTGCCTAACAAGAGATTCATTATACATTTATTGAATAACTTACCAAATGAATAATACCCATTTTATAGCCGAAGACACCAATACATAGAAATTAAATGCTTCATCTATGCTCACACAAGATAAATGGTAGAGGTAGACTTTTCCCTCCAAATCTACTCTTCTTTCTCTTACACAATTTTGGAACTGTAATAGAAAGAATGTACATAGGCCTCCATCATGGAAACTGTACATCTAGCATTTCTGGAGTGGGATAACTGGAAGTTATGACAGTAAAGGACAGTTGAGGCAAGTTTTATCATTGTGGTAATATTCTTGGTACCATCATTGGGACAGAACAAGTCAGCAGTCCAAGGACCAGTCCACCTTAGTCCTGACAGACTCGTTATCATTATGGTGGCCAGAAAGTGATGAAGCTAGTCACAGCAATCAATGAAATGAAAAGAAGTAAAAAATGACCCACAGACTAGTGGGCCTCCTTTTCACTTCCATGGTAATTATGATCACAAGAAGGAAAAGAGTCCAGTGGATCTTGAGAACAATATAACTTTTAGAACATTTGTAAACATTAACTTTTAATCATTTATTAGTGAGATTTTTCTCCAGTGACCAGTATTAATAGAAAAGCACTAAAACATCAAAAAATAATTAACTTGACTTTGTCTCGACTAACAGGAAATGAGAGGTTACCAAAGTGGAAACCATTTCAGAATGAGCTTTCTGAGTACAGTCAAATAATCAACTAGTTAGAGCCAAGGTCAACATAAACACCAAATACATAGGAAAAATGAGGAGAAGACCTCTGTCTAATTACAATAATTGCCAAAGCTTCCTGATCCTCTCTCAATATCATCTCTGGCATCTGTCCCTTTCTCTCCACTCATTTGGCCACTACACTGGTTCAGACCTTCATCACATCTTGCATGTGCTAATTAAAAACCTCTTCTCCCTGTTTTCAATCTTTCTCCTTTCTGATCCACCCTTTATGAATTCCTAAGTTAAGAATCTGAGCTTTTCACAGTATGGCTCTACTCTACCTTTCAAGATGGTATTGCATATTACTCTCCCTTCACTAACTGTTTTTTTTTTTTTTAAATTAAAAATAACTACTTCTGCTCTCTGAACTCAGCATTTCAATTCTTCCCCATGTGTTTTTGCAGAGGTTATCTCCCATGCCTTGAATGCCCTCTTTTCTTGACTCTACCTCTTAGGATCCCTGACCTCCTTCAAGGCTCAGTTCATGTACCCCTTCCTTATGACACCTGATCCCTCAAGCTGTCAGTTCTCTTACCTCTGGCTGGCATTTATTTGTTTACATGTTTACATTTATTGACCCTCTGTCACTCTTCTCTGCATTGGCCATCGCCCATGCCTGGATTTGTCGACTTTCTGCCCCACAGAGTCCTTCTGTTCCTTCAAGATGGAGCTCAAGCACAATCTTCCTGAAGAAAATTGCTCATACCTTTTCTCCAAAACTCTCTTAAATTTATCATTCATCCATCTATTTGTCTGTCTATCTATCTATCTATCTATCTATGATCTATCTATCCATCCATCAGGCACCTATTACCTATTTATGTACCTACCTACATATGTCTCATTAGGACATAAACACTTTGGGTATAGGAATTGTTTCCTTTGAACTTTTATGCCCAGCAAATCATGCAGTTCCCAGCATATACATAGTTAGTATTTAATAATTGTTTCTTGCTTGCTTTACAGTATATCTCCCAGAAAGTAAACTGCTTGCAGGTAAGGAATTTTTTCTTTTCTTTTTTAATACCTAGGAGTTACTGCAGTAATCCTCAGTAAGTATCAAATAAACATTTGCTGAATGAAAGAATAGTTCCAACTACTAGGCTAACATAGATATTCCCAAGAATTATTAATACCATTTGTGTGTGTGTATGTGTGTGTTCATCCTTTGTTGCCGAAAGAGACCATGCCATCAGAGAAATAATGACAAGACTTGCACTTAACTTTGTCTTGAGTGAGGGGGTGTGCTGTGCAGGTCACCAGCCTCACTTCTCCTCCAGAGCCATCTGAATCCAGTGACCAAATATTCATCAGGATGACTGAAGACGACCCAGGATGAGGCAATTGGGTTAAGTGACTTGCCCAAGGTCACACAGCTAGTAAGTGTCAAGTGTCTGAGGCAAGATTTGAACTCAGGTCCTCCTGACTCCTGCACTGATGCTCTGGAGATCCACTGCACCACCTAGCTGCCCCCCATTAATACCATTTATGACTTCCTTCTCTGCAGGTAAATTCTGACCTTGTGGTACCTCAGAGCAGCTTCAGTTATCTCAGGAGGTATTATAAAATTCTCAGAAAAAATTATATAAACTAACTTTCATGAGAAAGAGCAAGCAAGGTTATGGAGGGCAACTGGGTGTTAACTTGGTGAATATGAAGTCAAACCAGCATTTTTGTCACACCATCACTGAGCCATAGGACCTGGCCATCAGAGGATTCTCAGAAATTGACTTATTGTTAGTATCATACTTCTCAAATGGAAACAACCACTAGTTTACTACTGAATCATTTTCTTATCCACATGATCCCCACTATGTCCATAGTACCTCCTTCATATTTCCTTGCTATATTTTCTCACTTCAATATGTTGTTATTTATGCCTTTTATTTTTACATCACAGTTACTTCTAGATATGCCCCTGCCTCGAGGACACATATACTTTCCTTTCTACCACAGAAAAATAACTAAGCACAACCAACAGACAGAACAACCAAGTTTGACAGCATATATAGTGTTCTGTACTCTTGACAATACTCATGGTCCCTTATCTTTCCAAGGAAAGAATACAAGTGTATTCTTCATATCTTCTCCAGAATAACTCAATCACATTCAAGATGCTTAGATTCTCTAATGTTCAGTTTTGTTTCATTGTCTTTTAAATTTTACCTGAATATAGTTCTTGGGTATATTTCTTTCATCACTCTGCATATGTCACTCTGTATCAATTTACAGCATCTTCCTATGATTCTCTGAATTCTTGATTTTGTTGTCTCTTATGGCAAAGCAACATTCCAAAATATAGCACAATTTGTTGAGGCAGTCCACAAAAAAAATGAATACTTGCTTATTTCCAGGTTTTTTCATACTTAGTGTAATTTTCTATGTTCATCTTCCATTACATTATGCTTCTATACATGGTATTTATTTCAGAAGCTGTTTGTAAGGGTCAGGAACTGGTGAGCCCATTTTATATAAGATCTGGCAGAACACCATGGACATCCTGACACTTTAGACCAATTTCATGATGATGAGACAGTCTGCCTGTTAACTTGCTAAAGAAAACATGAGCAATGGTAAAAGCCTAAGGTGTGCAAATTGCCGCATAAATCATATTATTTAGATTGAAAGCAGCATATGGCAAAATGACAAAAGCGCTGCTTTCATTGCAAATAGGGGAGGAAATGGAGGAGGAGTAAAGGTGAGAGCACTGTGGCTTAGTGCTCACTTTAGCTGATTATGGGAAAGATCTAGAACTAAAGCCACTCATCCTCTAAGACCTCAAGGATGGCTGATCTTCCCTTGCAGCTGCTAGGGGAGAAGGGAGGATGTGAAGCAAGCACATGGGAAAACAGCCTCAGGGGAACAAAATACACCCTATCCAACTGTATAATTTCCAAAATCATGCATTTTCCATATTCAACACCAGTCAGATTATTCCAAATATATACTGACTCATTCTATAGCTTTTCAGAATACGCTCGTAGATTGTAAGGAAAGCTATCCATGTATGGGGGGGGAGAGGAGGTACTTATCAAGGCAGATGATGTCAAGTGAAGGCACTTGGAAGTTAACTTGAGAGCCCTACCAGCCTATGAGGTGAATAATCATTGTGAATCATTTCTTTGATTCCTTCTGCATGGCAAACAAATACAGGTTCTTCATTTGCAGATCAAAGTTACATCAAACAGATTTAATTCTTCTGGGAAAATATAATGAATGACTCACTTTTAAGGTAATAAGGATATTCTAGTAGTTTGGAATTTAGGGTTTGACCCAGGCCATTGTGGTTTTGATTTCCAGCGTGAAAAATACTTTTTAGCCCTCTCTGATGAAGAGGAAGTATTTTCCAAAGCTTTTAAAGGGATTTAAAAATCAATAATGGGTCTTCCCCCTTCAGCAAAGGTTTCACAAATAAAAGGATGTAATAGAGATATTAAAGAACTAAAACTAATGAACAGAGCAGTAATTGAACACTATTTTATTGTTTGGGAAGGGAGGGTTGAGTCTGATTTTATCAGGGTAGGGAACCTGCTGTGTGAAAACTGTTCCAACAGGGTAGATCTGTAATCTGTAGTCTGAGTTAACAGTGGGCACTGAGAAAACAAGTGACTTCCTGTAGGCACAGAGCTAGATGGAGGACATAGTACTTGGACCCATATTTTCTTTACTCTAAAACTGGCCCTCCATCCCCTGTTAAGCATATCATATAGGCTATGATTTGTCTCTGGAGGGAAGTGGGACTAAGGCCATTATTCTTTTCAGTTTTCTCCAACCAGCACAATTCTTACGATGTGCATGGAAGACAGGAGCACAATGGGGAAGAGAATGGTGAGAGTAGTTTCTCCACTACAGTTTCACTCAATTCCTTTTCAGTTTGAGGAAGCAAAGCCCTGGGAACATCATCCTCCCCCACTGAGAGAAAAGTATAATAAGAACAAAGAATTAAAGTGGTGGGTTTTTTTTTTTTTACCATAAGTAAAATGCTCATTGAATTGAAAAGCAGTTCATATAAGAGATGTGATCTTAATTTGGGCACATGTCACCTTCTTTAAGCAGCTTGACTTAAAGATCATCACATTTATTATTGAAATACCTGTTGCTCATCCCTATATGGGAGAGGCTTACTGATTATTGCACTCACTCCCTTTAGTGGATGGTGGACAGAAGAACAGAAGGCTCATAAAACTGTACCTTAGCTGAGATTAATAGGACATCCAGTTGAAGGCCAAAACACTTGTTGAAAGGACTAAAGGTTTTTTTAAAAAAACCCAAAACTAAACATATCCCCTAGACTAGTGGATAAAGTGGATGAAGAGCTGTGATTCTCCCTTTAAAGAAGAAGTTTATAAATAATGACATCTCCACTGGATGGTACACAGACTACTAGGAGTCCCTGAAGTTAAGTAAATTGCTCAAGACCAGCTGGAATTGTGATGGGATACCCATCAGGGAAGAGTTACTGGAAGATACTGACAGTTCTGTAACATTTGAGGCATAATTTATCTTTCCATGAATGTGCTTTGGCCATACATGTTCCTACCTGGGAGACCCTCTACACATGATGTATTACATGTTTTCTTATGCCTTTGTCTTAGGCCCGATATTCTCATGCATGGCCATTCTTCCCTCTGATATATCTGAGAAAGAGTATTTTTTTTTTAAGTTTTGATCATGTTCTGTAGCTACATATTACCATGGTATTTTACTTTTAAAAAAAGTCTCTCCTTTGAACTGAGGATATCCTGTGACTAAGTAGTAAAAATAAATGCATCAGTGCTGGTTTTGAGGTATAGTTTGGAAATGATTCTAACTCACAAAGTTACCAGAGCAGGGGCTCTTAATTTGGGGTCTATGAACTCCTAAGGATATATTTCAGGAAGTCTTATATCTTTTAATGTTTTGATAACTATATTTAAATAGTTTCCTTAGAAATATTATGCATTTTATTTTACATGTCCCAAAACATTCTTTTGAAAAGGGGTAAAGGATTTCATCAGGCTGCCAAAGACAAAACAAGGTCCAAGAAGATCCTGAACCTACCTTAACTTTCTGGGGCCCAGGTGGTGATGAGTTAATCTACTAAAGGTAGGAGGGATGTGTGTGTTCATCCTTCGTTCCCGAAGAAGACTATGCCATCAGAGAAATAATGACATGACTTGCACTTGACTTTTTTTTGAGTGAGGGAGGGCTGTGCAGGTCACCAGCCTCACTTCTCCTCCAGAGGCATCTGAATCCAGTGACCAGATATTCATCAGGATGACTGCAGATGACCCAAGATGAGGCAGTTGGGGTTAAGTGACTTGTACAAGGTCACACAGATAGAGAATGTCAAGTGTCTGAGGTGAGATTTGAACTCAGGTCCTCCTGACTCCTGCACTGGTGCTCTATCTTCTGCACCACCTAGCTGCCCCAGTAGGAAAGATATCAATAAAAGACATATCCCCTAGACCAGTGGATAAAGTGGATGAAGAGCTGTGATTCTCCCTTTAAAGAAGAAGTTTATAAATAATGATAGATCCACTGGATGGTACACAGACTACTAGGAGTCCCTGAAGTTAAGTAAATTGCTCAAGACCAGCTGGAATTGTGATGGGATACAAAGAAAGAAACATTAAATAAAGAAATAAATAAGAATAAAAAGAAAGAACATTCATAGTCTTTAATCTTTGAAATGTTCATTTAACATAAACTTCTCATTATACAGATGAAGAAACTGAGGTAATTTTAGGAAAAGGTAAGTTTAACTCAGATATTTACTCTACTAAGCATCCACTGTGTTAATGTACATTCTCTCCCTCACAGAGCTTACAACTGATTTCTTGTCCAAGATATCATATCTACCACATGAAGACAAGAAGATCTGTTTCCTGTTGATCAGAGTCCACAAGACATACAAAGAACTCTACTACAAAAAGACGTCTACTACAAGGATCTCTAAGCCACTGTGGTACAACCACAGCTCTTGATCAGAATGTAAGTATATTTTCCATACCCTTTAAAGCATAGATGTACCAGTGAAAGTAACTTACAGAACCATCATACTGTGGGATAGCTGGCTCTGATGATTCCCCATCCTACCCTGGCATAGCTATTCATTCATGAAGCATGCATTTAATGAGCACTGCTGGGTATACAATACCAATAAATTAGATACCTAGGTTTCTGGTTCTTAACAAGAGCACTGTCTCTGGAGCCTGAAGATTTGAAATTATATCTGAGATCTTAGTTAACTACTTCCTTTGTGGCCCTGGGCAAGTTGTTTGACCTCTTCAAGTCTCATTTTTCTCATCAATAAAATGGGGATAAATACTGATCCTACTTATCCCATAGGGTTATTGTGAGCATTAAATAAGAGACTGTCTATAAAGTACTTTATAAACTGGAAAAGTGATACATACATGCCAAGCTATCATTATGCCATTTATTTTCTGCATCCAAACATTTTCATGGCAGAAGAAATAGCCACCAGATGAGAAAATTTTAGACCTGGAAAGTATCTAGAGATCATCTAATCCAACTTCCTCATTTATAGGGACCTGCTCAAGGTCACACAGTTAGACCCTATAAACACTAGGACTAAAACCTTATTCTGTACTGTAAGCTCTCTTTCATTGATATATGTTTTTCCCTCTTCCATTCATTGGACCTAGGTCTGCTTTGTGGAATAATAAATCAAATCCCTCTTTCAAATGATAGCTCTTCAAATATTTGAAGACAGCTATCTTGCTTCTCCTAAGTCTCCCCTTCTTCAGGCTAAACATATAAATAATAGCTGAACTAACCTAGGATAATCAGCTAATCTAATCATAGCTGTGCAACAGTTAAACTTTCATAGCTTAGGAGGTCTGTGAATAGAATTTTAAAAATCAAATTAAAACTGTCATTCCATAACATTAAGTTTCCAAAATTTTCATTTTTTAAATATTAATGATTTTTTCCAAAAAGGAACAAACAATGCTAATATCTACCGCTACAATGCTGCTAATGAAGAAAGAGAGAATAATTTATCATTGCATAATTAACACAGTACAGCTAAACATGTTTTAATGACTTTGTATAATGGTCTCCCATAACTAGAGAATACTTGTTAGCCATGAAAAAAGATGTCTGTTAAGAATTTTTAATAGACTTTGATCAAACTGACCAACATTTTAAAAATAAGCCTCTTGAAAGATTTAGTGGCACATTTTGCCCTTGATTAATTACTGACTGTGTAACTAACCAGATGATTAGAGATGCATTGAAATTGATTGTATGTGTTAGATTTCAATAAAGTAGTGACTCAGAGAACAACTTACACAAAGCAAGTATAGTTTGTTCACCTAAGTCCCAAATAAAACAAGACCAGTTGCTTTAACAGGTATATGGTACTCTGAAGTTAAGGAAGCAGGAAGCTTATCTTCCTGAATCAAAGACCAATGATGTTGTCAGTTTGGGACCTTCTTTCACTTCAGTCATTTATGAATTACAGTTTTAAAATGCTTCTTAGGGATAAGAGATGTTAAGTCACTTGCCCACAGTCAGGGAAGAAGGAAGGGAGGAAGGAAGGAAGGAAGGAAGGAAGGAAGGAAGGAAGGAAGGAAGGAAGGAAGGAAGAAAAGGAGGGAGAGAGGGAAGTGCTAAAGATATAAATACAAACAAAAGCAAAAGACAATTCCTTTCTCCTACCTTCAAGGAGTTTATATTCTAATAGAGGAAGACAACACACAAAAGAGATCTGGAAAATGGGAGAAGGTGAGAGAGAGACCACGGGTATCTGCTATAGGGGGATAGTTTTAAAATGTAGAAAATCAGGAACAGGGAAAGGGTAGGAGGCAAGGGAGGAGAATGACATCCAGCTGATTTAGGCCTTTCCTTAAAATGAAGATTCTCGAAGCTCAACAAAAGGAGAAGGGCAGGGAGTGGATCTTGTGCAGGAATATTCCAAGGTAAGCCTGCTGGCTGGGACCATTTTGTTCCAGGGCAAGGAGACCAAAGGTCCTGAGAAACAAATTAGGATTTGAATTGAGGGCTTTCTGACTCCAGGTGCAACATCCTATCTATTTTATGCCAGACTGGTTCCTTTTCATTTTTCAGCTTAACCACAGGCACAACCCTTTGAACATTGGGAAGCAGTTTTCATGATCTTCCTGTTTTTACTATTTAACTTAAAACTTCATATGAAAATTGCTATGCCCCCTGAATCCTAATGTTAGCCTTCTTTGGAATTTTCCTAGTCATATCTTTTATTATTTTAAGTGTTGCTGCCAGAACTATATTTCTAATATCAACTTACATTTATATGAATTTTTCAGATTGGAGAGGCATTTTTCTCATAATAAGTCAGTGAAATAGCTAATACAATTCTTCACATTTTACAAATGAGGAAACTGAACTTCAGAGAGATTAAGTGAGATGCTCTTGGTCACATAGCTAACAAACATCTGAGGAGAGATTCAACTGAGATCTCTTGAATCCATGTTCACATTCTTTCTACTATGTTAAACTGTCTCTTGAGCCATATATAAAGGCCCACATTTATCAGAAGTAATAAAAGTACTTATGATAATCCTTTGTTAAGAAAATTTCAGTGGCCTTACAGCTATACTTTGGTATTTTGAGATTTCAGTGGATCTCTGATCTCATACATGGCAGCATGTCCTTCAATTGTTATGTTATGTGACCCATTCATGCCTACTTATCCTGTGCAGTCATTATTCATTTCCTTCCCTAAATCCTCCAAGTGGGTCCATGCAACTTGCCAGGGACTTTTTCTCTAAGCCTCTTGGCATTGTGTAGATACCAATGAACCATATGACCTATCCACCGGCTGTCTCCTGTTCTTGGTATATGACCAGCTCACCTTCTTTCCTCTCAGATATCTCTTCAGTGACTTCCTTTACCTATTTTCATGCACTCTGCTTCATTGCCAGTATGTAGAGCTATGCTCAAACTCACCATCTGTCTCAATTCTTTAAGAGTTATTTTATTCTATGACTTGTAGCTTTAAAGCATCATCAGAAATATGTATATATGTATGTGTACAGATAATAGCAATATATGCATATATGTATATATATACATATACATATATATAAAGACAATGAGCCATTGTTTCAATGAAGCTTTAATATCATTGCACACTTTCCCAAAGAAAATACAGCCTGCTCTCTTTCTCCTGTTCAAGCCAAGTCCCAGTTTACTGTCCAAGATATGTACTGATGACAAGCCAACTTTAAGGGCTACATATCTAACTGCATATTATAGCTGGACAATAAGTATTTTTTATCTGCTTATTTTTTCTCTAGATGAAAAGCCAGGAAAATCACCTTTCAGTGATCGTGTATATTGTATTAAGATATTCTTCAATGTTCCAGGGTTTGATGCAGTAAATACAATGTCATTCCTAAAAGCAGCACCGAGGAGACCTCATCATGCGTAAGAAAAGCCCTCTTCCATTTGGATTCTAATCTATGCTATCTCCATTATCTCCAGGGTAGTGATAAACATCTTTGGCAAACCCACGTCCCCCTATTTTCTGTCTTGTCTGACAATAGTTAAGAGCTGTTGAAAAATGTTCTCTCTTCAGTTTCATTTTTAGAAGAATTTTATATTATTTTGATATCTACATGGGAGACATCCTCTTAGAGAATTATGTATTAATTAATTGAATGCTTTGTTATAGTCAACAATCAGCACAGCGGGGTCTTGGATTCTCAACACTCTTCAGTCAACTGTTTGACTATGAAGATGCGGTCTGCAGTAGAATATTGTTTGCAAGAGCCCAGCAGTTATAAAGAGTGAAAAATCAACTTAGTCAACAAATTACAATAGGTAATAATCAAGATATTGTACTTCATATTACTCTAATTTTATCATAATTGGATGTGTAAGCTACTAAATGACATACCTGTAGGAAATGGAGCCAAGATTCCAATACCTAATATTCAATTAATGTTCATACATATTGAGCTACAAATATGCTTCTAGCTTTAATATACAGAAAAATCATTGAACACCACCTTCCACTCCATCTAGGTGAAAGTGCATTGCCCCACCACTTCTTCCTACATACCTGAAACTTGAGATTCTGCCAATCAGAGGCCTGAATTCACTTTCTGAAATTTACTGATGTCATTAGAAGTTTTGTATTAATTTCTACAATTTGGGGCATGGTCAGAGGTAAGAGCTATGAATTTTTATAGGACCTATCTCTGAAGCATCATTGAACACTGATATAATTATAGGTCTCTATGTTCTTACTTTTTATAGCACAAAATAGAGGACAGAAGAGAAATCTTGTGGTTGACAAAATGGCTTCCTAAATGAAAAGATTCTGAATACTACTTGGAGTGCTTTTGGGATGCAAGACTACATTTGGAGCAGTACTATCTTCACTTATAAATCAGAATATACAATTCTCATTTACACGGATGAGGATACTGATGTTGGTCTTCTGCTTCATCCTACATAACATTTCCTCTATTACTTATGGTGACTTCCATGGGATCTTCAAAGATCAGAAATGTATAAAAACAGGACCAAGCCTAGATAAAACTATGAAGGAATTAGCATCCCCATATTTCTCTATGCTTCCTCCCCTCTCCTCCGAGTTCCTAGATGCTGACATGGAACCCCCTATCATGAATTGTTCATAGGATCATAATATTGGAACTAGTGGAATCTTAGAAGTTATTTCATTTAAAATCTTACTCTTTCAAATGAAAAAACAGAGGCTCAGATGGCTTAACTGACTTGCCAATAGGTAGTTAAGATTAGGATCCAGCCTCTCTAACTTCAAAGCCAGTGTCCTCACAGTACTGCACTACCTTTGCCTTCTCTTTACCACCCCTATCTCTCTATCAAACCCTGATTTCTGGAAAGAATCCAACCTAAGTCATTTATGGCATGGGGCAATTTTGTCTATGTCTTATTTATCCCAGGCATGTTGAGTTTAAGTCTTGTCTCTACTAATGGAATGGTATTTTACCTTTTAAAGGAATGTCAAGCATTAATAAGCAGATGGGGAGGTTATTCGATGGGACAGTGAGCCCTATGTAAATCTCTTGAATTTAAATCACATATCTATCTATCTGTTCTGCCTACACATGCAGACAGTCTGGACTCTGAACATTTCTAACTTACTCTTACCATTATGGATTCAAATTATGCAATTAAATCCATTAAGTCATCCAAATCCTCCAATCTTCTTATATATTATATTCAGTGTCTTCACGCTCTCAATGTAACTAATTATTTATGGTTATTACTCTGCTATATACTTAATTTGTGAAAGCCAAGTGGGGGTAGGTGATACAAATATTATAATCTCCATAGGAGAGATGAGGAAACTCAGGCTCAGAACATGTGAGTGACTTGCCCAGTGTCACATGTAAGTAACAGAGTCAGGACTCAAACTCATGGGTTTTGACGACAAATCCAGTGTTCTTTCTCCTGCACTACACTATCTCTCCTGAAGTGACTTCCTTCAAGTTTCAAGAGATTACCCTTAATTCTAACATTATGGAATTTGGCAAACCAGTCTCTGCCCTATGCACACCCTTGGTGGTAATATTTTCTATCACCAACACTGCCAGCCTTTCTCTTTAGACTTCTCTTTCTGTGAAAGTTGCCACATCCCCTAAATCTTATATTTGCCCTTTTTGGAGCATTTCTAGATGGCTTCAGTGTATTAAGGGTAAAGAGACCCCAGGTATATATGGTGTTTTAGGGTGTCAACAATGTTCTCATTGTTGCTGTTTACGCATGAGTGAAAATGTTCCTTTATCTTCTTTTCAATACATTCCTAACATCTGGTTAGCCTATTTATTTTGTGGGTAGGATTGGGGTTGAAGTGCTTAGGGAAAAAAATAATGGTGACTTCAAAATTTCATTTATGAACCATTTTTAAAGCATATATTGGTTAGGTTTTCCTTTGATATATATATCTACACAAATATTTGCATGTTCAAGCCCGTTTGTCACTTTCTTGCCCACTCGCACATTTTTGTGAGAGCTTTCTTCAGTCTATCTCTACCCACTAAGCATTTCATTGCCAGGAGGAGCTTCATGTAATAGAGAAACCTCCATAATTTCTTTAAGATTATTTATGAAAATGTAATTCAGGTTCCAGAAATAATTTCTGGGGAACCTTACCAGAAATGGTATTCTATGAAGAGATGTGCTTATTAGCCATATGACCTGCTTTTTTATTTTTTCTTTAAGTCAGTGTTTCACTCAAGGTAAAACATGGAACCTATATTCTAATGGGGATAAACAGCATAGACATATACAGGCACATGCAGGACATATACAAATTAGACACAAGGCAGTCTTAGAGAGGAAAGCACTAGCAGTTGGGCAGATTAGGAAAAGCTTCTTGCATGCAGAAGGTGATGCCTGACCCAAGGCTTGAAGGAAGGTAGGGGTTCTATAGGATAGATGAGAGAAGGATGTACATTAGTAAATAATAGTCAATAACATTAATTAAATGCTAGGCACTCTGCTAAGCACTAGGCAGGAGATAATCAGTGTAAAGGTAAGGAGAAGGGATATGCCGTTGCTTATCATGTGTGACAAATACTAAGCATGTAAGTAAATAAGTGGTGCAGTGGATAGAACACTGCGTTAGAATCAGGAAGAGCTGAGTTCAAATACAACCTCAGATACTTACCGCTGTGTGATCCTGAGCAAGTTACTTAACCTTTGTTTGCTTCAATTTTCTCAGCTGTTAAACCCAGGATTGTTGTGAAAAGCTAATGAAATAATATTTATAAAGCACTTAACACAATGCATGGAACATAATAGGTACTTAATAATTTTTTTCCCTTCCTTCCATCTTTGTCTTTCCTACTTCTGAAAGTAAGTCAAAACTTTTACAGAGAAAACCTGAGAGACTTGCACTTCATTCACCATACATGTATAAGTAACAGAAAATATACCACCAACACCCTACCCACTCCCCCCTCCCAAAGGCATATTAACACAGTATAAATTCCATGCCTGGAATGCTCTCCCTCCTTATCTCTGCCTCCTGATTTCTTTGACTCCTCTGATTTCCTTCAAGTACACACCTTAAAGGAAGCCTTTCTTGACCTTCCTTAATTCTAATGACTTCTCTGTTATTTCCTAATTATCCTCTATACAGCTTTTTTTTTAGTACAAATTTGTCTGCATTTTCTCTCCTCTGTTAGACTGTAAACTTCTTTGGAAGCAGGAATTTTTTTTTTTTTGACTTTCTTTTTATCTCCAGCACTTAGTGCAGTGCCTAGTACATAGTAAGTAAATGCTTCATATTTATTGGTTGAATGATTGGCATGTTCTACCAATTCCAAGAGCAAATGCCAAACAAAAAGAATATGTAATGAATGGAAAGAATAAGTGTTTAAAGAAAACAACCAACACAAGCCTTATCAAGGTTCCAAAGACATTCATGAACCATGGTTGAAAGATATTTGTTTCCAAATATCTTGCTAATAATGTTGACTTTTAAACAATTCCAGAAACAAGCATGCAGCAGCACATGTCAGAATGGCACCCTCATAAATCTAATGCAGAATGGGCAATGTAAGAAAACAAAATAAAATCTAAATCAACCAAATCCTGCTTCCAAACACATGCATTGCAAAACTACTGTTTCATGTAAATCAATTCTGACATATTCTTTATTTTCTAGTGAAGACTTCATGGCTAAATAGAACTAGCCTGTAGGTTAGTGTTTCCTTACACCATTCTCTTGTGGGTAAGTGGTCAAAACTAGATGACATAACTGTGACTCAGATCAAAAAATAATTTTCAGTATCTATGGTTTCATACTCATGAAAAACATTCACATTAAACATGTAGGGCTGAGTTTTGTAGAAATGTTTTATGATAAAAAGCAAGCGTTGACCGCAAAGTACTCTACTTTGTGCTCATTCCCTTAAACACTGGGTGTTTCAATAGTTCAAGCATGCATGTTTTTGCTGGTATGGATACTCCTTTCACCAACCCAGGTCACCATCTCTTTACAATTTATGTGATAGCCTTTGAGGGTTGGTGTGACTGAAAGGAAGAAAAAAAACTTTGCTCTATGGTCAACATGCTGATGAGCCTTTCCATATTTCACAAGGTAGGTCATAACATCATAGATATAGAGGTAGAAGGTACATTCACCCAATCCCCTACTTTAAAGCTGAGAAGACTAAGGCTTAGGGAGGCTAAATGACATAGCACAAAAATAGCAATTGTCTGAAATGGTATTTGAAGCTAGAGTTTTCTGAGTCCTAGTCCAGTGCCTTCTCCACTGAATTACAGGACCTCCCAGTGCTTGTGCCCCATTGGTACAGCCTTTGTCAAATAAGGGTCATCTCTGTGACATGATAAGGCATCAGATTTGGATAGTAGGGAAGTCAAAAGTATTTCTGAAATGTTGAAAATATAAGTACATTTAAGTTGTTGAGCAGGAATTATGAAATAATATGATAGTTCTCCTGTTTTAGAAATAGGACCTTCATAACTTCATAATTTCTATTATATAATATGTAAGTCTTTACCATTTAGAAAAAAAGGAAAATGTTATTCTCCCATAAATAACTAAGGACATTTTTAATAAAGAAATGGTTGTTATTCATCAGAAGTTTGTCCATTTGTGAATGCATCAATAAACATGTTTTGCAACTATAATTTCTGCTTACTTATTAAAATTTCTCTGTTTATCTCTTTAATTGCCAGATATGTAGACTATATCATGACTGAAAAACTTTTGGCACCATACAAAGAATTTTAAGTATAGTACATCGCACAATACAAGCTGAAAATAATTATAATAGAAAAAATTTTAAGGCAGACCAAAGGGTATAAAACAGGTAGAGGTTAAACTGCTGACCTATTCAAGATCTACTCTAGCTTATAAGTAGGATATAATATACTGTAGTAGGCACTGCAGCAGATGACTAATAGATGACTTACAAATTCATGTATATATTGGACTAAAGAGGGTAATACACATGACCATATAGTGAAGAAAGATGAGGAAAACTCCCTATTTAAAGGGTCATGCAGTTTATACATTTGTAGGTCAAGTAATTATGCCAGTCATACCTAGTTTATCACATCACTTCTACCAGCCTCAGTTTTCTCACACGTAAAAATGAGGACATTATGCTGATCCCTAAGGTTTCTGGAAGCTCTAAATATTTGATACCATGAAACAGAAACAGGTCAATGATGGTGAGACCACAGTGACAAAATGAAGTGATTGTTGCAGTTGTTATGCTGCCACATGGGTCATCAACCCTGGCCCAATACACAGATGAATGTGGAAACCATTTATCAGTTGGCTGTTGCAATGCCAACTACCCACTCCAGAATCTGACATCCTGTTTCTAAGAAAGAGGCTTTTATGGGTATAAGCCTAACTATAGTTTAGCTCTCTTGGTCCTGACCCTATTATCTCTGTTCAGTTCTAGCTCTAACAGGAAGTCAATCTGACTGAAGTATATTCAAGAACCCATTGTTAAGATTAATTTTATCCTTTGGACAAGTTCTTTGGAGTCCTAAACTAGCACTGCCACTAACAGTTCTACAATATCAATAGTAGATTCCATTTTTCCTAATGCCTATCACTTAGTTTCTTCTAATGGCCAGAATCAGTTTCCTCATAGGCTTTATGTTTCCAAAAATGAATCCCATAATGGACTATCTACTAGAGATAAGTAGAGGTATGGAGGAAGGAAGGAAGGAAGGAAGGAAGGAAGGAAGGAAGGAAGGAAGGAAGGAAGGAAGGAAGGAAGGAAGGAAGGAGGGAAGGAAAGGAAAAAGAGCACTTATTAGGTGGTTACTATATGTCAGGAACACAAATATAAGCAGACAGTTTCCTTTTTAAAGTAAGTTTCCTTCCAAGGAGGGAAGAGAGAACATAAAAGAAAGTTTGACAAAGGAGGAGGAGCTGGCTTGGAACAGGTGAGATAGAAGCCTGGTTCTAGGAACTTGTCAGAGCCAGAACTGGGCACTAGGTTCCTTTCCTGCTTTCTCAGTGCATTTATAGAGCAGAGGTGACTGACAGATCTTCAGCTCAGTAAGCGATCAAGCTGAGGTTACCAGTTCCACCTACTTCTTAGTTTAGTGTGTCCAGCTCTTTACTCATATGCCTATCAGGGATGGATTCATCAACAAACAGTGAGAATACTTATCATTATGTACAATCGACTAAGTTGAGTGCAATGGGGAAAATATAATGATGAATGATGCATAGTTCTTACCCCAAAGAAAGTTATAATGCCAGAAAAGCAATCTCACACACACACACGTATATGTATATACACACATACATATACATACACATACATACAACTTTACTGCTATTTAATTGTGTCCAACTCTTCATGGCTCCCTTTGGAGTTCTCTTGGCAAAGATACTGGAAGGATTGGCCATTTCCATCTCCAGTTCATTTTACAGATGCGGAAACTGAGACATACAGGGTTAGATGACTTGCTCAGGGTCACACAGCTAGGAAGTGTCTGGCATCAGATTTGAACTTTGGAAGACAAATCTTTCTGGCTCTGGGCTTGCACTCTACCCACTACTTCACCTAGCTGCCCATATATATAAATGCTTACAGTATTAGGAAACAATGTATGTATAATGCAGGTGATGTATCTGGAATCAGAAGATCTAGGTTTCAATCCTTCCTGCCACTTACTAGCTGCCTGACTGTAACCATATACAACAGATTCACTTCTGTGGGCCTCAATTTCCACATCTGCAAAATGTGAGGTTTGAACTAGATAATACCCAAGGTCCTTTCCCACTCTTAACATTCTATGGTTCTATAGGATAAGTACTCTAACAGAATTATAAACAATATACTACAGGGATATTAAAGAAAGGGAGATTACTTCTGCCTAGGGGGATTAAGTGGTATTTGAGCTGGCCTTTCCAGAATCCTATCACTATAGATTTATGTTATCGAAATTACTTTGAACAAACAGTAAAAGAAAAAAAAAGTAACAGATAAGGGAAGAGAAGGATCATTGCCTCAAAGGTCACACTAACTCAATGGTCAAAGTCACAATCTTGGTGACTAAATACAAAGTTAAAGATTGGGTAAGGATGGTCAGCTAATGCGTGTATGTCTTTGCAAGGTGATTAGGTCCCAGGCACATCACAAACCCATTTTTCTCCACAGAGAGAAAATGTAAATGATAACTAATATCAAAGCTATGCAAAATGGGAGTTAGCCTGGAGAGGATGGTAACAGAACTTCTCTGTGCTGACCTCTCCATCTGTAGATGACTCTACCTTTATCTATATCCTACTGATATCATAAGAAAAAGCTTAAATGAGAGACATGAAAATGACTTAGAAGTACAAATTCTAATTTATTAGTGGAAAGAGTTAATCAGTGAAACTATAGCACATTGATGAGGTCACAGAGGGGTGAGCCATTGTCTGGGCAGGTAGGTAGTACAGTATAGAGTGCTGTGTTCGAGTCAGGAAGACGAGTTGGGAGTTTTACTTCAAATACTGCTATGTCACTCTGAGTAAGTCACTTAACTTCCCTCAGACCCAGTTTCCTATTTTGTAAAATGATGTAGTTGCTACATGCTGCCCTAATAATATTAGGACAGCACTTATTACTTATACAGATTTAAAGGGAGAAAAGCATTTTGAGAGCAAAAGTTTTCAGGACAGTTAAAGAAGGAGAGGGTACCAACATGGAAAGTAGTCCAAAAAATGTTTAATCTGTTATTGAAGCAAAATCTCAAGGAAATTGTACATTCAGAGAAGGTGATTTGGTGGCTACATAAGGAATATATACTAATATCTATTTAAATGACTAATGAAAAACATTTTTTAAAAAGATGGGTTGAACCTCATAGCTTCAAAAGTTCACTTCCAACTTTAAATCTCTAATTCCATGACTCTATCACCTGATGGAATGTTTGTATGTCCACATTAACTCCTCGTAGCGGTAATTCTCAGCTCAGTCATGTGTGTGTTTGTCCTTCATTGCCAAAGAAGACCATGCCATCAGAGAAATGATGCCATGACTTGCACTTGACATTGTTTTTGAGTGAGGGAGGGCTGTGCAGGTCACCAGCCTCACTTCTCCTCCAGAGCCATCTGAATCCAGTGATCAGATATTCATCATAACTCATCTGGGAAGGAGGCTTGGACTATTTGAAAGTAGAGATAAACTGGTGGCATGGCTCTATAAATAGAAGAGAGGGTGGGAAAATGAAAGAGGAAGTTGCACTTGTACTAATGGGAGGCCTGGGTTCCAGGTAAGAAGAAACTATGCTTCCCTAAAACTGCCTCCCTCAAACATACACTGCTACTTTGAATACTTGTATGGGAGGTAGGGCCTTTTAAACCATACCTGTAGAGACATAATATAGTTTGAGGATCCCACAGGAAAATTTAGATGAATGAAAAAGAGGCAGCAGTGTTAATTTCAGGGCTGCTTCCAGGATTGAAACATAGTCCATGTTAGCTCAGAGCTTGGGGCACTGGGCCATGGGTTACATTAGAATGCCTGCTATAATTATTCATATTATTACTATCGTTAGTGCCAAGTCTTCCAAGTTTTTCCTATGTGACTTTTAAATCTTTAGGGCTTCGTGGATTCTTACTTCATTTAGGTTTATCAAAAAGGCATTTGGCTATAATCCAACAGGTGAGTTCCAGCTCAGAGCAATCTCATAAATGTTGACTGTTCTCATGTCTCTGTATGATACAGGCACACAAAACACTATATGCCTCATACTCAACACTTTTTATGCTTCCTTTTTATGACAAACAAAACAATTCCTTTGAATATCTTCAATAATAAAAGGCTATAATCAGTATTTTTTTTTCTGTGAAGGATCTGAAAAGACCTCAATTTTTATCTTTAAGAGCTAGACCAACTAAGCTTACTTTTCTAACAGCTAGACTTTTCTTGAAAGACAGAAACAACTTACCTTGATATCATACTACTTCACCAGATAAAAACCGAAACATTCCAAAGGGTCAGCCAATATATTCCATCTCTAGCAAATAAGATAGGCATAGGGCTCTTGAAAGAAATATAGTTGGTATTTTTCATCCATATTCATCCACAGCCACACTTCTAAGGAGCTGCTCAATAAAGCCATTCACTCCACAGCATTTTTAGATAAAAATTTTTTTATTGAAAGATGCACAATACAACGATCAAATAATAGGTCATAACAGTCAGTGAATATAACAGTTTTTCAGCAGGAGTCATGTTTCCCTGTGTGTAGATATTCACCATACACAATACAAAAACAACAAGGAAAATTCAATTGTCTCATTCCAACTCAGTAGAAAGTTTTCAATACAAACTCATTCTTCTTCATGTGAGTCTGCTTAATGGATGGTATCATATCTTGATTTTCTATTTGACTTTAGATATTTTAAATGTATTTTATATGAGCATGCCTGGCCTTGAAAGAAAAAAAAAATATTGAGTACAGGTGCTTAACTGTTACTTAACAGGAAGGTAGATTACTTGATGGGTAGGACAAGAAAATGGTAGTTAACAGCCCTAACAGGGATCTCTCTTCCATTTTAAGGATGACTTTAGGTAACGGAAAAAAATTAGAAAAAGATTAGATAAGTATTTAGGCAGACTAATTTTGGTGATCCAGTAAGGAATTTTTGAAAAGGAGTATAAACAAGAAAACCAAATGAAACCTCTGTGACAGAGAATTCTGGCTTTTGGGAGTCTGATTTCATTGCTGACTTTCTTTGTGTTACACATATGTGTATCAAAATATGCCATAGACTCTGCTTGAGGCTTTAGGATGAGAATACCATAAAGTATTGGACAAAGGACAACTCTTTGTTCCAAGTCCATGATATCTGATAGCTTCTGAACTTTTCCCCATTCTCATGGTCATGCTTATGTCAGGGTACTTTGGCAGTGAGTTGTTGCAGAATCCAGGCACAAATGCTAAGGGAAGTAACTTCCTCTGAACAGCACACTAGTGTTTAATAGCAAACTTTAAAATTCATTAAATTTTAAAATTTACCACTTTTTTCATTTTTTTTATTTGTAGACCCTTTAGAAATTTCCCAAGTACTATACAAATTGTATCTCAGATCTACCATTTTATTTATCCTTTCCCTGAATGCATTTCAACAACACATCAATTGTGGATATTGCCAAAAGATAATGATGAAATTGCCATATATTTTATAGCCACTTCAGTGAGTTTTTCTGTCTGTCCTATATTGAATTGTAAGAGATTAAAGGAGGTCTTAACCACTGCCATCTTAACAAGAAACCTACACATTAACAAGACTGCTTATGACAAATGTTTTTCACTTTAGTGATGTATAATGCATATCTTTTATTACGTGTAGCTTACATTTCTTAGAGTGCTTGATTTAATCATTACTGGATTATATTACAGCATATGTAATCTCTTGGGGGTAACTATTTTTGAAAATTATTTGTTTGTTTTTTGCTAGCATTTGATGCATACATAAACACTTCATGTTGAAATATTTGTGTTTTTTAATACCTGATTCTAGAACTCTGCAAATGTTTGCAATGTATTGCATATTTCTTCTCACATTTTTTCCACATGCATACCTTATTTCTCCTGTGGCTTGCTTCATGAATCTGGGGATTCAGTTTAGTTTGTTGAAACAGGTTGCAGTTTTTTTTTCCTTCACCATCAATTTTAGCTTTATTGACACTAATGCTTGTGAAGGAGCATGTACAGAGGGATGAAGTGACAGGCTGATGAGTCAGTTTCTTCTTCCTTTAAACCAACTTCTCGCAGAGAACAGCCAGGCTGTATCACAAAGCAGCTAAACAATGGATTTGCCAATTCCTCTTTTCTCCAGTTTAGAAGCCAGTAAGACGGTCTGCTGCATGCAATATGGTGTAATTTTCATATTCATAACATTTTTGATGTAAAATTATAAGTTGCCTTTTCATTTCCATGCATTATTTTTGCATGTCTTCTTGAAGGAAAAAATACCTCCAACCCTTTATGTCTGATATCTGGTTATCCAGAATGAAATTTGTGACCCACTTTCAAATGTTTCTCCAGTTTAACATATTAAATTGCTCTACTGTGATGATTAGATTTTAAAGCCTATCAATTTTTTGGATTTGGGGGGAAAAGAGGAGGAGGAGAAAACAACTGTTTTCATTGCTACAGGGAATCCTGGGTAAGCAGATTCCCTTTACCACATTACTTCTACAACCTACAGCCTTAGCAAGTTCCATGGTGTACTGAGAGACAGGCAGCATGTGTTAGAACTCTGAGATAGGCTCTCTATCTAGTATTCTATGCTGCCTAATACTTAATTCCAAAAATGCATCAAATATTCTACATTTTTTTATTCTACCATCTAAACTACAGTTAATATTAAATTAACTTTCAGGATTTCTCAGAGTTGCTATGTTCACATTAGGATTTTATTAGCAGAAGGAAACAACATGGAATGATTTATCTCTAGGGATTTTTTTTTATTTATTTTAAAGTAAAAGTAAACTAGGGATCCAAAGGCGGAAAAGGATAAAAAAGAACCAAACTGAGACTCACTTATTGCTTGTTATGTGAATAATCTTGCTTGAGGGTTTATATTTCAAGCGTTAGGCACTTTTAAAAAGCAAAAATATGGTTTGGATGATTGGGATACCATATTAATTACTATTAAGAAAATATTAATCCTTTAACCGCTTTTTACAAGAAGCTCAAAGTACTAAATGAAATCATCCGCTGAATCCCTCAAAGGAACTGGTATTCTTTACAAGTGTAAGACAGAAGGACGCAAGAGAAAATGTCTATCCCAAGAGGGGACTATTGTATAATTTAAAGAACATTAGACAGAGTACTAGTAGACATGGGTTCTGGTCTAGTGTCAGGCATTCACTACCTTGTTCACTCTCAAGATTTTCAGTTCTTCACATATCAAATGAAGAATCTGAATGCCTTCCATCAATTATGTACTAGTTTTTCTACATCCTAACCAGTTGAGAATTTTTTTCCTCCTCCATAACTCCTACTGTTTGACAAATGAAATTAAATGAAACGAGAATTATCTTCAGGAGGATCGTGAACATTTGTTCTTCAGAATGGAGACAAACAGTGAGGAGGGGCATGACTACAAAATAGGGCCTATGCCATGTGTTCCAAGGACAATACGTAAGGTTACTATCCTAGAGGAGGCCTTCATCTTCCTTCACCTGGACTGCTAAAATTGGTATCTCTGCTTCTAATCTCTCTACTCTCCAATCCATCCTCCATACAACTGCCAAAGAGACCTTCTTAAGGCACAGTCTAACTTTCTCGCTTCCCTGCTCCAAAGCAGTGGTCTCCCTTTACCCCCAGGATACAATATAAAGTCTACAACCTGGCAATAAAGGACTTCCATATTATTATATTTTTCCAACCTTATTCCATGTTGTAAAAAGTCCACATTCCAATGAAATTAGACTTCAGCTGATTCCTGAACTCCCTATTACCTCTTGTGTCTGGGTTCCATAGCATAAAGTATCTCTCATGCCCGGAATATGTTCCTTCCTCATCCTTCCTTCTTAAGAAGCTTGCCCTACTTCCAGGCTTCACTAAGGTACTACCTTATAAATTACATATGGGCTATGGGTACAGCAAAGACTAGATTTAAAAGAATTTACTCCCCCCAAAAAAAACTTAATAAAAAAGAAGAAAACAAAAGAAGTGCAAAGGAAAGCTAGATAATTCCTATCAAATTAAGTTCTGTTAGGATCCTCATCTTGTCCATTGCTGGTAATATTCTTGTGTTGTTATTAATCATTTTAATTCTTTCAAACTCTATGTTGATTTCCATAGATTTTTTTCCCATGTGGAGGCTTCTCCCACACTCTTCCCTCCCCAACATTATCAATGCTCCTTCCTCCTCATCATATTTTGTATTATATTTATTTGTATAATAGTTCCATTCCTCCAATAAAATGTTAGCTCCTTGAAGATGGGTACTGGTTTTTGTCTTTGCATCTATAGTGCTGATCACAGGGCCTGACACATAGGTGCTGAATAAATATTTTAACTGAAATGAATTTTAATAGTATTGTGACCAGGACTTTCTCTCTCCCTCTCTCTCTCTCTCTCTCTCTCTCTCTCTCTCTCTCTCTCTCTCTCTCTCTCTCTCTCTCTGCCATCCATCATTCTCCATCTGACAGTCTATTAATGCTCCTGGAAGATTCTTCATATTTGGCAACCTCCTCCCACTTCCATTAGTTAGGGATGGAATAATTATGTTCAGCATAATAACTAAACCATTTCTGAAATGAATTAACAATATAGCCCACTTTGTTTCTTCAAATTATGTATACTGCAAGTAGATCAGGAGTGTCGGGGTCATGGTGGACCCTGTTCAATACTAGGCCTTTTAAGTTTTATAACTTCTATGTACTTCTGAGTATGGGAGAGATTCGTCACCATGGAATCTGAAGAGTCCTCCAGACATTAGGAAGATATCTCCTTCCCTTTAGACTCAGAGAAATCTTTGAGCTAGAAAGTCAAATATAGTAGTATATATAAAGAGCTGGAAAGTGATAGGCTCATTTTAAGTTCAGGTCAAAGACACCAGGCATATTCTTCAATTGGGAATCATTTCTGAATGTAATTTTCCAGGGTGTGAAATGCTTTGTTTCTTTGAGGCAAGTTACCCAATATTCTGTCATAAAAAGATATTTTTGAAAAAACTGTTTTGAAATTAAAAAACAAACATCATTTCTAATGTGTATGTAAAGGAGGAGAAGGGAAAAAACCCATGGAAATCAACTTATAGTTTGAAAGAATTGAAATGATTAATAACAACACAAGAGTATTACCAGCAATGGACAAGATGAGGATCCTAACAGAACTTAATTTGATAGGAATTATCTAGCTTTCCTTTGCACTTTTTTTTGTGTTTTTATTAAGTTTTTTTGGGGGGGAGTAAATTCTTTTAAATCTAGTCTTTGCCGTACCCATAGCCCATATGTAACTTATAAATACAATGTGTAATCAAAGCTATAAACAAAACAGAGCTCATTTCAGGCCACAGGATGGCACTCTGGGTGCATATCACTGATGAGGTACCACACAACTAATTTCCCCTAGGATAACATGGCTCTCTGTCCCACAAGAGACTCCAATAAACCCCTATCATTTCCAAAAACTCTAGCAACTCACATAATGGTTTACTGACCACTATCTAATGCTTTCTGAAGTCATTTGCAGATTGTCCAAGAAATATATTAAATATCCTTCTTTCATATGCAAAAGATTTTTTTTTTTTGGGAGGAGTTTCCTAAAACACTTTGTATTATGTCCCCACCTCATCCTATCCTCCTTCAGGAAAAAGGTGAACAACATTTTCACACTTTTGCCTGAAGCAAATACATGGCCTGAATGACTGAGGACATTTACTCTATGCAGCTACTTGCGATTTGTGTAGTCTTTGCTGACATGTCTATATTTTTGACTCTTCAGATTCTATCTCTAAAATAATACTCATCACATTTGTGGAAATTAATATAAAACTGAGGAGGGCACATATTATATGTACTGCTTTATAATTAGGATTTTTTTTTCCCCTAAATGCGGATCATAGGATAGAATTTTTAGAGCTGGAAAGGACCTTTGAGGTCATTAATTCCAACCACATCATTTCATAAACAAGGAAACTGAGAAGCACAGTAAGATCTTCATCACACAAGTAGCAAGTGACTGTGCTGAGACTTGGGTCCAGGTTCTCAGACTCCAAATCTAGCACTCTTTCTCTACTATGCCACATAAAGTATCACTCAAAGAAACACCCTCCCCCGATATAGAAATATTTTGACATTTGAATGCTATCATTTTATCTTCTCCTGTGAAAGTGAAATGGATAATAGTCATAAGGAGTGAACAAGATAGTTTTAATGAAATCTTGAATAAACAATCAAGAATAATAAAGAAATATACATCAAAATCACAATAACTAGGAATGTTTATTCAAAGTCATTGTAAATAATTCTAATTGGAATACATTAAAACTTTTGTTAATAATAGCATTCTATTGCAGAGCATTTTAAGACTTGATTCTAAATACAGTATACACATATGTGTATATATACACATATACATATATATTATGCATACACACAGGACATACAACAAAACAAATATAATTTTCTTTTACAAGGAAACAAGATTTTTTGCTAAAGAATAATTTTAAAATTAAGAAGGTTTAATAATTCCTTGTTAAGGCCTTCAACTTGCTCTCTTCTTTAGTCTGGCAGAATTGGAACTATATTAGGAGAATGGGGAAGGAAATTGATTCAGAAGGGAGAGTAGGATCAAGCACAGGTTGACTTGATCTGAAACACTGATTCAGAATCAAAGAATTTTAGAGTTGAAAGATACCTTAAATATAACTGAGGGCAAGCCTTGTGATCCTACCATAACTGCATATTCTCCTCCACAAAACTTGCACTGATCTTCATTTCCCTGTGAGTTACATGATCTCTCCCTCCTCAAATTAACTTGTATTTACTTCTCTGTCTCTGAAGAACTAAAAATGAGTATCATCCATAGGGTACTTGGTAGCCTTAAGGCTGTAAGACAAGAGTATGAGAGAATTACAAAGCAGAAGCAAAAAAAAAAAGTGTAACGCTAAATAAATGTGTGATTGAAAATGGAGACTGACTGGTTACATGGTAAGAATGAGAAATAAGCGATGGATAACTTGTGTGCTCCACCGGTATCTTCTGCAATATCAAGAGAAAGTGACGCATTGGGTGGAACCCCTCTGATGAATTTATGAGACCATATGGACTAGTTGCGCAGGATCTGCATCAACAGAGGAAATGCTCACAATGATAGGATCACAGATCTGTAAGAGTTGTGGTTATTTTGTACTCATTGTTTTCCCTTGATTAGAATGTAAGCTCCTTGAGGGAAATACCTTTCACTTTTTAGTCTTTGTAACCCCAACTCCTAGTAGTGATTTCTTCACAGTAAATGTTTAGTAGTGTGTGTTCATCCTTTGTTGCTGAAGAACATGCCATCAGAGAAATAATGACATAACTTGCACTTGACTTTGTTTTGAGTGAGAGAGGGTTGTGCAGGTCACCAGCCTCACTTCTCCTCCAGAGTCATCTGAATCCAGTGACTGGAGATGACCCAGGATGAGGTAACTGGGGTTAAGTGACTTGCCCAAGGTCACACAGCTAGTGAGTATCAAGTGTCTGAGGTGAGATTTGAAGTCAAGTCCTCCTGACTCCTGCACTGTTGCTCTATCCACTGCACCACCTAGCTGCCGCAAATATTTAATTAAGGTTTTCTACAAAACAAAATTATAAAATCTTAGCTATGAAGAGGAACTCAGAAATGCGATCCAATCCTTGTCAAATAGTGAATTTCAGGCATGATGTCCATGATTTAACTACTTAGTTATTCAGGATCTCTTTGAAGACCTCTTGCAAGCAAGAGGGAACTCAAGTGTCCCTAGTTCCTCTCTTCATAACCCCACCTCTTTCTCCAGCCAAACAGCTTAAAGCATATTTGGATGAGTGTAAGGGAGGTAAACTTGAGCTGTGTCCAAAAAAAAAATCTGTATTTTCAGAAATTGAAGTGAGTAGGACAAGGTCATATAGCTAATCTGCACCAGAACAAAGAAGCTAAATTTTCTGACTTGAGGAATTCCGTGTTTTGTTTATTACAATGATGTTTGTTCTATGACTGAGTTGTGACAGCCGAAAGGATAATGGTAAAAACGAAGAGAAATTTTCTGAACTGGGGGCAGATGCCACCATGTTTTAGTCACCTGAGGAGCTGAGACATATAGAAACAAATCAGAAGTAGAGCTAACACTTCCATATTAGTAAGCTTCATGATTGGAGGTCATGTCAATCACTGAACTAATATCCATATCACTACTGTAATTTATACATTAAACTAGACAAGCCTAATTTCATATTTTCAAAATAAAAGTCCCTTAATTTCTCTGAAGCTGTTTCCTTATCTATAAAATAGGAATAATAATCATTCATTGTATTTATTTCATAGGATTGTTGAGGATCAAATGAGATAATATATGTAAAGGTCTTTGTAAACTCTTAAAATGCTGTATTAATGTCAGCTCATATTGTTATTATTATATATTTAGCTTTTTAGCAAGCATTACAGGAAATGAAGAAGAAATAAGGCATAGTCCTTTCCCTGGAGGAGTTTACAATCAGGTTGGGGAGAACAGATTTACACATATGAAACAACTAGAGAATACAAGGCAGTATATACTTATGTGCTAAATTGTGTGGTACAGACCATAAATGCTATGGAATTCAGAGAGGAGAAAGATTAATGTTGTCTGGAATAGCCAGGGAAGATTCTGTGAATGAGATGGAACTTTAGCTGGGACCCAGAATGAGGAACTGCCTCTTGGAGAAGAACAGGGAAGTAGAACAATACAGGAACTGGGAGGTGGGGGGAGCAGAATTACCAAAAAAAGATGGTCCACATTAAACATCATTTGTACTGTATTATACATTTGTGTTATAATGTCAAAAAGGAGAAATATTTTACTAATGCTAAAAACACTGTCACCTGCAAATATATTAGGGCCAGTCTTCAGGACCTTCTAGGCAAAGATCATCTGAAAGATGAATCCTAAGAATTAAAGACAGTTTTCACACACACACACACACACACACACACACACACACAAAGAGAGACAGAGAAGGATTTAATGATAATTACCAATACATTGACCATGGAGGAAATTCTTAGCTCAATAATGAACCCACATGCCTAGTGC
Organism: Bettongia penicillata ogilbyi; assembly: GCA_023548195.1. Classification (NCBI taxonomy): domain Eukaryota; kingdom Metazoa; phylum Chordata; class Mammalia; order Diprotodontia; family Potoroidae; genus Bettongia; species Bettongia penicillata. The sequence goes on from JAJHZJ010000090.1 coordinate 13,804,402, forward strand.
AAGTAGAGACCTATTATTACATAGACTATTGGGAAGTAGTCTTAGGTCAGTAAAAACATTTTAAGAGACTTCTATTTAATAAGGATAGAATTCTGAACTAAAATCCTAAAATGATAATACTCAATTATTTCTGAAAAGAGGATGGAAATATAATACCAATTGATATTTCATCCAAGCTCAGAGCACCTGCCATGAGAAAGTAAGAAGAACCAAGTGGTATTACTTGACCTCCTAGGAAATTAAGAGAAGCAAGATGCATGGAAAACTGTTCTTCTGGCCCTGTGCGAGAGGAGAAATTTCAGACCAAGAGATTCAGTTTAATGATCACCAAATGGATGGCAGATAAATGAAATAGAACTTTCATATTTGTGTTGAACATGAGGGTAGGAGAAGCAGGAAGACTTCAGAAGACTCAGACTGTAACTCCACCTTCCACTCCTAGCCAAATAGCAAATTTCTTGCTGTGGGTCAGGAATAGAAGACCACTTTAAACTAGATGGTTGAATGTGAGAGAAGAATTAGTCTGGAAAGATAGGTTAGGACAAGGCTGTGAAAGACTTTAAAAGCTAAACAGAGGAGTTTTTACAATAACAGGCAAGAGGAGATGAGGACCTGAACTAAGGATGCAGCTATGTGAGGTAAGAAAAAGTGACAGATAAGAGTAATGGTGAGGAGGCAAAAACAGCAGGATTTGGTAACTGAATGGGTTTGTGGAGTGAAGAATAAACCCATGGTTATATACACTGGGGCAAAATGGGGATGCTTTTAGAACTTCAAAAGTTTAAAAGAGGTTTAGGTTTTGAGGTAAAGAAAATGAACTCTGTTTTGGACATGTTGAGTTTGGATTATCTGTAGGACACATACTTTGAAATGTCCCAGAGAAAACTGGTGATGTGGGATTGAAGCTTGGGGGATGAGGAGAGGGGAATAAAGGCTGAATGTATAGCTCAGAATCAATATTTAGAAATTCAAGAGCAGAGGAGAATATCTGTCCTCAAAGATTCAATCTGATAAACAATAGAGGGTTATTTGTTCAGGAATGGAAAATGATTACTGAGGTAGATGGTATCAGGCTGCAGTGTGGGACAGACTAGGAGAAGTAAGGAAACAAGCTGGGAGGATCACAGTTAGAACAGAAGCAGGAATAGGATGGGAAATGAATAGATGAGAGAGACTATGAGAATAAAGAACAGAAAGGAGTTGGCAACTAGGTATAGAAAATGAAATAAAGAAGAGTGAGACATTCAACAATTCAATTCTACAAGTCTTGAGTAGGAGTTTTCACCATAGATAGAAACAGGGAAATTGATAAAGGAGAATGGCTTAGGAGAAGAGATATATTTAGTTTGGGACATATTGAATTTTAGATGACATCAAGTGACATTCAAGTGAAAATGTCTGGTGAGCAGTTGAAGATATAGAATTGGAGAGAAACTGGAGCTGGACGTACAGATTTTAGATTTTTCGGCATAGAGTTTGTGGTGGAAGCTGTGAAAGCAGATGAATTCATAGATGTGTTCTTAGAAGGTTATTAGTGTAAAAAGAGATGACAGGTGAGCCAATAACTGAACCTTGGGGAATTCTAACAGTTAAGGGGCAGGGAAAATCAGAAAAGAGAACGGTGAACAATAGTCAAATAGCAAAAATGAAAAAAATTCGAAATTATACCAATTCTTTTCAGGAGCAAAACAGGTTTTACATAAAACATGTGTGTATAGATATATGTGTATTTGTGTGTATGTACATGTTTATCTCTATGCTATAATATAACACTGTGGGGAAAGTATAATAAGGATTAGCACCAGGAAAAAAAATAATTCCTGAAATACGATTTGGGGGAAATTGACATCCCTAAATTGAATACTCTTCTTAAACCAATGCTATAAAAAGTTTTTGTTATTCAGTCATTTGCACTTGTGTATGTGTATATGTGTATTCAATATGTTTTGAACTAGGTTCAGTCTTATTCACATTTTTAAAAAAATATCACTCAGGACTATTCAAAAACCAATGATCCAAAACTGACAGTTAACATAAGCCTATTAGGAAGGCAAATAACAAAATCCTTTGATTTATGAAGTCAACTAGAGTGCCGCTACAATCCAATGGCTCATGGTGGTTTGGAAATAACCCTGAGTTCTCAAAGGTTATGCCAAGAAAGCACAAGCTCTGCCAATTTTACTAGTGAGGGAAAGTGAAGTCTAGAGGAAGTTAAGTGACTTTTCCAAAGTCATGGGCAGTGAGTAGGAAAAAAGATAAATAAAATAATAAATTCATTTAGAGCCATTTGTTGCCCACTCTGACTTTGAAACTCCTGCTTTGGTAACTTTATTTTTGTTACTTCAATTTTTTTTCAACTAACAAACATTCATTTATTTTTCCTCCTTCCTACCTCTTCCCAATTCTGAAAACAAATAAAACCTGCAACAAACATGCCTAGCCAAGCAAAACAAATTTCAACAATGTCCATGTCCATGTCCATTTCCATGTTTCTCCTATTGCATGGTTAGTCTATCATCTCTCTGGTGGTGGGTAGAATTTTTCATCACTGGTCCTCTGAAATGTGTAGATCAGAGCTCTTAAGTCTTTCAAAATTCTTTGTTTGCTTCTGCAATGTTATTGCTCCAGTATAAGTTGTTCTTCATATACTGATCACTTCACTTTAGATAAGTTCATTAAAAATCCTTCCATATTACTCTGGAAATCTCTTTGATGAGTAAAGGAAACAAGAACTAGTTCCTGATTTAACATAGACTTTTTGATTTTCTTTCTGGTCAACATCTATTAAAATTCTCTGATGCCAGTTTATGATATAGAGATGATTCTTGGGAAGGTAATGCCACAAACTCTAGCAGGTTCTACCAATCTGGAAAGATTTTAAGTGATGAAATGCATATCAATTCTGTTCAACAAGCATTTAATTAAAAGAACTTTCATGTAAGGGCCAAGGCAAAGATAACCTTCTGATCTCAAGAAGCTTACATTCTACTGGCAGAAAGGAATATATACACAAATAAATAAATACTATATATTTGTATACTATATACATAGTCTACATTCATATTACATATATATTATATGCAAACACATACATATATACACATGTGTGTGTGTAATTTGGTTAGAAAGTACTAACTAATCAAAGGTTTCATATATGATGTAGAGCTTGAGCTAAAGGAAACTAGGGCTACAAAGAGGTGAAGCCAGACAAGGGAGCAGTCCAGCCATGTAGGAGAGTCTGTGCAAAGCTAGGCATAGAATGGTCTATACAGGAGCAGCAAGTAGGCTAGCTTACCTGGGACACAGAGGGCATAAAAGAGAATAATGTGAAATTAGACAGGACACGAGTTGGAACTAGACTGAGAAGGATATAAAATTCTAAGCAAAGGCCAGCAGGCTGATAAATTCAGAGAGGTCCATCACCAAGTTGGTTTCATGTTGCTAAATTCTGAAGTCATAGCAATTCTTGAAGGCCATCTACCAAGTCAGAGAAGACCCAAAATGTGTGCTGTAGAAGGGGTTAACAAGGTTTCAGATGCATGAATATGTATTATAAGTATGTACATTAATTGACAGCAAGACTGACATACATAACTATGTACGCTGACTGACAGCAAGATCCCAATGATCCTGACATGCATCTGCCCATCTCCAATTAGAGCTCTCCAAAAAACATGGCCATATTCTATGTACACACTATCCTATGTACATTACTTTGTGCAGAATACTACTACAGGCTGAAAAAAAAGGCTTATTTTATCATCTTTTATAAATCTCAAGATAATGCATTCCAGTTAGAGCCCCCAGTAGGGGATTTTTTACAAGGATATTGTGTTTATAATGAAACTACTGTCTTTGTTTTCCCTATTGAGAAGCAAAATGGTCATTTGTCATTAAGAATTTCTCTGTCTGACAGAAACGAGGTTGCCAATGTCTTGTATCTGCTCAAATCATCAGAGGCTCCTTACTTGCTGATTGATGTCATCTACCAACAGCTCCCACTTCTTTCCATTTCAATTAAATCTTATTTTTGTACCTGGATGTGCAGAGAGTGGAAAAGGATAACTTCCTAACCCTGCTAAGCTACAATTGAAATGAAATAGCAGCAGACTAATTTGCACATGTGATGCCAAATGTTCTCGTGAACAGCACAATGAGTCCATTTGTACACTCCAGAATCCAAGGATTATGCCTGGCACATAGTATTTAATAAATGCCTGTTGACTGGTTGAGAAGATTGGAAGTCTATGCTTTTAGGAAAGACTGTGTTCAAAGTATTCCAGACACATTCAGTCAGTCAGTTGAGTATTTATTAAGTACCTACTATATGCCAGGATTTGGTTGAGGATACAGTCCCCAAAGAGCTCACCAGAAGATGACCTGTAAATATCCATGTACAAACAAGTTACATACAGGATGAATCAGAAATAATCAAGAGAGGGAAGACACATTAGAATTAAGGGGAACTGGAAAAAAAACTTCAGAAAATGGAATTTTAGCTGACTCATGAGAAAAGCCAGAGTAGCTAGGAGGCCAAGAGTTTTCCAGGCCTAGGGCACAGCCAGTGAAAATGCTATACATCAGGAGATATAGCAAGTATATTATATGAGGAACAGCAAAGAGGCCTGTGTCACTAGATCACAAAATGACGGGAGTAAGATGTAAGAAGACAGGAAAGGCAGGAAAGGGGGGAGTTTATGATGAGCTTTCAAAGCCAAACAGAGGATTTTATATTTGATCCTGGGGTTAGTAGGGAGCTACTGGAATTTACTGAATAGGGAGTGATATGGTCAAACCTGTGTTTCAGGGAAATCAGTTTAATAGCTGAATGAAGGATGTAGTGGAGTGGGGAGAGGCTTGAGGTAGAGAGGCCAATCCATTATGTCACAATAATAACTAGTATTTACACAGCAAATTATGGTTTCCAAAATACTTTACAAATATTGTCTCATTTTGTCCTCCCAACAACGCTGGGTAGTGGGTGCTTTTATTATCCCCACTTGAAACGTGAGGAAAGTGAAGCAGAAAGAAATTAAGGGAATTGTCCAAGATTATACAAGTAATCAGTATGTGAGGATGGATTTGAATTCAGATATACTCAAACCCAAGTTCCCTGCTCTATCCACTGTATCACCCAGCTGCCAAGCTATCGCAATGATCCAGACATGGAGTGACAAGGACCTGAATCAGGGTTGTTACATTGTTAGAGGAGAAAAGGAAGAGGAGAAAAACAAGAGTTTTTTATGAAAGTGGAAATAACAGGCTTGACCAATGACTGGAGAAGGGGGAAGAGGTGAGAGAGTGAGAAGTCAAGGATGACACCTAATTCATGAGTCTAGGTATTTGTGAGGAAGGTAACCAGGAAGAATTGTGTTTTCTAAACCTTTGAAGGAGTTTCTCTTCTCCCTCCATAACAAATTCCATTTTAAAAATTATTCAGTCTCCAGAAATCATTTGTTATGCTTAAGCAAAGTCCATCATACAATGAAATGTACATACAGGGGTGGCCTCATACCTAGAGGAATTGGTTATTTGTTTCAGTACAGTTACAGGACTCTGGAAAGCCTTTCTGCCCTGAAATATTTTCCATACTGGTACCTGCAAGTGCCTCTTAAGGATCTCAGTACTTTTATCTCACTCTCCAATCAGAGCATGATTCATCTGTAGAATTCTAACATAGCTTTAGTTAAATCAACCAGGATTGGCCCAGGGCATCCTACACCAGAGGCAATAAAAAAAAAAAAAAACCAGCAGAGAACCAGTGGTCTGTGCCTTTGGTTCTGAATTCAGCCTCATTTTCATCATTGTCTGCTCATTAGTGTTATTCTTACTGATTCTGAGATCCCACGCTATGTCCTTTGCCTTCCTTTACTTACTACACCTGCTTGGCTCTGTCTGCCTTAGCTCACTTCCCTCAGCTTGCTCTATGATGGTCCTATCCATAATAGCTACAGTAATGATGCTGCACAGCTCTGCTTCACTAAAATTCAATTCACATGAAAGTCAAGACATCACCCTTTTGTTATCCTGGGTCCTCTTGGAGAATGAGCAACAATCTACAGTAGTAACTGGATGTCCAATCCTGCCCCCTCTTCACCAGGTAAATTCTTTTGTCACCTGTGTCTGCGACTCAAATGCTTTCCTCAAGGAATATTTGAATTCCATCATTTCTGTGTAAAAGATTGTCTTCTTCCCGAGTTCCTCTTCTAAAACACCACCACCCTTGGGGAGTGTAAAACCCTTGGGGAGTGTAAAATACATCAACTTTCTCCCACCTTTTGTTAAGGTTACCTTTAGAACTTCATGACTTTATCTTTTATTAATTTTTTAATTCTCTTCCCCCTTACCTCTTTCCTCACTGGAGGAAAAAGAAAAAAGAAAAAGAAATCCCCTGTAACAAATATGCATCATCAAGCAAAACAAATTCCTATCTGGGTCGCATCCAAAAATGAGTGTCTCATTCTTCAATGTCTGGGAGTGGGGTGTCACATTCTTCATCACTGGGGAACCAGAAATGATTTTAATGCAGAAAATAGTTAAAAAGTTTCTCTGATTTCACAGTTTTGTCTCAGACTAGTCCCATAGTTAATTCCTTCCATGGGAGGCAGCATGGCATATTTGTTAAAATTTTGGACAAGGTCGTAAGAAAGCCCCTAGTTCAGATCACACATTAGATACTAGCTATACAACGATGGGTGCATCACTTATTATCTCTAAGTCTTCCTTTGCTCACTTGCAAAATTGGAATTATGATTGCATCTGCTTCAAAGGGTTTTGTGAGGATGAAATAAAAATAATACGTCCAAAAAGTTTTGAAAATCTTAAAAGTGTTATTAAAAATATCAGCTAGCATTAAACTCCACCAAGAACAGTCATCTTATTCTATCTTAAACTCCAACTTGTCAACCATTTGCTCCTTACTGTAAATCAAAGAATGGTATCAAGTCAACAAATTCTAATATATTTTGAAAACTATAAGGGCCCCACTCATGTCAATGACTAAAATCAGTTTCCCTTGCCTCTAGCCTTTTGGAAATTCACTTGTTCAGAACAGTGCAAATCTGTTAACACTCATGAACAATCAGAACTATCATTTTAATATTCTTTTCCATATGTGTACAGGTTCCTGGAAAGTGCCATATTCCTGTTTATTACTTCAGAATGATATATGTCTATATTGAGTGGAACATATCCAGTGTAACATGAAGAACCACAGATAGTGGAAATAGCACTGAATTTGTTTGGAGTTCAAATAGCCATTGCATCACTACTGATTGGGCAGCCCTGGGTTCTTAGTCTTATGTTCATCATCTGTAAAATATTTTGACTAGTGAATGTGATCATGCACATAAAGTGCCTTGTAAAGCTTAAAATATTATGTAAATATTGTTATTACATCATATCCATGCCCCTCCAAATTAAGTCTAAGAAAATATTATATAATTTCTGTAAAATAGCAACACAGAAACAAATAAAAACATGATCTTGGGCAAAACATGATTTAGTTCCAAAACTTTCCAGTTCAAATGACGCACTGCCTACTCTGTAGTTTTGAACTAAGTTCCTCAGCCTTGAAAGCTCTAAAGTGAAGCTAACTGGAGGTGGATAGAGGGCTGGCATCAGGAAGACATGAGTCCAAAACTAGCCTCGCTCACTTACTAGTTGTGTGACTTAACCTCTGTCTGCCTCAGTTTCTCATCTGTAAAATAGTGATAATAATAGCAACTACCTCCCAGGGTTGTTGTGAGGATAGAACAAGATATTATTTGTAAAGTGCTTAGAACAGTACCTGAATATGTATATGTATAGATTTATATACGTATATGTATATATACATACACACATATGTATATACATATATAGCACATATACCATACATATACATGCATAAGCATACACACACATATACATATATAGTTGGTGCTTAAGAAATACTTGTTTCCTTCCTAGCTGGGGGAAAAAAGAAAAACAAGGAACCAAAGCTAAAGGAAGAGAGGAAAAAATTCTACTTGAAAACTTAACAAAGATGCATTTTATCCTTAGCCTGGGCTGGATTGAATAAATAGCTACTTTGGTGAGCCAGTTGCCAGCATTATTTCTAATGTACTAAAATAAGAGCAGTGCCATTTTTCTGTCCCTTCATAACACGTTTAAAGTGCTTTTTATTTGTTTGATGGATAGAAAGCATCTGGGATTTCCTGGGTATTTTAGTTGATTTTTACCCTTGCTCCTAGAAAAACATACGGACTTCTTTAGCATCATTTCACTCTGACATAATTGTTTGTTAATCCTCCCATCCCCCCATAAATCATATTCCTCTATGTTACGTTGTCATATAGGTTCACTATTTCAATACTGTGAAATTCTTCGGAAAAACATGTGCCTGAAATGTTTCCATCAGTGTGATTTTTTTCTAGACTTTAAACAAAATGAATCAAGCACAGTTTATCATACCAGCTAAATATATAAAAATATTCCATCTTATCTTTCATTTTATTGACATAATGAAAAAATAAGTGCTATTTATTTTTCTCTTTCTTTAAGAAAGCACATTTGCTTTATTGCATTATTATTATTTTCCCTAAATGACTGGCTTACCTCCTTTTCTGCTTATATATGTCCTTGATGTCTCTTACACAATTTCTCACATGCAAATCATTTTTGGCAATATGCTCCAGCCTACTTATATCCATAATTTGTCTTTCCATTACCCTTTGGGTCATCTGCAATTTTTATTTTTTGTAGCCTGAAGCTAAAGATTTTTTAAAGGGTGCAGAAAGGGTGGTATAAATGATATTTCCTCCATTATACAATTATGGATGTAAGGACAGACTTTATTTTAAAAAGTGAAAACTGAGAAAACAAGGAGAACCTAACCAGTTACGATTATAAAGGATTTTTTGAAAAAATAATTGCCCAAGTTCTACCATTCATACGTCATCTATACCCTCACAAAATTCTGTGTTCCATGGAACTTATTTTAGTTACTCATTGGTCTCTTCATAATAACAACCTCATACAAATAATCCTTTGATGTATTTGTCTTCTCAGCCCCCTAGATCATAAGCTTCTTGAACACAGGGTCACTGTAATGTCAAGGTTTATCCTAATACGCCTTTATATATTGTCAGTGTTCAAAAATGATTATTTATGAATGTAAAGGGAAACAAATGGAAATCCTATTAAATTTTCCCATGATATTACAGTAGTCTAGGCAAAAACAAAAAGCTCAAACTCTCTCATAGGCCAGGTATTTTTCACAGCTTATAGAAATCATATTGTGATTCTTATGTTCATTTTACTCAGATAGGATTTACTTAATCAAGCAACTAATGAATGGGCATTTAATGCTAATTAGGTCATTAGTATGTGATGTTAATGGGTTCTGCCAAAGTTTGAGGGAAAACATTTATTTTTAAGTATTAGCAAATGTAGATTTGGAATTTGCTTTATTTTGCAAAACAGATTTTGAGGTCCAAACTGCATCCTTACTTAAGTAGAAGGCTCTCTAAAAGTGAAATTTGTTTAATAAATCCTACTGATTCCAATGTTTCATTTTCTCTATCTTGCAGACATCCAAGTATTTAAAGCAAATGTCTGGAGATATATAATCAGCTGAATTGCATACAGAGGGAAACTTTTCATTCTGGTGCTAATTAGTTTTGCTTTGGCACCTGAGGTTTTTGTTTATTTCATTTTATTTTTAAACACAGAATCATAAATTGGAAGGGATCACAGAACATACCAATTCCAATCCCTCTTGTTAAGGTGTGTGTGTGTGTGTGAGAGAGAGAGAGAGAGATAGACAGAGAGAGAGAGAGAGAGAGAGAGAGAGAGAGAGAGAGAGAGAGAGAGAGAGAGAGAGAGAAACAGGCAGACAGACAGACATATGACCTTGGGAAAGTCACCTCCAGACTCTTCTTTCCTAATATATGGAAATATATCTCTAGACCTTCTTTGCTAACATATCAAAAGATGAGTTTGGAGAAGTCAAGTGACTTTTCCAAGGTCACACAAGTAGGGATTTGAAAATGTTGTATTTGAAACCAAGCCTTTTAATTCTAAATGGAATGACCTTTCCACTTACAATAGATTGCCTCTCCACTGTCTATGCATAAGAATTTTTAAATGGCTGCTTCAGCTGACTAGTTTCAGTTCCCTGTGGCCTCCATAGCTGAAAACTTTCTCCTAACAAGTGGCAAGGGAAGCCTCAAGCAGTACAGAAGAGATGATGTGACCATTTTTCAAACTTGTTTTAGAAACCAAGAGCACTGCTCAGTGATGAGGTTTTTATCTTGGATACTGTTCCCACAATGCTTTGCTTTGTTATGGTCCATGACAAACTGGGGGCCATTTCTTTTTGCCCCTCCTGCCTAGATTCCTACAACAACTACCTCACTGGTCTTTTTGCTTCCAATGTTTCCTCCCTCTAATTCATCTTGCACACTGCTTCCAGCTTTTAACCTTTATAAAATGACACTTGCAGCAAGTAATTCCCCTGCTCAAAATCTTCAGCAATTTCCCATTGCCTACAGGGTAAAGTCCAAGCTCCTAAGCTTGCTGTTCAAGGTGACCCAAACTACTTTTTGCCACAACTTCCACACATAATAATGAGGGCTGACACTTCTATGGTTTATAGAGTACTTTGCATGCATTATCTCATAGGACTCTGGCAATCTTACTAGTGTTATCCTATGTTACTTAGCACTCTCTATGTTCTGGCCACATTCGTCCTTTTGCTCATCCTGCATGATGTTCCATCTCCCATATTTGCCTGTGCACAGGCTGTTTTCTCTGCTCTCAAAACTATTCCTTCAAACACCTTCACAGGTTAGAACTTCTTTTTTTCTATTTTGTTTTTGGTAAATAGCATTTTATTTTTTTCCCATTATGTGTAAAGACAGTCTTCAACATTCATTTTTATAAGATTTTTTTCCAAATTGTTTCTCCCTCTGTCTTCCCCTCCTATTTTCCTCCCTCCCATACCTCTCCACAAGACAGAAAGCAATCTGATATAGGTTATACATGTGCAATCATTTAAACATATTTCCACAATATTCATGTTGTGAAAGAAAAAACAGAACAAAAGGGGAAAGTCACAAAAAAAACCCACAGTGAAAACAGTAAGCTTCAATCTACATTCAGACTCCAGTTCTTTCTCTGGATATGGATGGCTTTTTCTATCATGACTTTCTTGGAATTGTTTTGGATCACTGTATTACTGAGAAGAGGTAAGGCAGTGATAGTTGATTATGATATAATAAAACTTCAACTTTCCTTGAAACTTCAATTCAAGCACCTCTTTCTACATGAGGCTATCTTCTTCCTCCCAGCCACAAAATTTACCTACTTTGCATTTTGTAGATGTGTTGTAGATAGGCCATAACAATATTTGAAGGTGGGTACTGCTGCCTTTTTATCTTTTTATGCCCCAGATGCTAAATATATTAAACTCTAGTTTAATATAATAAGCCTGAAATATTTTTCAAATGAAGAAACTTAAAGCTAGAGATATGAAATGATTTGCCCTTATTCACACAGGTAGTAAGAGTGGCACTGACTCTTCTTCAGTATGGCTGATCCGATAATGCCTGCATTCTCCCTATAAGCTGTACTATTCCCCTCACATAAATTCAATTTCTACCCATTTCTGAAGTATCATATTCATGTCTTAATCTTCCAGGCTTCAGTTTTCTCATCCACACATAAGAAAGGTAGTCTCTAAAAACTAATATGATGAGGATACTGGACTAGCTTCCCAGCTTTAAATATGTGGTTTGTATGTATTAAGCAGCATGGTACACTGAAAAAAACAACACTGGTTCTGACTGGTTTCAAATTTCTAGCATACTACCTGTATGCTCTGTGACAAGTTACTTAACCGTCTTGGGCTTCACTTTCCCAATCTGTAAAATGAGAGTTAGATTAGATGATGTCCAAGGACCCTTTCAATTTTAAATATTGAAATGTAAATTTATTATTTTGATAATTATTTGCAGGAAATCCATCTAATTTTTCAACATTAAAGCAATGAGATGAACTAGGCAATCCAACTGTTCCCAACATGGATAAGGTCTGTTTCACATTCCCTGTCTTAAAAGCACTGATGGAATTGAGGGAGGGGCCTGAATAGATTAAAACCTATCAACTAAATACTAAACCTAGGCCAAACACTTATAATTTAAAGACTTGGCCCAATTTTGAGCTAAGGTTTCCCCTCTGTATAAGCTCAAATCCTATCTCCTTTGTCTGGAAAAATAAGATTTCATGCACAATCAAGTTTATCTACCTCAAATCAATAAAAGCATTAAAACAGATATAAAAGAAATATAGTTAACCAATTTAAATATTATTGAAAGGCTTGTAGAACCACAGATATGCTGAATGTGAAATTTCCTAGTTGAAAGGTACCTTGAAAGCTTTTTAGGCAATAGCAGAATGCTTTCAAACGATGTGCAGCCACTTATGAAAAGTATTCAGGTGCTTTACCTAATCTGAAAGGGAGCACTTTTTCATAGCATTAGTCTTATAATGAGCCTTTTCAGGCAAATTTCAAAGAGTGCATGGTTCACATACTTTAAACTCAATTCACTCATAATTTAGCATTTGACAAAAGCTAATGTCTAATTGTCTCAAAAGGGGCTACAGAGGGAAAACATTTTTTTTCCTCATTCACAAACAAAGCTAAACCCTGGGGCTTCCTCCTCTTGCCCCAATCCCCCCTTCTTCTCACAGGTAACAATAATTCTGAAAGATGGTGGGTTGTGGGAAGCAATTTTTGGTGTCAAAGTGAGTGGAGATGATTGACTATTGTCACCTGGAATTTTAAGCTTAGGCTGACATCCGACATAACAATGCTTTTATTTCAAATCTAAACAAAGAAACACAGAAATGTGAAAATCAAGGTCAAAAGAGAAAACATCCTCTCCTCCCCATTTTAATGTAGTGTATCATGGTTAACTTTGAAATATAAGGTTCCTATCATGGTTCTGGCAACAAGTTACTAGAGTACCTTGGGTAAGTCTTTTCCCTTTTATGGTCTTAATGTTCTATTTATAAAATAAAGTGGATGGAATAGGTGATCTCTAAGGTTGCCTACGTTCCATGAGTATAATCTATGATCTTTGCAATTTAGATGGTCTTTAGGAGTACCAGTTGTAAACATCTTTAGACTGTCTCCTCTTTTTTTTCACAACTACAACTCAGGTGAAAAGTCTTATAAAAGTGGCAAAGAGCAGGCTTTTTAAAAAAGTATTTTCCCAATCAAACCAAGACTAAGAGTAGTGCAGAAGCAATTTTTGTGGTTATTTAGTCAATTAGTCATGTCCAACTCTTCATGACTCTGTTTGGGATTTTCTTGGCAAAGAAAGTGAAGTGCTTTGCCATTTTCTTTCCCAGCTCATTTCTACAGATGAAGAAACTGAGGCACAATGTTACGTGACAGGTCCAGCGCCACAGAGCTAGTAACTGTCTGAGGATAGATTTGGACCTGGGTCCTCCTGATGCTAGGGCTGGTGCTCTATCCATTGAGCCATCTAGTTGCCCTTATAGAGATAAATGCAAGTTACTTAACTCCCCTATGCCTCTGTTTCTATAGCTATAAAATGAGAAAGTTAGGCTCTTAATCTATGGAATATGGAGGATACTATAAAGTGACAAAAAGAAAGAGAAAAAAGAAAGAAGTATTATCTGGTAAATGGCTTTTAAAATCCTGAGTAATTTTCATAATTGTGACATTCTACACAATTTGATAGTATCTTATATTGATTCTCATGTTTTAAGACAACAATCATTACATTATTATCTGCAGTCTAAGCAATGCAGCCTAACCTCCTAATTAGGATGAAAAACTGTGCCAGCAGCAGCCCCAGTAAGTCACAACAAGTCAATATTTTTAATAAGGATTAATTTAAAAAACTCTACAAGGTTGTATTGGAAGCAGTTCTGGCATGTCTATTGATTAACAGTTGGCATTACATCTCATAAAGGGCTCATTATGTAAAGCATCAATCTAACTGTGATGTTTCCCCCCCTCTTAAATGCTATTGATTTGTTTTGCTGTATTTTTTAAAAGTCCCTATAGTACCCACCATGCGGAGCACTGGGAATTGGTTCCTAGGATGTCACTAGCCATCATTGTTTTGGAAGATGCACACACCTAATCTAAGTGAATATGAGTATGAATTTCTACTTTCTGCCTCTCTTCAAGACCTATCTTGCCAACTTTGAAGGTTGGCAGAGGAAGCATACATACATATATCTACATCTACCTCCATACATACATATATATATGTATATACATACATCCTGCCATTTGGAAGGAAGTCATCACCATCTTGAATTGCCATTGAAAGTACCTGCCTTAATGTTCTCAAACTCTACAGGGTAATTCCTGAAGGTAGAACTTCCAGGACAGGTACACTCAGAAAACAGCACCAGAATTTAATTGTTCTCTCTAAGAGTTGGGTTTGGGGGTAAGGGAAGTTGGGCCTGGGGGATTCAGAATGAAGGGATTTATAGTTAAGCAAAATGTTTTCTAAGTGAGGTTAAAAAACTATGACTAGTTTTTACTGAGAAATCTGTAAGAAGGCAGACTGGACATTGGTACCCTAAACTCATGAATATGCAGCTCTGACATTTCAGATTATTCAAGTGTATCGTCCCAACCCTTTCCTTCACTGACATCAATGCACTACACGCTGGCAAGCACAGGGTATTCAAGTAAACAGCACTGTATGGAACATGTTTAAAATATTCACTGAAATGCTCCAGGCTTCTTAAAATGATTATGTAGAGATCGCCTTAATATGCTTTAAGTACAAAGAAATATCACTGGGGAAATATGTGTGAGTATACACACACACACAAACACACACACGTGCACATATTTTATTAGAGAAAAAATATGTTTGCTTGATGCTAGATGGCAGTGCCGTGCAATTAAAACTCTAAAGAATTTCACCAGAATGTGTAACTCAAGCCAGTGACTTTACTAACCATGAATTTGACATATCACAGATTATGATTAAAAGTTAAACTACATTACGGATTCACACTTTACTTCATGGAAACTCATTAAGAAGTCATGACAAAGCCTTTACTGTATGAAGGTCTATTTTTTTCAAAGAGTAAGCAAAATAGGATAATTCTAAATACACATGATATGCTTTTTTTAAAGTGACTCTGAAAACAAAGTAGCCAAAAGCAGAACTTAGTTAAAACATGGTATGCTTTCCTATTTGTGGTAAAATCATAAATGTATTTTAGTGTATTAATGACAGTAATCTTGCTATCACATACAATGGAAGGAGGAAGCAGGCCAGTCAAGACTGAAAAGTTACCCAGAAGGCTCCTAATTACTCAAATATCATTCGTTCATTCATTCATTCATTCATTCATTCACTCACATTCATGTGTTGAGCACACATTTACTAAACTATTACCTCAAAGAATCTTATATTTTAACTGAGGAAGGAGGATGTAAACAAATAACTAAAATACAAAGTCATCTGCAGTGAGAAGTATTAAGTTCAAGAGAATTCAGAGAAGGAAAAATTCATTTCCATTTGGAGTAGTCAAAGGAGTTTTCCAAAAGAAGTAACAGAGCTCAGCTCTGAAGGATAGATTAAGGGTTTTGACTATTAATTATAGCAGAGAAAGTAAATAAATGAGGTTATAATTTCAGTTCTTCCATTTACTATTTCTGAGACCTTAGGGAAGTCATTTAACCATTCAGGGCTTCAGTCTTCTCAACTGAGAACAGATCATTTATAAGGAACTAACCAGTGCCAATATCCTAGGATTTTGAAAAGGGATGACATTAGCAAAGATGCTGTTTGTCCTTCATTCTCGAAGAGGACCATGAGATCATGGAGGTTATGCCATGATATGCAAGTGAACTGGATTTAAGTGAGGGAGGCTATGCAAAGTCATCAGGCTCACTTCTTCCTCCAGTCATCTGGATCCAGGGGCCAGATACACATCAGGAGGACTGGAGATGGTCCCAAATATAGTGGAAGACCTTGGCCTTTTAAAGCTATGGTCTTTAGAAGGTCTCAGTTTGACTGAGACAACAGTCACTCAGCAATGGGAAGGTATGGTATATCAGTGAGAACAGGAAAACGTTGCTTGGTTGACATTCTTGTCACTGTGGGCGTATACCACAGATAACCTAACTGGGCGGGTGGGGGACATTTGGATATTATTTTCATTAACAGTAGTTACTGAAGAGGCAAAGAGGCAAGATAAAGTAATGATGGGAGAATTCAACTCTTTAGACATTGTAGGAAGTCTCAAGCTGCTAAAATGAGTATCCCACAGCTTGCTATTATAATTATTTTTCAGTAGTTAGAGGAAAAAACTTGAATAATAATAGAATTGAGTAGGTTTTTTAGTCCTATGGTTCACCACCCCCTCCCTGCCTTGGCAACCTGGTGAATCCTAGGGACACCTCAAAATAATATCTCTAAACTCATAAAATAAAACAAATATTTATATTGAAATATCAAATTATTTAAAAAACAACAACTTAAGTTTGTGGACCCCAGGTCAATACTCCGTGAATTAAGGGAGGTATGTTGTGGATGTAAGGCTTAAAGGAATCTTGGAAGAAAGTGGGGTTTTGGAAATGAGACTCCTCTTTAGGGAGGGGTTGGACTACAGGACTGCTATGATCAGAAAACAATACTAGGCATAGTTTACATATTAACTTAAACACAAAGGCAGTAGATTTCCAAAAGTACAGAGAAAAGCACTTGTATTCCAAGGTCAGAGTCTAAAATGGAGTATTGTTCAAACAGTATGGAAGGTTCTCAAAATGGAATTCTGACTATATGTTCATAAATGATTCCAGTAAGAAAGGAGTGGCATCTCAAGATAATAATGTGGCTTAGAGAACTCTATAAGCTCAGCTTTTAAAAGGACATGTTAAAAAGATGAAGGGAGGACCAAGGACAAATTTAAGAGAGTGACATGACAATAGCGTGAGGGAGGCTAAAGCTCAGAGCTGAATCTTGAACAAAAAAAATGATAAGGACTGAAAAAGGGATTTTTTAGGGACAGTTTAAAGTAATAATAACTACAAGAAAGGGGCAAGCCCTCTGCTTGCAGCAGCAGGTATAATGTTAATATGATAAAAAATATAATTATTCAACTATTGTTTTGCTTCTGCTTTCTCCATTAATGGAGAATGAACTTCAAAATGAGACTTCTTGCTTTGTATATAGAATTTAACTAAATCATAGATTTAAAGTGGGCAGGAATTTTTCAGAGGAAACTGAACCCTGTAGAAGTGAAATTACTTGACCAAGGTCACACAGATGATTGAAGAATGAATGCAGTGCTGGGATTAAAATTCCAAACTCTCTTATTCTAAATTCAGTACTCTTCTAATGGTTCCAATTCTTTCTAACTCCAAGAGCATATGATAAAAGGAATGGCTTAAAAACATTAATCTGACAGTGATATACCTGCCAGACTTGAACAGGGAGAAATTACAGAGACACTAGTAAGTTTATTGCTGTAAGCTAATAAGATCCATAAGTAGTAGCAAGAGAAAGCCAGGTAAGGGGAGAGGATATTTTAGACATAAATAGATTTTCCACAAGTAACATATGAGCAAGATGTTATTTGTTTTTTAAAGATAAAATAGACTATTGGAGACTTTGACATTAAAATAAAATGAGGGAAGAAAAAGAAAATAGGGATTAGTCTTCTAATATGATATTAAAGCACATTTTCCATTCTATTAGTCCTTTTCCTCACTCAATAATAAATAGAGAAGAAAAACAACAGATATGATATTCTACACATGGATAGAGAATGTCATATGTATAAATATGTGCATAAAACTAAAACTTGACTTTTTATGAAAGGGAGAGCAATGGTGGTACTTTCTGTGGATACTTCAAATTAAAATCATTATTGGAACTTTTTCTGAACTCCACCCTAACACCAAGGAACTGATTCAAACAGGCAACATTGTTTAGTTTGAACTTAGAATTAATATGGTTGCATCTCTCTAGGGCTCAGTTTCCTCTGGAAAATCCCTGCCCATTTTAAAGCTGTGATTTAAACTTCATACCCAAAGAAAGAATTCTCCTTTAATGGAGAAAGGCCGCTGTCTCAAATTATGGAATGGTAAATATTTATAATCTAACAATTTTGGCTGTGCAAAGCAAATCCTTTTTTCCACATTTGCTTCCATCATAAAATTGGAAATATATTCTCACAGAAATTTTTTTTCCAAAAAGACTAAGGTGAGAATATTTTATAAGTAAAGAGCTAAAATTGTGAGTGACCTGTTGGATAGTATAGAATTTAAAGCAGTTCTGCAGTTTGTTCCAGACCGTAGGAACAATTGACTAATACATACATACATATACATATATATATATATATATATATATATATTCATTCATTCATTCATTTATTTATTTTCCTTCTGTATGTCAGCATCCTGACATACATCCTGGGAGGTACAAATTAGAACCTCTCCTCTTTCATTCAGTTTCTCAGACCACAGGTATTTTTGCTCGTTGCTGGCAAATTTCCATGTTCTGATTGTCATTTCTTAATTTTATTGTTTTCCTTCTCCTTAATGCTGGGTATTAACAGTGTTTAGCATATCACTCTGACAAGAGTTAGCAACCATCTAGTATCAATATCTCATATTCCTGACAAGGATAGCCTTCTTAAACCTTATTCCCCTCCAATCTGACGCCAATCTTCTTTCACCTTTCTCCTCTACAATCTACTGGCACCTCTTTAGTGTTCCTTTTACAAAACACTCCAGTGCCTAATTCCGTACATTTTCACTTGCTGCCCCACTTGTATGGATTTTGTTTTTACTTCCTAATATTTGCCTCCTGCTTTCCCTGGTTCCCCTCAAGGCTTATCTAAAATCCTACTTATACAACAAGCTTTTCCCAGTCACCCATAATGATAGAGCCTTCCCTCTACGACGATCTCTAATTTACCCTATATGCATCTGTTTTATACAGAGTTGTTGGCATGCTGTGTCCCACAATAGACTATGAACCCCATGAAAGCAAGGAATACATTTTGCTGTACTTTGTATGCCCAGTGCTTAGCACACCATCTGACACATAGTGTGCACTTAATAAACTGTTGATTTGCTGACTTGTTCAAAAAGTCTTCAGTAAAGTTATGTAAAATAATACCCAGTTTTATTTGAGAAAGAAGAAAAGAAAAACAGTGAAAAAGAAGAGAATCCTAACATGTCTCAGGAGACTAGCTAGTGGAAGAAAGTTACATGAGTAAGCCACCAAAAAGCCACAAAACTACTAGAGGTATATAACAGGTATAGATCCTATAGAGCAGAGATTCTTAAACTTTTTTTGTATCATTGACCCCTTTGGAGGTCAATACTCTTCTCAGAGTCCTATTTTCAAATCTATAAAATAAAATATATAGGATTACAAAGGAAACTAATTCTAGTGAAATACAATCATCAAAAAAATAATTTAAATCAAATTGGCAGGCCATCTGAAATCTATCCATGGACCCATTAGGGATCTGTGTACTCCAGATTAAGAATTCATGATATAAAGAGTCCTTCTGAAGAAGTAGCTCCTTGTGCTTTGATAGAAGCTGCACAGAAAGGTCATGAGCATGGGCATTCAGAGTTTTCTACTCAAGAACACTGACAGAACCATTTGTTGACTAGAAAGAAATAATAAAAAGGTTTCCTTTTTTCCCCAGTTGTTCCTGGGACGTATATGTATCCAGGACTTGATGGAGAGTTCCCTAAGCTTTATAAATCCTGAAAGCTAGATGTAGTCATTCATAGAAGGAATGGCTTGTTATAATGACATGAAAAGTTCTCGGCAAGAAACTCAACGATTTAGGGAAATGATCAGCTGGCTAAGGTATTTAAAAATGAGGTTTTAATTATTGCACTACAATTTATAGTAAAAGACCAGTTCTTGATGAGGATTGGAGTGCACTTAATGAGGGCTTTAAATTTAAAAGAGAAGGGAAGAGATAGAAAAGATATCTGTATCTGCCAAGTCAGATACCACAGAGAATACCAGGTAAAGCAGAAGACAAGAATCATTATTGAGGACAAGTAATCAACAGAAGACAATTTCCAAGAAAAGGCTCAATGTTAAAACTCACAACTTCAGATAGATACATAAAATTATATGAAGGATATATAGCAAGCAAGGTGAAATAAGCAACCTTATGTAAAAAAAGCAAGTTTTACAATCTGAGAATTTGAAGCATGAGGTCTAGACTAAGCATATGACTAAGGAAGGATAAATTATACCTTATTAGAAAGAAAGATAATAGATAAATAAGAGCAGGAGAATAGCAGAGACTTGGTGACTGAAATAGAAATGATAAAAACCGAAGAGAGAAAATGCTTAGTTTCATTTTAAAATTCATGATGGCAATGAAAACTAGTTGAAGTTAGACACGTATACTGGGAATTAGAGGTACAATCCCATGACCAAAAATTCTATGAGCAAATCAGCCTGAAATGAAAAGGGAAAGTTTCAGATTGAAATTCTAATGAAGGAATTGTTATGAAGAAGAAAAATGATAGCTTTTTTTTTTTTTTAAAAAAAAGAACGATGTGTGATTAGGGACTATCTAAAGAAATTGTCCTACGTGAATGTAATGTATTGCAACTGTGCTGTAAGAAATGACAAACATGATGAATGCAGAGAAACATGTAAAGATTTGTGTGAACTGACACAAATTGAAGTAAGAAGAGCTATAAAATAATATGCACAACATAAATAGAAAGAACAACACCAAAAAGCAAGCTGTCTGTCTGTCTATCTGCCTGGCTGTCTGTCTGTCTATCTATCCATCTATCGCTTTTTAACAAAGGCCTATTACTCAGAAGGAAAAGCATAACAGTCCCATTGTACTCCACCCTGACCAGACTCCACAAGGACTACATTTTAGGACATAAATGGATAAATTTGAAGGGTATGTTCCAAGAGAAGGATCACCAGAAAAGTCAGAGGAATGCAAATTATGTTATGGATTAGTTGAGGGAATTGGAGTTGTCTAGCCTATGGAAGACAAAACTGGAGGCACTGGGGAGATACATGCATGGCTACAGTTGTTCAGTTGTTTTTCAGTCATGCCCAACATTTCATGATCCCATTTGAGTTTTTCTTGGCAAAGATGCTAGGGTGTTTTGCCATCTCCTTCTCCAGCTTATTTTCCACTTGAGGAAACTGAGACAAATAGGGTTAAATGACTTGCCCAGAATCACACAGCAAGCAAGTGTCTGAGGACAAATTTGAACTCAGGTCTTCCTGACTCCAGGTCCAGCGCTCTATCTAGCTACCCATCCAGTGCCTGGCATATGGTAGAAATCCAACAAATACTTATTAAAATTGAACTGAATTAGTACTTGAATATGTAGCTTCACCTAAGTCTCAGTCTCCTTACCTCCAAAATTAGAAGGCTGAACTAGAACATACCAAAATCTCATCTAGCTCCACATCTAGGATTCTATCAGTAGTAAAGTCATTCATAGCAAGCTGTCATCATACTCTACCTCCAGTGGTAAGAAATGTAGTAACCCACAGCATCATGCCACGCCTCATTTTAATCAGGGATACAATATCTTCATCTCTTCAAAGCCTTTTAGCTGTAAATTTCTAGAATACATCAAGAAGATTTTCTATGAGCCCATCTGTGCAGCACATTCATTTTCTGTGACTGTTTTGCTGAGTACAATGAAAACCGTGACTGCTAATGAACAGGGACTCTGAGAATGGTGATGCTACTCTGGGAGGGTGATGGGAGAGTCTCATCCTCTGGTACAGAAACTCAGGTCTAGACTTCCACGAAAGCTTTTCATAGAAACACTTTCAGCTATGCTGCTTCAGAAGACGCTGCCTTCCCAAACAATCCGAGAGATAGAGGTAATGTTCCTTTCCATGTAAAGATCAATATGACTGGCAGTCAAACGTGATGCAAATGCTGGGCAAAAATAGGAGAGTTTTATTCTGTTTCTGAAAGATTCCCCATTTTGGAGTTGCATCAAGAAAATATGCACCAATTGTGTTAGCCACAGAGATAGGGTTGTGTTCTTAGGAATTCAATGCACTGATTATAGATGGGAGCAAAATGAACAATCTTAGGTCATCATCACTAATCAGTGCGATGCCCACATTGTCATTCAATGAGTATTGATTAATTGATTTTTTTTTTTACTCTCTGAAGGATGATTAGCACTACTAGGTATTCAGAGCTCCTATTATTCACTCAAATATATTATATTTGGAGATGTGTATAATTCTGGTCCTAGAAATCAAAAGCATTTCTTATTTGGAAACTGTAATGGGAAAGGACAAAGAACCATCCTTAAATGTTCCCAAATGAAGTATTATCCCATATAGCATGAAAGAAAATAAATATATGCAATATGAAACATATCACTAGCATGAGCTCTTTCACTGAAAAACCTCCACCTAAATGAATTTTAAATTAATATATTCATTTAAATTATTATAATATCATCTATATAATTACTTATTAAAAACTGCTTATCAATTTTCCTTATCAACACATTCATGGAGTTGTGCAGTCAAGGTTTAGCTCAATGCAATATTGCACAATATCACACTAATTTGGCTTATTAGTTGAAACAGTATAGTTTCCCAATTATAATACAACCCTAGGGAATGAGTTGTAGTTTCAAGTTGAATATAGCAGTTGGTAAGAGTTGTCAGAAAGTCTTGGGAAGCTGGCTGAAAAAGAGAATCATAAGAAAGAAACATAACTGCAAAGCTTGAGTGGAGGTGGGCAGAGCTGGAAGCCTGGACAGAACAAAAGAAGAGAATACTGCACACCAAGGCCAAAGCGTTAACCTAGTGGCAAGTGGAAGGGAGTGTGGATTGGAGTTTTAACAATGGAACACAGAAGATTAACACCTTTTCAGCTCAAGGTGTGAATGTTAAATGAAAATAAAACTTCATTTCTTAAAGATCAGGCTGATGTACTAATGGAAATAAATTTTATTAGAATCCTTCATTCATTCCAGAAATATTTCTAGAAAGTTCTGTGTATGTGTAACACTCAGGCCTGGCACACGTATCTTAGAACATGTATAAGAGTCTGGGTTCTGAAAAGGGATACAAAGTAGTATTGGATATGGTTCCTGCCCTCCTGGAGGTTGTAATTTAGTTAGGTACACACCATCAAACAGTTATGTAGTTAATAATAGATTATATAGTAAGAAAATTCCTGTGAATTGATGATGAATGAAATATGCAATCCAGAACAATATTCATAATGATTATGATAATAAAACAAAACATACATTAAAATAAAGTCAAAGTGTGTGGAATTATAATGACCAATCTTGGTCCCAGAGACAACGAAATTTACCTCTCTGTGTTCATTAGAGAAACAGGTGGTTTTGGGTAGGAAATATTAGATATGTTATATGTTGCCAAATAAAGTCATTGGGTTGGTTTGGCTGAACTATTTTTATTTGTTCCAAGGATAGGTTTATCAGTTTTGGATGGGAAGTTGAGAAAGATGTATCTGGAAATCACTGTGACAAAAAAAAAAGGTACCAATAAAACTTTTAAAAATTTAAAAGCAAAATAAAAGGTGCATTTTCCCCCCTGTAAACTAGAGTCTTAAGGAAGGCTTCAGGGAAAAGAACAGACAAAGAGGTCCGGCATTATCTGGTGGTGGCCAGATGTCAATATATGAATAGCAAGGAATTTCAGCTTTGCAAAGACTGGTAAATAGATATTTAGAAAGTACCAACAACAACCTTAATGAAATACTTAATTCAATCAACATCTTAATTATTGAGTACCTAAGATAAGGCATTGCACTATGTGCTATAAGATATACTTAATGAAATCAAGACGAGAAGAAGCCTTTCCTACCTTTGTAGTCTCACTTAAGCTCTTTGAAATACAGAAAATGAGTCAAGGGTGCAGCCCCAGGAGTTCTTTATCTGAAGTCTACTTTTTAAAAAAATTCTAGATAATTACTTCAATATAATTGGTTTCCTTTGTAATCCTATTCATTTGTCTTAATATTTTATTTTTCCCAATTATATGTAAAAACCATTTTTTAACATGAGTTTTTTTTTTAATCTTGTATTCCAAATTCCCTCCCTTCCCTTTCCTTTCCTTGACATGGTAAGCAATTTACACAGGTTATACATGTCCATGAGTTTATTTCATTTAACAATATGCTTCTGAGAAGGAGTCCATAGGCTTCATCAGACTGCCAAAGGGGTCCATGATGCAAAAATAATTAGGAACCCCACATCTACCCAATGGATATAACCCTCAGAAAGAGTAATACATTAATCTAATGTTATTTTTGACTGCTGCAAAATGAAATGGTTTCCAAAAAGCAAGAGCAATGCCATGCTATTTTAAGGTAAATGTCGACAAGGTTCAACCTCCCTTCAGAGATCAGTAGGGTTGCATGCAGGCAGACTTAATCCCATAAGAACTACAGATCAACTCAGGCATGGTGAAGCCACAGAGGCTCCTATTAACCTCTATTAGCCTACATTAGTCTCAATAAAATGAAAAGAGGTTAAATTGGCCTAAATAATGTTAATTCAACTTCAAATTTTCTTTTTAAATAAAAACCCTTAACGAAGCTCTAGTTAGGGCTAGTAGTTGACAATAAATGGTAAGCGTGGGAGTTTTAAGTAAACGCTGTAGTAATAAAGGCATTTGCCAAATACATACGTTTTATTTATGTTCAAGTGACTCAATTTAAGTGTTCTTCCTCAAAGGTCTGGTTTAATTTTAGGCCTGCTTAGTCTCTCACTTATCAGCACAAATATCTGTGAATCTTACTTCCTAGTAGAGAGTACACTAAAATTGGAGTCAGACAATCTTTAAGTTTATCATGTCTAATAATGGAACCCAAAGGTCCACTGAGGCAACATTCACATGGCCTCAGTGAACAACATGTTGACAAAGAAGTATCTAACAAATATCTGAGTCAACCACATTTATTTGTCAAAAGAGAGAATCATGATGGTAATTTATAAGCATGTCAGTGCCACCTGAAATTAGAGAAGGGTTATCATTAAGGAACCTAGGCTCACCGAGCAATGCAAATCATGCAGGGAAACCATAGGAATTGAGCAACATATCACTGCACACTGTTAAAAAAAATCACCCACTGAATATATAGTAAAACATGACCTGCAAGCTAGATTTATACATCAGAACCCTGCTTTGTTTCATGAATTGACAGATGACAAATAGCTATTCTACAAATAAACACTTAAAATATCCTGGAATCTCAACCAATCAATTCTGTTGGAATCTGACCATTATCATACACCAAACTCTTTCCCCAAATGGCCTGATTCTAATATTGATATACACCAAATATGCATAATCTCCAATGGATATGGAAAAACACAGTTTTCAAAATACAAAAGCCTAGCAGAAAATATTAAAATCCTATGGGAACTAAATGAGGTGAAACTTTCCTAACTGGTACTGTAGTTGGACTAAGGAAGTGTCTACTGAAAAAGGTATTTATATCTTCATACTGTTAATGAACTTTTAAAAAGCAGAGATTTTAGGAGGAGAAGGAAGGGAAGAAAAAAGGAGAAGAAAAAAAGAAAGAATGAGGAGGAGGAAATAAGAGGAAGAAAAGGAGGAGAAAGGGAAAGGGAAGGAGGAGAAATGAGGAGGACAACAACTCCCATTTGAAAGTTGCTTTAATGTTTCTGAGCTGTTTTGTACACACTATCTTTTTTGATGCATGCATCCATTCTCCAACTGATGGAAATTCTCTCAATTTCTCTCAATTGTCAGGCTGGCACATTTCATTCACTTTACTAGATAGGAATGTTGAGGTTCACACAAGGAAAATGTGTTGTTTAAAATCATACCACTTTTAACTACCTTAGTTTCTGAGGCAAATGTTACTGATTCTAGTTTCCTATATTCCTATATCCAGATTCTTCTAATCACTATACCATAATGAAATTATATGAGATTTAAGATTCTAAAAATTGAGTGAAAAAAGTAATATAATCCCTATTCATAGAACTGGTCATGTTTCTTTTATTAGGAATCTTTGGGAAAAGCACTGACTCTGGAGTCAAAAGGAAATGTGTTTAAATCTTGTCTCTGTCACCTACTGGCTATGTGACCTTGGGCAAATCCATTTTGTCATCTGTAAAATGAGGGGGCTGGATTAGATGACATCTTTATGCCCTAGATCCCATGAGTCTATGATCTGAATGGAAATGATTAAGTTATTAGCCATTTTAATAAAAATATGTTCATGAACCTTTAGCCCATTAAAAATCAAGTCAGGACATTAAAAAGAGAATTCATAAACACAATCCCATTCAGTTAGTCTTTTTCAAGAAAGAATCCAGTCAAAACTTTGGTTACCATTAGTTCTTTGTATGAGAGGCTTGTCAGAGAATATATACCTGGGTTAGAAACAGGATGAGACGATATTAATAAATGTATATATATAAATAATAACACATAATATATATAATATGTACATTATATATATACACACATATACATATATGTATATATATAACAATATCATAAATTTCTCACCCTCCTCCTTTTTTACTGCATATTTCACAGACTAGATTGACATTCAAAGATTTCTGAGAGTACTGTGAAAATATAACAGTTATTTTAAACCCTAGAGGCCAAATTTCTAACTGCAACTCTATAAGCTAAGGGAACAAAACAGGAATAAAACCTATCCCTATTCTGATTAGGAGTGTTACTTCAGACAAGTTGTTTTTTTGTTTTTTTTTTCTGAGAGACTACTCTTTCCCATCTCATTTAATGTTTTCAAAATAAGAAAGAAGACATGCATTAGGTCAGTGACCATATTCTGTGCTGGAAATATGGACTCTCTGAATCCCACATTTAGGGATGGCAGCTCTGTGCAAGAGTACTTGGAAAATACCTAGCTTTCATTAACCCACATGGGGTTCGCAAGCTTCTGGCAACTGCTCCAAGATGTGTATACTTAATCCAACTGTTCCTGGCAAAGCGTAACTCTCAAACTCCATGCAGTATCTGTGGCCCTTAGGCAACCTCTTCCCACACTGATTTATCCATATTAATCTTCTCGCTGATTTATCTCTGCTCATTTGAGCAGCTTAGATGACATTGCTTCAATTACTTTCCTTGGGAAATTACTCTGTTGTCTAATTGACCCTACTATTAATTTTATTTTCCATTATCTAATTTCTATTTTTCCCTATTTCCCCCTAGTTTCAGGTCATTACTTCTTATTGTTTTCCACTTCTTTAACACTAGAACCAATTGCTTTCTTTTGTTAGTTATGACTTCATCATCACCTCTAGCAGCAACAAACATTTATATAGGTCCCACTATGTAACAGGCTTTCGGATTGAAGATTCTGTTTTATATACCATCTCCTTCAACCCCACTTTTTAGATGCCCACAGGAAAATTCTGCTGATTACATCCTCCAGAACAAAACCTAGAGTGGTAATAAGCTGCTGCTTTCTGGTATACCATGGGTGCTGAATTACATTTACTGCTACGGAAATTCTAGTCAGCTGTGTGGGGAGGACACAAGAACACCCTAGGTTTGTCACTTCTTTATTTTCTGGGATTTCATCTATGTTCTCTAGTAATTAGCAGTTAGCAAACATTTTTTTTTTGTTTCAATACCTCCTTACATTCTTAAAAACTGAGGAGGCCAAAGATCTTTTGTTTGTGTGTTATTTCTATCAATATTTACCATATTACAAATTTAAACATTTTAATAATATTATTATTATTACAAAAATAGATTTAACCCCACTAAGCCCTTTAAAAGGTCTGAGGAATATCCAAGTGGTCTACAGACTATACTGTGAGAACATTTGGTTTTACCATAGCACAGTGGATAGAGTACTTGACCTGGAGTCAAGAAGATCTGAATTTAAATCTGGATTCCGTCAGCTGTGTGACCCTGACCAAGTCACTTAGAATCTATCTGGCTCAGTTTCTTTAACTTGAAAATGGAGATATTAGCATTCACCTCCCAGGGTTGTTGTGAAGATTAGATATCTGAAAAGCGCTTAGTACAATGGCTGGTACATAGTAAACAATAAGTACTTGTTTCCTTCCTTCCTTCCATCCATCCAGCCATCCTATGGAAGAAGACCAGACTTCTGGTGTAGGAAACTTGAATGGGGAAATAATTTCTATCAATCCTCTATCTTAGACAGTTGTCCAGAGCAGTGGTTTCAAACTCAAACAGAAACAGAGCTACTAAACATAAGGATTAAGAAAAAATTTCCTCTTAGTTTTCAACATTCACTTTTATAAGATTTTGAGTTCTAAATTCTCCCCCATTTTCTCCCCTACTCCTAAGACGGCATACAATCTGATATAGACTATACATGTACAATCATATTAAACATATTTCCACACTAGTCATCTACATAAAGATTCTTGTGGAGGTACATTAACTTAGAAAACCACATACTAATATATCTCTGTTCTATTGCATTTTTATTCTTTTTGTTAAATATTTCTCCATTACATTTTAATCTGGTACAGACTGAATTTGAGAGTGTTGAGGGCTTTGGGCCATGCAGTGTTCGATACCTCTAGCTTAAAGCATTGAAAGCTTAAGTACCTTGCCCAGAGTCACATACTCAATATTTGTCAGATGTTGAACTTGAACCCTGGTCTTCCTGGATTAGACACTGAGCTGCCTTTACCTACCCACTGTATGACCTGTTTCCCCAATAATTGACTAGCTGGTTTATATTCAGTTTTAAGAGTCTATAGACCTAATCAGTTCATTAAGAGATCAAACAATGAGCAAATCCCTTTTTCAGATTATCAAAATAGAAATTCATAAAAAAGTTGTTTCCTACAAGAAATCACTGGCAGAAGTTTCTTTCATGCTTCTAGATAAATCTATGATTCATATCTGACAGTCATGGAAATGCACCCATTCAATGAACATTTATCAAAAGTCTGTAATGTACAGAGTATTATGCCAAACCTTGAGAGGGATACAAATATAAGGAGTGTGACTGGTTGGATGTCCCTGGATGATATCTCCCCCAAATGACTGCAAATGCAAGGATACTTCCCGTAAGGTTTCAGTACTACTTGAATTGGTCGGTGAGGTTTAAGTGGTACAAGAGGGAATATCAAGTTTAAGGAGTAGAGAAGAAAAGAGAGGAATGAGAAGGTTAATGGCTATGCAGTCCTAGAAGACTATTACTACTTATGTCTTCTCTGGTCTCAACTTGTGAAGCAGGGTCTTATTCACCATTTTTTTATTCCAGATTTGACTTTTCACCACCATCTTCTCACAGGTATCTCCCATGGGTACCTTTCCCAACTCTTCCACTTGTTCCACCCCTCAAACCTCCCTTAACAAATTCTGATGTTCATCTCTTTGCGTGTTGTTTCCCTCACTGGAACGTAAGCTCTTTGGGAGTAGGGACAGTCTTCCTTTTTGCTCATCTTTGCATCCCTAGCACTTAACACAGTGCTGGGAATATAGTAAATGGCTATGAAATATTGATAATTTATTGACTTGATCCACCTTCCCAGACTCTCTGGAAGTCTTTCCAAAGACTCTGTGGGGGAAGTTTCAAGTCATAAGGTTTTGCTCCCATTTTCCAGGAAGAGATGAGTTGGGGGGCAGAGTATGGAGAAGCAGAGTTCCTGTGATCAGGGATCAATCATCAGATTGATTCAATCCCAGGGCCATGTTTGCCTAGTAGTTATGCTCAAAAGAGTCATCTAAACTTTCTGCATCACACTTCAACTTCTGTTATGTGACTCAAGTCGTTTGGGGATGAAATAATCCATTGCTCTTGCAAGAAGGTGAAATGGAGGTGTTAACTGTAAGCTACCCAACTTTTCTGCTTATTCTTCCACATCTTGGAATCAGCCAAAGAGAGATGTAAGAGACAGATTGAACTCTTAACCTTTCATCTCTGAGGGAACTTGCTTAGGACATTGTATTGGCAGTACTCCATGAAGAGTTATCTCCCTGGCATCACAATGTTTGCCATTGAAAGTAAACTGTCCTAACTTTTCACTCTGATATGAAATCAAAGTGATCCTTCAATAACAGCTGAATCCAAACAAGACAAGGGAAATTGCCAGTTGGAAGAGGGAGGGGTAGAGCCAATGAGGATATTTGAAGTCCTAACAGGTTGAATTATGGTGACCTTATTGGAGATTTAGAGAGAGTCTAAAGTTGAATTTGCCTAACAGTTATGTTAAAAAAAAATCATCTAAGCATCTTTCATTACACTTCAAGTTCTATATTGCCACCTTGCTGTGAGTAACTGAGATGATCCTTGGCTCCTGCTATGTGGAGAGATAAGAGGCTAATTATAAACTACTAAACTTCTGTGTTTATTCTTCCATAGTTTGGAAACACTGGATATTGAAGTGGAAAGAGGTCAAACTCAAGAAATTTCCATCCCTGGAAACCTGAGTGGAGACCCTAGTGGTTTGCCTTAGGCACACGGATTAGAAGTACTTTGTAATGATATTAAGAAGAGATTGCTCACAAAGTTGCAAGAAACTACTAAACTAATGTTAATAAAACTCAATCACTCCCCTAAAACAGCTTATAATCTAGTAGAGAAAAGATGTTCATAAAATATATAAGGCAGAGGTGTGGAACCTGTGGCCTTGAGGCCACATGTGACCTTCTAGGTCCTTGGGTGAAGCCTTTTGACTGAATCCAAATTTCACAGAACAAATAACCTTTTAAAAAAGGGTATAACACCTGGACTCAGTTAAAAGACTGATCCCAAGGACCTAGAAGGTCACACGTGGCCTCAAAGTCACAGGTTCCCCACCCTTGATATAGGATGCAGTAAGTGCTCAAGTAAGGTATAAAGTGCTTTGGAAATTTCAAAGAAAAGGCTAGAGTAAGGGATCAAATAGGTTTCCTGGAAAAAGTGGCATTTGAACCTGACCCTAGATTATGGATTGCATTTTTAAAAGTGGAAGGAAAGAAGAAACGAAGGAAGGAAGGGAGGGAGGAAGGAAATAAGGAAGTTCAGTTTGAGGCAATGTCATGAGCAAAGTCAAGTTATTAGGAAAATGCATGATATATTCAAGGCACACATAGAGTCAAGTTGAACCAGGACACAAGTTAAAAAAATACAAGAGAACAAAATGATAACCAAAAAAAATAGCAAATGAAAATCAAAGAAATTAGTTCCTTCTTAATGATCATGTAAACACTAAAAGGAATGATTCCCATAAGATAGAAATGGAACCGTAGAACATAGTGATTACTGCAAGGAGTCAACAGAGAACCAATACTGTAGCAGAGCTCAGTTTCATCAGTCAGCCAATCAGGAAGTCCAACAAATCACCACACGTCATTCATTATAAAAGTGCGGACTAAAAGGAGACTAATCATCAAAGAGCTTAATCACGAAAATAGTGAATACCAATCTTTAAACAAAAAGCCCTTAAAGCCAATCACTAACCAAAATATGATCAGACACGGGGTACATTTATAAACTGTTTGGCTGAAACATCAGAAGGAAAAAAAAATCACATCTGATTTAATCAGAAGGTATTCTTTCCATCCAATAGAGCTCTTACTCATTCCAACATACTAAGCTAGTGGCCATTGAACAAAATGACAAAATCATAACTGAAATAACATTTGCTCAAATTAGTTTCTTAAAAAATGCATGAATTTCAGCATTATACTCAGTATTTACAAATCCTAACCCTTAGGTATGACTACTTTCTGTTCACTATTATCATTTCTTGGAATGTAAAACCAGGGTAGTTATTGTTGGGTCTTTATTTTCTTCATCATTGACCTGATCTTGCCTCTTAAAGGTAATAAAATGTTGTTTTCTTCACCTAAAGATCTCTTCAAATGCTTAAGGGTAACATGGAAGTGACCTTCTGCTATGCCTGTGATAGCCAAGCTCTGGCAGGTGCTACCAATCTTTGTGAAGGTACCCAGCCAACCTAACTTCAGAGATGTTCCTCTCTCCAGAAAATTAGCCACCAGGAGAAGAAAGTTTTGGCTGCAGCAACTCATTTGACCCTTCTTTTAAGTTCATTCTCAGTATAGAATTTCCATGACACCACTATCAAAGTAGGGCATTAGATTACAGAATCTGACAATTTCATGTAAGGAAATTCCAGGCCCAAAGTATATTATAGGATACCACTTAGTAATTGGGTCCAATTTCTACTAGAAACCAAAATAAATAAATAGATAGATAGATAGGCAAGTAAATAGATAAATAAAGTAAAACAATAAAAATAAATAAGTAAAGCAGAGTGAATGAAGGCAAGTCCCAAGACCTCTAAGCATGAAACACAATCTTAAGAGAAAGGAAAAAAATCCATTGGAACAGAAAACAGCAGAAAAGGCTTGAAAAGGAAATCTCAGAACACTCCCAATATTTCCAAGACTGAAAACTAAATGGTCCAGCTGCAAATCGTGTTCTTTCTCCTGCCTCTGTGTAGTCCTCCCATTATATTCCTTTGTAGCCAACAGATCGGTGTGCCTCAGTAGATGATCATGCATTTAAAAGTGCATCAATATAGTGGAAAAAGAAAGCCCTAACAACAGAATCTGATTTACTCATCATTTTAAGGGTTAACTCTGCAAGACTTCAAAGACAATATCATGAGCTCCAAAGAGAAAATAGGCTCCTTTGAGGAGAATTAACTGGTAGCTTTCCTCTGCCCACCCTGCTTATCACCTATTGTAGCATGCACATTGGCACAGCACTGCAGCACCCACAAACAAACGGTAACAGAAAGCAACAGAAGTTAATGCAATAAAGAGGGTGGCCAAAAATAAAAGGGCTTCATTCAGATGAGCTAACACAGAACACTCTTCATGCCAGGATAACGAGTGGAAGAGAGCCCACACTGAGAATCAACTCCCACTGCCACTGTAAAAAATAAATATGAAAAACTCAACTTAATGCCAGTTTCTGGTTTCCAAATTAAGTGCTTTGCCTTTGGGGGATTCATGTGGGGGGAAAATGAATAAGCCACTCTGTTTTACTATCTGTGACTTAAAAGTAAAGATTCTCCTTCTTCTAGGTATTCTTATCACATATGAAGCAAAAGGTGAACCTTGTGTGAATAAAAATGCCAACTAGGTTCTCAGGATTATTCTAGCCCTAGAGTAACCCTATAGTAAATGATTATATAAATACTTACAATGAAGTAACCCAAACAGTCTACTCCAGACCAATGTTGATGTTTCCTCATTTCCCAGAGGTAGTGCTCTGTTTGGCTTCTAAAGCTGTCTATAACCTGACCCTTTCCTACCTTTCAGTCTTTTTATGCCTTATATATTCCCCCTAGGGTTTTCAATTGCAGTTGCCCCTGCCTGGACCTCTCTTCCTCCTTATTCCTGCCTCCCAGATTCAGGTATTAACCAAAGTGCCACCTTTGGCAAAAAAAAAGCCTTTCCCAGTCCCTCTTAATGCTACTGCCTTTCCTATATGATTGTCTCCAATTTATCCTGTATATAGGCTTTAAATCATAGTCGCTTTTAAGTCCCCATTGTTTCCTCTATTAGATGATAAACTGCTTCGGAGCAGGGACTATCTTTTGTCTTTCTTTGTAACCCAGATTCAGAGGAAGAAGAGAGGCCGGAGACTTTGCACAGCCTTAGCTCACTTAAATCCAATTCATTTGCAAGTCATGGCATCCCCTTCTTTATGCCATGATCCTCTTTGAGATTAAATGACAAATAACTACAGCAATCCCAGTGCTTGACACAATGCCTGGCACATAGCAGATATTTAATAAATGCTACCTGACTGACTGAGTTTGACTGAGAGCTATAGAAGAATGCACAGTGAGAGAAAGCGTGACATAATGAAAACAGCAAGGGAGTTACGGTCACAGAAACTTGGTTTAAATCTGGACTGTACCCAGACTTTACTAGCTTGGTTAAGTCATTTAGCGTATCAGACTGTTTCTACAGCTATAAAAACCAGGTAAAATAGTTCCACTTTCACTAAGCCTCTGTGAGATTTTTTTAAACTATATACAATTGTCAGTTATCATTATTGTTAGGTAAAACAAATGAAATCAATATTCAATCCATTCTAAACATTTACTTAACAATGGCAAGTAAAAGCGGATATTTTTACAGTCTTCTAAACAAATATTTTATCAGTTTGTTAGGTACTAAGTAGACAAAACAAAGGATAATCAGTCTGTACCTCAAAGGAATTCAAATTATATATGATTGAGTAAATTTATTTACTTATTGGGAAAGTAGGAGCTAGTTGACAGTTGAAAAACATGCCAAAACCAAGTGGCTATCTTCTCAATACTTTCTCTAAAAGGCAAACAATTTTGAGATGAGTTGTGAATTCCAAAAAGCACTGTGCCTAGCCTAGCACAAACAGACTAGTGTGGAAGATGGCAGGGGTATGTAATTCCATTCAATTTAACAAAGATTTAATGAAAGTCTCAATAGTCAAGGTTCTCAAGTACCTTCCATTCAACACATGCACCAGTAACCACAAAGTACCACTGGGAGAAAGAGTATGCTTTAACGGAGGTGAAGAGGGTAGACCTCACATAGGGAGTGGCACATGACTTTGTCTATGGAAGGAAGTGAAAGAGTTTAAGAGGGAGAGGTGAAACTAGAGGAAGGAATCTGGAGGAGAAGAGAGTAGCCTGAATTAGTGGAAGAGGAGATAATCAAAGGAGGGATCTTTTAAAGCAGATGAAAGTAAGCTTGGGGTAGATTTAGTGACTGTTAATGAGGAGAAAGGAGAAAAACAATGAATTGAAATACATCCAAAGTCCTGTACTTTGGGAACTAGAGGGACAGTGGTGACATTAACTGAGGCTAGGAAATTGACAGTAAAGTTGATCTGTCCCCCTGGGAAAGATGGAGATGTTAGTTACAAGAAACTAGATATTAGGCTAGGTCACAAGTCAATTAGACCAGGAACATATTACCTACTTTGCTACTGAAAATATTCACATCATGTTCACAGCCCTAGAAAACACTATGTGACTCAATAAATTCCTGCTTATATTATGCCATCGGCACTCACAGCACCTAACGATTTTATTAGTGCTATTTACAGGTGGAATAGGATACCATTGAGTATGGCTAGTTTCTTTCATATCAGATAGCTACTACCTTCCTCGTTCCTATGTTGAGATAGGAACTGAAGGGTTCTGACAGTTTTACCATACATCTTTTTATTCACAAAGACTTCTAATCTTGAAACTGGTTCTTTGTTTTAAATCAGGAATCTATTGATTAACTGTGAGACTGAGCGTGGCTCACGGGGGGCTGAGGAGGGTATACACTGTGGAATTAGGACAGTTAAACACTGAAATCGATCCTCCCTTTCTCTTGCCACTGTTGCTGCAGCAAGCAGTTTCTCTAAGCTATTAATTTTATTATTAGCACACCTGGAGACATCGGTTCCCTCAGGGAAAAGCAATTCAACTGTGTGTGCTACAAGACTAGTGGCGTATGATCAATGAAACAGCTGGGACCATAAGCTGCCTGTGCATCTCTTTCCTCCTTTTGGAATTTGGGGAGTAATACTGCTTGTGTAATGATGTACATGACATGTTATAATGTTTCACAACTATTTCCCTTTTGCCCCTTTCACTTCCTTTGATAATAGGAAATTACTTTAAAAGGAAATTATAATTCGAAGACCATTGGCCTGGAAGACAGTCAGCTCTAGCATTAATGGGCAGTAGGATTCTGGACAAATCATTTAACTTCCCTGGGCAGCATTTTTCCCATCGATAAAATGAGGGGTCTGTACCAGAAAGAACTAAGCTCACTTTCAGGCTCTAAGGTAAGGTTCTATATGGCACAGTGGATAGAAACTTGAACTCGGAGTGAGGAAGATTTGAGTTTGAATCCTTCTACAGATACCACCAAGTTGTGACTGGGAAAGTCACTTGGCCTCCGCTAATCTTAATTTTCTGTAAACTGGGAATGCTGATACAACTTTTGTCATAGGATTACTGTGAGGATTAAATGAGACAGCATACACATGAACTGCAAAGCTGCTACATGCTAGCTATCATTATTATCATTATGACACTGAGTATTATTAAGTTCATTGGTTTCAATGAAAAGTAGCATTAAGGGGAATAGATTTCACTCAATCTTCAAATATCCTGTTATAAACTAAGAAGGGCAAGTGCATTTTACAGACTATCATAAACCGTCCAGTGGATCTTTGGAACCCGATATCCTACAGGTATCTCAAATTCAGTATGTCCAAAACAAAACTCAGTTTCTCTTGCTGCAAACCTACCACTCTTCCAAACTTCCCTGTTACTGCCAAGGGCATCACCACCAGCCTTATAGTCACTTAAGTTCCTCCTTAACTCATCATTCTCACTTACCCACCATATCTAATGAGTTACTAAGTCTTGTCATTTCTACCTCCATAAAAGCCCTCTTCTAAGTCTCCTCTGCATTCATTCAGGCCTTTATCACCTCTCATCTCACTGGTGTAGTAGGTGCCTAGTTAGTGTCCCAGCCTCAGGTGTCACCCTGCTACAATCTATCCTTTACACAGCTGCCAGTTATTTTCCTAAAGTACAGGTCTGACCATACCATTCTCTCACTAAATAAACTCCAATGTAGCAGATCATGTTCATATGTGTGTGGGTTTTAGTGTATTATGTTTTGATTTGTTATACGATTTCTTCCATTTATTTTTGTTCGACTATATAGCATGACTATAGTGAAAATGTACTCAATAGGAAAGTATATGTAGAACCAATACAGAACTGTATGCTGTCGCAGAGAGGGAGGAGGATAGTGAGGGGAAAGGTGGCGGGGGAATAAAAAATCTTAATTTTAAGGGAGTGATTGTAGAACACTAAAAAAATAAAATTTAAAATAAATAAATAAATAAATGCCAATGGTTCCCTGTCTGACCTTTAACCTTTGGAATTAAGGACAAATTCCTTTGTTTGATATTTTGAGGCCTTCCAATCTCATTCCAGCTTATCTTTTGAGTTTATTACACATTATTTCCTTTCATATGTTATTATACTTCATCCCAACAGTCCTTCATTGTATTACTCATAATAAAAAAAAAAGCCAAGGTCTCCCACTGTATCCTGGGTCATCTCCATGCCTCCTGATCTATATCTGGCCACTGGACCCCGATGGCTCTGAAGGAGAAAGTGAGGCTGGTGACTTTGAAAAGCCTTCCTTCACTGAAATCCAATTCCACTGCAAGTCACGTCATCATCTGCCTGATGTCATGATCCTCTTTGAGAATAAGGGCAAACCACAACCTGTGAGAAGTCAGAGCTGCCCAAATGGGCAGCTGGCCAGTTTCGGTTGGGCAACTCCTCTCCTCTCCCCTTACCTGAGGGTGTTCTGCCCAATGGATGGTAAGTTTTGATGGTCAAAACCTACCTAGTTAACTTGGGGTTTACTTGCTAGATTTCTTTCTCAAGGACCAAGCCTTAAACCCAACACACTCTGGATCTCATTGATTGGATAACAATATGTCCCTGCTCAAGCACTACTTATTATTTTTTAATTTATTTTTTTGGTTATTTGGTTATCCTCTACACGATGTGATGGTCCTCTTCGAGAATGAAAGACAGTGACACAGAACCACATATACTACATTTCATCTTCAGTCTTCTTGATTTTAACTTAGCTAATCAATTGTGTCTGGATTGCACTGCCTCTTCACCTAGTCTCCCTAGTTTCCTTCAAGTCTCAGAGCACAACTTTCTAAATGCAGGCTTTCATGATCCTGCAAAATTCCACATTCTCCTCCCCCAAAATGACTGGGTATCTGTTTTATTTCTATTCTGCATGTATCTACAAATGTACATGTTTTCTCCCCTGGCTAGACTATAAATTCCTTGAGAGCAGTGACTCACTTTTGACTTTGCATTACCAGTTAAAGAACTGATTATTTTTCTATCGTATTAATAATCAATTATCAAATCAGGATTGAGACTTTTTTCTTTCCATTTCTTCATTCAGGAACCAGTTCCTCTAGATCATGCAGCCAGTCTCTGAAAGACAAGACTGACAGATGAGATTGATATGAGATTGCCCTAATCCTTCCAGTACATGCTCTGCCATCTTGGACTGGACTTCACCCAACTATAAGATGTTTTGTTTACAGTATAAATGGAATCTAATCTACTTAAATGCTTGCCCTTAGAAAGTAGATATAAACCCTTGCAGCTATCCCTTCCCCCCCAAATTGTGGTCTAGGGCAACCCTTCTTAAATTGGGTCACAACCCACAGTTTAAGAAGTGTTGAAGGGGTGGCAAGTGGAAAATGTTTAAGAAGCCCTGGTCTAGGGTAACCCCCAGTTTATAAAAAAGAAAAACCTGCTAGAGAGGTCTGGAGAGAGATGGATTCCTTTGCCCCAATTACTGGAGGCAGCTGAATCTCATGATCAAATCACATTCTCAGAAGGAGGAGTTGAAGACTTTTCATTAAGATGTCCACCTCTTCCATTAATTATTCACCAGTCAGGGTTGATTTTAACCTGTTAGGGCATCTCCTTTTCTAAACGTCTCTAAGCAGTCAGTGATCTTCCTGGTTTCATCTGATTACTGAGAGAAACCACTGACCATCAGTGCACTGATTATCAGTTAGTCTAATTAATAAATTGATTAATTACCCAGAAAGTCTGTCTCTCAGGCTTTTCATTCATCTCACCAGCTTCGCAGTATGACTACTCCTGTGCCTAACTGAAATGAACTAGAGACAGTGTGCCCGGGACCTGAGGAGGCTAAGGAACTGAGGTCAGGGTGTTTGAAGGATACCAAGGTTAAGAAGGTGGAGGCTGTCATCCAAATACCAATCTTATCTGGAGAGGAGGGAGACTGACTCCAGTATCCATAAAAAATAGCAGGTGGAATCTGAGCCAGATGAAATGAACTTTAGAAGAAGAGAAATGGTTGCTGAGACGGAGGGTCTGAAAGTGGTGATACAGAGCAAAGAGTATACCAGCTCTTCTTACTGGCCATCAGTGGCAAAAAGCATGACAAAAGGAAGAGTCAATACTCACATCCTGAGAAAGAACCGGTGGGAGGCTAAATGCAGATTGAAGTATATAGTTTTCACTTTATTTTTTCATGCTTTTTATTCTCTTGGTCTGTTTCTTTCACAGCATGACTAATATGGAAATGTTTTACATGTATATATATATATATATACATATATATGTATGTGTGTGTGTGTATATATATATATATATATATATATATATATATATATATATATATATATAAAACCTATATCAAGTTGCTTACTATTTGGGAGGGAAGGTAAGAGGGAGAGAGAAAATTTGAAAATAAAAAAACTTTTTAATTAATATTAAAAATTTTATTTATATTCAACTGGGGAAAATAAAATACTATATAAAATGAATAAACAAAAAGGAGTAGCCAAGTCTGGAGAGAGTACCAAGAGATGTGGCATCTTGAAGAGAAAGCCAGATCTTGGCAAGGAAGAAAAGTGAATGGAAGAGATGAAAGGGAATTTGGTAACAATAGAAGAGTATTCCAGGGAGCAGAGTGAAAAGAGGGGGAAGTGAGAAATAGTCACTGTGGAAGACTTGGGCCAAATTCAATCCCAGTGGATTATAAGAAGATGGTAACAGTTGCAGCCAATAAGTATTTAGTGTTTAACACTCCCTACCACATAATCCCATGATGATCTCTGGTGCTGGCATATCTGGACCATCTGGGGGCTTGGAGAAGAGGGACAGGAATGTACAGAATGGAAAAAATGAGGAGAGACTTGAGGCAAGGAGATTAATTAGGAGGCCATTGCAATAACCTAGGCAAGAGGTAATGAGGACCTGAACTAAGGTGGTGGCTGGGTGAGTAGTGAGAAGGTTAAGGAATAAAAATGATGCCATGGAGATAGAAAAGATCATGACTGTGTGTGTATAACATATATGTATATATATATGTGTGTGTGTATGCATGTCTGTATATGTGTACATGCATATACATAAAACTCTCATATATATAATTTCTCCTTATCATATATGTGTGCATATGTACATATACACATTTATGATGAGGATAGGTATAATATATACATAAGGAAAAGTATACACATTAAAATGTATATACATGTACATGTGTAGAGAGATTTTCTGTATACATATGTGTATAAAGACACACACATATACTTAAAAATCATTTGCCAAATCTAGCTTATTCTACCTCCACAACTTTCATAGCCCCTCACCTTCATTCAACAGACAAAGCTAAGACCTAATTTCAGTTCCTCATTACCTCTTGCCTTGATTATTTCCATGACCTCCTAACTCTTCGCATCAAGTCTCTCCTCACTTAATATAAAGAAAATTAGGGGTCAAGGATGACATAGGGTTAGAAACCTGGGAGATTGGAAGGATGGTGGTGCCCTTGATAGAAAAAGGGAAGTCTAGAAGAGAAGATGGTTTATGGGCAATAATTAGCACTATCTTGGATGTGTTGAGTTTGAGAAATTTCTAGAATGCCCAATTTCAAATGTCTAATAAGCATTTAATGATTTAAGAATGAAGTTCAGGAGAGACTGGTTTGGAAAGAATAATCTGAGTGTCCTTATCAGATATAATTAAACCCAAGGGAAATGATGAGATCCCCAAGAGAGAGTAAAAGGAGAAGGCGGAAGGATAGCGTTGGGGAGGAGAGAATAAAGGAATATCCATACTGAAAGGAAATGATGTGGGTGATGAACCAGAAAAGGAGGCTGAAAAGGAGTGGCCAGACAGGTAGGAGGCACTGACCAGAAGAGAGAAGGGTCTCAAAGCCCAGAGAAGGGCATTCAAAGGAAAGAAGGTGGTTGCCAGAGTCAGACGCAGCAAATGTATTGAGAAGGATGAGAAAAGATCATCAGATTTGGGAGTTAAGAGATTTTAGTTGAGGGATGAGATTGGAAGCCCCACTGAAAAAGTTGAAGAATGGTTGAAAGGGGCAGGGGGGGAAGTGAAGGAAGGAAGTATGGATAAGTTTTCTTTCTAGAGTTTGGCTGAGAAAGGGAAGAGATATAAGAGAATAGCTTGTGGGCATGGTGGGGACTAAGGGAAGTTTTCGCTTTGTTTTGTTTTGAACTGTTAGCCTGGGATGGTGATGATGCACTGAATACACCATTGGTCTTGGAGTTAGGAAGACCTGAGTTTGAATCTTCTTTCAGACACTTAATGGCTGTGTGACCCTGGGCAAGTCATTTTTTGTGCTTCAATTTCTGCATCTATAAAACAGGGATAATAAAAGTACCAAATTCCAGGGTTGTTGTGAAAATCAAATGTAAAAAACCCTACAAGCCTTAAAGAGTTCTGTATAAATATTAACTGTCATCATCATCATTTTGTGTGATGGACGCTTTTGGCAGTATGATGAAGTCTTCTTACAATAATGTTTTTAAGTGTATAAAATAAAATATGAAGGATTACAAATGAAACCAATTACAATGAAACAGAATTACTGAAAAAATTTTCAAATCCACCAGAAACTGTTAGAGTGGGTTATGTATTAATCCCTCAGGGCCTTCCTAAGTGACTGGGAAGATAATCTTATCAATTAATTTGTCTGATAGTGACTTGTCATTAATCTCAGATGATATTTGTAGGATTACAGAGTTAGAGCTGGGAAGAGCTTTAGAGGTCATTCTAGTTCAACCTTACTTTAGAACAGACATTGAGGTCCAGAGAGTGGCCCAGTAAATGACTAATCCAAGGTCATGCAGGTAACAACCAGCAGAAGTGTGATTTGAACTGTGATCCTTCTCTGATCCTTTTTCCACCACTGTCTCTCCCTTGTTTTTAAGTTAGGAATTTCAAAGGTATAACTCAAAGATAACACCAATATGAGAATTTCAGGCAAAGCCAACAGAAGAATGGGGTTGGCACGGAAGAAAATATTTTGAAGTCACATCATTTGATAACCAAATATATGGAACCCTGCTGTCAATTGACATCTATCTCTTTCTCATTCTCACCCAACAGTACTCCCAGCCTGACTTCAATGGTTGTGTTTTGCTATTCATTCTGATATTTTTTAAAACTTCATGGACCCATCAGTTTATATAGGTTGAAAATTCACATAATCTCATCTTGTATTCTCTAAAGAACCAAGAAGATTCTTAATAATGAATAACTATTATTAAGGTCATAGGATCTCAAGCCAGAAGGGATTTTAAAGATGTTTGAATCCAAATCCCTTTTATAGAAGAGGAAAATGAGACCCAAAGGGCCCATTTGGAGATGACTTGTCCTGAGTCACACAATACAAGTATCAGAGCTGGGGACTGAGTATACATCTTTTTCTAGTATAGCTACATCCAGATTAGTGTGGATAATGAATCCTGGTCTCATGCATTTGAATTAGCACTATTTGAAGTTATAACTATATAAAATATGCTAATTGGTTCCAGCTCAATGGAAATATGCAGTTCCAATCAGAATAATGCCACCACCTCAGTCACTATTCAGGACCTAGCTGCAAACACTTATTAAGATGAACTGAGTTTATTTCTGATTTATAATTGCGGGTACAGCAAAACTGTCCTTTCTCATTCTCACCTAGCTTTCATGCAAACTTGGCACTTTGGTGCTTTGGGGGTTGACCAGTTCCCTGTCTGATCCCTGCTATGTGTCACTAAGCATTGAAGGCCTCTGAGATGATATTGGCCACTGAGCAGTTAGATTAGATGTCTCAATGAATCTTCAAAGAGGACAAGGGGCCTTTCCTCATTTGGGCTCCATTTTTTTATCCTTTTGGCTACTGTGTGTATGAGTGCCCTTTGGAGTCCCTCCCTCAAAGAGAAGATTGATCGAAGTGCCCTTCCTTCTCCCTGGAATCAAGAAGACTTCTCCCATTTAAGTACAAGTTCTAGTTTAGCTCTTGGACACTGTGTGGATGACAGAAGTTGATTCAGACCACATATGACTCAATGCTGTGTCACACTTATTGCCTGATGAAAGCAAAAAAGGGAGTTATCATTGCCAAAGTATCCAAGAGGTTGGCTGGCACCTGTGGCCAGCCAGAAACAGAAAGGACAGCTCCCTGTATGTCTCTATGTTGCATGGGATGCACCACCCTCCCTCGCACCTTGTACTCTACATCCAGCCTTACTTGTATTATTATTTTCAGTGCATCATTGGCCCAGTACTACTCTTAGGTTTAGCTAAGAACCAAATAGCTAATAGAAATAGTTGGGTTGTTTTTTTTTTATCTTCAGGAACTGCACACAGTTCTATCCTATATTCTTTCTCCCTTTCAAGAGAAAGGAAATATCTTTCATAAAGTCACAGGTGGCTCACGAAGAAATCTCTTTCAAATTCATAAATCTGTACCTTGGCATGCTACCTTAATAGTCTACAACTCCTGCAACAAAAATAGGTTAATTTTGCATTAGATGAGCTTTAATGTACATTTAAAAATCAGAGGTTATCCTGCGTATTCATTAGTGGAACTCATGCTTAAAGAAGGTTATATAGAACTAGGAAGAAAATCAGAAGCCTCTGAAGAAGGAAATCATTTTTGCTTTGTGTCATTTTCCATTATTTATGTTGAGCTGAGCTATTATGAATCACATGAATCTAATATACTTTACTAATTAATTGCTAGAACACAATAGTTTGGATGGGTTCCAAGTCTTTGGAAATGGGATATTTTGCTCAACTATAGCAAAGTCAGATGGTTTCACCAAGCCTAAGAGGAGAAATCTCTTTTCCTTTCCTCCTTTCAGGAAGCCACCAGTGAAGGTAATTCAATTTAGTTCCAAAATATTTATTCAGCACTTGCTTCATCTATGTAAAGCACTAAGCTAGGTACATGGGGCATAGAGACAAAAATCAAATAGTCCCTATGTGTAAGGCTCTTAACTTTTACTGGGGATGTATCATACACATATATTCAGTCAGTAAAGGTTTATTGAGCACCTACTATATGTCAGGCACTGTTCTAAGAGCTGGGGATACAAAGAAAGGCAAAAGACATCCCTTTCCCTCAGGAGGAATGTAATGGGGGAAACAATACATGAACACCTAAGCACAAATAATTAAATACAAACACACAAGTAAATACAAACTACATGTAAAATATTTTACAAAGGAACACACTAAGAGCTGTGTGAAACAGAAAAGGTCTCAAATAGGAGGTGGAACATGAATGATTCTTTGATTTTAAGAGACAGGAATGAAAAAGTTCGCTTTGGATATGGAGGCCTCTTGGGCAAAGATATGGAAGAGGAGAGAGGCAGAATATTATATATGAGAAACAGCTAGAAGGCCAGTTTTCCTAGAGTGAAGAGAATGGGAAAGACAATAGTAGGAAATAAAATGAGCCAAGTGACAGGAGGGGACAGATGTAAGATATGTTATGGAGGAAGAATTATGAAGAATTGGAAATTTATCACACAATAAGGAATAGAAAA
This sequence comes from Bettongia penicillata ogilbyi, assembly GCA_023548195.1. Classification (NCBI taxonomy): domain Eukaryota; kingdom Metazoa; phylum Chordata; class Mammalia; order Diprotodontia; family Potoroidae; genus Bettongia; species Bettongia penicillata. The sequence continues at coordinate 13,848,829 of JAJHZJ010000090.1, forward strand.
GAAAATCTGGCACTAGTTTATCATATGGCACAGTTCATTTTGAGCAACTTTGTTGGGGATTTAGTCTTAATGAAACTGCCAGGCAATGTGACCAGCAGGGATTACAATGTGGTGATTTGTAGGTACCATTTTCTATGCATCTTTTGTGAAAAACGAGACAAAGACTAAATACAAGATTGATTTCACTAGTGATAAGCAACTGTAAGTACCTGAACTTTAAGAGTTAAAAACAACAATCCCCCATTCTCTTCTACTAGGCCTATGGCTCTGGCTAAGGTTAATGGAATTTGTATGTGAAAATAGAGGACATCTATGTGGAGAGGAATGGATTTATTTCTTGTTCTGGCTGACATAAACTGTATGGAAGAAAGATTCCCCAGGCTGGGTACAAAGGCGAGAACTTGGAGGACCCACTTAAGCAAACTGAAAAGCTTGAGAAAACAAAGTTATCTTCTGCCTCCTTTAAAAGTAGATACAAATGGAAAAAGTTTTCTTTGTTGTAAATAGGGAATCAGATTCACACCTCCATTTAACAGCAGTAGGAATTGCACACCTACAGTGATTTCCCAGGGGTACCAAGCTGAAAATGTACCCCAAGGTGTCAGGAACAAATGTGTATAATGATGTCTGTCTTTCTGACTAGAGCTACAGTGTAGCAGTCTTAATGGATTTAAGAGAAATTGTAGCTGACACTGGAATGACACTTTTTGGTGAACAAAACACATTATGTTTATCCCCTTCTTTCCCCACCCGCAGCCTAAGCAACACTACAAAATCGACCACCATTCTCCCCTTTGAGACCACATTGTGTAGTGTGCATGGGCACTAGAAATTCCAGCGTCCAGTACAGATGTTTGCATGTTCTTTAAAAAGAGTCCATCACTCATATATTTCTACAAACAGATGGAGATAGCAAGAACATGTGCCAATCTATGACCCTTTACTTCTTTACTACTCCCTCAAAATCAAGGAAATATTGCAACTGAACACTTTCTATCCTCTGCTTCTTTCCCCATTCCCTCCATATCTCTCCACACTATTTTCTATTTGTGATCTTTCTTTATGTTATCTATAAAGATTGTAAAGATTCTGACTCATAGAGCCAAAGGGTTTTATCCCCTACTTTTCAAAACACAGTTAACACATTAGGTCTTTAGAGTACTCACAGCAAGAGACCAAGCAAACAAGAAAGACAGGGAGAAGAATCCCTTTATTGCTCCTCTGTTGAGGGAGATATAATAGAGAAGCCTTTGCATTGGGAATCAGGAGATGTGAGTTCTGCTACTACATGGCTGTCTGTAACCTTGAATACTTCTTTTTTTCTAGGTTTTAATTTGTCTTTAAAGTGATGGGGCTGGTCAAGAAGATCTTTGAAGTCCTCTCTCTAACATTCTATGACTATGATGCATGATATAGGATTAGAGGATCGTAAATCTGGAGTTGGAAGGGAGCTTAAAGGTCATCAATCCAACCATTTCATTTTACAGATGGGGAAACTGAAGCTTGGTTTACTTACTCAAGGTCACAAAGGTAGTGAATTTCAGAGACAGGATTTGAACTCTGGCTTTTTGACTCCAGAATCATTACTCTTTTTCTGTACCATCAGGCTCCCTTATTAATCCTGCTCATTCACATTTAGAAGTCGCTCAGAAATATGGGTCTTAGTAAGAATTATTTCTTCTATCATTTGCTTAGGAGCTTCAGCTTTTCATTTCTATGCAAGAACTTGGCTCATAGGAGTATGGGAAGAAATAGGCTTTCAAGAGGTGGTAATATCCAACAAATGACCATTCGAAGTCAGATCTTTTCCCCAAATAAGAAAATGTGAGTTTGCATTTATAGCAATCCACCTAAAGAGAAATTGGGAAGTCTTAAACACTATCAATAAGAACAAAAAAACCAGGAGTCTGGTAAAGCAGGAGACTCCACTGAGAGCTCTCAAGAATGGTCAGAAATACTGTTTTGAGTGAGTGGCAATACAGCTGTCACCACTATCTAAACAGTTTCTTGGGGCTGCACTTCAAGTTTTCATTACCACGACAGTTTCAAATTATAGAACTGGTCACATTTGCTACCGAGTATCAAAAACTTCAAAGTGCTTTCTCTTTGACACTGTAAACAGCTGTCTAATGTTAGGTAATTGTAACTAAAACATAAAAGGAAAGACTGTATTTTTTCCCTTTGTAGTTAAGAGGGTTTCCAATAACTCCAGTGCTCATTAAGATACAATAATGAAGAGCTAAGATGGAGTCTAAAAATGGAAATATAAAGTTAAGTGACTCATTTAATATTTTGAAAGGTAAAATATTAAGAGGAGAAAGAAGTGCTATCTTCATCAATCACAGACTCCATAAAGCCCATGAAAGTAATATGAAGCTGTCCAACAGTAAGCACCAATGTAGAGCAGCATTGGCCTAGTGAGACTACCTTCTAATAGGTGGGAGGCTATTTCAATCTCCATACCCATTTAATCACAGGCCTGTTTGAGCACTGACTGCCAATTATCCTGAATTATGTGTCATATAGTGGGTTTGTGATCTGGGCTATAGTGCATTAGGGACTCAGCAGAGACCACCATGTTGATCTGACAAGGTTCTTAGAGCTGGGATGAATAAATTAATGCAACAGAATGCTTCTGATGAAGGGAAGATTGGAGCCAAGTTCCCAGAGATGGCAGATTAGTGACTAATCAGTTCTAACACCTGGTTTCCATAACACTCTAATAACAAGTCTTCCACACTGCCTATAAAACACCAGAGCCCCTCCCTCTGCCAGGCAAAAGAGTGAAACAGTCTCAAAAGTTAAATCTTACAGTGAATCTATTCAAAGTCTGATGGATTTTATCTTTTTGAAAAATTAAGAGCTGCAACTATCCTTTTCCCTGTCTCTTCCTCAGGAAATACCTTTAGAAAAAAGGAAGCAAATTCTGAATTAAAAAAAGGCAGTGTGAGGATAGCTACTGAGGGAGGGAGAGGGGAAAGGAGTGTGATAGGGATACAGTGGAAATTTAGGCAATCTAAATAGAAAAGCTACCAATAAATTTATTTTTTTAAGACAGGCAGGATGGTACAGTAGGGAAAATGTTCAGTTTGAAATCAGAGAGTTCATTTCAACTCTCATCCCTGCTTATCTTACCTGTGTGACCCTGGAAAAGTCCCTTAATCCCTCTGGGTCTCAGTTTCCTCATGTATAAAATGAGGGGATTGGCCTCTCGCATCCTTTCCAACTCTGAGTCTATAAGGCTATCTCTCTAGCAGTTTGAAGTTTTGCAGGAAAACACATTAGCCATGAGTGAGACCCACAGATACAGAGTTTGCAGTTCAAATTATCAGGTGATAAGGAGGAGGAATATATTAGTGGGGATGATTATAAAATAGTCATAAATCTAAAATGATCTGAACTAGCCATTCACCTTAAAATTCAACATAGAAACTATTCAAGATATACGATGGTAAATTTAGACTTTAATTATCCTATTTTAGGTTAATGGGAGGTGGTGGTGGCACTCCTTACATTCCAACATTTGCCAGACAAAGTCTGGAATCAAGAAATAGGCAAAATTATATTTTAGCTAAAATGTCAAAAATTTTACATCCCAGATGTTTTAGCTTCTCAACTACAAGACAAAATTCTCACCAAATACATCTGGCAACACTCCAGAAACTTCTTCCCCAAAGCAGTCTCATGTGGGAGTGTTATTATGCTTGGTGCTGTTAATCATTGTGATTTGCTGAGGAGGCTGTACTTTGAGGACCAGCTTTATTGAGAATCACTTTGATCACTCTTCATTAGACATGGATCACTAATTATGGCCTAGTGTAAGGGATACAGCACTGGATTGAGAGTCTTGAAGGTCTAGATTCAAATACACCCATGGCTACTCTTCTCTAGCCTTGTGACCACAGGTCACATTTAACTTCTCAATGCCTTAATTTTCATATCTGTAAAATGTAGTTAACAATAGCATCTACTTCACAGGCTTAAATAAGGTAATGTAGACAAATTATATATTAGTACCAGTCAATCAACACACATTTATTGTCAAGCACAGAAAATACAAAGACAAAAGGGAAACCATCCCTATCCTTGAGGAGCTTATACTCCATATCACTGCTGCTATTTAAAGCGAGTGAAGCTCTTAACTGACACCAGGCAGTCTTTATATAATCCCTGAGAAATGTGTTTTTTTCCAACATCAGGGTACATAAGGCACAAAACATTAAACTACTCAGTAGTTGTAGTCAGTGCTCTGGTAGTTCTTTCCAATTTGTACAAAGTGTTTAAATAACAATGAATATGCAAGGGGGTGGAGTAGTGAAGCGCTCAGCAGAGCTCTCCCAACATTCCCCTCTAAACTACTTTAAAATAATACCTCAAATTGAATTCTGGAGTACTAGAATCAATTAAAAGGTCAGGGAAAGACATTCATCTAGCCAAAGACAACACAGGAAATCAGAAAACGAGATTTGTGACATGAGGCTGGAAGCTAGCTTACAAACCACGTGGATGAAACACCAGTGGTAGGATCATGTGGTGGTAACAGAGGTAGGAACAGCTTTGGGAGCTCTAAAACCAGAGCTGGTAAGGGACCAGTCAGAAAGAGATTACAGGGTATCCCTTTGCTAACACAGGACACAAAACCAGATTCTGTTTGGCAACCCCATTGTCTATACACACTTTGGGTTCACAGTTGAGTGGCAGAGAAGAGCACTTTCCATCAAGATGGAGTGGAAACCCTGAGAGGCAGGAACATTTCTGGCCCCAAGGGATTACGACCCTGAGGAACAGTATCATTTCCAGTCCCAAGAAAGGAGAGGCTCTGAGAAGTAGTGCTGATTGCAATACCTAAGGGATAAGGGGGTCTTCTTGGGTAAGGAACTGAGTGTAAATCACGAGACCTGTGATCAGAACTCTCACCACATCACAACACCTTGGAAGCACTGAAAAATCCCAAACCCCCAGAACTAGCTCTGGAAACCACAGCACAGAAGTCTAAAGCTTGAAACAGAGCTCCCCCTTCTACCCTGCCTATACTGGGAACATAGCCCAACATGAACATAATGTTCCGAATTAAGATATAGGGTGGAAGAATGAGCAAACACAACAAAAGAGCCTGACCATAGAAATCTATTATGATGACAGGGAAGATCAAAACACAAACTCAGAAGAGGACAATGAAGTCAAAACAGCTATAAGCAAAGCCTCCAAGAAAAAAAATGCTAATTGGACACAAATACAACAAGAAGTCCTGGAAGAACTAAAAAATAACTTACAAAATCAAATAAGAGCACTAGAGAAAAAATAAGTAAAGACTATCATGAAAAGAAAAATTAACAGCTTGGTAAAAGAGGCACAAAAAATACTGAAGAAAATAATAACTTAAAAAAACAGAATTGACCTAATGGAAAAAAGATATAAAACATCACTGTTAAAATGAATCCTTAAAAAGCAGGATTGTGCCAATGGGAAAAGAGGCAAAAAGTTCGGTGAAGAAAATAATTCCTTAAGCATTAGAATTGGCCAAATGGAAATAAATGGCTCCATGAGAAACCAATGAACAACAGAACAAAAGAATGAAAAAGGAGAAGAAAATCTGAACTATCTTATGAAAAACAACTGGCCTGGAAAACAGATCAAGGAGAGATACTTTAGGAATTATTGGATTACCTGAAAACCATGATCAAAGAAAGAGACCATGCACCATAAAATTATCAAGGAAAACTGCCCTGATATTCTAGAACCAGAGAGTAAAATAGAAATTGAAAGAATCTACTGATAATCACCTGAAAGATATCCCAAAATGAAAACTTCCAGGAATATTACAGCCAAATACCAGAGCTCCTAGTTTAAAGGGAACAAACTTCAAGTAGCCAGAAAAAAAAAACATTTAAATTCCATGGAGGCACAGTCTGTATCACATAAGATTTAACAGCTACCACATTAAAGGAACAGAGCACTTGGAATCTGATATTCTGGAAGGCAAAAGAGCTTTGATTATAACCAAGATTAACCTACCAACAAAACCGAGTATAATCCTTGAAGGGAAGGCTAGTAGTCATGCTCTCTGACAAAGCAAAAGTAGAAACAGATCTCATTAAAAGGGTATTATAATAAAAAGGAATGTACCTTCTTCTCAGTTGTACATGGTATCTTCACAAAAACTGACCATGTATTAGGGCATAAAAACCTTACAACTAACTGCAAAAAGCAATCAATCAATAAGTGAATTTTAAAAAAATATAAACTCTCCAGGTTAACAGAAGAGGAAATAAAATACTTCTATCTTAGAAAAAGAAATTGAACAGCCCATCCATGAGCTTTCTAAGAAAAATATCTCCAGAACTGGTTGAATTCATAAGTGAATTTTATCAAACATTAAATTAATTTAAATTGGGATTAAAATTGATAAATTAAATTATTTAATTGAAATTAATTAAATTAAAATCAATCCGAATGCTCTATAAACTATTTGAAAAACTAGGTAAACAAGTAAATCTACCAAATTCCCTTTAAAACACAAATATGGTGGTGATACTTAAACCCAGAAAAACAAAAACAGAGAAAGAAAACTATAGACCAATTTCCTTAATGTACATCAGTTTAAAATTTTAAAACAAAATGCTATTGATGATATTACAGCAATATATCACAAAGATCACACACTATTTCCTGGTGACAATTACACCAGGAATACAGAGCTGGTTCACTTATAAGTAAAACCATCAATATAAATGACTATATCAATAAGAAAAACAACAAAAAACTTAAGATTATATCAATAGATGCAAAAAAAGTTCTTTGACAAAATACAACACTCATTTTTATTAAAAACACTAGAAATCACAAGAATAATCTGTGCCTTTCTTGAAATAATAAATATCTAACTAAAGCTAAGAGTAAGCATTATTTGTAATGGGATAAACATGCAGCCCTCCCTGTAAGATCAGGAGTGAAGCACGGAAATCCATTATCACTATTCAATATTGTATTAGAAATGCTAGCTATTGTAATAAAAGGAGAAAAAGAAATTGAAGGAATTAGAACAGGCAATCAGGAAACAAAACTGTAACTCTTTGCAGATGCTATGACGGTACACTTAGAGAACCCTAGAGGATCAACGAAAAAGCTAACTGAAAAAACAACTTCAGCAGAGTTTCAAGATATAAAATAAACCCACATAAATCACTGGCATTTCAATATATTACCAACAAAATGCAGCAACAAGAGATAGAAAGAAAATTTTCATTGAAAATAACTACAAACAGTATAAAACACTTGTGACTCTACCTGCCAAGATAAACCCCAAATGGAACATAGCTACAAAATATTTTTCATATAAATATGGATCTAAACAACCAAGAAAATATTAATTGCTCAAAATAGGCCAAGTCAGTATAATAAAAATGACAATTTTGCCTAAATAAATTTACTTACTCGATGTCATACCAATCAAAACTACCAAACAATTTTTTAATAGAGCTAGAAAATTTAATTACAAAATTCACTGGGAAGAACAATAAAAATATGAGGACAATCAATGAAGAAAAAATAGAAAGGAAGCTATCTCAACAGTACCAGATTTCAAGTTATTTTACAAAATGGTAATCTTCAAAACAATCTGATACTGGCTAAAAAATATTTAAGAAATGTATTATTTTTATGACCTAATTGGTGGACCAGTGCACTAGATTGGGTACACAGTACGTAGTAGTGAATGACCACTGTAATAAACTGTTCTATAAACCTGAACACCAAGGTTTGGGGGCAACAATTCACCATGTGACAAAGATTTCTGGGAAAACTGGAAAGAAATTTGACCAAAATTTGTCTTAGACTAAGATTTCACACCATATACCAAGATCAGGTCAAACTAAATAAATGATTTAGACATAAAGAGTCATATCATAAGTAAATTAAGGGAGCACATAAAAATGTACCTGTCAGATCTATGGATAATGGAGAGTTTATATCCAAACAAGAGATAAAAGTGGTAATAACAAGTAAAATAGACACTTTTGATTAGATGAGATTAAAAAGAGTTTGCACAAACACCACTAAAGAAGTTAAAATTTGAAGGAAAATGGGAAATTGGGAAAAAAATTTTGCAGCAAGTTTCTCCAATAAAGGCCTCATTTGTCAAATATATATAGAGAACGAGATCAAATTTGCAAAAATAAGAGCGATTCCCTGGTTGAAAAATAGTCAACGTATATGAAGAGGCAGTTTTCAGATGAAGAAATCAAGTCTATCAATAGTCACATGAAAAAATGCTCTAGATCGCTACTGAGTAGAGAAATGCAAATTCAAACAACTCTCAGGTACCACCTCACATCTATCAAATTGGCTAACATGACAGAAAAAAAAGACAAATACTAGAGGGGATGTAGAAAAATTGGGACACTAATGCACTATTGTTGGAGTTGTGAAGTAGTACAACCACTCTGGAGAATAATTTCTAACTACACCCAAAGGGCTGTAAAATTCTGCCTACCCTTTGATTCATCAATGCCAGCAATAGATCTGTATTGTAAAGGGATTAAAGAAAAGGAAAAAGGATCTATTGTACAAAAATATTTATAGCAGCTCATTTTTGTGGTGGCAAAGAACTGGAAGTTGAGGGATGCCCATCAGTTGGGGAATGATTGAACAAGTTGTGATATGTGATTGTGATGGAATACTATGGTGTTATGAGAAATGTTGAACAGTATGATTTCAGAAAAAACCTGGGAAGACTAATATGAATGGATGTAAAGTGAAGTGAGCAGAACCAGGAGAACATTGTGCACATTAATGGAAATATCATAAGGACAAACAACTGTGAAAGACTTAGCTACTCTGATCAAGACAATGATCCAAGACAACTTCAAAGCACGCATGCCAAAAAAGTATATCCACCTTCAGAGACAGAACTGATGAACTCTGAATAGAGATTGAAGCATACTTTTATTTTTACTTTATTTTTATCATCTAATTTAGTTTGTGTTTTATTTTGCAACATGGTTAACATCAAAATATGTTTTGCATGACCTCGCATATATAATCAAAATGAAATTGCCTGCCTTCTCAAGGTAGAGGAGAGTAAGACGGGAGGAAGGAGAGAAATTGGAATGCCAAATTTTTTAAAAGTGATTATTAAAATTTTTACATATAATTGGGAGATATTTAATAAAATAAAGTTATTTTTAAAAAATGAATATAATTCATAGTACAGACCTGCCCTACTTTAGGAAAATCTCATACAAAAATAAATTGATAGCATAGTTAAGCTAGTTACAAAATAAAACAAAATTTTCTTTACAAAGTAATTCACCTCAGGACTCCTTTTAAAAGGACTCCTTTAAATAATAAGCTCAGTGTATGATAAATGTGCTTGCAAGCTTTTTTGCAGTTAAAAATAAAATAAGTGGAAATTATCTTTTCACTTATGCATATCTCGTACCTTCCACCCTCAGAAGACTGTACATTTTATTCAACCTAGTCTGTTTAATTTTGTGGCTTTGTCACAGTACCAGACAAGGAACAGATCAGCATTTTGGAGTTTCTTTTTCTTATTTTTCTTTTTCAGCCTGATTATTTTCCTAGTTGGGATGCATCTCTCTGCTCCACATTCAGTATGTTGTCCTATGAAGACCCATACTCTTACTATGAATGACAGAGAAGCCAAGTACATATTTTCCCAAGGGCCAGTTCCAGATTTGGTCTCCCAAAGGGAAAATATCTAAATTCCTTCAGGCACACTCTAATAGCGACCCCATTTTCACAGCTTCATTTTGTTATAACACCTGACTCGTTTTGCCTCTGCCAGTCTTCCTGAAGGGAATGCTGAATGCAGAATGAAGTAACTGGGTTTTTGGTTTGTTTTTTTCCAGTTAGGTTACACTGGAAACCATTGTCTTCACTATTTCCCCCTTTTCTCAACTATTATTTGAGTCTGGGTACTCAAAATACAAAGGTGTCTGTTTTAATATAGGAAAAATGCCATATCAATAACCCTGGGCGTTTGTTATCCCAGAAAATTACTGACTCATATTCTTCTCCACTTTTTCCTCTGCCTCAGTTCTCTCCCTTTTGCTCTCTCATTTGAAATGCTTCCATGTAATCAAATAAATGCAAAGACTCTTCTTGAAATAGGCTGAAAAACTGACATTCACAGAAAAAAACAAGTTAATCTCTAAGAGGCTTGATTGAACTTGTAATCATAAAAGGAACATTCTGGCCCATTTCCTCTATTCCTTCTCCATTATATATTTCATAGAAAAAGGCCAACCTCAGTTCATGCAGATTGGTCCTATTCCCTAAAATAGAATTAGCACTATTACCATTAAAGGAGTATTCTCAAGAGTTAGTGTAGTGACTGTGCGTGCGTGTGCGTGTGTGTGTGTGTGTGAGACACACACATATAGCAGCATGCATGGACATTATAACAAAACCCATCAAAATGGAGCAACCAAAGTTCTGGAAGTAACATGAAAGGTAGAGAAGTTTGTGATTAATCTTTATGTCTCATTTTCAAGATGAATCTAAATGCAGATCAAATGACATAATGTATGTAAAGCACTTTGCAAATTTCAAAGTCCTATAAAATGCAGTCTGTGTTGTTGTTAGTCATTAATATGGGATTTTCAAGGGATTAGTTGCCATTTGGTCTGCCTATACATTAATAAATGATACTTCTTCCTTTCACCTATGTGTATTCTTTTGGTAGGTATCAGTGAAAGTATATTTGTTAGATTAAGAAGCACTCTGTAGAGGATCCTTTAAAATAAGCTACTGTCTGGTAAGGGACAGAAATAACACACGACTGGAACATCAGATTTTACATACTTTTGACTACTGGTCAAGGTTATAGAAGGGGCAAGGCAATCAGGCCTTTAATACAGGTTGGTGCTTCCCTGCGATGTTACCATTTTGTTTATCTCATTCTCCATCAGTTTCCATAATGGATTCCCTGGCACACTTCTTCCTGGGTAGGAAGCCACCACACTTAGCGTTGGACTGGCTTTTGGGGCACACCTTTACCTCGTCATCCTCTACTATCTTGTCGCTGTTACTTGCTCGCCTCAACTGCTTTTACCTCAGGTAAAAATTTAAGGAGATATAACTAAGTTATCAAGTCATCCAGATGTAGATGGATAGATAATAGGGGGAAGAGAAGAGAGGAAGAGGAAAGATATGTGTGTGTACAGACACGGACATATGTATACAAGTATGCATATTTGTGTGTCTGTACATGTATATGTATATGCATGTGAAAGCAAAGGTATCTCCCTCAGATCTCATATTTTCAAGCTACAGCAGGCTAATCACATAACTAGTCCCAGTTAGTACCTCCATAACTTTAAATTACTTCACCTTTGGCTATGTGACAGTAGAAGAAGAGGTGTGACAGCAAGTAATTTCTTTGCCTTGAAGTCACATGAACTTAAAAGAAATAACCCACTGTGGTTTTTTTATATCTGATTAACCCATTGATATTGAAAGGTTTGAACAGGTGATTTTGTATCAAATGCATCAGTAGAGGATCTTTTCAGACAGCTGGGGCAGAAACTCCACCAAATCACAGTTTCTTCACAAGCTAAGCAGTTTTTTTTGGACCTGACATCCAGAGTTAGTGAAAGTACGGGAAGGGAGAAGGATAGTGGTGTGTGCTACCAGAGCCTGCATATGAGCTTGGTGGAACTGAAAAGGATTTCTTTCAGTAAAGAGCCAGTGGCTTAGGATGTTCAGAGGATAGGCCAGTCAGTAAGCATTTACTAAATGGCTACTAAATGCCAGGCACTGTTCTAAAGTAGGGGATATAAAGAAAGGCAAAAAACCTCAAAACCACCCAAAAAACCTGTTTGTTTCCTCGAAGAGCTCACAATGTAATGGGGGAGACCACAAGTAAACAAATTATACACACTCACATACACACACATAAACACATATACACATATATACACACATGCTACATGCAGGATAATAGGAAACAATTAGAAGAGAAGGTATTAGAATTAAAAGGAATTGTAAAAAGCTTCCTATTGAAGGTAGGATTATAATTGGGACTTGACAGAAGCCAGAGAAGTCAGGAGGCTGGGCATGACAGAGAAAATACCTGGAGCCAATAGCTAGAATGTCTTATTCATGGAATAGCAAGGAGGGTAGTGTCATTGGATCCAATGATGTTTGTGTGTGTGTATGTGTGTGTGTATGTGTGTGTGTGTGTTTGGGGGTGCGGGAGTGGTAAGGTGTAAGAAGTTTGGAAAAGTAGAAGAGGGTTAGGTTACGGAGGTTTTAAAGGACTTTTGAACACCTAAAGATTCTGTATTTGACCTTAGAGTTTCTTAGCATCAGGATGAAAATTTCATGGGTATGGGGAACTCCCAAGAAAGGAAACTTACTCTAGTAGCGAAGGTTGGCACCTTTTCTTTGTCAAAGAATCCTGTTTTGAGGACAAACTTGCCAGAAACTATTTTATTTTTTCCAATTCTAGGCATTTCTGCTTAGAGATCCAAAGATAGACGCAGTTTCTCCATGTCTTTAAAAATCTCTCACAGAAGCCATGTTGGAGTTATAATTGATAGTATTTTAAAACAAAGACAAAACTTTAGGTAACAGCATCGAAACAATAGTAAATTGAAATGATGATTACATACTGCAATGACTCATTTTCCTAAAGCCATTCAGTTTCTCTTTTACTACTCCTTCTAAGATTCTCCTTTCCACTTGGTCAAAGGTGAACTCGAGTAGCTTCCATTAACTAAAGTAATCAAAGACTTCTTCGTTCTCCATATTCTGATGATTGCCCTGATTGGGTCAAATCATGGAGAAATGGGGTCCTGCTTTTAAGTAGAAGGACCTGCTGCCCCTGGTAGGTCACTGTTCTAACTCTTACACTCAAGGATAACAAAGTTCTCCCCTGAACTTTTGTCCACTTTTCTCAAAGTATTTAGTCCTTTGGTAAGGGGGGGGGGAGATTTAGTTCACAACACTGGTTTCCAAGAAGTTTAAGTAAACTTCGGGTTTTAAACTTTTTAAGCTTTTTTTAAAGTTTCATTAAGGTAACTCTAGAAAGGATTTCAGCCAGAAAAGTATTTATTTTCTATTATTTGTAAAAGACAAAATGGGCTTCAGCATGCTTCCATATCTGTAACTTATATTCTATGAGAGTCATCTTGGTCATTGAGAGGTTAAATGACTTGCTCAGGGTCACATGGCCGCATGATGTCACAGGTTGAACTTAAACCCAGGTCTTCCTGAATTGGAGAGCACCTCTCTATCCACTACGAAACATGACATATCACAATGGTTTATATGCAAGTTTTACATATACACATAGTAATTGACTTACTATTACCAGATTTGCCAATTATTGCCAGTTTCTTATTTTAATATCCCCTTATCAGTCTCACATCATCTCAAGTTTTCCTCTCTATCTGAAGATTACGTTATCAATATATCAACAAGGGGCAGTTGCTTGGCACATGGAGAGATAGCACCCACCCTGGAGTCAGAAGGACCTGAGTTCAGATCTGACCTCTGTCCCTTACTAGCCATGTGATTTTAGGCAAATCACTTAGCCGTGATTGCGCCCTACCCCTCAAAACATACAGGCACATGAATGCTAGGAGTGTTGCTTCTGGGTTGTTTTTTTGTTTTGTTTTGTTTTGATGTAAATTAAGACAGATTTTGACTTTTTCTTTCTTACTCTCATCCTCCTTTCCATGCTTTTGTCCCCTGCCTAGCTAGAGTTGGGGTGCCAGTCTGTAGCAATGGAACAGAATGACAGCAACCAGTCCACCATAAGAAAAGAAGTCACAGCTCTGCCCTTGTTCCTACAGTGAGTAAGCCAGCAACAGTGAGTCTAATTAATGGGTATGTGTGACTTGCATGCTAGCAGAAACAGACAGCAGGGGTCACGAGGAGAAACAAGAAGGGTCTCTGGTGAGGAGTCAGCCCAAGTACTATAGACTCCTTTAAAGGCCACACTGTAGTATGTACAGTATGCCTCCAGCCCAGACTAGGGCATGCAGTTAGATGGAGAATGAAATGAGTTAGTCCATTAGTACAAATCTCATAGACAGGCACTGCATTTGGACAATGAACTGGGGCCAGAATTGGTCTATGTATATGCATATAAAAACACAGGTACACATACATATACATATAAACATACTCCGTGTGTATATATACACACATTCTACCATATAAACACATATTTCTTATATATTATGTATATATTTCTTATTTGTAATATATTTTAATGCAATTTTTTTTTGTTTTTATATCACCAACATTCTCCAATCTGTCCTTTATAACAAAGAACAAAAAAGAGGGGAAAACATTTATAAAATTAATCATGACACTGAAAAACCAGACACATACATATACATACATATATACACAAATAGACAGATAGATAGATAGATAGACAGAAAGACAATGTTTGCCTGGATCTATTTAAATAATGTCTAAAATGTAATAAAGGAAATGTGTTTATCAAGCACCTGCTATTTGCAATTTAAAGTTGAGGAAACTAAAGCAAACATAAGCTAAGTGACCTACACAAGGTCACTTAGTAAAGAAGCATCTGAGGTTGGATTTGAATTCAGATCCTGCAGATTTAGCACTCTATCCATTGTGCCACCTAGCTACCCATGTGTACTGATTTCAATTTACAGTGGAATTAATTTATATACAGTGGATTCATTTATACAAGTACTGCCTCCAGTGATTAGGATCACCACTTATCGCTGCCTTCTCATCCTGGCTCATCCGTGTCTATGCTGTTCTCCAGATATTCCACAGAAAAGCTACTCAGCATGCCGGAGGACTTCCTATAACAGTTGCACATTCTGCTGAGGATAACTTGGGATATCTGTTTGTGGTCCCTCTCCTTTGCTATGTGGTCAACACTACTCTCATCTTGCCCATCCAGGATACAATCTTTGGTAACATTTCCTATGAACAAGTCATCATTCATTATATGCTTTAGAATGCTTATACCAACAATGCATCTCTCTACTGTCCTTCAGGTGACTCTCAATATCGATCCTTTAGAGATAGCATTAAGCCACGATTTGAAATTATATACCATCCCTGGAAGGATCTTCGAGTTAAAACAATGGGTTTTGGTGTCAGGGAACAAATTGGAATCACTGAAACGACTGTAAAATTTTCCATACAATCCAGCCTTCTTTGTTTTTCCTTCTATTCAATTCTGGCCCCAGTTCATTGTCCAAATGCAGTGCCTGTCTATGAGATTTGTACTAATGGACTAACTCATTTCATTCCCCATCTAACTGCATGCCCTAGTCTGGGCTGGAGGCATTCTGCATCCATTTGCTTTTTTTAATTTTCTGTACTGAATATCAGGGTAATGTGTTGTGTGTGTGTGTGTGTGTATGTTTAGATCTCACTTGGAAAGCCATGCCATATTCTGGGGATTGCTGTAGCATTGATTTCAAATAATTTCAAATTTGTAATAATCTCATATTTATCATGGTAACTGAACTATTCTGCTACATTTCTGAGAGTACAACTGAGGTGCTGATCAACCACCATTTCCTTATCAAAATCAAAATAAAAATCAACAGCCCACAAATAGCAATATGTTAACATATTGATCATTAATTAAATTTTATTATTATTTTTCTTTGTACTTTTCTAGCTTTCAGCTAAAACTGATCTGTAAGTACTCAGCTACTTACTAGATCATTTAGCCAGAAGGGGAAAAAAAAGAATGCCTCAGTTATTACAATCAGGAAAATACACTCAAAGGGAAATTTCCTGCTCATAACATTAGCCACCTTGATTTCCCCATCTTGCTTTGTAGTTCTATAGTATGATCAGAACCAAAAATTCATTTTCTCAGGTGTTCTCAATGGATGTCTTCTTTGAGGGTAGGGATAAGTATAATTCCTCTTGAAAACATTAAGTATGCTGTACTCCATAGCCAGTTGAGTGTACACAGTGATGAGAAAGCAACAGTAAGTTTCCATCTGAAACATACTTGTCTGGATATGGAGGTTCAAAGTGATGTGCTACTGGGCCGAATATGAAAATTATAAGGACTTTTTTTTTTACTTTTAAGAACATAAACTATAGAACAATCTTGGAAGTGTAAATGTTAGATGTGTACTTCAGAACCAATGGCAATGTGGTTTCCTTCTTATGATAAATGTGTTTTAAAATATCTAAATAAGGATCCATTTTTCCCCTTAAGATTCACATTTTGGAGTGTTGATTTTAGAAGGCAGCCAGCTTGCTACCAAAGTGTATGGATGTGAGCCACCCAAATGCACGCTTCAAAATAATCAGAAACTAAAGTAATCTTCAAAAGGCTATTGAAGTAAGTTACTAAGCTAACTAGTTAGATGACATAGAAGACATTCACTCAAATTTCATTAAATTTTTATGGTACTAATAAAAAGTACTCCTAAAAGAACTTCTATGTGAACATCTGCTTTAATGACAAGCATTGCACCTCTTTTATTTGCACATGGGGAAAGTGAGGTAGGGTGATTAAATGACTCACTGAAGGCCATATATCAAGCAAGAGATGGAGTCAGGGCCAATATAAATCTCATTTACATGAAGCTGAATATATCATCAAAACAGCATTACTCTCCATGCCTGACCTTCGGCACTAGCACTTTTAATCACACATGTGAATCCAAGATGTAAAATAGTCTACGATGAGTGATGATTTACTGTGAATCACACTCAAAAATGCTGTAATGGTCCTTTAAATGAAACCTTCTTTAAATTGTGTAAATAATGCTCAATTCTCTCTGCTTGAGGCAGGAAAGAGGCAGAAGGGAAAGAAAAGCAGAGTCTAAAGAGGATGTGGATTAGTGGGCTTCGAATGGGGTGATGGCAAAGGTGGAGGAGATATGAGGGAGATGCATGTTTTAAGGTTTAAGTCTGAAAACTATTCTGTGTTAGCTAGAATTCATTTTAAATGGATAAGTTAATAATTTATATTTAATGAGATATGCTATGAATTTATACTATGAATTTCAAATACACTTTTAAAATTACTATTCCTATAATATATGCTGTTGTGTTGATGTTCAGTTGTTTCAGTTGTGCCTGACTGGGGTCCTATTTGAAATTTTCTAGATACAGACACTAGAGTGGTTTGCCATTTCCTTCTCCAGCTCATTTCACAGATGAGGAAACTAAAACAAAAGGGTTAAGTGACTTGCCCAGAGCTAGCAAGTGCCTGAGATTGGACTTGTATCCTGTTCTTCCTGCCTCCAGTCCTGGCGCTATCCATTATGCCACCTAGCCCTAATATATATATATATATACATACACACACCTATATACTGATGAAAGACAGAAATCTAAAAATAGATATGAGACTTACACAAATAGATAAGATGAAGAGAGGTAGCCTATCATAGCAAATAGAGTGCTAGTTTCAGAGTCAGTAAAATTTGGATTTGAATCCCATTTCTGAGATGTCCTCAATGAGTTTTTGAGAAAGTCACTTATCCTCATCCTGCCCTAGGAAACTCTCTAAGTAAAACCCTGTAAGTTGCAGAAAATGTGCCGACCTGCATAGCGGAGAGTGTTTCCTCATCTGGGGTTCCTATTCTTTCCAAAACTAAGAACTATTCCCCAATACCTGAATATTCAAACAATATGTATAATTTTCAAAAGATACATTGAAAATTACAAATGGCCATTTAAAAACATGTTCCTTATATAAATTAAAACCACTTTGAAGTTTCAAGTCACCCTCAAAAAGATGGCAAACCCTCCAAAAAACAAAGGAACAAAGAAAAAACCCCTTTCCTTTCAACAGTGTGTTGAAGGGGCCTGGGAACAAAAGCATTTTATTATACTATTATACTATTGGTGTAGCCATGGACTTATTTCAACCATTCTAGATATCAACTTGGAGTTGGAAAAAAAAGGGTGATCCAACTGGCTCTATCCTTTGACACAGTCATCTCATTACTCAGTGAATACCTCCAAGAAAACAAAAAACAGAATAAAGATCTATCACAGACCAAAATCTTCAGTGATCTTATGATTCTTGGTGATACCAAATAACTTGAAGCAAAGTAGGTGCCCAAGATAAGACTGTCATATATGAACAAAATGGAATATTATTGTATTGTTAATAATAACAAATATAAGAAATTCAGAAAAATACAGGTAGATTTTTATAAATTGATACACATTTTATAAACAGATCTAAAATAACATTATATGAAATTAATACAACAGTGTAAATGTAAAGATTATTGAATAACTTGAATAAATTGAATATCTAAATAACTGACAAATCTGTGATGCATCTGGAGAACAGATAAATATCTCTTTATCCTCACACCAATGAAACGGGAAACTACTATGGCAGAATATCGTAGAGCTTCTTATTTTGTTTCTGTACATATTTTTCTTTTACTATTTTTCTCTGTTCCAAAGGATGATTCAATATGAAAGGGGCAAAGATTTGCAGTTTTTCTCACCAGAAATGACAAAATGTGTGGAAAAAAACTTTTAAAAATTCCTGAAATTAGTCAAAATATTACATTGTTGGGATAATATTTGGGTGATATTTTGTAATTATACTTGTTAGCTTTATGTAGTATAAAGCACATTTCATAACTTATCTCAGTGATCCTGAGAAGAGCCTTGTATGGTAGAGTAGACAGATATCAACATCATTTTACAAATAAGAAAATTCCAAAGATATGGTGAGTTTCCCAAGGTTTCACAGAGAATGAATAATAGATTAGGAATATGGCACCAGGTCATCAGACTAAATCCTGCACCCTTTCCATTAACTTAAAATTTTACTCACTGGCTTGGTAAATGAAGTTATATTAATGGAATTTATGTTTGTTTAATAAGACTAAAATTTGAAGAAAAAATACATGTTATGGTTCTCTAGTTTGAAAAAATGATATCAATTTCTCTGTGGTGTGCCATGTGTTGGGGATCAAAGTGTGTGTTTATTGAGGCCCGGTTTAGCTGAGTTTGGAGATGTTGACACCAAGTTGACTACAGGATAGTAGGACGATTCACAGAGACCACGTACTAAGTTATGACAGCATTTTAGTCTTTGTTGATGGAGGCAGTAACCATGCTGATGAAATTATCCTTTCATAAATACTGAAGTATAAGTTTCTATGGCCAAGGAATTCTTTACTTCAGTATCAAACCTACTGGTGATGAGCCTCAATGCCCTCAGACTGGCTGGTCTTTGAACAGCAGACACTTTCCATCGCTGGAACCAAACTTAAATCTTTTCAGTCACATCAAACTTGCCTGAGCTTACACTTCATTAAGCAAAATTCAGATATCACCACAGACGTTAGCTATGTCACACAGTATGTTGGTGCTTCAGTTCCCTCATCTAGAAAATGGAGGAGAATGTACTCTATAGACTCTGAAGTCCCTTCCTGCTCCAAAACTATGTTCCTTTGAACTTGGGAAAGTCTAGCTGATGATTTTAAAATTCTTACCAGAACATTATGGCTCTAAGGACTCATCTTAACCATGAATTTTGTCTCCATCTATTTCATTAAATCCCATGCAGATAATCTAAACGGATTGGGCACAAATTGCACCAGCTACAATATTAGATATGTGTCTAACGCAAAATTCATAGCAACCTCAGGAAACCTATGACATTAGCTGGTCTTTGTTTACAAAAAGGGAAGACAGCTTCAGTCTGTACAAATCCCAGAGCAACTTTTTTTTTTTTTGGCCAAGGAGATTAACAGAGTACAGCTGATAAATTACTTATTGAAAATGTAATGCTCAAAGCAGTAACCACAATACAATAATTATTGGACTTGATTAAAAGTAAAAATAAATCAGTCTCTTGCTTCTCTCTCTTCCCATTAGTACATACTTGATGAAAAGAGAGGTACCTCACAGCCAATTTTTTTCCATAATTCTGCATTGTAACAAACAAAGGTAAAATCAAAAATCATGCAAGCAGTGAAGTATAAGCTTTTCCCCATTATTCTTAGAAGGATGAGGACAGCACCAACTAAAAAGAGGTCCCCATGAAGCTCTTAGCAAATGTGTTTCTTTTAACCCCTTGATAGCACAATGTTTTTATTAAGCAGAAAAGCATCAGAAGTGCCATAGCTCATAAATCATCAAGACTTCTGGGGAAATCCATCTCTTTGTCTCAAATTAATTGTTACTGAACTGCTGTTAATGTCTTTAGCACAAGTGTCTCTGTTCATTGTGACACAGACTAAGCATAAGTCTTTAAAAATTGTGCTGACGGTGCTGTCTTTTCCAAAAGTAACCAGAGCTGATGTATTAGAAATACAACTGAGACTTCAATATCATGTAACTGGTTGTATTTTAAATGAAGAAACGACTGTATTCTATACTTGTATGTGCATGCCTCAATGTGACTTTTTCTCTACCGAGATACTTTGATTTTTTTATCATTTACGCTCTGAAATGCCAACAGTACACCATGCCTACAAAATACACTTTTATCCATTTTTTTCGTCAGCATTCAAGTTAGAAAGTAAGTCATATCTCCAGATCTTGTTGTGTAAAGGTTGTACTCGCCACAGGCTTAACGCAACGGTGGGAGACAGTATGGAAGGGATCGATAAAGTAGTATTACCCTTTGTGATAGTGAATCTCTGCAGGACATTCTGGCTTAACTCTGTTGTCTGCACTAACACTCCATACTTACCCACTGGGAGAGTGCGTTAAAACATAGTAATAGACTAAGCAGACCTGGAGAAGATGTGAAAATCACTTCTTCCACCTTGTTCTTGAGTTGCTTCAATAAAGCTAAAGGAAAATATAGACACCTTAAGAGAGAGATTTAAAATTTTAAGGCAAATGTAAAAGGCCCTAAGTCATTCTATGGGTCCAGGCCTTCTTCAAGATATCATCCCAGAGCATCTGCATCACCAAGGAGTTCCTAAGTTTACCTCCTTTACCACTATCAACTTGTTACTTGTAATTTTTTTAAAGGAAAAAAACTGTATACATTTCAGGAATGCAGCCT
Organism: Bettongia penicillata ogilbyi; assembly: GCA_023548195.1. Classification (NCBI taxonomy): domain Eukaryota; kingdom Metazoa; phylum Chordata; class Mammalia; order Diprotodontia; family Potoroidae; genus Bettongia; species Bettongia penicillata. The sequence continues at coordinate 13,869,821 of JAJHZJ010000090.1, forward strand.
TTAATTACTTGTCCCACTTGGTTACCAGATGGGCTGGAAGAATATTATAAAATTTTCTTCCAAATTAAATTTTTATACCTTTTAATTTATAACTAATCATAAAGTTACAAGTATATAATTCTAAATGCTATAAGACCTACTGATAGGATTGCCTGATTCTCTTTGGTATTAATAGTACTAGCATACACAATGTGAGGGGGATGTTCTCAATCACTGAATTTTTCTCAAAAGAAACAATGAGGATCTAGTGTACTTTTTTCTAATAAGTGCACTGAGATTTTAATTTAATTAAAAATACCTGACTGCTACCCTGACAAAGTTAATAAAGTTTTTTTTTCTTCCTTAACTCCCCTTGTGAGCAAGCTATTTTTGTATCTTCAACTTCCTTTCTGGTTCCATAGAACTTTTCACTTCACATTTAAAGTCATTACCAAACACTGAAAACCCGTACTACTCTAATTCTAATGATTCTCCAATATCCCTTCTCAAAACAGGTAAACACATTTTTCTTAGTACCCCAAAACAAGGACCAACGATGAAGGATGCTACTAGTTCCTGACTGAGAGGTTACAGACTACTATGCAGAATAAGACACATGACATTTAACACAACCAGTATGGGTACTATATGTATATTTGTAACAAGGGTTTTCTTTCTCTTTTCTTTTTCCCTGTGGACAACGGTGCTGGCAATAGTGTAGAGAAAAAAGAATGCTTGTTGATAACTAAAACAAAAATAAAACTACCAAAGATACATTTTAAACTATTTGCAAAGAGGCAATACGGTACCATCTACTTGTGCCAATCAGAAATATTTCCTTTGCTTTTTTTGCATCACCGAAAACCTAGATTCCTCTGAGATTTTAGTATTGCATAATTCCCAGTACTGCAACATCACTATGTTCATATTTAGTTCAATGAGAATATGAACAACATTCATTATGGCTAAGATTAAAATCATAAGCATTAGAGTTAAATGTCACTAAAGTACTTTTTTTTTTATTTCAGAGGTATTTTCAACAATAGATGAGTAGTCAAAGGATATGACCAAATAATTCTCAGAAGAAGAATTGTAAACTAATATCAATTACAATCCAAAAGAAACAATAGGAAAGAATACCAAGTGAAACACAAATCAAAACAATACTGAGGTTTCACTTTGTGTCCTGGAAATTGGCAAAGATGACATAAGATGGGAATAATCAATGTTGGAGGAGCTGGGCAAAGATAGGTACACTAGTGTATTATAGATGAAACTGTGCATCAGTATGACACTTTTGAAAAGCAATCTGTAACTGTACAAATAGAACAATTAAAATATCTATACCCTATGAGCCAGAAATTCCATTACTAAGCTTATACTCGAAGAAAATCCCTATACACCATAGAAGCTGGCTTTATTCTAGCAAAGGACTGGAAAAAACTATCAGTTTGGGAAATGGATAAGGAGAGTGCGGTGCAAGAAAGTAATGGGATATTATTATGCTGTAAGAAATGACAAATGATAGATACAGAGAAGCAAAAAACAAAAAAAAAAGATTTACATGAACTGATACAGAGTGAAGTCAGCAGAGTCAATAAAACAATATATACAATGATTAGAACAATGAAAACCAACAATATTCTACCAAGGAGGGGAAAACCCCAAACCTCAACTGAACATTGCAAATTTATGAAGAACAAGTGTGGCTCCATCTAAATATGAGAAGACACATATACCTCATCTCTTTATAGAAATGGGAGTTCTACAAATATGGTGCATCAAGCACATTTTTAGACTTTCATTCTATTTTCCTCTTCTTTTCATCTGTTGGTCTCTAACAATAGTTTGTTATATAGGATACCGTCTGGGAAAGGAAAGCAGAGGACTGCTTGGAGAAATTATGTGACGTAAAAGAGGAAATTAATAATAACTTTTTTAAAAAATACTATAAAACATGGGAATAAATGGCACTTTCCTTAAAATGACATATCTGAAACTAAGAGCTACCATTATATGTAATGGGATAAACTGGAATCCCTTCCACGAAAATCAGGAGTAAGATTCCAAAAAGGTAAATTTTAAAAAGTTACAGATAGATTTGTAATTAGGAGATGGAAAAATTAATTTTGAGAGGCAGCATAGCATAGTACAAATGGGAACTTCCTTTGGATATGCTGCCAAAGGTCCTGGATTCAAGTTTCAGCTCTACTACTTTTTGCCTATATGATCTAATATGAGTCATTTAACCTCTCCTTAATTTTCTAATTTCTTAAAGAAAGAAAAAGGTAGAGGAGGAACAGAAGGGGATGGTAGATGACCTTTGAGAGACTTTTAATCACAAAATGTAAGAAAGTAAATATATCAGTCCTATGCTATGCAAGATACTTCAACACAGCACACATGAATAGCCTGACCCCTGCTCTCCAATTTACTTTCTAAGGTATTGTGGTGTAATTAATACTGCTAATTGCATTCTGTGTAGTTACAACATGGCTCTTTACACAATGCATAATAATGACCTTCTTGCCTGACTTTGTCTTTAAACACAAAGGGAACCAAACTCTCCTACAAGTTTTTGGTGAAGATTAACTATAGAACCAAAATGGGTTATGTGTCTAGTTTCAATAATTAACTGAAAGTCTGTTTTACTCTCCTTACCCAGAATTTTGCATCTCTTTGTTCTGAGAAACTTTCTGAAAGAATTTTCTGATTTAACTACATTTAGTATACCATTAAATTGCATGAAGTTGTGCATTCAAATCAATTTGTGGTTCATTCTGGCATATCAAAACAAAATTATAGGCACAAAACATTTTAAGTAGGTATGTAAGTGGTACAGTGGACAGAGCACTGCGCTTGAAATCAGGAGGACTCATCTTCATGAGTTCAAATACAGCCTCAAACACCAGCTATGTGACCTTGACACATCACTTTGCCCTATTTCCTCAATTTCCTAATCTGTAAAATTATTATATTTGCCAAGAAAACCTCAACTGAGGTCATGAAGGGCCAGACATGGCTGAACAACAACGGCAATCTTCTGTTACATTTAATACGTTTAATTGTATTTTGAATACTTACATACTAACAAGATACAGGCATGCATTATTTTTTTTAAATGGCCAACTAAAGCTTTTAAAACAAAAATTAATATAATGCCCATGACACACTGGGTTTAAAAAACATCATCCCACCCCAACTAGCTATGTGCATTGTACAACATTTGTTTTGATTTTACTTGCCATCTGCCCTGTTTCTATGCCTTCTGGATACACAGGTACTGTCATATGAGCAACTTAATGCCACACCCCCCGTAGATGAACTCTGTGTTATTTTCCTCAGTCTAAGAGTGAACTTCTTGACACCCCTATCTCTCTTTTCCTATTTGTTTCCTCAGCTCTTAGTACAATACTTGGCTCAGATTAAGCCCTTACTTACTGTTTTTCATTCATTAATTCAGTGGAAAGAACCACTAGCCTACTATGTGTCAAAATGGCAGAAAGGAACCCAGATCTATGATCGATACCAGAAACCAGAAACTGGGCCTGAAATGGTTCTTGTTTCAAATGACTGAGTACGTCACTGGAAAAAATGAATAAGAACAAACACAATCTCCGTAATACCTTAATGGTCATCATTTTTTGAGGGTGTTTAGACTTTTTGCATTTAGTATGTGTTTCTAATTAGGTCTCTTTGAATTACATAGGTATTATTTCATTGTCAAGAAACCAAAGTACTTTGCCTCAGAGATCTATTTAAGAAGATAGCTAAGGAGGAGAGTTCACATACTGTACGCTTGGTGGTGTTTGTATTTCAAGGGGGGAAAGAGTAAATCAAGAATGAGCCTCTTCCTAAAACATTGGTAATAAGAAAATATTTCAGGATTATTACATACTTTAATTTTTTTAAAAGAAGTATATGTTTGGATCATTACAAAACATTAAGATAAGTTTGAAATGAATTTCAGCCCAAAAGTGGTTAACATTCATCATAGCTTTTCAAAGCAAAATTGGATTCTACTTTATCTGAAAACTTTCAAATGCAATATTACTTTTTCTTACATATACAGCCTGCAACTTACCTAGGGCACTATTTATCATTCGGACAACTTAAGTACACCACACACAAAAAAATCACCTTGAGACAAACGAGAAATTCTCTCTTGGGAAACTCAAAACTGTATTAAAATGATAAATAGCAAGTCTTCACTTTTCCTTCATTAACTTCAGCAGACATGTATGATGTACACAGAAAAAAAACCAAGGTTCAGACATGCTCCTGGTCATAATAATCATCTTCATTTCCTGTAGTGTCCAAAGTTTGTTCAGTTTTACAAAGACATCATGAACTACGTTAGATAATTCAGTACCTAGAGGAGTCCTCCAATTATTCACCCAAGTAACCAAGCTAACCTATGACCCCTTGCCCGTGCCCCCACATACAAACCAAAATACTTATTCCAGTGCAAACTCCCAAAAGTGAAATGGGTAATGCTTCATCAATATTCTAACCACCTATCCTGGTAAAGTAGAGAGAAAGAAAGCAGAAACTTAATGTTTATGAAGGTAGCAATATCAAAGTAAGAAGGGGAAAATTCATATCTGTATTACAGTATGCTAGGTAGTTTCTTAAAAGGCTGTTTCATCTTCTGAGCCTCAGTTACCAAAACCAAACTGCTAGCCTATACAATACCATAAGTAACTATACTTTTTAAAGTAAACTAGCAGGATCCTGTGAGATCAGGGGGTGAAATGAGTGCTGGATTTAGAGTCAGAGAACCTTTCAGATCCTGACTTTGCCCCTAACTATGTGGGACCCTGATATATGCCTCATCTGTAAATTGAAGACTTGTGCTGGATTGGCTTGTTACTCCTTCTGACTCTAAGAACCTATGCTATAAGAATGAATAATGTAAGATAAATTCTTAATTCAGCAGGCATATATTGAATGCCTGCTATGAGAAATGAAAAGACACCCCTGTTTGACCTAACCCCTCTACCTACTCCATACATACCCCAAAAAGGCCCAGGAAACAGTCCTTTCCCCTGAGTTGTCAGCTATTTAGATAGATAAAAACGCATGGCTAATGTTTGAACAAAGGAGTACAAAAAATGTTGCTATTGTGTTAGGCTAAAATCATGCCCATAACACCTCACTTTCTGAGAATTATCAGTCATGTAATAAATGATGGTATATGGTAACAGCAAGTTACATCCTGCTCCAGGAGAGAGATTAAGGGAAAGATATTTCTCTAGCCTCATAAAAGTACTCCTAAGGCATCCTGAAACATCTTTATTAGAGCTTATCCTCTTGCCTAAGAAGAAGAAAAATCAGGTTTTATTTAAGTAGTATAACATAAGCTCCTCCCAGTTGATATCTGCATGGCTGACTACAAAGTATTTTGTTTTGTTTTGTTTTGAACACACACACACACACACACACACACACCCATGTGTGAGTATGAGTGTTGGAGTCAAGGTTGTTTGTTGTAAACCACAAGGTCCTAAAGAGCAGAACAAAGTCTTATTAACAATGCATGGCTGCCAGCACGGAGGTGATGCTCAAGCAAGGGCCTGTTATATGTTTTTTTAATGACATGGTGATGAATGCCCTTATGTGCAAGGCATTGTGCTAGGCACTTGATAAAAGCTAAATCACAACGACAAGCCTCCTTTGCTTTTGAGTTATCAGTCTGGGAAAAGACAACTGGGGTGTAGGCACATAGAATAAAGCATTCTCCAGTCTCTCTCTCTCTCTCTCTCTCTCTCTCTCTCTCTCTCTCTCTCTCTCTCTCTCTCTCTCTCTCTCTCTCGCTGCTCATCAACCTAGTCTCCACGGTGCAGAGGAGAGGGGCAAATGGATAACGCAAATCATTACTGAGATTTATTTCCATAAAACACAGCTTTATGATAGCCACTAGAAACACTCATATTTTCAACAAATTTAGCATAATCTTCCCCATTGTAATTTCATAGAACCTCAGAGATGAAAATGGAAGGAAGGAAGCTTAGAAGACTTCTAGTCCTACCTTTGCGCCAATTTTACAGAAAAGGAAACTAAAGACCAGAGAGATGAACCAAGTTCACACAGGTGGCAGACAGAGGATTTGAACCTACATCGGTGGCACAGTGGATAGAGTACCAAACCTGGAGTCAGGAAGATCAGAGATAAAATCTGACCTAGGACACTTAAACTAGCTGTGTGACCTGGGCAAGTCACTTAACCCTGTTTGCCTCAGTTTCCTCATCTATCAAATGAGGAAATGGCAAACCACTCCAGTATCTTTGCCAAAATAAAAGAAAAATCCCAAATGGGGTCACAAAGAGTTGAACATGACAGAGTTGAAATAACCACAACCTATAACTACAAAACCAATGATATTCCCCAGCACTCTAACACCTCTGTTCACATTGGCATAATTGTGTTCATCCTTTGCTACCGAAGAAAACCATGCCATTGGAGAAATGATGACATGACTTGCACTTGACTTTGTTTTAGCAAGGGAGGGCTGTAATTGGCATTCAGATAGTCACTTATGCACACTAAGTTCTTAGTTTATGGTATTTTATTTAATACTCACATAAACTTTGTGAAGAAAGTAGTACAACTATGATAACTCCTGTTTTACAGATGAAGAAAATAAGGATTATAGAGATTAGATTATTTGTCCAAATGAAGCAATGTAGTTCAGTGGAAGAGAACACTGGGTTTGTAGGTTCAAGTCCCAGCAGAGCCAGTTAGTGTGACCTCAAGATAAGGCTTTAACCTCTCCAGATTCAGTATTCTAAACTTTTGCATAGGTTGCTACTCAATTGTTTTAACTGTGTCTAAGTCTTTGTGACCCCATTTGGGGTTTTTGTGGCAAAGATACTGGAGCGGTTTGCCATTTCCTATTTTACAGATGGGGAAACTGAGGCAAAGAGGTTACGTGATTTGCCCAGAATCACAGAGCTAGTAAGTTGAATTTTAACTCAGATCTTCCTGACTTTAGAGCTCTACCAAGCTGCCCCCTTCATATAAGGGAGTTAGGCTAGATGAAAGTGAAAACACCTAGTTCTTAATTAAGAACTCCTGAATTCTTAATCCATGAACCTATAACACATCTCCTGTGAGTGAAAGAACCAGGTCTTGAAGCCCAGTCTTCTGACACCAATGCCAGAACTCCATCCACTGCTGTAGGCTGCCTCTCACACTTTTCATTCCCAAACACTAAGGTATTTATTACTGGTAAAGCACTTGCTTGCTAAGCAAGAGGCATAACTGTCAAATCTAAGTGAAGGATATTCACAAATATTTACCAAATACCTGCAAAATGGGACAGGGGAGCTAGCACTACTTCGGCAGTCAGAGAATCCAGCTTTACATCCCACCTCTGAAAGTTACTTCCTGTGGAACCCTGACCAAGTCAATTTAACCTGTAGAGGCCTCAGTTTCCTAATCTATTGCTAGAAAGGGTCAGATGAGATAGCCTCTGAGATTTATAATTTCCAGCTTTAGATCTATGATCCTAAGTGCAAGGGTCTTTGCCAGATACTGCCTGAGACAGACTTATAAGAAGTAGTCCTAATCCAAGATGCATTAAGACTCAGAGAGACAATGTATAAGGACATGAAACATTAGTAGAAGAAAAGATAGTGGTGTATATAATAGGTACTATGAATTCCTCTGAAGAGATCACTGCAGGGGCTGGTTTTATGGGAGTGGGAAGGTTTTATGGAAGAAAAATTTCAGCTAGGTCTTAAAGGATGGTCAATATGTCTATAAGCAGAGAGAAGGGTATCAAGCATTTTTAGGGAGAGATAAGTAGATTAGATGGGCTCCAATAAAGGATTCAAGTAGGAGTAATTTGGGAAATCATGTTAAAGAAAAGAAACAAAACTGTGTGAGACTGTGGACAAAAGCCTCAGATGTCAACATAAGGCCTCGAGTCTGTATTCTTTATGCAGTTGGGAATCACTGACAATGCTTCTGTTCAGAAGAATGATATAGCTGATTTTTAGACAAATTATATTTCCCCCTTGCTGAGGGCTAGGTATAGACAGTGGAGAACACCAACATAAACTAAGGATAATACAGCTACAACTAACCTCTGGGTTGGTTTAAGATTTTTCCTAACACCTATAAAACTTTCACCGTCAGACTGTTTATACCTCCACTAAAAAACAGGCAGATTGATTTTCCCTGATTAAGCCTGCTACAGTCTGGTCTGATGAGTAAATACCCAAAGCACCCACATGCTCAGCTGCCCTCAGTCTGCAATTACTACCTATTTCCTCCCACTTGTTCAAGGTGTTAATCTAAAGCAGAGATTCCCAACTTTTTTTGTAGGTGATAAACTAACATCATCCTTTGAATTTTACACCTTGCTCTTATCCTAAAAGAAATGTATATGCAATATGCAGATTTCTCAAGTGAATTTAAATTCATTTGTTACTAGAATTTCACCATAGTCCCTAGAAATTACCAGAGAAATCCCAGGAATGTGAGAATATCAGGACCGAGATTTTTAAAAAGTTGCCGTTCAACTGATTGACTGCCATTAGTCAATATAATAACTTGTAAAATTCTTATTAAAATAGCTCTAAATAATTTTTTAAAAATCTCTTAAGCTCTGAATATCAGAAATTTCCTGAGACAGGGATAAAGGTGGCATTTCCTTAAATGTAAAGAAGTGGTACAAGTTTTCTGTTATTTATGACAGACCTCAAATCACAGAGAAAGATGGTGGAGGGGAGAAGGTATAGAACTGGTATCAGAGGAACTGGGTTCAAATCCTGACTTTCCTACTTGCCCTTTGTCTGGTCAAACACAATTCTTACCTCTCTTGGCCTTGGTTTCTTACTCTCTGAAATGAGGATCTTGAACACAATGATCTCTAAAACAAAAACCTATGCTTTAAAATAGATGTCCATTGATCTGAGAACAGCCATGCTGTGGTTCAAAATCCCTTTAATTATTTTTTAGAGAAGTGTAGCCTTGACAGACAAATAGAGGGACAGCTTGTTAGAGCCATGATGTATGGAATGAAGATCAATAAATCTGAAATTCCAATAAATGTGAAAGCTAGTTTGGCTTTCACATTGGCTCTGCTTTACTACATCTGTGACCTGCCACTTTGCTGCTCTAGCCCTCAGTTTCTTCATCTGTAAAATGAAGGCATGCCATAAGATACTTTTGTTTTTAAAGACTGGATCTCCCTATCTCACCCAGATTGGAAGTGCTAGGACTGCTGTTGGGCCCAATCCCATTGCTGATTGGGACAGGAACTTTGACCAGCTCCAACTCTGGCTGGATCACCTCATCTGAGAAAATTTGGTAACTAACCATATTAATGCTGAACTTTGTATACTCAGTCTGTATAGTCTAGCCTATTGTAGCTCAGAACTCTTGAGCTCAAGTGATCCTCCAAGCTCAGGCTCCCCAGGACCTAGAATTATAACCATCTTTCACTGTTCCCAATTCTGTATCCCATGAGCTCCAGAAAGATCCCAGGTAGACAGCTTGAAGGAAACTTAGAGGTCATCCAATCCAACCCCTGCAGCTTACAGAGGAGGAAACTGAAGTAAAGAAAGCTTAAATGCCTTGCCCAAGATAAAACAAGGGAATAAGTGGCAGTTGGGATTCACAACCAGGTCCTCTGATTCCAAATTAACTACTCTTTCCACTGCATCCCAAGATGAGATCCTTGGGAGCCACTGAGTTTTTGGGTATCCTTTTAATGTGGTGATGGTTATACCTCATGTTTACTAAATTCTAACTAAAATTTTAATTGTAGATCTCTCTCAAACAACAGTTATGAAACATTTCTAGACTTTTCATCAAATACATTGTAATGCTTTTAATCATAAGAAAATATTGATTCAAAGAAATAATGTTCAAGAGATCCTCCCCAACTCACATGCGCTGTAAATAAATTTTAAGAGCTCTTTCCATTTTAAGTTTCCACATGAAAATATGAGAACAACACAAAACTACATATTTTTCTTTCATGCGTAATTGAAATTTTCATGACACTAAATCTTCATAGAGAGAAAATCTTTAGGTCATGATTCACAAATTCTCTAAGGCATTTTTTTTTTTGCGGGGGTAAGTATGACAACTAATAGGAGGCCAATTATCAGTGTATTCATGACTTGCTAACAAGCAAAGCCTGGATGGACAGAGCTAATTTTAGACCATCCTAATGAGTCAGTCTGTCCGTCTACCCAAAGAGAACAGATTCAAATGCCATCAAGAATACCACAAGTATATTCTTCTCCCTGATAAAGTCCACAAATTAAATCAAAATCCCAGTTTTATGATAGAATGTTAATATTAATTTACTAAACAGGAAGAATAGTATTTTGTCCTCAAATTAATTATCATTTAATAAAGCCTTTCTTTAAAACGGATTTGATTCAAATCTGAATGGAATTATTCCTTCTGGAGTGCTTACCCTATAATTCTAAACAATTAAAATGTGCTTATAATAAATTAAGCTAATTTTCTAAGCTCAAAAATAACAGGATAGGATATTTTAACTATTAAATACAATGCTAAGAATATTTAAAAACATTCTTTCAATCAAAAAAGTCAGTATAACTCTTCTAGTTCAGTTCAATTAAATTTAATTCAGTAAGCATTTATCAAACCCCTAATATGTGTAAAACATAGGAGATAACAAAGAAAAGGGAAATAGTGCTTGCCCTCACATGGCTTACCATTCTACTATAGGGAATCAACAGGTACCTAACTATGTAAATAGTCCTTTGCAGAGGGGAAGGGTTCTGACCAACGGGAGGATCATAGAATCAGTTATCTTAGTTGGGTTTTTGAAATAAGAAATGGATTTTGAGAGGCAGGAGTGCAATTCTGGTATTTCTGGGAAAGGTGTGTGGAAATGAATAATGGCAGGAGTTGAAAGGTCAAGTACAGGAGACAATCTAGCTGTTCAATTTGCATGACAGAAAGTAATACTTAATATATAAGTTTGGAAAAGTAGGGTAGATACCTTTATATGTCTGACTGAGTATATATTTTATCTCTGGGATAATAGTGAGCTACTCAAGTTTCTGTTTGGTTCTGGGGTGTGGATTTTTTTTATTTTTCATCTGCTTATTTGCTCCTTTATTTTGTTTTTTATTTATTGAGCAGGAGAGTGATGTGAGTCTGAAAGCTCAGGATGTTTATTTTGCCAACAATGCAGAGCATGGATTCACAGCGCACTCATCTACATTATCAAGCATCTTATTAAACACTGAATTTTGGAGCTAGAGCTTGGAGCTCAGAGCTCATTTACTCCAACCTCTTCATATAAAGTACTGAGAAGAGCCTGCCTAAATTCAAAGAGCTCATTAACACCAGAGCTAGGACAAGAGCACTGGACTTGCACTCCTAAGCCCTATGCATTATATGATGCTACACAGAGTAAAAATACTGTGGATTCAAATTCAGTTCAATAATCCAGCAAACATTTATTGGTGCCTGCTTTTAGCAGACCATTATGTCAGGTGCTCTAAGACACACAGTTTAGATAATGCATGTTTCCTGCCCTCTCAGAATATGAAGTCTAATGAGGTGATGCCACATATATATAATAATAACTAACATTTATACAGCTTAAGATGATGTAGAACAATAGTGTCAAACTCAACTAGAAATGGGGGCACTAAACCCACAATAAAGGTCCCTGCTGGCTGCATACTGACTTAGAAAACCACATATTAACATCATCTATGTTCTATTATATTTTTATTTATTCTGTTAAATATTTCTCGATTGCCTTTTAGTCTAGTTCAGGCAAGCCTTCAGAGTGTTGTGGCCCCAATACTGAGGGGTGGGGGGATGAGAAGGATCAGGTCATGTTTGACTCTGAGACCTCTGGTATGGAAGATGAGAAGTCAGCCTTGAAGTCAAGGTGGACCTACTGAAGCAGGCAGGTGGATAGAGTGCTAGGCCTGGAGTCAGGAAGACTTGAGTTCAAATCCTGCCTCAGACACTAACTGTGTGGCCCTAGGCAAGTCCCTTCTAAAACTTACTTCTGGAATATATGTTTGGGTAAAGTCACTTGATTTTTTCATTCCCCCCACCCCCCTCTGCAACCCTCTTAAGACTATAAGCTGCAGAAGAGTTATTGATCTGTGTTGGTGGGAAGAGTTTCCTCACTGAGAGTTCTGCATACAAAGGACATCACAGGCACGAAGCCAATCCACAGTCCCTGTTTTAAAAAGTGGTTTAACATATAATATCTTCTTTGATTCTTTCACCTTGAGTGACAGGTACTACAGCAATCATTCTGTCTATTTGGAAAATGACAAAAGTAAAGCTCCAGGATGTTATGTGGTTATATGAGCAGTAAATGTAAAGGTGGAATTAAACCCACTTCTATCCTAATTTCAATCCAGCACTCTCATCTGAACAACACTGCCTTTTTATTTTTTTAGTGGAGGGTATGCGTATGAGGTGGGGTGTGGGGGCGGGGTGAGGAGAGTACCATAAAATAGAAGTAGCTAGATGGATAAAGCTCTAGATCGGAGATCAAATCTAGATACTTAGAAGCTCTGTGATCCTAGGCAAGTCATTTTAACCTGTTTGCCTTAATACATTGGAAAAGGAAATGGCAAACCACTCCAGTATCTTTGCCAAGAAAACCTCATGGACAGTACTTTGAAGTATTATGGTCCACAGGATCACAAGGAGTCAGACATAATTGAAGCAACAACAAAAACCATAAAATAACACATACTGAGTATATTAGCAAGATTCTAACTGATGGAGTCCAGAAATATTTAACGGGAAAAGTAGTATTTTAGATAGAATACTAGAATAAGAAAACAAATTTATAATGTCGAGAAAGATGAAAGAGGAAGCTTGGTAGGATTTTTTTGTTTTGTTGTGGGGTGTTTTCAGTTTTTTGTTTTTATCCCCAAATCTTAGCACAATGCAGGCATTTTTTTCAAACAATTTTCATTCTTAATACTTATAATTTTATATAAGTTTCACAACATATTCATGAGCAGGCATCAACAGCAAAGCCAGTCAATAACAAATAAAGTACCATGGATGTACTCTACAAAACAAAACCCAAACACACACACAAAAAGAATTTGCCCCTTTTAAAAAATCCAACATTTTAGTAACAAATGAAATAATCCAATACTGTGCTGAATCCAAGAAAGAAAGATAGTGGGCACTTAATAAATGCTAGCTAGTTTACTAAAAGCCCAGAGGTAGGAATTTCAGAGCATGAATGATGCTTAATGAATTGTCCAGTTTTATTGGAGTTTAGTATACATTGAAAGAAGTCAGTTTATAGGATTTAGAATGGAAAGGAACCAAAGATCCTTTCTAAAAATGTTCTGATCCTACCTCTTCATTTTACTGATAAGGAAATCAGGAACCAAAGAGGTCATGCTATTTGCTGAAAGTCACACATATTAGAGCCAGAATCATAACCTAGGTCCGCTGATGACAGCTCCAGGGCTTCATCCCCTTAGTGCCCATGATGCAAAGCTAGAGGGGAAGAATGCAGTCATTTTGTTGCTCTTCTTTAACCTAGAACCAAAGGAGCAGACGCCATACTTTACAGGTATTAGAAACCCACTGAAAGATTTTCAGAAGATAATGGTGAGACAGCTCAAACAACATCATCTACCTAAAGCCTGTTTTAATCCCTTCAACTTCTACTGTCTTTTTTCTTTGAGTTTAACTTCTCTTAATATATTTCTATGTATTTGCTTTGTATTTATTTTGTGTGTACTTACATAGGCACTTGTTTCCTCCCATTAGAACATAAGTTCCTTTTAACAAGGGATTGTTGTATACTTTGTATTTGCGTTCCCAGATTCTAGGACAGTACCTGGTACACAGGTGATTAATAAATATCTAGTGATTGGTTGATTGTTTGATGTCTGGAAGTGGTAAGAAGAATGTTTGGGGAGACCTGGCCATGGAGGGAGAGAAGTAGAAAAGTGGAGCTTTCTTTGGAGACAGTTACCAAAATCAGGTGTCATCTACCCATGAGGCAGAAATAGAGAAGAGGAATTTGAACAGCAGAACCTGTTAAGTGGTCATGTGAAACATGAGAGATGAATAAAAGATCACACAGAAATTTCAAATGCAGAAGAATGGGTACTCCATTGACACAAATAGTAAAATTAAAAGAAGGAATACATTTTTTTTGGGGGGGGGGTCATGGAACAACATGTTTGATTTATACAGGACAGTCCTACTATGATAGCTTTCTGAATTGAAAAGGGTGGTCAAGAAGCAAATAAGTGTGCCCATACATTTGCAAATGGTGGTAACTGCACACTTGGGGAAAATACTTAATAACTTGCTGGAAATCTGAAAATCCATCCGGGAAGGGTGTGCTATGAACAACTTTCTCTGTAAATTTGTACGCTATACCTCTGACTTGCCTTCCTTTGCCTCCAAATCTCTAGAGAACTTGCCTTCAGTGGCTGTCTCTACTGAAACTTCCAAAATAGGTTTGTTTTATTTTAGATACAGCCAAATATGCTAGAGGCAAGTGAATTGCTGAGTAGCAAAAGGGTGACTGAATGATTGAAATAGCCAAATCTTCTCTTTAATTTCTATAGTGTAGGGTATAGCCTATGGCTACTATGAACAGATACTCCCAAGGAGGAAAGAAAGAAAAAAAAAGATTTAAAATTAACTGTAGCCATTCTGGGGAAGGGGCTAAAAAGCAGCAAAATGGCAAGCAGTGGAAGGGAAAAAGAAAGAAATAAGCTCCTGGATAATACATAAACTGATAATTAACCCCTTGGATGAAGTCAAGATTTGTGAGCTTTTAATTTGAGGAAAGATTTTTCATCTGGTAAAGAATATGTGGATTTAAAGTAGATTTTCATTATACCAGAAAGAAATCCATAATCATTTCAAAGACTTGTGCCTGACAAATTCAGAATCAATTTCAATGGCCTCCCTATATGGTATTCTTTAATTACAGAATCATAAATTTAGAGCTGGAAAGGACCTTCATTTACAGATGAGAAAACTGAGGTGCGAAGAGGATTTGCCTGAGGTCCCACAAATAGGTGGTAGAGAAGAGATCTGATCTCTTTTTCTCTGACTTAATTGTCCCCTATCTCCAAATTCAGGATTCTTTCTACTGTATCATGAATCACACAGAAGGGTTTGAATAGATGATCATTAAAGTCCCTTCCAAGTCAAGTACGATGGCTGACCCAGAGCATGTATACACGAACTGTCTTGCAGGACTGACTTGTGACTTTACTATTTTCAGATGACTGTACATAGAGGGGTCTGTTCAGTGAGTCATCGTCATTGTTCAGCCACTCAGTTATGTTCGATTTTGGGGGCTCCCTTGGATTTTAGCATGCCAGGCCCTTCTGTCTTCTACTATTTCTCAGAGTCTGAGATCATGCTCCTTGTTCCCATGATACTATTTATCCATCTTATCCTCCACTGTCCCCTTTTCCTTTTGCCTTCACGGGTCTACTCCAAATAAAAATATGCCCTGACACTCTTTGTTCCGCTGATCAAAGGAGACACATAAAAGCAAGAGAACTGCTTAATCCATGTGCACATGGAGCCCATGCTGGAAAAAATTAAATACATACATACATACATAGAGGTACACAGGTATGTATATATAATCACTTTTGTTAATAGATTGCACTATTCCTTGGAAAAGTGCTACAAAAACCTATTTTCTCATCAGATTATTTCCACCTCCATCTGAAACACATCATGGTTTCTTTATGATGGAATTGTTCATGAGTAGCAAGTTCATCAGTAACTGGCACTGAATTTTTTAAAAATAAAACTTTTCAAAAGTTGTGCTGTTTTGTTACCTTATTTTTTTCCTTCCCTGGGGACTCTCTCACATAAAGAGCTGCATGGACTTTGGAGATCTATGAAAGACTACCTATTTAATATTCCAGCGAGTGCACTGGCTCCTACACAGAGCTCTTGCAAGATTGGCCATACGTGAAATTTGAATGTAGATTACAGTGTTTCAATTTAACAAGATTAAGGTGTGATTAGATTGGTTATTTTGTAATTTCATACTTTCTCCATTAAGGGAAGTCAGCATTTAAGACCAGACTCAGTCTTTTGAATAGCACTTACAGAATGAAAAAATGCTTAAAGCATTAGGTTACTATTCACTTCCTGTAGTTTGTACATTCTCTCTTTTTTCCTTCCTTAATTGTCCTCTGACATGGTTGCCACCGTATTCAAGATAGAGCAGAAGGAAGGTAAGAAATAAGTTTGGAAGCATCTGAATATTTTGAGATCATGCAAGAAGGGTAGTAGCTCAATGGTACTCTTTTCCCTAAGTCCTGCACAATGTGTCTGCTTGTCCAGAGACCAAACATCATTATTTTAGCTTTCACCATAACTTGAAGGACTATTCTGGTTCTTACTTTTAATCAGTTGGTTGAGCCTTCCAGATCACAACAGCAGATGGCATATTTGGATTTGACTGCCTTTTTTTTATTTTTCAGTCATTTTCAGTTGTACCCCACTCCGTGAACCCATATGGGGTTGTCTTCACATATATACTACAGTGTTTTGACATTTCCTTCTCCAGATCATTTTACAGATGAAGCAACTGAAGTAAATGGGATTAAGTGACTTGCCCAGGGTCACGCACCTAGTAAGTGTCTGAGGCCAGATTTGAACTCATGAAGATGAATCTTCCTGACCCCAGATTTGGCACTCTTTCCACAGGGCCACCTAACTGTCCCATTTAGCAATATGCTGAAGTATTTAAGATGCTGTGAAAAATGTGAGATTTGTTATCCAAAGGGCCTAGGTTGGAATCCCAACTCTTACACTTATTCTCTCTATGATGTAGGGGCAGTCACAAAAGTTCTCTGAATCTCAAGTTCCACATCTGTAAAAGTAAAGGGGCTGGTCACTAGTGACCCTTCTAGTTCTAGGATTCTATGAATGCTCCGATTTCTCCCAGGGGGAGTAGAAGTATTAATAATCATCTTACTAATTCCTGCTTTGATCAAACTAGGAAAAAAAATTCACATCGTTTCCTCGTGAATTCAGAACTCTTGCTTGGCTGAGCTTACTTTCAAGTAAATATCTATAAGCTCAAAGAGTCCTCACTACCCTAAAGATACTGAAAATTACAAAAAAAAAGTTCGTTAAAATTGTAAATCATGTTCCTAGAAGGGGAAAAAACAGAGTTTTGAGGGAGGTGGCATTTTTTAGTGATTTTTTTATCATAATGCTTTGAAAACTAAGAGAAAAAGGAAAAAAGAAGACCATTCTAATATTCCTTTGTAATTTATTTCCATCAGGACCATGACAAACTTTCAAAGTAAAGGAAAAATCAAACCTGGGGCTGACAATATGTCTCTATCTATGAAAAAATATAAAGCTTCTGGAAGTAATGATAGTGCCATTTTTATGCTGAATTTTCTCTTCTTTTTTGACTGGATATCATAAAAGAACAATTAATCTATTATTTAATTTAAAAGTTTAATTAATTCACATGCCACTTAAGTGCCATATCATAAGCTTAATATCTTGACACTGTGAAATACATTTGTAAATTACATGAATGTCAAGGTGGAGTTGCTGTTGATCAAAATGTAGCACATAAACAATAGAAATCTTACCTATATAATAAACGGGGGCAGTTAGTTCATTCTGCAATGCTACATTTTAATTCCAAGCAATCAAGCAAAAACAGCACCTGAAATGCCGTATTATAATGTGTCACAGACAGGCATATTATAGGATGTACTACATACATGAAAGATTCTTTGTTCCCCAAACTTGTACCTCTGTCCTAAATTAAAAGGGGAAAAATTTTCTAAAACATACTCTTAGCAATAAAGACATGTAGGATAAACTCAACTGTGGCAAGTAAGAAGGTTGAATTTTTTTTTTTTTTTACTATTCTTATGATATGATGATGTGGCAAAAAATTGATATTTCCCATTTAAGTGTGACAGTGAAAAATTCAAATCACTACCTGTTAAGAGGGAATGGTTCACTTTAAATGCGGGTTACCAAACCACCACACTTCTCTTTGATTTACTCTACTGTGGAACCATGTGGTATCTCTTTGTCTTCTGTAAAGAGAAGCCTTTTGAAACCAAAACACAGGAGAACAATAGCAGTATGGAAGGTATTCTTTGCACAAGGTAAATGGAGCCACTGGGGCTACTATATAAGGTATTTTTTTCTTACTCTAACAGATTGCCAAATTATCACAGCATCAACAGCATGAGAATCGACAAAACTGCTTTATTAACTCAGAATGCTGAGATATTATGAATCACACCTGCATGAAAACAAACTCTAACATTTTGCTCATATATATATATTATATACATATCATATATGTCTGAAACGCTATAGTACTCATACATAAACAATTGGTCATCATTTTTTAAAGCACAGATTTCCACAGTGCTTTTTTCCATAGTTTCAAATCCCCTTAGAAAAATAATTGCACACCTGAATGAACCAACCTCAATAGTTCACTGACATGATAAGCTTTCCAATAGCCACACCAGAATTCCATACTTAGTCTCAAAATTCTCTAGTCCAGGGAATTTTTTTTTCTAAGTTAGTTTTAATCTGGAAAAGGGTTTAACAAGGCCAGGTGTGAAACCAGGAAAGTGTATTTTGCCCAGTCTGGATTTCTCAGCATGTGAGAGCAGCCTGGCTTGAGGTACTGTTTTGTTTGCCAATACCCATAATGCTCTTCTAGCCCACCGCTATTTCCCAGCAGTACTGGTGTCCAACCTCTGGCAACAAATTGAAAGGTTTGGATGTGCTGGTAAGTTACAGAGTTGTTCCCTGATTCGATGATAAAGAATTGCTTGCTGTTAGGTAGAATGATTGTGACAAACTAAAGCCAAGAAAACTTTGACAATTTTTATAGGAAAGTCTTCATAGGTCCATTTCCAGTTCAAAAAGCCCTGCATGTCAGGTACAATTTTTCTTTTATTCTCTTTGTCCAGTGTTGGTAAAGGGACAACAGTGCGTTATTTCCAAATTTCATTTTTATATCAGTTTGGTAAAGCTAAGGGAGGTGACAAGATTATTATTTTTTTTTAAATACCAGATGCCACATCAACGTCTGCCAAATGAACCTACCCTGGAGACTTTTTTGTATTGTGGGAGATGCATAGGTTGATACATTCTTAGGAAGAAAGACAGAAGTAGGGGCTAGACCTAGCCAGTGAATTCTTTGCTGCAGGGAAATTCCAGATGAGGAAACTCTTTACCAGTACAGGTTGGCACCATCTCTGAAATTTATAGTCTTCAGAGAGTTGTCTAGAGCACTGAGAGGTTAAACAACCTGCCTAGTGTCACACAACCACTGTGTCAAAGTGGGACTTTAGCCCAGCTGGCTTCAAGGCTAGCTCTCTGTTCACTGTCATTTTGCCTCTAGGAAAAGACAGCCATCAATAAATCACATAATTTGAAAAATCTCAGGTATACCCCAAATATTATGAATATTTTCTTATGCAGGCACCTCCTCCAGAAACTTATAAATTGATTGTGCGCAATATAATAAATGTACTTGTTATCTTCATCCATTAGCAATAACCAGAAAAAAAAAACCCTATTTGTTCTGTCACTTAATTTCCTGCCTGATAGGATACCCAAGTCATCGATTTGAGATGTTTTGCCAGAGCTCCACACAGATACACTTAAGATGACCAAACACACAGCAGAGCTCAGAGAACCAAAAGTCTGAAACATAACTCAAAAGCTGCTGGGTCAATTCTTTTGCTTCAAGGTCAGGATATACCTGCACAAACATTCTCACTCTGGATACTTCTCATAAGAACTGATCACCACTAAAGGGAGAAAAACAACAATCCTTATTGTTGCTCATTTCCCTTTCCTTTTTCTTAGCAGCAGCATTCTTATTATTGTAACGTCTCACTACTGATCCATGATCAGTACTAACTCTTTGTTCCTCCTCCCTTTCTTTAAAAGACACTAGATTGTCCAATTATGGAATAAGAACCACGAAGACAGGTGCACAAAAAGAACATGGAGTCTTAAAGAAATATATAACTGACTGTAACACAATACCCCTGAATACCATACACTAGAGTGAAGTGGAACCATTAACACCCTTGTTCTACATATAATACTTCAATTAATGCAGCCTGAGATTGCATTAGCTTCTTTTGCAGGGGAGAGGGAGGAGGAGATTTCCAGTTATCTTGATCTATATCTTGCCACTGGACAAAGATGGCTCCTGAGGAAAGTGTGAGGCTGGTGACCTTGCACAGTCCTTCCTCACTTAAATCCAATTCATTTGTAAATCATGGATCTTCCTGATGTCAAGAATGGAGGACAAACAACAGCAAGGACGATGGCATTGGCTTTCCTGGGGCAGCCCCATCACACTTCTGATGCTTGTGAACTCTAGTGAAGGTTTCTATCATCCTTTACTTGTGTGGTTGATTTCTTTAACCTAAGAGCAATCTCTGTATTTATCCCGACTAAATATCATCTTCTTAGATTGGACTCATCATTTCACCCAGTTAAGATCTTTTTGGATCATCATTTGGATTACTGACTGGATTACATCTTTCACAGAAAGAATTAAATCTTTTCAGCTCTGTGTCATCAGCAAATTTTGTAGAGATTCTATCAGTGAATTGTGTTCAGGGAAGAAAACTGACCACTTTTCCCTTAAATATTGCTTCTCTCTCTAGAGTACTTAAAAATGATTTTGTTATAGGTTTGAGAGAATAGGAAAATGTTACTAAATGGTAATATTTTTCCTAAAATAAAAACTTTCAATTCTTTCTTAAATATTTGAAACTATGATCTACTACAATACCTAGAGCTATATGCCCAGTGACTGATCAAGGCAATACAAACTGAACCTGAGTATTTTAGAGATTCACATAATTCACTGACTCCAGCATTATTATACAATCATATAATATGTATAGACTGCAAGGGGGAAGTGGGAGTTTTCAGGGTTATCACTTAGGAGTTTCATCTAAATTGTCACTATTAACTAGTTTCAATAAACTTCATTTACATGTATAATTACAAATAATCCACTGTTCCAAAGTAACTTACATAGGGGTAAACCTACTTGCCATCATTATTGTTTAGTTTTCATTAATTATTGGCAAGTTATGTCTAATATAGAAATGATGAACACTCATGTATAAAAGATGATCATGTAAGTTTCATTTAAAAAACAGTCCTTGTCCTTGTATTTTACCATATTGAAAGGTATCTGTTATTGACTTTATGTTGGGCTAAATTTGTTACAGTTTCCATAGCAGTGGCAGAAACAACATGTGTAGATATTATTAGTAGGGATGAAAAAATACATGTGAAACAAGAATATATGAATATTACAAAATCTCCATATTTGAACAAGAATCCCCTCCCCTCCCAGCATTGTTCCTGGTTTATGAACTTCCAAGTTCTGTCTCATTCTGGAACTTCCCTCAGTGTCTGGGGCCATCACATCCTGGAGCCTCTGATCACCCTGCTTCTTTCTTCCCTTGCAACATCCCTCTGGGATGGATTAGAGGTTAGTTCTTCCTAGAGCCTCAATTTTGGGGAGGGGTCCATGGCAGGGCCTCCCCTTTTCAGCAACATTTTTATGGTAGTTTTTTCCAATTAAAATGTAAGTTCCTTCAGGACAAAATCTATCTTTCTTTTAGTTTACATTTTTATCCTCAGCTCTTAGAGTAGAGCCCAGCACAGAGTAAGTACTTAATAAATGCTTCTATCCTCCCTTCCTTTCATCCCTCACACCTTTCTTCCTTCCTTTACTTCTCCCTTCTTTCCTTCCTCTTTCTTTCTTTCTTTCTTTCTTTCTTTCTTTCTTTCTTTCTTTCTTTCTTTCTTTCTTTCTTTCTTTCTTTCTTTCTTTCTTTCTTTCTTTCTTTCTTTCTTTCTTCCTTCCTTCCTTCCTTCCTTCCTTCCTTCCTTCCTTCATTCCTTCCTTCCTTCCTTCCTTCCTTCCTTCCTTCCTTCCTTCCTTCCTTCCTCTCTTCTAGCCCCAAAGTAAAAAATCCAGCCTAAGTTTGAGAGCCTACAAAAATGGGGAACCCACTACTTTCTAGGACAATTCATTCTACTTTTGGATAGCTAACAGTTAATGAGTTTTCCTTACATCAAGTTTAAATTTCTTTCCTTGTAACTCACCTACTGTTCCTAGCTCTGCCCTGTGGTTTCAAGCAGAATAAGTCTTATCTCTCCTTTAGGTGACAGCCTTTTACATATGTGAATGTAGGTGTCAAGCCCAGCTCCTGCCCACAAGCTTATCTTCTCTAAGCTAAATATGCTCAGTTATTTTGATTCATTCTTTCCTATGAGTCTCTTCATCCTCTTGGTTATTTTCTGGATGCTCTCCTCCTTATCAATGTCCTTCCTAAACTATGACATGGAGAATTGAACATATCACTCCTTATGTGGTCAGACCAAGACAGGGCACAGCAGGGCTATCACTTTCTTACATCTGGATTCTCTGCCTCTCTTCAGCATATTTTAGAAAATACTGTTCTAGCACCTTAAAATAACAAATATTTCTTTGTCCTAATGATAATAGAGGTTTTATACAAAATTTAAAAAATAACATGGCAAGAGCAATTTCAGCTTCTTTCTTGAAACAAAACTGGATGTTATTTTAATGAATGGTGCCAAGAGATTTAGAAATAGAGAGGGGCACGTGTTTTCTTAGGCAACAAGCATTTATTAAGTGCTTGTGATATACCTGTCACTTTACTAAACACTAGAAATGCAAAGAAAAAAATATCATCCCAGTCCTCCAAAAAAAACACACTGAATTTTTAAATTTTATTTTATTTTTAATTAACAGCAATTTCCTTTCTCACCTTCCCATTTCCTATTAATGGGGAGAAGAAGGGGGAAAAATTCCTTCTAGTTAAACAAAACAAATTCTGGAGATAATATGCCACAACCACAACACACCAATCACCAGGAAGGAACTCTCTGAGAAGGTTCTATTGATTCCTGCCTCTAGAACACACAACATAGTTTGAAGCACACAGGATTCAATGCATTCACAGAATATTTGCACAGAAGACATTTCAGTTTTGGTTGCCAGCGCACTCTTGTATTTCACAAATTTTCTCAATCTTCTATAAAAAGGTTATTGATAAATATGTTAGTATTCTAAACCCTATAATACATTGGCTTCTCTTTCTTTCATGTAACAGAGTAGCTGTGATTATTATAACTTCATGATAATAGTTACCATTGTGAAACTCTATTAATACTTGTGACAACTGTATAAGGTGAGGAATACAAGTATTATTGCTCTTATTTTATTAGTGAGGAAATAAAGACTCAAGAAACTAGAGGAAGGATAGTACAGTCAAAAGAGTCCTGGCTCAGATGTGAGAGGACCTGACTTAAATACTAGCTCTGATGACTGCTAGCAATATAACCTTGGGTAAGTCACTGAAATTAAAAATGAGGGGGTTGGACACAGGGGGCGGAACCTATGACCTCAAAGCCACATGTGGTCCTCTAGATCCTCAGATGTGGTCCTTCAACTGAGTCTAAGTTTTACAGAATGAATCCTTTTATGGAGGGGATTTGTTCTGTGAAGTTTGGGTTCAGTCATAGGGCTACACTTGAGAACTTAGAGGACATGTGGCCTCGGGGCTGCAGGTTCCCTACCTGTGGACTACATGGCCTCTGAAATCCCTTCCAGCTCAAAATCTATTATCCTATCAGTGGAATGGTAATCCCAAGGTCGGAGTTTGTAATTAGCAGAGCAAAGATTTAAAACCAAGTTATTCTTTATTCCAAGTCAAGGACACTGTACATTATATCACAGGTACAAAAAGAAAAGTAGAAAGCATTGATGACCACCCCACCCATCCCCTTTGGAAAGACTTGCCTACTTGAACGAATCCTAGATCTGTTTTTATTCTCCTTTTGCTTTGAAATTTAATGACATTAAACTTAAATATAAAATAAGAAAAGAAAGAAAAAACATTTCATATGCACAACAGAACATAGCAGAGGATTCAGAATATATAGCAATAACTTATCATTTCAAGAAAGCCTATATATTAAATATTACATTATATGTTGAAAACTGTCCATCTTTGCTTCCTTCTTTGGTTTTCTGCTGTGTACTTTTTACTTTGTTTTTTCCCTTTCCTTTCCCCTATCCACCACCCCAATTTATTTTCAGGTATTGATACACGCATACATACATACACATACAAACATAATATATTTTCCCTAAGAGATTCTACTCCTAATCTTGTTTTTATATTTGTTTATACATATCTCTTTTCTCTTATCTCTAACTCCTCTACTTTATTCTACCTTGCTTTCCTATTACTTAACCCACCCCCACTCCAGTAATCCTCCCTTATCCTGCCATTCCCCTAAATCTAAACAACCTTCTGTATACCCTTTTGACCTATATTATTCTCCCTACCCTCAAAAACATGATATTTTTTTCTTTTCTTATTTTATATTTAGGTTTAATATTTAGTTTATAATGTTTCTTTTTCTTTTATTATCATGTTTTTAAGTTTTAGTATTGGTCTAAATTTTTTTTAATTTTGGAAAATAAAAAAAAATCACAGAATTTTGACACCCTAAATTCCTGGAACTGTACAATTAATAAAAATGACTATGACTGGGAAGCATATCACCAAGAGATGTTACTGAATTCTTATGATAAAACTGTTTAGAATTGTCACAAGAAAATGTGCCATAATATCCTAGAAATATAGTTTAAAAAAAAATTCACATACATTCTTACATATATCCTTTCCTTCTCCCTTACCCAGACAGCCATCCTTTGTAACAGAGAATAAGAGAGCAAAAGTGAGAGGAGAACAAGGGAGAGATATGAGGGGGAGGAGGGAAAAGGGGAGGAGAAAGAGAAGAAATAGGAGAAGCAGTGAAAGGAAGGAAGGAAGGAAGGAAGGAAGGAAGGAAGGAAGGAAGGAAGGAAGGAAGGAAGGAAGGAAGGAAGGAAGGAAGGAAGGAAGAAAAACAAAGAAATTCAGCAAAACTAGCCAACACAACCAAGTCTGACAGTCTATACAATGTTCTACAGTCATTGTTACCCCCACCTCTGCAAAGAAAGAATGGAGGTGTATTTTCTCTTCTCATCTTCTTTGGGGGGAAATCTTATTAAAATTAAGGAGCATACATTTTCAATTTTTTCCCCTATCCACTAACATTGTGCTAGCAATTGTGCATATTGCTTTCCCCATTCTGGTTACTTTATTCTGCAACAGTTCATTTATGTCATCCCATGTTTTTCAGAATTATTCATATTAATCATTTTCCACTAGATTCATGTATCACAATTTGTTTAGCCATTTCCTACTGGGCATCTGCTTTGTTTCCTGTTCTTTGCTACTACCAAAAAAGTACTATTATAAACATTTTGTCATAATATCATAAATTTTTAAAAGTTTCTTACATGCTAATTGTGTGAACACATTTCCGTAAAATGAGGAAATAGACTGAAATGATCTCTAACATGCCCTCCAGCTCAAAGTTCTATGATCAATTCAACTATGTTGTCCACCAAATCTTATCAATATATTAGTGTTTCATCATATATTTAAGAGACCCAGGTCTGGAATAAAAGGCATTTCCAAACAGTAATCCTGTCTCACACAAGAGTCATTTTGTAGGGAAAAAAATTCATGCATCACACACACACACATATTTGAATGAAATAACATGGTGCTTAGGGTATGTGAACACATGCAGCATCTTGTTTTTGCTTTGCAACAGTTTCCCACAGAAAATGTTTAAAAATGTAGATTTTCAGTCTGTGCCTAGGCATATTCGGTACTGGTCGTTCAAAAGCAAGCCACACATACACATAAGTTTAACTATAAAGCATTTAAATGGAGCATGAGAGAAAGCTGTAGTATACGCAATGCCTGGATGGGCACACTGCCTCTTCCTCTTATTGGGAGCTGATAAATGTAAAGACAGTCAACAGGGACAGATTGCACACCCACTAGGTGTGAAACCATGTAAGGCTTAGGGGTATCTTTTATGTCTTAAAGGAAGAAAGGGGAAAGCAAATAAAGCTTGACTTCTGACTGAAAACAAGATTTTAAATTTCCATTATGCAACATGAGGCAAAAAGTTCAAAATTCTATTATTCTTTCACTTCCAAAAATTATTCCTACACAACAGAAAAGCTAAGCATTGAATATTGCAGTTCATGTTTCTACCCTGAGGCTTTAGAAAAGAAGCTCGATACAGATAGCTTCCTTGCTTAGCACAATGGGCATGTTTCTGAAAACTTGCATGTAGTTCATATTCTCCTACTAGGTAACATTATAATTTTAGAGAGTACTTTATCTCCATTTCTAATTGATCTTCAATTGGCAAGGAGTTCCTAATACTATCCAGGTATCTTTCTGCCAGCCAGGCTTGCTTTCAAGTAGCTAAGGATCTT
Organism: Bettongia penicillata ogilbyi; assembly: GCA_023548195.1. Lineage (NCBI taxonomy): Eukaryota > Metazoa > Chordata > Mammalia > Diprotodontia > Potoroidae > Bettongia > Bettongia penicillata. The sequence goes on from JAJHZJ010000090.1 coordinate 13,896,219, forward strand.
CAAGCCAATACATTAATGGACTTGCTTAAAAAAAAATAACTAAGAATTCTATAGCAAAGTGAGGGATTCTGTTTTGAATAACCACCTTCTAATTTATGTGTTTTCTTAAGTTGCTATTTTCACACTTTATTTTTTGTCTTGGAGAAACCCTTTGAAAGAATTTTTCCCAGTCTTGAAGTACCTGAAGGGTCTGTTTCAGAATCCTGGAAGAGCCTAGGCAGGTCTAGCCCTGATGACACCACCAAGAGCAAGTGCGCCACAATAACTTTCAAAAAGTCTTTTGAAAATAGTAAGATGTACATGGCAATTCTACTTAATCTTGGACTAAAATATCTCATGGCCCTATACAATAAGGATGACCTTATTCTTCCAATAAAGATCATATCAGCCTCACACTAGCTGGTAACAGATTCGGAATGGTCCTATTCAGGCACTGAAATAAGGTGACACCACAAAACGTACAATAAGGAAGGCAACCGGTTGCCATGCGGGGCTGATCTGAGAGCACTGGTCACCCAGGAGAGGGACAAATGGGAGAAAGGAGCAGAAACAGGCAGCCTGTAAGGAGTAAAAGGAATAAAGGAGGAGTACTTTAGAAAGACCTTTTCGGGATTATCAGAAATGGGCATTTTTTTCCCTGACAGCTAATAGCTTTTCTAACTTGTGACCTCTTCTCCAACCAATATTATTCATTACTCGCTAATAGCTCCCAAAGGAGCCTCTTTTGGTATCTTATTGTCACTAAGTACTCCCTCAACAATGTAAAGTAGGGCACAAACTCCCCACCCCCTGTTAAAAGTCATCCACGTATTTCAGGAAAAGATCAAATGTGAAATCCAGATCTTTGGGAGCATTATAGAATTTATTTTCCAAATTTTCGTGGTTATTTCCACTTTGGGCTATAGAGGCAAAGAAATACAATTGTTTGCAGCTGGTTAGGGGCTAAGTACTTACCTAAAGTGCCGGCAACAGTTTGGATATGCACATTAACTCTTTTCAGGCCACTCAGAAACCAGAGGACAGAGTGAGTAGGATGGTAGTAAGATCATTTTTGACACTCTCCTGACCTGAAAGAGTTAATGTGCCTCCTGAAGACAGGAACTTAGTATCAGCAAAGCAGTAAACAATTATGCCAATAAGAAGACGAGGGTAAGATTTGTAGATAGCTGAATGTGTGCATAGTTCCTTCTGTTCAATAAAATCTACATGTATTGGTGTAAATAGGCCTATAAATTTCATTAACCCGATATCTAAATGAAAAGAGATATAAGCAAGTGTCTGTACACCCAATGGCATTTTAAAAATAAAACTCACTGCAAACTCATTAATAGCTAGAGAAATCATGACACCTCCATGAGAAATGTGATGCCAACCCCAACTTATCTAATATTTCAGAGATAACAACACCCTGTAATGTTGTACAATAATTTTAAAACAGATTGAATGTAGTATTGCAATTTTCATAGAGGAAAAAAGTCTGAACATTTTGTGATTTTTCTTTTTTGACACATTAATTGCTCTCCCATACACTAGGAGAACAAAGCAGCGGCATGCCATATTTATTCAATGAAAGTTGAGCCACAGGGGTTGTGGTACATTCTTCCCTCCAACACTAGCCAAATTATCTCAGTGCCCAACTTGTAAGAGGCTGCAATAATACTCCATCATTTCTGAACGCTGGTCGGGTTATGCATCATTTTAACAGCACGGTGGCAGATTGTGATCATCTTCATGTTATAGGAATCTAGAGATAAGTGGCAGGCATGGTGAGTCATTTTCATACATTCTCATTCTGAATGGAAACCTTAAAGAGATAGTCAGAGATCGTTCAGCTCTGATGTAGAATACTCATTAGCTCAGGTAGCTCAGGGGTGCATTTATGGCGGTTGGTGAAGTCATCCAATTTTTATTTTCACTTTCAAAAGTCCAAAGGATAAATAAATAAATATATGTGTGGATATGTATGTGTGTGTGTGTATATCTTCATATATACATTCCCATACACACATATGCATGTATGTATATAGAAAGATCTCCAAATAAAAATTAGTTAGGAACACACAAACTTTAAGTACATATTCTTTGAAAAAAGTAATCAATGTATATTTTGATTTATTTTGTTCATATCACATATTCCTCATCAGAGAAGTTGGTTAAGTTTTGTTATTAAAATGCATCTGGAAAAATAAGAGTTTTAGTTGATTTATTTCATCATAATGTATTTGTATGCACTGAACATCTATTGCTTAGCTACTTGAATAGAAAAGACATTCAGCGTGTTTATGCCAATTCAACTGCCATCAACATCCGAATACCCACAAAAAATCATCATCAGAGATAATCAGTCCTTTTGGTAAAGGCACAAAGCACTTTGGAAAAACTTAATTGAAAACTGGACACAACTGGGTGATGATTGATGATGAATAAGATGATGATGAATTAATTTATTTCTTAATGAGCAGCCTCAGATACTTCATTTCCTCTTGGAGATTAGCATATTTAAATACAATATGTTATGTTTCTCTATAAGATCTAATCTTTTAAGCACTATGCTGATTTCAAAGACTATTTTAATAAGAGAGAAAGAAACAAAAATAATTTTGCATACAGCTAAGCATGTGAGAACACACTGTGAGGTGTGTTTGTGGGTACTTGCACGTAGCACTGAATTTACAGTACTAATTAATTGGACTCAAATTATGTCAATTCAGTAAGCCATATAAACTATAAATGAAATGTTATCATTGACAATGGGTTCTTCCATTCCTCATGATGTCACAAGAGCAAAATTTAGTTTCTAAAAATAAAGTTTCATAAGTTAAGTTAAATCTTGATTTCCTTTTTTTCTGCTCATTTCCTCCTAATGCTTTTTTAAAAAGAATTTAATTTCTTTTAGGTTTAATTAGTTTCCTTTCTTTTCAGTGTTCTCCTGAGGTATCTTCAAATAAGAGGCGAGGCAAGGGATTTAGTTTAAAAGCAGCATTACACTAGGGTTAGCAAAGGATATCAAAGAAATAAAAGAATTATAGGGATTTAATAGAACTGAGTCCATCTTGGGGGGACAAGGAAGTATGGATGTACTTGTATATGAGTTGTATTTGCATCAATATTTGTTGTGTTTATTCTCTCCATCCCCTTTCAATTGGAAGCATTTTTAGGGGGAAAAGCTACTTTTTTCCATTTTATTCTTATTTCCCAAAACATCTAGCAAACTTCTCTAGAGACAAAGGGACACACAATGAATGCTGTTGTCTGACTGAAGACAAGATCCACATTTAACAGAAGCTAAAGAAAATCTTACTTAGTGATCTCTATTCTCACTCCCCCAGCCCAGCCTCTCCACTCTAACTCCCCAAAAAAGAAGGCCAAAAGAGGATTAAAATGATAGGTTTTCTCACATGATACCATCATTGATTTGTCTGAAGCAAAATTATTAACTTAATTAATGTCATTTTTGTCTTAGTAGCACAAATCACCTAACCAGAGTGCCTGGCACATAGTAGGTGTTTAATAAAAGTTTGATGAATTGAATTGCCCTGAATTGAATATCTGGTCAATTTGCAACCTTCATTTCCCTAACCTTTCTCACAGCAAAGCTTTTATTGTAATAGTAGTGCTCATAGCAATTGAAGTTGCCCCATATTGTCAGCTTGATAAATAATTGGGTCCCAGAAGGACTGGCAAAGAGCCCTGATGATCTATAGCTACAAAGAACATTGACAAATGGTGATCAGACTGCCTTTGTTCCAAACACAGCCAGTCTCAATATAAACTCAAAATGGCACAGATATTGTGTAGCATATAGCAGTCAGATAAATGAAGCCCCCACCTGTCACTTGGAGACCCACCCCAATACACAGGTCAACGGATAATCATAATAATGACGAATAATGATAATCTGACACAATAATAATAGGTGACCAGGCTGGAAAGGGTACAACTTGGACCCATTGTCATCCCAGTGTTTGCCTTTGTCCCTAAGGCAATGACGGGGAACTTTGACTATCTTCCCAGAAGAGGGACAAATAAAATTCAAACAGCTATTATCTGAAACAGGGGGAAAAAATCACTTGAGGATTTTAAGCACTGCCAGTATTGTGTAGCACAGGGCAGCTGGTTGGCTGAAAGTGTATGTCAGCTGTCAATGGCTTGCGTGACCCAGTATCAGGATAAAAATGATGAAAACACCAATGACAACAAAATTGTCCTAAACCCTTGACTACTTGATGATCATTCTTGTGGAGAAGTCTTCTAAGAAAATGTAGTTTTTCAACTTGTTAAACATTTATGAAATGTCTGCTTTGGGGACTGGAGATAAAAAATCTAAAAAAAAAAACAGTAGCTTATTTTCCTTTGGATCTTCCTTGAAAAATCTTAAGTACTACTTGGACAACTAAGTTGATGTGACACTTATGATCTGAACAGTTAATAGAGAATGTCTTGATCACATTTCTAATACTGATACCCTTCATGACTCAAAAGAACACAACTTCAGTATTAAATGAATGAATGGAGAGAATAATACATAGTGAGAGAAATTTTTATTAATAATCAATGATTTGGGGAGATTCAGAATTCTCCCCCTTTTTTCTAAACTCCTCATTTCAAGACTCAACTTCTGAAGGACAGAACTGCTGAGAGCAGATAGGATTCACATTCTCCTCAGTTTAGGTATTGCTACCCCACCCACCATTACAAGGAATTTAAGCTAAGGCAGGGAAGTCCATTGTGCTCTATAAGGTTTGGGTAGGGATAAATTCTATGATTAAATTGCCAAAAGCTGCGCAATTTAGAAGTAAATGATATGATCAAAGTCATATTCCCCCAGCCCCTCATTGGAATAGGTTCACCTATCTTTGTAATATTTTGATTGCCACCCTCAGGAACACCCATTCTTCCAAAATCACAGAAACTATGAGCCCATCACCATGATTCCTCTTTGACATTTGAAGAGTGTCACTGACCCATTTTATTGGTAATATACTAGATTCATTAATAAAATGATTAATTATCCAGAAATTATGTCTCTTGAACTTTTTAAATGTCACACATTAAGCTCAACCTGTTCCAGACTAAATTTTGCCCAACAAAAGAGTTAATTTTGGTGCTAAAGAGCACTATGCCTACAGGTTTTTTAGAGCAAGAGAATGTATCAAGTATCTCATTTTACAAATTAGAAAACTGAAACAAGTAAGGTTAAGTGACTTGCCTAGGGTCATGCCGATGGTAAGTATGAAGCCAGATTTGAACTCATGAAGATGGATCTTCCTGATTCCAAGCCCAGTGCTTTATCCACTGTGCCATTTAGTTGCCATACTGAAGATTTGATTTCTCTTTTGATTTTGGGGGCATGTATTACAAATTGTTGTGGCAAGATTTCTTTCTCAGACAATTTTATCAACCAAATATGATGTTGAAATAAAAACAAAAGAACCTGAGAAAAACAAAGACTTTCTTCATTGGTAGAGAATGAATACTTGATGCTTATTATAGAGCGCATGGGAGAGAATTCATCTGACTGTGGGTTTGAGAGAGAACACATTCAATTCCAGGTTATCTTCAGGGAGAGGTCCCCAGAGAGAAAGATTTCAGGAATGGGGAGATGATCCAGGCACTAGTTCCTCTACCTATCACTTTTTTGGAGCCTCTCTCTTTTTATAGGGATCTTCCCTGAATAGAAATTGAAATCATGTGTTTCTTCTTTTGAGGTTGGAAATCAAAGAACAAAGAGGGGTGGGGGTTAGATTTGTTAAAACTCAACCATCTCCAGCAGTTCCATGCTGCCTAGTTCCCAACTCTAATTCATGGTTGCATGAATGACATTCTCTCCCTCTCCTCTCCTTCTTCACCCTGCCTTCCTTCACCATCCTATCCCCTGTCCTCACCTAATATCTACCTCTGTAACACTTTATGCCACTTGTCTCTGCCTTTTTGGACTTTTTGCATTTTGGGGACAGCTAAGTGGTTCAGTGGATAGAACTCCTGGCCCGAAGTCAGGAAGACTCATCTTCCTGTGTTCAAATTCCAGCCTCCAACCCTTACTAACTGTGTGACTCTGGGCAAGTCATTTAACCCTGTTTGTCTCAGCTCCTCATCCTTATAAAATGAGCTGGAGAAGGAACTGGCAAACCACTCCAGTATCTTCGCCAAGAAAACCCCGAATGGGGTCACAAAGGGTCAGATGGAACTGAAAAGAAACAACAACAACCCTCTATATTTAATTAAAATGTTATTGCCGCCCTCTTTCCCACTGCCAATCATGATCTTTCTCAGTAAGTTCCCAAAGAACCATGTTTTCTGCCCCTGTTTTATAATTTCACAAATTAATTATCAATCGAGAAGGGAAGGGAATAAAACTTAGGCAGCACATACTTCATGCCAGGCAATGTGCTAAGCACTTTTCCAATTGGATTCCAATTCCTCATTGGATCCTCATAACAACCCTGTAAGGCAAGTGCTGTTCTTATTTATTTCCATTTTATGTTTAAGGAAACTGAGGCAAACAGAGGTTAAGTTCTACCCAAGGTCTGCAGTTATTAAGTGTTTGACTCTGGCTTTGAATTAAAGAATCAAGGTCCTGTGCTCTCTCCAATGTGCCACCTAGGTGCCTGTACAAGGAGGATCTCTCTTCCTCATGCTCTCCCAAACTCCTACCATCACATAGGCACAGAACATCAAGTAATCATTTTCCACCCATGAGAACTGTCTGTAAATGGATTTGAGCCCCAGATTATACCTAAGAATTTAGGGAAATTACAAATCAAAGGAATTATAGGAGAAAATGCCAACTAAACAAAAGTGTGACTTTTGTTTTGAGATGATAGCAAAACTAGCAGAAATTTCTCTAAGACTTAAAATCTGCATGCCTTATTTATCTTTCTTACCACCTGTTGGAGCAGAGATTTACTCTATGTATATATTTTGGCAAGGGGACCCAATCTAACATGACAAAATAAACGAAGACACATTGTCCCCTATAATATGACATACAAATCTGAACTCCTGCCTTGAGCATAAGCACTGTCATTTAAATTTTTTTCCTCAAAATTAAAAATATTTAATTAGATGTTTACGTCACAACCATTTGGGGAAACTACGCTTTTATTTTAAGTCTGAATAATACAGCTGCTTCATTTTTAAAAATCCCCTCATTTCAATTTGAATACAGCACAGCTGCCTTGATGCTGGTTCACTGAAAAGTGACAATATGATTGGTCAAAAGTTATAATATGCAATGATAGTCACTTGGGAGCTGGTTCTTTTTTGAAAATAGAAAAGAAGTTACCCTTATGCTTTATTGGTCAAATGAGCTGTCAGTCAAAAACGTCTCATTATGTATGCAGTCCAGGCAGAGCAAGATACTGAAAGTATCTAGGGGAACTGAAGACATGCATAGATATATTTAGTTCTTTTAAAAGAGCAATGGTCATCCCCACATGACTTTATAGGAATTGGCTTAGTTAGCATCAGCTGCACAAGTTAGTCTTGCATGATGTAAAGCTCCCATCATCTGACATTTTGTTCTAAAAACTATTTTCAAAATGTCAGCAAGTCTCCAGACTTCAGCTCAGTGGTTAAAGCCTACTCAAAATCTGCTACTAGCAACCATTCCACTCCTCCCCCCCCACCCCAACCTCCACAATACATGAACATTCATAAAGAATGTCTAACATTAGAAGAAAATATGGAATCTTATTTCTTGCAGTATTTCCCAAGTAAATACTCTAAATAGTATATACACAGGGATAAAATTGCTTTGTTTTTATCTGTTTTATTTTTTACAAGAAGGCAAGAAAAGATAGATCCTAGAAGACAACTGATGGTTACATATAAATTCAGTTTAATTAATAATATCTATTACATGCTGGATACATGCAAAGCACTACATTAGGCACTAAGGATTCAAAAGCAAAAAAGAAAACAAACAACAAGAACCACAAAAATTAGTTCTTGCCCTTAAGAAGCTTACATTTAAATAGTCAGGATACAAATTGTGGTTGTGGCTGTGATTTGTGCTTCCTTCTTAAAGAGGACCGTGACATCAGGGAGATATGGACATGACTTGCAGTTGACTTTGATCTGAATGGGGGAGGACTGTGCAAAGTCAGCAGCTTCACTTTCTCCTCCAGAGCCATCTGGATCCAGTGGAAAGATATGGACCAGGAAAACTGGATATGGCCCAGCCTGGCCTTGGGAGACCCTGGCACTTTTAAGCTAAAGTTTTTTCAGGATCTCACTTTCAGTGAGGCAACACCCATTTGGTGAATAGGCCTTTTTACGAAGTGAGTCAAGAGATGACCCCTTTAATCAAAAAAAAGAAACAAAACACAAAACAAAACAAAAAACCAAAACTGGGAGGGGAAGACCCTCAGGGTTACTGACCAAAAAAAGAAACAGTTACTATTTACATTTACTCTGAGCCAGGAGGGGCCCCCAAAATAATCATTAAGTGGTGCTTGGGCAGAATGGCTACAAATATGTACAAGGAATACAAGGTAGAGTGTGATGACACAAGGAGAGATTTAGACAAGGAAACCTCTGAAAAGTAAGAAAGGAGCTGCTATAAAACACTTATTACATAAAGGACCTTTTCCTCTCTCATTTATCTTTTTTAGGAGCTAGCTTAGTAGTGGTATTCCTGTATAAAAGGATACACAATGTTTGGAAGCAATTTGGGGAAGCTACATTGCATAGCGGAAAGAGTGCTTGGCCTGGATCCAGGAAGACCTGAGTTCAAATCCAGCCTCAGATTATTAATCTCTGTGCTACTGCAGGCAAAGCACTTAACCTCTGTTTGCCTCAGTTTCCTCATCTGTAAAATGTGGATAATAACAGCACCTACCTCCCTTTGTTGTGAGGATCAACTGAGATAACAACATAAAGAGCCTACCACCATGTCTGAAACACAATAAGCACCACATAAATGTTATTATTCAAAATTCCAAATTGCTTTCCAGAATGGCTGCATCCTTACACATCCCTCAACAATGCATGAATATGCCTGTTTTCCAACAGCTCCTCCAACAATTATTTTCCTTTTTTTCTCACCTTTCTCATAATCTGATGGGTAGGAAGTGCATTCTCAGAATTGCTTTAATTTGCATTTCTCTAATTAGTTGTGATTTGGACCAATGATGCATGCAGTTCATTACAGAGACATGACAGATCTGAGGTGTAGATGAGACATATATATTTTTGTATACTACTACTGAGGGAATTTGCTTCACTTTATTATACATATTTGTTACAAAATTTGTTTTTTCCTTTCTTTTTTATTCCCCAATAGGGTAGTTGGAGGGAAAAAGAGAAAATACGTTTCTGTTAAATTCTTAAAAAGAAAGAAACAGAGGGAGAGGTGCTACTGATATGAAATACTGCCTACACTTTCCACTGAGATCATAGAATTAATAGTTTTATTTAACTATTTTAGTTTGTTAAAAAAAGAACTCTCATGAAGTAGGAGTAATCTGTAAATGTATGAAAAAAGCACATCAATGAAACTTTATCCATAAATATTTTAAAAAAGAAAGCATAAGAGAGGCCATTTCTTTCATTTAGGAGGATCAGAGACAGTAACAGGATGGGGAAGGGCAACTGACCTTTGAACAAAGAGCACATTCCAAAAGGCAAGAATAAAGAGAGTATGTTCAGCGTATTGGTATTGACCTATACCATAATGTAAAGGCAAAAGAATATTGAGTTTGAGGAATAGTGCGAGTGTGGTGAAAATTTACAGTGACTGAAGGGTAATAATGTGAAATATGGCACAACAGAAATTTAGATGAAAAATAGAAATGTTTTTCTGGGAACAAAGAAATTTTGGTTTCCTCAATAACTGACAAAAACTATGGGAAAGTCATTATTGCTCCCATATAATTCTTAAGGATTTTGAACCGAAAGAAAGCACAATTTTTAAATTCATTATTTTTTCCTGTTATTCATCTATTCCTAAGCAAAAACAAAACAAAATAAAACAAAAAACATAACTTTCTGTTTGACAGAACTTTTTTTTTCTTTTAAACATTCACTTTTATAAGATCTTACATTCCAAATTTTTTTCTCCCTCTTTCCCTTCCCTCCCCCCCACCCTTAGAGGACAAGCACTTCCACATAGGCTATACATGCTCCATCATATTAAATGTATTTCCACATTAGTCATGTTGTGAAAGAAGAATCAGAACAAAAGGGAAAAACCATGAGTTAGGAAAAAAAAAAACCAAAAAACAATGTGAAAATAGTATGCTTCGATATGCCCTCAGACTCCATTGTTATTTCTCTGAATGTGTGGATAGCATTTTGCATCATGAGTCTTATAGAAATCGTTTAAGATCACTGTATTCTGAGCAAATATTTCAAAGAAATTCTGTCTTTAATAGGACCATTATTGGCCACTACCCTACACTACATTTAAGATACTGTTCAACTTGAACTGGGCTATAATTTACTTTTGCCATCTTCATAAAGAAATTTCTTGAATGAAAAGTATTTATTAAGGGCTTAATATGTGCAAAGCAAGTTAATAGTGTAAACAATATTCAGTAGCCAGCTCTAATATTCATATTTAATCTCCTTGGGAAGAAACCCTCTGTCTTAAGATCTTTAATATATTGTTTGCATGCAAATCTGCTATTTACAAATACAATTTCAAATTCTTCAAGCAATCCCGTTAGGTCTTTTTTCTTGAAGGTATTTTGTTCAACAATTCTAGTTACTGGATGTTTAAAATAATGAAATACTTCTTTTAAAATATTCTAAAATCATAAGTAAACTAGACAAGTTGCATAAATAATTAGATTTGAGAATAATTTGTACACAAAACCAAAAAGCATGAATTTATTTCTTGTTTTCCTCTGCCACAGAATCATGTGCATTCATGTCAATAGCTTTAATCAATGAGCTTGAAAATTTGACTATTGAAAGGGCTAATCTCCACGTCTGGTTCCATAGGGGTTCCCAAAAGGTAACTTGTAAGGTAATGACACATTCTACTTAAAGAAATACATTTTAGATAACAAATCATAAAAGAGGATATCGGGACTCTAGACTCCTAAATAATTCTTTCATTTTTGTGGCTGGACCTTAGTAAGTTACTACCAGTCCTCTTTATCAGTGCTTTTAGCACCTCATAGTATCTGGGTTTGATGTAGGAGAAGCCAGTGCCTAAAGGATGGCAGCATGTCAAGGTGAAATGCAGCAACTACCCTCAGGGAAGGTGAGAGACATGCTCTAATGACATGAGGAACCACATCTGTGGAAACCTGGGAAACAGTAGATGATTATCTTGGCATGAAGCAGTAAGAAATCCAGCAGCTACCTGAGCAAAAGTGTCAGGGCAGGACAGCAGCAGAGCCATTCACATGAATGGATATTGTAAAAATGGGCAAGATCGAACACCAAACTGAAGGGCAAATGGCACATGTATTGAGCATGGGAAAGAATTATCAACAGTGACACCATCAATAATGTCATCTTTCAATATGGTCTGTACTGCCACCATACAACAGATATGCCACTATGGAATGAACTGTATGAGATGCTAGGAGTGCCTTATTTCTTTCCAGAGTTTGCCACTTCATGAAGATATTTTAACTACTCGTCATTGATAATGATTATACACAAGTGACTGCTCCTCATTAAGAACTTGGCACAAATACGCAAATAATTATTGACACAATTAAGCTTTGACACTGTGCCTGTCATTTCTTTTGTCCCCATTATTTATCAGTCCCATATTATTCTTTTTTTAAAGAAGGAAAATTCTCTGTTTTAATCAGAGTTAAACCCTCTCAAGTTTGTTCCCAGTATAAATATAAGGAAATGCTGGGTTGCTAAAAATAACCCATGTTCTACTCAGTATATTATTAGCATTCATAAAGAGAAAATGGAAAACTACAGTTCAGACATTGAAGGACAGATGTCTAAAGCAATAAAAAAGAATAATTCAACATGAAAGTACAAAAATAAAGAGTAGTCTGTCAATGCCAATGCCAACAAATGAGACGTGTTGATGGTTGTTTAAACAATCTATAAGTCTACATGAGCATATAACTGACTATATTATCAACATTCATTTCAATTCTTTACTAACTTGTTAAAGTTGAAAGACTTACTTGTTTGCTGATATCCACTTATGATAGCATGGTGATACTTAAGCACTATAGTTAGGTCAGTGCTAAACATACAGTGGGAATATTAAAATTGCTATCCTTGAAGGAAAGATGGTATTTTTTTCTTTTAATTTTTTTGTACAAGGTTTATAAGATCATTATGGTCCAAAATGATGATAATGACTGGATTACATCTATTCTAAGCAAATTTGAAGTATCACAGAAAAAAAAGTATAATGGACTTTCACTAGATTTTAGCATGAAATATAGGTAGCAAGGAGATACATCAATGTTCTGTAAATAATATATATGTAGACTAATGTTTCCTTCAGTTTCCTCAACTGGAAAATCAGTTGGGAAAGGAAATAAACCACTCTAGTATCTTTGTCAAGAAAACCTCAAATGAGGTTATGAAGATTTGGACACAAGTGACCAACAAGAGGCTTCAGATTGTGAGTTCCTCCCATTAGACTGTGAGGAGGGCCTTAAGAGCAGGGACTGTTCTTTTGCTTTTCTTTATATTCTCAGCACTTCCTATTCCAGCACCTGGCCTATATTAGGCACTTGATAAATGCTTATTGAATGAGAGACTGATGATTACGATGGCCATTCTGGAGGCAAGTGGGTAGGAGGAGAGTCATAAAGTTGAAGTAAATAACACTTTGTGGTCTCACCTAATTTACCCTAAAATGAGTATCAGTGTTAGTCTCAACCAATGTATTACTTGGTAGAAGCAACCAGTGCATTACAGGGGAAAGCAGGAACAAAAGAAAAGAGAAGTCACAAAAGGTTACAAGCCAGTCTGAACTATGTATGGAAGTTGCAGGAGTAGGGGGTGGAGAAGGAAGACATTGATGCCAAAGCAAGTAACTCCAGCCCTCCCAACTAGCACCTTGGAAAGAGCATCATAAGAAATGTGAAGCTCATGTGATCAATGAACAACTTGTGTTGATTAGGAGGTATTACTCTCCCCATCCCCACCCTTCTCTTCCCTCTCTCTTTCATCCTCACTCTGAGTGTGCTAGATCCAGGTTTAACCATGGGAGAGCAGATTGCTAAAATTTCATTGCGTGCATTTATACCTCAGAAATCAATTGAGATAAATCAAAGCTTGATATATTGTTTTGTTGACTGTCTACTCTTAAGAAAGTATTAATTATGCAACTAAAACTTAAAAATATGTAGGTGCATTCATTCTATAGGAAAATAGAACCCAGTATTAAACATTTACCAGCACATGCCTGAATTGCTCAATAAATATTTGTGAGTTCAGTAGGAGTACAGCAGAAGGCTCAGAAATAAATAGAAATATTTATTTTAATAAATAAATAGAAATAAAAATAAATAAAGTTATCACTAGCCTGGAGGTCTGGTGACTTTAGGATAATGATAATGATGATAATAATAATTGGCATTTACGTAGCCCTTAAAATTTGTTAAGTCCTTTATATCTATTATTTCATTTTAGTCTCCAAATGCCTCCAATTCATTCCAATCCCACCTCCAGTCATGCAGCTGCAATCATGTGACTTTTTCAGTAGCTCATGGTATCCATATTTCAGGGTGAGGATGATGACTCTAAATGGCTGGAGTCTGATAATACCATCTATACCTCTATTCCCCTAAAATAAGCTGTGATTTTAAAATTGAGATTTGCTTCATCACAGAAGCAGCTAAGTGGTTCAGTGGGTAGAGCCTTGGATTTGGTCTGTAAGACCTGAGTTCAATTCTGTTCCAGGAACTTTCTAACTATGTTACCTTAGGCAAGTCACTTAATGTTTTTAAGTCTCAGTTTCCTCCTCTGGACTCAGGTCAAAATGTATGATCCTCTCTTTGATCCCAGGCAAGCTCCAAAAGAGTGGTTTCTATGAAATTTCAGGGATGGGGTAGATGTGGAAGTACCACACACAGATAAGCACAGGAAGTAGTGAGGTTATAGTGAGAATAAGGAATATTGTATACTATGAATGAGGATGCAGTCTGGTACTAAAGTGGAAAGATAACTGGATTTGTAGTCAGGGACCTGGGTTCAAACTCCAGCTCTGTCAAGTAACATCTATGTAATCTTGAACAAGACAGTAAATTTCAATGAGCCTGTTCCCTTATCTGTAAGGATCCTTAAACTTCACTAGATTTTATCATCCTCTCATGCCTATATTAACCAAATATCTCTCCTCTCTTTTTAAGCCAAACTCCTTGAAAACAAAACAAAACAAACAAAAAACCCAAACTCTCTATGTTCACTGCCTCTATTTTATTCGTTCTTACTTCTCAATCCTTTCCAATATGGCTTCCAATCTCGTTACTCAAAAGCTAACTCCAAAGTTACTAAGGATGTCTTAACTGCTAAATCTGATGATATTTTCTCAGTCATCATCGTTCTTAACTTACTGCATTTGACGCTGTTAACCACCTTCTCCTCCTGTATATTCTTTCCTATATGGTTTTTGTGACATTACTCTTTCCCAGTTCTCCCTGGACTTCTTTGATCACTCCTTCTCACTCTTCTTTGTTAGTTCCTCACTCAGATCAGTTTCTCCTCCCTGAGAGTGTTCCTCAGGTTTCTGTCCTAGACCCTTTTCTCTTCCCATTCTTTACTCTCTAGAACTTATCAGTTCCCGTGGATTTAACTCTCATCCCTAAGTAGATGTCTCCTAAGTCTATGTATCCAGCCCCAATCTCTTCCCTGAGTTTCAATCTCCCATCACCAACTGTTTATTGGACATTTTAAGTCAAAAGTCCCAGAGATATCTGAAAATCAACAGGTCTAAAACTGCTTATTATCCTTCCACCTAAACCTTCCCCTCTTCCAATATTCCCTATTTCTATCAAAGGTACTTCCATCTCCCAAGTGTCTCAGTTCATAACCTCAGCATAACCTCAGTAGTACTCACTCTTCCAGCTCCACATATCCAATCATTTGCCAAATCTACTTCTATAACCTCTCTTGCATAAGATGCTTTTTCTCTGATCTGACAACTAAAAGTTATTTCAGTCCCTCATAACCTATCACCTAGATTATTGCAACAGCACAAGTCTCTCACCAATCTAATCCATCCAACATTCTGCGCCAAATTAATTCTCCTAAAATGGAGAGTTGATCATATGATTCTTCTGCTGAAGTAATTTCAATGATTTCCTGCACTGTTTAGCTTTTAGAGTTCTTCCCCATCTTGACCAACTTATATTTCAAACCTCATTGGATATTACTCCTCCCTCCAGAAAGCACTCACTGATCCAGTCAAACTGGCTTTTTCTCTGCTTGTCACACAAAGTTCTTTTCCCCTCTCCATGCTTCTGCATTATAGCTGTTGCACAAGCCTGGAATGTACTATCTCCTTACCTATTCTTAATAGAATCCCACTCTCCTTTTAAGACACAGTTGAAGCATGAAGCCTTTCCTGATCCCACTTAATTATCTTGTACTTAACTGCTTTGTATTTATTCTCTTTATCTTTGTGTTATAGATTTATACATATGTTTTGTATAAAATATGTTTATATACATAATATGTATTTAAGTACCTGTCTCCTCTATGACAATATAATTTTATTATGTCACAATGTAATATATTAAACTTGTATTTATATATACACATATGTATTCATTTCTGTATTTGTTGTCTTTCCTACTGCAGTGTAAACTCCTTTAAGTAAGGACATCTAGCCTAGCACATAGTTGAGCTTAATAAATGTTTATTGACTAACTGAATGAAAATTAACAATACTTCTAGCTCTAAATCTATCATCCGTCTATCCTAAGCAGTCGGAGTAAGACAAGGGACTAGTGAAAGAGTGAGGGAAGATTAATTGCTGTCAATTGCTGGACAGTTTCATGGAGGTAGTTCTTTTATGTAGGCACCATAGATCAATTTTCACAAGATTATGATAAGGAAATGTGTATAGTAACAATATGTAAGTTCAAGCTAATGACTTACATTCTTCAGGTAATATTAAACCCCTATGGATGGCCTGTTCCCCTCACCACCTGAGGTCCAAACCAGATAGCCCTTCAGCTGGAAAGTTACTGTATCTCTCCAACTAAATTATCATCTTAAGGGTTGGAATCATATTTCATTCATTTTATTTCCACCAGTACCTACCTACATTTCTCCACCCAAAGTAGTCATTTAGTAAATGTTTGTTAAATTGCTGAAATCTTTTCTCAGGTTGTTCCATTTTTTTTTTATCATTAAGGAATCATGGCTTGTTCTCATTTACATTAATCAGTATTATGGAAGCTTTCTGTAGACATAGTCTTTAAAATGACAGTTTCTTTTTATGGCAAAAGCTACATTAGTATCTTGCACATAACAGATGCAACAAATATTTGTTGTACCTAACTGAATCAAAGGACACTAACAATAGTTTATTGACTGGGAGGTACATTATACTTAGATGATATGTTTTAAAGTATGATCCCAGCAACTGGTTGTGTCTGCTTTCTAAGAACCAGTCTAGCTAAGTGCAGGAAGGATCATCACTAACAAGCTGACTACTTAATGATGAATACTTTGGTCATAATCATCCATGAAACAAAGCAAACTACAACATGGTCTTTGACCCTATATACCACCCACTCCATTTATGGGGGAACTGCAGAGTAGTAGGAAAGGGAACAGAAGGTGCTAAGAGTCACAAAGTTATTCTCAGTGACAGGTCATCTATCAACACTGACTAAGCTGTTGTTTTAAATGTGAAATCCTTGCCCAACGAACATCAAGTCGACATGCTACTAGGGGAACTAAATTATATCTATCGTGACATTTCCACCATAAACAAAGCCAAAAGACAGAAAGAAGATGATAGTTAAATGGAAGGATGTCTCACAAGCTCTCCTCAGAAAGGCAAATCAAGAAAATAGTAGTTTTCTTTTTTAAACTGGGTATTCAAAGGTAACAAGAAGCATTATTTCATGGATGACTTACCATGAAAATATTTGCTACTTAGATACCAACACCTGTTATAGAAGACTGAGAGGTAGAGAAATCCTACATAGAACTCAAAAAGACACTCCAAATAAAATTAACATACATTTTCTACTCATTGAAGGTATAGAAACAAGAAAAAATACACTGTAAAATGATTCCAATATAAGACTTGAAAGAGATCGAATATTTTTTGACAACACAGAAAGTACATGCCTTCACAGAGTATCTCAAAAATCTTAGTAAAGTTTTAAGCTTAGTAGCTTAAACCCGCATATTGTGTAGGCACCAAAGGGGAAAAATCTCTTTTTAAAGAATTTAATTGATATCCTCATAGTGCCAATAACTATTGGCCTATATGGCTACTTTGCCATCTTTGTACAGTGAAGTATATATTGATGAGGTTAACTAAAGGGAAAGAATAGGCCTTCACCAACAATATCCCACTCTAGACTACATATATTACCTTTATATAACTGACCAAGAGACATAGAAAATACATGATCTCACTTAGCTTGTTTGTTGAGTATAAAAAAGCTTTTGCTCAGTGGAGTAAGGTGTTCTTTTGCAAGAGTCCTTCCAACAAGTCATCTTCCATATATATATACATATATATATATGTATATATATATATCAACATTTTACATGATTCCTTGAAAGATATGTAACCCTAGTTTTAAAAGCATCTCTTACACAAGCTATATAAACTGTTACTGTCTCTTTAAAAAAGGAGAGAAGCTAAGAGAGTTATTATTGTAATTGTCATTCTATGAGCTACTTCTCCCTGTGGAGTCTGGTAGAATATGGGGAAGTTAAACTTTGATCTGTAAGGATCTCTGAGATGTACTATGGAGAAGACAGAGAGAAAGGAGATGAGAAGGAACTTCGTTTTTTCTTATGAGAACTGTCTTAACTGTTATTTTATGAAGAAACATTATAAAGAAAATTTTATGAGAAGTGAATCTGGAGAGAGACTATTAAGAGTGATGACTTGAGAGAAGTGGAACAGGACTGTTTTCCTGTCATATCTGGATATAATCTGAAGAAGGAATATAGAAATATCTTCTTTCTTTATGAAACTATTATAACCTTTTTCTTGCAAAGTATATGAAGAGGATTCTTGTTAAAAAAAAAAAAATTGTTCTCCCGAGTGAACAAAGTGTTCTAGGACTGTGTTCTCAAAAGAAAGGAGAATCAGTTGCTCTTACAATGAGGGTTTGAGGGTAACTGTAGTGATGATTCTTTTTACAGACAAAACATCATAAATAATTATCCAGGTCTATTTTATTATTTATTTCCTTGCAAAAATTGTATATTCATAAACTTGAATGTCTAATCCTATGAGATTAAGGGATACACATACATGCTTATGCATGTGTACATATACAATATAGAATTATATTTATAGAGATATAAATATATATATATCCCTGTATATACATATATAATCATAGATAATATTTGATGACCTGGAGCAGAACCTCTGAGTTTTGTTGATTATTTGAGAGACATGATGAAACTGTATTAATTAATGATAACATGCAAACTTATTTCCATATTTCCCTAGAAACTGAAATGATGAGATTAAATAGGGGTCGGGTCAAATAGGCTCAGGGATGAGGTTCACAGACTTCTTTAAGACTTGTAACAGATATAACAGAGAAAATCAATGACCTTCTGATTATTGATATAAAGTGAGTCACAAAAGAGAAACATATATGCTTCCCAAAGTTGTTTACCACTGTCAAGAAGGATATACAGTATAGAGCCTACAATGACGAGTGATTTGAGTGATTGGTGAAGTCCTCCGGTTGTTCCTATTTATGGATGACACTGTGCAGATTGCATCCAGCCTCAAACACAAAATAACCATAATCTTTCTAAGGAGTTCAACCAAAATTTGCAGTGGAAAAACAGAGTAGATAAGGAGTACCTGTTACCTAGATGAATCAACCAATCAATCAGCAACAATTTTTTTTCAGCTTGAGTCTGTGCCAGATGCCATTTAGATATCTCTGAGAAGCAGATGCAAAGTTGAAATTGAAACAATATTTGCTCTTCAAGTAGTTACACTGTAGTAGGAATAAAAAAATGTACATACATAAGTGTATATAGAATATATAAAAATAAACTTTATATAATTATGGAAGAAACGGCACTAATTGGGGGCTATGAAAGACTTTATGCAGAAGTGACACCTGAGCTGTATCTTGAAGAAAACCAAGGGGGCAGAGTCAAAGACATATACACCAAACGTGGGTGATAGTTCTTAAAAAGACATGAAGATAGGAGATAGAATGTTTACTGTAGAATGGCTGAAAGGGCTGGAACGTAATGTACAAGAAGGGAAATATAAGAGGAGTAAAATGGTAAGAAGAGAACAGGTTTTGAAGAGCTTTACATGCGAAAGAGGGGTTGTATTTGATCCTAGAAATAAAAACAGGTAGTACAGTGCAGTTTATTGAGGAAGAGGGTGCTGTGGTCAGACTCGGATTTAGGAAAATCACTTTGCCAACTGTTTGAAGATGGACTAAAGTGAACAGAGACTTAAAATGGAGAGATCATACAGGAGACTACGGTAATACTAGGTTATAAGTAATCATGGACCAAAATGTTTTGGTGGATATGGGAGTAAAGAAAAAGGAATGCATTGCAAGAGATATGAATATGAAACCATAAAATTTGGTAAATAACTAGATATATGAAGTGAAGGAAAGTATAGTTAAGTTTGACAATCCATAACCCTCATCCCTGTGTGTGTGTGTGTGTGTGTGTGTGTGTCTGTATTTTGGAAAGATACTGAAACTGTATTTCCACTTTCCATTAGCATCTTTGCTTGTTTTTGACTCCATAGAATATCACGCTCTCATGCCACATACCTTCTTGATGCCCCACCCCAGACATACTTTACAGGTTCCTTTTGTATGTTGCTTTTCCCCATTGAGTTCTAAGCTTTTTGAGGACAAGGACTGCCTTTTTCTTTTTTGCATCCTCAGTGCCCGACACAGAGTGAGCACTTAATAAATCTTTACTGAATTGAACTGTTGCATCCAGAACTCAATATGATGAGGAAAGAAAGTTGTTATATTTGGGACAAAAGGTCCATCTTTGAAAAACTGATAGTCTTTTGGTGTTTTGCATGAGTTATGGTATACCATAGTCTTTGAATAACACAAACTGATTATCACACAAAAGGCAATGGAGAGACATAGGGTGGGCTTGTACAGCATGTAACATGTCACATGGAAGGAATCATAAAGAAGAAGTGGCATAAAGAATGTCATCCAAAAAGAAAAAGTGCCTGAGTTTAAAAAGGCGAACAGATTGTGTGACAAGAGTGAGGGATAACCAATAGATAGCCTAACTTGTGTATTTCACTTGTATATTTCACTATGTAACCTTTTGAAGACAAGTCAACTCTCTGTAACCAGCTTCTAGGATGGTATAGAAAGAAGTTACTCAAGAAGGCCAAACATAAATGGGATACAATCTGCATCATTAGAGATAGTGATTACATAAATGATATCACAAATTGATTTGATTATTTGAGCTCTTTTAATTCATGTTTGGTTTAAGTTCAGTTTAATCTGTTCTAAATATTTGAAAGCAAAGACTGGAATTCCAAATAGGTTCCTTAAGATAGAATAGATCTCTTTCTTGTTGCCTAACTTTCAAGGAACATTGGCTAAATCACTTCATAATGGTACTCTTACTAGTTATGTTAAAATTCTTAATACAAATATTTTAAGCTCATAAAATGGACTTTTTTATTTTCCTGACTCTCTTAGGAAAAGGATTATATGAATTTTCTGGTCAGTTTACTATCAAATCAGGAAACCAATGGCATCAAATTTTCAAATGTGAAAATGGCTGATTGGTCTTTAATGAGAGATCCCAATTTATGCCAGTTTCTTTGACAACACATGACTAGTTCCTGTTAATAGTCTAAATGATCACTGTTCCACCAATTAAAGTTAACAAGCTCAGTACCCACCACAGCTCACATCCAGAAACAAATAGATATTACTCAAAACTGCTAATCTGTGCCCAGAAAAGAAAGGGGATGGAATGAATTTCAGTGACAATTTCTTCTCATTTCCTCAGCTAGTGATGTGTTTTGAACTAGATTAAGGTTCTCCACATAGCTATGAAGAGAAGCTCATCTTCATTGCCAGTCAAGTTTTAATTTGTGCCTGGAAAGAAAGAAAGGAAGGGAGGGAGGGAGGGAGAGAGAGAGGAAGGAAAGGACAAAGGAAGGAAGGAAAAAAGTGAATGTAGGAAAGGAGGAAGGAAGGAAAGACTTAAGTACCTACTATGGATTAGGCACTGAGCTTTACAAATATTATTTCATTTGATCCTTACAACAACCATGGGAAACTGGGAGATAGGTGCTATTATTTTTCCAGTTTTCCAGTTGAAAAAACTGAGGCAAACAGAGGTTAAGTTATTTGCCCTGGGTCGAACACCTAGTAAGCATCTGAGGATCAATCTGAACTGAGGTCTTCATGCCTCTAAGTCCAGCCCTCTAAAACTCAGAGCTGTAATAGTTAATATTATCACTACGCTTTGAATTGGCAATATTTACCACTTTGACTTGTCTGTAAATTAAACAAAACAAAATTTGAAACCTACCACAACCCAGTACTAAAAATATTTAATTTACATTTACAGGGGGTTCAAACTCTGTTCACATTTGTATAAAATCCTTTGTAGAGGGCAAAATAAAAAGGGGAAAATATCCTATATAATTGATTTCTGATCTTTAAAGCAAAACACATTAAACATTGAATGTACTATGACAAAAAATCCTATTCTCATTTTATCAATAAGACTTCCTTTCTATTCCACTTTTAATTAAGCAGAGAAAATACAAAAAGAATTTGCTCAAAGAATGGTCAAAATAGATATATTTTTCTTTTTAAATTTCATAAAAATGAACTTGTGTCCCTTTAGTGCTCTGTTTTGCAAAGTGCTTTCAAGACAACAATTTTGTAGGGTTGATAGTAAATATATGTGTGACAGTGTGGATATAGTTAAAAATCCTCTGTCATGGGGTGTAGGTTTAAATAAGAGGTAACACTTAATAGTTGTGTAACTGTGGCTACATCATTCAATCATTCTAAATCTCAATTTCCTCTTATTTAAGATAAGTGTATTAAAAAACTAGGAAATTAGAAGTTTTTTACCCTACCAGGAGTTTTTCACTAGCAGTGTACAATAACACAAGCCTTGGAGGGAAGTATTCAAACTGAAGCCAACCAAATGGGAGCTAGAATTGCTACAGCATGACTCAAAACTGAGAAAAATAACCACAGATTGCATCACAGGTCCATGACAGTTAAGCAATCCCACATGTCTCACAGGGATCTTCGGAAGATCTGATGAAATAATGTATATTGAGTGTTTTGCAACCTTCATATGTTAAATTAAAGTGAGCACTTAGCGATGTTAGTACCCGGGAGTTCCAATGAAATAACCAATTTTAGGACACTATAAAATTATCAGTTATATCCATTTTATATGATTATGAAACTGAAGGCCAGAGATTTGCAGTAACTTGCCCATTGTCACTACGCTGACAAGTAGTAGACCTGAGATTTTAAGGCTCCTGATTATAAAACTTTTGCTCCTTCACTTCAATATGCTACCTCTAATTAAGTTTAAAGGATCACAAGAGCTCCCACTTACAGCACAGGAAAAAAAAACTTGGAAACTAAACCTAGAAAAGAATTTTCTATTTATAATGGCTCTTCATAGCCATGCAGAGGAACTTATCCTTATTGCTAAATGTACCTATCTGCATAATATAATAGCTAACTTCTATAGCCCAAGTTTAGTTTGCTTTGGTCAAGTTATGTGAACAAATAAACCGAGCAACACGTTTGAAGGCTAGTGTCAATGCTACATAAATAAAAATGCTAGAAGGTTCTTCTCAAACCATGCCCTTCATTGGAGGGAAAATAATGAAAGTTCTTGATAAGAGAAATGATTCTATTTTTAACCCAGTGGCTAATCTAGGATAAGTTGTGACAGCCATACAATGAGATTAATAAATAACAATGATAAAAAAACAGAGCTCTAAACCCCAGAAAACTAATTCTGAAACACTATTATGGGGGTGCCTCTAAACAGTTTTAGCAAAATTCCCTCAGCACAGTTCTGATGCCAGTAATGTGAACGGTGCATGCAATTCACTGCACACACTTGAAAGTGTACTCTGATATAGTTTGTCCTAATGAACAAGGCCACCAGCTTAATCTACCATCATTAGCAGCAGTTCTGTTTAGAACAGAGGTGTGAGCACACATGCACACACGTGTGTATGTGTGTGCGTGGGTGCGTACAGGCTTGTAGGGGTGGGAGGAGTGATGGGCGAGAGGATAGCATGTGTATTTGCATGTGTTTACATGGAAACCTGTGTGATAACTAGAGCAATATGCTCCATCAAACCAGCTACTGAAAGCTTGAGACAAAGGCCTGTGAAAACACTGTCTGTTAGATGGTAGTTATTTCTTAAAATATATCCCACAAAAGGCATGTTTGCACAATAAGATGAGAGAGGGTCAGGGAAAGATGAATTATTGACAAGTTTCAAACTATGAAGAAAACACCTTATGCAAAAAAAATGAGTTCCTTATAGGTCAAATTGTAGAACTAGTTTTAAAAAAGAATGAAAAATTAGATTTAAACAAATTCTCTAAAGGTGCTGTGAAATACAGCTGCTAATAATGAATCCTAAGAATAATCACTTCATTTTATAAGCCATTCATCTCCACTAATTTTTGTCTTTCTTCCTTTTGCTTTTTTATTGGATTTTATAAAAATCAAGTTCCATTAGTAAGATGATGTCACCAAGTTAATAGTTGGTCCAAATTTTTTTTCTCCAATAGCTGGGTTTTTAATGAGTCCTTGACCACATCAATTGTCAGTTTCTTTGTAACACTCAAATTAAAATATTTACTGTTGATAAACCTTTTTTTCCAAATCAATAATCATTTCTTGTTTTTGGCTCTCAAGATGAAATCTATTACTGCTATTTTCTTCCTTGAAATATGTCACTGAAAACCAAAATTGTCACATATACTCAATTAAGTAGAGGAGTGGTATCTGATAATGTATAGCAATTCTTCAAGTATACAGTCTGCTGAACAAACTGCGATTTTGTCTCTTTTTAGATTTGTGGTGAGACAGTGATTGTCCTTTTTGAGACTTTTGAAGCGAATTTTTATCCTATTTCAGGTAATGAAAAACTAGTTACACAAATTATAATTCTTTCTAGCAAAAGGACAATTTTGTAATGTATTACTAGCATTTTTCATTTCAATACCTCTATCCTCTTACCAGAGATTCTAGTCTAACTTTATAGTGACATGCCACTGTGTGAAACCTTTTCCTCCCTTCGCACAGCAGTCATTTTGCCAGTTACATAATACCTACAAAACAATTTCATCAAATATGCTATGATGCCAGGTGTAACTAAGGATAGAGAATGATAAATTGTAATCTGTTGGAAAATTCAAAACTGGATTGGCATAAAAGTTCATATTTTATAATAGTTAATGACTATTTTACATGCCCATGAGATAAAATATCCATACTCCTTTTTCATTTTTCTCTTTTTCTTCATCTTTTTTCCCCTGGTGAATTATCTTCAGTTTGGACAGATCATGGAATGATATTAGCATCAATAATGTATGGTAGACCAAAGAAGGGTGATGGGTTTTGAGAAATTAAGAGAAACTTATCCAAAAGTGCCAGAAGGATTATCTGAACCATAGCAACCTCCCTGTCAGTGGCTGAGAAAGGGCAGTGTCACAAACCTTAGGTCTGACTGAGACAATCAGACATGAGGGAATCTGTGTGGTTGGCCGTGATGCTCCTGGCTAGAGAAGCCTGCTGGCAAAGAGCAGTGATAGCTAGTCAGACTGCAAGCATAAGCAGGGAAAACATGGATAGGCCTGCCTTTTGTGTCAAATTGAAATGCTTACAAGATGTTGCTTTAGCAACAGCATCTTTAGCTATAGAACATAATTTCAAAAATTAGTCACATGGAGAAAAAAATGAATGAGCCCTGCATACTTCACAGGCTATCACATGGAGCTGGACATTTAGTTAGTCTATCACTACATATGTTTTGGATAAAGATGACAGCTATAGAATGAAACATGCCCAAGACTGAATAGGAGAGGAGGCTATATCACATTTAGGAACTTGTATGGCATGTTCAATGGTTCCAAACTGCTGCCTACTTCGAAAGTTCACTTTTTAACACCATTATTGTCTTCATAATTCTTGTGGTTGTTGGGTTGTTTTAGTCATGTCTTCATGACCCCATTTAGGCTTTTCTTGGCAAAGATACTAGAGAAGTTTGCTATTCCCTTCCACAGCTTATTTTTACAAATGAACTGAGGCAAAGCAGGTAAAATGACTTGCCCAAGGTAACAGAGTTAGTATGTGTCTGAGGCTAAATTTGAACTCAGGTCCTCCTGACTCCAGAACTGGCATTTCATCCATTGCACCCCTAGCTGCCTCCTTTATTAAAATGCTATGTGGATGAAAATCATGAAGACCATGAAATCATGAGTCAAAATTAAAACTGACCATAAAAGTCAATGAAAAGGGTGCATGTAAAGAGCCTGCAACACATTCCCAAAGATCACTTTCATGCAAGAAGTAAAATGAAAGAAATCATGAGGGACATGTAAAAAAAATGAGACGCACTAGTCATGCAGTGAGACAAGGAATAAGGGAGAGGTAGTTTAAATTTTTCACAGGTATCCATGAAACATTAAAAGACCAAACAAGAGGAAGGACTCTAGCAACATCGGTAAATCCTCAGTTGAGAGTTAATGGACAAGAATCACATAAAACATGACAAGGTACAAAGAGGTTGCAATCTGTACCAGTGAAGAGAGCACACACCAGTGAGATCATAAATTCAAATATCAAAATGCTCCTGAGTCACTGAAGTGAGTTTCACTTTTTACACAGCAATACCACAATTAATAACTGAATTTTTCAAAACTGTGTTTCTGACTCCTTAATTGATAATCCATCTCTACAATTAAAAAATACACACATACACATACACAAGGAGGTATGTTTGTACTATTATTAAATGGCAAATGCACTCCTTTCCATCAACAGATGAAAATTCTTTTCAGCTTTTCTTCCTATGTGATTATTGCTCAAGTTTTCTCATAAGTCCTTCACAAAAATTATGACAAGACAAGATTTTCTTATCACTCTTTTCTTATCCTGGAAAGTATCACTCAGGCAGTCCAACTGTTGTATCTCATTTCTGCAACATGATTAACACTCCTCTGATCACATACATTCTCTATTTTTATTTATTTTCTAGGATCACCTAAATATATAACACACATAATTTGCCCAAACATCTCCTTTATATTACTTAAATTTTAAATAATCTTTATCTTTATTTTCTTAATAATACTAATGAATTCCGTTCTATTCCAATTCAGTTTTTGTTTTGACCAGTCACTCAACTGACAAGCATTTATTAATTGCGTACTATGTTCCAAGCCTTGGGATGTGCACTGGAGTTATGATGATAAAACCAAAATAGTCCCTACCCTCAAGATGCTTAGATCCTAATGGGGCAGACATATATGTTTGTGTATGTATACACACGTTTGTGAACATATATGCACACATACAATGTACATGTATGTATATACACAAATAATCACATATACACATGCATGTATATGTATGAATGAATGTGTAACAATCAAATAGAAGGTAATCTTGGAACCGGCAAAACCAAGAAATGCCTCAAGTTCTGAAGGAAACAAGGGATGCTAGGAGGCATAGGTGTGACAGAAGAACATCCTAGGTTTGAGGGACAAGCCGGTGAAAAGGCACCAAGGTCTCCTAGGGGAGGGGAGGAGG
This sequence comes from Bettongia penicillata ogilbyi, assembly GCA_023548195.1. Lineage (NCBI taxonomy): Eukaryota > Metazoa > Chordata > Mammalia > Diprotodontia > Potoroidae > Bettongia > Bettongia penicillata. The sequence continues at coordinate 13,923,168 of JAJHZJ010000090.1, forward strand.
ACAATAAAGGCTGGTATGGCTTAATTGTAGAGAACATGGAGAGGAGTAAAGTATAAGTGTACTGAACAGGTAGGAAGTTTTTGAAGACTAAATACCAAATTAAAAAGTTCTATTTCTATCCTAGAATTTTTAGGAAGTCACTGGAATTTACTGAGTGTATATGTGAGCAGGAGGAGAAGAGGAGGGAAGGTATGTGTGTGACATAGTAAGGGTCACACTTTAGGAAGATCGCTTTGGCAGCTGAATGAAGGATGGAATGGAATGAGGAGAGACTTGAGGCAGGCTCTTGAGCAATCAATGGCATGACCAAACGTGTGCCTTAGGAAGCTTATTTTGGCAGTGACACGTACGATGGATTAGAGAGGGGAGATTCCAGAAGCTGGAAAATAAGCTTAATATGAAGTGATTTCAGGGATGCCAGACAGGCCTCAGTTCTGAACAGTCAGCTCTAGAGGAAGCTAAGCAGCACAGGAGGTACAGCACCAGACCTAGAGTCAGGAAGGACCAAGTTCAAACCCAGCCTCGGATATGTACTAGGTGTGTAATTCTGGGCAAGTTCCTTAACCTCTGTTTGCCTCAGTTGCCTTGTCTGTAAAATAATGACAGTAACAGCACCTACCTTGAGGGTTCTGGGGAGGACTGAAACAGATCTCAATCATAAAGCACTTAGCACAGTGCCTGGCACTTAGTAAGTGCTATATAAATGATAGATAACTATTATTGCTGTTATGATTAGTCAAGTTTTCAACTGCAAGCCAGGCTGTTGTGAGGATCAAATGAGATATTTGTAAAATGCTTAGTATAGTGTTCAGCACATGTCAAGCGCTATCTATGTGATTATTCCCTATTCCCTTCCCTAAAGAAAAAAAGCAGAAATCCAAATCCCTTCCACTTGCTGGCAGCGAATAGAATTCTAACATCTTAAACATATCCTTCTTTATAAGGTTTTATTAAGGCTAAAATATAAATGACGTTATTGGATAGCCATTAGGAGTCATTTATACTTTAGTATGAATGGAGGATCTGGAAGCAGAGGTAGGGGTTGGGGTGGAGGGAATATAGAGAACTATGAACCTAGGAGAGGGAGGAGAAGGAAATCTGAGAGCACTAAAGACAAGCCATGCCTTCCTTCCTTTGCCCAGAGTTGGATCTGCTGAGAGAATTGTTCTTTGTTCATCCCAGAAGAGCTACCTGTCCTGGGTGAAGTAGTGCGGAATGCTAGGGATGTTCTTGTTCTTAGGTCAGTGACATGCCACCTCTTTGCTTAATATAAATGGTCTCCAATGTGAACTTAGATTTTAATGTGTCCTCAGCATCTAATATTTCATGGTTGTATTAGTGCAAGTGAAAGCGAACAGCTCCGAGATCAGTCTCATTAAAATTATTATTCATTAGTGGGCATGTTTTTAAGCTTGCTTTCTAAAGGAAGTCCTTTCCTTTCACAAGGCTATTCCTCTTTTTTCCCCATTTAATATTTCCTTGTAGGTTCACGATGTTAATTTTAAGGTTATGTTTTAATGGTTTCCTAAATGACACTTTCATTGTAGTAAGATAAATGCATCAAATCACTCTTCCAGGTACTGATGGGCTATTGACTCATAGTTAGAAGGGTATGAAAGTTTCAAACCATTAATTTGGGAATGTATTAATAAAGGGAATTTTAAAAGAACCTGAACAAAAAGCAATGCTGTTTTCACTACAGCTATTTAGTTTTTGGAAAAGCTGCAATATAAATTGCTTTTTGAATCCCCTATAGACAATTGCCTCTGCTCAATTTAAAACACCCTAATTCTCATTGAGGGCTTAATTTAAAAAGGGAACATTTTTATAGCAGCTACAAATTTCTGAAACATTTCTGGCTCCTGCAAAACTAAATAGATTCTTATCATTGCAAACAAACAAAAAAAAAAGAACACTGCTCTTGAATGAAAACTATTTCCTGGTGGTCTCTGTAAATATGTTGCTTAGCAAGTTGCATTTCCTAATGCAAAAGCAGCTACATGTTTACCTGCAAAACCAGATCCCAAACTAGCCAAGTTCTGCTTTGTTATGAATGCTGTCGTTGGGTCTTTCGTCTTCAAAAAGGACCAATGACATCGCAGGGAAATGTCTTGACTTCCATGTGAATTGGACCCATCAGGAATAAACTAAGTTTTTAAAGACCCAAATCACACAAAGATGCAATTAATGTAAAAATGGAGCAGTGTGAATGCTTAAGCACCTACTGAAGATATCCTCACCATCATCTGCAATGACTTACACATTTTAAGAGTACCTGAATGACCAATAATAACTAAAGAAAACTCTATATCTTCCCAACTGTCCCCAAAAAGAAACATACAGAAATTACATGGTTGTATGTTTCTTATGTTTATTTGAGTAGTCCAGATAATGATACCAGGATGGTAACTGAAGTGTGGAGAATTCAGAACAAAATACAAATTGCCCGCTTCCGCCACAGGTTTCCATCATGTTTATCCAGGCAAAATGAAAGGAAAAAAATAATGAATAGCTGGATGAATAAATGAACAAAGGAATGAAGGAAAAGAAATAATTTGTTAAATGCTTACTGTGTACAAAGCACTTTGCTGAGCAATGGGGATACAAATAGAAAAGAAACTGCTGTCAAAAAGGTAACAGTCTAATGGGGGAAACAAACACACACAGGAGGTTTGGGTTACAAATTTAAACAAGTCACAGAAGGGCAACTTGAATGTCATCTGCTTGCCTCCAGACCTTTGAACCTCTCCTTATTCTTCAAAGCCAACTTAATACCAACTTCTCTGAGAAGTTTCTTATTCACTAACTACAAGTTCGTTTTCATTCAGTCTTTGTCTATCACTGTCTCTGTATGTTTCTGTGTGCATCTCGCTCTGTCCTCTCTCTCTCTCTCTCTCTCTCTCTCTCTCTCTCTCTCTCTCTCTCTCTCTCTCTCTCTCTCTCTCTCTCTCTCTCTCTCTCTGTCTCTCCTGAATATCTCACTCCTTTGTGTCCTTCACTGGCTTTACTTCTTCCATCAATCCTCTAAGTATAAGCACCCATAATTTCGGTTTGGTTTATGACATTCTTTCCACTTGCTGAAGTCTTAGTCATGCCACAGCACAGCATTTATATGCCCTTTTATGGTAGTCATCACATGCTGCTTTCTGTCATAGTTATCAGTGGATATATCCATATTTTCCTTACTAGATTTCAAGTTCCTTTAGAATATATTTTAATTACATGTAGTCAAACATTTACATTTACTCCAAGGCCTCAGCACCTAACAAAACATCTTGAACATTTTTATAAACATAAAGAAACATAAGAAAATCAGTATATCATTACATATTCACTATTGACATATATAAGAAAATTTTTTAAATAGTACAATCTTCACGGAATGAGAATAGACTTAGGAAAGCACATGAACTAGTATATCATTCCTAAACTACTGGATTTCTTTCCCTGCCATTGATCACTGACATACCAATCTATTTTATATATAAACAACTGTACAGAGTTTATGTCTTCAGAAGTCCAAATGCATATGTCTACATCTTGATAGTGACAGAAACTCAGAGATTATCTTGTCTAACATAATGAACAAGAGTCTTCTCTACATTATCTCCTACAAGTCTTTGCTTGACTACTTCCAGTGACGTAGATCTCAATTTTTCTTAAGGCAATCCATTTTGGGAATACTCTTCTTGGAGTTTTGCCCTTATACCAAATCAACTATATATATATATATATATATATATATATATATATATATATATATATATATACATTATATATATGTGTGTGTGTATATATACATATATACACACATGCACACACATATACACACATATGTGTGTATATATACATATGTATGTGTGTATATATGTGTGTGCGTGAGTGTGTATGTGTTACTTCTACCCATTATCTTTGGACTTGACCTCCAAAAATTGTTTGCCAAGCAAATTAAATAGTCTCTCTTCCACACGAATCAAATACTTTTAAGTATAGCTTTTATTTTTCTCCAAAGGTAATGTTGCTGATCTTCTCTCCCATCTGTTCAGGCAACTCAGTGGTCCAGAAGATACATACATAAACACACACACACACACATAAAGATACGTATACATGTGTATATATGCATGTTTCTATATGTATATACACATACATATAGCTGTGCATATACATATATGCATTTATTCTTGGCTATGTATATATAGATATAATATATTTCTAATATAGGATATTACATCATATACTTACATATATATCATATTACAGAGAAAGAGAAGGAAGGAGGGAAGGTGGAGAGAAGAAGAAAAATAAAAAGGAGTAAAATTGGAAGAAAAAAGGGAGACAAAGACATAAGTGTGTAGAGGAAAGAACAGTGAAAGCGGTATTTGGATCCCATCTCTGTCTCTTACTCCCTATGTGACTTTCAGGAATTTACACAGTTTGAGTCTCAGTCTCCTTATCTGTCAGATAAGGGGGTTAGAGGTGATGACCTGTAGAAGCCTTTCTGGACTTACATTTTTATATTTATGCCTGTCTGTGGAGAGACACACACATATGTATTCTAAGTATTGTTTGAAAAAAAATGAAGCCGTACTTGCCCCCCAAATATTCAGTGATCAGCTGGTCAATGCATTCATTTGCTCTTCCTCTGTACCAGGCACTGTGCTAAGCGCTGAGAAGACAAATGCATGCAGAAATAAAGATAATCAAAGTCCTCAAGCAGCTTACATTCTGATGGTGTGAGATAATCCCTAAAATGAAGCAGAAAATAAGGCAGGAGAAGGTGAGGGGAATGAGGATGGGAATGGAAGAGAAAGTCTAGTATCCCAGAAAATAATGAAGACAGGTCTAGTCCTTAAAAGAGAACTTCTGGAAAGAACCAGCCAATCAGAGGAAGGAGCTGCAAGGGAGAAGTGTATTTCCAGTGTGAAAAGTCCAGGAATAGAATGAATTTCCAGGATGAGAAGGCTCCTGTGGCATGGTAGAGAATATCCAGAGACTCATGAGGTCCTGGGGAGGAATGAGAACACAGCAGTGTTCTCCGGGCTTGTCTGTCAAGAAATCACTTCCGTCAGTCACCTCTTTGGGTTATAATATTAACTCCAAAAGGTCTCCACTTAATGTGTCATTAAGTATCTACACTCATATAATACACATGTAGAAAGAAACACATTTATAATCCTAAATTAATTCACTGTTTTAAAAAAATCTGATTAGGGGTCTGTTATTTAACCAGCCTAACTCTTCTTTGTAATCAGACAACTAATGTATTTTAAAATAATCAATGTTAGCTTTTAAAGCTATAGTCATCTGTCCCAGTTGTAAATAGAACTTACTTATTTTCTTTTTTTCTCCTTTCAAATAAATCCTGTCTTTCTATGCCTATAATAAATACAGAGCAACACTGAGATGTTAATTGTCTTTTAGGTAGAAAAAAATACTGACACTACAAAACATTCTACAAATGGAACTTAACTACATATACATATATAAATATATGCATACACATGTATATCTTTACATATGTGTACACATATAATTATGTGAACACATAATTATGTATATGCATATACAGCTATCTGCATATATGTATTTATACATATAACATGTGTGTGCAATTATATACACACATATGTATACCTATACACATAAATATATACATGTAGATTGAATTGTAGCCTTTCCCTTAAAATTGATTTTTCTCTGTACATTTGGTCCTGATCATGTATACCAGGTAAGACTCCCCCTATAGAATGTTGAGCTCCATTTATTCTGGGCTCTTCACAGTCTTCACTGTAATATTGGTTTGCTACAGCTTAAAATAGGTTTTTAAAACTATGGGTCAATGACAAAAGTAAAAGAACACACAAGGACTGAACCGTAAACAGACTGACAGTGGTGAAGGAACAGGCGACAAATCCAAACAAGACAAATGTCTTCTCTAAATGGGGAAAGGAGGTGGAGAGAGAAGAGGGAGCCACTGCTTTGTGGCCATTGTGCTCATCTCTAAATCTGTTCTTTACTGGGTTTGGTTTTCCAGTGAAATATAAGTGTGTTTTATCCTATTCATTTGAGAAAGAATCACAATACAGCATAAAACCCTGTAATACAGGGAAATATCACCCCACTACTGCCAGTCCTGTAACCAGGCAGGATTGGCAACTGCCAAGTTTTGTTAGGGAACAAAAACCCTCAGCAGTCCCCAAATACCCGTCTTATCAGCCTGCCATAATGTGTTCCTCAGCTCTGTTTGGACTAAAATCTCCTCCATAGAGTTAGACCATTAAGCCGAAAAGGTGCTTGTGAAAATGTACATGAGTTTGCCTGAGAGTAAATGAAGGCCATTAGGACCATTAACACAGCTACATGGGCTTGTTAGAGAGGTAGTTGGAATAATGGAGAGAGGGCAAACTTTGAAGTCAAAAAGAGTGAGGCTTAAGCCCTCTTCTGGCACACAGTAGCTGTGTGATCAGGGCATTGTCATTTAAACTCAGTTTCAACCTTCTCATAGGGCCAAGAAAGTAGGGTTACATTTGCAATTGGAGAGCCTATATTTTAGAACCCAGCTCTCCAACTGCAGCCATCCCTTCCACATCACAGTTTTCCCCATCACGGTTTCGATATATATTGCAGGTCAACATTAGAAATGAAATGGGAATTTGGGAGGAGTTTTGAGGAAGGCACAGAAGACATATGAAAGCCAGAATACAACACAGGGCCTATGACCAAATACTTAACCCAAATAAGGTACTGTAAACATCCCATAAGAGAAAAAGGAATAATTTAGACTTCTTCTCTGGCATGAAGGGAGTGCCAAAAAATTTACAGATTTTCCAGATAGTGGAGGGCATTGTGCCCCTAACTCTCACATTGTGGAAGGGATAACTTTAATGAGTTGGGGTAATCTCAGAGAAATCTGCTTTGAACCTCAATTATCTCATCCAGTGAAAGAAGAGTGGTTAGAGTAAAGGTCACCTGTAAGGTACTATCTCTACATCTATGACCTTAGATTCTAAGAAAAGAATGTGTTTCCTATTAGAGTAAGAGATCTACATTAGAGAAAGGAGTTTCTACACTGGAAGGACTCATGAAATAACAGGTCTGGACTACCCTCTCACACACATCTTCCATGACTCACACTCTCAAATTGTTTTGGTTAATTCTATAAAGGAGTTAAGTAGCTCTCAGAAAATGATAGAACAGATTTCATTGAATTTGGGGAATGGATAAAGTTTTCAAGAGTCTATAAAAAAAATCAAAGTGACACTGCCATAATGGATACTTACCTGGCCTTGAAGCCAGGGAGACTAATATTCCATCATACCTCTGATACATACTGGCTTAGTGACCTTAAGCAAGTCAATTAATCTCTCACTGTCCTAGGCAACTCTTAAGATTCTACATCAGAAAATATGTTAACCAACTTTAGTAGAGACAGTTTCTCACCAAGGAGTTACCTAGACCAGTGAAATCATGAGTTCAGTCCTATCCCTGTTAAAATGTCAATAACCACTAGTACCCCCCCAAAATAAAACAAAAAAAAAAACCCCAAACACCAGCCATACTAAAATCCTTAGCAAAAAAAAAAAAAGTTAAAAAACTACAGCTGTCAAGCTGTTAACTAGAATAAAATTCAACACGGTTTAGCAAAAAAAAAAAATGCTGAAAGATTGACTTAATTCATTTTACTACTCATAATCAGTAAGGAAAACATATAAATTGCCATCCCAGGACTCAGCTTAAGATTGTAACGATTCTGAAAGGTTGGTTTGTTTTTTTTTCTGATTTTCTCAACAGCTTTATTTATCTATAAATTAATAAATACGAAATATCTATCATAGTTAAAATTGCAGGTCTGGAATTAGAAATCTGAAATTCAGTAATTTAATTTCTGCCTCATTTTATCCATTTGGAAAAAAATCTAAAGCTATTTCTTACCAATTCTCAGAGGACTAATATAAGATTCAAATGAGCTTTGCAATCTTTTGGGGGGATTTTCTATAAACTGTTTGCAATATATCAAAGCATTTAAACTATGCTACCTTTTGCATAAATTCAAAATACTTGTCAGTACTCTATGAATGTTTTATCAAGGTCATTTGAGGGAAATGAACCTCTTTCAACATCCCCTTGCACTGCTACAGACAGATGAGTCTATGGTCCTATCAGTTTTAAGTCTCTACTGTTATAATCAGGAATGCCCCTCAAGACAAATAATAGGCTGTAAACTCCTTGAGGTTTTCAAGAACATGCTCTGGCCCTGGGAAGAGGAGATCTGGGTTTTAGTCTCAACTTCTACCATTAATTATATCACTTACAGGATGGACCAAGAATACTTTATCTTCCTGAAGATAAGATCCTGTCAGACAGTGAGCCAACAAGTGTGTGAGTGTGTGTATGTGTGTGTGTGTGTGGCACTGATTTTGTTGTAGGTCCACTGTACTGAGCTTCAAAGACATGGAGAAAGGTAAAAACAGCCCTGCCTTCAAGAATCTTCTATTTTAGTAGAGGAGACACCAAAGAAATAACTAGGTATACAAGATACAGAGAAGATGATGATCTTCTCTCAGGTGATCTGAGAGGGTAAGGTGCCAGCAGCTAAGAGGACTGGGAAACATTTCCTGCAAAATGCAGGCTCGGAGTTGAATTTTGAAGAAAGTCAGTAAAACCAAGATGGAGCAGAGGGCAAAAAGTAGAATCAAGAGAGGCACAGGTTCAAATCCTCCCTCCAGCACTTACTAGTTCCATGACCATGGGCATGTCTGGCAATTTTACTTAGCCTCAATTTTCCCATTTGTAAAAATGCAGATGATAATGCCTGTCATAAATTCCTCACAGGGTTGTTGAGAAGATAAGGAGAGATAATGCATGTATGGTGATTTGCAAACTTGAAATCACTACATAAACATCAAGTATTATTCTCTATCCCAAATCTGTTCTCCTCTAAAGAGAAAAAAAAGTGCTCCTTTGCTTCATTAAAATCTTACTCAGATTCCTTATCACAACAATTAGTCTGGATTCCCAAAGGGTCTGGCAGTAGAAGACAATCACCCGTAAGATAACACTGGAGAGTAAAGTTAGAATGAAAGACTATATGCCTGCTTTCCAACCTAAGTTAAGTGACAAGCTCATTGAAACAGGTTCATCCCTAGGGCTTTGACTACCAGGTACTGATTTATTTTAACAGCAGCAACTCATGAAGACTATCATCTCAGAAGATCATGAGACTTCTAGCTTAAAGGGACTTGAGAAGCAGTTAGGTGGTGCAGTGGATAGAGCTCTGGACCTGGAGTTAGGAAGCTCTGAGTTCAAATGTAGTCTCATTTGCTAGCTGTTTGACCCTGGGCAAGTCACTCAACTTCCGTTTGCCCCAGTTTCCTAAACTGTAAAATGGGGATAATAAGAGCATCTATCTGGCAAGGCTGTTGTGAGAATCAAGTGAAGTAATACTTGTAGAGTATTTAGCACAGTGCCTGGCACACAGTAGGTGTTATATAGGATAATTCTCTTGCCTTCTGAGAAAAGTAAGGTCCTAAAAGTTAATTGACTTGGGCAAGGTGACATAAAGGCAGTTAAGTAGCAGAGCAAGGTTTGAACTTAGATCTTTGATTCTGGTTGCAATTTATAATCGTGAAAGGCAGAAAAAATGAAAATCTAGATCTTTGCTATATTGGAATATATAAGTGAATACCTTTTCCAATGCAGCCTGACCATAAAAAGGCTTGGCAGCCAGAGTCAAAATTCAAATCCTGCTTACCCATTCTGTGCTCCTCTTTGATTTATTCATTCACTTTTCTTATCAATAAAACCAAGGAATTCAATTAGATGACTGCTAAGTTTCCTTCTACCTCTAAGTATTTGATTTCATTGTTTTTCTTATATATATATATATATGCCTAGGGAACAGTTAGGGCTATGAGAGGTACTACCAAAAAAATTCAAACAAAGTTCAAGAAGTAAGAAACACCACCGATAGTATTGTATAAAATGTTAGTTACTGACTCCATATCCATTGAATATGCAGGAGTGACACACTAGCTTACCAACTTTCTTGAAAAGGGAATTCCACACTTACAGTTTTCCATCAATGGAAATCTCCTTCAATTAACAGCAGTCTGACTCAAGGTTTACATGCTATACTTCCTACCACTACCAGCACCCTATGGCCCAAATGGAAGAATCATTTCCTACTTTTCAGCTTCCTAACCCAGTACCACCAGCTTATATGATCCCAAAGACTAAACCATTGGGATGATCACAGTTTAAAAAAGGGTATCATTGTTTGTAGCCCTCTCAGCTCATTCTCATCTTCAGAATAAGGAGCAGGGTGTGAGCTCTCCCTGGAGAAAGTCTGAAAAAAACCCCAGCAGGAATGAAGAGTGAGTTCCTATTGCCTCTCCTTGGCAACATAGACTCCCCCTCCCTCTCTCTGTACTTGTGAAATATTGGCACATAAACTGCATTGATACTCATGAGAAAAAATTACAGTCATAGAGGTTATCTCCCCAAGAAGCTACTCTCTTTCTTTATTAATATGCTTCAGATTGTTGCAACACTACAAAGCCAAAAATAAGTTTTCTTTGATCAATAAATTGTAGGCTGGGAAAGAAAATACTAATTTTCTATTTCTCTGGGACCCACTGCTAATATACAGCACAGCTTTCCAAAAGTGTTCTCAGAAACCTGATATAGAATTATCTGAAATTACACTAGAGTGTCTCTCCTGGATCACTCTGTTCTGTCACTTTACAGGGATATCTCTGGAATTTGGTGAGCTTTTTTTTAAGGGCTAGAATTCTCTTTGTAAAGATGTATATAGGAGGTATATATATACATATATTCATATTTATACAAGTATGCACATATATAAAATTTTTATTGTCTACTATTGTTTTACTGGCATGCAGTTGGGGGGGTGAAGCATAATACATTTCAAAGTCAGACTATCAGAGAAAAACTGTTGAACCATTACTTTTGTCAATTCTCTACTTCAAAACATGCCCTTTAACCTCTAAGAGTAACTTCATTTTTAATCCAATATAGAGAAAGACACTCCACTAAAGCTTTCCTCAGACACGTGGAGGTAACCCTGTATTCAACTAGGTTAAGAAACCTCGACAAGAACTCCAGCAGGTCCTACACCTAGCTGGAAAAGTTTCAAGTACAAGTCTGGTAAGAGAATGCTTCTCTGCTTTCAGAGGACTAGCCCAGCTAAGTGGGTTGGCTTTCACCAGAAAGGTGGTCCTTCGGTGACAGATCTTTTTTCAGACTCAGTAAATGCCTGTCCATCATCTACCATCTAATCTAAGGCACAGAGGTGTTGTTTAGACAAGATTTGTTTGGGATTTGCAAATATTCCTCCATTGGCTGCTTGGTGGTACAGGGGCTAGCCCTGGGGTCAGAAATATCTGAGTTCAAATTCAACCTCAGATACAAGTTATGTAACTCTAGGCAAGCGACTTCACCTCTTCCTACCTTAGTTTCTTCAACTATAAAATGGGGATCACAATACCACCTACCTCCTAGGCTTTCTGTGAGATTCAAATTAAAATTAGAATATTTCTGAAGTACTCAGAGCAATGCCTAGACATGGTAGGTGGTGTTTCTTTTCTTCCTTCAATAGGCACTCTGTACAAGACACTTTCTATATGAAAAAATGCACAAAGCACCCAAAGCAAGCTGCAAAGAGGAATGGATAATTCAAGAAACATACCTGCCCTGTCAAAGAGATCCAAAGCAAGACAAATTAACCCAATCCAACTTCGAAGCAGATGAGAGAACACAAATTATAATACTAAGAAAAAAATACAGCTGGGACTCAAGACTTAACCTCTATTCCAGTGTTTCTTAACCTTTTTGATATCCTAGACTCTTCTGGCAGTATAGTGAAGCTTGTGGATCCCTTTTAAGAATAACATCTTTAAAATTATAAAATAAAACATACAGGATTAAAATGAAAACCCAATAATAGTCAAAAAACAACTATCAATTGACTGGGGAATGGCTGAACAAATTGTGGTGTACATTTGTGATGAAATGCTATTGTGCTATAAGAAATGACAAGCAAGATGGTTTCAGAAAAACTTAGGAAGACTTATAAGAACTGATGCAAAGTGAAGTGAGCAGAACCAGTAGAACACTGTACACAGTAACAGTGACACTAATGGTAATCAACTGTGAAAGACTTAATTACTTGAATCAAGACAATGATCCAAGTCAATTCCCAAGGACTCATGATGAAAAATGACATCCACCTCCAGAGAGAACAGAGGAACTGAGTACAGACTGAAGCATATTTTTTCCTTTCTTCATTTTTCTTGCTTTTCCCATGACATACCTAATATAGAAATATGTTTTGCATGAGTTCACATGTATAATTTCTATCATATTGCTTGCATTCTTGGTGGGTAGAGGAGGGGCAGGAGAAAGAGAAAGAATTTGGAAACTAAAATCCTTACAATAAACTTAAAAATAAAAATAAAATGTCTATGGACTCCAGGATAAGAATCCCTGCTCCAGTCTATGCATTGCTCTAATGAGCTGTGTGAGCTCTGCTATCATTTGAGGACGATGCCCAACTAATAGATGAGCCCTATATTCCCCTTCTAGCTTGAGGATTCTAGCTGAGATACTCTATAGAAAACAGTTTGTGCACTTGAAACATGACAGTGATACTATCTAGTTATATGAGACCAATTGTGGTATAATGGAAAGAGACATCAACCTGACATGGGAAGTCCTGGGCTCAGATCTTGCTTTGACTGTCACATTACCACTCTGAGCTTCTTTCTGGTTTTTCCCTTAGAAGACAGAAAGGATAATACTAGCACCATCAACCTTGTAGGGTTTTTGTAAGCACATTTGGGAGACCTTCAAACTCTATGGAGAATTTTTGGTAAGTGATTAAGATATTGGAACTAGTCCTTTCTCTTTTCAATGAAGATGTCATCAAGTTATTTCATTCTTAGCATCACAGAAGCATATAGGAAATGTAGGAGATAGAATATTGGATTCAAGTCAGGAAGACCTAAGTTCAAATCCCGCCTCAGATACTTGCTAGCTGTGTGACTCTGGGCAAATTAAATTACTTCACTGTCTTCCTCAGTTACCTCATCAGCCCTCCCTCACTCAAAACAAAATCAAGTGCAAGTCATGTCATCATTTCTCTGATGGCATGGTCTTCTTCGGCAATGAAGGACGAACACACCATACCCTCATGTATAGGGGTAATGACAGCACCTATCTCCCAGGTTTGTTGAGAGAATCAAATGACATAATATTTGTAAAGAGCTTTTAACACACTGCCTGGCACATAACAGGCACATAATAAGAGCTTACTGACTAGCTTGTTGATCGACTATTGGGCTCCACTAAAGCTATTTTATATTCTTCTGCCTTGTGTATTTCCAAGCATAGGGCTGAATGTGACACAGATTTAATCCAGTAAAATTCAAACACTTATCCACTGCTTACTATATGCAAGGTATTGTACTGGGTGCTGACAATACAAAAATAAAAATGAAAAGTTGTTCCCTGCCTTCAAGGAGTTTACATTCTAATGGAGGATATAAGACATACAAAGATAAATATATACCAGATTAATTATGAGCAGGACTAGAATACTAACTAGAGCAGGTGGTGTGTGGGGGATAGTCAAGAAATGCTTCCCATTAGAAGTAGTCCCTGAACTGAATACTGGAGGAATTCTAAGAAACCTAATTTTCTAATGAGTTGAGGTAAGGAAGCCTCATAAGGTTTCATACATAAGGTATCTGTTCCGGTATGGGGGTATCAGGGAGGGAGAAGAGTCTGTGTAAAGGCACTGAGATGGAACATTGAGTGCAGGGCATGATAAATAAACCTCCATGAGTAGAAAGTAGAGCTCATGAAGGACAATAGCATGAAATAAGTCTGGAAAGGTAGATTGGAGTCCGGTTGTAAGAAACTTTCAATGCCAAGCTGAGGAGGAGTTTGTGTTTTAGCCTACCAGCTATCAAAGGGGCACAGCAGATTTTTGAGCAAGAGAATGACCTGGTCCAACCCTATGTTGTTGTTTTAATTTGGCCCACCAGGTAAAGCATGGATAGGAGAGGGGAAGATAATGGAAACAGAGACTGATTTAGGAGGTCATTGTGAAAGTTCAGATGAGAGATGATTTGGGCCAAAACTAGGGTTATGGCTAAGTGAAAAAAGGAGGAAGATAATTTAAAAAATCAGAGGGAATCTTCAACTGATGTGATATCCTGCAGAGTTTCTATGTTCTAATTTGCATTTGCTTTAAAATTCACTTCTGGGTTCAAGTTAGTGTTACGACACCTTATATTGTCATAGACTATATACAGAATTATGGAGATTGCTTTGCTGCAACCCACATATCGGGTAGTTGACATCAACCAGAACATAGAAGCACATTTGTCAATATCCTAGAAACTGCCAAGTAATTGCCTATGTAAAAGACTCTTAGGTATACATTTTTATGAATGTGTTTTCTTGCATAATTACCCCATTATAGCACAGTAAAGTCTTACTAATTCAGACTAATTGGGAGAAAGGCCTGTCTTATCTAATGAAATGTCTGAAATACAAAGTATTTTAAAGTAACGATACTTTACATTTGTATAGCTCTTTAAGCCTTACGAAATAACTTCACATATATTATCTCATTAGACCCTTTCCTAGCAAGGTCAGTATCAATATCCCCTGATGATAAAGTAATGAACAAACTGTGACTTAGGGAGAGTGCTGAGTGTAGCATGAAGGGAAAAGGAGTGAAAAGATTTGAGTTTCAACTTTCAACTTTTTAATTTTGTGACCTTGAATAAGTCACTTCAGTCACTTCATCCGTTAAATGAGATGGCTGAATAAGATTCGTAGTTTCCAGGCAGGGCCCCTGGAGTTATTATTGAAAGGGCCCTCTGAATTCAAACGCACAGCAAACATTGTCATTTTTATCTTTATTTAGCTCTAATGAAATGCATTGGGCAACTAAGTATAATAAGAAAGCCAACATGCCTTCTGTAGACTAAATAAATGTCTTAAATATAGATGGGTTAATATTTTTTAAATTTATGTAGATTCTGCTGCAATTAATGGAATAAAAATTCATTTCAAATATTCCTGAATTGTTTATTGTCATCTTGTATTAATTTTTTTAATCTTCAGCTACTAATAATAGCCAAACTATACTATCATGCTGGGACCCAGAAAACCTTTTGAACATTAAAAATGTATCATCATTCTAGGAAAATGTTGGGAGCCATGGGGTTAAATGATCTCTAAGGTCCCTTGGAGCTCTAACATTAAGTGATTCTGAGATTAGTTTTTATTAAGGTCAAGTATTTACACCTGGAACTGAGTAGAAGCTTTGCTTTTGATGAATAGATAGGAATATTTTCAATTAGCATATCAAAGCACCTTGCTGGCTTCTGTTTACATTGTTTATATGTAAACACATACTTCTAAAGTGTCTGAAAAGTTTGTTCTCCAGGAGATAAGATCCTCATTTCAATTTTGTTCACATTATTTATTTGATATCAAAACTATTTTTCATATTGGGGTCCATGGCAGCTGGGTTTCTACTAGAATGATCACAAATTCCAAAATGGAAAAGTTTTCCCAAAGGATCATAGATTTAGAGCTGAAATAGATCTCCAAAGTCAAGTCCAACCTTCTCATCTTATATATTTAGAACCTGAGTCCCAGAGAGGTTGATGTTTACTTGTTCGTTGTTATCCACATGATGAGATCACCCCCATTCTAAAGATACCA
Source organism: Bettongia penicillata ogilbyi (assembly GCA_023548195.1). NCBI lineage: Eukaryota > Metazoa > Chordata > Mammalia > Diprotodontia > Potoroidae > Bettongia > Bettongia penicillata. Next base: position 13,938,933 of record JAJHZJ010000090.1, read on the forward strand.
AAGCAAATGCTCTTTCATTTGAACCACAATAATTTTCAGTTGATCTATTATCTTAACAAATTACTAAAACTTGCCTTTTAAAAGCTCTGAATTCAATTATGGAGTAGAGAGTGAGGGGCAAATATTTAGGCTGCTGTTGTAAAGGGAGACTGTAGGATTATAAGTGATTATGGCTCCTGAGGGTTCCTACAATTCAGAATAGATTTTTAAAAAAAATCATTTAGGTTTCTTCAGATTTTTTTTTCCTTATAGAGCCGGAACTCACTCATTTTCATAGTACTCTTTTCTTTCTTTTTAAAATCATTTTATAGGCTCTGATTCTACTCTTGGGTTCAGCCTCTTAAATTAGACCACCATAAGTCAGTCCAAGTAGCCATACCCCTTTATAGCCTTTTTGCTGTGATCTCTCTTTTATTGTGCAAATTCAACTTTGGTCACCTACACATTCTTTTATAGCTGGAGTTCCTTATTTTTAAGCTTATGATCTTGGATCACAGCTTCAAGGTCTTCATGGATCTTAGCAAAGATGACTTTGTTATTTGCAAATCCAAGTTGACTCATGTCCTCTCACTTGGTGCTAATGCCCTTTCTTCTCATTCAAAGTTTCAGAATATCTTCTCCAGGCAAATGATGGAGACTTGGTAAGGCAGTGTTCCCTTCTCTAGTGCCACATTTCAGCTTGATCTTTTCACTCTCCCTGTCAAATTCAAATGTCATTGTACTATTCATGTGCATGTGTTGGAGAATTCTTATATACAGTTCTCCTGCTTCTTTCAAAATTGCTTTAATTCCTACAAAGTCAAAAGCCTTTTCAGCCCTTGAAAATTATCTATGGAATCCATTAACATGGCTTAGTACACTATATAGAACTTGTCTAGGATGCATTTGAGGCTTCACAAAAGACAGAAGGTAAAGGGGAAAAAAGAAAAAAGCAAATGGGGAAAATAAAGACAGGTAGATGAACAAAAATTAGAAGACATTTACCAATGGAATTTTCCCATGAATAAATTTAACTTGTGTAGGGGATAGCAAAGACTTAGCATATCATTCATATTTTGCTGATTCCAAATATAAAAAAAAACCCCAGTTAATTTGAATGAATATACATCTCCTGCCACTGTTCTTATTAATGATTTTCTTCTGAAATGCATTTATTCATTAGTGATCTATATGTAATATGAAACTATCAGTATAGTATATGTGTTCATAAATATTAAAGAAGCCATTTTAATTTTTCCCAAGCAAAGAAAATCCAACTGTAACATTATTGCTTGATGGTTAAAACAAACAAGCTAAAACTGTGGCTACTTTTTTTTTTCAACAAGTTAATTAGATTTAAGAGAGAGTATTTTGTAGACCCAGAAGGTTAAAGCTGAATGGACCTTAGAGACTGCAAAGCTAAAACCTATCATTTTTCAGATGAGAAACCTGTAACCCAAAAAGGTATATTAACTCAACCAAAGAGTAAAATATCAGACCTTTCTGTAATCCTAGATGTGAAGAGAAAAATCCAAGAAATCTGGGGTAACTCTGCATCACTCCACCAAGAAGGCATGTAATAGAAAAAAAAAATACTGTACTGTAACTGTTCAGGTAAAAAGATTCTAGTCTCTGCATCACTACTAACTAGTTACATCTTTCTTGTCTTAGCTTTCTCCTCTCTAAAGCAAGGGGCTGGACTAGATGATGTCTAAGACTTCTTCCACCTACAAAGTTCTATGAATATATTATATATATATATATATATATATATATATATTACCTTTCTAGGTTTCTCCTGGGGAACAGCGTTCATGTGGATTGTTCATGTGTTCCCTGTGTCTCTGTTAAATCTAGCCCTAGTTCTTCCTCCTATGTACTACCTCAACCTTCTAGGAATGACCTCCCCTTTCTTTTCCAGGTACGAGTCTTACTGTCCCTAAATATTTAAATATCTTACATAGCCTGTTTGCCATCATCCTCACTTTTTATCTCTTCCAGGATGGAAGAATCACAGTAATTCAATGTAGACACATGCTTTTGTCCCTAAGAATTTATATCTTCCCTATGATTTATTACGATCTGTTAATTTGACTATATGTTTGGAAATATGCCATTATCAGGATGTAATTACTATTTGGCTCAATCGAAGATTAACTCCACACCCCCTGCCCTAATTTATCCATTCTTACTGTGAATTTCCCATTTTACCCTTAGGGAAGCTCCCTGGAATTTCAGAAAAGCAGTGCGATGCCAGATTGTATGGATTGGAGCTTTTTCAATTCGTGAGCTTCAATTGGCAATATTAAAGAATTAATTATAATGGAAATGCAAAGAAACAGAATTGTCAGTGACTCCCATCTGTGAACAGTCTTTTCTTAGGCCTCATCCAATTTTCTGGTCCAACTTTACAATCTCCTATTGCCTCTTTAGTTCTCATGATGGTAGATACAGAGTATTATGAAATATTAGACCCACAAACCTTGGTACTAGCTAGCATTAGATTTCAACTTGCTCTAAACACAATTTATTACATTTTACAATTCAAAATGTACATGTATAGTTTCTCCAAGGATTTAACTTGTACCTCAGCTACTTTGAGCTACTACCATATACTATAAAGCAATAAAGTACTATATCCTATAAATAAAGGACTTTGATTCAATAGGAAATAGCTTAAGATTTATTCATCCTTTATAGCATTAAAACAGCTATTAATCTAGGTGGTGAGAACCTATTCATATTTACCAGGGTGAAGTCAGTGAAGAGAAAGAAAGACTTGGTATTCATGCACTGCCAGACAAAATTGCTTGCTGTTTACCTGAATGATTTTTAGGGGCTTTGGCTCATCTCTCATGTTTAAAAACAATGATGAAGTTGTTGCCAAGAGAACAGCTCCTGTGTGTCATATATGGATTAGCCTACTCCTTGCCAAGCAAGTTCACTGTCAATCATGTTAATGTCTCAGCCTAACATACATTTTACAATATATGATTTTGGTGTCAATTCATAACATGGCAATGAAAAGAATAAAAAAAAAACTGACAAGAGAAATATTGTTCAAGTTCAAGTTAAACATTTGGTAAAGTAAATAAATCAATAAATCAAATGTGGAAATAAAGGAGCCCACTGTGTACATTACTTATTTGCATAATATAGCAGACTAAATCAAATGAGTAATAAATACAATATGGCAGAGTGGCTAATTCGATAATGCTGTTGTAATAGACTAAAGCTGTCTCATAAGAGTACCGCACCTAGACTACTGTAATCAATGGGCTATGGCTAATCGACACTGATATGTTAAAATGTCAGTGCCTCATGTTTCAATGGGGAAAGAATAGAAAAGAGATCTCATTTTGTTTGAAAGTGCCCCAAACTCTAAGTGCTGGTTGGAATGCAGTTAAGTAAGTAAACCTTTTGTGTAAAACAACTGAGGTGTATTCCTTTGTATATGTCTTCACTCGGATCTTATTACAATTTCTTTATTAGCACCTCTCAATATTATGTTCTGAATGTGAGTATCACCAGGGCTAAGTAGCGGCTGCTTACGATGCTTCCTCTAATCTGGTTTCTGTTTCCAGCAATCTCATCCTTTGTTTAGCATATGTTCGTGCTCTGATACTCTCACTCAGTCCTGTTTTCTGGGATCTTCTTTTACAGTTCACTAATTTAAGTATTATTCCAGGTTATTCTCTAGCTATTCACGTCTTCAGGTTCATCTAATTCAGTAGGAAATCACCCTCTTAACCTGATGAGTCAAGTCTAGTACATATCAAAATCCACCATGTGACAAAAATCCATAATTAAGATCCCTTTGTTTGAAAACTCTTTCCAAGGACTCGTTCAAGGCCACTCTTTTTTGGCCTTCTGAAAGGGGTATATAGCATCCTCACCCTCCCTGCTCCCTACCCCACAAAACCAAAATATAAACTAAAATAGACAATCTCCCCCACCCCCACATGCCCTGATAAAGAAACCTACATCAATATAAATATAGGGTGACGAACAGAATCGTTTTAACAACTATAACCAGAATTTTTTTAATTGCCAAAATACTTAAAATAATAATACTTAAAAATAAAATAAAAAAATACTTAAAAAATTCTCTGTTACTATTTCAAGAGCTATACTATCCACAGGTATCAGTATCATTAAGGAGCTAAATTTCGGCTCTGTTCAGAGTAAATGAATTACTAAAGGTTTTTAAAATTTATCAGTTTTAGTTTTTATTATAGTAAATATCAAGAGACATAATCCACATACACAAGTCTTTTGGTCCTCAATAATAAGGGATCCTGAGACCAAAAAATCTGAAGAACCACTGAGTTATAGATGTGTGACCATCTATATGAAGGGAGTTTCCACAATAATAAGTCCTGACTAAAATAAAGGAAAAGTACCATAAGTTTGGTAGTAATATTTAGTGTCATAAGAGTTCAAAAAAAGAGAGGTCCTTGTATTTCACTATAATTGGTTTCTTTTCCCATATACCTGAATTTATTCATTTATAAATATGATTCTAAGAAGGAATTCAGAGATTTCACTATATTTTTTTTCGTTTGTTCTTTTGATGGCAATGGTGGTTAAGTGACTTGCCCGCAGTCACACAGCTCTGAGGCCAATTTGAATTCAGGTCTTCCTAACTTCAGGGCCCGTGCTCTTTCCACTGAACTACCCAGCTGTCTCAGTTTCCCTAAATTTTCAAAGTGCCCCAGGAGACCTGATATGGAGCTGGATGACCTCTTAGTCCTTTCTAGTTCAAAAACCTCCAGTCCTAAGAGGCTGCATTTTAGTTGGGCGTCAAACAAAGGCATGATTACTCTACTTTGATACCAAGATTTTACATTATAATTTAATATGATTAAATATTAGTTCTGTGGATTTTTGTTTTTATTGTTCCTTATGACCAAAATGTGTTTGGAAAAATCACATTATCACTCTGGACCCTCAGTTTCCCTAAATCTATAGTGAAGGAGTTGAACTAGCTGGTTTCTGGGGTTCTTTCAGCCTTAAACCCCATCATCCTATGTCTAGTGGCCAAATGTGTTATTATGGTTGTTGCTGTGATTTCTTGAGTGTTGGGACATCTGGGGAGGAAATTCCAACCTCCCCCCCAAAAAAACCCCCAAACCAAAACCAAAAAAAAATGTGAACAAACTTAGTCTTAGAAAGCTGCTCCTGGCCCCGCAGAAAGAGGAGTCTCAGCCAGAATTTGTCAGAAGCAGGGCTTGTAGCAGGTCTTCCTGCCTCTACTCTCCTTTACTCATGCTGCTTCCCCTATAGGTCACATTTATGGTAAATGGTCATATATGGTTAATGTGAGTGAAGCAGTTTAACACACTAAACTTTCTGAAAATATTTATTTGAATCAAAAACTCTTCTTCCTTAATGAAGAATCCATTTTCCCCTAGCTTCATATCAGCTGAGGGCCATTCAATTATAATTAGCTTTTGGGGGTCTAGTCCTCTTTCCTTTTAAAAAAGACTTTTTAAGTGTTCTACTTGCCCATAAGGTCTCATGATATTAAATGGATAGTGTTTTCCCACTTTCTCTTATACAGTAAAAAAAAAAAAATACCATAAAGTTTTGCAATTAGTTAGAAAGTCAAAAACTCAGCAAGAACTCCTGCTTTTTTCTCTGAATTATCTGTTAATGAAGGTTTCAACGTTAATTGCCTTTTCATTAAAAATTCTTTAAAAGCCTTCTTTCACATTCCTTACAAAATCAAATTAGCCACTAAGCTTTGGAACAATCTCAGTAATACTGTTGTGGACTCCCCTGTTCATTATTGGGATTGGTGAGATTAAGGAACATGTGCCTTTCAGATACTCCAGAAGACCTGCTTTAAATTCTTTTGAATTATTATGGGGCTCCTTTTATTCAAACCTGTTCGGGAAATGAGGCACTGCACATTTAGGCAAAATCCCAGTACAATGATTACCATTAAAATAAGCATACTGTAAACCAGAGCGATTTCCACGTCAGATGGCATATAAAAACAGTGCTTTGTTGATCTGGTTACAATGACTGCTATACAACAAATAATCCTACAAACAGGTGCTTTCTCTTGCCCCAGTCCATGTAACATTTACTCCCAGAAAGGTAAGAACTTGATTGTGGTCTTTTTCTACAGATCCCAGGGAGCTGGGGGCTTAATTCTTTTAAGTCCTTTTGTTTTGTCATCAAACAGTAATTACCCTTCAACTCACCTCCATCTTCCCCACTTCAAACATCCCAAACAAAATTCCACCTATATTTCCAAACAAAACAGCCACCAACCCCCAAAGACCAAATCTAAAAAGAGAGGCTGAGTTAGGATACCTCTTTTGCCTCTAAGTACTTCCTTTCACTTGCTAATTTACCAGAGAGAAGGCTGAATCCATAGACTGAGAATGTAGTTTCTAATCATGTATTCAGTGATATTAAATTCCTCTGTAAAAAAGCATTATGTATGTCACCAAAGGCTAAGCATGAAAGGGACTTAACTAATGTGTCATCATACTTGCTAAATATGTAAAGAAATGTCTCAGTGACTTTTAGGTGAGAAACTACCAACACCAATGAATGATGTGGTATGCAATATGAGGGCAGGTACTATGCCTTCCCTCATGAGAAGCCCACAGGCTTGCCCACTACCTAATGAATCAAAAAGGAAACTGTAGAAAGCGAATTTTATCATCTGCCAGAAATTATTATAGATTTCCCCCTTTTTTCATAGGAAAGCATCAATGTCAAGATTAAATGTTAATTTTTGTAAATTATTAGATTTCCTGCCATCTCCCTCAAATGCTACATATATATGTCCTAAAGGGTTTACTATGAACCAATCAATAAACATATGTATTTGAGATTTATTATTTCCTTCTAAGTTGTCCCTTGGACTCTCATTTTTGTCTTTATTTCATGAATGAATGAAAAAGCATTTATTGAGTACATATTATATGCCAACCACCATTATCTTTGATACAAATACAACAATACAGTGCCTGCCTCCAAAGAACTAATATTCTAATAGTGTAAGACAGTACAAACCAATGAGAGAAGGCTAAAAAGGAGTGGTATGAACAAGGATGGTAAATAAAGAGAGTGGTAGAGCTGTGTGGATTTGATTATTCTTCCCAAAAATAGAGGTGGAAAGTGAAGGGAGTGAGGATAAAGAGTGGAGAAGGGTCAGAGAGTTCCTGACAGGAGAATTTAGGGTGACTAGGCTGGATTTCCTTTGGTGAATGTACATCAGGCACAATCTTCTGGCAGGGTATGAGAGGTCAGATGGAATGCTGAAGTATGGCATGAAGATGGTCAGAGATTTCACAGAACTTGTGGCTTTGTCTGAGCGAGCTGGCCTAGTTATGGTCAATGTTCCCCAATTAAAAGGCAGGGCCATGGCTGTGTGAGCAGAGCAAAGAGGACGGAGATGAGATGTCCTGAAGAGGAAGAAAGCCTAATCTTGGGGAGTGAGTAGTTTTGTGGGGTGTGGAAAGGTGAGAAATTAAGGATAACTGAGTTTGTGAATCTGGGTGACTGGGAAGATATGTTGCTCAGAACAGAACTAGGAAATGTCCCTATTTCTAGGCAACAGTATTCTACACAAAACTAGAACTCAAGAAATGTTTGTTGGTTGTTCTTAGCTGCCTATCAGGGATTTCATCAATGTGGAGAATTTTTATATTATTACATATTTATATATATATATATTATATTATTATATATATTATATTATTATTTATTTTATAAATCCTTCAATTAGGAGTCATCAAATTAGGGCACTAAGGGTAGAAAAAAGCAGCTTCCCTTGCATCAGAGGATCTGTTTTTAAAACTCTCTCTGATGCTTATCTTTTGTATGACCTTGGATAAGTCACTTAACTTCCTGGGCCTCAGTTTCCTCATCCATCAAATGGGGAAGTGTACTAGCTGGTCTCTGAAGTGGCTTCCAGGCTCAAATCAATGATCCTATGCTTTTCCCAGGGTCAAAAAACCACTATATGTCAGAGGTTAAGACTTGAAGTCTTTCTGCCTTCCAAAGACAGTCCTTTATTCACTTTATCAGGGCTGGTTTAATCCATCCAACTGTGTGTAAAGGGGGTTGAACTCTATGAAGAAGGTATAGGGATGGGATTGCATAGACTTTCCCATAGTGTATGCCTAAGCTGTCGAAGCAACTTCCTGGCAAACTTGCACCTCAATCTTCTACCATTAAAGGTGCAATCATGGACAAGTCATTTCATCTTGTGGGCTTCAGTTTTATAGGTAGGCTTGAAAGTGACAAGGGACTGGAGAGATGATATAGTTCAATCCTTTAATTTTACAGATGAGGAAACTGAGGGCAAGAGAAGTAAACTGATGCCCTAAATCATACATATAGTAACCAGCCATGATTGGAATCCAGTTCCTCTGACTCCAAATCTATTTTTCATATTTGCAAAATTAAGTGTTTAGATCATATATCTCTCAAGACCCCTTCATCTCTATGAGCTGATTTTAAAAAACAACCATTCATTGGTACTAGATTATGGTTAGCAGGTCTAAAATAATGGCAAGATAAACAAGGGGTCAGGGAACATTTAATCAGTTAAATTTTTATGCAATTTAAAATTTCTCAGGAGACTCAGGTCTAAGACTCAACTCACTTCAGCTCTAGATGAATTAGAAAATTTTAAAAAAAGGAATCTTATTAGCATTCTATTAGCTCTTTCAGTGAAGAACAGGAAATGGAAGCCTAGTGACCTGAGAGTGAAGGCAAGAGGCAGCTAGGTGGCTCAGTGGATACAGCCCAAGACTTGGAGTCAGGAAAATCAGAGTTAAAATCCAACCTCAGATACTTACTAGCTGTGTGACCTTGGGCAAGTCACTTAACCTGTTTGCCTTAATCCACTAGAGAAGAAAATGGCAAACCATTCCAGTATCTTTGCCAAGAAAAACCTATGGACAGTATTGGTGTGCTAAGGGTCACAAAGAGTTGGAAACAACTGAATACTAACAAAAAAGCTGATGTCAACTGTTTCCTGGAGAGAATACCCACAATATGGATGCATAAAACCAGACTTTGAACTTCTACAAATTTACCTTTACATGTTTCCCCCCCCACATAAACTATAAAAATACTAACTTTTAGGAAACCTCTAAAACAGATTTTCCTTTTTCCAAATTAAATGCATTTTATCTATAGACTATGAAATACAGTGTCTGACAGAACACATTTTCTCTATAGGTTTTGATAGACAGCAAATCTAAAATAATTCAAAGAACAAAATGCACTTTGTGGAAGTAGCTTATTTCATTCTATAGACTAAATGCATTTGCAGAAAGGATTACATTTTGTTTGGCAATTTATTTTATTGACAAAACATATTTCATCACATATTCCATCACATTCAGCAGACAAATGCATGTTGTCAAATACCCTATTTCCTTCTTTTGATGAAAAGCACCTATTTTTTAGATTTCATATTTCTTTTTTAAAATAGTAGAGTTCTATGGATAAACTCCATTTATTATAATTTAGTAAGAGGTGTCTAAATTTGGAATACATCCAATATATATGGATTCTTTTGTATGAAATGTAAATTAACCTAGCAGGAAAATATTAACACTCATCTCCACCTTCCCCACCCAATAAAGGCTTTATCTACACACAAATCATTATAATGGAATACATTTTTCTAAGCATTTAACTCAAGAGAAAGAACACTCTCCTTGGAGCAGAAGGATCTATGTTCAAAAATGTGTTCCACCAGTGACCAGTTGTGTGACCACAGGTAAGATAATTAACCTCTCTATGTCTTAGTTCCTTCTTATGTAAAATGGGGATGATACTTTTATCATGCTTTTCATGTTGGGGAAAAAGTGCTTGTCAACCTTAAAGTACTTTGTAGATATAAGTTATTATTGTTATTGGAGAAATATCTCTCTGTGTTCATGCGTTATTAGGTAACTGCTGCCAAAATATGTATTTACCACAACGCAGAAATTGCAGAGGTAAAAACCTAGGTTTTGTTATTATACTAAAGGATAGGCTCAGACCTCAAAGACAATCTTAATCCCTATGAGGATGCTGACTAGGTTTCTTACAGGCAAAATTAGGTCAGAGTGGCAGAAAAAACAATTCTTTCACATATTATATATATAATCTTGTACGTTAATCTTAGACCATAAAAATTAAAGAGAAGATAGAGTCATAATCCCATACTTACTTCAATGTCAAAAAATTTAAACAAACATAATTAAATAGAGTCCTAATTTCATACACCCCCTAAGAAAGAACTTCATCAAACAAACTCAGTTTATAGATTAAACTAGTTAGAGGTTTCACAAATGGGCCGATTGAGAAGGAAGATGACTCAATGTCAGGGAAATCCTTCCTTCAACAGTTAGCCAGGGGAGCTAACAAATAACTAAATCATCTTGGCTTCCTTTTGGCTTCTGCTGAAGAATGTTAAAATACTCTTCCCTCATTTCATAAGTCAGATTTTGGTCAGGTAAGGTTAATATTAACGGAAGAGGGCAGACTTTCAGTTAACCAAATTTGCAGAAGAAATGGCCCTGAGCTCTGAATAATAAAAAATAGTAATAGTAAAAGGAAATAAAAATTTCAATAACACGATAATTGTCACAGAAAATCATCAGCCCTTGGAATGCAATTACCTTTTACAAAATAAAGCATACTTTTTGTCTATTTAAAGTAGGCAATTCAATTAATCATGTGCCTTTACCTATTTATTAAGAGTCCTAGGTTAAAAATTATAGATCCAGAAGTCTAAAAAATGTCTAATTTTAGTCGAAATGATCTGGGTTTAAGTCTGATCCCTGCCACTTAGAAATACTATGTGACTGTAAGAATATAATAATAATAATATTTAGATTTTGTTTCAAAGCTGAGAAAGCATTTTACAGATGTTCTCTCATTGATCCTAATAACAACCTGTTTGTGACCATTTTACAGATGAGGAAACTTAGACTGAAAGAGACTCAATGAATTATCCAGGGTCACAAGTGTCTGAGGCAGGATCTGAACTCAGGTTTTCCAGGCTCTGAGTCCAGAGCCATCTACCCATACTTTGCTTCATCTCTCTGGGCTTCCGTTTCTTTATTTGTAAGATGAGAGGACCAGGCTAAATGACATCTTCAGTGTCTTCCTATGCTCAAAGTCTATGAGTCCATGAATAAGTGATGTCTAAGATCCTTTCAACCTCTCAGTTCTATGATCTGTAGAATGCCTGCCACATACTACTTGCACAATCTACCCCACAGGATTATTGTGAAGACCAAATGAGAATGTTTACAAAGTACTTTGTATCAAGCGTTATGTACTGTAAGTGTAAATTATTACTGTTATTTCTATTGCTATTATTATTGATATATCTCTGTTCAAGAGCCTACAGAGTCTCCATATTCCTCTGCTTGCTTTTTACTTACTACTGTAATTTGGTTTCTCTAGCGATAAACACAACCTGTGGGTGCGTAGCAGCTTCTCTCCCCTCCTTTTCTTTCCCCTCTCCTCTACTCTCCTCTTCTCTTCTCTCCTCCCCAGGGGAAGTTACACTTCCATGGCCAAAAGTTGCCTTTGTTCCCTTGGGTTTACTGGCTAGATTTCTTGCTCAAACCTTAAATCCCATTCACTCTGGAGCTCATAGACTCTAAATAGTAGTTGTTTCTCCCTAAGGGTCTTCTCCTCTCAGTCTGATTTTTTTTTATTAAAAGAGTCATCCCTTGACTAACTACTTAAAGAAGCCTATACATTTAATAGGTGTATCTCACTCAAAGTGAGAATGTGATAAAACCTTAGCCTAAAAGGGCCAGGGTCTCACATTGCTTCCTGGGCCATATCCGGCCATCTTGATGAATATTAGGCCCCTGGACCCAGATGGCTCAGGAGAAGAAAGTGAGGTTGGTGACCTTGCACAGCCCTCCCTCACTCAAATCAAAGTCAACTGCAAGTTATGTCATCATCTTGATGTCATGGTCCTCTTCAAGAACAAAGGACAAACACAACCAACAATTTGGTTTCTACCCAAACTCTATTTCCCACCACTCCCCTACACGGAATGCTACATTCGGATGGATTTCCCTACAGTCTTATACAGTTCATTTCTTCTAAGTCTTCATCTGAAGTTCCCTCTCTTCTGTTCTTCATATCTAAATTCTACACAACCTTTCATACATGAACAAATCTGCATGAAGTTTTCCATTGCTAATTAGATGCCAAAGATCTATTTTTGTGGGGAAAATATTTTAGTATTTAGCATTTATTAATATTGTTTGATCTAGCTTAATGTGGCTGGAAAATTGTCAAACCCAAAGCTTACCATAGAGGTCAGGCTGACCTCAGAGATGCTCAATCAGGTCTTTTTTTGGGAGAGGGGTACATCCAAAATTTGTACTTTGGGTTCCCCAATAGCTTGTGTTTTGGCTTTGCCCAAATTTTACTGAATGGTTATTATTACTTGCTGATATAGATCTCAGGCAAATGGACTATGTGCAGCTATTAGTGTGTTGGATCCCTTGTTTGAACTCTATATAATGTGAGACAGCAAAGAATTAAGAGAAACATGTCTTGTACCGGCACTCTCCTCTTCTGAACTGACACAATAAAATTATTTCTAAAGCTTTTTAAGGTTTTGAGGTTTGTTCTTGACCAATATTTTCTAATCTCCAATGACACTTAGAGTTAGTACCACATAATTCAGCACTTGATAAAATTACAGGATCATAGAGTTACAGCTAGAGGGGATGTTAGATATCACTTAGTTCAGGGGTTCTTAACCTTTCTGTGTATCACAGAACCCCTTTGGCAGTCTGGTGCAGCCTATGAATCCCTTCTCAGAATAATGTCTTTTTAAAAAATTCATAATTTTAGGAAGTGCCAAGTTTCAATTAGAGGTTAGGGGAAATGAAGATGCATTTTTTTTTCCCAACTCAAGTTCACAGATCCTTAGAAATATAGACCATCTAGTCCCAGCCTCTTCATTTTATGGAATAGGAAGCTGAAGTCCAGAGAGAATACATGATACTTTTGACTATTTCCTAAGTACTTCATAATCTTGTCTTTACAGCTAGGTTAATGGAAATCTTTTGAAGACAGAGATCAAGGCTTATTCTTTTGTTTAACTTTGCCTCCCACCACAAGCCTATTTCAGCACCCGGGACAGGTACTTCAGAAATACTAACAAAAGCTAGCATTTATGTAGTATTACTATGTGCCAGAAACTGTGCAAACTGATATGTAGTTATTATCTCACAGAATCTTAACAACAAACCTGGAAGGTAGGTGCTGTTACAACTTCTGTTCTACAGGTGAAGAAGTTGAGGCAAACAGATTAAATGACTTCCTCAGGGTCACATAGCTAGAAAGTGTCTGAGGACTGATTTGAGCACAGGTCTTTCTAACTCCAGACCTGGTGTGCTCTTTCCACTGAGGAAGCTAGTTGCTTTAATTGTTACTCACATAGGTAAAAAGAAAACAAACAAACATAAGATTATTTCAATAACAGTATGAAAGCAAAGGCTTTTTAAAATGCCTTATTTCATAAACTCACATAAAAAGTGCAGGACTTTCACGTTCTCACTACTGATTCCGTAAATTGTCCTATAACTCCATCTATATATTGTAGGGAGTATGGTATAGGGAAGAGAATGCTAGATTCCAACCTGGATTTCAAACTTGGCTCTGCCATGTAAGACCTGTCACCTTGAACCAGTCAATTCCCATCTTTGGGCATGCATTTCCTTACACATGTAATAAAGAGATGTGACATGATGGCTTCTCAGATTCCTTCCAGCTCTTAATCTAGATCCTAAGATAATCCTAGGATTATATATTTGCAAATGATGCAAGTGATACCTAAACATATATCCCCTGTACTGCAGAATTACTTCCCTCAATATGAACTAATTAAAGATAAATAACTGCAATTACTGCCTTTTTAATCCTTTCCTACTTCTGTTGAATCTGGTGTCACCTTGTAGTATTTAGATGCTGTTCAATTTGCTCTGACTCTGATTCTGACTCATCAAAATGTTTGAAATAGGTCCGAAAATAGCCTGAATTAATTCTCTGGATTGCTGCTCATAACAGATATACAAGGAAAGCATTTTATCACTTTAAAAGAAAGTTCAGCATGTGACAAAAGTTCATATTTTATTCTCAAATACTAAGTAGTTTCATTACTAAGTTTCAAAAAGATGGTACATTTATTTGGGAAAGCAGGCAAACAATCAACTCTTACTGAAAGTTCTCCTTATGTCTTTAGTTAAACAATGGCAATTGCCAAAGACCCAGTGCTCTGAAATGTTGAATTGAGAAGATTCAAAAGTGGTCTTTCAGGCTGCGTGAACAATGTTGCTGAACCAGGAAAAACTATGCCTCCCAAAGCTGTCATGTAGGACTAACTGGTGACAACAGGAACAGAGTCCATTGAATCCAGGTTGACAACTGTGTGTCCAGTGTTTGGGGCCAGAAAAGAAATTCATCGCTTCATCACATTACTGAGCTTGGCAAAGTCACTGAAATGATGCCTTTGGTGTGCGAGCAGCAGGGCTCACTCACCCCCTTTCAAGTTAGCTACTCGATGACCAAGGGAACAGCACTGTCATTAGGCGAGAATGCCTGCTCTAATAGCTGTAATTAAAGCACTCTAATGGCCAAAAACACAGTATGTGTTTGGCTGAAGAGCACAATGGAAGAGTAGGGCCATTTTTAAGCAGGTAGAGTGAAGGGTATATTTCAAATTGCCTTAAAAAATGAAAGGCCACATATTTGGAATATGAGGGGGTAGAGAACTGTGTTGGATTTTTTGGGCTACTTTGTTCTAAGTTGCTGAACGGTATACTCCTAGATATGCAGGGTAAAAGGGAGTGCTAAAGTGTAGGTATAGACTCCATAGACAGCCATGACAATGAAGGATACACACAGGTCCTTCTCTCTCGGCACAAGATGAATAGACCATGTAGCAAGTCCAATCTGTCCATTCTGGATGTCAGAGCAATTGATGTGGATCACTACACAATCAATTCTTGCTGAAGGTCATGGTATCTTTCATAAATATGAGTGAAATGGACTGTTCAGTTCTAGACATGCTAACTATAATTTATTGGGAGGTTTATATTGGATTGTTTTTGTATTTTTATAAGACACTGACCTATAGTGTAAGAAATGACAGACATGAGGAATTCAGAGAAACATAGGAAGACTTAAATGAACCAGTGCAGAATGAAGCAAGCAGAACAAGGAAAACAAGATGCATTGTAACTGAAATGATCATCCTCGTCCTGAGAAATCATCAAGCGAATTCACCTTCCATCATTCTTTAGGGAGGTGGGGAACCATGGGTATAGAACATTTTGCATAATGTGTCAGATGTGCTCCAGATGGCTTTGGTTTTTGCTTCACTGATTTTCTTTCTTCACTGTGATGGGGGAGGAAGAAAAAGGGAGGGAGAAATATCCAGAAATAACTGGTATGAAGAAAAAAAGGCAATGACTAAGCAACACTGTAAATTGATACTATGGTCACCTCAGGAGAGACAGAAAAAAATCACTGTATCTTAGAGAGAGGGGGGGACCTTAATCTGCCAATCAAAAGGCATTTATCCAACACCCTGCTATGCTCAGACAATATCCTAAGTGATGGGGATACAGATATGACAGAAACTATCCCTGACCTCAAGGAACTTACAATCTATAAAATATAAAATAAAATGATCTTAGAGATCATTTAGGTCAAAATCCTATTTCAGTTATGAACAACTTCTATACTATTTTTGAGCAAGTCATTATCTAGTTTCTCCATTTGAACACCTCCAGAAATGCGGAGCTCACCACTTTTGGGACAGCTCTTTTTGGACAATTCTAATTGCTGGCATTGTCTTCCTTATATTGAGTTAAAACCTGTCTACTTGTCATTTCTCTTCCTATCCACTTGAATTATACATAATACATCTAATGATCTCTTTTCTATATACCTCTAATCTACATACAGATTTTCAACTATCTGAAGACAGCTATCATATTCCTCCCCCTTGCCATGTATTTTCTTCTTCAATTTGTGTTCACTGTTCTTTCAACTAATCCTGTCATATCACCACAAATTTTTAAAAGCACCATCATACATCTGAAAGAAAAAAATGTTCATTTATATGATTAAAGTTACAAATCACTTCTTTCATAGTAACACTGAATTAGACAGAGCTAATTTTATTGTTCCCATTATAGAGATGAGTAAATTGAAAGGCAAAGAGGTAAGCACTTGTTTTCAGTGACACAATGAGAAAGTGTCCAAGCAAAGGACTTTTAACACTGAATGCTGGGTCTTTTACACTACACACTTTACAAATAATCATATTAATCCGGAGCGGGGGGGGCGGGGTTGTTGTATTTTGTTATTGTTGTAAGAGATGTGATTCCCCCTATGATTCTGATTCATGGCCATTTAGATACCCTATCCTTAGGGATAGGGTCTGGTTCTGTGATTTCACTGGCTTACGGAACTCCCTTGTGACCCTCCACTAAGGCAGGCATATACCATTTTCGCAGCTATGAGCTTTAAAGAGATCCTAGGGTACTGAGAGCTCCTGGGACTTCCTCAGGGTCACAAAACCAGAATGTGTCAGTGGTAGGCCTTGGACCCAGGGCTTCCTGGTTTTGCGGTGACCCTTCTATCCTCTACACTTTCAATAACGATCTGGAGAAGGAAATGGCAAACTACTCTGGTATCTTTGTCAAGAAAATCCCAATGGGGTCACAGAGTCAGACACAACAAACAACTGAACAACTCCAACAAAAATTATTTAATGGCCAAGAGGATCATGTCAAGTGGTGGAGAGCTCAAGAAGGCTTTCTTGAGGGTTACAGTAAAATAAAAGGACACAGATGTAGAAGCAATATTAGGTGAAAAATAGTACATAAGGGTAGGAGACAGGCAAACAAATTGCTATAAGAAAAAGGATGGCTCAGTAAAAGAGTTGTGGATTTGGAATCACAAGAGGCCTGGGTTCAAATCCTATATCTGCTTCTTACTAACTGTGACCCTGGACATATTTAGCCTGTCCAAGTCTGAGTTTCATCATCTACAAAATGGGGATAATAATATATGTCTTTACATCACAAATTTTTGGTGAAGAAGGCATTTTACTAACTTAAAAAAACTTTGCGTGAGTATGTTTTTCATTTTAATGCAAAATACTTTTGTTAGCTATCTGCTTTCTTTGCTAATCTCTCCCCCTTTCATTGCTCTTTCTATTCTTTTTAATTATATATCAGAGAAAGCTTCAGTGAGTTATGAATCATCCCTATCATTCCAGCCCCTATCTCTGGTGGCATCACAGTGCTCAGAGCTTTGATGCTAGAGTCAGGAAGATTTGAATTCAAATCTAGCCTCAGATACTTACTAGCTGTGTGACTCTGAGCAAGTTACTTCATTTCTGTCTGCCTCAGTTTCCTCAACTGTGGTCTGTCCTTCGTTCTTGAAGAGGGCCATGACATCAGAGAGGTGAAGAGGAGAGGAAACAGGTGACTGACTGAAACTGGCCAGTTGGGTCCCATTCAGGCAGCTCTGACCACATACAGGTTGTGCGTGGTTTGTCCTTCATTCTAGAAGAGGATCGTGACATCAGGGAGATGATGCCATGACATGCAAATGAAATGGAATTAAGTGAGCAAGGGCTGTGTAAGATCATCAGCCTCACTTTCTCCTCCGGAGCCATCTGGGTCCAGTAGCCAAATATTGAACAAGACAACTCAGTTTCCTCAAACATAAAATGGAAATAAAAATAGCGCCTACTTCCTAAAGTAGCTGGGAAGAACAAATGAGACACCACTTGTAAAGTTCTCTGCAAACTTTAAAGTACTACACAAATGCTAGCTATTACTATAACTACGCCTTTGTATAGGCTGTTTCTCATACCTGGAATGTGCTCCATTTTTTATGTCTGCTTCTTGGATCCCTAGCTCTTTTCAAAAATTACCTCTAGTTCCACCTTTTCTATAAAGCATTTGTTGACCATCACCCTTCCCCAAATACCAGGGCCCTTGATATTAATTTGGATTTGTATATGTAAGTAAATGTGTATGTATATATGTATGTATGTGTGTATATGTGTGTGTGTTGTTTCTCCTGATAGGAAAAATATAAATTCCTCAAGGGCAGGGACTATTTCATTTTCACCTTCAATGCTTTTGCATAATGCCTCATACACAGTAGGTGCTTAATAAATGTCATCTGACTGTCTGATTGGTTGAAAAAGGTCAGTTTAACCAGGATTATTGCAGCAGCAATAACACATATGGAAGAAAGCTATAAGCAAGTAGAGCAGCACTTATGAATAGGACCCTAGAGGGAATAAAAAAAAAGAGTACATGGCATATTCAAAATGCTAATACTGAAATTTTGGATCTACAGGCTTTCCTATATATTCACAAAATGAAAACATCTATCTGACCTTGCAAAGAAACATGACTATCAATGCTTTCCTATGAAAAGAAGCATACTTTTATGCAGATAAGAAGCAGTAGCAATGAAATGTATTGAAACATGGTTATAATATACTCTAATCAGACTGGAATGGTTTGTTTTCTTTAACAAATCATTTATCTCATTTAAACCTGGAGGTCAGAAAATCTTTAAGATCTTCTATCTTGCTTACTGCTACCTGCCAAACCAAATCAGTTTTGTGAGAATAAAATGCTTTGGAGAAAAAAAAATGAAAGCAAAATTGAATGTCACAAAATTTTAAATTCACCATCTTGTTATTAGTTTTATTATGACAGTAAAAAAAAAGTGTGACCATATAATTTCATTAACTTTTCTGATGTTTTGCATTATATTGTTGAAATTGGGAAAGGTGATATAAGCAGTCAGCACTGACCCACTAACATGCAATTGGACAAACTGGAAGAAAGGGAAGAGGGAGGGGAGGAGAGAGGAGAAAGGAAGAGGGGAAGAGAAAAAGGAAAGAAGGGAGAGAAGGAAGGGAAGAAGGATTTATTAAGTACCAATATGTACCAGATGTTATGCTAAACACTTTAAAATATTATTTAAATAAATATTAATTTATTTATTAAATGTTAGCTCATTTGATCCTCACAGTAACCCTGGTGGGTAAGTACTATCACTAGCCCCATTTTGCAGTTGAAGTAAATCAACCACATTCACATATCTAGTGCCAATGTTTGAAGCCAGATTTTAACTCAGGTCTTACTGACTCCAGGCTCAAGCTCTCTATCCACTGTGCCACTACCTATAATTGGTTTAATCTTGTTCCAAGAACAATTTGGAATTATCAAGAAAAGTGACAAAACTGTTCATACTCTGACCCAGTAATTCCTTCATTGGACATACAGAAATCAATGACAAAAAGGTCCTACGTATAAAACAAAATCGTAGCAGTGCTCTTTATAGTAACAAAAACTGTTAGCAAAACAACTGTCCATTAGCTGGACAAATTGTGGCTAACTATTATACTTAAATATTATTGCATTATAAGAAACAATGAATATGAGGAATGCAGAGACCCATGGCAAGTCTTGCACAAGGTGATACAGAGAGAAGAAAATAGAACACAATGGCTCCAATATCAACACTAAAAAGTAATCGAATACTGACAAAATGTAATGAACGAGCTTAGTTCTGGACAACTAACAGCAAAACATGCCTTTCCTCTTGACAAAAAGGTAGGGAACTATAACTGAAATATAATATATTCTCATATACACAGTGGTTGTGTTTGTTGATGTTACTTATAAAGAAATGTTTTTCTTATTATATGGAAGGGTTTGGGAACAACCAAAAGGAAAAAAGGAACAATAAAAGCTTTTAAATATATGACTTGTATTTTGCAAGTACTACCTCTACAAATTTAAGAAACAGCTTCAAGAAAACAAGACAAACACTTGAGTATTAAAATCAGTCACAAAGATCCAAAATTAATCAATAATAGCTCCCCCCATCTCCTACCAAAGAATATTCTTCCTATGATTTTTTAAAATTCAGACGCATGTAATATTTGAAAAGAAAAAAATATGTAGATTAAAAAAATATGAGACACTAAGGGAGATAAAAATCACAGATGGCCCAAGGCAGGATTTACAATAGAAATTCTTCTCATTCCCATTTTGGAGTCATAATGGATTAACTAGATGACCTCTGGTATCCCTTCTAGCACCGAAATTCTATGATTCTATAATCCTTTCTAATGCATCAATATTATTACCTACCTAACATAAAACCCTATCTAAGTCTTCTGTGCACATGGAAATACAAACATCTGATTAATTGTAATTAATGCATCAAAATACCAGAAATGAAATCATGAACAAAAGCCATTTTGAGTGTATGTGTGTTTGTGAGTGTGTGTGTGTGTGTGTGTGTGTGTGCATGCACTACCTGCAGGTAGGTGCCAAGAGATGATGCAGTACGCCCATCTCCAAATGTCTCTACAACAATAATTACATTCCAGGAGCAAAGCAACAGTAGGAAGGGCTGAACACCATTCATTATCCTCTAGCAACACGCTACATTAACCTATGAATATTTACTTTTTTGCCAATTAAATATTTGTGATGTCAATATTGATAGAGGGAAAAATCTTGGCCACAACCCCAGGGCTCTTGGTTTCTCTACCATACTATGTTTTTAACAATCTCATTTTTAAAAACTAACCCCCACACAGAAAGCATAGTAGCCACATTGTCTTAAAAAATAATTTCACATCACTACTCCCTCATTGGACTTTAGGACAGTGAATACCAAACATGTCTGACAGTGGATAGCCAATCCCTTCAATAGTTGGCTCTTTCAGAAAAGGTGTTAGCCTGCATTCAGATGGACCACAAAGCAGCAGACAGTTAAGTCTGAATCCAGCAGAAAGGTATGTAGAATTCTCTGAAGTGTGTAAGCCTTCATGACTGGCTGACTTGACCATGGACAAAAATAACTCTTACCATGATAGATGAAAAACACCAACAGCAACAAAAGCACCAAACACCTATCAAATTATAACACCCTTTCCCCAAATCCCTGCTGCAATATGGTTGAGCACTGTCTATACATGTTAAATGAGATTCTTTTTAGAAATGACAAGCTCGTGTCAAGATTAAATATAACTTCTTCCTTGAATTTTCTTCCAAGCTTACCTCTGCCACCATAACACTGCAACACATTCAAACAGTTCAATTTGCTAAATATTTGATCTGTGAGAGAAAGATACATGTAGACCTAAGCACTTTATAAATGCCTGATGCCTGACTGACTGACATAATTTGCAAATTTCAGGTTTCAGGCATTCGAAGAAGTGAAAACACTTAAGGAAGGTTGGAAAGGTATCTGTGATGAACATGTTTAAGCACACGTCATGTTAGCTTTCAATTTCTGAGTCATTTCTGGGGGTCTAATAATCAGTAGAATTGATGCGATTAAATTGGAACTTACTATATCTTCATCAATAAGTTCAAAGAGTATTCCAGGGTGCAAAGACATTCATTAGCCCACAAGAAATGCATTAGCCTTGCCTAATTTGATTAAGCTACTCCCTCTCCCTCCTTGTCATGCATCTCCTTTGGCATTGTAAATCATCTGGCTAAGAGAATTTACCTTGCAAGGAACACATTTAGCTCTTCTCTAGATCTGTCCAATGGAACACATCCCCGTGAATTTAGGGAAGTCAGTCTCTCTGCACCTCAGTTTTACCAATTTTACAATGAGGAGGTTTGAAGTGATGTCTCTGTGAACCTGCCCAAGGTCACAAAGTTAAAGGCAAATCTAGAACTGGAACCAAGGCTTTCAAACACCAAGGTTGCTGCTCTTTCTGTTTATTCCAACCTTGATTTTCCAATCAGATGTAGCTTTAGCGAAACTACCCTCATTGTATTAGTCCTGCCCTACCACGATATTCTACCCAGCAGAAGAGTTCTAGGAAGTGTTGGTGGACTACCAACTACTATAAACAACCAACATACTGTGATCCTAATTTGCCCATTAATATTAAGTATGATTGATTAAAATGATATTACATGTGAAATCTGGGATTTCAAGATAAAATTTCAGAAATGGTTTGCCTTATCCCATCAAGTGTAAAATAAAAATGTTATATGTGAATCTGAAGGGAGGGGAGATGTCATTAGAGTAGACCAGAGGGAGTATTATGGAGAAAGTAGTATGGCTAATTCTGTTACAACATGATATATGCCTTTCTAAATCACTGAGCTAAACCAAATCAATCAATAGAAAGCACAGGACTTATGGGTAAAATAGATGAACAAAACACTCAAAAACTTCCAGTAGAAACACATTAAATGAGATATGTATAAGATGTCTAGAAAAACAAAGACTATATAAATATTAATTATTACTATTTAGGATTCCTCCTTTGCCTATTCTTGCATACTGATTACATTAACAGGATTTTAATGCTTATCTTATTTTTGCTCTAACCAATTAAGCAATACCAGAGGTTGTCACAGCCTCACAAACAAATAAGGAAAGCAATTATTGGTTGGGTGGATTGGGGGGGGTCAAGGTGTGGTGGGAGGGTGGCAGGGAATAAAGTGAGATCAACCAGTTCAAACTAATATTGTTTTATAGGCAACATCATCAAATTAATTAACTCATTAGCTTCATATAAAAGGCTACTTTTCCTGGGTAAGAGACTAAGCTATTATTTTAAGTCCAATTTAAATAATATAATGCTCCCCAAAGACCTTTGACAGCTTGTCTTAACAATTACCCCCTCCTAGAAGCAAAAATTCATAGAAATTAAGGTAAACTTAGAGATCATTTCAGTTATGTTCTCTCATTTCACAGATAAGGAAAATATGGTTAAGATAGGGGAACATTACTTGCCCTGCCCCACATAGCTATTAAGTGACAAAACAGAGAGTAATATGACAATCTAAACTCACACATCAGTACCCACCCCCAATCTTGGAGTTCTCATTTTCTAGAAGCCACATTAATACCTGTTCTCATAGCCCTTTTTATCCCATTCACTTGATTTATGTCATAGTGTGATATTAATACTGGTTCCCTATGATATTTTCAGTGATCATAACTTTCCATTAAATGTTAAGTTGAGCATGTAAGCACTTTAAGTTAAAATCTTATACCTCAACCCAAAATTTCAGCAGAGACTCTCTTAACCTGTGAGATGATGGGGCACTTGTAATAGAGTTGACAGAGCACTGGATTTGTGGTCAGTAAACCCAGGTTACATACGGGAATCTGCCAAATGCATGTGAACTTGAGCAAGACCTTCAGTTTTCTTTTCTACAAAATGGGAATATTAATAACTGAGGGGAAGATTGGTATAATGGGAAGAATACTGTCTCTGGAGTTAGATGATATAGGTTTCAATCCGGATTATTTTACTATTTGTATGACATTAGACAAGTCATTCAATTTCATCTGGATCTCAATTTCCTCTTTGGTAAGATGAAGCAGATTATATCATCCCTAAATATTTTGCCAGTTCTAAATTTGTGATGCTCTTATCCTATAACTATATTCCTACTCCATAAGGCTGTGAGATTTTTGTAAAATGTAAAGAGCTGTATAAATATCTGATACTATCAGCTAAATGAAAAATAAAGAGCTGTACAGTAAGGATTCACACAGAGAGAAAGGATGGTGATAAGGAAAGGGAAGTGTCCTTCAGTGGTTCTTTCTGTAATTACAGGGATTTTTTAATGGGAGTGATATCTAAGCCTGTGCTTAAATATGATATATAATTATTAGTAATAATAATATAATATATTATTAAATAAATAAATCATAAATGTTACGGCTATAGTGGTGAAGTTGCTCACTGTTGTGTTTGTGATAAGTTTAGATGCTACCATTGTTCCCTAGACTTCAAGTGTATGGCAGAAAAACATATCCCATCAACAATTATGAATTTACCACCAGCATGGAATTCAAGCTTTTCATTATCTACTATCCAATGAGGCACTGATAAACAAAGTAGGAGAAAACTCAATCAGGAAAGCCAATATTTGCTTCTGGAACCTCAGAGAATGCTAAGAATGATAGAAGATAAATATGAACCCTCAAGTACCTTCTTAACAACATGTTTTGAAACTCTCATAAAAAGTCACCTCCCCCCCAAAAAAAAACTCCCATTCCATTTCTTTTTGGTTGTTTGAAAAATTCCTCCTGCTTTCACTATATAAGAAGCATCCCGAAAGGGAATTAACAGTTTGTCACCTTAACAGTGCAAAATTATGCAGACACAGCTGTAATTTGTAAAAGATAATGTATTTTATTCATCTATATTCATAAGCATTTACTAGAACTATTTGTATTTAAAATATTTTAAGAGAAAATGCTTTATAAATAACACAAAATTTCCTAAACTAAAAAGCTTGACTTAAATATATATGTGCATATATGTGCGCATAAACACACACATGCTTTAATTCCAACATCTTTCCTAACTATTAATTATCAATGTTTCAAATATATAATTTTACATGAAGTCAGTATCGCTTGTAATGCAGGAAATATCCTTGTTGTTCCATACCCCCAAACCAATATAAAGTAAAAATAGTCACTGGTGACGGGAATAGAAATACTCTAAGATATGTTACTTCACATTCAAATCTTTTCTAATCAGCTCTGAGGGTATGCAGAACATTTGTTTTATCTAAAGGGGCATTAACCTATAAGTTCACAGAGAGACAACATTGTGTGATGGATAACAAGCCCACCCGGGAGTCAAGAAGACCTGGGTTCTAGACCAGCCTCTAAAACATACTGTGTGACCCTAAGTGTCACATAGTAATCTCTTTAAGTTGTAGAACCAAAGCTGACCTGAGTGGTGGAGGAAATCCTTTACTAATCAAAATTGAAATCTCAGATCTAGTAAAAAAAATAAAAAATAAAAAACAAAAAACAGTACCTAGCTGAACTTACTTAAATTCCTGGATTCAAAAAGAGGCTCTAATTGTGAATCGGGAGTGAGTTTTCCTTCCCTTTTCACATTTGAAATATTTTTTCCATTAAAAATCTTAAGAAGACAAATCAGATTATGGTCATTTCCATATTTGGTTAAAAGAGAATGTACGCAAACAACAAAATATTAATAGTAATGATATAGTTTAAATTCCTGTCTACTCTTTCTGCTACCAAAGGTTTTATAATAACTTCAAAAATAACCACGTGCGCAATTTGCAATAGACCTGTAATAAAGAATACTGTTAAACAGAATGCATTTTCTTAGTTGTCAGGAAAGCAGAGAGTGCTGAGAAAATAGCTTGTATTTATCTGCAAAGTAACTGTGGAAGCTTATTGGGGCTCCAGTATGCAGGAACCTGAGAGGATCTTAGCAAAGTGTCACTATGCATCTTAGAACTAACTCATTGAAATCTTTAAATATGTTATCTATTTTCATGACTTCTTTTTTAGAACCTGGAGCTCAAAAAATACCCATATATTGTGTTCTAATAGCACAAAAGAATACTGCACTGATATTTAATGAGAGTGTCCCAAATTCTGGTTTTTTTAGGAATTATAACCGATGAATCCACCCATGAGTCTTACAAGGTATGACTGGCCACTAAATGATCAAAAACCAATTCATGAGGCACACTTCTGAAAAAAATCAGAAGTAGTCAGGATCACTTCTCTATTTGTGTTTCATAGTAAATTTCACAATCACTCATCGATGGTACTGTATATGTTCACTAACCAGCATGGGCTAACTGGAGGACCATACATCAATGAAAAGATCTTTGTCGATTGTTGTATGCTTCATTATCTCACTAAGATTTCTTGGCAACAATTAACAGTTACCCAATTCACAGAAATTGCCTTTATTATTTTTGAAGCAGCTACTTTCTTTGGATTTAATGACTAAGAGAATAGAGGCAGATGTCTCTGTTGCTAGGGAGACTGAATAAAAAAACCTTTGGAGGGAAGTAAATATGCAACTACCATCTTAAAAAAAAAAAAAGAAAAATCCAGTTAGCTTTGAATTAACTATTTGTTTTAGAAACAAATCAGCAGTAGACTAACTTGTATAAGGCAACATACTAGAATGGCTTATTAGAGTCCCATGATGATAATAAAGCTTTCTTCTGGTAGAACAGGAAAAAAATACACATATGCCTATTTTCTCAATATTAATCGATGATGGTTGTCAAAACAGTTACTTTCTTGTGTCTGTACATAAATTCAGCAGGAATTACCTGTGCTTACAGGTTGCTTTTCTTTTGTGACAAAATCAAGGTGGAAACACCTCAAGATAGGGTGTCCTGACTTGAGAATTTGGGGTTGAATACAAACTGCAGGTTGTACATTATCACCACTTGCCCTTCTCAAAGGCCATACTTATAATACTGTTTGTTTTGACAGCAACCAAACTCTCCTGGTCCAACAGCACCATCTGATGACCAGCAGAGGAAAAATCCACCCAATATAGCTTCTCTATTCCACTTTCTATCACTTCTTA
Organism: Bettongia penicillata ogilbyi; assembly: GCA_023548195.1. NCBI lineage: Eukaryota > Metazoa > Chordata > Mammalia > Diprotodontia > Potoroidae > Bettongia > Bettongia penicillata. Next base: position 13,965,349 of record JAJHZJ010000090.1, read on the forward strand.
GGTAATAATAGTTCACCATATTGCCTCCTTTCCCTGACTTCTTTTGTTCATGACTTACTTAGTTCTACTAAAGTCAATCTCTTTATTACATATACACACAAGCTGTTAAAAGACAGGGGTTATCATTCTTCTGTCTCCTCTCTTTTCTAACACTTGTCCAATTACTCTCCCAAAAAAATCCTTCTCCAACTTTTCATCATATTTATAAACCAAAGGAGACCCTTCTCGTGGTACTTCAGCTAGGGGCCCTCATTCCTATTTGACAGTCCTTTTGCTCTATCTTTATTGATTGCTTTTCTCATTCCTCACAGGGCCCCAAATAATTTCTTCTCTCAGCCCTCAAAGGAATCCCATACTTGACAAAGAAGACTGGAACTATCCTAGGTTAGCCCCTAAAGTCCCTTACTTGTTATTCAAATCTCCTCTGCACCACCCTCCTCCTCTTTCTCCTTTTGGGGCAGCTAGGTGGTGCAAGGAATAGAGCACCAGTGCAAGAGTCAGGAGGACCAGAGTTCAAATCTTACCTCAGACACTTGACACTCACTAGCTGTGTGACCTTGGGCAAGTCACTTACCCAATTGCCTCATCCTGGGTCATCTCCAGTTATCTTGATGAATACCTGGTCACTGGATTCAGATGGCTCTGGAGGAGAAGTGAGGCTGGTGACCTGCACAGCCCTCCCTCACTCAAAACAAAGTCAAGGGCAAATCAGGTCATCATTTCTCCAATGGCATGGTCTTCTTTGGCAACGAAGGATGAACACACACATACAGAAGAAGAGATACTTCTTACATCCTATCAAGGACCCCTCAGTTCAGATGTTGCCTCAGATACTTACTAGCTTGCTGACTGTGACAAGTCATTTAACCTTTCTCAGTCTCAGGTTCCTCATTATAATATTAAGATAACAGTATCTATTTCGCAGAGTTCTGAGGATCAAATTGGGTAATATGCAAAATACTTCATAATTTACTCACAAACTTAAAGTTCTATATGAATGTTAGCTGTTCTTATTCTACTTGCAACATTGACACCATTCCCTCTCACCAGAAACCTTGATTCAATAGTCATCCTCTCTCTCTTGAAACTGTAAACTTTCTTTTGCCAATGTTTCCTTCACATATGCAAACTGCTGAGTTTTCCCTCCTATTCTATCTCTCCCCTCTCCTTTATTGCTGAATTTTTTGGAAATATCTTCACATGATACCTTTACTTCTTCAAGATTTTTTCTCCTCAAACCTTTCCAACTAGATTTCCATGTACTCCCTCCTATTATAATTTCCCTAAGATCATCAATAACGTCTTCAAGTTCATCAAATTCGATGGCCTTTGTTTCAGTTTTCATCCTCTTTTACGTCACTGAAACTTTTGACAAGAAACCACTCTTATCTAAAGAATTCTTTCTCTTCTCTTGCCTTCAGAGATAGCATCATGTTTTCCGCTTTCTCCCCGGTTTCCATCCTATCTCTCTGATCATGCTTGCTCTGTTTCTTTCCTGGCCCATCATTCTCTTCAAAACTCACTAAGGATATTCTGAAAGGAAATGTCCTTGGCCCTCTTCACTCTCTTAGAAATGTCACTTATTTGTGTTATTCAACACAATATCTCTATGCAAGTGACTTTCAATATCAATCTCCTGTACCTAAGTACAGACCATCTCCAGCCTCCTGTAGGACATCTTCACTAGTATGTTCTATTGGTACCTCAAGTTCAAAGTTTTTATAGCTTCTCATGCTATTTGGGGTGATATGATATTCTGTTTCAATTCAAGAATGGGGAATCTGCTGCCTTGAGGTCACATGTGGCCCTCTAGATACTCAAATGTGGCCCTTCTGTGAAGTTTGGATTCAAAGGGTTACACTTGAGGACACAGAGCGTCACATGTGGTCTCAAGGTCATGGGTTCCCCACCCCTGGTCTATATGACAGCATTCCCCATTTGTGGTAAACTATTTTTTCTCTAACCAGCACATAATCTGCTCCTCTACTCTCTTTTCCCAAAATGTACTCCCCAACTCCTTTCTGTCACTCATATTATTTATATCCTTCATAGCACCACCATATACATTGGTGTTCAAAAGATACAGATGGCTGCATTTTATATATAATATTATGCCTAAATTATACTGAAGAAAGTATATTTTTCACAGGATCATTGATCTAGTGTTAGAAGGATCATCAGAGCCCCTGTTGTCCACTCCTCCTTTTGATAAGGAAACTGAAGCCCAGGGTACTTAGATGACTTGTCCAAGATCACGTAAGTAATAGGTGGAAGGGCTAGGATTCACACTGAGGTCTACTTCTTATTCTGAATCCAGCCCCTGTCCTCAGACATATCATAATTTGCATTAAAAACACAACAGAAACATGCATATACAAGTACTCAACAGTTGCCTCTACAAAACTCTATTAGAACACAGAACTCAGAACGCTATGAAGAATCCCAAAGGAAGATGGTAGAAGGCTTTTCAGAATTCTTTGCATGGAAGACCACAAAAGTGATCACCTATTTTGAAAAGGAAATTATCAGTGGCACAAAGGAGTGATTTGTGATTACCATCATGAAAGTTGAGTTGTTCAAAACTGTTGTGCATATTAAGACATCCAGAATTCCTAATAAGAATCCCAGGAAGACTTCTGCTTTATTACTGCTGCTGCTCCCCTTCTTCTTCCTTTCACAACTGGTGGTGCTACTGCTGCAATTACCACCAGTATCACCACCACCACCATCATCACCACCACCACCACCATCACCACCATCTCCACTGTCACCACCATCACCATTATCACCACCACCACCACCATCACCACCATCACCACTATCACCACCACCACCATCACCGCCATCTCCACTGTCACCACCATCACCATTATCACCACCACCACCACCATCACCACCATCTCCACTGTCACCACCATCACCATTATCACCACCTTCAATATCATCACCACTGTCACCACCATCACCACCACCATCACCATCACCACCATCTCCACTGTCACCACCATCACCATCATCACCCCCTTACAGTTCTCACCTAACAACAAAGGTACTCCCCAAGACTATATCCTTGGCCTTCTTTGCTCTATTAGAAATTTCATTTATCTATAACACTTCTAGGAAATGTTTTTATTTATAAGTATTTTACAGTTTAGCATCTGCTTTGCTACTGATACTTGCTCCCTCAGCAATTCCTATTCTGAGCTTCTTGACGACTGACCCACACATTGCACTAGGCATGCAACACTCTAACCTCATGGAACTAGTTTTCCTCATGAACCATATGTAATCAGATGCTTTGTATATGACCTGGTTTAATTAAGAGAAGGCCTCAGCAAGATCCTAACCCTTAATTTATGTGTTCGTGCTTAGCGTTTGGTGTTTATTCTTTCTGGTGTTTGTAGTGTTTTTAAAACTTGACCTGGATGCTGGGCTTTGATTATGATGCATCTCAAAATTTAATAATTTGTTTGTATAGTTAAAAATGCCTTTGCTCTAACCGACCTACTATCAACAAAGAGGGATTAATTTGACTTCTTTTCTTTCACAATGGAGCATATTCTATCTTCTTAATTTACAGTACCTACTTAAAAATCAGAATTATAGGGAGCTCTTTCTCTTGCTGAAGAATGGGTAATCATAACCTTGGTTTGAGGACATGACAGAGAATGGGATAAATAGCATTTGGCCTTCCCACCCCAAATCCAGATTCCTTGGTGTTGGGTCTAAATTAGAAACCAAATTTCTAACAATAGAGCTGGAAAAGGCTGGAAAATGAATCAAGATCTTTGGCTCATCGATTCTAGCCTTAGTACTCTAGGGACTGACTGTTCCTGCTTTCATTTTGAGCTATGGCTGTAAATGGATATAGTCATCATGATGACATTTTTTCATACCTGATTTGAGTATGGCTGTGTTCAGCCCTTCAATTTCATTTTGGGATCATTCCAAGGTCAAAGAACTTTCCTCTTTATATCAAAGCAGCCTTCATGACTGCAAAATAACAGATTTGAGTTGGGGTCTATTACTTGGCACCAGTGAGAACTTTTCTCACATATCACAATAACTAATCTCATTATATTTAAGTTACCTATAACCCACAGAATATGTCAATATTCTTAAATGTGAATTAGGAGGCGTAACTAAAATAGTAGTATCCTTATGTACTTCAGAAGATCCATGATTTAATCATAGTGGGCAATCTTTCCAAGGCCACTATTATTACTACTCCGTAACTTAGTAAATAGTTTCATGAGTCATCATGGACAGAAAAATTCATCACCTGGAGGCCAAACTTTTGATAAGTTTCTCTGACCTTAAATAGGTTGGGCTTTAGTTGATACAAATACAATCAGCTGTCAGGCTCATACTCATTTCCTTCAGGCTTGTTAAGATTTACCAAAACTTGAATTCTGTTGACTGAGACCTCAAAACCCAAAGTCACACTCAATCCCTGATCCAAGTTTCAGAGTATCCTCCCATGAAGAAAGATTTCACAGACCAAAATTCAAATAGGTGGTTATTTGGTTCTGTAATTTATTTAAAGTGAAAACCCTAGAGGGCTAGATTAGAGTCCTGGAGTAGACTTTTTCTGAAACAATTCCCCTTGACAACCTTACCTTTGAACACTGAAAAAAAGTCCAGTACAAAATTATTTGTCTCATGAATCATCCTGCTAAAACAGCAATGTCGCTAGACTGGAGCATAATTTCTTTGCTCTCTGGTGCCCTGCTGACACGTTTTCCTTTGAACTGCTAACACTCTGTCTTAGACTCCTTACTATTTAAAGACTGATTTGTTTCTTTGAGAGAACTCAGTTGTCAGTATCTCTCCCTGGTCTGTAGTCCTTAATAGTGCTCTTAGGGGTGACATCAAAGTGTGCTTTGGGCCCCTTGAATCAATTTCATGTCTCTGCTTGTGCTATAGAACCAACACCATCAGCTATAAAATGGTGTACTGATGGTGCCTGGTCCACAAAACACTTCTGTGATGGCACAGTTAGCCTCACTGGGGGTCACAAAGCAAGTTGTGGACATTCCCCTGTTTCTGAGTCCATCAATATTGCCAAAGATGACTAACCAACATTTAGAGCTAGAATATATGTAAGGGACAACAAAGGAGATTCAGAATGGAAAATGACAGAAAGATGTTTAAATCCAGCTGGGTGTCCCCTGGCTGGGTTTTATCCTAGGTTATAATTGGAGTGAGTGCAAATCAATCTTTCATTGAGGTTGTGAGAACTAGTAAAAAAAAATAGCTGCATATATGTGTGTATACATACATACATACATACATATATATATATATATATATATATACTAACATTTTGAGATTGGAAATGGAAAGACTCTTTGAATTGCTACATTACTACACTTAAAAAGGGAACTTTGCTATATTACTGTAGGTCAAGAAAATTATAGAAGATGGTGACACAGGTCCTGACAATTACATGCTAAGAAATACTTGTCTAGATTATCCCAGATAAAAGCAACTAAACGTCTTCCCAGATAAAAATTTAGGCATATTAGGTGACTGGGGGGGCCTGGTAAATTGCATGCCTGATTTGATCTCTACCGGATTTAGAAATTAAGAAAAGACAGAGAGAGCATGCTTACCTTCATCTAACATAAGTTAATGCAAATAATCTCATAGGTGCCCTTTCTGAGAATGTTACTGACTAATTTTAAATTTTCTTTAAGTTCTTCCAATGTAACCTTAATATACTGTTCAAACTTTTTATATTTACCTTATTCCCTTCACCCACTACCAAAACAATATATGGTTTTTCTAACAGATTTTTTCATGAATTTTTTTTATTCTGAAGGTTACCACAGTGACAAAAAAATCCATATTTCACTTTATTTGTTTATATTTTCTAGGAAAGATAAGTCATACAGAAGTGACGACCTCACAATTTGAAGGATTTGTGGTATCATTGTGGTACTTTTTCTACTGAGTAGATGGTCTTCATGAACTCCTGTAGACAAAAAAAAATGCCCTGTTGATGCCCCTTTCCAAACTTACCTAGGGATCTCGTCCATCACTAGGATTCTACCTGAGACTTCTGCAGCTTTTTGAAACTACTCGAATTTGTGCTTTACTAGCCGTTCTCTGAGAACACATGATAACCCCTATTGCATAATGCCATGTCACAGTAGTATTTCAGTGGAAGCCAATCTTTTTTAGATTGAAATATTTATGAATAGTGAGCTTGCTCTCACCCTCTCACCCCCCCCCCCCCAACTCTTTCTCTGTCTCTCTCTCCTTCCCCCTTCCCACTCCACAGGAAAAAAAAAGCTGGCACCAATCTGCCTTCATACCATTATACTTAGGTGAATTCCCATATATTAAGCCCTCTGTTCCTGAAAGTCAGGTCTAGTCACTATCCTTTCATATTTATATTTCAGCCAATTTGTTCCTAGAATTTCCCCTACCTAGAATGCCCATCTTACTCTCTCTGTATAAATCTTATTCAGATTTATAAAATTATTATAAAATTCTAATATATGTATACATATAATATTATATATAATATGACCCAGATCAAGCTCCATGTAGTTCATGAAGTCTTCCCTGATCACTCTAAAACATTTAGCTTTTCCTCCTTTAACCCATAGTAGGTACAACTTACATGTTCTTAATGATAGCTTTACGATGTCTCTTTTAATGTGGTCTTTGCATTATTCTTTACCATTCTGTATTTAGATGTCACCTAAACTAAGCTATAACATCCTAGAGGATAAGAACAGTGTATTATACTGTAGTTTTAAAACCAAATAGGGGCATGTACATGTGTGCATATCTATATATACATACTCATACAACAAATGTTTATTGAGTTACTGATATATATATATATATATACACACATGCATATGGTTGTACTCTTTAATAATAAATCAGATTTATTATTAAAAGTCTGAAAGAACAATTAGAAGGAATCTAGAGACTATATGTAAAGAGACTTTATCTTAGGAGATAGTTTCTGATTCAAATAGTAATGAAAAAATACTATATATTTTATGAGTTTTTAATCATAGTAATATGTATTTGACATCTGTTTTGATTGTGACAAACCTACTGACTCCATGAGATGGCTGCCATTATCTCTGCTATCCAAATATTTAACAATATTTTAAATAGGTGACCTGTCCAAAGATATTTTAATATTTCAGCTACTGTCTGTTGACTTTTTAATTTGCCTTAGCTTGACCCTACATAGTAGACTTTTCATCTTCTGAGTAACTTTCCTTTTCTATTGGACTATGCATTAATCATAAGACCATTTTTTATTTTAACTTTCATCAAACATCGTGGTTATTTTATGCCCCATTTTCTAGAATCATGATTATATTTAGTCATCTTTTTTGCATAAATTTAGGAATTTAGCTCAATTCTTATTAAACAGTTTACTTTTCTCTGTGAAAATAAAATAAATTATTATAGAAAGATATCCCTATCAATTATCCATATGGATTTTTGAAACATTTAAAGCCATAGATTCATTTCACATTACTTTTTTTTACCTTCAGTTCACAGAGTAGGTAACCTATACATTTGGAAATTTAAGGAAAAAAAATCATAATATCTAGGGTTAGAAGGGACTTTAGAAGTCATTTAGTGCTGTGTGAGGACTAAACAACCTGTGTTCATACAAGGAGTAAGTGGGGAAAGCCTAAATTTTATTAACTATTTCTTGCCACTTTACCAAATATTCCTAATGAGACTTGGCAAATAGAGATAATGAGCTCCTTGAAATTAGGGATGGTTTTTTTTGCCTTTCCTCGTTCCCCAGCACTTAACATTGTGTCTGGAATACAGGCAAGTGCTTAATAAATGCTAGTTGACTAAACGAATAATGATGATATTACTAAATCAAACATGATTGGCAAAAATAGAAATTGTTAAATTGATAATATTGTTTGCATTTCATACTTTGAAGATTTTAAAACTGTTTTACCAGATTATAGTTTGACATAAAAACATAATCTTTATATATGAATTGACTTATTTTAGATGGTACAGGATATAGAGCACTTGCAGTTAGGAAGACCTGAGTTCAAATCTGACCTCAGACACTAATCAGCTCTGTGACCTTGGGCAAATCACTTATGTCTTAGTCTCCTCACCTCTAAAATGAGGGTAGTTAATAAAACCAACCATCTCCAATGGTTATTGTAAGGATCAAAAGTATATGCTTATCTGGCATACAGTAGGAACATAAAAAAGTTTGTTCCCTTCTTCCCTTTGATTGGACAAACCGTGTGTGTGTGTGTGTGTGTGTGTGTGTGTGTGTGTGTGTGTGTGTAAATGTATATATGGATATGTGTGCATGTGTATAAAATTTGCCCATTGTCTTTCATTTTTCTAGTGACTTCAGTTACTCTGTAACTATATTATTAGGATTAAGGATCAAGTAGTACAACATTATTCTGATTTTACTATTCCTATTTTAGTGCTAAAATTGCCAAGTAAATATTTTGTCAAAGAAGTAATCTTAGAAGAAGAAAATCACATAAAAAAGTTGTAAATACTATTTGTGAGTGAGTCAGCCATACAATAATGCAGGAAAAAATCAAATGAACTCATTGTAAAGATTATCTTTAAGCATGAAGGAGTGTTTTCTAATTTGGCAAAAATCTAGGCAATAGATACCTTCAACACTGGTAATATGGAACATGTTAATATCCTGCTCATTAATTCCCATGCATACACAGAAATGTTTTAGAAATAGGAATATGGTTTTCTTTAAAATCTCATCTAAAAAGATTTCTGTTAACCTGCTTAAAACCTAAGGTGATGCATTTTATGTGTTCAGAATATCCTGAGCATGCTGTGAACAAATAAATGGTGAATGAAATTACAAATATTGGCTCCTGTTCTGCTAACAGGTAGTCATAAACATACTTCACTCAACTTCAGTGAGGGCTATAAAATAAATATATTCTTTGTTTAAGAACTGAGGATTTGTGTTGCACTTTATATACAACTTTAAATTTCTCAAAGTGTTTCTCTTGTGCCTTACAACAACTCTGGGAGATAAGTACTACAGTTGTTATCCCCATTTTATAGATGAGAAAACTGAGCCCCAGCAAGGTAATGTGACTTGCTTGTAGTCACACAACAGTGATAAGTAGCAGAGGCTGAATTTGAATCCTGGTCCTTCTCATTTCAGTTTAGCACTGCCTATTGTTACACACTGCTATTTCACACCACATTGTCTTTTATTATATTTTGATTACTCAAAGATTTGTGACTTCATCAGCAGGGATAATCCCTCTATCAAAATCAAATGTGACCCTTCTAAAGATCTGCCATTCTTCTATACCTTAATCGAGCTCCACTAGACTGACAAACTCATCATCCCCTTAAATGTAGGCTGGTAATGAGTCTTTGTACGCTGCACAAAGCAAGAAGTATCAAGGTGGGAAAAGATAGGGATGGGGTGAAGAGGAATGCAAGGTAAGCTTGGCTTTTTGAATATGGACCAAATCAGGATCCTGCTCAGTCCTAACTTCGTTCCTTCTCCTCTTTCGTATGTTTTTTCAGGTTGTTCTATTTCCATTATGTTAAGCGGTGAAAAGTGGTACAAGAGTCCTAATCCTATATAATGGCAGAATACCTCCTCACATGAAGATTACAAATCTTTCACTATTTTTGTTAAGCACAGGTGTGACTCCACTAGGATTTTTGAGCTTCAAAATTGGTATTTTCTTAAAATCTAGCTTGGAATAAAATGCATTTTCACCAGGGTTGCCAAGTTACACCCAGCAAGAGGGGTCTCAAGAAAGCATTTAAGGTAAATCCCTGGCAAGAAAACCTTTACACCATAGGATGCTGTCTCCTAAGAGGCAAAGAAAGTGGCATTTAAAACTTCAGGAATAAGCCTAGATTAAAAAAAAAAAAAAGGAAAGCAAGAGGTGGCCGGGGAACTGACTGAAAACCTTGGGCTACCACTAGCTCTTGTTTACAAAGCCCTCCTGTGGCCTTGTGAAACTACTTTAATTGATTTTATTAGGAATGAAAACAAGATGCTAACTGAACACCAGAGGGCAGGTGGAGTGTTACACTATTCCTCTCAATATAGGTCAGGAGGGTCCATATTTATTTCCTGGAAAGGCTCACTAAAATGTAAGACCTGAATGCCAGCTTGTTTCCATGAGGAGTTGCTTCCATGAGGGGACAGAGTCTTTAGTATTTCCCTCCTAAATTTCCTTTACATGACTAGCTGGTTAACATATCCAAATCAATGAGAGGGTGGATTAGAGGGAAAGAGCACTATCCTATCTTACTGATGAGAGCCAAATAATGATATCCAAAGCATCAGATAAAGGAGGCAGTGAAGTCTTCCCTCCAACTCTATTCCACTTGAGTCTTTCTGTATCTCTAACAGCTAGACTGCCTCTGCTGGACTCCTGTAGTACTATACTATTTATTTAGTGCTTAATAGCTATAACATTTCTTGAGCAAGAGTTTTGTGTTTCTCCCAAATTCTTGAAATGATCAAGATTGATTCTGCATCATTTTCTGATTGATTCTATTTACATTTAATTGTCTTGCATTTCTTTAAGTCATGGTTCTCTGTCTCTGAACTTAGTTCACAATTCAGCTAGCCTGTAATGGGCTCAGTTTGGGAATCCTGTTCTTTTGATAATCACTGTTGTATTCTTATGTCAAGGAATTCAGTTTACCTTAGATGGACAATAGGGAGTCTGGCTCAGTATTTACATAACACCAAGCTATCCTTCAAGGATGTCTGATTTGCTGTCCAAAAAGCCTAGCACGAGTGGAGAACCTGTGGCCTTGTGTCCACTGTGGCCCTTTAGATCCTTAAGTGCAGCCCTTTGACTGAATCCAAACTTCACAGAACAAATCTGGGATCTCTGTTCTATGAAGTTTGGATTCAGGCAAAGGTTTGCACTTGAGGACCTAGAAAACCTAGAAAACCACAAATGGCCTCGAAGCCACAGGTTCCCCACTGCTGACCTAGGCCATTATTTTGCAGGTAGTGCTCAAACAATGAGCACTTCTTGTCTGTCAGTGTCATCCTTTGTTTTCGAAGAAGACCGTGACACTAGAGAAATGATGACATGACTTGCACTTGACTTTGTTTTGAGTGAGGGAGGGCTGTGCAGATCACCAACCTCATTGAGTGACCAGATATTCATCAGGATGACTGCAGAAGGCCCAGGATGCAATGGGAGACCTTGGCCTATTCAGGTACTCACTTAGAGTTAGGTAAGGCCACTCAGTGAATAAACCTTTCTAAGAAGCAATCAGGGAATGGCCCCTTTATGAACAAAAGAAAAAAATAAGTAAATAGAGTTGGGAGGGAAGGAGCAACAGTTACTATTCCTAATCTCTCTGAAGCCAGGAAGGTCCCGAAAGGAGCCACTAAAAGCACTTCTTAGTCATAAGAGAAAAGGGAGTGTTCCTTATTTCCAAATATCCAACCAATCATATTGTCCTCCACACCTCAGCTACATAACCAACTAAATTCTCTTCTTAGTTCTGTATTCCTCCAAATCTATGAAAGAAAACTGCCCCCTCATTTATGTCCTTGACTCACTGAAGAAGCTGAAATCCTATTTATTGGTAGATTCACACTTGACCAATAAATTGATCATGCTTGAAATTTTGTCAGAAGTGATATCTATCTTCCTTTTCCCATTTGCAGTTATGACCTAAGTCCTCATACACAATATGGTGATATTTTATCAGCAAATTGAGCCAATAGAGATTGGGGTAGTTAAGATAGGAGGAATGGTGGGAATGACTATTAGATAAAATAGAGAATTTAGAATCCTTTAGGGATCTTTGAACTTGTTGCTCCATGCTTGTTTCCAGGAAGATGCTATTTTCTCTAGAAATTGCCCTCCTATGAAGAAAAGGCACATGTTATAGACCACTCTTGGTACTGATGGTCTGAGATCTTCAGTTCTGTTGCTGTGGCAAAAAATATATATGGGATGGGTGGGCTATACTAGCATGTGCCAAAATCTTCAGTTTCTGCTCTTACCACCAGGAAATAAAAGAATCTGCATTTACTCCAGATTTTCATAGTACCAAGTTCTCTTCCCTTAATTCAATTCAATTTGATTTAATTTGGCAAACATTTTCTAAGTACTTTTTCTAGGTACTCAATACAGCTAGGTGATACAGTGGAGAGAGTCCAGGGTCTGGGAAGATCTGAGCTCACATCCAACCCAAGATATTTACTAGCTATGTGTCCGTTGGCAAGTCATTTAACCTCTATCTCAGTTTCCTCATCTGTAAAATGTACTTTCCTCCCAGAGTTATTGTAAGGATCAAATGAAATAAAACTTGTAAAGTGCTGTGAAAATCTTACAGCAGCGTCAGTAACATGCTATGCTAGGTCCTAAAAAAAATCAAAAGTGAAACAATTTCTATCCTCAATGGAATTATATTATACTCAGGAGGTGAGAGATGGGGCAAAACATACATGGATAAAGAAATTCAAGGTTATACAAAATAATTGCAACACCTAGAGAACATTAACAACTTTGGGGATGGAGAATTTCAATACCTAGAGAGCATTAACAAATACAGCGATCAAGAAAGCCCTATATGTAGAAAGCAGACTGACGTACTAGAATATAAAGTACTGGACTTAAAGTGGTGAAGACCTAAGTTCAGATCCAACTTACCAGCTCTGTGCCCCTGTGCAAATCATCTATCCTCTTTCAGCCTCTGTTTCCCATTGATGTAAATGGAGATAAAGAGAGCAGCTACCTCATAGGGCTGTCAGTGACAATGTAGGTGTTAGGTAAATACTTTGCAAAACTCACTTCTTACTTGTGTAATCCTAACCTTCCTAACAGCTCTAGGTTAAGGCCCGTCTCTTCAATGAAGCCTTACCACCAACCCTGACAATTCCACTTATATTACTCTTTATCCCTCCCCACAACTCCCTGCCACAATGATTATTCCCTCTTCTGTAGTGAACTACTGATTTAGTATTAAGTATTCCCATATCACTTTCTCTATTTCTATAGCCCCTGATCTAGTTGAGGCCCTTAGTACTTCTCACTTAGAATACTGCACTGGCTCTTTGACCGGCTTGCCTCAAGACTCTCTTTTCTCCAAATTATTCCTCTACATAACTGCTACAGTGATCTTCCTAAATGATAGACTTGATTATGTCACTCCCCTACTCAATAAACCCCAATGCTTCCTTTAGGTTCATATAAAAACTCCTCTATTTGACTTTCAAGGTCCTTCACCACATGATCCCAACATACCTACCTTACTTACATCATTCTCCTTCTGGCACTCTACCAAGGTCAAAGTGTCCTTTTTAATGTTCCTCACACATTACAATCTATCTCCTTTCTTTCTGTCCTCTTGGCTTGGATGCACTACCTCTCCAACTCTGCCTCTTCATAATCCCTTATTTTTATTCAAAACTTAGCTCAAATAACACCTTTTACATGAAACTTTTCCTGATCTCCACAGCCGCTAACGCCCTCTCCACCAAATTTCTGGTGTTCAGTCATCTACTCATGTCTGACTCTTTGTGATCCCGTGACATTTTCTTGGCAAAGGTACAGGAAGGGTTTGCCAGTAGATTAAGGCAAGCAGAGGTTAAATGGTTTGCTCAAGATCACACAGCTAGTGTCTGAGGCCACATTTGAACTCAGATTTCCTACGTCAAATTCAGTCTTCTATCCATTGACACTTAGCTGCCTCCTCCAAACTACTTAGAATTTATTTTATATATAATTATATATCTACACAAACTGCTAGGTAGTACCGTGAATAGAGCACTGGGTTTGGAATCAGGAAGATTTATCTTCCTGAGTTCTAATCTGGCCTCAGACACTTACTAGTTGTGTGACCCTGGATAAGGCACTTAACCCTGTTTGCCCCAGTTTCTCATCTATAAAATGAGCTAGAGAAGGACATGGCAAATAACTTCAGTATCTATGCTAAGAAAACCTCAAATGGGGTCAGATACAAATGAACAACAACAAATATATCTACACAGTGTGTAGATATACATGTGTGCATACACATATATTGTATATAACACATTATGCATACATACATATATCTTTTCTTCTCTGGTAGGAGATAAGATCTTAGAGGATAGGAACTGTTTCATTTTTGTCTTTTTATTCACAGTACTGGCATATAGCAGGTACTTACTAGATGTTTTTTAATTAATAGTATATGCTACTTTGCATATATAATTAGTTATTTTTTCATGTATTATATCTCATTCTCCAAACTAGATTACAAGCTTTTTAATAAAAAATTGTTTAGTCATCTCTGATCTCATTTGAGGTTTTCTTGGCAGGGTCACTGAAGTGGTTTGCCATTTTCTTCTCCAACTCATTTCATAGATGAGAAAACTGAGATAAGCAAGGTCAAATTATTTGCCCAGGGTCATACTCTTAGTAAGTATCTGAGGCCAGATTTTAACTCAGAAAAATAAATCTTCTTGACTCCAGGGCAAGGATTATGTCTAACAACTCTTTGTGACCCCTGTACAGTTTCCCTGATACATACTGTTTCCTTGGTACATAACACATGCTCAATAAATGCTTACAGATGATCATTTAAAGTTGAAAGATATCATAGAAATTATCTCCTCCAAAATACTCATTATACTACTGTGAAGACAGGACCAGAGGAGTTAGGTCACTTGCTCATGTTCACCCAGATACTGATCAGCAGGGGGAGGGAGGGACTTAAAACCAGGTTCTCTGAGCCCAGTGCTTTCTCCGCCCTATCACTATGAAGGATAAGAAATTACCCACTACAATAATGGTATATGTTTGAGCCACTGGCAGTTCACCAGAGAAACTTAAGAAAGTTAGCAATTGCTTTGTTTATAAGTTTTCAATGTATACAGTTGCATATTTAAAGAGTTATTAAGTAAAAGCAAAAGAGTCTCACTTCTGTAATTAGAGAAAAATAAAGAATACCTAAATGTATCCATCCAAAGTTATATATAGATACCTCACTATCCCTTACCAGTGATATCCAGTGAGTCGCCAAGGTCTTGTGATTTCACCTTTGCAGCGTCTCTCAAATACATCCCTTTCTCCTCGGACACTGCCACTAGGCCTACATCACTTCACACCGGGACCACTACAGTAGCCTGAAGGTCCATTGGCCTGCTTCAAATATCTCTCCATGCCAGTCTCCCCTCAGAGATTCAGTCGCTGCAGTGATTTTCCTAAAGTACAGGCCCAACCATGTTACACTCCCCCACCCCACTCAATAAACTCCACTGGTTCCCTGTCACCTCCATGTTGGCTCCAGGCATTTTGTCTGACTATTCCCTATTCTTGGGAAGTTTTCCTTCTTCATCTCTGTCTCCCTTCTTTGGCTTCCTTCAAGTCCAAACTAAAATTCTACCTTCTACAGAAAACCTTTTCCAACTCCTCTTAATTCTAGAGTTTTCCATCTGTTAATTATTTTCTATTTATCCTGTATATAACTTGTACATATTTATTTGCTCGTTGCCTCCATTGTTACATTGTGAGCTTCTTGAGGGCAGAGATTGTATTTTGCCTCCTTTTGAATTCCACCACTTAGCATAGTGCTGCAGATGCTTAATGTCTATTAATTGATTATATATTTCTCCCTGAATGAGAAACTATGTAAATGTACAGCACAAACACAATTACTCTTAATAATTAAATAATTATTATTTCAGTAATAGATTATATATGCATAACTATCTCTTTAAATATATACATATATCTATCTATATAGAGCTATTGCCCAAATAATAATTAAAGATTAATCTTTCTATCTACCTTCATCTATAGATGTATAGAGTGAGAGAAGGAAAGATACAGAGAGAGAGAGAGAGAGAGTTCTATTGCCCAACCATATCCATCCAAATTTACATCTATCTCTATATAGAGAGATATGGATTGTTACAGAAACAAATGTAGCTTTGGATGGATGCATCAGGATGAAGATAGATAGATGGATGGATAGATTTAGAAAGAAAGATGTCTTATCAATTTCTCAGAACTATGGACTGTGTCAAAGCAGCAGGCCTTGGTAAAACATCAAGTCAGGGCATCAGTTATAGAGAGAAAGACATGTGCACACACCTGTACACATATACATACCTATTTCTTGCTGCACGTGTGTCTCATGTTCACACATATATTGTCCAAATGCATTCATCCAAAACTAATTATACAGTACTATGTATGTGGGTATATGCATGTATATATATGCATATATATACACATATGTATTATACATGTAACTCTATGTATGGGGTATTCAGGGAGGACTAGCATCTCTGGTGTAAGCTTGCTGAGCCCTTTTCAGGGCTGCTCATCCACAGTTGCTGTTCAGCTTCTCCCAACTCTTAGCTATGGTTCCAAGAAGCTGGAGCATGCAGAAGGTTCACACCCATATAAACTGTCTCAGTGGACAGGTTATACCAGGTTAAGGGTAACTGACAGGCCTCCCACCTGTCTGTGAGTTAGGGGGATGTCTATCCAAGTATGTGAAGACTTCCCCCTGTAGAATGGCTGAAACAGGAGCTGCAGAGTGCTTAGAGTCTGGTCAGACATTAAAAATGCCAAGGTCATCCACTCTATCCTAGACCTCTTGACTTTTGTACTGCCACTGGATTTGGAGGGTGAGGCCAAAGGCTGTCTCACTTAAATCCAATTCATGCAAAATCAAAACATCACCTGTGATGTCATGGGTCCTCTCTGAAAACAAAGGACCTCCACCACCACCAACATATGTGTATTATATATATATATATATTTTACATATGTGTATATATACAAATAAATTTCTTGGTATTAGTTAGCCTACCTGTGTCAATCCTTATGCATTTATCTATCTTGGTATTGTGATACAGATGTCTCAAAGCAGCTGGTATTGTTAGGACATCAAGTCGGTGATATAAGGTTTCTTATAGAAACTTTTTTTCTCTTTCTTACCCATAAAGAAATACTGTACTTTGGATTCTGTGGAACTCTTCATTCTGTGTAAAAACCTTAAATTAGACTCCAAAAATCTGTGATAGTTTAGTGAAGGTGGGTCAAAAGCTTATCTTTATACTACCTGTGAAAAGAACAGTTTGCTAAGCAAATTAATTGAGTAAATAATGGGAGTGTTTGCTGTACCTAGAAATAAAAGCTGGAATAGATTTTGTTCTTTTTTTCCCCCAAGAACTTCAGTCTTGTTAGTGGAATTTATTCATTCTTTCCTTAAACATTTTCTGAGTGTCTTCCTTGTGTGCAAAGGGTTGTTAGATTTTGTTATGGTGGGGGATACAAAGATGAATTAAGACAGACTCTTGTGTACAGTCTAACAGTCAAATAAGAACATTGCTGTGGTTCATCCTTCACTTTCAAATATTTAATATATTCACTATAAATGAATTTTAGTCATCCATCTGAAAGTTTACTGTACATGACAGTGATAGCTTATGTTGCCTTCTTTATATACATCGTATTTTTAAAACTATGAATGTTTTACTTAACATGTAGTATGGTAAACAGATAACCCTTTCATTCGAATTTAAGTGGTAAGTATCTTCTGTAGTATGATGCTACCGGGTGAGGTTCCTTTTAAAACAGATAACTGAAGGTTTGAAGAGGTTCAGGGATTCCTTTTGAAATGGAACTGTGTTCCTCCTGATTTGAAGGATCCTGACCCCCCAATGCCTGCTTTGCCTGTCCAGCCATATCATTCACATTAATACATTTGCCACAGGGTATTATTCACCCAGCATATTAGACAAAGTGAGAAATGTGATGGTAAAATAACTGCAAAATTTCCATGAGACACCCACAGAGGGAATGTCAAATATGTGGCTGGTGTTAATAGAAGTAGAAGATACATCTCTAGAAGAGGAAAGCATTTATAGACATTTTCTTAAGTATCTTCTTGTCAGGCTTGGTATCCTATGGCATAGGTAGATTATGAAACTGAAAAACAGTCTATTTTTTTCCCATTCAAAAGATGGGCTTCCATTTCATCCTATGCAAAGAGGCCAATACTACTGAGTTACCGCCTTAGAAGTGATTTTCCCTTACAATTTCCCGTATGGATATATTAAATAAGACCTCTGTTGGGGAGAAGGGTAGAGAGTCAGAGGGGAGGAATGGAAAAGCAACTAATAAGAGAACCTGAACACAAGCAAACTCCAGCCAGGAAGATAATGGGTAGGGGTGAGACTAAAGCAGTTTGAAATGGCTCAATTGCGCTGGGAGAAAGAGGAAAGCAGGATTCTGCGAAGGAAAAAAGTCTTAGTACAAATTACTTTTTCTACACACAAAAAAAATTTTTTTTAAAAAGTGAAGGGGAAAAAAACGGTATTTTCCTGCCGAGATCTGGAAAAGTACTATTTTGTGCCCTGTATGAAAGCACTTTGGTCAACAATGGAAACACAATTTGAGGCAGAACAAAACACAAAAACTGTAACTGTGATTCCACTCACCAGAATGGTGGATCCTCTGTGTACTATTCAGTTGACTTTATAGGAGTCGTCCACCACAAAGCCAAGTGACAAAGTGAGCTCTGGCCTGCTTGGGCAGTAAAAAACTGGAGAGAGCTGTTGAGAGAAAGTAAAAGGGGAAGGAAGTGGTGGGGAGAGGTAATGGAGAAAAAAACGGGGAGACAGGGAGAGGAAGAGAAGAGTATATATGTAAGATTTAACTCTGTACTCATAAAGGGAAAAAATGCAAATAAATACCATATATCTTCAAAATGTAGTGTATTTGGAATTAAGAGGCAAACAAGTTAAATTTCACATCTTGCCCTGCTGAATTTGTTGTGGGTTTTTTAATATTGGAATACAAAATGTAGTATAAAACATATTAATTAGTTCAGCCATTCTGTCTATGGTAAACTACTACTGTTAAAAGAGAAGGCTGCACATTGGTAGTTTATTATAGCCATTTGTTATACCTCAAATATAATGTTGTTTATAATCTAAGTACTGAAATGCAAGGTATTAGGCTGAGAGAACAGTTTAAATGCATCAGCTTCACAGTAAACTGATTTCTAGGTCTCTTTTCACATTTTCTCAGGATTTATTTCCACTTAAATTCTTAAGTTATCTCACCCATCCAAATTTAAGCACCATCTGACATGTTTTAACTCAAATGTTTGCTCACTTACATCAGTACAGCCTTACCCATAGGCAGAACTGGGTGTTGCTTATATGGCATGATTTGAGGTCTCCCTCTGTCAAAATGTTTCTCCCATCCATCTGCCATCATTAGACACATATTTCTTTTGGTCCTCCTGCTTGTGCTCTTTTTAAATGAAAATATCCCAGGGAGGGTTTACATATTAAACTAATTTATACTAAGGAATAAATGACTTCAGAAAACCACAGAAAACCTCAAAGCTAAAAGAGACTCTTGAGATGATTTAGTACAACTCAGAGTAGAGAAGAAATCCTTTCCATAGCATCTCTGACAAATGGTCACCTCTCCTCTAGGTGAAGACCTTTACTAATGGGAGCACATAAATGTCAAATTCTGCTCTAGTTCTGGACCACTCATATAAACAATACATGCTATACATCAAAGAAGTGATAACAAAAACAACTGAAATAATAAAAAAAAAGTCAAAGAGTACACCTAACGTTCCTGCCTTAATTCTAAATGAACATGGAATAAAAAGTTATCTCATCCTTTGAAAGGGGAGTTTTACTTGACTAGTACCCCAGTTATATTTTAAAATTCTATTCTGTGACACAGGAAACAACTTATATGATAACATATGGCAATTAACCAGGAAGCTCTTTCAATTCAGTTACACTATATTTTAAAAACTTCTTTTAAAAGGTTTACAGATCTTTTATGATATTGCTGGTTATAATTTCCATTTGGGGGCCATTTAAATATCACTTGGAAATATATTAGATAAAGAACTGGCAACTTAGAAATAATTTAAACACAACGAGAAATGTTCCATTAATTTGGAGATGCTTCATAGTTTAGTGATTCATGTAGATATTCTTGCAGAAACCAAACTTTCATTTAAATAGATCTGTGATCTCATGGGTGCAGCAAATCCTTCTAAATAGCCTCTCTGTACCTGTTTTTTTTTTTGCCTACAGTGACAAATGAAATAATACACAAAATAATTATGAAAAACCTATGACAGATTATACAAATGCCAGCAAATGAAAGTGTTATAGACAAAACGATAAAATCCTAGACAACTGCAATAAAATCTGCAAGACATGGTTTTCTCATTCAAGAACCAGTTCCCTTAATGGAAATTAAGTTTATGAGTTTAAAAGAAATATGAACTATTTTCCCTTTAGATAGCTGGAGAATATTAGAAAAGTGAGGAATGGAAAATTAGTAAATGCAAATTAATTGACTTCTTTCTAATGAATAAAAGTAAGGATTCCGAAGACATAAAATCAGGAGTATAATGCATTGGGTTTCACATCAAACAGAACAGAGAAAATGGAGAAGAAAAAAATTAAATAGAAATGAATGGATTTCAGAATACCTAAGGTGCCTAGGTTTCTAATATTCTGGAGACTATTAAATAACTAGGTACATGTGATACATACATACATACATACATACACACACATACAGAATAGATTGAAGGTAATCTGAGAGAGGAAGATAGTAGCACCTGAAGGGACAGGTAGCTACTACCTGCAGAAGATGAGATCTGAACTAAATATTGTGAAGACTAAGAGGCAGAGATGAAGGAAGAGGATATTTGAGATATGGGACACTTCCAGTGCAAAGGTACAGGCATAGGAGACAGAGTATAGGGTTCGCAGAAAAACAAATAGGCCAATGTAGCTAGAACACAGAGTACATGAAAATAAAGTTCAAGAGAACTGGTTATGAAGAACTTTAAATGACAAAGAAGGACTTTCTGTTTGATCCTCCAGGTAACAGGGAGACAATGGAGCTCAATGAATAGAAAAATTATCTTAGTATCTGAGTGGAGGATGGATTAGAGTGGGGAAAGATTTTAAGCAGGGACACCTCTTAGAAAGTTATTACAACAAATAGTCCAGGCATCAGAGGGGATCTGGGTTAGGAAAGGGGCTATGTGAGTAAAGAGAAAGGGCCATAGAAGAAAGATGTACTGAAGGTGGAAATGGCAAGATTTGACAGTGGACTGTTTATATGAAGTGAGTTAGAAGTAGAGGGTGACATCGTGATTGCTAATCTGGACAATTAGGAGAACTATGGTGTTGTTACTGGTGATCAGGAAGTTTGAAAGAAGGGAAGGTTGGGTGGAGGCAGAAGATAGAGTTCTGTTTTAGACAGGACACTCAGTCTGTGAAAGAACCAATATCAACCAGGGTCCATTCTCCCTACTCCCAAACATGAGTTAGGCTAGTTTTTCTCTGAAAGGTGACAAAGCTGGAACTTAATTGACCCAGACTTGGGACAAGACCCAAGCTATGTCTCCCCGGACAGTCTCTGCCATACTGATGTGACTACTGACATGGCTTCCTGGCTATTCAAAAGTATAAAAGAACCACCCAATTAGGATTGAGGCCCTTCAGACTTAGTGCATCTCCCCAGATCACAAGGCATTACACTCAGCCCTGTGGACCAGACTCCTATATAGATATGATGAGGGTATATCTAAACAAGGTACTGCAACCTTGTTGAATATCCTTTTTATATCAGAGCTAAGTACCATTTTATTAACTCTTCAGATGTTTCAATTTGTCCCATTGTTATATCTAAACTAACAGGATGCTGGCCTGAGACAGGCTCACCCTTATCAGAATCCAAGATGTCCAAACGTCTTTTGGAGACACATGAAAATAGTACAAGAGGGAGTCTTGGGCTGGATACAGAAATCTGAGCATCATCTACATATGGATAATAACTGAATCCATGGGAAATGATGAGATCAAGTGCCAGAAAAAAAAAGAATAGGATCTGGGATACAATCTTGGGTAGCACCCTTCATTCATGACTGGGGAAAAGAATTAACAAGGCAAAAAGGAGACGAATGGTCAAAAAGATAGAGGATTCAGGAAAGAACAGTGTCATGAAAACATAAAGAGGAAAGAGAATACTGAGGAGGAGAAGGTGATGAGCAGTGTCAGATGTTGCAAAACGGTCAGGAAGGATAAGGATTGATAAAAGGCCGTTTGATTGGGCAATTAAAGGTGAAGAAAGAGAGACTGACAGAAAGAGACAGAGAGAGGGAAAGGGAGAGGGAAAGGGAAAAGGAAAGGGAGGGAGAAAGAAAGAGGCAGGTAGGGAGAGGAGACAGAGAGAAAGAGAGAAGAATACAAAATTAATAATTATAAGTATGAATGTGAATGGGATAAATTCACCAATAAAATAGAAGCAGATTGCAAAATGGATGAGAGAGAGAGAGAGGAGAGAGAGAGAGAGAGAGAGAGAGAGAGAGAGAGAGAGAGAGAGAGAGAGAGAGAGAGAGAGAGAGAGAGAGAGAGAGGAGAGAGAGAGAGAGAGTGGGGGAGGGAGGGAAGAAAGAAGGGAGGGAGAGGGAGAGAAAATGGTACTGTGACAATAAGGGTAAGCTGTTGGAGAAGATGTGAGAACGTGGTATTAAGGGAGGCATGTGGAAGAGTTGGCCTTGGCAAGAGGAAGGGTCCCTTCTTTATCTGAGACCGAGGAGGAGGTAACAGTGTGGGAAGATGTTAGAAAGATATAATACGAGGAAAATCTGAGTGCTCTCAATGAATGGCCTCCTTTTTGGGGGGAAGTTACATATGAGATGAGATCATCAGCTGAGAGTTGGGGGAGAAGGTGCCATAGGAAACTTGGGGAGAAACAAGGTTTGGAACAGGTGCTATGATGAATGGAATAGCAAATCAATTAGAGAGGAATAGAATGTTTGGGTGCAGGGAGGCCTCGCTGAGCTTAAATCACACAAATGTTAGTGGACTCACATCAGCACAATTTTGTGAATTCCTCCAGTTTTATTTGGGAGCATGAGTAAGACAAAAAAGTGACTGATGAGAGTGACACAGAGTTGGAGTTTGTCACGATGTCAGAAATAATTTAAGGTAGAGGGAATGGAGGTTATAGTGAGGATGAAGAACAAGGTAGGGGTCATTAGGTAAAGGGAAAAATGGTATGAAAAAAGTTAGATTAGATAAAGGGATTTTGGAATGAACATGGAATTGAACCATATATGAGTGCCATCTATAATAATAGCTAAGAGCTAACATTTATATAATGCTTCAAGGTTTGAAAAGTACTTTACAAATATTATCTCATCTGATTCTTACAACAATCTCAGGTGGTAAGAACACCACAATAATATATTGTTAGACCTGTTTTACAGATGAGAAAACTGAAGAAGACAAAGATGAAGTGACCTGCCTAGAATCATAAAGCTTATGAGTGTCTGGAGCTGGATTTGAACATAGATACTCCTGACTCTAGGCTCAATACTCTGGTCAGTGCACCATCTAGCTGTCATCTCTGTGAGAAACTGAGGTATAGTGGAGGAGTAGATTGTAGGAACTGAATAAAGAATTGAGGAAGAATCAACATGTATTTTGAAGTCCCCTAATATGAGGGCAGGAGATGGAGAGACAAGATGTGAACCGGGCACTGTACTCAATCAGGAAAGGAGGAGAATGTCCTGGGGTGGGAGGCAGGGGGTATATAAATAACAGAATTAGGGGGTCAATTTGGATAATACATAAATCTTCCCACAGAGTTGGAACAGCTTATCAGATGATTCTGGCTGTGTCAAACCGAGTCGACAATTATTTATTGAGCACCTGTGCTGGATAAGGTAAGGATTACAGTGAATACAAGACAGAGCTCCAGTTTAGAAGCTGGCTGGGGAAGATGAGAAAAACACCAAAAAGTTAAACAATGATCAAAGATTTAAGTCACAGTCTGAGGAAGCGATGGAAGATCTAAAATAGAATTATATTCAGTAAAAACCATGTTAACATTAAATTAACGTAGAGAGGACCCCTCTTAGTCCGGGCTTCCAATGCCAGCACTGTAAAGGGGCTCTGGTATGCTTCTCTGTTTAAACATCAATGTAATAGCATTTCTATAAATATCTTCATACATCTCTGCCAATAGAATACATTTATTCAACACACATTATTAAAAATATTAGCAATTTCTAAGTTACTTAAAATTCAGTGAAGCTCTTCTCTTGTGGAAAATCGAATGCACCTATGTTTTATGAAAAATATGCTTCGCTGCCACTGAAGAAATGCCTCTATATATGGATGTGAGGTATATAATCCCTGGAAAACTAGAATCTTTAATTAGAGACTATGTCCTTCCATTCCTGAATTTTTGCGTAACTGTGAAAGGTATGGGATTACATCTTCATGTTACTAGTTTTGCATAAAAAGAAATGGTTTTGCCACTGAAAGTATCAGATGTCATGGGAAGAACACAAGTTGTAACAAACAGGCATTGTCTCAAATCAAGCCTGTGAGGAAAATCTTATAAATATCAAGAGGAAACATTTCCAGGAAGATAAATGATCAATAATAAGGAGAACAATAATGGGAGTGATATTTTTAGAGTATAGTAAGGGAGAGGTTAGGGAAAAGGAAGGGAGTTTGCATGTATATGGTGCTTACTATATGCCAGACATGGTGCTAAGCACTTTTTTTTTTACAATTATCATATTGTCTGACCCTCATAGCATCTGGACCTTCATTTGTATTCCTAGAAACTGAGGCTCAAACAGGTGACATTTCTTTGCTCAGCTACTAAGATGTAGAACTAGAACTCAAACCCAAGCCATCTGAATCCAAATCTAGCACTCTTTGTATGATACCAGGCTGACTGTCATAGCCCTAGTTCAAGAATCCCCAATGTATTACTCATAAAGAGCTATTTTTTAAAATTTCCCACAGAGATTTTACTTGTCACTATACACTGTCTTATTTGGATTATTTCAGCAACTCCCATGGGTTCCATTTTCATGTCTGTGTTGATGATTCCCAGATCTACATATCTAGCCCAACTCTTCTGATTCCCACTCATATATCACCAACTGCCTACTAGACATTTCTAATTAGATGTTCTGCAGGCATCTCATCATTTCCAAAACAAACTCCTTTCGTTTCTCCCTGAACCAACCCGACCCCCAAACTTCCCTATCATTGCAGAGAGCATCACTGTTCTTCTAGTCACCCAGGTTTGCAAACATGGTGCCACCTATGACTCCTCAGTCTCATTCACTCCATGTACTCAATCAGTCACAAAATTGATCCTTTCTTCCTCCCCACTATCTCTCGTATTTGCCCCCTTGCCTCCATTTATACTACTACTACCTTAGCTCAGGATCTCATCACATATGGCTTAGAGATTATTGCAACAGCCAAACAATTTGTCACTCTGTCTTAGTTCTCACCCCACTCCCCATCAGCCCATTCTCTACATGTATGCTATAGTAATTATTTTTATAAAATGTAGGTCTGATCATGACATTTCTTCCCCTACTCAATAAACAGCTATGACTTCCTATTATCTCTGGGATCAAATAGAAAAACTATGACTGGACTGCAGTGTGGGAAAGAGGCAATGTTAATGAAAATTAGAGAGGAAACTAGATTGTGAAGAATTTTAAATGCCAAATGCAAGAATTTATATTTGACCAAGGCATCTTTCTGTGGTAAGATTTTCTTGGTTCTCCCCTACACCATCACCAATGCTGCTCACATAGGAACTAAAAGAAGGGCATTTTAACTAGACTGTAATATTCATGCAACAGCATAATGTATAATATGGCTGGAAAAAGTAGATTGGGACAAGGTTGGGAATGACTTTAGAGACCAGGGAGTTTATTTTTTATAATAAAGGTCAAAGGGAGCCCTGGATTTATGCATCCTAGGCTATTGTTTTATTATACTCAGACCTATACTTAGGGAAAAACCACTATAGAGAATGGCTTAGAATAGAAAATTATTTAAGGCAGAGAAACCAATTAAAGGCTGGTCCAGGCAAGAAATAATGAAGGCCTGATCTAGGGTGGTGGTAGCTTTAAGAACAGAGAGAAGGGATACGCAAATGATGCTGTGGAGGTAGAAAGAATAAGATTTGGCTAATTATTAAATTCTTGATGTAAAATCTGGGATAAATTTATTAGGTCTTGGGTCTTCTTTACCTTCCAAGTATTTGACTTCATGACATTTTCTCTAGATTCTCTTACTTGAGTCACTGTTTTGAGTATTTTAACCCTTTTCCTGCACAAGTCCCCCAAGTGGACAAATGAATTCATGATGTCGTCAATGTGGGTATTTCCTTTAATAATGAAGACCACAAACCATAAATGCCAGCCCATTGGACTCAAAGTATTCGTGTCAATAAAGAATATGTGCCAACTAAACCAAAATCCAGTATTCTAAAAATAAAAAAAAAATCAATATTAAAAGTCTCCATACTGTAAATTACTTTTTAAATTCAAGAAACTGTGAATGTGCTTGTGTGTTTGCAAAAAGAAGGGCCGGGAGGGGAGCCCATAGAGGTAACCAAAAAAATATAGAAAGAGGTCCACATGGTTACTCTGTATAATGCTGGATTCATTAAGCAATTCTGGAAAGGGTCAAATCTCCTTTTGCTTCAGAGTTATCTGTTTGCTACAGAATTTACTCAACTTTTATAAAATATGCAATCACTCTCCACTCATATTTTCTGAATGAATAAATATAAAAGACCAATTTTATACAGAATCGCTTCAACTCTCCAGCTAGAAACTAATAATTGTGTTTTGCATGCCTGGAATAATGCTTGTTTCTGAGGGATACATATCAAAAGAAATGAAAAAGAAAACATTAAAGCAGTCACTAATTATAATTAATTCATAGGCATTTGAGGTCCATTTCCTTTTGCTGAAGTGTATAAAATAGCTTTCCTCTAGTGTGTTAAAAATTCATTCTGAAGCCTCATGGGGTCAGTTTTGTATAGGATTTGCTTGACCTCTGTAGGATACTATACCACTCATTTCAAGAAGGGAGCAAATTTTTACTACCGCAAAGTTGGTGCTAAAAGAAATGTTGAGTTGTGAGCAGCAAGGGGAGATCAAGAATCTATCTAAGCTTACTTTTCATTAATTCAGACTGCTTCCATCTGCTACCCCAAAGCCTTACCACCTTGATTATTTTGAACTGTATCACCTAGCACAGTAGGTACTCAAAAATATCTGTTGAACAAAGTGAAATGGATTTTTTCTAATATATGTTGTTCAGTTGTTTCAGTCGTGTCTGACTCTTTGTGACCCTATTTGGGGTTTTCTTGGAAAAGTTAATAGAGTGGTTTGCCATTTCCTTTTCTAGATCATTTCATGGATGAGAATCTGAGGCAAACAGGGTTAAATGAGTTGCCCAGGGTGACACAGCTAGTAAGTGTGTGAGGCTGGATTTGAACTGAGATCTTCCTGACTCCAGGCCTAGTACTCTATGTACTATGCCACTTAGCTACCCCTTCCTAATATATACATACATATGAAATATTAATTATATATCTAATACATGTGCACTGGGGTAGCTAGGTGATACAGTGAACAGAGCACTTGGCCGCACATCAGAAAGACTCATCTTCCTGAGTTCAAATTTGACCTCCAACACTTATTAGCTGTGTGACCCTGGGCAAGTCACTTAATCCTATTTGCATCTATAAAATGTACTGGAAAAGGAAATGCCAAACCACTCCAGTATCTCTGCCAAGAAAATCCAAAATGGGGTCACAGAGAGTCAGACATGACTGAAGCTACTCAACAACAGCAACAAATATGTACCTTAGAGGATAAGCATTGGCACTGCTATTTTATGTGTAGTGTGGTGGAGGGGTGGGGGTGGGGTGGGGGTGGGGTGGGGGTGAGTGAGTATGAGAGGGGGAGAGAGAGAGAAAGAGGGGGGAGAGAGAGAGAGAGAGAGAGAGAGAGAGAGAGAGAGAGAGAGAGACAGAAAGAGAGAGAGACAGAAAGAGAGAGACAGAAAGAGAGAGAGAAAGAGAGAGAGAGAGACAGAAAGAGAGAGAGAGAGATTTAAAGAGGTAATCAGCATGATTAGTTTGTCCCAGAGGGCAAAATAAAATGAAGCAATAATTGAAAGTTACAAAGACATAAATTTATGTTCAACTTACACAATAACTTTCTAAAAATTAGAACTGTACCAATGTGAAATGGGTTTCCTGGGGGAAGTAAGGGACCCCTTCAGTAGGGGTCTTTGGGAAAAGGCTAGATGCCTGTTTTCTGGACCCATTGTAAGAGAGGATTCTTCTCAGAAATGAGTTGATCTAGATGACATGAAGTCCCTTCCAGCTCTGAATTTCTGTGCTTCACGAGGCAATTTAAAAAGTAAACATGGTTAACACTTCTTTAAAAGATCTGTCACTGATCTCTATACCTGTCATTGTCCTTTCACATTCTACTTTTCATTTGAGTTCTTTATCTCCTCTACTAGGCTTTAGACTCTGAGTGAAGGATTTATTTATTCGTCTTTGTATCCCCTACAACATCTACCCAGGGCTTTTCATGGTAGCAGGAGCTCCACAAATATTAGTTGAATGGATGAATGAATGATATACCAAATGTCAACTCAGCACAGCAAGACTATTGGATATTTTAAAAATTAAGTACAATCATTTAAAAATATCAAACTGTTTTAAAAAGTGATTCATAAGGGCACCACTTTAAATTGAATAAAAGGCTAAAAGGGCTATCTTAATCATATTTGTGGTCTGAGGAAATGGCATATAGAAAAGTAACCGAGCAATGCACAAAGTCAATACTATGGACTAAATACTCAGTTTCATAATTTATTAGTGGACATTTTGATACTCCTTGGAAAGAAAAAATAAAAATAGTATCTGATAAGTTTTGCGTTAGCCTTCCCAGAATGTGTCACATGGATACCTTTTTAATTAAGAACTTTCATGACAACTGCTTCAATAGCATCCTAATCCTACCTCAAATGGCAACATGATTTTTAACATGAATTCTGTTTTTAAAGTGCATAGAAAATTATTGAGCTCCATAACAAATAACTACATGCTCCCTGCCCCCCACCAATATCAACGAACAGATTGGCACATCCTAAGAATTAAATTTATTTTCAATCAAAATAAGAAGTCCATATGTCACAATATATTTGTATTATTTCTAAACACTATCAAGACAAAGATTTTCTTTTTCATGACAAAACAGGAATGAAAACAAATACTTCCATTTTAAGTTAAGTAGGGAGGATACTTGAGAAAGGAAGTTTTCTTTTAGTCAGGTACACCTCAGTGACTAATCCTATTAAGGATGGAGCATTGCTTTGCCACTAAACCCTGAAGAAAATTGGAGACATCAAATCCCTACCAGACATTTAGAATATAACAACATTAGTAAGGGGGCTCTCGTGCTATGAACAAAAGAATACCACTTGTGTATTTAAATATCATTATTTTTCTCCTTCCAAAATACTCCATTTTAAAAGTAAAGATATGTGATTTAAGTGTATTTAGAGTTTGCTTTTGGCACCACTCTCGTTCCTGAGTGGAAGTGCCATCTGCTGGCCCCATGGCTCACGCATAATGATAAGCATACAAGCTGCTTCCCTTCTCCGCACAATGTACTCTTTCACTCTAACATACATTCCCCATAAATTCCCAAATAACAAATTCAACTGTAGATGTTGTTGGGAAATGGGACAGAGGAAATGCCTACAGATTGGTGTATGTGTGATGGGAAAGAATAGGAAGGACAGTGGAGCAACTTCTCTCTTTTATCCCAAAGTAGGTACGTTTGCAGGACGCCTACTCCACCCCCACCTCCTTAAGCTGCCCTCTTGTAAATTACAGAGGGAACTTTTGCTTCCTCACTGAGTCTGTGCATTAACTTCTGTAAGGAGCCCACATGCCTGCCATCCATTACACCTGCTGAGTGACAAACAGATGAAAGTCATCACGCAGACTCTCAATGTTTGATCTCCTGATATCAGCCAGATGTCACCCATTTACATACAAACATAACCACTGTCATTAATGCAATTCACCGAGTTGGCATCTAAGTGGAAGGGGAAAAGAAAGTTGGATTCTAATCTAAAATTCCAAATATCCAAAGCATTCAATACGCATATAAAAGCAAAGTAGTGAATAAGTTCAGTTTGGTTTCCCTTCCATTGCTCTTTTTGTCAGTGGAGAGACTTGTTTGGAGTGGAGTGGAGGGGGCACTGTGGGACAGATTTTTGTGCACATTTTGAAAGGGATGACCTGTATTTTGCTGTTCCTTGCTTCTGAATTTTGAATAAAAGCACCAAACTTTACCCTAAGCTGATCCCTTGCCAAAATATATAGAGCCCCCATCTGTTACACACATAGTCACAAACAGAATAATCTTGGTTGTTTGCTCTGGTTACTAAGAGGCCCCTTACCAGTGAGTGAGCTAGTAAATAAACAGTAAAATCCAAGGAAATCACAACCATGGAGTTTTCAGCTTTTTTCATGATTTAGTATTTTTCAGTAATAATTTGTAATACTTTTTAACTTGCCTAGGGCACTTTGTAAAAATAGACTATATGAGGTATATGGCTATATGGGGAAAAAGACACAGATCTAGAAATAATATTGTCTGAAGCCATGAGACCCCTATGCAAAGACTGTTTAAAGCCATATTAGGTTAGTTCCCTCCCATGTAGACCATGGCTTTACAAAAGATGACCCTGAAAAGATACAGTGAGAAAACAATTACAAAGGTAAGAGAATAGTATGATACAATCTCAGAAACTCAACAAACAGACTATAAGCTTAAAGGTTTACAGGAAGAGGACACAATCAGATCTGGCCAAGAGAGAAACAATTATTTCTATGAATAGTGTTTTTTTAATTAGATTTCAAAGATGCTTGTAAAGCAGAGAAACAGTAGAGCGCTTCATTTTTTTATAGTCTATGATATTATTCATACAGTAGATGCTCAATAAGAATTACTTGAATCAGTGGTTACATTACTCTTAAGCTACAAGTGACTTTCCCCTTGGTTGATCTCAGTATTTTGTACTCAAGCATTTACCATATCCTAATGGACACTATCTTTATCCATATACATGCCATCTCCCATTACTAGATCATAAAGTCTATGTGAGCAGGGTCTACATTTTATTTATTTTCATATTATTCTCTCTCCCTGCCAAGGATAGCAGCACACAGTAGGTATTTAATGTTTATTGAATAAATGAAACAAATCATTTCTCCATGAAGCTATTAGATTATTTTCGCATTTCTCCTAACTACTAACAACAGTGACTCCTACACCCAATGAATACCTTTCTTTGTCATATATGTGGTAAAATTCTATATTTTCTCTGTCACTCCTGTTTCATATTCCTCTAATTCTGTAGCTTTAAAATTGGAGCCAATTTTATTTTTTAAAATTCCTCATACTTATTCTCTTGTTTTCATTCACTGGGGATGAATTGGCACTTAGGCTTGGCTCTCTACTACTTCCCAAAACTCAACAAATCCCAGGCCACCTCTCACTAGGATGCATACAGTATTTTTTGCTGAGCCTTTCTAGTCATCAGAAGGAGTGACAGTCCCAACCTCAATTCAATCTAATCCCCAACACAGCTGTTTACATAATGGGCATGCTGTAGAAAAGAAAAACCAAGAGATGCTGCCACAAATTCCAAAAGGTTGTTGGATTTTATACCAGAACAACGACATAAAATCACCAGGAAGCTAAGGCACATCTAGAGTACCAACATAGGGCTGTTTATTCAGAGAAAAGGAGAAATTAAACACTGGAGTGGTTGCCCTAAGGCTTTTGGTAATGATGGCAAAACATTAAATCAGGCTTAAAATTACTAAGCAGTATCAAGCTACTTTTCTTTTAGCTCTTTCTCCAGCTCTTCGGCACATCCCTGAAATTTCATAGCACCTTCTAATGGGAAGTGAGCTTAGATTCTATTGACAGTTCCATGACATGCCACGCTTCACCTTCCATTGTCCAGTCTTCTTAGCTGTTCATTATCTTGACTGCTGTGCCTACAAGATAATGATATACTCTGCTTCTACCCAAGACTATAACACATTTTTGCTGCAGGGCTCCTTTTAATTGAAACACATTGTCTACATCTCTGTTTTGGTGCAAAAGTAAACACATTTAACACAAGACTTCACTTTTTATTTGTTTCACCAATCAGAAGTGTGTAAAAAGTAACCTGCCTTTAAAAGGGGGAGTGGGTAATCCCACTGAGAGATGGGTATTTTCATCTAGCGCAACTTTTGTCAATCCGTTGGCTGTAACAGTCAGTTATGCCTGCCAAGTAATAAACTGTTCACTTTCTCCACCCACAACTGTTCAGGGTATCTTGTCCCTCAAACCCTCAGTCCCCCAGTTTGGAAAGGTACAGAGGCATGTTTCAACCACCAAGGAGTGTGAATAATGATCCCAGTTTCTTTTACTTAAAAAAAATGGTCTAATAATTTGTTCCTATTCTAATTATCTGTATCCTCTGCTAAGCTTCACAAAATAACTGTAAATTGACTAGAACGGAAACATTCAACTTTAGGATCACTAGCAGCTGAGCTCAACCAAAATGCTGCTCATGACTAGCAGATGTTTTCATCCTTTGAGCTCTTTCAATGAGAACTTCTAACTTCTTCCCTCTCAGAAATAAATATCTCTCAAAGGGAAAAAAAATCAAAGGCATTTGAGGTTTTTCTTTCTTTTTTTTCTTTAATGATAGAGATTAAGAAAGGGTATGCTACAAAGACATCCCTTGAAGTTACAATATAGAAGTGGTCGAACTAAATGATTTCAAATGAAGTTCACTTTTCTTGAATGTCTAGGTATATTTTTAGATCACTTGGAAAGTTTATGAACACATTACTTGAACCCATACCTAATAGGTCAAAGTAGCAGCTTGACTTCAGGGTAGATAATTCTGATTTCTAGATTTTACCACCTGAATTACAAGCATTCTTTACATATTTAAAAAGTTTTGTTTATAACAAACCTATGAGATAGGTAGTACAAGAATTATTAATTTTATTACACTGAGAGAGAAATAAACTCAGAGGGGTTTAGTAATTTGTTGAAGGTCATAAGTAATCAGGGCTGTGACATGAACTAAAGTCTCTTACATCTCCAAATTTTCCCAGACCAGCACTACTCTCACTATACCATGATGCCTTTCTAATAAAATCATCAGAACTAGAGTGGAGGACTTCTGTTTTACCACCATCAAGAGGTTAGTAAAAGAACATTATCTCCACTGAAGAGCAATTTCCTCTCATCACCATGGCAGGGAGGAAGGATAAGAGGATTTTCTTATGGAAGCTGGAACTATGATAAA
Organism: Bettongia penicillata ogilbyi; assembly: GCA_023548195.1. Lineage (NCBI taxonomy): Eukaryota > Metazoa > Chordata > Mammalia > Diprotodontia > Potoroidae > Bettongia > Bettongia penicillata. Next base: position 13,998,620 of record JAJHZJ010000090.1, read on the forward strand.
AGAGACATGTTTGCAAAGTCTGAGAAGTAGGGGTTGTTTAATTTTTGTCTTTGTATCTCCAACACCACTGTTTTTCAATCAATTGATTCTCAAGGGATGTGAAGGAAAGGAATAACAAAATACTGGGGGAAAAATCTCAGAACTTATTTTATACCAGAAAAAAGTAGCATAAAGAATACAAACACTTAATGATCTAAATGTCTACTTTCCGATATGTGTGACTTTGTTATGAGAATAAAAATCATGGTCACCTTTGATAAGGGTTTTAAAAGGGACAGGCTGGCTTCTGCAAGCAATATTGCTTGGCAGATAATGTTGGGTTTTTTTTGCCATTAGACATTATCCCAAATGATAAAGAATATAAGGTAGAAGGCATTCCAAACTCTACAAAACCCTAAGGAAGTATCATTATTTATCCTCATATTAACTTGATATTATGATCATTCTCAACACACATATAAACCACCTCCATTTCCCGATGCTCTGATGAGAAGCAGCTGTCCCCACAATCCTTCTGGTATTTCTGGACAACAGAGAAAAATTAAATGGCCTGAAGGCACGTCACCTCTTTCAGGTTAACATCGCTGCTGTATTATTTGGACAGTGATGTTATTTTGCTAACAGTGGTCTGGAAACACTCCAGTATTTCTACATATCATTGCAACACTGGAAAATTCTAAAATCAGTATAAAAGCAAACATGATCTGAATTCATTTTAATTAAAACATGCCATATCAGCAGCAGCAGCAGCATTATCATCATCAAAGACAGCTAGGTAAAGTGGATTGTTGGTAGTCTTAGAATCAGGAGATCTGGGTTCAAGTCCAGCTTCTGATACGTACTGCTTGTGACCTTGAGCAAGTCACTTTTCAAGTTCCAGGTAACTCTAAAATGAGGTTTCATAACAGTCACTAATTTGCATAGGTGGAGGGAATTTTTAATTACTAATTACTAAAAATTTATAATTTAATTTTTAATTTAATTGGTGGAAAGTTATTCCACCAATACATTCATAGGGCAGGATCTAAGAAATTATGATGAGGCAGCTACCAGTCCTTATACAGGCAGGGGGATGGGACTGCATTACTAGAAAACAACAACTTTACTCCAAAAAGACTGGTAAGCCCTGTTTTGGTCTATAAAAGAAGCTGAATACCCAGTGATAAGATGTGAATTCTTATGAGACTCTATGATAGCTTAAGTTTTTTAGGAGTCCCTAATTCTAATTAATTAAGTGGTTCTTAACCTTTTACTGTGTTATGGATCCCTTTGGCAGTCTGATGAAACCTATGGAGAATGTTTTTAAATGCACAAAATAAAATGCATAGGATTAAAAAGGAAACTAACTCAATCAAAATAAAGATGTAATTATTTCCAGCTAAATTCATGAAAATGAAGGTCCATGAACTTGGTGTCCACAGACACCCAGGGGTTTGTGGACCCTGGGTTATAAATATTTGCTCTGGTGCAAGGTACTAGAAAGACCTACAGGCTTAAGCTGGAGGTTTTTGAGTAGAATCATCAACTTTCTCCAGTAAAGATGTAAAAGTCCAATTTCTCCAAAACAGGACTAGTATCAACTTCAGCATTAGTGCCCCCAAGTTGCTTTCATGATCATCACAATTTATCTGGAGGCAGAGTGATAATCATTGAATTAGCTATTTCTAGAGCTTAGAAGAAGCCACATACACATTCATTTCTGTATTACTAAAAATATTTGTGTTTGACTTTTTCTCAGAGCTTTTACAGGTAAAAGATAGCTGCGAGAGAAGTGATGTATAATGTGAGGTCATACTCAGAGTCACTGAGCAGAACTTGGTATCTGACGACCGTGGAGATAATTTCCAGGCTGTTTCTAGCAATGTCTCATGGGCTCTGGTTAATTACTGAAAGGACTTGGCATTTTGCCGGGGTGTGGCAGACCCTGGGTCTTTTGATCCTCCTCTGCCCTGTGATTGCAGTTGGGGTAACAGGATGCTGTGTCATTTCAAAGAAGGTAGTATTCAACTTGGCTGTCTTGGCTGTGACACACTAGGAAGCACCGTGTGATTCTAGTGTGAGGGGTAAAGTGCAGAGCCTTTTTTAATCAAAGTATCATGGAAACACTGACCATATGATAGCTAAAGCAGGGGTCCAAAGCCAGGGGAGCATGAGCTTGGGTGCCTGGATGCCTTTGATCCCCCCTTTTTGTGTTCTCTCCTAATCTTAGCTGAATGAGTATCCTTTGTGGATGCATGTAGAGTCAGAGATAACTCTCTAAGTCTTAGATGTCTGGAGATCCTGGATTCAATAAGGAGCTGGTTGGTGAGAAGAAAAGATCCTGTATCAGAGAGAACTGGCCCTCCCTGGGCTGTTTTACCAGCAAAGTTGCAAGGCTTGTGCCAAGGATTGTGAGGTGAAATGTGAAGTGTCTAATTAATAATCCTATAAACCGCTGTATTTTCTGATGAAGTTAAGTATCAACATCCTAGCATATTGAAACAGTAGTCAAAAGTTAAGTTGCTAGTTCTATTATATTAATGTAATCTTAAATGCTCAGCAATTCTTTTGTGTGTAGGAATAAATTATCCATCCCATACCTGATTAATATTGTATACTGAACACTCTATTCCTCCTTTTTTGGGAACCCCTAATTCTGATCCACAATCACCCTTAAGCAATTGTTTCCTCAGGCCACCAGGATAGAGACAGTTAATGGATGTAAGAAGGGGAGCTTATCTCCCTCTCATTAGAGGCCAAGATTCCCAGAACTGAATCCCATCCAATTGCATGCACAGGGGCAGAACAGAGAGAGGCACAGTAGCTCCTATTTACTCAGCTCTGGTTCTCAAGCTTAGAGACATCATTATACCATGGTTATATTAGATCTGGGAATTACATCAAGTTTAGCTTCTCCTCTCCTCTCCATCTTCCTCTTCCTCTCTTCTACATCCTTACTTAGGGGTGCTCTGCCCAGAGGAAGGTACACTGATGGCCAAAAGCTGCCTTTTTCCTAGATTTCTTTCTCAAAGACCAAGCTGTAAAGTCCAATTCACTCTGGTGCTCATAGACTGGACAATAGGTTCTTGCCCTCCTAACACAGAGTGAATGTAAATACTAAATAGTGACTGTTTCTCTTTTGGCCAGAAACCCTGAGGGTCTTCTCCTCTCAGTTTGATTTTTTTTTAATTAAAGGGGCCATCCTTTGACTTGTTACTTAAAGAGGCCTATTCAATGAATGGGTGTTATCTCACTCAAAGTGACAACCTGAAAAAACCTTAGCCTAAAAGGGCCAGGGTCTCCCATTCCATCCTGGGCCATCTCCAGAAGTCCTGATGAATATCTGGTCACTGAAGTCAGATGATTCAGGAGGAGAAAGTGAGGCTGGTGACCTTGCACAGTCTTCCCTCACTCAAATCAAAGTCAAGTACAAGTCACATCATCATCTCCTTGATGTCATGGTCTCCTTTGAGAACGAAGGACAAACACAAGCTTCAAGTATAGTGAGTAACGGCACAGCATTATACATATAGAAGAGGAAAAAACCTCAGAAGTCATCTAATCCAAACACTTATTTTGCAGTCAAGAAGATGAAGACCTAGAGAGGTTAAGTGATTTGCCTGAGTAAGGGAAACAGCTGGAATTTGAACTCAGACCCTTTGAAGCTGAGTCTAGCACTCTAGTCACTATTTTGACTTTCAATGGTGATCCGTTCAAAGTCTGGTAATTTAACTAGTACTATTTAATAGCACTCACCAATTAATGTAGATGAATCCCTTTTTTTTTCCCTTCTCTGAAACTGAAATGAAACTGCACTCCAGATAATCATTGAATTCCAAAAAAAATCAATATATTGGGTACATTGTTCACTACAGTGATCTAAGAGAGGACCTCTGAAAACAAAGCACAACCAGTCCTCCCTGCATGGGGAATGATGCTGTTTCATTTCTTCCTCTCGCATAATTAAGTACCTATCACACCTAAAACTTTCATTAAATTAGGGTGTTGGAAATGAATTGTAAATTTGTCTTCAAGGAGGATGTTGGCATTTCAACCTATTTTTTTTTCCAAACTGAATATCATTAATAGTAAAAGTTCATGGAATAAGTAAAGCTGAGGGACTTTTATTTTTCAGTCCCAACCTGCAATTGTATTGGTGTAGTAGTGCGAGATTAAACAACTTGTCCATGACCAGAAAAACTAGGAGGTGAAACTAGATCTTCTTGACTTCTTTCTTGACCTTTTATGTACTATTCAATGGTACCTCAGAATAAGTTCGAGGTAGAATTCAAGTGATCAAATTTTCAGAAACATGTTCTGAGCCTCCTACCCCAATCCTCATTTTCTAAAGCAGGAGGTCTTAATGTTTATATGTGTCATAAACCCCCTCTGGTGGTCTGGTCAAGACTATGGACCACTTCTCAGAAAAATGTTTTATTGATTACATTTACATTTGAAAGAAATTTTAAATGTTCATTTAAAAATTAATAAAAATAAAAATGTACTTTTTTCCCATTTAAGATTATGGATCCCCTGAAATCTGTCCATGGTAAACCTTGAGTTAAGAACAAACCCCTATTCTAAGGTATCATTATTTTGTAGCACTGAAATAAAAACAAGGAACATATACATTGTACCCTGCAAAAAACTCAAAATATTTTCAAGCACACTTTTTACTTTATCACTAAAATGGGCTAGGCATATCCGCCAACTGCATTACTAATTTAAAAAAAAATTCTGTAAACAAATCATACATTTAGACTTAGAAGGGACTTTATGGGTCATCTAATCCAAGTCTCTTTTTAACAGATGAAGAAACTGAAGTCCTGACAAAGAAATATACCAAAATTCATATAAGTAGTAAATGACAGAGCTGAATTTTGAACCCAGGTCCTTTGACACGCAATTCAGTGTTTTTTACATTCATACTTCACCATACTACTTCCCAAAATACAACTAACTTTAAAAGCACTGAGAAAGTGTTATCATTCTAACTGAGTGGAATGATAGCTGAAACAATTTGAAGCACTAAATGAAACAAGGGAAAACAGAAAACAAACTTCATACCTAGCTTTGATTCTGCAAACCAGAACTAACACAGACAAAATAGAAGAAACAAGCATCTACTCCTAGCCTGGTAGGAGATACTATTGAATAAATTTAAATAACAAAAAAAAATTTGTTTTGAGGAAACATTGCCTGATAAAAAGATCTTGTTCTTTTTGGGAAAGAAAAATTATGGATCAATTTCAGAAAAGTCCTCTTACATGCATGAAAACTATCAAGGTAAATATTTTAAGAAATGATGGCCCCTAAGCCATCAAGAATAATGTTCTCTGCAAGTAGACGTTTCCCCCACTTTCACAATATTCCCCGGAGACCTGACCCACTGATAATATAAATAGAAATTTAGAATTTGATTCACAATGGACTCAAATGGGAGATAGTAGAATGATGAATATCTCAGTCATGAGTACTTATGGCAGGGTTCAAGTTGATGGCTTGGCCAAATTTACTGTTTAGTACAGGTCTCCTTCATGCCACCCTGTTCCCTTTAGATGAATAAAAAAACACAGCCTCAAGGAAAGAGATATCTTAAAAATTTTGTGCTGGTTTTAGTCTTAGAGGAGTCAAAATTTCCTGGAAAGTTAACATTCTTTGTCAGAGATGAAATAAAAATAAATATGGTACAGATGAAGATGACATTTGAATCCAAACAAAAGTTGGCCTTTTTGCTTTTTTTCCCCACTCCTTGATCATACAAACTGATGTGCTAAGAAAAACAGTCCCAATTTAGTTTCTTTCCTGAACACTTCCCAGTAAGTTCAAAAGTACTACTCTGATTGGCAGTGGGAGACACCTTATGGGACAGTAGAAAGAATGTTGGGATTTGGAGTAAGGACAACCTGGGTTCAATTCCTGCCACAGACTTAGCTGGGTTGGTGAGCTTGAACAAGTTACTTAACATATCTGAAGCTCAGTTTCCTCTTATGTCAAGTGATAATAATAACAACATCACCTTCAGAGAGTTGTTGGGAGAATCAAATGAGGCAATATAAATCTTCTGCAAGAACCTTAAAGTTCTATATAAAGATGAACTATTACTATTCCTGGGAGAACTTTGCCAAGTTCTCACAAAACAGAAATAAAAAAAAAAATTTCAATAAAATTGTTCACTGGTAAAGAGAAAACATTTCCACAGAGAGATTACAGGAAAAATAACATTGGTTTAGGTAGGGAATGATTCAATATCTTAAACAAGGAAAATAGGAGCAAAGAAATGGAGCTTAAGACAAGCACCTCCACCAAGTATTTTCAGGCATTAAATTAACATACATTTAATAAAACGTCTGATTACAGGAATCCTTGTGGAAGCTTGTCCAATTAGGACCTTAGGGTTGTTCATTCCAGCTCTGTCTTCTGACCTTGGCTTGGAAGTGACTGCTTATAGACTCGGATATTAATTACCAGTATGTTATCTAAATCTCTAATTTTGACTGTCCTTTTCAAGGATCTATATCTTGTCACCAAGGGCATGGGGCACTTGAGAAACCCAGGGATAATGGTAACAAGCATAGGTAATCATAATGTGTCAGGGCCTAGGTACCTTATTTACTTAGCCACCTGTATTAGTGGATAGTGTATGGTAGGTGGAATCAAGAAAACATGAGCTCAAATTCTGTTTCTACCATTTATGAGCTGTGTGAACATGGACAAGTACCATAATGACTCTTATCCTCACTTTTTTTTTTAACCGGTACAGCAGGGATAATAATATCTGTAATAATTATTTCATAGGGTTGTGGGAGAAGCAAAAGAGATAGTATGAGGTTATTTGCAACTCTAAAATATTATGTTTACACCAGTTAGTATTACTCAAATTCCACCTCAGGATTTGAACCACTATGGGTTCCAGTTACTCAGGAAGAAGATGAAATTAGGACCCCACAGCAGTCAACAGTTTACTCAAAATTATCTCATAAGTGACCTACTTATTTAGGATTTCTTTGTAACTAATTCTAGCATAAATTTAGTCTTCTTTCCAGTTACCAAATCTGTGATGAAGAGCAAGACCCTCCTTTCTCAGTTACCTTAATTCATTCCATATCTGTATAACCTAGGAGACCCTTGACAAAATGTGATAGAGTGGAAAATGTGCTGGACTGAGAGTCAGACGACCTGGATTCACATCCCAGCTCCACTGCTTAGTATCTCTAGGATCTTGAGCAAATCACTTTATGCCCCCGAGGCTCAGTTTCTAATCTGCAAAATGATGGGGTTGGATTAAATGGCCACTGCTATGGCTTCCAGCTCTAAGTCTATGATCCCATGAGATAAGGGAGTATAATGGGAAAAGTAATAATGGTGATGACTATAGCTAACATTTATATAGCACTTACTATGTGCCAGGCACTGTGCTAACTAAGCATTTTATAATTATTAACTCACCTGAATACTCAAATGGGATAATTGTATTAATTAAATAACTAATAAGATTACAGGGGTCATATTTATCTAGTCATCCTGATCTACATCTTGCCATTGGACCCAGATAGCTCTGAAGAAGATAGTGAGGCTGGTGACTGCACAGCCCAACCTCACTTAAATCAAATTCACTTGCAAGTCATGGCATCACCTTCTTGATGTCATGGTGCTCCTCAAGAACAAAAGACAAAACAGCAAAAACTTATGAGTAAAATTACATATTAGTATTTAATGTAAATATGTATTATATGATACAAATATTGAATAGTTTTTTTTTAAATAATCAAATGAGATAATAACTATAAAGTACTTAGCACAGTGCCTGGCACATAGTAAATTCTATATAAATTACAACTATTGTTATTGTTATATTCTCACAACAACTCAGTGGGGTAGGTGTTATCACCCCCATTTTACAGTTGAAGAAATCGAGACAAACAGAGGTTAAGAAATTTTCCCAAAGTTTATAAGTGTCTGAAGCTGGATTTGAACTCAGGTCTTCCTGACTCCAAAGTCAGCACAATATCTATTGTGCCACCTAGCTGCCCCTGAGTAGAGGTCTGGGAGTCAAAATTAGATTTTCATCTTTATTCTGCCATCGATGTATATAATTGAGCAGGATCTTGAATCAATCTGGGTGTGTTTTCTCATTTAAAAAAAAAGGTAGATTGGTTAAATAACCTCTAAAATCCTTTCAGATCTGACATTTAGGTATTCTAAATTTAGGAATTAACTGGTTTCTACTGGAAATTAGAGAAATCAAGGAAGGCTTCTTGGAGGAGGTGAAACTTGGATTAAGCCTTAAGGAGAGCTCTGGTGTCTAATAGAAAGTAGTGAGTATGAAGTACATTCCAGGTGGGTAAGGGACCAGTTATGCAAAGATATTGATATGGAAGATGGAAATGCCAATTCAGGAAAAAAAAATCAAGGAATCCATTTTGCCTGGAGCATCACCTATGTGAAGGTGAGTAATGAGCAATCATCCTAGAGAAAAAGGCTTGATGTAGATTGGAAAGGACCTTTTTCAAAGCAAAACAGGAATTTGTATTGTATAGTGAAGGCAATGGGGAACTTAAGGAAAAGAATGATGGTCAAACCTATGTTGTAAGAATATCAGCAACAAGTATGGAGATGAGGAGTAGGGATTCGAGGGGACAGACTTTTTATTCAAGAAGACTAAGACACTATCACAATGGTCCAGGTAAAGGCTGATGAAGATCTACACTAGAATGGAATAGATATAAGTAGAGATAGGGGAATGAATGTGGGGGCTGGGGGAGAGACAGAGAATTGATCAAACATAGCCATTATTTGGGATGTGGAAGCTGAGTCAGAAGCAGGAGTCGAAGGTGTGAATTTGAGGTCATGATTCAAAGGCCTGTGGTGCCCTCAATAATAACAGGGAATTTCAGAAGGGTCATAGGTTTGGAAGAAAGATAATGAATTCTGTTTTGAACATGTTGAGAGTGAAATGTCCAATTTGAAATGTCTAATAGGTAGTTGGTATTTTGGTCCTGGAGCTCAGGAGAGACAAAGCTACATGCAGATCTAGATGTCACATCCAGAAAAACCCAAGGGGGGTGATGAGATCATCAAGTTGAAAGAGAACAATACAGAGTAAAAAGAGGAGAGGTATGACAAAGTGCCTTGGGGGACACCCACAGTTAGATGAATAAAGAAGTAGTAAAGGAAACTGAGAAGAAATCATAAAAGTAGGAATAACCAAGAAAGATAATGCCATTAAAACCAAGAAAGAATAGAGCATCTAGAAGTAAAGAGTAGTCTAAAGTAGTCCCATACTTCAGAAATGTAAAAGATGAGCATTTTTTAAAAAAGGATTCAATGTGACAATTATGAAACTTTGGAGAGAACAGTTTCAATTGAATTATCAGGTAGAAAGTAAGAGAATTTTGAAAAGAGATGAGATGAAATGGAAATACTAAATGGGGAGAACTTCCTCAAGGAATTGAATCACAAAGGGGAAGGTAGAGGACAACAACTGGTGAGGATGGTAAGAGCAAGTGAGGATTTTTAAAGTTGAGAGGACAAGTTGATATGGGCATGTTTGTAAAGCTCAGGGAAGGTACCAGCAGGTAGAGGGAGCACGCACACACACATACACACATAAGTGTGTATAGACATATGCATACATACACACACACACATATATATATATATATGGATATATATATATGGATATATATTTTACTTACACACACTCATACATGGGAGAAGTTGGAAAGTTTGATTCCAGAAAAAATTAAGTAGTTGAGCTTGGCAAGGGTGTCAGCTACATGAGGGAGAGAGAGCAATGTTTAATTATCCTAGAGAAATAGGCTTGATTCAGATAGAGAAAGACTTTAAAAGTCAAACAGAGGAGATATATGTGCATATTTGTATATAAATAACTATGTATGTATCTATATGTTACATGCACATTCATAAAGATATATTTGTGTTTATATGTATGTGTGTACATATATATATACATATGCATATACATATATATATGTGTGTGTGTATGAGATAAAAAGAGACAGAGATAACGATAGTGAGAACAGTTTTTTTAAATAAGATGGGAGAGGACAGAATAAAGGGAACATATAGCTGAGTTAACTTTTCCAAGGATAAGGGTCACTTCTTCATTTAAGAAGAATGATAGTGCCCTCAACAAGAATATAGAAGGCAAAAGAACATAAAAGCTTAGGGAGAAAGAGAAGTTTTTTTGAACATGGGGAATCTGAGTTGCCAGTGGAAAACTGGAGATTTTTCCTCAGGCAGCTGAAGATGCAGGGCTGAAACCGAGAAGAAAGGTGATGGATGTATACGTAAAGGGAGTAGACACACAGAAATGATAGTTGATGGAAGAGCACAGCTAGAAGACCAGTCAAGGGCAGACTGCTGAGATCTACCACCAATGGAATCAGATCATACAGAGATGGTGATCCTACAAAGAAGACTGAGAAGTGTCGGAAGGGACCTAACAAATAGAAAGAGAACCACAACAAAGCGGTATCGAGAAAACTCTAAAGGCTAGAGTATTCAGAAAGAGGAGAAAATTTACAGTATTAAACACTTTGGAGAGATCAAGAAAGAAGAAAACTAAGAAAAGGTCACTGGATTTTTAGCAATAAAGAGACCAATGGTACCTTCAAAGAGAGCATTTTCCAATGTAGTGAGGATGGAAATCAGATTGCTTGGGGTTCAGAAGTGAGTAGGTGATGAGCAAGGGAGAGGTAAGGAGTGTAGATCATTTTTTTCTAAGACTTTAGCTATAGGGGAGAAGACAGGGAAAAGATATCAGCTGAATTGGATGGGAAAATCAAGTTAAGGGTTTTGTTTTTAAGATGGGGGAGTTGTGGATATGTTTGTAGCAGGGAAGGATTAGAGGAGAGTTCAAAAACTCTCTGAGGATGATGAGAGACCACATCATGATGGAGATAGGAAGGGACAGATAGAATCAAGGGCACAAGGAAAAGGTTGACCTTTAGAAGGAAATAAGACAACACTCTCTATCAAGGCTTGGTACAAAGTAAGAGAAAATGAACGATAATGCTGAGGTGATTTGAAGAATGAGATTGGGATGTTGTCAATGTTTTCTGTCAAGTATAAGGCCTTTCCTCTGCTGGAAGAGGGCAGAAAGGTGACAGTGTAGGTAATGTGAAGAGAGAACAAAATAGCCTCTATGAGGGCAAGCATTCACATTACAAAATTATTTCTAACTTTATGAAAGGGCACATACATCATAACTTTCCTTTAATAAGTTCATATAACATTGAAATTATTCTTCAATTTACAAGAAATTGATTTATGTATAACTTTTCCAGGACACTTTTATTGTAAAAAACTGAGGCAAATGCATTCTTAAGGAAACCTAGTCACATCAGAAAATTCTTACAAGTCAGAGACCATGTCCTATCTAAACAATCTCCTCCAATGCTGAGAACATTATTCTGTATGAATAAAGTACTTAATGTTTGTCGAATTAAATTGATTTAAAAATAACCATAGTGTTATGAAAGAAACAAGTGAGGATAGATCTTTGAATTAGTACACTCATTTTGGAAAACAATTTCGAATTCAACAATTTGGAAATAAAGTGGCTAAAACCTCTGACTCTTTGACCCAGAGATTCTACTGCTACGCATTTACTCAAAGGAGGGTATTGATGAAAAAGAAAATTCTCAGACATGTAAAAATATAGGAGCATTCTTTGTGGTAGCAAAGAACTGGAAACAAAGTAGATGTATGTCAATAGGGGAAAGGCTAAGCAAGCCATAGTACATGAATGCAATGGAATATTATTGTACCACAAGAAATTATGACTACGATAAATACAGAGAAATATTAAAATACGTAAATGCACTGATAGACACAAAACGAAGTAAGAAGAGCAAAGAAAAATACACAATATTACAACAAGGTAAATGGAAAGAACAACAAACATACACACAAAAAGAAAATCAAGTCAAAGTTGCAAAACTGCAAAGAACAAGCCCGGACTAAGGAAATGATAGGACTCTTTCCCCATTAGAAAAGTGGAGCACTCCCAAGTGTGGAAAATGGAATATATTGCATGTTTTAATCTATTAGTTAGTTTTGATGCTTTTTAAAAAATTCTTACTTTTTTTCCTTTTCAGAAAACATGTTAGAAAGGAATTGCTCACTGGGAGAGGGAAGGAAGGAAAAAAGGGAAAATTTAGGCCACGTAAAAACAAAAAAAAAATATTTTTTTAAAGACAAAGTAAGGAGAGAATGGGGACAGATGTGGGTCTGCTTGCTTTATCAATTAGACAGTAGGGAAAGTAGGAAGAGAAGAATCTGAAAATCCAAAATACATTGCCTAAAGAATTAAGTAATTATAATTGTATCTCCTGATTCATAGAACGTATATGTGTGTGTGTGTGTGTGTGTGTCCAAAAGACAATAGTTTGTCGAGCCTGCCTAACCTGGGACAGTGCCTCACACATGTTGGTTTAGTGGGGACATACATGCACACACAGAAAGCACTATTTACTCCATAAATAAATGACTACATAGCTTACATTGTTAGGGTATCATGATAGTGCTATAGCTTAAAAGACTCAAATAACTATGCATTTATCTTGTCACCACAGGTACTTACAGTGTAATTACAAGGTCAACAGTTACTATGTAATTACATAGCTTCAACATTGTACTTTAAAAAAAAGAAAGAAAAGTACCACCTCACCAAACCATACTATTCTGCCACCACCTACTGAGAAAACTTGTAAGTGATCAACAATTTTAAAATGCAAAATTTCAATGGATGTGAACTGAAAATTTTAGAAGGGAAAATAGCAACCCAGTGAGTCGACCTGCTCTAAGAGTCTATGATTCTGGAATTCAAAAATTATTTGCTAATCAATTATTCTGATAAAAATCATCTAGTTCAAATCCCTCATTTTCATAAGAGCTTTGAAAAAATATTTATTCTTCAGAAAGTGGGAAACAATCTTTTTTTTTGTTCAGAAACAATTATATTGCAACATTTCATCATCAGTAGAAGAGAGTGCATATTTTAAAGAAATGGACTTCTCAATTATTTTAAAATATCAGAAGCAATTTGTAACAAATCAGAAAGAGAAAACATGCATCCTTAAAATTTTTATTCCTATATGGCTGAAATTTGCACATCATTACTGAGGAGCTGTTTAATGTTTGTGCCGCATTGTATAAAATTTAAAGTCAGGACTAAACCATTTGTACTTTTTCTCTTGCAATGCATGTCAGTTTCTAAATGGTGAATTTCATTAAAACCTTATAAAACTATTCAAATTTTTTTTATATTCAGGGAAGCAGGACACTGCTTTGATACTCAATATTTGAATGACTCCTTTCAAATTTATTATAGGTTACTATCATACAGAGAATAATAAAGATTTTTTAATTACTTTAGCTCATAAGAACTGGCTGATAGATATTCCATCAATGTTATGATTCCCTTGGATGGAGAAATGCTAAATGCTAACCCAAACAGATTTTAAAACTATAATTACTTGGTAAACAAGGGAATCATAGCCAAATAATTATTCATGAGAACAGAATAAATTCACATGTATATAGAGATATATATTTTAAAAATATTCTTATTGAATTCTTCTTTTCCTCTACTCTAATGTCACTAAGCATAAGAAGCATCAGAAAGGTATTTGTCTTGCAATGTTTTACACAAATTACAAAAGCTGTGTACGGAATGCTGCTACATTGTCTATGTTTTCCTCTGTGATGAAGCACATATAGACGATACAAATGGCTTTTCACTATATTAAATACAAAATGCTGTCTTTGTTATTCAGTGACCTACTGAAAATCCAAAACAAGGAAAGCCTGTAGCAAACATTGCTATGAGTTTATTTCTCAATTGTAATCGTTCAATCAACATTTATTATGCACCCAATACATGCATGTCCCAGGAACAGTGTTAGGTATGCATCTATAAAGACAAAATTGAAAGTCTTTACCCTGAAGGAAGTTATATTCTATTAGGGAGACAGTACATGTACATTACAAGCATATAACAAAATAAAGGTAATTTAGATAAGGGGAAGGACATTTCAAGACTAGAGGTTACTATCTGACATAAAGACATACTTGTGGAAGCTTGATTCACATGGACTGCAATGATGGAACTGGCTTTCTTGGAAAGGTTCTGATCAAAGACACAAATGAAGGCAGACTCATCTGAGGCAGTGAAACTCTCTGGTTGAGTGTTTGTATACTTAACTGTGAAGATGTAGATGGTACCCTTATCATTGGATTCATAGAAGAAGGTGTTATAGTTGAAGTTGGTGTCACTGAATGTGGAAAAGACAGTTTCATGCCTTAGCTATTCCAGTTTTTACTTGGTCTCTGGGCTAAAAAGATGGATACATCTCCCCTTTGGTGAAATGCAGGCCATTAAAGTGCCTGGCTGGTTCAGAAACATGTGTGACCCATCATTTTAGCTGTGCATTTGATGGAGAATGTGGCTAATGCTGACCTCAATGTCTAAGAAACACAAGAAGTTGTCGTTCCTTGCTGGGGCATGAAGTTACAAATCTCTTCCTTCCCCATCTCACTCCCTACCCCACCCCATCCATCCTCACTATACAGATGTCCAAAGCAGGCTTGATGGAAATTAAATTTAACAGGAGTTCATCCTGGCTATCTTTACTCTCCTGGGCAGAGATCTAGTTTGATGCTACAAAGAATAACAAGGTAGGAGGCATCTAATCGTCCTCCAGTCTCTGAGAATTGGAGGAAGCTGTCTTCTTCCCAAGGTCTTCCTACTCTGAAATAAAAATATCAGAGAACTCCTTGCTGGTACCACCAAAGGTGGTCAAGAGACTTTGCCAGGGTCACCCTGTCCATCCATTTGTGATCCAAATGGCTCTTTTTCATTAACAGTATCATATAATTGGTCCAGACACCTGTCTCAATGACACAGAAGACATAGATTTGGTTCTGGTTAAAGTGAAATCACATCACTCCATGCTGCTGAGCAAAAGTAGAACATGGCCATTGCTTATGCATCCCTTCCCTTCTCCCAGGGAAAACAGAGGGCTTAAAATCTATTTCCCAGATTTCTCATCTATTGCCTCTGTTCAGGGGGTTGGTAGCACACTCCAATGATAATGTCACATCTGTTTCAGCTTCTATTTATCTTCATCCAAATGGTCACCACCAGGCTTTTCTGATCTGGCTCCTAGATTTCTTCATACATCTATTTACCTTTGTTTTTTCTTTTAATGAAAAACTGTTTTCACCTACACCACCTTCATTTCTTCTGAAAATATCATCCCTCATCAACCCAATGATTGTAACAAAGATTTAAAAGCCAAAAATAGAGTAAAAGTAGTTTAGCAAATTTAAAATGTAAAATATATGCAATATTATATACTCAAAGTCATCCATCTCTGCAAAGAAATAAAGGGAAATGCAACGTCTCTTCTCTAGGTTCAGCCTTGACCATGATAATAACAGTATTCAGTTTCTTGTTGTTTCCATCTACATGATTTAGCCACTGCAGTACTGCTCAATTCATCTTACATCAGTTTATATCAGTCTTCTGATGTTTCTTTGAATTTGCAGGAACATCATTTTTAATAGGATAGTTTGTAAATGACATTTATGTAGCTCTTACTACATGCCAGGCACTATGGTAAATGCTTTATAATTATTATCTCATTTGATCCTTACAACTCTGTGAGGTAGATGCTATTACTATCCTCATTTTACAATTCTACTTTGCAGCATCCCCCACCTTTAACCTCTACTGTTGCTGTTAAACAAGGCATACCCTTCAGAGCCATGAGACAAGTCATTCATCCTTTGGGAGTGCCTATGAGGTCAAATTTGACTGTTTACCCAGAACCTTATCTATGTTTGCACATTTGTTTGTGGACAGATATCTAAGGCTGCTTCTCTCTTGGATTTTCTATCCTGTGAACTTCTGGATAGCTCGACTGCTATTCTTCCAATGCTGTAATGTTTCTCTCTAGGAAATCAAAATTAGTGAATATATTTAGGTAGTTCTCTGCTTTCACTTATACATATGCAGCATTTAATTATTACATTTATTCTGTATGGCCACCTAACAAGAGTTTCAACAACTACTCACTTTCTCTTTGGGGAAGGGGATTTTTAGTAAAAGGTATTGTACCTTTAAGAAGATTTAAATATAAAAAAATGACACTGATTAACCTTTAAAATGGTGCCATTTAATCAAAGCAAGTAGATCTTTAATGGGTTTTAAATGAACTAATAAATCACAAGATTTTTCACTGAAATAAACCAAACGTTTGAAATAAATTCCATAATACTCCTGTTGAGGTATATGTGGGGAGGCGTGGAAGATGATGGGTCTACACTGAGTTATTGTTCTGTTTTTGTCCTGTTCTCAGCAAGTTCTTTGTTTAAGACTTTAGTTCTGCGCATACGTAGGTTTGTGTCTTTTATGGGAAGCGTACAGTTTCAAGGTTATGGAGAAGATCTGTCATTATGCAGTAACTTAAAAGTAATTAATTTTATATTTTTAGGAAAGCTAGTTACCTAAGGAAAAAAAAAATGGGAAAAAAAAGAGATTCACCATGCGCAGTACAAGGCAGTTATCTTTAACTGTCTCTCTATCCATCTCTCATTATTTCTTCCCCTTCTCTCACCTCTGCCAGCTCCCACTACTCCTTTTCTTGAAGTATATGAGGTATATAACAGGAACCAACCCCTAGTCAGACAGTAATTTCATTAAAGTCCAGAATAACCCACGTACCACACCTAGTCCTGCTTCCAACAAGATATAATTACAAAGCAACAACTAGTGAACCAGTTGTAATGTGAATTTCAGACTAATAAATTTAAGAGTGAGGTAATGGAAAGAGCACTCAGTAGTCCAGGGTCTAAAGACTTGGGCTGAAATAGTTGTTGTGCCAATTCTGTTATGCTGGGGATGTGATTTAACCTTTTTGGGTCCTCATTTTCCTCACCTGCAAACTGAGGATGCATGATC
This sequence comes from Bettongia penicillata ogilbyi, assembly GCA_023548195.1. Taxonomy (NCBI): domain Eukaryota; kingdom Metazoa; phylum Chordata; class Mammalia; order Diprotodontia; family Potoroidae; genus Bettongia; species Bettongia penicillata. Next base: position 14,015,592 of record JAJHZJ010000090.1, read on the forward strand.
TCTCTAGTACAAAAGCATAATGGGTTTCGAGTCAGAAGACTTGGGTTCCAAACCTACTTCCTACTTATTATCTCTGGTGATTTAAGTCAAGTCACTTAACCTCTCTGGGCCTCCACTTCCTCATCTACAAAATGAGGGAGCTGGACTAGATCTCTAGCTCTAAATCTATACTCCTATGAACCAATCAGCTTGGAAATCCTGTGATCATTTATGTTAAACTATGAACAGAATTAAATACAAAAAGGTACATGAAGCCTGCTATATTGTGGTTAAAGTACATATATTCCACGAGCAAGATTATGATGGAAGCATATTTGTAGGAGTTGGGATGAGGTACAGGCAAAAAAAAAAAATGTGATTAAAGCACAGAAAGCATGAAATAAGCTCCTTTCCCTTCACCAAACACAAAAGTAGAACTGGTCTTATTTGGACAAGCAAGTCTGAGGCAAACCCACCTGTTTCAGGTACTTAGTAGCAAAGAACTAGAGGGTCCTTTCCCTGGCTGGACTTAGTTCTGAACACCAGCCAAGTTATAATCAAACTATAGCACTTTGTGAACTAAGGTATCACCAGCTTTCACTAGATAGATCAAATAAGATGTTCTATAAACAATAAGGGGCTATATAAAGATATTATTAACTGTAGCTCATCCATAGGACAAAAAGAGAGAATTAAGTTGAGACAAAGACCCTGTGGTTTCCAGTTTGAACTCTGCCCCCAAATATCTGGGCAACATTGGGCAAGTCATTAATTCAAACTGAGCAAACATTTATGGAATATTCACTATGTAAGAGGCACAACCTCTCTGGGTCTTGATTGGACTAGATGATTTCTGATGTTTTCATCTCCTCAAAAATTTTATTCAGTCACTGGGATACATTTTCTCTAACACTTGCCTACTTAGGAAAGGCAGTCAAAAAGCAAGTGTTTTCTGGACAAACTGGGATACCTAATAATAAAGTAAATTTTCTAAAGCAATATACTTCCTTAAAATTACACCTGAGTTATTACCTTTATCTTACCTACTCCAAAACTTCAAGGACCCATGACTTTATAGAAACCTCTGTCTTGGACAGTCTTGCTCAGTTTCTATGTCTAAAAGAACATGATACTGTGAGAAGTGTGCTGGACTTGGAGTTAGAAGAGCTGGGTTCAAATCTTCCACCTGCCATTTATTACTTGTGTTAACGTTGGGCAAGTCATTTAACCACTAGCACCCTCAGTTTTCTTAAATATAATATGAGGCTACTGGTTGGATCAAATGATTTCCAGTCCCTTCTGTTTTTAAATCTATAATCCTATAAAGATTCAAAATTTAGTAGCTAGTCTTCTGCTGAACTTCTCTGGCCTTAACTTGACTAATCATCAAATGGCACAATAGATTTGGGATCTATTACCTCACTTTTTTTTTAAGTACTTGCCACTTGCCATTTTATTACTTGTCACTCAATTTTCAAATTTGGTCCCATCCTTAACACTTACTTAACATTGTGAGGATCATATGAGATGATATATGTAAAAAACTTTGTGAAACTTGAAGCATCACCTGAATTAAAGCTATTGTTGTTGTATTTTAAAATCTATCCATCCAATTGTGATCAAAGAAGATATGTGACAGGTTATATAAAAAGAGCAAAAAATAGCCCATGTGATCCATTGTTATTCAATGCCAAGAAGTCCAAAGGAAACTGAACAAATTGTAGTATATGATTTGTGATGGAATGTTATTGAGAAATAAGAAATGACAAGCAGGATGGCTTAAGAAAAACCTGGGATAACTTATATGAATTGATGCAAAGTGAAGTGAGCAGAATTAGGAGAGCACTGCTCATAGGTAACAAACTAAAGCATACTTTTTTAAACTTTATTTTTTCTGTATTTTGTATATTTTCTTCTGTAACATGGCTAATATGGAAATGTTTTGCATGACTTCACATATATAATCAAGATTACATTTCTTGCCTTCTCAAGGGGGGAGTAGAACGGTAGGTGGGTGGAAGGGTTAGAATTTGAAACTCAAAGAATTTTAAATTTATTATGAGTAATTGGAAAATATTTAATGAATTAAATAAAAATATATATCTTGTAAAAAGAAGGAAACAAATATTTATTAAGTGCCAACCATATGCCAGGCAGTGTGCTGACTGCTTTATAAATATCATTTGATTTTATCCTTGCAACAATGCTGTAAGGTACACAAGTCACATGGGATGAGAAAGTACAGAAAGGTTGTGATTATACCAGCGTAGGGAACACTCACATTGGAGAGATCACAGACCACGGAAGTATGTTTGACTCCATGGTCCCTGAAAATTTCGATTCCTTTCATGTTAGTATAGTTTGTAGAATAATGAAAATCGCTGGACATCTGATACAAATTAAGTTACTTGAAGGAAAGATGAGGTCAGGTATGTGCCCAGAATACCACATACCCGGGTTTGCAATGAAGTACCTTTCACATAATAGGAGGCATTTCCTCTCCTGTTTTAGTTGTGAATAGGATAAAGCAGTGCAGAAATGGAAACTTGCTTAAATAATGTGAGCAATAATGTGGTGTTAAAATGAAAAGTGTTTGAAGTTACATATTACATTCAAATGAACACCGCCATAATTCATTGTGATTAATGTTAATGTCAAAAATATTAAAGAAAGTAATAATGATTTCTATCTTCATGTAATGTGCTACCCTTTCTTTTATCTTTTATTCCCTCTGATCAATGAAATTAACGTGCAATAAATTCCAAACCAATAAAAAGAAATTTGTCTTTACACAGCAGTTTGGTCAGCCTGTGGGAATCACTGCCACAGGAGGTCAGGGAGACAAATGGTAAGGCTGGCTTTAAAAAGGGATCAGATAATTTTATGACCATTAATAACACTTGTAGCTTTGCAAGCTCAGGCACTGATAAGGGTAATCCAATCATCCTTGGGGCACATACTAATTGCCTTCTGGGGTCAGAGGGACTCTTCCCCCCACCCACCATCCCCACTAACAAGCTACATATTGGAGCTAGGTACAAAGGGGGTTGTGACTGAGGGAGAGGACTCTGTAGACATTTTACTCTGGGGAATAGTAGGTTCTAGTCCTAGGTCTGGACTAGCTAGCTGTGCTACCTTAGACAAATCAGTTAATCTCTCTGGAACTGCTTCCTCATCCATTAATGAAGGGTTTAGATTAGATCTTTAGAGATTCTTCTAATTTTAAGATTCTGTATGGAAGATAAAGTACACTGAAGGACAGGAAAATGGGTAAAAGGAAAGGGAGGTTATATTTTGTCCACCTTTTACTTTAGTTAGACAATACCTAGGGAATTGCATTTAGCTCTGGGGGCTGTATTTTAAGAATATTGGCAATCTAGATGGCATGCAGTGTGGTATACTCAGAAGAGGGTGGTAGCTGAAAATAGGAGAATCAGCTTAAGGAGCTGAGGATGGTTTTCCTTGGAGAAGGGAAAACTGAGGGCGGAGAGAGGATGGTAGTTGTCTTCAATTATCTGAAGAATTGCCCTATGAAAAAGATATTGGGTAGAAGAAAATAGCTGAGATCAGAGCTCAGAATCCATGACTCCAAATACAGCTCCCCTTCTAATGTACCCCACAGCCCCAGTGGAAGCTTATCTTTAGAGATGCTCTAAATAAGATTCTTTGTCAGATATAGCTTAAATTGAATACGCTTCCCATTCAAAGAATTTGTGATTCCAGATCTGCTACAAGATCTTTATCTCTCACCTGGATTATTATCCTACCCACGACTGGCACTTATAGTACTAAAGAAATTCCTTGCTTCAAGATTCCCAGAGCATATTCCTCAGGCCTAAGATGACACCTAAAGAAGACAACTGTTACTGTTTGCTCCTGGCCAAGTAGTGCACATGACATAGAACAGAGGTGTGGGTAGGCTTCCAACAGCAGCGGGGTCTACTACGATTGCACCAGGTTATTTTCTATACCCTGCTATCTCCCTACATATGGCTTTATGTTCATTACCATCTAATCTCTTCTCAGTAAACATTTAATTTGCCATTGATCAGTTAATCAATTAACTGACCAGATTTTGTTTATAAATACCTTATTTGATCGTCATGGCAGTTCTGTGAGTTGGGTACAATTATCAAAGCCCTTTTACTATTGAGGAAACTGAGGCAAATAGAAATTAGGTGATTTGCTCAGGGACACACAGATGGTGAGTAATTGAAGTCACATGTGAACTCTTCTTGACTTCAGCACTCTATCCACTGTGCCACCCGTTGCCTCTTTCATGGAGATAGAAGATGCAGCATTATATATAAACAGCAAATAAGCATTTTTTGTTGGAATGTAAGGTATGTGAAAGGGAGCAATTTGTAATAAACTGGGAAAGGAGGCTAGATTCAGAATATGAAGGACTTTCATTAGCAAAGAAGAGTGTATTTTATCCTAGATGTAAAGGGGAGCCACTGGGGCTTTTTGTCATTGTCTGATCTGTGCTTTAGGAACATGTCTCTACTTTGGAAACTGGTGAGAATGGAATGGAGATGGGAGGTACTTGTCACAAGGAGACCAATTTTGAGGTTACTGCAATGATTCAGAAGAAAGGTGGTGAGGTCTTGAATTAGGATGATAGTAGCGTGAGCAGAGGGAAGAGGTCAGATACCAGAAGTGTTAGGGAAGTAGAAATGATCATACTTGACAATTTAAAAAGAGAAAGGTATCTTATTGGTATTCCCATCACTTAAGGATTCCTAAAAACTGACCTCCACCTTACTAAGTTAACTATCCACAACTCTCAGCAGCAGGACACCATGATTCTGCTAATAGGCTTATAATATACAGACACCATTTACTTTCATAAAACTGCAGGGGTAAATCTCTACTTGAATTTGGTGTGCTCAAATTCATGATTATCAATAATTTATTTTGAAGATTCATTAAAGCTCAATGTATTTATTGCCCATATATATTTACAATAACATTCAGCAGAGAAGCAGGTTGGCATAGTAGCAAGGGAGCCAGCCTCAAAGTCAGGAAAAGATCCACCTTCAAGGCAGACTGACTGTTTGGACTTGGGCAAATCAATGAAGTTCTCAGTGTTCTAAGACTTTCTGTTCCTGAGAACAAAGTGAAGATATGTCAGGTGGGGAATAAGTGTGTTAACCAGTGTTACTCTGCAATGCTCAGAACAATATTAATAATACTATTATTATTAATAGTAATACTAATAATACACTGAGAGAGAAAGAGTCAGTCTTGCAGCCATAAAGACCTGGGGCAAAATATTTGATCTCTCAGTGTCCCAGGCAATTTCTCAAGCTGATGTTGTTGGGAATATTCAGGCTTGTGTGGGTAGAGGGATCTTCCTTGGTGGTGATTCTCAACAGTAATGAAATCACAAGGATGGATCAAGAAGGAGAAGATGATGATGATGATGATGATGGATGGTGATGATGGTGATGATGACAGCTGATATTTATGTGTAAGCTTTTAGCTTACAAAATACAATAATGCTCATTCGACCTTATGAATCATCCCTGAGGTTGAGACTACAGTTATTAATATTTCCATTTCATACCAAAAAAAAAAAACAAATCAGAGAGAAGCAAAATAACAGTGAATAGAACATGGACTTGGAGTCAGAAACACACAAGTTCAGATCTTTCTTCAGACACTTACCATATATGTAATATTGAGATGGCTACTTTACTACTCTAAGCCTCAGTTTTCTTATCTGTAAAATGGAGATAACTATCAATTTCATGGGGTTGTTACAAAGCTCAAATGAGATAATGTCCATTAAGCTTTTTGCCAACTTGCAAGTACTCTGTCATTCTTTAAAATGAAGATCAATGTTCATCATCATATGGCTACGTGGTGTCAGGGACAGGATTCAAATCCAAATTTCTTGACTTTGAGTCCAGTACTTTTTCTATTACTCCACACTGACATTCTGCCTCCTTCCTCTCTGAATTTTTGCATGCTGTGTCCCAATGCCTGAAATGTCCTCTCTCATGAGCTGCATCTCTTGAGGTTCCTGGGCCCTACTAAGTCTTAGCTGAAGTGCTGTAGCCTAGAGCAATGGATCCTAACCTGAGGCCCACCAACTAGTATCTAAAAATGTATACAAGGCTACATATATACTCAAGTATGTATGTACATGTATATATAGAATTTCAAAATAACTGGCTCTCTTTGTAATCCAATGTATTTCCTTTTATGCATTTAAAATACATTATTCTGAGAAAAGAGCTCATAGGCTTCATTATACTGCCAAAAGGGTCTACAGCAAAGATGAGGTTAAGGACATCGCAAAGAACAACTTTCCTAAGACCCCATTCCCTAAATGTTATCCTTTCCTATATTCTCCAAATCACTTTTCATTTGGTAGACATTTTATCTGTAACTATGTATGTATATGCTGCTTATTATCCTTAGTAGAATGTAAAGCCTTTGAATGGTGTGGCTTATCATTTTGTCTTTTAATTCCTAGAACCTCCTCTTACTGGTGAGGCAACTGAGCCTGAGAGGTTAAGGGACTTGCTCAGGGTCACCCAGCCAGTAAGTATCTGAGGCAGAATTTGAAAGCAGGTCCCCTTGATTCTAACCCTCCAACCACTATGCCCTGTGGTTCTTAAAGTGGAATTGGAACCACAGAACCAAGTTCTGAATCCTACTCTTGCTCTTTCCTACTGCTGGAACCATAACAAGTCACTTTTTTCTCCTTGGGATTCCTGGATAAATCATTTAACCTCACAGATCTCCAGGAAAGTCTCTAAGAATATAAGTTGCAGAGGAGGTGCTGACTTGCACTGGTAAAGGGAGTTCCCTTTTTTGGGAAATCACAGGTCCTATCCTTATCACTTTCCCTATGAAACAATACAGTTATAAGCTACTCTATTGCTACTGAAGCAATTAGACTGATGTGTTACTTTACAACACAAGTTTCCTCATCTAGAATAAAGGGGTAGCAACAGATAATCTCTAAGATCTCCTATGGTTCTAAATCATGCAACCATGCCTTTGCCTGAAGATCACAGAAAGACTTTTGTGGTCTTATTACTTAATTATGTTTTACTTACTCAGGCTCAAAGAGCAGTTCATTATGGCACCTCCATAGGAATTCTCAGCAGGCAGATTAAGCAACAAGGTCATTATTTGGTTATACTCACAGATTTCTGAGTTCAAAAGGACCTTGAAGGCCATCTAGTCCCACCTCCTTATTTTATAGACCAGCACTAAGCTAGAGAAGTTAAGGAATTTGCACAAGGTCATGGAGGTAGTGAGCGGTAGCCCTGGGACTGAATCAGATCTGGAATCTGAATGAAAGTCCACAGCTTCCAAAGCCAATGTCTTTTCCATTGTACCATGATGCTCTGCTTTGGTTTTATATGTGTAATGTGTTTAGTTCTAGAGATTCAAAATGCCTTGAATATACATCAGAAATGTCTTTGCTCTTTTTAATTTAAATAAACAGGTTGCCATCCAAAGACCTCATAAAGCAAAATCCCTAACTTGACAATAAGCAGACCTACTTTGTAACTCAAATTAATCAAATCTTTTGTTTCTGTCAAGATTACCAAATTAATAGATTATGAAATTATAGGAGGAGCAATATGACTCATTCTCCAGGAGAGTCAGCCTTGTAGACAGGAAGACCTGAGTTCAAGTTTCACCAGTAAAACATATTGGTTATACGATCCCGGATAAATCATTTAACCTCACAGAGCTCCAGGAAAGTCTCTAAGAATATAAGTTGCAGAGGAGGTGCTGACTTGCACTGGTAAAGAGAGTTCCCTTTTTTGGGAAATCACAGGTCCTATCCTTATCACTTTCCCCATGAAATAATACAGTTATAAGCTACTCTACTGCTACTGAAGCAATCAGACTGATGTGTTACTTTACAACAGAAGACAGAACCTGAATGAGTAGGAATGGATGGATTCTTTCAATGGAGTGAAGGTTCAAATTGATATCACCAATCCATTTGAGTCTCTGAGTAATAACTAGAATTTGTATAGTATTTTAAAGTTTGCTAAGTGCTTTACAGAAACTACTTCACTGAGCCTTTTAACAAGCTTTTAAGTAAAACAGGATACATTTTATCCATATTTTACAGATGAGAAAATAGATCAATGAATTTGAAAACAGATCAGAGAATGAATAATAGCAGAGACTAAAGAATAAGGAGCAAACCTCCTCAAATTGCCATGAGAAAAGCCTTCCTCTGAAGTGAACAAGCAAATAGTTGTTTGCATGAATTTATTCTGTACCTGAGTTTGGAAATATGTACTAATGACTCACAAAATCTGACTTCAAAACTGATTCTGATCAGTGGGAAGATGTGACTTAAAATAGGATTGAGGATCAAAGGCAAAATAGAATTTAAATGGCAAGGCATATTAAATTTGGGTAGGGTCTGTTAGGTCTTATTTAACATCTCTGTTAATGATCTGGAAAAGAGAAATAAACAGCATGTTAATTAAAACTGTAGGTAGTATTATACTGGCAGGGGGTGCGAGCACTAGTGAGAAATAATAAGGACCCTATTGAGGTTAGGAAAGGGGGCAGAAAATAAGTACATGTAGAGAAAACATATATATTTAATGGGATTTAAGGCACTTGTAAAGTAGGGCTGCTGAAAGTGAGATGGATTATAGGCAGCAAATTAAATACAAGGTAGCAATAAAATACCATGGGGAAAAATAGTTACCAATTTTGATATTCCAGCCCAGACACACGGCACTAAGTAGAACCAAATCTGTATGGGTCACCTCTGGAATCACACAGTTAGGTCTGAATATCTACGCTCTGGAAACGTGTGTTCAAAATATATTGTAAAGCATCAGTATTCAGAACGGTGTCATTTCAAGAAAATGACTTCCAATTTTAAAAAAATCGTGCTTAGCACATTATGGTTTCAAACCAATGTTTTATTAATAAGTAGAAAAATGCCATACAACTATTACCTAATTATAGTTAGTAATTGTTTTATAAGTTGAGAGCAAGGTCGGGTCAAAAAAGTAAGACTAGAAGAGTGCATATTTATAATACGTGCGTATAATATGTGTTAGAAAGGCCTAAGAATTACTTAATGTGGCAAAGAAAATGGGACATTTATAATTATAATTAGGAAGTGGTAGATTTAGGTGAGATTTATGTCATGAAATAGTGAAGCGGCAATGTAGTATAGTAGAAAGAATATCGGATTTGGAATGTAGAGAAAGAGTTTCAGGCCCATCATGGAGAATTCCTAGCTAAGTGACCAAAGACAAGTCATCTAAACTCTTTAAGATACAGTTTCCTCAGGAGTGCAGTCACTCTAAGAATCCTTTGTGCTACCTACCTCATTTTGAGCAAAGTTCTGTTTCCAAATATTGTATATTTTCTTTTTTTATGAATTTCTAAAAGTCAATAAACATGAACACTTCATTAAATAGACAGAAAAAGATGACTAAATATAAAACTATGACGTCTATGGCATACACACATTTCCAAAGTGAGCTCTACCACCCCCTAGAATGATCCAGTGAGGCAGTAGTAGCCTCAGGTACAATTGAGGGACAATAAAAATAAGGGGGCACAGGAAAGAAAAGAAGAAAATTTGAAAAACTATTTGTACATGTTTCATCTGTTATGTAACAGAGTTAGAGTCATAGTGATTACATTATTTTCCAACTACATACACAAAATGCAAGTTATAACTGATCAGTGGTCAAGTCCTCTGACAGGTCTTAACAAGCAAGTATTGGCAGGAGAATGCTTCATGTATTGTCAGGAAGTCCAGCATGCATCACCAGAAATATATGTATTAATGACTTGTTTACACTACAGTATTATACAGTTACATGATGCAATATTGTACTGTCAAAATTTCAATGCAGGAAAGAAACCACAAATTTATAATAAATTATTAAATTTAAGATGCATAATTTTAAAATATATATATTCATATATATTGAAATGATGCAATTTTTAAAAAAAGGTTAAGGGGTTAAAGAAAGCAGATTTTCAGGGGGGTACTGAGTAACTTTTTTAAAGGGGGCATTGGCCAAATAAGCTTGGGAATCTCCGACATAGAATATGTTTTATAAGGCGCATAATTTAAAAAAAAATAACATGATTCTATTGACATTGCCCTGCTTGTCTGTATTCATTTCAAACTTCCTTCTGTTTTATTCTGTGAAATGTACTAATGTTTCTTTAATAACTCTTTTCTTTATTTCCTTCTTTTTATCACTCTTCCTACCATTCCCCCATTTTCCTAAATTCCCTCCCCTTTCCTAAATAGTACTTCTTTTCCTGGAAACAAGCTTTGCCAAGTGAAACACATTCATACATTGGTTATATCTGAAAGCACCTCATTCTACATCTTTATTCCATCATCTCTCTGCCATTTACTAGCTCTTACTTAACACTGGATCTCCCTTAGTCAGTGTTTCCAGTACTGGATGTACCTTTGCTCATTCTCCTCAGCTCATTGGTTGAAGTGGGAAAATTAGAAGACTCTTGAATCCTCACTGCCACTTCCAGTTTCTCCCCTTGCCTCCACTGCAAGCAACCTCTCCTTTTTGAGATTCAAACTATTGAGATCTGCCACCTGATCACAATCCTGACAGATAGCTGCTGTCTACAGACTTCTGTGATGGATTTTCTCTCCATAATGAGTTTGGTACATGCCTGGCTCACAATTTTTATGTCCTCCTCAACTCCTGCTTTTATACATTGAACATACATACTGACTCTTCCTCAAACTTCTTCAGTTCCTCAACTTACTCACTTCTCATGACTTATTCTTTCATACACCTCATATATGCACAAAGATGGTCAAAGTCTTTATCTTGCCATTATCCACAAAAAAAAATCCTGTAAGATTTTTGAAATCTCCTTATCCAGCCATAATCTAATGACTTTTCACCTCTCTCTGTGCCTTCCCTATGCTTCTTCCATACTGTGACCTCCAATCCTTTGACCCTTCAATTCTCTCCTAACGAATCACCCCTATTCTACTGCTCCTCCTTTCCTCATCTGGACCCCTTGGTAAACCAATTTAAGTCTATACTCCTCTCTTGAATTCCTAGCTCAATAATCATTTCACTGATGGTATCCTGCCATCGGCTCAGCCTCAGATCATTCTCAACATTTGCCATCTTTACTCTTACTAATGGAATGCTGAACAAAGGTAGGGGAAATCACATAAATATTCTGAATGAGTCCACCACAAGTTTATGTTATATAACCACAATTGAGCCTTCCCTTCTGCTAGGCAATCCTTCTATCCTGCCTAATCAATTCATCTCACTCTCTAAGGTAACTCTTGCAAACCTTTTCATCACTTGCTAAACTCCCATGACTCTACTTTCCCCACCCTCTGAAGTTAAGGACCTTGCCTCAGATTTTACAGAAAGAAAAAAAAAATCAAGAGATATGCCCTGAGCTCTCTCATCTCTCTTGACTTGGATGTCTTTTCCACTGTATCTTCCTTCACCTTTATCTCCCATGATGAGCTGGACTTACTCATTACTAAGACTAACTGTACTGGTGCAAGCAATTCCATTCCTTCCTGTCTCCTCCAACAAACGGCACCCTCTTTCCCTTAATTTCAATGTCTTTCTGCATACTGACTCACTGTCTACTGCCTAGAAACCTGCCCAGGTCTCCCTCTCTTCTGATCTTTTCATCCTCACTAGCTCTCCTCCTTTGTCTCCTGCCATTTGTGGCTAAACCCCTTCAAAAGGCCATCGACAATAGGTGCCTCCATTTTCTCTCCTCTTGTTCTCTTCTTAAGCCTTTATAATCAAGCTTCTGACCTTATAATTCCAACAAAACTGCTCTCTCCAAAGTTGCCAGTGATCTTTTTTTTAAACTTGCTTTTTATTTTGAATTTCAAATTCTCTTCCTCCTTCTAGCCCTTCCCCCACCCATTGAGAAGGCAAACAAAATGATTCTCATTATACATAATAAGTCATGCAAAAATGTTTCCATATTAGCAATGCTGCAAAAAAAATTATGCTTCATTTTGTACCCAGAGTTCATCAGTTCTCTCTCTCGAGGTGGATAACATTTTTCATGACAAGTCCTTTGGAATTGTCTTGGATCAGTGATCTTTTAATTGCCAAAGCCAATGGCCTTTTCTCAATCCTCATTCTCCTTGACCTCTCTGCAGCCACTGTCACTGATGATCATCTTCTCCTCCTTGAAAATCTCTTCTCTTTAGGTTTCTTCAGGTTTTGAGGATGCTACTTTCTCCTAGTTCTCCACCTTTCCAGTCTCCTTATACCTCACTCCTTGCCATATCCTCTTCAATCTAGTGAGACACTGGTCTCCTGACTACTGGATGAGCAAGACATTCCATCTCTCCACCCTGGGGATTTTCTCTGACTATCCCCTATGCCTCGGATGCTTTCTCTCTGTCTCCATCCCTGACTTCTTGCAACTCCCAACTAAAATCCCATCTTCTTCAGGAAGCCTTTCCCCACTTCTCTTAATTCTGCCTCTGTCACTCATCCCTTACCCCTCTGTTAATCAGTTACTATTTATTCTGTAGATAGCATCTGTTTGTATATATTTGGTTTTTGTTGCTGTTTCTCCTATTAGATTGTGAGTTCTTTGAGAACAGTAACTGTCTTTTGCCTCTTTTTACATCCCCAGTGCTTAGCACACTACCTGACATATTGTAGGCACTTAATAAATGTTTATTGATTGAGTGAGTGAGTGCCAAACAGTGGGAAACATGCTTATTCATCAGTTGTTGTGATTGATAATTACATAGATGGTGTTTTTCACTCTTTCAAAGATCTTTTCCTCTATGTTACTGTAGGCACTACATAAATTGCTCTTTGAGTTCTATTCACTTCACTCTGAATCAGTTCACACAAATCTTTTCAGATTTCACTCAATCTGTCCTCCCTTTTATGCTTCCTTGTGGCACAACAATATCTCATTACATTAATATATCATGATTTGTTCATCCATTCCCCAACATATAGGTACCCACTTTGCTACAACAAAAAGAAGTACTGCTATTAATATTTTTGCATATATGGATCCTTTCTCTCCATCTTTGATCTCTTTGGGCTATATGCCTAGTGGTAGAATCCTATTTAATTTCATCTTATTATATATGTCCAACCATTTAGTTGATTGATATTACTATGAATACTAAACATGTCATCTAATGCTTCAGTTATCCTTCTCAGCTTACATCATTCACAAATTTGACAAGGATTCCTTCCATGGCTTCATCTAAATCATTGATAAAAGAGTTTAAGAGCACAGAACCAAGAACAGACCCATGAGGAAATTCATTAGGGAATCTTTCCAAGTTGATATTGACTGATTAATATCCAGTCATTCAGCAAGTACTAGACCTACTCTCTCCAACCTGGGCATAAGAAAATTGTTTTTTAAACATTCACACACTACAAAAGTGAGATATTATTATTAATACAGTAGTAATGAGTACAAAGCATAAAAACAGAGTTACTATGACATCATTGTCAATTACAAAGTAGAGTCTGAATTCTGAATTGCCATTTTGAAGAGTAATATGGATTTATGTTTAAACTCTGATGTAAGAGATATGGAGCTTAGCTTCACAGCTGGAAGAGTTAGAGTTGCCTCTAACATATACATATATGACTTTGGGCAAATCGCTTAACCTTTCAGTGCTACCTATTTTGTAAGGATTACTTTCTATCCCAATCCCAATTAATTCAATTAGAAGATAGTATTTGTAGGAGTCTTCATAAGTGATGAAGTTCTAAATGTGTGTACAAGATGGTTTGCAATCTGCTAATGTCCTTTTCATATCAAGAAGGGAATAGCTAATTGACTAAACAAATAAGCTTGCCACAGGCTACTGGTGGCTTGAAAGAATGGGAAAATTGGAAAAAAAAACACTTCAGCAAATGATTCAGTCCATTTGTGAAGTGACGGAGAAGTCCAGGCTCAGGAGTATCTTGGGGAGGCCAACTCTTGCATGTGTAGTAGATAAGAGCGAGGAGTGGAGCAATGAGCTCAGAAGAATGGGGAAAACAGACCGAAAGACAATTTATCCAAAGTCTGCCTGGAAGACAAACACAGAGAAGTATAGGCAAAGAAAGACAAACACCCAATGGAAGAAAGAGCTTCAAGGATAACGATTCTCTCCCATCAAAGAAAAATGGTAGCAATGAAGAATTTGAGGAAGGAGGTCTAGTAATCAGAGGCTGTGAGTTTACCCTTTGGCTATATCAGTTCTCTATATATGTGCCTCCCCATCACTGTATTCTAAGTATGTGTCCACTTTGCATGAATTTTTGTATATTTATTGGAACATATGCCCTACACTTTGGTAGGATATGTTGCACCAATTTTTTTTTAATTATGCCACGTTAGTAAATGTACTTTGCCAAAAATCTCATTGATGTGGACTGGATGATGGAAAGGGGAAGCTCACCAATGGGGAATCATGAGTAACAGTACTATAAAGTGCAGTCATCGGGGTTGTCCTGGACCCCTAAACATATTGATAATAACCAGTTTTCTTGTAGGAATGCTAAACAGCAAGTTGGGAATCTGGCCTGAAGGACGGCTAATTAAATGAGGTGACTGGACTAAATTATTTCAAATGTCCTTTTTAGGTCTAAATGTATGATCCTATGAGCCTGCATTCTAGTTAAAACATAGTTTACATACTATAGTCCCTTTTACAATCATCTGAAAAACTAAGCCAGAGGCTTAGTGTGTGAGGAAGGAGTTGTGAATGTTACAGGATTCCATTGTGTTTATTTAAAAAAAGCTACAATGATGACAATAACAAAAGACAAAATACAGCAATGGAATCTCTATTACCTACTTACACTGTCATGTTGTGCAATTAGGTAATAGAAACTTATTAAGTTTTCATTTTGGAATTGGATTTTTTTAAAAAAAGGTTGTATTCCTTCTACTCTCACTACTCAAAATATAACAGTTGTAACATTTTAATGTAAAGGATAAGGAGCAAAATGGAAAATTGTTAACAAGAAATCTGAAATACACTAGTTTGCCTTCACATTTCAACTAGAATATCCATATCCTCTGTTTCCCTCCCCTCAGCCCCCAAATCACAGCAAACTACCACTATCAATGGAAAGCAAATCACAACTCGCAGGAGTCAAGTTTTCAAAGGCCACTCATCAAAGTTAAAGGGCACCAAATTGCCCTAATCAACTTTATGACTTATAAATATGAACTTAAGCAGTGACAAAATAATGCTCAGATCTGCAGCTAGAGAGATTTATATTCAGCACTGAACTAACGTGTTAGGCTCTTTGTTTTTCCTGTCCTCCTTGATCCATAAATCAAGTGGAATATCTGTACATCAGCAACGTTGTATATTAGTGCAGTTTTATAGACCAACAAATGCATTATTCTATAAAGTGAACTTACATCAAAAAATGCAAGAATAAAGGGATCTGAATTATATATAGGCTTCATCATAACACACTATTGACTATAAATTTAATGCTGCATTTGCAGATATTACTGGCTTACATCTCTTCCTTTTGATATCATACTTATCACAACACTTTATGGTACTCTGAAATTATCCTAGCAAGCTTTAGCTCCTTGACTTTCTCTTTTTCCTCCTGTTTCAATGTAGACTTCTGCTATGACTGATTGATCCCTACTACTCATACCCCTTGTTTCAATATAAAATAGTACCTTGTTTGCATCTATCATAAACTCATTTCTAATTTTATACTAACTGGAACTTAAGTTCCATGTGATCAGGCCCTGTGTCAAAATTGCAGGATTTAATACTAGAGATGACCTTCTCTAACTATCTCATGTTAGCAATAGGGAAACTGATAACCAGGCTACTTGAATGACTTCTAATATTAGACAGATGATAGTAGACACCAAAAGAGAGGCTGTGACTTGTCCAAATAAGCACCATGTGTGATAGGTGAACCCAGATCTTTGACTCCAAATCCATTTCTCTTTCCCCAAAACATGATACCTTACTTAATCTTCAATGGATAGCTAGTATGCTTCATTGGTATCTTTCAAAAGAATGTGAGGGGGTGGATGCCCTTTTGTGAATATGGAAGGACAGGGATGAAAACCATGTAGGATGGGTTAGCATGAAGATACTGTGATCTAGAAGAAATATCTCAATCAATGACACCACAGATACATTGCAGCATTCAATTATCTCCTAAATGGTCTAAACTATCCTTTGAAGATAGCAGGAAATTAATAAGTGCTGTCTGAATTTAATTACCATGTTATTTCCCCCCCCAACACACAAGAAACTTCAGTGGCTCCCTATTATTTCCAGCATTAAATATAAACTCCCCTGGCATTTAATGCCCTTTACAGGTTAGCTCCTTTTTATCTTTCCTACCTTCTTTGGTTTGCTAACAACGTTGGTCTCCTTGCTGTTACTCACACACAACACTCCTCCCTGGAATGCTTTCTCTCCTCACCTATAATCTATTGATTTTCCTGGCTTCCTTCAAGACTCAGTTCAAAAGCACCTTCTGCCTAAGGTCTCTCTTGGGCTCTCCTACAACTAATGCCTTTTTTTTTTTTTTTTGAGCTTGCTTTCCATTTAATCCATCTGTTGTATCAGTACAAAGTTGTTTGCATGTTGTCTCCCCCATTAAAATAGGAAACTTGTTTTGTTTTTCCAAGTATCTCTAGAACTTCCTCTAGTGCCAGGCACACCAGAAGAGCATAATAAATGCTTACCAACTCAAGCAGAGTAGGAGTCAGCTGGGATTTGAAAATTATCCTTGAAAACTTTGTGCTTATAGTACCACATGGAAAGCTTAGAAAAATAAATAAAATTGTAAGTATATAGTTGAAGAAGATCCTTCAGTGAGTCAGAAATAGATGTCATGAATAACTTTGTAATACAGCACAGCTTCTACAATTATCGCAAATTTTCAAGAGCAAAATTGGAACATAGGTAGTAAACTCTTTCATAGCTTGATATTGCTTGTTGCCTTGTGGGGGGAAAAATCCAATTCAACTTTGCCTTGCATGATTCATATACATATATATCAATGCAATCCTTTTGGCCAAGTATTTATTAAAAACTCTCACCCAGGATGCTTATAAACAATTTTAGAAATCATACAATATAATATTCATAGCTGTGTTCAAGAACTGACCTTCTGAGCTGACTTTATTATAAGCTATAAAAGTGCCAGCTAATAAAACACAAGGGCATTTAGTTGAATTCCAAGACTCTAAATTTCTAGGCATAGCATACCCTAAAATGCAGCCTTCTTTGTCAGTGACAGTAGAAATTCTGCCATGAAACACGTGACAACACAGAAATCCAGCACTATTGAAAAAGGCTTTCCATTTAATTCTGAAGGTTGGATGTATCCTAGATATTCAAGCTGTGGCACCAAGCATCTCTGTTGTCGCTTATTTGTTGTTCAATAACACACATATAATTTTTTGTAGTTTTACCCATGAATATTTATTCGACATAAGCCCATAAAAAATTCTGGAAATTAGCTCTACCTTTAATCTTATAATACTCCTCAGACTGAGAGAAAAATTGTACTTATTCACTTAAAATTAATATCCTTTTCTTGGTTCTCTGTGGAATTCTGACAAAACATTGAATTTAATGTTCAAATACCTGGGTATTTTAATCCAGCAATCATGGCTATCTATCTTCTAAATACAGTAAAGCAAGATTATAACATTCCCTGCTGTTCACAGCCTGAACCTATGAAATGAACCTGCCCTGGAGGTCATCTTAGCAGGAGAAAGAATTGCATGATTCACAAAGCTTTTAAAGAATTCAAAATAGGAAATGGAATAAAAGAAGGTCTACAAAACTAAGAAACCCCTCCCAACTTAACAAACTAAGAATTTTTTTCCTGTTAGAAACTTAATTTTATATATTTAGGAAATCACATTTCTCAATCTATGACTCACTATATCCTAGGCAGATGTTTCTAAGTCGTTTATTGACCTATACACGGAAATAATGGGTTTTGGAATTCTCCATCCACTGGACCCCAAATAAGACTAGTATGAACTAGAGATCAAACTGAGATCCAAATACTCCAAAAAACAGTGAGAATTAGCAAGCTATTACAAAGAAATTTTCACATGGAATAGATGTCTTAGATTTTTGACACAACCATCTCATTTTAAGATTATCCTTTTCTTAATGAATCCCTGAATTGTGCACTTGCCTGAGGGTTTATTTCTCAAGTAACTGCATCTAGCATTAAGAAAACGAAGTTTAGCTGTCATCTGTGTTGCCTCAAAAGACCTTACTGAGTGCAGGGCAGGATTACCACCTATGCAGAAAAGCAAGTATTACCCAGAGAGACTCTCTGCTCCTCTGTCTCTCTCACCCCCTACTGGTGCTACTGGGTGTCTCTCCCTTACGGCTTTCTGTTACTATAGCAACAGAAGAATGTGAACCCAAGATATAAATTCAGTACCAATTTATCTAGGCAAAGAAAGAAGGAGGTAAAGTCAATAGGTAACTCCTAGAGTACGGGGAAAATGCAAGAACCTAAGATTTAGGATGAAATGGGAATAATGTCAAGAGGTATGTGTGATAGAAAGAAAAGAAATAATTAGACCCAAAGTTTGCAGGGAAAAAAGGGCAACTGAAAAATAGCTGGTTATCATATAATAGACAGGCAACTAGGTGGCACAGTTGATAGAGCACTGGGCTTGGAGTCAGGAAGATTTATCTTCCTGAGTTCAAATCTGTCCTCAGACACTTACTAGCTGTGTGACCCTGGGCAAGTCATTTAATCTTGTTTGCTTCAGTTCCTCATTTGTGAAATAAGCTGGAGAAAGAAATGGGAAGCTACTCCAGTATCTTTGCCAAGAAAACTCCAAAATGGGACCACAAAGCATCAGATTTGACTGAAATTACTGAACCACAAAAAGTTGTTAGATGTGTGATGGGGGATCCTGAGGAATGCTAAAGATTTTTAAGGGAAAAATTATTTTGAGTTATAGGTAAACATGAAAGACAACTGATTCAGTTCAATTTCTATCATTGAAGAGGTGTAGTGGAAGTGGGAGACGAGCTATAGTAGAAAGATTATTTATTGGATTTGAAACTAGAGGGCCCGAGCTCGGAGTCTGACTGTTTTAGTTGTTGATTGTGTGACCCTGGATAATAAGTCTTTTAATGGTCTGTGACCTCATGTCTGTCAAATAAGGAATTTTGAAAAGCTCTCTTTAATGCCCCCCAACTCTAAATCCCATGATACTTTTGCTATGTTTAACAAAGTAGTTTTCCCTCCTAGTGACCGGAGATGCTGATGTCTGAGCAAAATTGTGAGCCATGTAACTAAAAGACTAGAAACATGGATTTCAATAAAAGCAAAATACAGAGGTTAGACCATAGCCTAGAACGCAGATCCAATTATCTGATGGCTGATTTCTTATATTCTTTGACAGCAATACGATGCAGTGGAAAGAATATTAGCTCTGAATTCAGAGAAGCAACCTGGGTTCAAATATAACCTCTGATACTTGCTACCTGTGTGACCTTAGGCAAGTCCCTTAAACTTCTTGCATGGCCTTCACTTTCTCATTTGTAAAGCTTCCAACTCAAGGGCTGTGATCCTATAAGGGGGTAGACTAGAACTGGTCTCTTAGGTCCAATTTCATCCCTGAAAAACAACCTTAACAGGACGTTTGCATGACAGTATGAAAGAACTAAAATGTTAATATTTAGAATTTTGAAACTAAAGGTCAAGTTTGACTTTTTGTAGATGAGGAAATTAAGGACAAGATAGATTTTACTTTCTTTTATGATATCATACAGCAAGCAGATGGTAGAATTCCCAACCTTCATCTCTTTTCTGAATTCCAGCCCTGCACCTCCAGTGGCACAGTAAATATCTCCAGCAGGATATTCCAATATTGCCTTAAATTCAACATGTCCAAAGTAGAACTCATCTTCTTCCCCCAAACATTCCTGTTACTGGTGGTGCAACACTATTCTCCCAGTCACCCAGCTGTGAAACCTCAGAGTAATCTTTGACTCTTCCTTTTCCCTCATTACCTCCATCTATCTCCCATCTCTACTCAGATGTCAAATTCTGTTGACTCGACCTCCAAAAGATGTCTTATTATTGCTCCTCTTCCCTCCACTCACACTGTCACCATTCTAGTTCAGATTCTTATCCCCTTACAGGTGAGGTAGCTAGTGAGCACATTAAATAGAGCACTAAGTCTAGAGTAAGGATGACTCAAGTTCAATTCCAACCTCAGACACTTACCTGCTATGTGATCTGTGTGCTGCTGGGGAAGTCACTACATACACATACACACACACACACACACACACACACACACGTATATAAAATATCATGTATCTATAATATGCAATTGTACATGATATACAAATATTGAGGTAATATTTGTAAAGTGCTTATTTAGCACAGTGCCTGGCACATAGCATGTGTTCTAATAAATATTTATTCTTTTCCTTTTATTCTTTACCACCACTTGCTTGTAACAGCCTCCTAAGGGGTCCAGTTGCCTCTCTTCTTTAATTCATTCTTTAATCAATTACCAAAATAATCTTCCTAAGCTACACATCTGGATACCTTAACATGTCATTTACATGCTAAAAAAAACCTTCAGTGTCTCCCTACAGTCTCTAAAAGAAAATGTCATACACAGTCTCTAGCCTGGAACTTAAGGCTATGCCAGCCTGTCTTTTCAGTCTTATTTCATATCCCATCCTTCAGCACTTACCACCTCACTCATTCCATCCTTATTCCATGTTCCAGTCAAACTAGTAACCTGGTTGCCAAATGTGACATTTCATTTCTTACTTCTGAACATTTTCTTAAGCCTTCCTCAGTGCCTGGACCACACTCCTCTCCTTACCTATGTCTTCCAGATTACCTTCCTTCAAGTCTCATCTCAAATGTAATCTCCTCCATGTAACCTTCCATGATCCACCTCTGCCTCCTGCCCAAAGTATTTTCTTCTTCAAAAACCAGTAAAGGCATTTCGTTTGCATTTCAATCCTACTCCAAACAGAACAAGAGCTCTTTGACACAGGGATTGTTTCATCAGTCTTTGTCCTTAGAAACCAGTTTATGCTTTGACCACTTTGGCATGCCTTAACTCACATAAAGGAATTCACTCTATCAATGAAGATGGATAATGATTCTGCAATTAATAGTCTTAGAGGTGTCTGGTGTACTGAGATTACATGATCTACCCAAGGTCACATCACTAGTTCGTTTAAGACATGAGGCTCAAACCTTGGTCTTCAGGACTCCATAGACAGCTCTCTACTTTAGCACTTTGCTCACAAGTGTTTAATGAATATTGATTGATTCAATTGGGACTAACTGAATTTCATGTCACTTGACACCCTATAGGTGACGTAATCTTGTAGGAAATTCCGTTGGAGATTTTAGTGACTAGTACCACCTATATGAAGTTGGGTTACCTTGGGAAAATTTCAAATGTCCAAATGTTCATGTTGGCTCTGAAGTTGTTCTGTAAGGAGAAGGAATTATACATACATATATACACACACATATATGCATACATACAGATATATGTTTCAGCTTCATTCTTCTCCCATAAATATTTTTAAATAGCTGCCCCTTTAAAGAAATCTTCAAAATCAGCAAATATTTGCTTTCTAAAACCAAAGTAATCTAATGATAGAACAGAAAAAAACATGGAGTTTTATACTGATAATAAATGTAATTCTTACCCAACCATATATTCTCCCAATTATAAAATTTATAGGATAAAGTAGGATTTTAGTAGGCTACAGAAATTTTGACATGGCATCCTACCAACAGTCCTTGAAGACCCTTCAGATCCAAATAAAGTAGAGGCTCCTATTTCTGTGGTTTCCTTCCAAAGACAGAAGTTCTGTAAAGTGCCATCTGTTCTATTACTTACCAAGGGCTTTACTGGGATTTTAGATATAACCACTTATTATCACCAAAATGTTGAATAATCTTAAGGAACTGCCAGTGGGCTCCACTTCAAGTAGCTCATTCAGTGCATTATTGTCCTTCTCCAAAAATCATGTTTAGAACTGATGAAAACATGGCCAATGCTTCTTTCTGTGTTTGAAGAGCATTTGGAGTGCAGTGTACCATAAAGGGGGAGGCTTGAGATCTACACACTTCTTCCTTTCCTATTTATTAGATACTTTATTAGACACAGTAGTAATGCCCTCCTCCTCTACTTATAAAGTAATGTAAGGTTTGGGAAGTGCTTCACATATATCACCTCACTTAAGTTTCACAACAAACCTGTGTGGGGTACTAAAGGTATTAACCCCAGATACAAATGAGAAAATAGAGAGGTTTAGCAAGGTTAAGTGACTTGCTTGGGGCTAGCAAAACTAGTAAATGCCTGAGTTACAATTTTAACCCAGCTCTTCCTATTTCCAAGTCCAGCAATTTTTTCAACTATAAAATGCACATATTTCGTGAACATGTTGTGTATTTATTATTCTCAATGAGAGAGCACAAGGTGGCTAAGACATTATCCCATAATGTAATTAAACTACTCTTTGATTTAGGGGGGAAAGTGAACCAGTATTATTTATGTATATACATTCCTACAAACTTCACATATGCATGTCACAAAATTAATATTCTTCAGTCAACATTAACAAGGGCATTTCATTTTTAAAGGGATATCATTCATTACATTTTAAAGAGATATCATTCATTCTATTTTTAAAGGGATATCATTAAAGGGATATCATCTGCAATGTAGCAGATAGGGAGCTGTCCACTAAGTCAGCAAGACAGTTATAAGCTCCGCTTTTTGACATATATTAGCTGAGAGAACCTGGACAAGTACCTCTAAGTGCCTCAAACATCTCTTTAAGGTGTAATTTCAGGAGCAGGTGGCAGACATAGTTTCCTCATTAAAGATTTGGCCACCCTGAAATTATTTCAATCTCAGTGTTCCTTCTAGGGTCTCTTACAGTTGTGATCAAAAGCTACAGGAAAGAACATTCAGTAAAAACATGTATTATATTTATGTAGTACTCTTCTCAAAGTAAAATGTTTGATTTTAACCTTACAATCAAATTGGATCATGGTAGTATATTCTCCAACTCAATCAAAATGTAGCTGAGCTGAGATACCTATTTTGAAATACAATGTTAATGAAATGTAAATAATTTCAAAATGTAAAATTTCAATTACTAATGACATTAGAAGTAGGGAGTAAAAGTAAGATGGCTTAAAACACTCAACTTCAAGAATTCCCATGCAAACAGAAAGACAATTCATGACTTTAAAAAAATGTTTTCCCTACTGCGGATATTATCACATATGTCTAGCATGTTCTAGAGAAAAGTATCTATTTACTAACAAGGATACAGAAGAAAGATCCCTAGGTTTGGAGTAAGTAGAATTAAGTTCTATTCTCAACTCTGCCACATGCTAAACTGTGGTATCTTTGGCAAATCACGTAACCTTCTTGCGCTCAATATGCCTATCTGTAAAATGAAGAGATTGAATTGAATGACCTATAATGCCTCTGATAACTTGAACAGTCTTTAGTTTTATAATTCTAGTGCTAAATATACTGCTTACAAGTAAGCTAGATCTTGGAAATAACATGGATATTTTTAAAGGTACGTTTACTTCAGGGAGCTTATACCTGCTTTCCCAGAAAGCACAGAGGTTCTAGGTTCAGCAGTATGAATGAATAATGAATCAGACAGTAAATCCATTCAGATCAACAACATAAAATCCAAATAGGTATCCTTCTCGAAAACTATTATGCATACTCTTAAACAGTTCTAAATACCACATCTAGTATTCTGGCAGATTAAGCAACTTTCAAATACTCTCTGGAGGTTTATGTCCACACAAACCAATAAATGGATTACATTCATCCATGTATGCAGCTCTCTCATCTGTAACAGATATAATGTGAGTAATAGTCTTCACTTATTAAGCTAAGAATAATTCAAATCAAATTACTAACGTATATTAATATCCTCCATTTCTTTTTAACTACTTCAGAATGCCATGCATCAAAAAAAAGGGGGGGGAGACCCACACAGAGTGAGCTGGAAATTGCTGATGAGATTTCTGTGGCCAGGGTGCGACAGGATTCCCGTTATTGGCCTTGAATTGAACCTAGTAGTGCAGAACAATAGGGTTATTTTCCCTTATCTCTCAGTCACTGAAATGATAGAAGCTCAGATTCTCAGAGTGGAGATGAAATGTTTAAAAGGGTAAACTGGTAATAGCCCCAGAGGCCATATTAGCATGCCACCGCAAGGGGAGGAGCACTCTTGTTTAACCTTATGACACTATAACGGAGTAGCCTACGTACATTTCAAGGTCTACAGAGTGTGGCCAACTATCAAAAAATGGTTCACAGTGAAGCTTTTCAATCTAACCCAATCTAATAAGCCTTTATTAAGCCCCTGCTTCATGCCAAGCAATGTGCTAAGTGCTGGGGGTACAATTAATAAAAAAAAAGCCAGTCCCCATCATCAAGGAGCTTCTAATCTAAAGGAGAAAATCTCGATCAAAGATATTTATCCTGAAATGAAAAAGAAAAAGGACCTTTATATGTATATGACACTCTGCGGTTACAAAATGCTTTTGTCTCATGACATTTTATCCTCTTCACGACCCTTTGCAACAGGAAGTACAGTTGATATATCCCAATTTTGCAGATGAGGAAGCCAGGAAGTAGTAGAACCAAAATTCAAACTTGGGCCTTCTGGCTTGAAGTCTTTTGCAATTGCACGCGTGCTCCACGTCACATCTGGAAAGGTTCTATGGCAGAGAAAAAGCAGCAACAGACTTCCAGCCAGAAGACCCAAGTCTGAAGTTTGGTTCTATAACTTCCTGGCTTCCTCATCTATGAAATTATCCTGAGGAACAGCACCACAGGGGAGCTAGCAGTGGTGGTATAGGGGAAGGAATATGGAATTTGGAGCCAAAGAAGTCATTTAAATTCAAACTCTGCTACTTATTACCTGTATTACCTTGGGCAAGTCACTTAATCTCTTGGGGTCCTAGTTCCTTATTTGTAAAATGAAGAAGTTGCACTCCATGGCTTCTAAAGTCCCTTCCACCTCAATAATCTATAATCCTATACAGTTACAGAGGGTAAATTTAGGTTTGATATAAAGGAAAAAAATATTTCCTAACAGCTAATTGATTTTTTTAAAAATGAATACATTGTCATGAGGAAGTAGTGGCTTCCAACTCTAAAGCTAGGATGCCCATCATTTTTTTTTTTTAACCAAAAGCTGGATGACCATTTGACAGCTCTATTTTAGAGGGTCAAGTATAGGCTGACCAGATGGTCCCTGAGGTCCTTTTTAGATCAGCAATCCTGTGATGCTGTGATTTCATCACTGAATTCACCTTATTTATCCATTTCTCTATCTGGGCCTCCTCTTGATTTGAGTACTGGTAACGCACTATCTATATGAATAGTAGACCCATTGATAAGTTTGTTGGATTAGTATGGTCTTCATTTGTTAAGATCAGTGATCATTGTTAAGATCAGTGATATCTTCTCTTTCTTCGTTATTGACCCTACTCTATACACAAGTACTCAATAGATGATACTAACAAAAACACCAACCTTCACTTAAGAGAAAAGGAATTGTGAATGAGTGATACAAATGGAGGCAAGAAAGAATTGGAGTGTGGATTTTTATTGTTATACGATTACTGCTTCAGTGCAAATAAAGTAGAATTACATTTATAGAAGACAGAATATGCAATACAAGAACTTTGTTATGTTTGTAAAAAGTAGGGAGGTGCAACGACTACAAGAATATGTCTACGAGGAAGTAAAGCACACATGGGTAGCATATATCAGGTTTGCTGAAAGCAAAGAAGATACCTTATCCACCATTAGATGCAAAAACAGAAATCTGCCAAGTTTAAAAGACAAGCATATGGTATAATGTAGGCTACCATTTTAGTATTTAGAGAAAAAACTAATTTTCTAAGACATTTTTTTTAAACAAAAGAAACCAAACAAGTTTAGAAGACATTCATATAACATTAGGAAGAAGAGAGCAAGACATATACTTTATGAATCACCGTACATTATATGTATTATTTATGCCACAAAATAATAGGAAATTAAACCCTTTTTAAATAATGTTCTAAAATGTTAATCTAAAATGTTTTCTGTATTTGTTATTATTCAGTTGTGTTCAACTCTTCATGACCCCTTTTGGGATTTTCATTAAAAAAAAGATGTAGGAGTAGTTTGCCATATCCTTCTCCAGTTTATTTTATAGATGAGGAACTGAAGCAAACAGGGTTAAGTGACTTGCCCAGGGTCACACAGCTAGTAAAAGTCTGAGGTAGCATTTGAGTTCAGGAAAATGAGTTTTTCAGCCTCCAGGCATGACACTCTATCCATTGCACCACCTGGCTGCCCCTTTCTATACTACCACAGTATTTTGTTTTAGTCCTAGGAACAGCATGAAAAAATAGGAAGAATCCATTTAGATTTAAAGTCAGAGGACTTTAGTTCAAATCTCAGTTCTGCTACACTACCTGTGTGACATCAAGCAAGTCACTTAACCTTTATGGATCTAAGTTTCTTCATTTGAAAAATGACTGGAAAGCATTCTGGGAAGATGGTAGAGTAGGTCAGAAAACTTTCTGGTCTTCAAGTTTACTGCACAGAAAAATAACAGAACATTGCCTCAGAGGGAATGTAGGGCAGCAGAAATAAACAAAACTCAGATAAAGCAGCTGTCCTCCTAACACAACCTAAGAAGACCATGGGAAAGGCCTAACTTCCAGAAGCAGAGATTTGGCCTGAGCGAAGAGCAAACACTTCCAGGACAATTCTTCAGGATCAACAAATGACAAGCTGTGGGGGCAGCTGGGATTTGGAGGTGAGAGTGTGGGGATCTGACAGCTGAGGAGAAGATTGAATGAGGGATGCCAAGCACAGCTGTGCTGACCATAGGCATCCCAGCTTGGGCTGCTGCTGCCAGAGAGATGCTAACATACACCTGGTGAGTGTAGTAGCAGAGAGGCAGCTGTGGGCACTTACAGGAGAACAGAGTCCCCACTTTCATTTCCAGGGCAGTGAGGACAGTTGTAGTTTGCAATCACTAAAGGCAATAAAAGGAATAAGATCATCTGTGTGACAGCATGATCAGGAACTCTAGCTATGTCTTAAGAAAGAGGAGAAGAATCCAAAGTTGAGTCCCAGGACAGACCTCAGAAAATAACAATAAGAAGAACCTGAGGCTTGGGGCATTATTGCCCATATTTTGGGACTATACCTTGATCACACTAACAGCTGCAAAAAATAAATAAATAAATGCAAGAAAGAACCCAAGCAGAGATAACTACTATAGGGATAGAGAAGATCTGGGTTTATATTCAGAGGAAGATAATGGAACTAAAAAAAGTCACTCTTTTTTCAGTGAAAAATATCATAGTCCCAAGCACAAAAAAGATTTCATAGAAGAACTTTAAAAGGATCTTAAAATCAAATAAGAGAGAATGAGGAAAAATTCGGAAAAAAATAAGAGCATTCAGGGAAAATCAAGAAAATTATGAAAAGAAAGTCAACCAACTTGAAATAGAGAACCAAAAACTTAAGGAAGAAAATAATTCCTTGAACACTAGAACTGGACAAAGGAAGAAATGATATTCTAAGACATAAAGAAATAATAAAACAAGATCAAAAGAAGGAAACAAAAGAAGAGAATATGAAACATCTCATCACAAAAAAAACCCCCACAACTGATATGGAGAACAGACCAAGAAATAATATAGGAATAGTCAAGAAGGATCTTGATACAATATTTCAAGAAATTATCATGGAAAACTGCTCTAAAGTTCTAGAATAAGAAAGCAAAGCAGAAATGGTGAAAAAGATCCAGCATTCACCACCTGAAAGAGATCCCAGGAGAAACTTTTACAGGAATATCATAGCCAAGTTTCAAAGTTCCCAAGTTAAGGAGAAAAACTTGGAAGCAATAAAAAAATTAAATATCATGGAACTACAATAAGGATTACACAACTCCTAGCAGCTACTACCGAAGGACCTTGGATCTTGGAATACTATATTTCATAGAGCAAAAGAGATGTGGTTATGATCCAGGGTAACTTACCCAGCAAAGTTAAGTATATTCCTGAATAAAAAAAAATGAACATTTAATGAACTGAAAGACTTTCAGGTATTTGTGACAAAAGCAAAACAGTAGAACTTAAGGGAAAATTCAATATATAACATCCAGTAGAAATATAAAGTATATATTAAGAACCAATTATAAAGGACCCAATAAGGTAAAATAATTTACTTCTTTCACATGAAAATATTTTCAGTTCTATTACTACTGTCACTTTTATTTGGGTAGTTTGAAAGAAAGGCTGGGCTAAACTGAGTATGACGAGTATGATAAAAAAAAAAAAACTGTATAGGAAGAGATAAAAAGGAGCAATTATCTCATCCAAACAAGGCCATAAAAGGTAAAATTGATCCAGAAAAAGTTAGTAAGGTGGAGGGCAGGTAATGCAAAACCCTTACTCTTACTGAGAATGTGTTAAAAAAGGGAACAACATACATATCTAGAAAAGTACAAAAGTCTTCTAAATTCAGAAAGAAATAAGAGGGCAAAGGGATAGAGTGGGGGGGAGGAGGGATTGTTGGGAGAGTTCTGTGAGTTAATGAATAGGAGGGCAAATTCGGCAGAAGTAAAGCAGAGAAGTGAGGAGGAATAGGAGTAGGGTGAGAAAGATAGTGAGGAAAAATAGGAAGGAGGAAAATATACAACAAATAATTAAAGCTTAGAATGTGAATGAGATGAATTAACCTATAAAATGGAAACTGACAGCAGATTAAAAATTTGAATTCAACAATATGTTCCTTTCAGGAAATGCTATAAAAATGAGAGATACGCACAAACATAAAGATCAGGAGTAGAATTTATTGTATTAAAAACAGGGATGGTAATCATGATTTCATACAAAATTAAAGCTAAAATAGATTTACTCAAAAAAGAAAAATAAGGAAAATACACTGTCAGCCATATTATTCAATATTGTTTTAGACCATTTAAAATAACTAGACAGTATTAAAAACCTGCCAAAACAAACACAGGAAGTATAGAAATATAAATATAAAACATTTTTTATACAAATACATTTATATCTAAATAATTGAAGTAATATTTATTGTTCACGGGTAGGTAAAACCAATATAATTTTTAAATGACAATTTTAACCTAACTAATCTGTGTAATTCCATCCCAATTAAATTACAAAAAACAATTATCTTACTGAGATAGAAAAAGCCATAATGAAGTTCATTTAGAAGAACAAAAGGTCAGGAACTTCAAAGTAACCAGGGGGAAAAAGATGTACAGGAAACAGATCCAGTAATATCAGACCTTAAACCATATTATAAGGTAAGAGCACTGTTGAAGTGGAAAATGAGTAGTTTTTATTATTTTAAATTAAGAATTTCTTTGTGTAAATAAAACCTATGGAGCCAAGAATAAAAGAAACGCAGAAAATTGGGGGGAAAACTTTCATAGACAATCTCTCAGGCAGAATGGGATTGGGTCGGAATATTGCTGTGGTGTAGGATATGATGAGCTGAAAACATGGAAAAACAGACTTACAAAAGAAGATGCCATCCATTCACCTTCAGAGAAACAGATGACAAGTAGAAATGAGCATAGTACAGTCTTACATATATGTATACGAATATGTTTATCCATGTGCATGTATATTTATGTGTGTATATATGTATATGCAAATATACATATACATGTACACATATGTGTATGTGTATTTCCACACTTAATAATAGTCTTCTTTGAGGGCAGGGAAGAACGGTGAAAAAGAAAGTAAAAAATGAACAGCAGCAAACAAAAGAAAAGCTACAAGAAAGCAAAGAAAAGCTGGACAACTTTGTAAACAATGTGCAGTATTTATTATATAGGTTTTCTTGAAATGGAAATTTATTGCTTTCTCTTGAATCCTCTCATGTTCTGCTGTGTGCACAATAATTTTTCTTTTCTTATTCTGTACTTAAGTTGAAAATAAAATTTGAAACTTAAAATAAGAAAAGACAAATGAATGGTTTGGACTAGATGACTCTTAAGATCCTTCCAGCTCAGAGGCTATGATCCTAATTATTTCATGCAACATTTATGGAAGGAAGAGAACTAGAAGAGAAGTCAGAGGACTAGTTCTCCCTGTCTCTGTTGGTTACTATACATGTGAGTTTCAATAAGTGGCACCCTAAACAGCAGTTTCTTCCTTTCCTAAGAAAGAAGGAAAGAAAGAAAGAAAGAAAGAAAGAAAGAAAGAAAGAAAGAAAGAAAGAAAGAAAGAAAGAAAGAAAGAAAGAAAGAAAGAAAGAAAGAAAGAAAGAAAGGAAAAAGAAAAAGAAAGAAAGAAGGAAAAAGAGAAAGAAAGAAAGAAGGAAAGAAAAGGATAATAATCCCTGTCATCTTAAATTGAGGTTAGCATGGTTGTGACACAACAATTAATATAAGGTAGTATGTGATGGTTGGGAAGTTGTGAAAATCAGATAAGATATATGAAGGCATATTAATAATTGTAAACTTCTAAGCAAATATGAGACAAGTCATCATCATCTCATTTTTGTTTTACTTCCCCCTAGATGGGGTTCAAATAGAAATGATGGTTAAAAACAGCTGTTATCCTGAAATTATATTTTTGTATTTAATGTTCTGTGAACCACTGCATAGGTAAATAAAAATAATTCCTTTTTTGTAGCTGAATAGAAGTATTAGGATCCTAGGCACATACAGTAAGGAGGCCAATGATTAAAAAGAAAGGTTCCGTATATGCCTAAATATTTCCAGAAGCCCTTATTGGGGTAGCAAAGAATTAGAAAGAAAGTAAATGCCAATTGACTGGGGAAGACTGAAGAAATTGTGGAACATGGATGAAATAAATAGAATTTTATTTATAATAAATGTAATAAAAGATATAAATGTGCTGTAAGAAATGATCAATGTGAATACAGAAAAGCATAGACTTATTAACTGATGAAATGTGAAGTGGAACAAAAAATTATTTACACACACAATGACTATAATGAAACAGAAACAACTATAAATAAAAAAATTAATGGTGCAAAATTACAAAGAACAAATTTGGCCCCAAAGGAGAAACAAAAGGCACGTCTCTGTGTTCCTTCACAGAGACAGGGTGTCCACAAATGTGGAGTATCACATATGTCATCAGATTTTTTTTCTTATATTGACCAATTTTTCTGATATTATCTTTCCCTTCTTCCTCTTAAAACATATTTATTCTAGGGGAAAATCCTCTGAAAGGAGGGAGAAAAGAATACAAGAGACATATAGGCAATGTAAAAACAAATTATGTTAATAATGTCAATCTAATAATAAATAAATGTTATTTATAAAAAAAAAAGAAAAATGGTGTTAGGATGCGAACTTATCTTCTGTAAAATTAGTGAAAGCATCTTTAGTACAACCACACTAGGAGGGGATGATAAGTACCTTATTCTATTCCCATTGATTGTAATCTCCTCTGCTAGATTATATATATATATATATATTGAAAGCTTTTCATCCTGTAATGAGTATTTGATGAGATGAGTACATGATAGGGCAACACCCATTAAAAAACAATGCTTTCAAGTTTTTATGGATCATTGTTATTTGTGGACATCAGTTCTTTCTGTGATAATGGTTTAGTTCCAGTAAAGTTTATTAGTTGTAGTATAGGCATTTGTCATCTGTCAGATCATAAAAGACTGAGTTTCTAACATATCATTCTATCCAGCAGGTCATATCTTACTAGATATTCAAAAGGTGCTACATTTCTACAACCTACTGCTAAGTGTTGCAAAGTTTCTACCCTTTCCTTGCATAATTTCATTTATTACTAAGTTGCAACATAAAGAGACAACACCTATGTAAATTCTCATAGCAAGGTCTCCTAGTGCATCCTGCACCTTCTCCAGTCATCCTGATGAATATCTGGTTGCTGGATCCAGATGGTCCAGGAGGGGAAGTGAGGCTGGTGACAGCCCTGCCTCACTCAAAACAAAGTCAAGTGCAAGTCATATCATCATTTTTTGAACACGGAGGACGAACACAGTAGCAATGACCTAGTCTGAATAGACCTCTCAAGCCCCTGTTTCCACAAATAAGCCATAAGACAGTCCTTTCCTTGACACTTGTCCACATCTTATGGGCTTAGTTTATCTGGGTGTCACCCATGACAGCCTTTAGATTCCATGTTTGAATCTTGACATGTGTCAGAGGCTCTATCTGCAGGCAACCACTTATGGATATATTTGACTTATATTTGACAAAGTCAACCCCAGGTGCCTGTTACCCACCCTCACCGCTGCTTGCTGAAGTGGTTTCTGCTTGCCTTCTTTCTGTAGATTACTGACCAGTTTACTATATATGCTGAGATTATTTACCCCTTTCTTCCTTTTCAGGTAAATGAGTTTATTGCTGTTTTTGTTTGTTCATTTTTGTTCTTTTTTAAAAAAAATAACTACTGATAATGAGGTGACAGGGCAACAAGCTGGTGCAGTGGATAGAATGCAGGCCCTGGAGTCAAAAGGACTTGACTTCAAATCTTTCCCAGGACTGGTTAAGATTCTTTTCCTAAAGAATTTCTTTTCAGTGTCCCTCCTTTCTCTCATATCTAATGTCACAGGTTATTTAAAAGCTGTGATACACACACACACACACACACACACACACACACACACACTTCATCACTAGCTGAGAAAATGTATTAAAATCATCATAAATACAACCTTCACTATAAATGAGAGATACTATTCTATCCAATGAATTAATAACAAGTAATCCCAGAAGCTATTAGGTGAAAAGGAATCCTGAAAATTAGTACTATTGTTTAAAGATACAGAATAGACTATATTATGAGTATATCCTTGACCTTCTACAAACTAAACAGTAAAATATAATTTATTTTACTCCTCAAATGATGATCAAAATTATGACAAATTATTCATGGAAAATGAGCCTGAACAATTCTTCTCTTCCACAGAAAAGTTTATTTTATATCAGAGAAAGGTGATTGACTGTCTTTATATACTTATTCTTTTACTTGCCTATATTATAACTGAGAATATATCTTACTGACAATGTTAAGCATCTTAAAGGAATATATTGCACATAGTTCTCATATGCAGACATGAATGAGGGAATAAATATAAAACAGATGAAATGAGAAATTATCCAATGTGAAGTTTTGATAATCAGAAAAATTAAGTAGATCTGAAAACAGTAGAAGAATATGCCGTAAGTACCAATCAAGGAAAAAGATAGTTGCTCCTTGAAATTTCCTAATAAGATTTTCTTGAATCAGTTTCTAAACATCTCATTTTAAAAATAGGTGAGTTGCACCACTAATTGCTACAAGTCTATGCTCATTCCTGATGACCCAAATGGCTCTGAAATTAGCAGTCTTATTTGTTATGATTTTCAGGAATGTTTTGCAAAATGGAAACAGAAAATGAAGGCAGATGCAATATAAATTCTATAGCGATTTTACCTTACGATATCAAAGCTTCCAGCTCTATGAGCACTTCTGTACTGATGCTGATTCCCTCTGCCAATGAAGTGTGCAACCCCGTTTGCATCTTAGTACACAGATTCATGAATTACTGGTGGCTAAAAATTTCATCACCTGGTGGCCAATCTGGTAACGAATCTTCCTGAATTTAACTAGTCTGGTCCTCAGATGACAGATTTACAGTCTGTCACTGGGCCTGTACTTGAAGCTCATCCAGCTTGGTGGGGCTTGCCAGAGCTTATGTTCTACTGTTAGAGACTTCAAGCACCCAGCATAATTAATCTCCACACCATCATGAAGCACTGGAAGAGGACTTCAGTGGTAGAATTTCACACCAAATTGCTCTTTTTTGGTAAATAATTCGAATCATCACTAGACATTTTTAGCCTGAATCCCCAGTCTGATGTTCAGAATCAAAACTTTTCAAAAGAAAAAGAAATTATTCAAAAACTTTCACAACATATATATTAGGAGACTGATAACCTGGTAGTATCCAGTCAGATAAAATATCCTGGCAACTTTTCCTTAAGTGCACAATGAGAAGTATCTGAATCTGAGCCATCAAAACACCTGCTGACAGTTGTTTCAACTGAACATTTATCAGCAATCACCTCAAAGGATCAGGGTACCACCAAATCTTCGTTCTCATTAGATAGTGAGCAGGTGGATTTCAGAGTGGATGAAAGCGACTCACTTCTCATAGGGGTAACCTTTCTTGTTCCTCATTAAAGTGAGTGATGACAATAAGAAGAAACAAAGCGTTTTCTTTCTATTCCTAACACAGTAACAAGAAGCAGGAGAGGGTGCTTGGTTACAGATAAATAGATCTACTCTGACTTCAAGACTTAAGTTTTATCAGACAGGAACTCATGTAAGTTTATCAATCTTCTATTCAACTAAGAGCTTTAAAAAATGTTGCTTGCTAAAAATGCACATATCAATTTTTCATCTTAATCTCATATCAGTAATTCTTTCGCATTTGGTCCACTATCCTTTCTAACACACTTGTAGGAAGATATAAATCAAATGGAATGTCATCAGAAACTATTGGTCAATATGATTAACTATGGACATTAATGATTCTTCGGGGATGGGCTGGTGGCCAGAGAGATGATTCTTGTCTCTTTAACACCTGTATACTAATTGAGGCCTATGTTCCTTTGAGATTCTTCCAAAGCAAGAATGGTTAATGTGAATTGGGATGTGAGAAATGACAGGTGTTCGTGTAGTGGCTCCTCAGTCTCATAAAGCGATGGCATAGGACACTCATAAAAAGGAAAGACTAGGCTAGTCAAAGGGGCAACTAGGTAGTGCAGTGATAGAACATTGGGCCAGAGTTAGGCTAACCTGAGCATAAATCCAGTTTCAGATATTTACTAGCTATGTGAACCTGAGTAAGTCACTTAACCCTGCCTCAATCTGGTCATCTGTAAAAATGATCTGGAGAATGAAATGGCAAATCACGTCATTATTTTTGCCAAGAAAACCCCAAATAGGGACACAAAGAGTGGGCTACAACTGAAAAAACTAACTGAATAACAAAGGCAAGTCAAGAGGAAGAAAACCCAAAAAACCTAATCTTTTATCTTATCCTTGCTAGATTATATTTATCTTCACCAACTTGAAAAGGCAGGATGATGCTCAATGCTTCCAGTGATTATATAAACATTTTCAATCACTTAGAAATAGCATGAGGAAAAAATAAACATTTATAAATATTTTACTGAAATTATATATTTGGCAATAGTCATTTCTAAGCAATTTTCCCAAGACAATTTTTTTTGAAATAATTTCACTAATGGGGATATAAAACTGTCCAATAATCCTGAAATGGCTATATAAGATATATCTAAAAAAATAGGCTTTTAGGAATATCATAATGAAATGTGTACTTTACCAAGATAAAGGTTGTTTTTCAAAAAGTATTTACCCTAACAAACATATCACTGAAATTTTCAGTGAAATTTTGTTATAGAAATAGCTGTTTCATTTAAACCAAAGAGAATTTTAAATGTTTGCTTTTGCTAATAGAATTATTTTCTTGATAGTTTCATTATATCTTATAGTTAATAGTTTAAAAACTATTGATGTAACAGATAAGGATTAAATCTGCCAACATACTAGGCCCAAAACGGTAAATATCTTAACCAACTTCATAAGATTTTATTTTACTATGGATCACAACATAGAAAACCAAGATGGAACATAGCTGACTTGTATAATATTTATTTATTTTAAATCAGCTTTTAATAAAACTCATGCTGGCTAGCTAACTCACAAAGCAGAACTAATGACAATTTCCTACAAGATTTTTTTTTTAACAATCCAATTTAGTTATTACACAATTATTGTATTAAAAATGTATTTGTTTAGGGGATAAGGTTAAAAGTTACATCTGGGATTGATAAGGCTTGCTTTTCAGCCTGTTTTTCAATGATAACTCTTCAACTCTAAGCAGCATTGTGCTTCTAAACAAGAGTGGGTGTAAGGATACTCAGCATAATGTGATGGGCCACATTTAATTCCCTTAATCGCTTGATCAGGGCAACTGAATTAACCAGAAACATCTGCTCACTTTAGAGTACCCAAAGCTGGTTCTTTCCTTTGATTCAACACAGTTACATGGAGATGCAACTTTTAGTTTAGTACCTTCAGCCTATTTTTCTCCTTCCTCCCCACTCTTTATTTTTCCCCCTTTGCTACTTTGATAAATCTGTACAAAATAAAAAGGCACGCTATGACTGTCCAAAGACTGTCCAAGGTTGACCTTCTAGACCTGGATCTGCTGTAATGCTGGATCTAATTGGTATCAACTTTCCCCTTCTTTTCTACCCTAGCAATTGCCCTCAGATGACTCCTGTTGTCGTCCGCCCTGATAGCCTCCCTCCACCCCCCACATTCCCTGAGAGCTACTACCAAGGTCAAATGCTGCGACTCTTCCTCAAAACCTCTATCAAAATAAGGAAATGCAATTTCTTTCCCCTTGAGAAGTTCATGGTAATTTTTGACAAATCTGAAAAACTTATAATTCAGGTCTGATCTACCATGAACTGACCAAAATTTAAAGACTTTTTTTTAGGATGTAGAAGTCCAGGCTTATGATTATGAAGATAATTCTTGGGGTAAAAAATTCCCTGAAAAGATGCAAATATGTAACTCCCCAGCAGCTTAGTAATGGAAATATCTTGGGGCTCTGACAAATGAAACTTTCTAATGGTCAACTTAAAACTCAGGTCTTCCTGACTCCACGGTTAATGATATATTCATCATCTTTTCCACAGAGAAATAAAATTAATATATTTATATGTACTATACATATAGATATGTATGTGCATATGTTTTAGAATATTATGTATATATGTATATTATAATTATATTTTTTAACTGAAGAGGCAGTCTGGCATAGGGGCTGGGGTCAAAGGCCTGGGGTCAAGACAACTTAGGCTCAAGTCTTTCCATTACAAATACTGATTAAATAACCCTAGGCTACTCACTTAACCTTTATTTTCCCAGGAAACTCTTCAAAGCTGTTCAATTTCAGAGCAGTCACTGATATTCTGGTAGAGGGAGTTTTCCCACTGAGAGCTTTAACGGGATAAATTTTTTTTAAATTAAGTTAACAAATGGCACTTGAATCGCCTTTCGCTGATTGTATATCTGATGACAAAATGTACCGAACTTCACAAGATCGCTTTTTCACACTTAAATCCCTTAAGTGATACCATGAGAAAAGGACTGAACTGGAAGTCTGGTGCATAGTGCACTATGTGCACTCTTATTATTAGCACAGTGCCTAAAATATAAGTGCTTAGTAAATATTAGTTGGTTTGACTTCCTTAATAATAATGATCCTAATTATTATCATCATTAATATGATGCTGCTATGTGCTATTATTACCTGAGGCAGACACTTAAGTGATTTGCCAAAGGCCACATTGCTAAGTGTCTGAGGTTGAATTTGAATTCAAGTGTTCCTAACTCTCAGCCAGATGCTCTAGCCATAGTACCACTGTGCTACCAAGATCCTCATATGCAAAGAAAGGACGTTGGCTTAGGGGATCTCTCTAACATTCTGGTTTTTGTATTCTTACTTATTTTGAGACTAGGATGCTTTCCTAGCAAGGTTTTATTTTAGTTTTTGTTATAGACTTTACTATAGAACTAATGTTCAATGTAAACCAAATAAAAAAAATTCAGGAGTAAGCACTTAAGTCCTAGAGTCAAATGTTTAATTTGATGCATTTATACCTCGAGCAGGTGTTTTCTGATGTCTTAATTTACACAGAATGTCAGCTAGCCCCTCAGGCTAATGCTATAACATTAACCTGTTGTTGAACGTTAACTGCGATATTTACAAATGACTAAACAGCTATATACAGTACTTCCAACGGTACAAAATCAATCATTTCCTGTCCCCTATGCTGGAATAATTAATAATTCTGGTAGGATACTTTAGCTCTAGGCCCCCACTCACCAGTCATCTCCAGAGGATTAGATGAGGGGGAAACAATAGAAAACACCCTCCTCCAAGGAACTTCACAGAATCTTAGTTCTTCACTAAAGCACAGTAGTGGAGTAAAGGGCTTGATGGGGAGGCAGAGTTCTTGGCTTTAGATTCTGCCTCTGCCATTTACTACTGGTATGACCGCGAGTAAATCATTTTACTTTGTTAGGCTTAATTTCCTGCTCTGCAAAATGCAGAGCTAAGGTTAGATGACTTCTAATATTAGATGTTGCATCTAATTCTAAATATACAATCCTGTCTTTACAAGGGGTTAACTGATCAACATGCATGAAATAACTTAATGAGGCCAAATGTGGGCTCTAGCCTGTTTCCAATTGGCTACCCA
The DNA here is from genome assembly GCA_023548195.1 of Bettongia penicillata ogilbyi. Classification (NCBI taxonomy): domain Eukaryota; kingdom Metazoa; phylum Chordata; class Mammalia; order Diprotodontia; family Potoroidae; genus Bettongia; species Bettongia penicillata. The sequence goes on from JAJHZJ010000090.1 coordinate 14,053,975, forward strand.
GCCAAGCCCTGAAAATATTATACTCCTTCCCCCCAATCCCTCAGGATTTTTGCTGGACAGTAATCATGGTTATGAGAGCTTTACATTCCTAATTTAGCTGCATTTCAATGGATTGTTCTTCAAGGACCCATTTTGTTGAACAATGGAAGTTTTTGGTTTTTGTTTTGGTGTTTTTCCCCTCTTTTGCCTTTTGGCTCAGAAATAGGGAATTTCTAGTCATTGGGACTTCAACCTTCCCTTTCAGGCCAAGTTTAGAAAGACTGTTTTTTCCTTTGTTTTGGTTTGGGCTTTTTTTTTATTCCTTTGTCTTTTGGTTCCTTAAGATTTTCTTCCAATTTCTCCCCTCTTTTATTCCTCTTTCCCTCTCTCCTCTTAAGATGCTAGGCAAAGTTACCTAGCTCTTCTTGAAAGCTAACAAAGACTATCCCCATTCTTGCTCCTGCGCCTTCTACACCCTCCATTTTAATATTCTTTTCAACTGCAATCACTTGGCTTGAGTCATTCCATAAAAAATATTGAGTACCTGCCATGGGAAAGAAAACATATGAGAGATAGGAGTAAGGAAAGCCACAAAGATGAGTAAGACGTACATTTCTGCCATCCATTCTTGTCTTTTTTCTGATAAAGGGGCATAAGTATGTACCAAAAAGTGTCATCTTTCATAATTTACTCTGTAAATGAAGCAGGGTCTCTATCCCCTCATATCAATGGGTATTAAAAGTTACTTTTAGATTCATTTATTTATTCAATATCCATTTCTAAGGTGATATAATTAAAGTCCTTTAGTAGGTACTGAAGGAACCATTGTCCACATAGAATGTGTAATTTAATAGAGGGGATATGATATAGATATATATGTGTGTATGTGTATATGTATGTGTGTATACATACATATGTATATGTATATATGTATATTTATATGTAATACCTGTCATGAATAGACTATGGGGAATGCATGAAATGAATAAAATTTTCTTCAAAGTATAAAAAAGGAAATAATATTTGAGTGGGAAAGATCTTCTGGTGGACATTTAGATTTACCTATTCCTTACCCAAATGTATACTATGCCTCTCTTTACACTTAAGACCTTTCATTATTGTTTAAGTATTTCTAATGGATTCCCACCTTACTTTAGGATATGACTTAAGTACCACCTGCAATGGAAATTTTTCATGGTCCCTCTGTTAGTTCTCTCTTGCCTCAAATTATACTAGTCATTTTTCAGTGCAAGTGTTGTATACGCTAAGTAGAATGTAATCTCCATGAGGGTAACAACTTTTTTTCCCCTTTTGTGCTGTATATACTTACCATCATAGGAGGTGCTGAATAAATGCATGTCCAATGAACATGTCTATCAGTGGTAGAAGTAATTTACATTTTAACAGCATTCCTCACGAGAAAGGTAGGGCAGATATCATCTTTTTTACAAATGAGGAAAACAAGACTCAGAGAAGCTAAATGACTTGCCCAAAGTCACAGTGCAAATAACTACTGGATTTCATGTCCAAGTCCAAAGTGTTTCCCAGTGACCAACTCTCCCATATAGTCTCTGTTTCCTTCTCCTATTAAAGAAAACCTTATTCTGCTGATTTCAGTAACTAGAATTTGGTATATGATCTGAAATGAGATGGCTCACTTTTGTGTTAACTTTGAAATAGGATTAACGAAAGTAAGTCAAAAAAGAAAAATGCATGAAGGAATATCTAAGAGAAAACAGAAAAAAATTTTGAGGCTTTCCAAGCACTGATTGTTCATACACAGATGGTTACTTCAGATTACTTCACCTATCTAGAAATTTTTCTAAGACAGTTGAACTAGATAATATAAGTGTCTTCCAACTCTAATACTGAACTTTGTGAGTCTATCTATTTGCTACACAAGTTCTTGAGGGGAGAAATACTATTTTAGCAGTTAATTTCAGTTTCTGTATGTATATTAAAAAAAGTAAAAGTACATATACAAATGGTGAATAGATGGCAAGTGAGTTCATAGGCACCCCAAAATGTTGGGGTGCACCAGAAAAGATGAAGAACAGACAAGTGGATCCCAGTGTCCTGAAAGAATTCACTGGGACAGTCTAATCTCCAAATTAAAGGGCATTAATTGGGGTAATACACCCAGGAGGACTCCTCCCATAGGAGGCAGAGCAATTAGTCAAATTAGGAGTCTGGTCTATATACAGCTGAATGAGATGGGGGGAAGGAGAGCAGGAGAAGGGAGAACGGCCAAGCATAGCTCCAGAATACCTGGGATACCAGGTAGTCTGAAGGTTTACAGACAAGCAAGGAGAGAACAGGAAAGGGAGAGGGGGAGAGTTGTTCCGGAATGTCAGGTAGTTAGAGATATTTTGTGAAAGCACACAGGTAAGTCCGTGGTGGGTGACTGCAATGTATAGTCTTCTTTGGTCACTTTTCTGGCTGGGCACATCCTGCATCCTGCTTGCTCTATCTGTCTTGAGCACTCCTGTCTGCCTCACCTCATCACAAATATTCTGTGATTCAGACTTCAATAATACACATAAGCTCTCCTCCAATTAAGAGGAAGTAGTGAGGCTTTACTTCAACAATTTACAACCAATCTTTCACTATTGCCCGGTGTTGTAAACATTAACTCAAGTCCTTTGGCCTCCTAGAAGTGCTATCTACACGAAAACAGAACTTTTGTAAAGAGAAAAAAAAAAACCACAAGCCTATCTTCTTTAAAATATACCATTGCATCTAACGTGAGAAATGGAAAAACAGAATGTAGAGAAACTTTTTTTTTAAAAGTGCGAGATGAAATGGAGGGGTAATGGACGCAACAAGTTTTGCCATGACATAGCATCTGACTGCTGAAGTCACCTAAATGTAGTGATTGGCACAGTGTTGTTGGACCTGGAGTTGGAATTCAAGCCTCATCATACTAGCTTTTCCCTAGACAAGTCACTTGATTTCTATCTACCTTAATTTTCTCACTGTAAAATGAGGACCGTAACAGCATCTGCCTGTTGTGAGGAATGAACGAGTTAAAATTTTAAACCGCCCTTAGCATAGTGCCCCCCACTCCTAAACGCTTGTTCTCTTCCCTTCCCCCTTCTTTCTCCTTGTCTCCTCCACCCCCTTCCTCAGGTTTCACCTCTCCCCTGGAGGCATGGAGTTGTTTCTAGCCAACCTGTGCTAAAATTTCATCATTCAATACTTTTGTCTTCCTCCATAAATCCTTCAAGCAACAAATATGTGGAGTTACATGTGTTAGATACCAAATGTAAAATACTATGGGGATGAAAATTTGACTTCTAAAAAAGTTGTCTTTTGCTTGTTTTTTAATCTCCTGTCCTGACACCTAGTTTGGGTTGCATTCTTTCTCCTTCAGCATTCAGGTCTGAAGTGAATAATGTCAATTCAAGAAACATTTATTAAGCTCTGTAGTGTGCAAAGGTATATGCTAGACACCAGAGACGCAGAGATTCCAAGAAGTTGCTACCCTCAAGGAGCTCACTACATTCTACTGGGGGGTAGAGGTGGTGATTATATACACATAAATCAATTGTTTAGTCATTTTTCAGTTGTGACCCCTTTGAGGGTTTTCTTGGCAAAAACAAAAAAAAAAACCAGAGTGGTATGTCATTTTCTTCTCCAGTTTATTTTACAGATGAGAAAACTGAGGCAAGAAGGGTTAAGTGACTTTCCCAGAGTCACACAGCTAGTGTCAGAGGCCAAATTTGAACTCAGGTCTTCCTGAATCCAGGCCGAACACTCTGCGCACTGTACCACCTAATAGCCAAATAAATAAATACAAAGAGACAAAAATAATACAAAGATATTTCAATAGGAAAAGAATACTAACAGGAGAACTTTATCTCAAACCAATAAAAAATTACATTTCATTTTAGGCAAAACCTCCCAAGGATATTTTTTTTAGATCAATCCCAAGTTTGTTCTCAGTCTAATTGGAATCACAACTGCCCTACTTTTATGTATGTGACACATAGCTTCTGAGGGCTGTCATTCAGAGAGGAGACCCTAGCTCAGTTGAGACAGGACCTTACATCTTTAATATCAATTTATCCATTTAAAGAATACAGTATAAATATATATAGATATATGGCATACATGTGTCTATTTATATGCATATGTGCATATATTTAAACTAAATATTATCTATAAGAATATTTCCAATGGAGTATATTACACACAGAAAACTGCTAATTCAGATATTTGCTGGCTGACAACACCAGCAACCTGAAAGCCAATGTAGTTTGCTGGTGGTTGGAAACATTCAGCAGTCAAACCCTGAGGATCTAAATTTAAGATTCAAGAAGAAGTGGGTGTATTGTAGGAGTATTCACTTTCTTTGGTGCTCACAAACCTTCCAGCGATGTACAAAGTGAAACACAGATGTCAAAGATAACCAAGTTAGTTCTTATACTTAGGTGTATATTTTATTGTCATTCAGTCATTTCAGTCATGTCCAACTCTTCATTACCCCATTTGGAGTTTTCTTAACGAATTGAAGCGGTTTGTGATATCCTTCTCCAGCTCATTTTATTGAAATAACTGAGACAAATAGGGTTAAGTGACTTGTCCAGGGTTAGACAGCTAATCAATGTCAGAGACTGAATTTGAACTCAGGTCTTCCTGACTTCGGGTCTGGCACTCTATCTGCCATGTAGCATCCCCAGGAGAATGTTAGAACTTGCTAACCACCTCCAAGGAGGAAAGTTATCTTGTAGGAATTCCAAACTACGAGAAAGTTCAGGAATAAGTTGCGATATTGGCTGGTTCTCCCAGCCCCTTCTCCCAGGAGAAGGGACAAAGAGATAGAAACAACTAGAAAGACTGAGGTATCCCTGGGTAGTAACCCTTGACATCAAAGAACTAATAATATAATAGTTAGCCTAAGGGTTTTACATATATCATCTCAGTTATCATCACAACCTTCTGAGGTAGGTGCTACTAATATCCTTGATTTACAAATGTGGAAACTGAAGCCAGACAGGTTAAGTCACTTTCCCAGGATCACACAAGTAATAAAAATTCAAAATGAGGTTTTTCTGACTGCAAGTTCAGTGTTTCACTCACTTCATCTAGGAGTCACTTCATCTAGGAGTCAAAACAATTTTACCAACACATATTGGATTTAAGTGAAGCAGAGCTGTGTAAAGTTGTTAGCCTCTAGAGATGACCCTCATGATGTCACTGGTCCTCCTAGAGAATAATGAACAACAACCAACCCATGTGCTCCCTTCTCTAACTTACTTATATTCTACTTACTTAGCAGTATCTGTGTTCTCATCATAAGTAAATAAAAGGGTTCAGACTCAGTTAACCTTGGTGCAAAAAATGGAAAGATCCTATCTATCTTGGAGCATTCTGAACTCACTAAGTACAGTGCCCATTTCTTGATTTTCACTTGTGTGACTTCATTTCCCAGAACTGAAAAAAGACTGGGATCCAAAGGGTGACAATGAGGTAGAAAGCATCTCTCTCCCCCTCTCTCTCTCCCTCCCTCTCTTCCTCTCCCTCCCTCCCTCTCTTCCTCTCCCTCCCTCCCTCCCTCTCTCTTTTCTCTCTCTCTCTCTCTCTCTCTCTCTCTCTCTCTCTCTCTCTCTCTCTCTCTCTGTACATATACACATGAATTAGTGTTCTCAGGGTAGTTGACATGCTATTAATAAACCCTGCTGTTAAGATTAGAAGTGACTATGATCATTTCTGCTCCCTGAAAGCCAAACCAGACTAATTCAAATACCTGGAACTATGCCACCAGGATAGTCACTAAGATAATTTAGGCTGTGATCTAGATGTAGAAACTCTCTGCTCAATTACTATTAATTAGAATTTTGTGATACCTTTACTCCAATGGCCTCCAGGCACATCACCAAGAAGAATTATTTATTTATTTATTCATGAATGACTATTTGACAAGCATCACAGAGGAAAAAGTAGTTGAGATGCATGGCAGTAGGGGGGAAAAGCCTTGTAAAAGAAAGATGACAAAGAAGGAAAAAAGGAGGAGCAGAAAGAATTGGCTTACTCTCATTTTACATAACAACAATGACAGATGCTATGGATTTGGGGGCTCATTTGATCCAAGTCTAAAACTTACCTTTGGGGCCTCGAGTCTTTGTTGAAAGGTGCAAATGAGTTGATCTGAAAGGCAGCATGAGTTGATCCTGTCACGTACTCTGGGAGAAGCTCATTTCTTACAAGTGTTTGCTAAACAAACACTTCTACAGCCAAACCTGCAATTCCCTTCTTTTTCTCATTTCTTTATGTGGAGCAAAAAGGGGCTGAAGCAGCAGCCAGCCGGATGGGCTGAGTATCTCTGGACAAATGCTACAGCTTTGAGTGTTCCTGAAGCGCATTTCTGTAAATAGGACATTCTGAATTCACTCAAGTTGTGCACATTGACCCAAATGGGAATGATGCGTACAATTCGCAAGTGTGCACATTAATACATTGCTACAAATTTTTTTTTTAGAAAGCACAGTTCTCAAATTGTGCATGTGTCCTCAAAGAACCAAATGTTTTTATCCGCTTTCTCTTTCCAGTGCTCATAAAGACAATTGATTCTTGAAACTGGAGTTTATTATTATTTTTTTAGTAAAACAGCAATACTATGCATCTTTTTCTGCTTTCTTTTCATTCACTTTTGGGTATTATATATGGAGCTTACCAACTTGTGCTTTCAGTCAAGGACTAGGAAATGTGATAGCTTATATTTATATAGTGACTTAAAATTTGCAAAGTACTTCATATATACTAGCTAATTTGATCTTCATGACAACTCTGTAAAGTGAGTGCAAATTTTGTACTCAACACAATATGGAGTAAACACTTTGTATCCTACTTTCCACTTCTCTGTAGCAGTCAAGCAGTCAAAGGCTATTCTTGCTCATGAAAGAGGAATGCAGACAAGGCTAAAAACATAAAAATAAAAAAAATACACAAAAGATGAGACAGTGGGTGGGGGTGGAAAAAATTCATCCTAAAATATGAAATCTCTATACAACTTAGCTCAGCTGCTACAAAACAGAAGTGGTTATAATTCCTCTCACTTGCTGACAAACAATGTCTTGATTTAAATAGGACTTGAAGACATAATAATAAAACAATTCTCATGCTCCATCAAGTGATTAAAATAGAATTCTATCTATAAACCTTTTTGGATATTTTATAGCAAAGAGGTACTGATGTCCATATCTGGCAGAATGAAGATCCATTAGGAAATGAATGAACCCTAGCTCATTGTTAAGGCTCAGATTGGAGAGAAGAGATCACTGGACTAGAAGTCAGCAAAACCTGGGTACCAGCATAGGCGCTACTACTTCATAGGTGTATGACTTTTAGAAAGTCACTGGATCTCTCTAGGTCTCTATTTGCTTCACTGCTGAAATGAAGTGGGGTTTGGCATTGTGAACAGAGCACAGGATCTTAAGTCAAGAAGATTCATCCTCCTGAGTTCAAATCTGTCTCAGATACTTACTAGAGATGTGATTCTGGGCAAGTTAACCCCATTTGCCTCAGTTGACTCATCAGTAAAATGAGCTGGAGAAGAAAAAAGGCACACTACACTAATACCCTTTCCAAAAAAACCCCAAATGAGTCACAAAGAGTCAGACATTTCTCAACAACACCAAATTACCTGCATAATCTCAAAGCTTCCCTCAATTTTGCGACTCCACTACCCAATAATTACTCCAAGAGGTTCTCTCATGAGCATTTTTTTTTAACTGTGGAAAAAACTAGAGCTGGCAAGAATGGTAATCTCTGATTTAATGCTATAGTATAGCATTAAATTCTGTGGCAGGTAGGTGATAAAGAGAAGGTAGAGCGCTGAACTTAGAAAAATCTGAGTTGGAATTCTGCCTCGGCCTTACTACCTGCATAACTGTGGGCAAGTCACTTAACCCCTCAGATAAGCCTGGATTTCCTCATCTATAAAATAAGAATGATAATAGCACCTCCCTCACAAGTTTGTTGCGAGGACCATCAAGATAATATATGTAAAGTGTATGTAAACCTTAAAGCATTCTATAAATGCTAGTCAGATGATCTTAAGACTATGTGGGAGTCTGGAAGGAATAACAGGGTGGATAATTAATAGGGGAGGCAGATTATAAGTGTCCTTAGGGATGAGAATCTGAATTTAGATGGTTTCCCCTATTTTGAACTAAAACAAACTAAAATTAAAAATCTACCACCTTTAAAAGACTGGAGAGAATTCCTCAAGTGTAAAAATTCAAAGTTAAAAGTTTAAACAGCAAGGCTAATCCTTAAATTGCAAATGAGTTTTAAGCTGACAAAAAAAGTGAAGGTAACTTTAAAAAAAAAAAAAAAACCTGTCAGAACCACGAATTTCCACAGCCCTGCCAGTATGTTAAGGAATGCTAATTACAATGGATTTATTCATGGCAAGAAGAGCATCTTCCCTTCTGTACTCGCAGGTTGCTGAGCAGCCTCCACAGAATGAGTACAAGATGAAGGAAACAGGGCAACGTAGCACTCTGCCTATTAAATGCTGACTCCATCCGTCCCCTCGACCCTCAATGTGCTGCCTACTGCCTTGCCCACAATTGCTTAGTCACAAACCCCACATCTACCTTAGACAGTCTCAGACGAGTTAGATTTGTTTTGTAATTTAAAAAAAAAATCCTCTATATCCTTAAGATGTAGATGTCATTCCAATTTATATGCACCATATGCAGAGTTTGCAAAAGAAACTCAAATTTCTGAAAAATTTGCTGTACTGCTATGGGAACAGATTGGGGCAAGGAAGAAAACCTCAGGTTTTCATCTAAAAACCAGCAACCACCCAACAATTACAAAGATGAGACAATCTGGAGATTTCTGTTGTTGTTGTGGTTGAAAAAATGTATTTTTCTCTTTTTAAGAAATTTCTCACTCTGAAGTTTGTCATTCTTTACACTCCTATTTAATACACAAGCAAGTTTTAAGAGGATTTAGATTCAGGCAGTTCAGAGGCAAACAACTGAAGAATATTCTGAGATTGGATTCTATTTGGTTTTAAGATTACTCTCATTGGCCTAGGTTGTACATAACATTGGTTAGGCACTTTAGTAATTTTATTTTATTTTTTAAGGTCAAGTTGAACAGTTATAGAATTCTCAGCTATGATGGAAGAGAAGGATGGAGCAAACATTTATTGTCTACAGTATTGCCAGGCACTGTGTTAATTAAACATTTTATAAACATCCATCTTATTTGATTGTCACAACTACGAAAGGAAGGTGCTGCTGATGGTGTTCAGTCATTTCAGTCGTGTTCAACTCTTCATGACTCCATTTGAGGTTTTCTTAGCAAAGATACTGGAGTGATCTGTCATTTCCTTCTCCAGCTCATTTTATAAATGAGGCAAAACAAGGTTAAGTGACTTGCGGGGATGGGGGTGACTGAGGACAGATTTGAACTCAGGAAGATGAGTCTTTCCTACTCCAGACCTGGTTCTCTATTCACTTCACTACCAGTTGTCCTCAGGTGCTATTTTACAGTTGAATAAATTGTGTCAGATAGAGCTTTAATGACTTCCTGAGGGTCACACAGTTAGGAAATGTCACAGGCTGGATTGAACTCAGGTCTTCCTCACTCCAGACCCAGCACTCTACTCCCTGTACCATCTACCTGGTCATTATTTTATGGCATTTAAAAACTATAATTTAAACTCTGTCTTAAAGTTAACAACTGAACTTTACTTAAAATTATAAACCTTAAGGACACAAATTATTAAGCATTCTTGAGACATAAGATTGTGACTGAGTGCGTGTGTCACACCCTCTACACACGACAGGGCTCTTGTGGCAATGCTACCTTGGTGATTATTTTAGAGACACCCTTCTGAATCACAACAAGGGATATTCCTTGTACTTTAGAGTGATTTAGAGATGTCTGCTAGAAGTTGAAGAATCCTAAATAATCTAACAAATCATATTTTCTCTTCGTAAACACACACACCTCAAATTTGGAAAATCAGAAGCATTTTCCTGGACATTAAAATTATGCAACTTTAATTCTGAATGCTGCACGTTTCTCTGAAAAACAAGGATTTTAACAGCTCCCATTTTGACTTTATTCTTTCACATCAGTGTAGTTGCCACAAAAAGGCAGGTAGGTGAGGCAACAGTGCAAGAGTGTAGGACCAGGAGTCAGGAAAACTCATCTTCCTGAATTCTAATCCAGCCTCAAATACTTACTAGCTGTGTTACCCTAGGCAAGTCACTTAACCCTACTGGCCTCAGTTTCCTCATCTATTAAATGAGCTGGAAAAGGAAATGGCAAATCACTCCAGTATCTTTGCCAAGAAAACCCCAAATTGGGTCATGAAGAGTCGGACATGACTGAAAATGACTGAATAACAGGGAAAACATGCCACAAAAATCCAAATCTGATTGTGTTATGGAGGCAACCCACAGCTTTCTACCACCCATGTGGATGGCAAAGTGACACTCAAATTATGATGGCTTCTGTAAAGCTAGCTTTGTCTCCATTCCAAAGGAGAGACTGTGTCTCTTTTGTGAAGAGCAGGGTATCTACATTTGGAGTTCATTCCCAGAAGTTTAGACACTGGTTGATGTATTTATTTTAGCATAAGAATTCATATAAATGATCTACACATTGGTCATGCTCTAAAGTGGAACTTTAGGAAAACAGGTTCACAAACAACTTCCCTTCTGGACCCTTAATGGCCAGTCCCCCAGCCAAGTACTTAACATACCTCCCCAAGTCATCAATTGTAATTATGTTACCTATAGAAATATTCAATAAAGGTATTTAAACAACCTGTGGTCTCTTATAGCTCTAGATCTATGATCTTAACAAAGTAATAGTCTCGGTAAGGAGAAAACTTCAGAAGAGATTTAAGGAAGAAAATAGCAGGTCCCTTAGTTTCATAGAAGATATAGAAAGGATCCTATTTTCTGGACTCGTAGAAAGCAGTTAATTTTTTCATATGAAGAGATAAAAAGCAGATAAAGGTTAAATCCACCAGATATCAATTTTAGAATACTTTATAACACAGCTTACTCTCAGTATATGTTAACAATGGGGATGGGGAGCAGTCATGTGGACAATCCAAAAATAATTTTAATTTCATTTTAGAAATAATATTGCATTCCATAGCATGGTTTTCTAAAAATCATTTTCAATGTACTTTTCTTTAAAAATTCACTTTAATAATATGGGTACTAATTCATTTTATTGTTTTATGATCCATTGCTAAATGAGAACAACTTGTCATCTTGCAATCAGCAAAACCTACAAGAAAAAAAATGCAAAAACACTAAGAGAAAGTTCACTCTGCTAACCAAGCCATATATGGAAAAATATGTAATAACTAAAGGCAACTAAAATTAAATATGAAATTAAATTGTGTTACAAACAGAAACTTGTAATCTGTATCATAAGGTAGATTTTTAACTCAAATATCAGATATAAATAAGAAAATTTAAATTGACCTATTCATTGACAATTGAGTTTGAGCATTAGAAAAAAATATTATAATCCAAAATATACTTCTCCCTATATATGCACCGGAGTCAGAAAAAACAAAAAGAGGGTGACATTGTTATTTTATTAGTAGTAGTTATCTTAATAAATGCCCTTCAAGAAATATACCTGGCTTTTAAGCAGCACTTCAACATTTCTGTATTAATTTCCAGCAAAAAGTTATCATGTCTGTTTAATTTATTACAGACTAAAAACAGTACAATTTATAAGGTTGAAAGGAAAGCAACTTTTAAACAAAGGAGTAGAGATTAATGGCACGAGTGGCAAATTGGGAAAAATTGCTTTTAAAAAATATATACTTCACCCCTACACTTTAACACAACAATTATGAATAGTATATAATGGCCAGGGAGGTTAGTCTGAAATTAATTGCAATGCAGTTTTAGAAGTAAATTCTGCCAAAACAATCTATACAACTACTACAGTGAAGTAAAGAGAAAAAAATAACAAAATGAAAATTAATGCTGTATAAATCTAATGATCTGAAGAACCTCAGAAAAGGGTTGAGAAAATATACCTCCTTCCTTTCTCTGTAGGGCTGCAGAGACTAAAGGTATGGAATACTGCATGTAGAGTGAGATACAGATGGTATGTAGGTTCATTTAATGAAATTCTCTTTTCTTTTTAAATTTTTATTAGATGGGAGGGAGGGGTGGTAAATGATTGTGTATTTACAAGAAAAATCATCTTCCTAAAAAAACATGGAGTCCTGGGGAATTTTAGGGGAAATTATGAATGTAAATCAAGGGAATTCTACATACGTTTACTGAATAATTTCAACTGCATAGGAAAAAAAAAAGGCATAGGAAACAATTTCAGCAATTTTGTGGAGTAGCTTTTGATCTATTCAAGAGAAGAGAAAATAGATGGAGTAAGGAAAAGACAATAATAATAATGTCTTCTATTAACATTTAGGTAATAGAACTAAATTTGAAACTAATTAAGATCTTTGGCATTCTGGATAAATATAGAATGCTTAAATCCACTGATAATTATGACAATTAGTAAGATTTTTGATGTAGTATACTCAAAATGTTAACAGAAGAAAAAAATTTGGTTAAAACAGAAACAAAGAAGAAAATTGCAATATCATGATTCATTACGTGTAGATGTTCAAGATAAACATTTCTCTCTTTTTTTTTTAAACACATCACTGTGCTTTTTGATAAGGACTACTTTTCTATTTTCCTTTTTAAAAAAGCATAGCATCGATTAAAAATATTCCTTTCTCATATTTTACCACTGTAAGAAGTGCAAAGTGTTTTGAGCAATGAAGTCAATTTGTTCTAACTGCAAAAAGAATTTTTGTATGATGTGAATTAAATCAACACAAGCAGCTAACTTCTTCTATCAGAGGTAAACTAAACAAAGCCAAAAGAAACAGAAAGCAAAAATAAATTAAATACTCAGAGTCTCCAAAGAAGTTTGTCTATAACGAAGTAAACTAAAAAGGTCCTTAAATTCCAATGATCAACAGGCTTGTAGAGTGTGTTATGCTCTACAAACAATCATTGGCACTGATGTAATGTTATTTCTTTTGATCCAATAGGCTGGTATTGTGGATGACACAGAGAGCAATATTTGCAATAAAATGTGACAGTGGGGATTTTGGAGTCTGTACTGAAAATGTCTAAAACGTGATTAAGCCTAACATTCTGGGTCCACACAAAAGTATAGAAGGTTCAACTTCAGATATCAACTCTTCCTTTAAGAAATCCATTTTCTTTAGGTTCTGTAGGCTATTTTCATGCATTTAAGTATGACACCAGATGTTCAGACATTAGTTGCAAAGTCCCAAGGAGATTCCATATAAGTCAGTTCAGTATTGTTATGCATTGTATAGAAATAAAGATTCAAAATACAATGTAGCTATCCTAGCATATGAGAATAGGAAGTGTGAAATATTATTCCCTTGAGAATAAGTTTTCCATAAACTTTAGAAAAATGATAGAAATCCACAATGCTTTTGGTTTCAGGAGGCAATTTTCCTTCTCATTTTCAAACTTCAATACCTTTAACCAAGCTCAGAAACACCCACTCTATTATGGTCAAATTCTTCTCTGAAAATGTGCAAGCTTAACATGAAAATTTCAGTCTCGCAGCACCAAAGATGCACCAGAATTTAAAGAAACCCTATTCCTGTAGTCTTGTAGACCTTTTTTAAAGGACTGGTTCTTACATTGGCCTGCGTTTCGATAGCAACAGTTACACATAGCACTGTTAACATCCAGCCTTAAGTTTTATCAACATTTATCTCATTCCTAAGTCTTTTTTGAGTGGATAACGTAAAATTTTCCAGATTACCACAGTTAAAATTCTGAAAAGACAATAGGATATGCCTGAAATGAAAGGCAGAAAATGACTCAGCTTTAAGAGTTGTGTGATAAATAACAATACTGCGCACTGTTAGCAGGTCCAATCTGTGATATTCTGCTACTCTCCCTCCCTTTCCTCCAGTTAAAAAAGCACAAGAAAATTAGGAGTAATCTTAATAAACGTGATTTGCTCCAGGATCACAAACTATGCTTAAATTAGATCTCAAGATCCCTACTTAATTTTTAACTTAAAATTTAACTTTCCATACTTACATGCCTGGCATGTACATTTTACATATTTAAAACATATATAATTTAAAACTAGATTATCTAGCAATCTATCAAATGGAACTTTCTACTAGGTGGCATCCCGACATTTCTAGGTAGCAAGTGGTAATTATAATGATGATACAAAGACCTGACAAAATACAAAAGCGCCTTTGAAATAATCATATCAAAGAATGATTAACTTCTATTTGGCATAGCTTTAGCATTCTGCATATTTTAATTCTTCACTAAGTCACACTCAAATGCCACATCATGGTGCAGAATCTGATAGTGAGCTCCAGAGAACTATGCCAACTGGGTCCAAGCTCTGGCAAAAGCTAAAGGATTCATGCACAGGCTAACGATAGTTGTGTGTCTTTTGTCAGACTAACCTAGCTAGCAAGCTCACTGACCTCATTACCAGAAGGTGGTCAAAGGGTAGTACTTAGTTTTAGCCTCAGCAATTCAGGAAGTCAGCTAAGTTGTAGAGAGTTTGCTAACTGCATTACTGGAAAGAGCACTTATACTGATAAAAGCACAGATCTTTGAAATATAATTTATTGTGTTTTAGTCCTCTGAAAACCAGCAATCGACTTATGGTGTGTGTGTGCACGTGTGTGTGTGTATGTGCATACATGTACCTATGAAAACATGCAATTATGCATTCAATGATAAATTTTTATTACAGTCAAGTATCCCATCACCTGACCACCTTAGGGAGCCGTGAACTCAAAGAGGTTATACTGCTAAGCTTGGTTTTACTAATTATGAATGTTGATCTTCTCAGTAAGGGAGATAAATGGAAGTAGAGTGTTATTGTTGGGGTTTTTCCACCAGCTGAAAGGATTAAAGGCTAGGGCTGTATGTATATGGGAGAAGCCCCAGAAATACTGAGCTACACACCCCTCCAGAGAAGAGGGGGGCCTTCAGTGACAGTAAACGGCCCCTTGCTGTGGCCAGCAAGTGAGCACGGCTATTACAACAGAATGTAATCACAACTGGAGGCCTGCTGAACTCACCAAACCACTTAAAGAGCCATCTACGTGGACAAAATTTTGCAGTTTCCCTGACTGTCTCAGCTCTTAGAACCTGGTGAATTTGTCCTCTCTACACTTCCACCTCACCCTCACCTGCCTTATCACTGCCCAGAAAACTAGACCTGCCTACCCTCAGGCATTTCCTACTCTCTTTTTCTGTTCTATGTACTTTTTTTTCTTTTATTTTTTCCAATTATCAAGCATTTGAACATATTTTTAAAAAGTTTTTCCCCTCTACACAAAAATAAGTTGATTTTTATAGCATTCTGAGTTACTTACTACAAAGGAATGAACCACAGAATGGGCATATTGAAGCATTCTCTCTGTGTCTCTATCTTTCATACACCAACCAGTACATTTGAGGTAGGATCTGTTTTTATCTTTCCTACATATGTTTTAAGCAACAGATTTGCTAAGCACTTATCATTTGCCATCAGAGCAAGTATCATAAAAAGGAATTATAGGTCAGAGGTGGTGAAGACCCCAGAGATCATCTAGTCAACCATCTCTTTTAAACATGAGCATACTGGCCAAGAGAGGTGAGTGACTTGCTTAAGGATTCAAACCCAGGTCCTCTTGATTCTAATTGCAGTGAGTTTCCACTGAACTACCTTCCCTTTTAGAATTATTTTAAATAACAAGTTCCTAGAGTTCACTTAAAAAAATATCACTTTCTACTGTATAAGAATTTTAAACCAGAACAAGAATTTTAAATTAAAATTATTGATCATCAGCAGTATAGTAGGATGGTGACTGAGATAATCCCAATATGAATAATCTAAAAAGAATTCTATTTGGTTTAGAAACTGCACATTTTATTTCTTTGGCAAAAAAGATTCATCTTCTGCATTATAATTTTTTCAACTGATAGTAAAACAAGTTTGCTGTCCTTGGACACAGAGCAACTAATGGCAAGGGATAGGAGTCAGAAATATAGTAGGTGTTGGGAAAATGCCTGGGATTTAAATTTGATTGGTGATTTTTATCTACCAGCTGGAAAATCCACATATGGTGGGATAATCAAGATTTGATGAGAACCATAGAAACATAAGATTGTAAGAGTTTAGGGTTGGAAAAGGCCTTAGATGTTAACTAGCCCAACCTCTTCATTTTCTAGATAAGCAAAATGAAACTAAAAGAAGTTACAAATGATTTGCCTAAGTTTAGAGCTTTAGAGCTGGAAAATCATCACCAATCCCCTCATTGTACTTATGAGGAAATAAAATCCTAGAGAGGTCAAATGCACACCTAGCAGGTAGCTACCCTAACATTAGAACCCAGGTTCCCCGTCTCCTTCGCAAGTATTCTCTCTCCCATTAAATGCTGCCAGTTCAGGGCATAAATCTATAGCCTGTACTCTACTGAGCAGTAATAGCTACTATTTAGAAGGCCTTTCTGATGCAGCTTACATACAAGAATGGCAAGCCCCACACTCCTTATAACAGGACTGGTAGAATTTCCTTTCAGGTTCTACAAATCATAGATCACAAAAAACCCTACTCCTCAAAGATGATAAAGAATACATAATGGATATCCTTTAGACCTATGCACTAATGACAGTGGGTATCATAAACTAAAGAGACAGTTTTCTCCTTCAGTTCTATTCAACACCTTCTGCATCAGAGTTTTCTATAAATATTGCACATTAAAATGAAAATAATTATTTGCAAACATCCCAAAAGTAATCATTTGATAGTCCTGGAACACTAATTCTACCACTGACTTAACTTTTGCATCTTAAAACCTATCCAACTGCCTCAGTTTCCTCTCCACTAACTTTTCCCAGTCTTTCTTAATTGTAGTGCTTTCCCTTTGAGATTATCTTCAATTTACACTGTATTTTCTTTGTACATAGTTGTTTGCATCCTGTCTCCCTTATTAGTTTAAAGCTCCTTCAAGGCAAGGATCTGTTTTTCTTTATATTCCCAAAGATTAGTACAGTGTCTGGCACCTAATAAATTCAATTTGACTTGCTGACAAAAAGGAAGGGGAGAGAAAGGTGCCCTTTTGGTATATGAGCTATGAAACCTGGAAATGTATTTATTTACTCACTCACCAAGTCATGGTTTAAAAGATTTTTTTAAGTTGATAATTTTTTTCACTGCCCCAAAAGTCATTTCACATTATAGGATATGAAATATTGTGGTCTCTCTGGCATTCTGCACAAAAACCACTGATATTCTGTGCCTTCACAAAAGAGGTTTTCTGAAACAGTTAAGTATAGAGCATCAGCATTATGTTGATGAACCACAGAAGAAATGCAGCTTCATATACGGCTCAATGTAATTCAGTATTTTCAGGACCCAAAGTTCTCTAGGGAGTGCTAGAAATTGACACGATAGTCTCTTAGTGCTTGATTTGACAATGAGATATAGCTGAAAAACACGTAGAACGCAGGGTGAAGAGCCTCATCTCATACAGTTCCATATTGGCTGGACATGGGAGGTGGCTCAAGAAGGGAAGCAACATCTTCCAAAAAGTCAATTGTGAATTACTCTCACTAAATTGGCTCCACAGCAGCGATTCTCAGAAGCATCCAAATTGAAATGGCTGTGTGAAAAGTACCCAGGTTTTCCCCAAAGACTCACGAGCGCACACACACACACACACACACACACACACACACACACACCCCTTTTGGAGATCTGCCATCACAAAACACAAAGGACATACAGATCTAAAGAGCAACACTTTGGGGACTGTATCAGAAAAATGGAAGATCAAAAGTTTGGCATGGAGGCTGCTGTCAGGCACTCAAATGCATAACTTATTCCAAATTTTGGAGACCTACAGAGTAGATTTATGAAGTAAACTTGGCTCAAAGTAAATCTGAACTAGAGTCCCCAAACTGGTAAGAATGAGAAAAAAAAATCTGCCAAACTGTTCTTTTGTTTATTTTCAAAGGAACTGAAGAAAAAAAGAAAAGGAGATTAAAATGAGACCATTATCTATTATATTTAATTACTCATTTCTTATATACACTTGAAAATAAAGCTTCTTTCTGGGAATAACCATATTTGAGAAGAACTCAATGGTCTTTGTCTCAACAGCCCAGGAAAACTGAAAACAGCCAATTATGCCAATATTTTTCATTTCATTCACATCTCCATGCCTGTGTACTGACTGTCCTCCACATCTAGTAAACATTCTTCTCCTCACTTCTAGCTCAAAGAATCCCTCTCTCACTTTAAGACATAGATCATATACAGTTTGTTACATAAAGTCTTTCTTGATCCTCCAAATGCTATTTTCCCCTGCCAAATCACCATAACTGCTTTGTATATACTCTCTATGTATTTATTCTAGGTATACCTATATAGGTCCTTGTCAACTAGATGTCAAGGTGAATAGAGTGATGGGGAGTTAACAAGACCCAAGTTCAAATGTGGCTGTGGATACTAGCTATGTAAGCCTGGGCAAGTCAATTATTCTCAGTGTTCCTCAGTTTCCTTGAGTATAAAATAGGGATAATAACAGCATCTACCTCATAGAACTGTTATGACAATCAAGTGAGACAAAAATCTGTATAGCAGACCACTTGGCACACAATAGGCATTTAATGAATGCTTGTTTCCCCTCCTTCCCCCTCCTAGACAAATCATGTAACCTTCCTATCCTCAATTTCCTCATCTGTACAATGGAAAAGTTAGATTATACGGTTTCTGAGATCCTTTCTGGGCCAATGACTATGAGACTATGTTTAGTACCAATACAGGTTACTATGCCTTTCTATACAATTCTCAAAGGATGGTATTCTGTCTATGATGAGAACACAGGGGAATATAACAATTCATGTACCAAAAGAAAACTGATATTGATATTCATTGGGGGGGGGCATTCTTTTCTCATTTAATCTAATGAATTCTGAGGATTTCTGTCTATTTTTTCCATGCGTCATTCTAAATTGTGTAGTTTATATTACAGGTTAAACCTGAAGTCTTTATCACCTGAAATGATTTGAAATTCCCAAAATGACTTCAGAAATATTTCTGATTTCATGAAAATTTCACCAGGTTGACATTTTCTTACATGAGTAAATTCTAAATAGTGATTAATAAAATGATTAATTTACTCTTCTTTTTTTTCTCTCTCTCTCCTGTTTTCCCCATGAGTCATGGTTGGCCATCTACAAGAACAAAATATCTAACTGTGGAAAACTGTCTTCCAACCGCAGCATCTGTCTCTTTGGCAAGCTCTGCAGCCAGTTGGGCTCCTGGCTCTGGAACTATTTAAGAATCTCTGCTGGGTTGAGCTATTAGTGGGCTCTCATCCTCCTAGGTGCTGGTTCGTACTGATCCCTCTCAATTTGAGAAATGGATTTGTATATTCTTATCCTTTTTGAGAATCAGTTATTGTGCGCATATCATAAATTGAGACCCCCAGAGGCAGTGTGTGTACGACACATATCCTCATTTCTCTGACTGCAGAAAGTAGCTCAGCCTTCTCCAAAGCCCTGCTTTTATGTCATGTGTAAGCTGTCTCTCCCCTTCAGAAAAGGGAAAAGGGCTCTCCGAGTCACAGAGATAAAAATGCCTACTGATCTCTAAAGGAATTTGAAAACATCAAGTTACTTAGTGCCCAAGGAAAGCACATGGCCCCCCTCCAAGCCTAACGATAAGGTGTCTGAGGAAGAAAAGGAAAAAAAAATAGCAAAGGAGAATTGAAGGAAGCTGTTGACAAACCATAACAATCTGGCAATGTACATCTGAGCAATTTGTGTTGCTTTCAAAATTCTATAAAAAATACTCAGCTGAAGTATTTCAGTTCTTAGGGAAACAGTCTCATCCTTACAAAGAGTATTCCTGCAACAGTACTTCTGTCTCAGGCTGTTTCAGACCCTAAAATCCATTTTCATGTGTCTCCTCTTTCTCCTAACTCCCAAACCTCCTACTTCTTACAATTTCTTTCGTAACCACTTAGGAGTCCCTTAAGGTTTCTGATACTTTAAAGAATTAGACAGATCTTCATGTTATTACTAGATTTCATTTTAGATTGGGGAAAAAAGAGGTATGAGAGAAAGATAGGAAAACCTTTTATGTTATACAAGAGACTTTCAATATCAGCCTCATCTGCAGGCTAGAATGGAATGAAACACCTTTAAACTTTGAAATGCAAGATATTCTATTATGCCGATTATAAGGATCTAATTGCAACTCTTTTTAAAAATGGAACCACAACGCAATAAAAAAAAGTATAAACATTTAAACTGAGTCAAATATCTACACACACAAGATATCCTGCAGGCATACTATTAGACAACCCACACAATGTTCCACCTTTCAGGGACCTTGCTCATGTGTGTCTAACCATGGTGGAATCATCTCCATCAGAATTCAGAAAAGTTGCTTTTCCACAGCTGGCTCTGCTTTTGTTGGCCTGTTTGGTTTACAAAGCAGCACAGCATTTCATCCAGTTCTGTTTTTACGCTCCTCATCCACTTGTAAGACAGAGGTATAAGAGTAACATATATTGACTGTTACCAATAAGCTTATTGATTCATCACATGCAATTCTCTTCCTCTGCACTTTTATAAACTGATAAACGGATTTCACTCGTATTGGGCAGAAAAATGTTCCATCAGGATATGAAATGAACAGATTTCATTATCATCCTTCTTAAAAGGTTGCATTTGGTGACAAAGGAAACAAAACAAAAACATCTATTTTAAACATTAAAGAAAGAGAAAAATCCAAAGGCCATATTTAACGTTGAACTGAGTGTGAATATGAATAAGTTTTAGGCCATCCCTTAAAGTAGGTGCTTTTATATCTAAAAAGACAAAATTACTAATGGCTCCACTTGTTTTCTATTAAAAATCTACTCATTGTCTTCACAGCAACCCACATGCCAGTATGCAGCCAGCTTGGACAAAGAGTTTGCTTTGTGTGTATCAGATGCAAAATTTACTTAAATTCCAGATAATTGCAAGTGCATCTGCTAGTTATTGTCAGCGGTCTATATGAACATTTCTCCACTGTACACAAAGAGCAATTATCCAACGGTTAAAGAAAAAGAAACAGTCATTTCTGTAAATTACAGCCAGCTTCTTTATCACAGAATAAGTTTGTGCTAAAATAATAGCACCCCCAAATATTTTTAAAACAAAATGCTTTCACTCACATACTGAATATATTAACCATGCCGAACAAAAGGTGAGCCTCAATAACTCTGTAATTACCTGGTCTGGAGCAATAAAATAAAATTCCAACTAGTACAAACTCATCAAAAATTCAACTGGGCCATTCCTCTTTCCTCCCATTCCCCCAAACAACAACCTAGTACAAGAATACCCTAAAATGTCAGGTACTGAGAAGCACTCGAGTTCGGCATTCAGGACCAATATGTTGAAGGAGCCACCGCTAATACAATTTTATTTACAATCACTCTCTCCTTTCCTCCCTCCCCTCTCCTTGCTTTGGTCCCAAATGAGAGGAAGCTTATCATACTGAAAAAAGAACCAGCCTCAGAATCAGAAAAATTTGAACTCAAGAGCCATCTAAAACTTATACCTTAATATATAATAACTGGAGATAATAACTTACCGCAGAGACCCCAAGACTACAATTTGTAAAGAAAGTACAGATATATAGTACATATGAAATATTAGACCTAGAGTTCTCTAAAGTATGAAATCACAGGACAGGTAAAACAAGAGGTCCCAAATAACACAAAGTAAAATAAAACAGGGAAATTTTCTGGAAAAGCAATGGAAAAATAAAAAAATCTTAATAGGAATGTTTGCTCAATATATTTTACAATTATTTTTAGGTGGGCCTTAAGGGTTTCAGTTATAGCTGCTCCACTAACATTTTTTCCCTTTTTCTTTGTTTCTTTTTCCTTCTTCCTTTCTTTCTAACTTCATGCACAATCCTATTTCAGCTGTCACACTCAACGTTGCCAGGCCTCCTTCAAAGCCCAATCCAATTTTCAGTCTTTTACACCTCATGCCAGCTAAACGACTTTAACAGCTCTCTTCTTCAAGGGCCTAATAGAGTAGATCTGTTCTTTTAACAAATTCGCAAAGCTATCTAAGATGATCACAGTGGTGTCATTAGAAAATAAAGAAAACTACTTAATAAATGCCTGAAAAATATATTGCCAAGTTTGACATGTTCTAAAACTAACAATTCTGTGGCCCTTTCCTTTCCTAGCTTCATTAGAATGTTTTCATTATGAAATTGTAAAATCTACATTACTAACTAAAACTATTCCTTATTAGAAAATCACCTGTGTATTCCCCAAAATAGAGAATCATCATTATTAATACTGCACATCAAATGAGAAGTATTCAATATTTAACTATCTAATCCTTCTGTAATTTACATTACAAAATACCAACCATTTGAGACTTCAACAAGTTGAATGACTGTATTAGATGAATCTGTCATTGATAATAACAATAATACTTTATTTTATATTTTCCTAGCATAATTTTTATTTTTTACACTTAAAGACTTGAAAGCATTTTAATTTTCTCCTAATTCACCCACAAAATCTTTCTGAGATGGTGAGGATAAACATATTATTTTAAAAGCACACATACAAATGTAAATACTTATAAAGTAAAAATTTTATGCAATTTGTAGATTATTGAAGCAATATTTGCAGAATAACATTAAATGGGCTCACATTAAATTTCACTGACTAGATTAAAAGAAAGGTCTGGTTTTGGGGGAAAAATCTAAGTTATATGATATTTTGAAATAAATGTATTTCTTTTGGCTTTAAATAACTAAGAATTCATACTAATGGCTAACAAGCTTCTCCTAGAAAAGACTTTTCTAGATATTCCCCTTTAAGAAGAGAAGACATATGAAATCTATCATCACCTGAATGCTAAAAATTAATGGAATAAAAAGTTTGGTTCTTTTAATTATTTCAAATAAACTCCCACTATTTTTTTTTCCTGTTTGTATTAGGCTTTTGGGGAAAATCTTTTCTTCACCTTGAATAAAGTAACATCAATTTGAGTCCATCCTACATGGAATATGACAAATTCTGGATTAACAAACAAAATTAGTGAAGTTTTTACTAACCCTTTCTTCTCCCTTACTCACAATAAAGACAATGTAGTGTGACAAAGCTATTGAAAAGCATTGCCTCTTAGTTAGCCCTGCCATAACTGATAGCTTGCTTCTTAATTAAAACAAAAATCTCTTCTACTAACTCCTATGGTGTCTTAAGAGAGAGGAGTTCTAAATTCACAGGTAAAGAGAATATTTCTCCAAGGCACTTACCAGCTGTGCTAAAGCTTTGTTGCCCACCCCTTAGGATATCAGAAAGTACTCTTGGTATCAAGGGGGAAATGATTTCATTCAAATGGCACACCACCTCATTCCCCTCTCCTCAGTTCCTTATGCTTTTAGAAATATTTGGATCAAGCTGGAAATTCTTAGACCCTGAATACTTCATTTTTAAAGGAAATTCTGTCCACTGAGATAGAACTCGGAATCCTGAAAACTATACATGCAAATAGTGACTCTGCTAAATTGGGAGGGAGGAGGGGCTGTGTGAGAGAGGAGACAGTGACTAAAATTGGGACAAAGGACTTAAAGGGGTAGAAAGACCAAATCTGTCCATTCCTAGATTTCTCAACCATTAATTTACATTCTGCTTAGTGGAGAACAAGAGATGGAAAAGAATCATGGTTTACCTATAACATCTAGTATTTATATAACTACTGTTACTGGTAAGCTATAATTCCTAGAAAAAATACATACATTTAAAAAATTACCACTACTACCACCAATCAATAATCTAATATTTTTGTGACCCAACCTGTGATTTAATTCACTTGTTTTGGAGAACTCCCTCTATCAATTCAGATAAGCAATGGAAATGAAGTCACAAAGATAATTTGTGTTAAAGGTAGACTTGAACCCATGACTTCTTGACTTTGAGAATGTCTTTCTATACCACTATGCCATACAGCCTCTGAATAGATACTCAGAGCCACAAAGGGCCTACCTGAAGATGGAATTAGACTATTAGTACCCGAGAGGCATAAAACTGTGTCTTTTACAATATAAACTCTTCTTCGACAACTGTCACCTCTCAGAAACATCACATTTTTCACAGATGATTTATAAATGATGAATTTTAGAGATAAAAACACTTTGAAAAATAATCTGTTAACCTTTGTTTTTGTCATATGCAAATATTTTTGTTCTTTCCAGAAATCAGGTGAAACATGTCCACATTTAGACTAAGAAATGCTAAAAACTGGGGAAATGATTCAGTGATTGTTTCACTTTCCCTCCTAGTAATTGGTCAATCAATTTTTTAAAATTTTTGTTGTTTTAGTTTTACTATTTTACAATGTTTGTAAATTGTTCATATGTAAACTTATACACATTCTCATGTGCAGACACACACACATTTGTGTATATACATATTCCCCAGCAACTATGTGGCAATATTAAGCAATGACGACACTCATTCACTGAATACATAATCATCTAGGTCACAGAAATATTATACAAATTTACCCAAATGCTACTTAGCAAAATTCTCCAAAAAGAGGCTTATGGAATACAACTGCCCCAGTTAAAAGCATTTTGGATGTCCTTTCACCTTTCCTCTGGATATTTTCCTGTTCCTGTTTACTCTTTTGCTAAGCAGGTCCGTGAAAAAGTGTTTGGCTAAAAAGTAATTAACAGTTGAGAAAAAACAACCTGATATCTTTCTTGAGGCAGTATTTGTCAATAAAAATTTTAAAAAGAGAAAAGAGAAAACAATACTTTCAAGAATAACCTAATAACTGTTGTTATCATCACTTAATAGAGATCTTGACCTGTGATTTCATCAGCATGGGGGAATTTCCACTATGGAAACAACCTTCAGTTAAACAGTTTTGGCACCTCATATAACTTATGATCTTAAAGAAGTGAGGTTAAATGGTTTACTTATGGTGGTACAGTTAGTATATGTCCATGGGTTAAAAGACTGTAAGAGCTGGAAAGGATCTCTGTGACCATCTACTCCTACTCACACTAAGAGGAATTCCCATTACAACATAAGTGACCAGTAGTCATCTAACTTCTCTCTCAAAGACCCAATGAAAAGGAACCAATTACTTCTCTAGTTAGTCTATTCCATGTTTGCTGCTGTTCAATTATTTTTCAGTTGTATTTGACTCCTCCTGACCCCATTTGGGGTTTTCTTGGCAAACATTTTGGAGTGATTTGTCATTTTCTTCTCCAGCTCATTTTACAGATAAGGAAACTGAGGCAAAATGGGTTAAGTGACTTGCTCAGGGTCAAACAGCTTAGTAAGTGTTTAAGGTCAGATTTGAATTCACGAAGGTGAGTTCCATGTTTGGACAGCCCCAATTACTTGCAAAGTTTTTCTGGCATCAAGTTTAAATTCACTATTTAGCAAATTTCTACTAACTTCTCTATCTCCACACTCTGAGAAAAAAAAAGACAACAGATTTAATCACCCCTTTTATGAGACAGCACTTAAAATACTTGAGGCAGCTGTAATATTATCTCATATTAAATATCCTTAGTCCCTTCCATCGATGTAGACTGGAGGCTCATTACCATCTTTTTTGATCTCCAACACATACATCAAATACTTAACTAGGGTATCCATTACCAGATAAAATATTCCAGATGTGGTTCAACCTAGGCAGAAGGACTGTCACCTCCTTATTCCTGGAAGCTATGTCTCTCTTAATGCTTCTTAAGATATAATTAGTATTTTTTTTTAGCTAGCATATGCGCTGATTCATTCTGAGTTTCTAGTACCCCTACTTTTTCCATTCAAATTGCTGTCTAACCATACCTCCCCTAACTTGTACTTCATTTTTTAAATACCCAGTGCAAGATGTTACATGTATCCCTGTTATATTTAATCTTATTAGATTCAGCCCAATTCTCCAGCATGTTAAGATTTTTTTTTTGGATTCTGTCATCTAATTTCATAACTATTTCTAGTTAATGCTTAGTAACTAGATAACTAAATGTCGAGAAAGACTATCCTGGTACTTTTCTTGAGGTAGTATTTGTCAGTTTTTTTAGTAGAAAAGAGAAAACAATGCTTTCAAGAATAACCTAGTATTCATTGTTTTCATCTAGTGGTATGTCACCTACAGATTTGGTGAGCATGTCACTATATCTTTAACAATGTTAAAGAGCACAAAGTCAAGCAAAGATTCCTGAGGCACTCTTGTGGAGTCCCAATGACATTTTGCTATAAGCAAAGGACTTTTTAAGTTTAGCCATTCAACCAATTCTGAATTTAACTACATTTTCTCCTAGTTCACTTTTCTCCATCTTATCCTTAACAATGGCATAAATTCTCTTTAATGACCTATTCTACAATTTCCTCGGGAATCAAAATACTGACCTATGGTTTGCAGACTACTCTCCCCATCCCCTATCCTCGCCCTTTCTAAATTGAGACATCTGTCCTCTTAATTTTCCGTCACTTCTCCTGTTTCCCATAATCTTTCAAATATTATTGACAGTGGTTCAGCAATCACATCTGCCAGTTCTTCCTGTAACCAATACGGCAATTCTTCAAGTCAAATGACTTGAATTCATCGAGAACAACTTGCCCTCTTCAAAATCATATCTCGTTATCCTTATCTCCTCCTGGAATCTTACTTGGTGCCTGGAGCCTCCTTGGTCTACTACTCCTGTGGCTTGCTCACTATGGAATATACCTCCACAAGTCCCTTACTGCTTCTCCCATCGGGGAGTTTCTCCTAAAGCCTACATTTTATGAAAGGCCCCAGACCAGCCTGCCTTTACTCCCCCTCCTAGCCCTGTTCTGAACTTTCTGAACTTCAAAATTATGTCTACATGCTAGGTACCTTCATTGCCTTCCCCTACTTTCCAGCTGTTCTCTCCCCTCATTAGAAAAAAAAAAGTCCTTTAGGGCAGGGGATGTCTTTCTTTTGGGCTTGTATTTATATCCCTGGCAGCTAGCAAAGTTCCTGGCACACAGTAAGCACTTAATAAATGTTCCTTTCCAGAAGGAACTCACTGTCTCCTTACTTATCAGCGGTATCAAATCCCTCTCAGACATCTGTCTTGTGATTTCCAGTGCAAAGGTTATTCTACTTGGTAGAGAAAAGTGACGCAAAATATGAATCAAGCAGTTTTGCCCTCTCTCTGCTATCACTTATCATTCCAGGCACTCCAAACTCTTATCCCCTCTTTGATGCTCCCAATACAGCTTAAATCTCCTTTTTGTTATCCTCAGCTTCCTTTATGAGCCTAAGTCCTGACACTATTTTTACCAAACTGAGCTATTTTTTTATATTTATCCTATTACCTGGTTTTGCTCTCATCTTTTGTAGATTTCTTTTTTTAAAAATTTCAGTTGGCTGACGAGATCCCTATTTAAGGGTTCTTAACATAAGTTATGAACATAGGTTCATAACATTAGTAAACACTAAAAAAATTCTGATAACTATTCCAAAATAATTTATTTCCTTTGTAATCTCATATATTATTTTATGTATCTAAACAAAAACATTATTCTGCGAAATGGTCCATAGTCTTCATCAGATTATCTAAAGGATTATAGTAAAGGGTTGCCTAAAGCAGTGGTGTCACATTCAAATAGAAACTGATCCCTGTAAGCTGTATATTGACTTAGAAAACCACAGAATGACATTATCTATGTTGCATTGTATTTTTATTTACTTTGTTAAAAATTTCCTACTGCCATAGAGTTGGGAATTTGACACCTCTAGCCTAAAGAATTTAGAGTATAAGTGACTTGCCCAGAGGTGGGACATGAAGGTAAGTTTTCCTGGCTTTGTGGTCAGCTAAGATGTCATACTTCCCTTACCCTTATCCCTAATGCTTCACATATAATGCATATATGTGTGTATCAACATGTACACACATATATCTAAATAGGTTAAATGATAGATAGATAAATATAAAGAATAGTCATTTTTTTTTTTTTGCTGCTACCACTAAACTGCAAACACCTTGAGGCATAGACTATGTTTTGAGATTACTATGGACACTAGAATTTCTACTATAAAATTAGCTCACCTGAATGGGGCTTAATAAACACATCCTGAGCAGATCGACCAGAAAAATGGAAGTCAAGAAATAATAACACAATTTTAACTTAGAAACTGCCAAGGAACAATCTATAAGAGCATATACAAATAATATAACCACCAGTATACCTTTCTTAACTATTATATGATACTAGAAGTAGCCTTGGGGAGCATGCTAGTAGGAAGCATTGTTTTGGAAAGCTCAGTCTCCAGAACTATTTACATTTGGCTTCTGAGGTAAAAATCCTGAGGTAAGAATCAAGCTGTGAATAGTTTACTTTCAAAGAATTTTTATATTTTTTTATTTCTATTAAAGTGTTTTAATTTTTACAAATATATTTCATATCTAGCAAGTAAATATTAACAAGAAGGAAAAGGGTACGGAGAGAAGTATATGAAACCATCTCTTATTACAAAATAAACACTAAACCGCAGATACGAGTAGAATTTTTTTGTAACCAAAGCCCCATCTTTCGTATTTAAATCAACAACTGAATAGTAACAATCCCAAACATAGCAACTTCTAATATTCAGATCATATGTTAAACTCCCCCTTCCTTTAGAGTAAGCATTGATTTTACCATGCAACTCCTAAAATTGAT
Organism: Bettongia penicillata ogilbyi; assembly: GCA_023548195.1. Lineage (NCBI taxonomy): Eukaryota > Metazoa > Chordata > Mammalia > Diprotodontia > Potoroidae > Bettongia > Bettongia penicillata. The sequence goes on from JAJHZJ010000090.1 coordinate 14,082,728, forward strand.
TTCATAACCTATTTCTTGTAATAAAATTATTTGCTTCAAATTCAAAAATGATTCTTCTAAGACACATATCTAGTATATTCACTGGATACATACATGCTACCATTTAACATATATTGATGGTGGGAACAATTTAGGGAAACTTGGTAGCTCATGGACATAATGACTTAAACAAATGAAATTATACTTCTGTCAAAATTCCATATTTCACACATTTCTTTTCAACTGTGAATCTCTCAGTTATTACATATTTTGTAGAACATATTACAGACTGACATATTGCCAGAATTTTAACATAAAAAGCGAGTTGAACAAAATCTGAGCTAAATCAAAATATTCAAGACAGTTCCCACGAAATGTGAGAAAAAGACGAACCATATTTTAAGTTATGACTGGGGATGAATGGAGGAAAAGATTTTAAAAACAGATCACTAACTCTAAATTCTAAAATATCAAAAATGAAATAAAAATTGTGAGTAGTTTTGAAATAAGACAGCATAAAATTAGTTTTTAATTCAATATTTAATTACAGATGAAACTGTAATTTTTGCAGAGTACCATATATGTACATATACATATATATCATCCAATAATCTAGTGGGTAGGTATTACAAGTATTATCCCCATTTTATATAGAAGGAAATAAGTTCAGAGAGGTCAAGAAGCTTGTATGTAGTTACAGTTAATTATAACAAAAGTCATTATTCAAATCCATGTCTTTCCTGACTCCAAAGTAAATTCTTTAATTCTCAAGTGGCCATACTGTAACAATGGCTAATCCCTAATCATAATAACATATAACCTTCTCAGCACAAGGGTTGTATATTTCACCTACTCCTCCCTATGAAAATATGAGCTGATATATATGAATGTATATGTATTCAAATATACAGAGAGGTAGCCCACTGGAGTAGAGGGTCAGTCTTTGAGTCAGGAATACTGACTTTGAGTTACACTTCGGACACAGACTGCCTGTGTAGGTCAAGACAAATCACCTAAGTAGCCTATGATAAGACTATGAGTTGCAGAAGATTTGTCACTTTTTTTAGTAAGTATATGTGTGTAAAACATATAAAACTGTATATGTACATACACACATACCTATATCTATATCTCTAGAGAGGATTATATCTCATGGGAATTGGATGAAGGAAACTGGGCATATTCTGGATAAGGAAAGACTTTGGAAGACCAAAAGAGTCACCAACACATAATAAAAGGATTTCACATGAAAGAGTTATTTATTAGACTTTCTCTGTTCAGTCCCAGAGAGAACGAGGGAAGAGTGGGTTGAGGTTGCAAAGGGATGAATTTAGGCTTGATTTAAGGAAAAACTTCCTAGTGGTTAAATATCTTTAAAAGTGAAATAGGCTATCTGAACTGGTAGTAGACTCCAGTCTATTACAAATCTTTGAGAAGTTGTTCTTGACCAAGTATAGATTTGTATAACTGACTTCTGTGACTCTGTGACATTGCACAGTATTTAGTTTTAGTATTAGAAGGGATCTGAGAGGTCTTGGAATCCAACCTCATCATTTCACAAATTAGGAAACTGAAACCTAGACAGGGGAAATATTTTGCCCATAGTGACAAAGGTAGTGTTTGGCAGATTAGAAGCCAGGGACTTTGACTGCAAATCCATTAATATATCTTTCTCTATAACTAAACTAATGCACCTATGTACTACGAACAAAGGCATCTCTTAGAACACATGTGTCCCAATACAGTGTTCCAAAAGTCTTAGTTCAGTTTTAAACTTTAATACCTTAAAACTGCACTAAGATTATTGGAACACACTATACATTATGTTTAGTAAAGAACTGCCTTTGGCTTACAGATAAATTATTTTGAAAATAAGACAGGTGGTTTTATAAATTTTCTTCCTTTTCCTTCCGTTTTAACATTACTTGCTAATTCTGAAATAGATTTATAAATATAATTCTTTACTGATATGAATATAACCAATATGGAATGCTTGTTTGACTAAGGATAAATTGCTCACAACTAGCTTTTTATGTTTTCTGATAAAAAAAATCCTCCCCCCACATATACATACAGAAATAGTCAGAAACTAAGCTGTCCTCTCTAGAATAATGCTTTATGCTGTTATAATATAGACTGTGACCAGACCGATTAAGAGAAACCTAAAAAAGGTTAAAATATTTCTACCTTATATTTCTTATATCGTATATAGATAAAGGGATAGGAACTGGGGATAAAGAGGAGAATGGCCTGTTTTCATTTTTTTTCTGTTGCTTTTCCCAAATAAGAGTGCCTTTTGTCCATCTCAGAGTTTTTAAATAGCTGGTTCTGTGAACATGAGATGTCTCATTTTAATGTTTTATCCTTTGGACCATAAAGTATAATGACAAGAGAGTATCCAGACCCCATACCCCTCCCACACCCCATGACACATAAGTACACTCAGTGGATAATTGAGCAATAGACATATTTAATATAAATAATAAATCTGATTTTTTTTCTTTGTAATTTAATTGGTTTCAATTAACTAAGTCTGATTGTTTAGAGAAAAAATTTAGATGCTGGGTCATACTAAAACTGCTAGGTCCCAAACCACAGTATTTTTAATATGTATAATCTTGTTAATCTTAGTGATAACTGCTGACATGTACCCATCAACAAAATCCTTGTCAGGTATACAGAAAGTAGGTTGTCTTATGGCTATGAACATAGTAGATGCAGATTGATTAACTCACTCAAAACCAAGTATAAACTAACCCAGAAAGTCGATAATTCGTCCAATTTTTTAAAAGACCCCTCCAAGAACTCTCTTATGCATTATAACTACTGTTCATATTTTTATCAATTATCTAAATCCTTGCTGCTGCAAACTGTGTATGTCCTTATTCTGTATATAACTCTTTGCAAAGAAGAAACATGGGAGCACTTGCCTTTAAACTGAGATGTATATAAATTGTTTAAAAAAATCCCAATGCCCACGAGTTTTATGTGTATATGCATATATGTGTATGCATGTGTGTTTATGTCCATACATACATACATATACCTTTTTTTCCTGTTTCATAAGGTCAGAGACAAAGGTGCAGATAGCTTTTAAAAATTTTTTTATCAGAGTTCTTAGAAAACATTTGGCTTATTCAGCTTTTAAAATACATTTATGGTTTGAGGCTACTTATTTTCTTCTTACTGTTTAGAGTTAAGATTCTAAATTAGTTTATCATTGATATATCTCAGCAGGTTGAACCCTAGTCAACTTCCAGGACTTTTTTCCCCCCACCAAAACCAAAACATTTTCTTACATGAAACTTAATGATTATCACATAAACTAATCCCCCACTCCCGCCCTGTAAATTCTGCACACCACACCTTGCAGCCCCTGAAGAAGAAAAGGAGGTGGAAATTAAAATTAGATAGATAACTGAGAAATGAGTGCTAAGGAGATTAACCAAATGTTTTAGGCAGAGCCTATTATGCAATACCTTTAAAAAAAATAAAAAACTTGGTCAACAAAGTATTATTTAACAATCATTTAGCAAAGTATAAAATGTAGATTGCAAAACATTTTTTGAGGTATTTTAATATTCAAATTTGAGAATGCTGTCATATTTTTCACTAAAGTTAATAGCATATTTTCCTCTGTACATATGCTTTATTTTAAATTTTTAACAAAAAAACAAAGACAGGAGAAAAAAGATGGGAGAGGAATCTAAGAGTGAAGGAAAGATCACTAAGGGAAGATGCAAGGGATTCTGATACAGAATCCAAGTTAAGGGTCTAGGATTTTATGCCTTTGTTATCACCAATGTTACTAATAACTGATGCTTTGGATGCAACAGAAATATCACCTGAAAAAATGGCATCATAATTTATATTCACCAGGATCACTCCATGTTTTATAATGAGTGATTAAAAACAACAATAACCTTGAATAAATAAAACTAGAAACTTTAAATAACTTAAAACAACTTCTTTATGGGAAAGTGGGGAAATACAGGCTTTACCTTTCCCCTAAAGTTGTCTTAAATATAAGGAATGACTTTTCAAAGAGCCACAAGGTAATCTAACATAAAGAAGAGGGGAAAATTATTTATGACAAACACAGGGCTTCAGTTAGTTACAAGCATGGAATGCCTACAGTGCAGGTCACTGTAACAAGTTTCTTAAGACTTATATTCCACATTTATGAAATATCTTCATTTACAGGACTCAGCCAGTGTAACTGTTGACCTTTAGGTCACAACTGGCCTCAAACAGAAGTAAAACAAAAAAAAGTAATGAAACCAAGAATTCTCTGGGTCAAGACGAATAAGAAAAAATTAGCAGGGCAGAGGACTCTTCAAGGGCTGATCAGTCTTAAACTTTTAAAGAGCAGATTTTTCCCTTTCAATATCTCACAATTATATACTTCCTTTCCAAGCCAGATAGAGCATCTTTAGAATTCACTTAGTAACGTTCTCTTGTGGCTGCACAAGAAGACAGAGGAAGTTTGTTGAACAATTGTTGCATCAAAAGGAGGTCTATTCAGATTGTTTTTAAAAAATCATTTGAGAACTAATTTCTTTTCTGGGGAAAGGGGGGTAATTTAGCTACATAATTAGTCACTGAAGCTCCAGTTTTTGAAACTAATGTAAACACATTGCCTATATGCTTGCTCCCTACTTGGTAAGTTTGAAAGAAAAGTAAGTACATTTCCTCTTGAATTTTGGTTTTGTCTAAAAGGTTCATAACTGTATATCCAGCAGAGGTAGACCAATTAAAGTCTTTCCAGAAAAAAATGAAAGGTAACCTTATTTGCAAACTATCATATGGTGCTTCATTTTCTTCCTTTTATGAATTCATAAAAGGCTATAATGTTTCTAATTCTGAAACATAATACAGTATTAAAATATATTAATAGTCTTGGGACAATGAGTAACTAGAACTTTAGGGGGAATGTTTTACACCTCATTTGCTTTACAAAATCCTTTGGAAAATGCTGGGTAACATAAGCTAATAGTGAGGGCCCAGATAGATCACAGCTATTTACAACCTGTTGAAAAGTAATTTTTATTAGAACGGCAGCTGGGTGGAATAAAAAGAATACTGAATTTGGAGTCAAATGAGTTGGTTTTAAGTCCTGGTTCTACCATTCATGAGCTTAAAGGCTGCAGTTAACTTTCTGGGCCTTCTTTTTTTCATCTGTAAAATGGGGATAATAACTTCATAGGGTCATTTTGGAAAAAATGCTTTGTAGACAGTAAAACACAATATGAATGAGTAGTTATTATTCACAGTGTGTTGTTGTTTGTAATATGGGTACATCAAGTTATAATTTGAAGAGTTATCCAAAATATAAAGTAGGGCCTTAGCTAAGTAAGAGTCTTTAATATCACTTCAAGAGACAGGGAAAGTGAAATAGGTAAATGCATGTCTTGTCTTCCACATTAAGCATATATAAGCTAATAATCAAAGCGAGTTTGATTTTATAAAAGCAAAACAAACCACATCACTATCTCTCTGAGTTATTGATAAATATGAATTATATGCCTATAGACAGGTCAGTCCATCTCTCACTGGTTCCAGAGCTCTCTAGGATTGTAAGTTGCAGACAAGTTATAGATCTGTGCTGGTGGAGAGGAGTTTCCTACTAATGAAACCAAAAGAATGAGGGGGAAAAACAAACAAAAAAAGAATGAGTGACTGGCAGGGGACAAAAAAATCCTTTCCACAATGGGAATTTTCGTTTGAAAAAAAGTAAAAGTGGTAGGACCACCACTGTAAGACTACTTTGCCATGAAAGCAATTTGCCTTCCATGTACAAGAATCTTGCAAAATGACACTATGAAATTGTAAAAGGTCTTATGAAATTTTAAGTGGCATACTCTCTAGCCATAAAACATACTCTATGCTATGAAATAATGATCTCTCAGAGAAAACGGTCTCAGAAGTTGCTGGGTATCAAGAAAGAAGAGCTTATTGCCAATTGAGGACGAAGAGCAAAGAACTTCTCCCCTTTTGCTCAATGGCTAACAGACATCAGCTGTGCACAGCATTAAAAAAATTCCATCTGTTGCTTCATAAAGCAATGCTGTACAGAGAAATATGGTTTTCATGATTTCTAGCTGGAGGTGAATAGTTTAATCCTAATTGAGTCCTGCCTTTTTAATTTCACCTTCTACTTGGATCTGACTACTCAAATGGGTCAGGGAGAAGAAGGAAGAGAACAAGTCCCATTATTGTGACCTTGACTGCCTTCTGTCAGAAGTCACTTTAAAAAATTACCTTGAATCATTTTTGCAATAAAAAAAGAGACTATAGTTCACCAGGTTTGCCATTTCCTAAAAATACTGGGAGAAGTTAGCAGCTCATTTCAATTACAAATGCATTAAGAAAAAGAAAAAAAAACCCAGCAATTAGAATTTCGGGAAGACCCAAAAGCTCCATGACAATGGCACATACCACATATCCAAGGAAACCTCCATTCTTCACAAAATGAAAATGTGAAGTCTAACAAGACAGACGATGTGATTGTCAAGTTAAGCTCCTCAAATCAATACTCCTGGATACCAGTCTTTCTTTCTACATAACCTAATGATCTAAAGCATCTTTTCTCTAGTTCTCCATGAAGTTCAATGACTGGCTGTTGGAATTGCTAAAATACTATGTTGGGGTCAATAAAGATTAAAGGCGGCAACTCAGGAAGCCTAGCAAGAAAATAATATTATTTTCATTACTTAACCTAAGATGAAAACTAGAGACACAGAGTTAAAAGGAGGTTAACTATGTATTATTTAAAAACAACAAAAAACATGCACACTGTACCAATTAGGATTATACAAGGACAATACAAATCCTGCTGTTGACCCTAAAACTCAACCCTGCATTATACTCAAGACTTAGATACCCTTAATATTTTAACAAAAATTTTCAGAGCCTTTACAAGTTGCCAGGAAACTAGGAGAAAAGAAGCAATCTCTCTCAAAAAAAGGAAAAGGTCCATATGTCAATTAAAACTTAGTTATGACATCTGGAATTGACATAAAAAAATGAGGCCAGTTTTTTGTTTTATAAATATATTCATGCACTGAGTATATTACATAACAATTATACATTTCACCACATGGGCTAAGCAAGAGTAGTTTAAAACCCGGCCACTTATACCCATGCCCACAAATGTGGAGTGTATAATTTAAATAATGCAGGTGTACATCTTGGAAGATGCTGTTTGTGTTTTGAATGTAGAAATGAAAGGCATATAGAAGCTTTAGGTTTTATAGCATCTCAGAGTTTACTATATTAATTCATCTTTTTTTGGCATGTAGACAAGCAAAAGATTTACTGAGAGACATCTGTGATCCTTATGAATGGAAGCAACTCAGTGTTAAAAAAAACTGCAAAAACTTTATCAAATTGGTCAATTTAAGAGTCCATGGGAAAAAAAAAAATAGCAATATTTCTATCCCAAGAGCCCTATGTATTAGCTCAGCTTTTACTCCAAATGAAATGCCTTATTAGCATCTGTAGAGTACAAAAGAATGAATATGCTTTAGATCTCTGAATCCTGTCCACAATTTCAGGAAAAGCTGTTGTCAACACATAACACACAGAGCAGGTGAATATGCATGCTTACTTGGGGAAGACTTTTTTTTTTTCATTTTTTTTTTAAAGAAGAACTGGCCTAAAGGAGTTAATGTCCTTTTGGTTGGATATTCAATACTGACTTGGTTAGAATTTTGAGACTATTAAATTATCTGTTGAAGTTTTTTAAAAAAAAGTTTAACAGGATTATTACATATGTAAACTCTTTCACACTGTTATAGGCTATTTGACATCCATGTTGGGGAAGCAAACTTTTAGCTGTGTGTCCTTAAAATTCTCTCCACCCTTCTTTTGTAGTGATGTGTGGCTCATAGTAGCCCTGACTTTTGGATTTACCCTTATTCTGAAATGGAGTTTGAACCATCCCATAATAATACTCAGGCTTAGATGATACCTGCTTTACTACAGAACATCACATCGTACATTTAAACTGCCATTACATTAGCTCTTTTCCACATAAGATGTTGGCTTAATAGAATGTTTACAACTGTAAAGGAAACTGGTTTCTTTTTTTGGACTAGTGATTTCCCATTACTTATTGACCTTTTACTACTTTAAAAAAAAAACTGAACTAGTACTGAAAACTTAAGGAAATGAACAACAGTAAAACTAAAATAAGGGTGTTCATAAAAACCTTATTGTGCTTAAATAACATGAATTTATTAAAAGAATTACGGTTTGAGTCTTTATGTAACATTTGAAACATATTCTGAGAGAATGAGTTTTAGGACTTCTATATTAAAAAAAAGAGTTAGGGCTTAATTTGCATTCATTATGCTGCGTATTTTAAATAATTTCATTTTCTGTAGTGGCAAAATTCAATCCCCTACCCACTCCTCCCCATCCCCCCAAATATAACAATCTTGTTAAGATGCCACTTCAGGTAAGGTCTGAGAAGGGCTCCGTTTGGGGTTAGACAAGACTATACACTGTCTCAGAAATCTAAGCAAGACAATACCAGCAATCTCCCTCATTCTCTACAGCCCCGAATTTATTATTAAGTACAATTTAGGAACAGTTCAATCACGGGAGGACAGGACAGTATGTGATGCACTAAAACACTTATATGTTTATTATCTTTGCAAGCAGCATGAGTAGTGTTGTCCATTATTGCCTCTTGCAAATCTGCAGCAATGATGCAAAATAGCCTTTTAAAGAATTTCTCTTTTGGAATGTAAATGATTCCTCCGCATTTCTGGCTATTTTAGCCAACACGTACCCCATAGTAGTTCCGAAATCATTGACATCTGTCATTTTGTCAAAACTGAGTCATAACACACTGCAATCCTGGAAAAGAATAACCTCCAACACTCGTGCAACAAAAACGCATCCCCAAAAAATATCCTAACAATTGTGATGAGAATTAATGGAGAGAAAGCAGCAGCCCTTCTGCAGGGAAATAACACTCTACTCTCCTCCCTCGCTCCCCCCTCCGCCGCACTCCCCCCCCCCCTCCACCCCGCCACCGAACTCATGCAACTAATGATGACCTCTCCAAGTACTGAATTAAAAGGTTCCAGCATTCATCTAATGATGGAGGAAAAAAATTGAAAATAAACACGAAACAAGTTGGAAACTGCACTAACGCAAAGAGAGAGAGAGAGAGCAGCAGCTTCAGGAGCTATTGCAGAATGAACAGCAATAGAAAAAGCCTTAAGCATCTAAGAGTAAGAAGTGAAAAGCATTTACCAGTGGCTCGTTCAGTAGCTTCACTCCCTGACACCATCTACATAGGGAGGTAACTTAGCCTAGTCTTCCGTCTCAGCTCGCTTTATAGCAAAATTCCTTCACTTCGAGGGGACTACACACACCCTCGAGACACAGAGAGAAATAGATCCCAGAGACCCGGGCGGGCTTTCTCACCCCCTCCCTAGAACCCGCCCCCCGCACTCCCCAAACGGTGGTTCTGTCTTCTTCACAGTTCGCACGGTGGTGCGGCGGGGCTGCTGCTGGGGCTGCTGCGGCCGCGGATGCTGCTGCTGCTAAAGCTGCTGCTGCTGCTGCTGCCTCCGCTGCCGCTGCCGCTACCGCGGCTGCTCCTACTTCGGAAACGATTAGGAGGACGCCCAAGCACGACCTGTGTCTGCGAGCCACCCAGGCAGCTCTGTGCAACCTGCTCCTGAATCAAACCCATAACACATACGCACTGGCGCGCACACACACACACACACACACACACACACACACACACACACACATACACAGACACTCACGCGCGCGCACACACATACACACACGCTCACTTAGCACACGCGCGCACACAGACCTACACACGGGGAGCCGCGCGGCCCCTCAATGGGGAGCGCGAGCCAATCCCGGGGCTCTGAGCGCGCGCCCACGGGCCGCGACTCGCGGGAGCGACCACTGGAGCTAGGGGGAAGGAAGGCGCTGCCTCTGCTGCTGGGGATCGGGCAGGCTGGCAGGAAGGCCGGACAGGGGATTCCAGGGTTTGGAGGCTAGTGGGAAACGCAAACACCACCCTTCTTTTGTCTGCAAAGAAACGAGCCCCAGGGGCGCTGCTTCCACCCCACCCCCAACGGGTCAACCGAACGCCCGCAATGTGCCCCGGCCCTGGCCCAGAACAGAGTTCCGCTGAGGGGTGGCGGGGAGGATGTGGATGGGAGGGTAACCGGCAGCTTCAGGAGAGGAGCTCCAGGAGAACTCGCTGCCCAGGGTGTTCAGGGCAGGTTAAACCGAGGTGTGATTTACCGCAGCGTCACTAAGCCCCCCCATCCCCCAGATGCTACAGCGCAGCGAAATCATCCTGCGGACTACCAGAACCTGCCCTGGCCACTGAGCATGCCCAGTCCGTGCCTCGAGCCCGGAGAATTGCACTCTCCAGGGTTAGGAAAAGGTGGACCCGGGAGAGGGGCACATTCGGGGCTTGGCCTGGACAGCGACTCTGTAGAGGAGCAAAGGGAAGGAGAGGTTGGCAGGACCGTGGGGCGGAGATTGCTTGGGTATGGGGAGAGAGGGGTGAAGAATACTTCCTTTCCACCTGTTATTCCTTTCCATCATCAGTTGCTGAGCCCCGTGCGGAAGCTACCCTCCAGGAGTTTCCATTTGGGGAGCAAGACTTAAGGATCTCTTATAAGTAGAATGTCAGAGCTGGAAGGAACTTTAAGTTTGGATATATCAGTTTTCGAGCTCCAAAAGACTTCCTCGGATCGTAGATCAAGAGCTGGAAGTCATCTAATTTAATCCCCACGTTTCTACTTAATGAGGAAACTAGTACCTAAGGAGTTGAAGTGACTTGCCCAAGGTCACATTGGGGAATAGGCATCAGAAGTGAATTTTGAACGTGGTGTTCAAACTCCAGAGCCACTGATCTTTCTCCTATACTAAACCTAAAGGCTACGTAATTCCATTCATTTTAGATATGAGGGAATGACTACAGAGAGTGACTTGCTCAAGAACGCACAGATTGCAGAACCTGCAGTCAAACCTAGCTACTCTGATCACAGATACATTTTTCTTTCTGCTGCACTAGATCCTCCCCTTAAGCACAGTGAACATTTCAACAGAGCTCAAGTGATTTACTCAAGGTCAGACGTCTAAGTAACACTAGAGGTTAGATGATTTCTTGGCTCCTACTTCAGTTCTCTGTCCTTTACATGATCACTTAGCCCAAGAAACCACTGAAGTTGGAACCTAAGAGGTGATATAGTTAAACTCCTTAAGCTAGGTGGTACAGTGGATGGAGCACTTGCCTGGAAAAGAGAGACTTAAATCCAGACTCACATTTATTATCTGTGTGTGACTCTAGGAGAGTAACTTCTGCTTGCTTCAGTTTCCTCGAAGGTAAAATGGGAACAAGGATAACATCTGTATCTCCCAGGATTATTGTGACGATCAAATTAGATAACCTTTCTAAAGAACTTAGCATAGTGCCTAGCATATAGCAAGCAAATAATCAATGTCCTTTCCCTCCTATTAACACATGAGGAAATTGAGATTCTGAGGTAAAATGACTTCCCTAAGGTCACACTAAAAGTAGAAATTTCTGTCTCCAAAATCATGTGCTCTTCAGGAAATGAGACCTCTGGAGGAAGACCCAATTCTGTCATCTTGCCTGTATAACAAAATGTTTCTACTTAACAGAACTTATTTATCTAAAAGAAACAAAAAAATCGTATAGATACACAGATTGCTTTTTTCCTTGGCAATAGGGTGGAGTTGTTAGAAGAGCCTCCTCCCCACTTGATATTGTTACTGAGTATTTTTAAGCAGCTGGTATTCATCCAATAGCCTATTTCTGGTTTTTTGCCAATTGAATCACAATAAAAACTGCCTGACATGTAATGATAATATTAAAAAATATTGAACATCAACTATGTTCAAGCTGCATAGAGAGATACAAAAATTTATAAGACAGTCTCTACCCTCAAGGACCTTACAGTGGATAGGAAAGACGGCAACGTACAACTACAATATAAGGCAGTGTGTGATGAGGTCAGAGTGGTGCAATCATAGTGCTGCAGGAGTTGAAAGGACAGTCAGCCTACTCTTTTCTTAGGGCAAATCACAGTAGACTTCCTGGAGGAAGGGGCAATGAAAACAGAAGCTGATCTCTTTACTAGGATATATAAACCTCACCCTTCCAACTGCTACCAGTATCCGAGTTTTCCTTTCCTGCACCTTTTATTTGAAACTGATATCTCACTCTTGCTTGTATTCAATTTAATGTAGGACTCAAAACCTACAAAGTAGAAAATACATCCTGTATAGTTTATGGCAGGCAAACGAAGCATGCTCAGTAAAACAGGAGAGGTTTTGGTTACAAATAAGCTTTTGTTAAAACATCTTTCCATCTTTGGAGTATTCACCTAGTAACGGGATCAGCATATAGCAGTTGTGCAGGAATTCCTTGCTGAAACAGATCAGGTGATCTGTTACAATGTTTAGACATGGAGTGATAGATCCATCCCTTTCATTCTGTACCTTATCTACAATATTTGTCTCACTGTTCTCATTTTTGTAGGTGTACACAAAAAGAGCATCCTCAAGTTACATTGTTTCTATTTATGCACCTCACAGCTATAGACATATGCAGATAGCTATAAATACACACCAGTCCATGTCTATGACTGTCTTCACTGCCTTTGTTTGTCTATCAGCTTTTTCTACATACTAATATTATGTATAAAGGTTGCTGATGAAAGAGAAAAATGAGGAAGATTTTTGGACAAGGGTTGCATTAGACTGTCTCTAAATTCCCTTCCAACTCTAGAACTATGATCCCATGTTCTCCATCCTGTTTTGCTCATTTTAGGTATGAAAGCTTTAGGATAGTAGCCCACCATAGTTAGTAACAATGTTAAACTTCACTCAGTCTGTTTCAGCTCACTAAAAACGCTAGTTCAAAAAAATGATGAGAAAAGTCATCTTGGCCAGGCCCCTCATTTTTACATATTATTAAACCTGGAATTGTTTCACTGTATAGAAAAACATAGGCCCTTTTATAGGTCTTGAAGAGACACTATGTAGTGGAAAGACCTTTAAACTTCTGATTAAAAGTTGAAGTGCCAAGTCTAACATTTAGAGACCATATTACCTTGGATAAGTCATTTGACCTTTGTGAGCCTAATTTTCTCATATGTAAAACAAACATAACAATTATTGTACTACTCACCTAAAAAGATTGTTATAAGGAAAATACTCTGCAAAATACTTGATAAATCTAAACTATAATAATAATTAACTAGTAATTACTACTAATAACTTGAGCCCTCACTGTCTATAGAATTCCTTCCTAGGTATTGTTGATTCCTGGTTTTAGGGAACTTCCATTCTAGTTGCAGGAGAAATGTACTTTGGTGGTCTGAAAGATCTCTGTGAATCACATATCAGTGTAAGTATTCCTGTTATAGATCCAGTCCTGCTAATCTCAATCACTTTCTAAGATCCAGGTCCATTTGTGACTCTCTGAGATCCCTCCTCTCTTCATAGCTTGTGTACTTTATTTTTTTCAAAAATTTAATTTTCCTTTTTTTTTAATGGATATAAATCTATTTTCTCTTCCCTCCCACCTGTCCCCTACACACTGGAAAACAAAAACGAAAACTTTGTAAATAGCATACATAGTCAAGTAAAGCAAATATCCTTGGTAACTACGACCAAAAAAAAAAATCTCACTCTATCTCCTGAAACCATCATCATTTCTCTGTGGGTAACATACTTCATCAGTGCTCTGGAATTATTGTTGGTCATTGCTCGAATCAGAGTTTAATCTTTCAAATTTCCTGCTTTTACAGTGTGGCTATTTTATAAAACGCTCTCGTCATTCTGCTCACTTTACTGTGCATCAGTTCATGCAAGTCTTTTCAGATTTCTCTCAAATCATCCCTTTCTTCATTTCTTATTCCTAAACTATTCCCCAAATGATGGGTATAGCCTTAGTTTCCAATTCTTTGACACTATAAAAGCAGTTGCTAAAATCGTTTTATACTTGTTGGTCTTTTTCCTTTTTCTTTGATCCCTTTGGGGGATAGATCTCAAAGTGGTATTTCTGGGTCAAACTCACTTCCTTTACATGTACAAAGACTCTTGTAGTCTGAGAACAGTCATTCAATCATAGTATCTGTTGGGAATCTTTCCTCATTGCTCAAATACTGATATCACTTCATGGCAAGGCATTACTTCTAGAGCTGCACAAAAAATGTAAAGCAATAGTCTCTATTTCACCCCAGTCAGTATCTACTTTCTCCCTCTCCCACTAATCAAGCCTTATGTAAGCTATGGGTGTTCTAGTATTTGATTCAATTTCATACACTTACTCACTTCATGCTAACACCCTGCTACTACTCTCTCTTACTCTATGATTCAAAGAATTAATTGACAGTAAATGCTAACTGTTCATTCACACCACATTCTCTGCCCACTCCATACTGTTTACTCCTGAGCTGGATCCTTTCTTTCAATGTCAAACAATAATCATCAGCCCCAAGGGAATATTTTTCTCTGATTTAAGGACTATCATTAAGGAGGTCCTGTGTCACAGAGTATTTAGAGAGCTGGTCTTGGAATATGAATGACAGTAGTCCACATCATATCTCTGACACCTTCGGCCTATATGACCCTGGAAGAGTCACTTAATCATTCATTATACAAAGCAATTCTTTAAGATTTTAAACCACAGAATATTTGGCCAACATGGTATGAAGTCTAGGATTAAGGAAGAGAGAGTGAAAGATGAAAATGAGTCTTTTTCTACTTCATGAGAGTAATTTTTGTTGGAAAAAAGGAAAGAATGGTTTAGTATATGAATATTCTTTGGAGAATTCAGTATCGCTGATATAGAGCACTGGCAGATGTTGGAGGTATCATTACCTTACAATATTACCTTACCCTCTTCTGGACTCCAGTGCCTTTACCACATTGTGCCTTATGGTAATCATTCTTTATAAAGCTCGAGTGGTTCCCTATTGCCTGAAGAACCAAGTACAAATGCCTCTCTTTAGCACCTAAAGCCCTTTACCATATTAGTTCCAAATTATTTTCACATTTGTCATACTCCACCCCTCTTTTTGCCCTTTGGTTTAGACAAGCAGGCTAACTTTCTGTTCATCACCCATGTCCCACCTCTGTGTCTTTTTGTCCATCCTGGTAATACAATACCTTCCTTTTCTACTTCTTAAAATCTCTAGCTTGCTTCAAACTTAGCTCAAGAGGGGTCTCCTACCTGAGGCCTTTCCTAATACTTTTGATTGTTGGTGCCCCCTCTTGGTGACTAACTTATGTTGATTTTGTATTTATTTTATATTTATTTATATATGTACACAGTGTTTCCCCAGATAGAAGGAAAGGGCTGTATTTGGTTTTGGGGGTGTTGCTTTTTTGGGAGTGGAGGGTTGCCTTTGAATCTTAAGTCAATGGGTCCTGGCACAGAATAGGCACTTAAATGCATTTTGTGTGATGATATGAACTACAGAATCATAGAATTTTTTTGAAGCAGAGTATTTCAGAGTCGAAAGGAACCAGCAGGTCCAATGCATGTTTAACAATTAGTCATCCATGCTTTGCTTGACCACCCTCAGTGAAAGGGGACTACTGTCTCCCAAAGCATTCTATTCTACTCTTAAAGAGTTCTAATGATTTAGGAAGTTGTTCCTTATATCTATCCTAAATATTCTTCTCTGCAGCCTTTACCCAATAAGTCTAGTTCTGCCTGTTGTACATGACATTCTTGCAGATAATTTAAGACAGCTATTACATCTCTTCAGTCTTTTCTTCAACAGGCTAAAAATTCTCATATGAAACATTTCCACAAGTCAACAATCATTTTAAGTGCTTACTATGTACCAGGTAATGCACATTGGGATATACATTGTTCTGGTTGCCTTCCTTTTGACTCTCCAATTATTAATGTTCTTTCTAAGATATAACACCCCATACTGAACACAACATCCCAGCTGTGCTTTCATCAGGACTGTATTCAGAGGGACTCTCAGTCTTTGGTCCTAAGCTCTAAGCCTCTTAAGGGAGCATAAGATCTCATTAGTTTGTCAGGCAGCCTTATTACCCTCTTAAATCTTTCAGTCCACTAAAACCTCCAGATCTTTTTTTGGTGAACTGATGTCTGTCTCCAGTATTCTGTATTGGTAAAGCTGGGTGTTCTGTTTGTTTGAGGGGGACTAAAATGTTATACTTTATGATTATCCCTATAAACTTATGTATTATTGGGTTTGATGTGATATTCTTGTCTATTGATATTTTTTTGAATTTCAATTCTGTCTTCCAGTGTGTTAGTTCTCCCTCCTCGTTTTGTCACCTGCAAATTCAATAATTATGCCATCTACACCTTTATCTGTCATTGTTAAAAAATGTTAATCAGTATGTGATCAAAGATACAAGCCTAAAACTTTTCAAATTGAAATGGAAGCATTAATTACTATTCTTGGGACCAGCCATTGGACTGGGTATGAATCTACCTACTATCCTATTGTCTAGCTCACATCGCTTATTCTTTTCCACATGAGAAACTTTGCAAAGTACATAATTCAAATCTAGACAAATTGTACAGATGGCATTCCTCTGATCTAACAGACCAATAAGCCTATCCAACAGGGAAATGAAGTTAGTCGGTCATGTCCTTGATAGAGCAAAGCTGGCCTGTGTAGATTCCTGCCACCTTTTTTAGAAGATAGTTACAAAACATCCCTTTAATAATAGTCTAAAAAGGCCTTCTTGACCCATTAATATCATGGGCCCTTTTGGCAATTTTGTTAAGCCTAACATTCCCCAGAATAATATTTTTAAATGCAGTAAAAAAAAAAAGGATTACATAGGTTACTAATAATATAGAAATGCTGTTAAGATGATGATAACTATTTAAGGCTTGGGAAATGCTTTACAAATAGTATTTTATTTGATTCTCACCATAAGGTAGTCGGATAGGTGCTATTATTATGAGGAAACAGACTGAAAGATTAAGTAATTTACTTGCCTAAATCCGCATCCCTAGAAAGTGCCTGAGGCAGGATTTGAATTCAGACCTCCTGATTCTAAGACCCGTGTTTTTATCCATGATATCACTTAGCAGTTATCAAAATATAAAGTTCAAAGAACACTTGATCAAGAATAATGCCTGGAATTGAAATCAGTCTCCCTGGCCTACACTTTTACAATCTTTTTTTTATTTGAAAGAGTAGTTCCTGCTGACCTGATTGGCAGTTGTCTTTAGATAGCTCACTGTCTAGCCAGCCCTAGCCCTCCTTCCCGTTCTAACATCTACTGGCCTTCCTGGGGGTTTTCCAAACAGAACCATCCCTTCCTGATAACCACTCCCTTATCTTTGTTTTCTCTCTGTTAGAATAAAAGCCTCTTAAGGGCAGACACTACCTCATCTTTGTATTTGCATGTCCAACATTTAGCAGAGTATTTGACACATAGTAAATACATAATGATTCTTCATCTATCCATCCATTCATTTTCTTTATCCAATCTTAAGATACCTCCCCTATGACCTTTCAAACCCCGATTAGCTATATTTAGTTTTCCCTTTCTAGTTCAAAGCTTATGACTGTCATCTTATCATTTGTGGAACTAGTTAACATTTGTTGTATACTGACTTCTATTTTAGCCTTTTACGCATTTCTCCCACCTAGATTTTAAACTCATCAGAGGCAGGAATCAAGTTTTATATAGTTAAACTTTGCAAAATACAACCAAGAGTCAGGAGAAAAAACAAAATAAAATTCTTTAAATATCAAATAAGGATTTTTACTTTATCTATGCTTAGTATCTCAGGAAATTTATGCAAAAAGAATAAAGTTCAATGACTTATTCAAAGGTGGTACAGTGGAGGGCTGTTAACATGACCAGAGTTCAAATGTGATTCAGACCCTTAATAGCTGTGTGACCATGTCTTAAGCTCTGTCTACCTTAGTTTCTTAAACTTTGAAATGGAAATCATAATAGTGCCTACCTCACATGTTTGTTGTGAGAATCAAATGTAAATCACTTAGTATACTGCCTGGCACATAGTAGAAACTTAATAAATTACTTTCTATTGCCCTTTCAAATTTAGCTGTTTTTCATTCATACCTGTCTCTGGGGTTCTCTTGGCAGAGATACTGGAGTGGTTTGTCATTTCCTTCTCTAGCCCATTTTACAGGTAAAGAACTGAGGTAAACAGGGTTAGGTGACTTACCCAGCTAAGTCACACCCAAACGACTTACCCAGTCTCACACAGATAATAAATGTCAAAGGCCAGATTTGAACTCAGGAAGATGAGGCTTCTTGATTCCAAGCCAAGTTCTTTATCCACTGCACCACTTAGCTGGCCTATATACTCCTTATTTAGCATCTGTTTACTCTTAACTCACACACAATTCTATGAAACTGTATTACCTGACTTCTCAAACCTATTAGACATAAAGGATTAGATGGGGAAGGGGATGCTCCAGGCAAGTACACTGACAGAATTTAAAAGTCACAAACAGCTGCAAATAGCCACAAGAACTAAAAATAATAAAGCAGCCTGAGGCCTTTTGTTGTAGAGACAAATAAGTCTATTTATCCTCAAGGCCCTGAAGGCAGCATAGTATAATAATGAGTGTTCATAAGAATGTTCCTGAGACATTCAAGTCAATTCAGCATGCATTTATTAAGTGCCTACTCTTTACCAGGCATTCTAGTAAGTACTAAAGAGCCAAAGGAAAAAAAATGAATTAGTTTCTACCCTTAGGGAGCTTATATTCTAGTGGCAGTAATGGATAAAAAATACTGAATACTAATTCTAAACGAAGTAATTTCTGAGAGATCTGTATAGATTTGACAAGAAGGGTGATTTTCTTTGTTTAAGGAAGAGAAGAAAGATTCTAAATGGTACAATAATAGAAAACTATGGCAGAGTGTGATTAGGAGTTTGATAGGGATTGATCAGGTACGGATAGGAAAGAGAGAGGAAAGTTTGTGGCCAGCGGAGGGAGCTTCAACAGCCTAAACACATAATCTCATTCTAAATTGTCCCCTAAGGCAATGGCTAGTTATGCCCTTCATAGGAGCATTGTAATGTTGATTTGAATATCAGTCCCTGAGTGAGAGGTTGAAGTGCCACATTCAGTGATGACTCATTGGAACTCTCAGGTTTTACTGTCATTCTATTCTATACATTATGCATAGAGAATATATATACATATTCCATGCATTATATAATCTATATATCTAGACAATAGACACTAAATAGTATATATATTCTATATATATATAGTATATATATAATATATATATACTATATATATATAATATATATAGTATATATATTCTATACATTATGTAACACACACACACACACATATATATATATATATACACACACACACACACAGAGGTCTGATCATGTCACTCACCCTATTTAGTAAACTTCAGTGGTTCCCCATGGCTTCCAGGATCAAATACAAAATCTGGATCAAATACAAAATCTGGTTTGGCCTTCAAAGTTCTTCATAACCTAGCCCCCTTCTACCTTTCCTGTTTACTTATACCTTACTTCCCAACGTATATTCTTCAGTCCAGTGACTCAGTCTTTCTGTCTGTCTGTCCACCTCCCCCCCACTATTATGCATGTTGTATACCTATGTTTTACACGTGAGTGAATGGCATGATTACATATGTAACACCTATTGTCTTGCACTGCATCATCCATGTATTACATTATGCTATGGGCATTTTTCTGTGTATATGTACATAATATGTACATAACATGTGTGTGTTTACTTATATATGTGCATGCATCCATCAGTGAATTGTCCCTCATACTACTTCAACCCCTTACTCAAGGACTGATAAATCAAATCAACATTATTATTGTTCCTGTGAATAGCATGACAAGCTATTGCACTGTAATTAAATTTAGAATGTGATTATGTGTCTTAGACTGCTGAAACTCCCTCCCTGGTCACAACTTTCTACTGTCTCATCCCTATCCATACCTGGCCAGTCCCTCCCTAACCATACTCTAGTACATGGATATACTCATTTAGTTATGTGTTTTTGCTCTTCTCTGTACATAAGCTCCTAGAGGTCAGGGATATTCATACAGTTCTTGGAAAGTAATAACCACTCAATAAATGCTTGTTGACTTGGAGTCTGGCTGGATATGAAGGGGCCATTGAAAAGAGCTTATATTATCTTCCATGTATGCTAAAGATAAAGTAGGAAAATAAGTGTATTCATTTTAAGAAGATCTTTAACATAATGCTAATAATTCACAAAAGCTTTGATCCTTTAAAGGGTAAACCATCAACTATCGGGGAAACTCATCTACTAGAACAACATTCAATAAGGCTTCAGAGAGTTAAAGTCTTCCTTTGAATCTCTGGTACCTCTGGTACAAGACTAGATTGCTTACACTCACAATAAATGTTGATTACTGATCCACTACAAATGTCTTATGCTGGACTTGTTTCTAGCATTTTAGGGTAAGCAAAAATGTCATTCTAGAAAATGGGACTCTTCCCTCCCCTATAGATGACCATGGTTTTAGGAGACCTCTACCAAGTTGAAGACATCCTTCATGCTAAACTGCTTAATGATTTAAGCAATACTATTTTCTTAGTCACCCTGCTCAGAAGACTGCCAGGCCCAGTTCCCCCAGGGGGCTTTATGCAGATACCTTCAGTAATGGGGCAGGTGGGGGCAGGGTCGCCTCCCAGGCTTCGCTCCCTCAGGGTGTTTGTGCAGAGACCTGAACTTCTGCCTTCCTGCTTGGGGAGTCCCTGTCCGCCACCGCCAATGCCTCCGCCGCTGCCTCCCGAGGGGATCCGAGTCACGGAGACACCCCGCTCCCCTCTCGGCCAGTCTAGACGTCTCTCTCACTGACCTGTAGTGCCTGTGGGTGGAGGGACCTTCCCAGCCACCGCAGATTCCATCCCTGAAGCCTTCTCGGATCTGCTCCTCTGGGGCTGTGGCCAGGGTAGCTCAAGGGTGGACTCTGCTTTCCGGGGCGTGACGGACCCTGGGGACAGCTCTCCAAGGCTCTCTGGAATGAAAATCTTTTCCACCGTGTTTCTGTGCGCCTTGCAGTGATCCAGAATTTGTGGGGAATTCTTCTTGCAGGAAATATATGGGCTGTGTGTTCGGAGCTAGCATACATGAGTCTTTCTACTCTGCCATCTTGGCTCCACCCCCCCTTAGCTTTCTTTAGTAACACTAACTGACATTTCCATAGGAGCTTTTAAATTTTTCAATGCACTTTCCAAAGATTATCTAATTTGGTTTTCCCAAATCCTTTGAAGTACATAACATTACCTACCTCAAAGGTACCTAATATTTTGTTAGTTAATATTTTGCATATTATTAAATTGAGGTCTTCAGAAGGTTAGTAACTTGGTTATGTTGACATAACTAGTAAATGTAAGATGCAAGATTTTGCAACCTGTATTTTATACCACAAAGCCCAGTACTCCTTATACTACACTATATTGACTCTCCTTTCGGAGCTACATCCACTATGAGCCACTCTTAACTTGTATTTATTTGTGTAAATGTCATATTTCTCCTAACTTTATGGGCAGGGCAATTTTCTTTTTCACTTTATTTTCCTAGCTCTCAGCACAGAAACTTATACATGGTAACTGCTTAATAAATGCTTCTTTTGGCTGTGTTCAAAACAATGGCAAAACTTCATCTTGTCTTCTGTTTCCCAAACCCCTTTCTTGCAAACATATTTAGACAGGCATAAGAAGTGGATGCATAGCAAGGTAGACTTCAGGAAAAGGAAAAGCAGAGAAGGCACTGTCCAAATGGACTAAGGAAGAAGCACAATAGATTTTGAAACAGTTTTTGATTTGATCTTTTAAGATTCCATGGAATAGATGGGTAGGGCCTAGAATTCATCAGAATTTGTAAAGAGAGGAATAAAGGAACCCTAGAGTTTTATTCTTCACTATAGTATAATATGGCATAATCACACAGATAAGAAGCAACTCTTTTCACTTTTTCTTTTCCTAAAACAAATTTATGCAAAGAAGGGCAGGCAACCAAATTATGGAGCTGGTATGAATTATAAGTGACAGAATCAAGATTAGACTGTTAGAACTGCAAGAAACCTCAGAGATCATCTGGTCACATCAAGGCCCTCCCTTGACAAAGGAGGAAACTGAGATCAAGAGATATAAAGTGACTTGCTTAAGTCACAGAGCTGATCAGCCAGGGGGTAGAACTGAGACTAGACTCAAGGACTCCTGGTTCTCAAGCTGTGAATACAAAGTATAAATCATAGTAGAAAGTAGAAACTGCTAAATATACTTTTGAGACTTTAGAAAGCAACATCATGTAATGGAAGGCAGATGAGATTGAGTTTAAGGGTCTGCTTCTGTTAGTCTTTCTTTAGCCTCATTTTTCTTACCTCTAAAATGCAGAGATTAGACTAGGTCAAGGGCAGGGAACCTGCAGCCTGGTGGTCACATGTGGCCCTAGTCTAGGTCCTCAAGTGTGGCCCCTTTGACCGAATCCAAACTTCACAAAATAAATCTCCTTAATAAAAGGATTTGCTAGGTAAAACATGAACTCAATCAAAAGGCTGCACTTGAGGAACTAGACAGTCACATGTAGCCTTGAGGCCACAGGTTCCCCACCCCTAGACTAGATGATCTCTAAAATGCCAAAAATGTCTAAATTTAAATTAATGGCCACAGTTCTTATCAATGAGCTGACAGGTAGGATTGCAGATTAAGATTTAGAAGGGACTTTACAGGTCCAATATTCTCTTTTTAGAGATGCAAAAACTGAGGGCCAAATAGGTTGTGACTTGCCTGTCACACAGTGAGAAAGTGGTAGAATCAAGATTAAAATTCATATCTTCTGACATAAACCTAGTGTTCTCTCTAACATTTTCTTTGAAATTTTCAGTTAATCCAAAAAAATATATTAAGCACCAATATATTGAAAGCACTGTGCTATGATAAAAAGATAAACATAAAATAGTCCCTGCTCTCAAAGAGCTTATGGGCAAAATGACATGCACACATCTAAGTAAACAGAAAATATGCTTTACAGAAATATAATTTCAGGGAAGAGGGAATGAGGCAGTAGTAGATGATGGGATCAAAAAATGTGTTATTTAGGAGTTAGAAGTTGAGTAGAAACCTGAAGCTAGAGATTCTAAGAGGCAGAGAAGAAAGAATACATACCATGCATGAGTGAATCTATTCAAAGGCATAGAGACAGGAGAGGGAATGTCATGCAAGAGTACCAGCAAATGGGCTTATTTTGCTGAACCATGGAGTATATGAAGAGGAATACTGTGTCATACACTCTGGAAAGGTATATAGTGTCATATTGTGAAGAGCTTTAGACAACAAACAAAAGAGTTTGGTTTTGATCCTTGGGAAATAAGAAGCCCTTGGAGCATGTTGCACAGGGGAGTGAAATGGTCAGACCTATGCTTTAGGAAAACTACCATGGACCTTGAGTTAAGATGGTCGTAAGAAAGGTCAAAAATCCTGGCTCTCCTATAATAATCTCCAGCAATGATCTTAAAAGGGAACCAGCTGGAACAATGATCAAGCAATCCAAGGAATGACATCAGTAAACTCCTTAAGAGAGCCAAGAGCTGCACAAAAAGATAGCCAGAAGGGGGAAGATCTTAAATAGGGGTCCTAGCAGGGAAGCCAGCTCACACTTAGGCAGAAAGTTGGCAGTAGAGCCCCAACCAGGGATGCCCCAGGGAGTCTGAAAAACTAAAGCCAAATCTTGACTAAAGATGCCACAGGGGGGCTGAAAGACCACAGCAGCACTCAGATCAGGGATTATGAATTGGTCCAAACATTCTGGAAAGTGATTTGGAAATGTATCAAAATCACTAAATTTCATATCTGTTGACCTAGAAATTCACATGTACCCTAAAGAGATAAAAGAAAGAGGGAAAGGCCACATATATTCTAAGGGCTTTTTGTTGTATCAAAATATTAAAACCTAAGGTACAATGTTCATCAGGACATGGTTAGACAAGTTATAGTATATGAATGTAATAGGATATTATTGCACTATAAGAAATGACAAAAGGGTTATGTTCAGAGAAACTGGGTAAGACTTGTGTGAAGTGGTACAGAGCAAAGCATGTAGATCTAGTTAAACAGTTTATACAATGACTATAACATTATAAAGAAAAGAAAAAAAACTTTTAAAGATTTAAGAACTGTAATCAACATGATAGCCAACTATGATTCCAACCATGACTGATGATGAAGTCTACTACTTATCACCTGACATGGCCAGGTACCAGAATTGCAGAACAAGACATATATTTTTGGTCATGGCCAATGTATGACTTGTTCTACTTGACTATGCTTTTCTGTTACTGGTGAGGGTTTATCCCTTTCTGACAGTGGGTGAATTGCTGGAGGGGGAGGTGGCCCAAGTTAGAACAATACCCAAAAAAAAGAAAGGAAAGGGCATTAATGAAGTTTTTTTGTTTTTTTGTTTGTAATGCACAAAAGAGAAGGAGGTTTAGAGGAAAATATAGACAAGTGGGACAACTTTTTTACCTCTGTACTGAATTTATTATATCCTTAAAAAACCCCAACATGTATATAATGGAGATTTGTGGTTTCATTATACAATCTTCTTTTTCTGTTCCTCTTTGTATGTGAAAATGTGCATATTTGTTGGTATTTGTTAAGTTCTAAATAATAAAAACAACTCAAGAAA
The DNA here is from genome assembly GCA_023548195.1 of Bettongia penicillata ogilbyi. Classification (NCBI taxonomy): domain Eukaryota; kingdom Metazoa; phylum Chordata; class Mammalia; order Diprotodontia; family Potoroidae; genus Bettongia; species Bettongia penicillata. Next base: position 14,107,439 of record JAJHZJ010000090.1, read on the forward strand.
AAAAAAAGATACTCTTTTGGCACCTGTGTGGAGGACGGATGGACAAGGGGAGAGATTTGAGACAAAGAGACCAATTATAAATCTGATAAAGTACTGCAGATTCTGGGCCTTATATTTTGAAAAATCTCTTCTAAGAAAATATGACTATTTAAACAATATTTCATGGGAGACAGAGGAGAGAGTGTAGTGTACATGTACACAGAGATAGTGGGGCATGAGGGGCTCCCCAGAGTGCAAGTACATACCATACCTCCTGAAAGAAAAATTGATGACTCTCTTAAGAATAAGGAGAAAATGCAGCTGAATAAATAATGTCTTTCAAGAGGTTTAATACATTGTAAAGAGCATTTTTACTGATTGGTAAAAATTTTTTTGATTAATTAATTAATGTTTCCAAAGCATTTTCAAGATGAAAAAAATTTTGTGAGGGCTAAATAATAATCACTATTTTTCTTACATGCATCTTGGTTACACATGATTTCTAGGTTTTGTTAACTCACAATGTCCCTGAAGTAGGAATCAGGAGATTTTAGTCTGGGCTCTTCTGCTGAGTAGCTTTATAAATGTTGACAAGTTGTTGCCCATTCCTGGGAGTCAATTTTTTTTGTATAATAGAGGATTAGACTACATAATCTGGGGGGTACAGCGGGTAAAGTCACTGGACCTGGAGTCAGAAATACCTGAATTCTAATTAAGTCTCAGACTCTTACTCTCTGTGTGACCCTGGGCAAGTCACTTAACCTTTATGTGCCTTAATTTTCTTACCTCTAAAATAAGGATAACAATACCTCCTGTTTCTCAGGATTATTGTGAGGATAAAATGAGATAATATCTGTAAGGAACTTTGTAAAACTTAAAGCATTATATAAATGCTAGCTAGTATTATTAGGTATTATTCTAAAGTCCTTTTGAGGTTTAAGATTCCTCAATTTCTGGTTTTTCATAAAGAAGATTATATGGCATGAGGAATTTTCAATAGCATCATATGGAATGATTTTCAGAGAGAAGAGTCAGAAAAATAAAATAAAATTTTTGAAAACATTATATAAATGCAACCTCCTGCTTGTCAAATCTGGGTCCAATTCATTGTTCATCTACACCGGCAATAGTCAGTAAGCATTTAATAAGCACTTACTATATGCCATGCACTGGGAACACAAATACAAACAGAAAGACATTTCCTGCCTTCAACTAGCTTACATTCTAATGGAGAAAGACAATACATAAAAAGGAGCTGAAGAGTAGGGGATAAGGGGAAGTTGGGGGCAGTTAGGAGTACAATGTGAGCAGAATGAAAATGTGACTGGCCTGGGCGCTTTTCTCAAAATCTAGGTTCTGGAATGAACCAGCCAAACAGAGAAAGAGGTTGCAAATACAGGGTGCATTTCCAATATGAGAAATCCATGGATGGAGTGAACTCTCAGTGTGAAGAAGAGTCTGTGGTACAGTAAAGAAAGCATAGAGTGTCAGAAGTGTCCAAAAATATATATATATATATATATATATATATATATATATAGCAATGAATCAGGTAAATAGATTATCCATTCAACTACCTATCTAGTCTAGGAAAGAGAAATTCATTACCCACTTGGTTTTTCCCATGTGCATTGTTAGGTTGAACTTGCAATGTTATTTTCACACCAGAGTTTCTGGAGGACCTCATCATGAATAGGTAATTCAGCTTCCATTTGTAGTTTGCACTGAACATCTACAGCTGTGGCAAGCACTCTGGTAAGCATTGGTGTCCTTGTTTCATGTCTCATTTGAAGTTAATAATTGAAAGACTATTGTAAAAAGTTCTTTCAGTTTAAGAATCTATTGAGGGATCTTTATCATTTTAACAATTTCATGAAGATATATTGTTGGGGGAGAGCTTTTAAAATAGTATTTTCCTTTATTAGATCACAATTTTTTCTATTAATCAACAAACTTCTTCACATCTCATTCACTTGTGTGAATAATTATAATTATATAATTATAGAACTATAACAGCGTTTTCAAAATCCTTGTTGTTCCTTTCTAATATTTTCCTCAAGGATGTTTTTGACACATTTGCAGATTATTTTCATAAAACTTCATGTAGGAATAAGAAAGTAGTCACGTAAGTTGGTAGTTAATGATAGACTCTCACTGAACTATAGGAATATTGTAATGTAGCATGACAAAAATGGTGCTATGGATTAATATCTTAGCTGAAGATGACTCATGTAATTAGGGGAACCATAAATTGCCACAGGCCCTAATAATGTCAGTACCATTGATTATATTTTGCTGCCTGAGCAGCACATGGTTAGATGATATGAGAATGAAATGCACACATTTCCTTTGGGACTATAAGATTTACAAAATGTTGCCCCACCCCCAAAAACTCTATGAAGTAGTCATTGAAAGCACTTCATATGTTACTGTTGAGCCATTTTAGTCATGTCTGACTCTTTGTGACCCCGTTTGGGTTTGCTTTATTTGGTTTTGGATTTTTATTTCTTTTTTTGGCAAAGTTAATGGAGGGATTTGGCATTTCCTTCTCCAGCTTATTTTTACAGATGAGGAAACTGAGGGAAACAGAGGTTAAATAACTTGCTTCAGATCACATAGCTAGTAAGTATCTGAGACCACATTTGAACTCAGGTCTTCCTGACTCCAGACCCAGCACTCTATATACTACCTAGCTGCCTAAGCATTGTATATACTCCAGGAATAAGATGATGTCCCTGACACTGTCAGATTCTCTTCTGCAGAGATAGTTGAATGTTACTTAATTGACAATAGAATATTAGAACTGAAAAATGAACTTGCTAATTGTGTGAGCATAAGCAATTTACTTAGATTCTCTGGGACTGTTTACTTTTAATAGCTAAGTGGTACAATGAGGCCTAGAAAAGTAAGAGATGTACCCAGGACAAAACAGTTAGTGTGCACTGGTAGTCAAACTCAAATATGTTGACCTAAAGGGCACTTTCTTTCCACTATATGCTGATAGACTAGGAAAAGAATGGGGAACCCACAATCTCAAGGCCACATGTGACCCTCTAGGTCCTCAAGTGTGGCCCTTTGACTGAATCCAAATTTTGTGACCCGTAGGCCACAGGTTCCCCAATGCTGGGCTAGGAAAAAAATGGGGTTTCACCCCATGTAAGTGAATATAAGCACAGAAGGTCCATATACCTCACCTGAATCAACCATTCAGTTAGAAATGTAAACTAGGTGTGAATGAGTCCTTTATTAATTTGAAAAGATTATAGGATTTGGGCCTTTGGATGAAAGGCAGATAGTACCATACAGGAAACCTGTTGTGGTTGGTTGAGATCAAGTCACAACTCTTGGGCTATAAATAGGGCAAAAGTCCAGTTTAGGAGTATACCAGTTAAGTAGTAAGCTGGTCTAATTGTAGAAGATTACTAGTTTGAGAGATATGGAGCCAAGATTCTGATAGGGAATCATTCTTGGCATTGAATGGACAGTTTCCCTATCCCCCTCCCCCAACCTGATGATGATGTTATCAGAGAGACAGGATCAGTAGTAGGCAGGACATTCAGATGAGCTCACAGAGCCTGGACTAGTAGGAGATACATCCGAGCTAGGAGCAAGTTACCCAAGAAGCAACTTCAGGGAACACATTTGCTATAGACTCTTCAAAGGCACCAGTTCTTGAGGTCCAGCAGAGGTACATCTAAAGAGAACTTCATGAGAACTCTATGAGGGGAGAAAAACACTTCTGGTAACTAGGAATTGTGTCACCCCTTTACCAAATTTTTTCTCAGTGGGTGTGTTTTAGTATCTTTTAATTTTAAGTTTTATCCTATTCTCTTCAGGATTACATTTACAAGCATAGAATTTTTCCCTGGTTTGGGGGGATTTTTTGAATTAAATACTCTTATTACAGTACCATCTCAGTAAATATCTTTGCCAAAATGGTAATTGAGAGTCAGATTATTACTAGGAAGCACATGATTCAGGGTATGTGAGAGACATGACTAAAAACCTCATCACTCAAGGTTATCCTCCAGAACCTACAGTTATAATCATCTAGCCTTCAGGGACCTGTTTTGCCATTGCAAATTTAAGTTGAGGAAAAAAACTCTGAAGGGGATGGTGTACAATGAAGTCTTTACTCAGGATCAATGTGGGGCCCTTCATATTTGCAAGGACCCGCTGGAGAGATTCATCCTATAGGAATGTCAATCTTGAATACTCTGATCTGTAGGGATTCATTAGACAAAAATAGCATTCCCCCCTCTTTTTTCACAAAATTAATTGTGCTATTTGTAGTGTGCTTTCTTACTATACAGAGAAAACATTTACTTGTTTTTTTACTGTTTATCTATCGATACCTATTATTTTAATGTACCAAACAATTCATTCAAGATTACTCAATTATTTATTTGCACATAGCTCATAAATGTACTTCCTCTCCCCTACCTATTCTTTTTTAAATAGTATGTTTGCCTTATGGAGAAATTTATCCACTTATGGGGAAATTTATCAAGCTAGCTTATTGAAATCCTTCAAGATTTAAGGTCCATAGATTAAAATTATGTCACTGGTTTAGAAATCCTAGGTAATCAACCTTAAGTGCTTAATCCCTTTTGGAATTCCTACATATTGAGAAATCTTGGGGAAATGGAAATGCTAGAATCTAGAGAATCCAAATATCTCCAGAAGCTTCAATAATTTTTAAAAAATAAGAAAGAATGTCAAAGAAAACCAGAGAAAGAATGATAACATCATCTGATCTTAAATCCAGGGCTACAATAAGGAGTTTCCATAATCCTGTGGATGTTTTGAGTGAAGACAGGCTAATATGGGCAATTAATCAGATATGCAAGGACCCAGAGAAGAAGATAGGCGCAAACTAGTCTTCAGGAATCATGGTGTGTAGTCGCAGCTCAGGGCTCAGACAGCCCTTGCTGGAACTGTAGCAGGAGCCACAGTAAGGGAAAAAGGCAGAACAGCACCTGAGATAACATAGGAAGCATGATGCAGGCCTAATAAACAACATCTGGGTTAGGCATGCAAGGCTCATGATAAGGGATAGAGCAATATTGGGTTTGGAATTGTACAAAGAAAACAAGACAAAAAAAAGGAGTCAAGGCCAATATCTACATAAAAACACCCAGAGAATGAGCCCAAACTCAAGAATTCACATAGATGGTAGGGTCTATGCTTAGCCAATACATGTAGGACTAAAAATATGAGATGTAGCTGAGTCTACCCAACCACAAGCCTCAATCTAGGAATGAGATTAGAAATATGAATAAATGGAAGAAAGTTACAAACACAATGATAAATACTGTGGACTGAGAGAAGCCCAAGATATAAATACAGAACAGAATAACTCTAAAACGAGTCCAAGCAAAGCATCAGAGAAAAGGATGTCTTATCATAAAGACTTCAAGAGTACCAGTAAGAAATGAGAGACACAATCCAGAAAAGTCTAGTCAACTTAAAAGCAATAAAACTGCATTGGTAGATAAAATTTAAAAATTCTAATAAAATAAACAGCTAGCTGAACTGAGTTGAGAAAGGAAAAGTCAAATTGTATTTACAAATGAATTCTAGTAGTTATTCAAAGAATAACTAATTCTGATAATACAACCTCTTTGTAAAAACTAGAAAAGAAGAGATTCTTCTAAACTCTTTATATGACACAAATATGGTTTCGTTGTAAATATTATTGAAAAATATTAAATAAAAATATGTGTGTATATTATGTAAAAATATAAATAAGTATATAATAATATATTTCTAAAATCATATGCTACAACTAGTGTGAATGTATACCAGTAACACTGGGCCGATTAAATACATGGAAAACCATAAACATAATGTACCACATTAAAAATGAAAAATAACAAAAATTACAAAATATTTTAGTAGTTAATAGAAAAGTTTTTGAAAAAATCTAACTTATTTTTTAAAAGCACTATAATGTACAAGGATAAATAGACCTTTCCTTAGTATGTAAGAAGTATCTAAATTCAAGACTCTAAAGTATAGTTTATGTAATGAAGGCCATCTAGAGGCCTTTCCAGTAAGATCAAGGTTAAATCAAAGATAACCTTTATCACCACCACTGCTTAATATACTGATAGAAATGCTAGCTATAGCAATAAAATAAGAGAAATAAATAGAGGGAATAAACATTGGTAAAGAAGAAACAAAGCCATTGTTTTATTCCTGAAGATATCATGGTCAAAAGAATGAGTTAAATTTGATTTAAAAAAAATTACTAACCTCAGGAAAGTTATGTATAACCTTGATATAAAACAAATTACATAAATCATCAGTATTTCCATATATCATCATTAAAACTCAGCTGAAAACTGACTTTAATATTTAACAAACCCAAAGATCCAAGACTTGGGGACAAGAAATCGTTATTTGACATGGCAGTTTGGCAAAAACTAGGTATAGGCCATTATCTCATGCTGTATATTTAGATGAGGTCAAAATAGGAACATGATTTAAACATTAAGGGTGATATCATAAGCAAATCTGGGGATCATTGGAATATTTTGCCTGTCTAATGAATGGAAAAGGAAAGAATTTATGACCAAACAAAAGATAGAGATCATTATAGGACACAAAATGAATAAATTGATAACATTAAATTAATATGGATTTACACAAACAAAACTGACAAATATTGGAGGAGAGGTGGAAAAATTGGGACTCTAATGCACTGTTGGTGGAGTTGTAAACTGATCCAACCATTCTGGAAAGTAATTTGGAAGGATGCCCAAATGACTGTAAAGCTCTGCCTACTCTCCAACCCAACAATGCCATTGCTAGATCTGTACCACAAAGGGATCAAAGAAAAAGGAAAAAGGACAAATATGCACAAAAATATTTATAGCAGCTCTTTGTATAGTGGCAAAGAATTGGAAATTGAGGGGATACCCAGAAATTGGGAATGGCTGAACACATTGTGGTATATGTTAGTGATTGAATAATATTATGCTATAAGAAATGATGAATATGATGCTTTCAGAAAAACCTAGAAAGACTTATTTGAACTGATATAAAGAGAAGTGAGCAGAACCAATAGAACATTGTACACACTAATAGCAATATTGCAAAGGTTATCCCCTGCGAATAGCTTCATTATTTTCAGCAATACAATGATCCAGGACATTTCTGAAAGACCTATGCTATTTACCTCCAGAGAAATAACTGATGGAGTCTAAATGCAGACTGGAGCATAATTTCTTTTTTAAAACTGTCCTTATTATTCTTGAGGAGCTGTTGTTTTTGGTCTGCATTTTCTTTTTCAAAATGGCTAATATGGAAATGTTTTATATAACTGCACATGTCTATATTAAATTGCTTGTGTTCTCAAGGCAGGGGTAGGGAAGGGAGAGAGGGAGAGAACTGGATCTAACAGTTTAAAAAAAACAACTGTTAACTTTTCATTAACATATAATTGAGAAAATGAAAATTAAATATAAAAATAAACTCAGCAGAACGATAGAAAAGAGAATTCAATTTGAAAGAAGTATAAAATTTATTAAGTATTGGAGAGTCTACCAAGCTATATGACTACAGCTATAAAATATTCTCCATGGAAATAAAGGCAGACCTAAATAACTGGATAAATATTAATGACTCATGGGTAGGCACTGATAATACTATGTAAATTTATTTACTTATACAGTAACACATGAAACAATTAAAAAAAGATTACCTTAGAGTGCTACAGAAGCCCTATAAAGAAATTTATCTGTAAGAAGAAATGGTCAAGAATCTTAAGATGAGTAACAAAAAAAATTGCGGCCAATAAAAAGGGCCTAGAGGTACTACATCTCAAACTATCTAGCAAAACGAGATTGATCCACACTGCTAAAAACAGGGAGATCAATCAGTGGAACATAATTAATACACAATTTACAGAAACAAATGGTCATAGGAAAACAGTATTTGATAAGGCCAAAGATCCTAACTATTGGGATGAGAACTCTATTAAAAATGCTGGGAAACTCAATAATTGTTGACAGAAATTAGGCATACATTAACATTCCTCAACATATAATAAAATAAGATAGAAGTGGATATGTTGCTAGGTCACAACAGAAGCAAATTAGAGAAGCATGGGGGGAAAATAACTTTCTCAATAATGGACTGAAAAATAGTTCATGACCAAACAGAGAATGAGGAGAATCACAGAATTTAAAATGGACAGTTTTGATTACATGAGAGCAAAAATAGTTTATACAAATGAAGGCAGTAGAACTAAAATTAGAATGCAACCAATTGGTAAAATATTTTGCACAAAGTTTCTGTGCTAACTTCTTCTAGAAAAATATAGATGTGTGATATGTTTCTTGAAATCAAGACATGTAAGGAACCGATTAAAATTAAAAAAAAAACAAAAACAAAACCAGAAGTCATTTTCCAAAAAATATGAATAAGTAGTTTTTAAAAGAAGAAACCTGAGCTATTAATGACCATGAGAAAATAATGCTCCCAAGCCCTAATAATTAAGAAATGTAAATTAAAGCAACTCTGGTGTTATATCTCACACTTATCAAATTTACAAAGTTGGCAAATAGAGAGAAAATGACAAATGGAGGTGCTACAGAAAAACAGGCACATTAATGCACTGTTTGTTAGTGGAATTATAATTTGGCTTAGGCATTCTAGAAAGCAATTTGGAACTATGCCCAACATGTCACTAAATTGTGTTTACCCTTTGACCCAAAATGCTACTTCTAGGCTTATACTACAAAGAGATCAAAGTGGATAAAAACACAAAATATTAGTAACTTTTGTTATATCATAGAAAAGGAAACTAAAGGGGTATCCAAAAATTGAGAAGTGACTGAAGAAATTATTATATATGAATGTAATGGAATATTATTGTTCCATAAAAAATAATGAAACTCTGCCAGGAACTGTTGAGTGAAGTAAGCAAAATCAAGAGAAAAATATATGGAATATTAATAAACATATTTAAAAAACCATAAACAACTTTTAAAGACAATAAAAATCTGATTAATACAATAACCAGCCATGAATTCAAATAATTATCTAGAAAACTAGATCATGAAGTGTTCTACTTACCTTTTGACAGAAAAAGGAAGGAATCAAAATATAGATTAAGACTTACATTTTTGGACTTGGTCAATGTGGGATTATGTTTTGTTTGATTCTTCATATTTGTTATAATGTTTGAAATATATAAATTGTGTTGATGTTTTATTTTAAAAGAAAAGGGATAAATAAGATCTACAATTTTGTGAGCAATTCTTTCTATTCTATTATATATATGGAAATGTCCATTTATTTGGTGTTTCTTGAGTTTAGAATAGCATATGTATGCAACTGTACACATGCACACACACAGATATAGTTAAAGTAAATTGCATCTATTTGGTGCTTTCATGAAGCTATTTTCTTCTTAGTTTACTTGTCCTAGTGAAACGTGAATTTAGACCTCTGGCTGTCTCTCCAGTATGCTTCAAAGATAGCTGGAGAAGATTGGGTATCCTGTATTGCTTCGATTGCAGGAGACAAAATCACCAGTTGGGAATTATAATATGCCCAAGGATAGGCAGTTTGAGGAGCATGAACCTTAGTGGCAGAAAGAAGTTCCATTGATGGATTCTGTAAAGTCACTGATCCTCAGAAACAGTGAACAGCCTTCCTTTCAAAACTACTTGTTCATATCTTTCCATGTGTATGCAAAGGAAAGCCTCTGAAGACAACAAGATGGCAGGTAATCTAGGAGAGCTTTGTAAAATAATATATTTGTTAAGTAGTATTATCCTGTCTGTGGAAGTGTGTCACTTTCCTAATTACTCTTAAACTGCCATATGGATATTTTCCCCATCTTTGTTTTATGTCTAGATAATCAGTGAAACAACAAATCAAGCACTTATTTGGATCATTTGCCAATTTCTGTGGTATAAATGCTCACACTGAAAATTTAATGATCATGTCTCTGCAGTTGGTTCAATCTGGTACCAGCACGCTCCTGGAAAGAGTTTCCAGTGAATTGGATTTTTAAGTTACCCTTTGTCACATATGCTTCCTATATGTATACTTCCCTACGTGCGTACTTTAAGTTTGAGTCCACTGTCTTCAGAGACCTTATATTTTTAAGAAGAAACTGTACTCTCTTCTACTTTTAGTGGGGATGTTTTACAACAACTACTTTTACTATGCCATCTTAATGAAATTTTTTTCTAAAAGCTGGTGGGTTAACTGGTTGATTGTTGGCAGGGGTTAGTAAACAATAGTATTAGAAATCTAACCCCTAGAAAGCAGAAAAAATTATTCACCCATCCTCTAGAAATCAGGTTGGCCACTGAGACTGCAAATTGATGAAGCATCACTGACTAAACTGAACTAATAAAGTGAACCACACGGCTCTTTGGGATGGCATGAGACTCCTATGTAGAGTGGAATGATAGCACAGCATGAAATTCCTAGACAAGCTCCAGAGGTGTAGTAAAAAAACCATTGTAGTGGGAGTCCAAGGACCTAGGTTAAAACTTGACTTTGCCACTTATTACCTGTGTTATCTTGGGCAAGTCATTTTGCTTCTATGTGCTTCAGGTTCCTCATTAAAAAAAAAAAAAGTCAGTTGAACTAAATGAAGACCATGCTGGTTTTTAATAGTCCTTGAACTATTAAAATGCTTAAATGTTTCTTCATATGTGACACTTTCTATGGCACAAGCATCATTGGGCAGTTACTTGATCCATTTTGCCATTCTACTTCAATGTTTTTAACCACATTCTCAGCACAGTAAGAATAATACTGTTCATAGGATAATCAAAGATTAAGATGAAATAATCTCACCTTTCCTTCTAATTTGCCTGTTACCCTTATGAAAGTAACTGCTCACCATGTTCTGAGGAGTCATGTAGGTAGTTATATAATGAGTAAAATTGCTAATTTCTTCTCCAAATAAATTCCTTGGTTAGCCTTTTTCTCCACCCTTATCTTCCTCAGTTTCCCTTTCTTCTATCTCCACTTCCCACTCTTAACAGATTTGGACCATGTAGATATAAAAAGTAGCACCAAAATTTCTAATTTCTCTTTCCCATCATCCAAAAGGTTGAAATTTTGGAATACTAGATGATTATAATAAATACCGTTATCCCCATAGAAGAAATCAGAAAATATTCTTCCCTTCTTTCTTTACAAAGGTGGGGCACTATAATTATGGAACTTTGCCAATCCAGGCAGACCCTATTGATATGTCTGTGAATTTTGCCAAACTGCTCCCGCTCCCTTTTTTACTACTCTAAAAAAATAGTATGTCTCCCCATTACTCCCTACCCACACCCGCCCAAGCATGTCTCTGTGAGGAATGCACAGGGAGATATATGTTAAGACAATATAAGACCAAAAGATACCAATACAATTTTTTTAAGGTAGAGTTGAAAAAAACTTAAAAAATAAAGTTCCAGTTTTGTTACTTTTAAGAATGACTAGCACTAGAGAACAGTTTATAGACCTTTTTCTCAGGAGTTCTTGACATCCTAGTCTGATCAGATTTTTGAGTAAAATAGGCCACATATTAAGAGTAACAATTATAAGCTGGGATACGTCTATGGTCAGGATGAGGATTGGTTAAAGGAACTAAGGATGTTTCATTTGATAAGAAATGTATAAGGCACAGGACAATTATCCTTCAGTTTTTGAAAGACTTTGATATGAAAAGGAAATTAGATTCTTCTTCTTGTACCCAGAAGGTAGAAGTCAGAACAGGTGTAGGGACAGTTGCAGAAAACTAGAAAGACAGATTCAGATTATTGTAAAAAAAACAGGTCTTAATAGTTAGAAATATTCAAAAGCAGGATGGGCTGCTTGGGAAGTAGAAAATTCTCAATCACTGGAGATCTTCAAGAAGACAGGAGATGACTACCCACCTGAGACCCTGGAGGGTGAATTCCTGTGCAGTTCTGATTCGGACTAGATGACCTCAAAGGTCCCTTCCAGCTTGGCAATTCTGTGAATCCGTGATTCCGCCAGAAAAATCTACAGGCAGAGACAAGGTATAATATTGATGAAAACGAATTCCATCACCCACCTCCCCTTCCTAATCAAAACAAAACAAAAAGCAGTAACATCAAGGAGACAGGAAGTTTTCTATAAGGTTTGATTATCATTTTGTAGGCAAGTGGAAGTATATGTGCAGTGTCCTATTATTTACTCAAGATGTCGAAAATCCTTTGAAACCTTTCTCTCTTGAAGGCTCAGTCTACCCCTGAGCTATTTCAAAGAGGAAATATTGAATTGGTTGGGAGCCTCTCTTTTGTTTTCTGACTGTGAGTCTTGGAATACTTCACAGTCATCATCAACAAGTAGTTCCAGAAAAGCAACAGGTTAAGGGTAGACTGGTACACCCAGCAGAGAAATCTATGGGGCTACATAAGGCAAGGTTTAATGAAAATACTGTTCTTGCTAAGATCTTCCCACATGAAGTTTCTGCCTTGAAATTTAAAAACAAAACACAGCAAAACATCCAAAACACCAATCTCCAGAGCCCATGCAAGAACATTTTAAAGTATCTAGGGATGACAACCTCAAGAGCAGTATGTCATAAATGGCAAATATGCACTTCCTATGTATTTGAGGGTCTGTGATTTTAAAGAGCTAAAATATTTCCTTGCCAGTCTGTTTTTGTTTTCTTTTTCTTACCAGGAACACTTCAAACATATTCTAATAGGCAAGGTTGCCAACTAATTGTCAGAGGGGATTAGTATTATCAGTGACCAAACCGTGAGCCTTTGGTCTTCTGGCAGACCAAGTGGATAATGGAGCCAGCTCAGAAAGTAATTTCTATTTGATACAGCAGTACCCTTCATCCCAGCACACCCAGAGTTCATCAGCATTTAGCCCCTTCCTCCACCCCCATAGGAAGAGACCATCTATTCTTAGAATAATTCAGACACAGGGAGCATGGCCCTACAGCCAGGGTTGCAAATAAGCTGAAATGCAAGGTGAGGGAAAGCAGTGAACAAGGTAGTCATTAAAGGCTTTAGGCAGGGATCTATAATCACTGCAATTCCCTGCCCCATGACTATTTTCATTGTGTTCCAAACCTATATAGGAGACAGTAATAGGCTATGGGGCAACCACAGTAATTGGTTCAGATTAGAACATTGGTGGGGGGTAGGGGGAAGGGTGTAGAACTTGTGTAGGAATAGAGCTAGGAAACTGTAGAAAGAGGGTCAACAGTCCAAACATGGAAGAAGCTCTATGGGCCTGATCGAAAGAACACTAGATGTGGAGTTGGAGGCTCTGGGTGTAAACCCTGGCTTGGCTACTTATGATCTCTGGGACTTTGGGCAACAGTACTTGGATAAAGTATGCACTTAATAAATGCTTACTGAATGATCAGTTGACAAACCTCGCCTCTCTGGGCCTTCTTTTCCTTATCTGTAAAATCAGGGGGTTGACCACTATAATTTTCTCCAGCTCTAAACCTGTGATCTAGACATAGGTACTAGCGGGAGAGAAGATGGAAACAAAGAAACAATTCGCTAATGTTGTTGGAATTATGGGCTATTCTAGTTCCTACATATCAAGGAATATGGTAAAGGATTGAAACACAAATTTTGCTCCCCTGAGAGAGAAAACTTTTAAAGGAGTTCATGCTCTGGTAAAACTAAACTTATCATTTCTGGGATATGCTGGATACTTTTCCATCTCACGGTTTTTTGTTTGTTTGTTTCATAATAGTTCCTGTATCTGAGTTATTCCACTACTTGATGAAATAGCTGACATCTTTCAAAACCAAGTTCAAATGTTAGTATCTTCCTAAAGTTTTCCATGATTCTCATTCTCTCTCTCTCTCTCTCTTTCTCTCTCTCTATCTTTCTGTCTCTCTCTCTGTCTCTCCGTGTCTCTCTCTCTCTCCCACCCTCCCTGTCTCTGTCTCTGTCTGTCTGTCTATCTCTCCCCAAACACTCCTGGTGCTTTGCTGTGATTCCTTGATGACATAGATCATGTGTTAATAAGCATTAGCACTATTTGTGTAACATATCTTATTTCCCTTAGTAGATTACAAACTCCTTGGGGGCAGAGATTGTCTCAGTTATCTTTGTAGTCTCTACACCACCTGGCATAGTAGTAAGTATTCATTGTTAACTGAATGAATGAGAAGAAAAAACCCCCAACAGTACTGAATTCTAAAATAAACAGTAGGCCAGACCAGTTCCAGCTGGAAAACTGCCAAATCACACGCGATTATTTCCCTATTGACAATTACTTACAGGTGTATTTGATGTCAGGCTTTTAGCAACTTCAAAAAGTGATCAAGAAATGGTAGGTACTTTCCCCCACTAAAAATTGGCCCAAGTAAATGCAACAATAGCTATAGAAAGTTGGCAATTGCCCTAGAAATGGTCACATTCCATCCTACCTCATATATGTCCTTAGTGAGTTTTTAGAGTTACATGACATCCATATCACAAATGAAAAAGGCTACTCTGAAGAGAAATATATTTCTGCAGAGGACCTTAAAAATCTTGATCCAAATTTCTCCAGACAATGAACTTTATCTGCCTTCCAATTATTAGGGTGAATGTGTGAAAATCTGTCCTTTAATAATGAACAACTCCCCAGCTTCCATTAGAGAGACACTGTCCTGGTCAATGGAAGAATAAATAGACTGGCCTTATTATTATTCCTATGTAACAGAACATTTCATCACCCTTGTTCAGTAAAGTAGGTAGGCGCCTGGAGATTGCAAGACATGATACATAATGTGAAGGAAGGGGTTGAGGACTGCCTATTATGGGTGTGAATAGGATTCTTTTGTTGGAATCCATCCTACTGGAATGAATAGCCTCTGTTATGTTTATTGATTACATCCTAAGTATTGATGCAGAGGTGGCTAGAGCTGTCCAGAAAAATAGTCAGAAGACATTGTGTACTTTTTCACTTTGGCAAGGCCAGATAATAAATAGACAATTCACTTGTAAAATCTAAATAAAAATGTTTGATTTTTCTAACATCCTGGGAGGATAAAAATTGAATATGTAGAAAATGTTTTAAGGACCTCCCCTTAGTCATCTCTGTTTTCTCAGCAAAGTGATATTCCCCTACTCTCCCCATCCCATAACATTCTCCCTTCTAGTCCCAACTGTAAAATGACATAAAGGAGAATGCCAGGGCAGTAATAGTATTCTATACCTTCTCAGGGTTATTTGTGGCAATAGTAGAACTTCTTCATGTGAACTTCCAGGTAATCTCTTTTATTTTAAAGAAACCCACTTTGTCATTAACACAAGAGATGAGGAGTTAACAAGATACTTCATGGCTAATTATCTTTCATTATCTCAGGGGTTAAACCTCATCACAAGAAGGCCAAACCTTAATTCATTAAGACCAGCTGGGTTGGACAACAGTCTTGCAAAGAGATATTGCATGCACATTTTAATTTTCAGCAAATGTGTGTAATGGCAACAAAATTGTGCATTCGTAACTCGTACCACCGAAACAGTGCTTCATTTTAAGAAAATGAGTACTGTGGAGATAGGCCAAGAAATTCTATAAGGAATATTTCTCATACAATGAATGGCCATATGCAAAACACAGCTAATACATCCATCCATTCATCCAGCCATTCATTCATCCAACCAGCCATCCATCCGTCCGTCCATCCGTCCGTCTGTCCATCCATCCATCCATCCATCCATCCATCCATCCATCTTTCTATCTACATCTATATGTAATGTGATTTAGAAGGGATAAACTGCCATCTCCCTATATCTATGTAGCAACTATCTTCAGAAATAATTTGAGAACTGGAAAAAAAGAGAATTTTAAAAATAGCAATGGGGAAAGAGTTTAAAAATCTGTTTCATTTAAAATTGGAAGAATAGATCAAGGTAAACCTATGAACAGGCTTTTCAGACCCACTAGAAGATGACTATTAAATTCTAATGGAACAATAACTTTTTCATTCATTTTATGCCAATGATTTTATGATGATTATACACAGCATAATAATTCCATGTGTTAAAGAAGATTCTTATCCAGATGAAGTTATTTTTTGCAACCTTGATGAACTAGAATATGAGGCATTGGAGTTATTAGTGTTTCTAAAGTTGGAGAAATAGATTCATTGCTTTAGTAGTTACTCAGGTCTAAACAATTTCCTCTTAACAATTCTAAATATTGTAATGTGGTAGTAGTGTATTGCAGACATCTTAGAAGAAAATGCTTTGCCCTTACTCTGATACCTTTCTTCCAATACATAGGGAAGGCAAGCTAGTATTTGGGGATGCACATCTATGTTATTTCTTCAAACATCCAGTCACAATCTGTAGGAACTAAGGCTCTGCCTTTCAAATATGTACAATCCCTGTGTAAGTAGATACAATGTAAGCTATGTAACCACAATGTTATTGATTCAGAATCTCGAAGGCTGAGTCATTGAATATATTCATCCTCTTTGGAATGCTACTTTAAAAAATTTTTGAGTATTAAGAAGGGTGCTCTTCTCAAAGGCATTATTTAGGAGTCAAAGGCCAACTGGTCATGTAACAGTGAGTGAGAATTCTAGCAGAAGCCTAGACAAGGAGAGTGGGGTATGTAGTCTGCAGTAGGGATTCTTTCACCTGCCACCTATGACTTTTCATAAAAAAAATCACAGAATGTGCTTTGTTATTTTACATAAGGCTATAATGCATTAACTCATGTAATAGGACTAGGTGAAAGTTTATTTTCTCATTTATTTCTGCTGTAGACACAAGCTTGATGAATGCATACAATAGCTAGAGCTCTCCACAGCCATTAATGTAGACTCTTAGCATACCGTTTTGTGTTTGCTGCTTACTTCCCTCTACCCTAAACTGAAATTTTCTCTTCTCTTAGTGACTAACAGCAGAGGGAAATGGAGCCAGCAGTTTATATGATACAATGATTAAGAGATCAACAAAACTCAAAACAATTATGGAACAGTGGAAAGAGACCTGGTTTTGGAATCAGGGGACTCTCAGTTCAAATCCCAGCTTTGTCACTCTCTCTGTGGCCTGGGGCAATCACTTATCTCTGGCATTCATTTTCCTCATATATAAAAATGAGGGGGTTAGATTCAATGACCCTTAAGGTCCCTTCCAGGTCTAAATATATGATTTGAAGATTTGGTCCACTGTGGTGCTGCTCACATGACAGAATTATTTTTTATGCCGTATCTGCCATGAAATTCTTGGTCAGTCTCAATAATTTGCTAATAATCTCTCTTCTTCACTCTACTCCAAATATTCTGCAACTGAAATAAAAAAAAATCCTTATTCCCTCTCTGGTATATTTTAGTCACCTCTTAAGCAATTCACTTTCATTATTTTATGTAATATACCTTCAGGCGACTGAGTCCATCTATAGGCTTCTTTCTTGACACAATGCCTTGTCCTGCGTGCATAGCAGTTCACTGAACTGAGTTGATTCAAATGAGCCTTGAAATGTTAAATACAACTTGTAATATCAAAGGTTCTCATATCAAATAATTTTGTTCCTGGAGAATCCTAGGGAGATTAAGGACTCTCATGGTGTCTAAAATGTCCACCAGTTACATGGAATATCCCAGCAGTAGATGGATAATTACTGACATGCTAGGCTAATGAAAAAAATACAGCTAGTTTATTTTGTATGTGTAAACAGATCAGGAAACCTGGCAGGCAGTTAGGTCCATATGAAACTTATTGAATCCAGAACCTAAATAATTGCAGATATCTGTTTGGCAAGCTTTTGTGACCAGAACTTGAGGTTATATTTTCCTTAAAAATCTATCTAGTAGCAACAATTTCTTGAGCCCAGCTGAGAAATAAAATGTGCAAGTCTGGACTTTCAAACTAGCCTCTATCAGTTTATCTCAAAACCCTCTTAAATAAGTTTTTCAGAGCTTGTAATGCTAAAGTGATGTTCAGGGCATGTTTATATGGCAATTTCTACCTCAGTGTAGAAGACTCCCTTTCTCTGGGTTGCCTGGGATTGAGTAAAGCAAATGCATAAGAAACTGGCTCCAGAGATAGCTTCCCTCTATCTGATCATTGTCATTTCTTAGTTTGTTAAGAAATGACCTAGAATGTTAGAACTTGACATTCCTGCCATGGAAGACAGGAGACAGCAAAGTATAGTGGAGAGGATGCTGAATTTAGAGTCAAAGCACCTGAAATTCAATTCCTGCCTCTACCACTTAGCTTGGGTAAAACATAATACCCCTCTGGACCTCAGTTTCCTCCTGTGGAAATGAGACTAAATTAAGTAAGTGACCTCTAAGCCCCTTTCTAACTCCAAGATTCTAATATCCTTTCAGATAGATCATAATGCAGAAAAGTACATGATATGATTAAAGAATGAGATTTGATTTGATTTTGTTTAGCAGAGGGGAGTGAGCTTGTGTGGTGGAAGGAGAGGGTTATGAGTTATCCAAATAGTTGTTTCAATTGTCCACTTGGCTATTCAGTGGAGTCCTGGACCGAGAGACCTTGAATGTGGCTGCAAGTGCTTGAGTTAATCAGTATAAACATCCAAACATCTATGGAGGCCCCTTCAGAGTGCAGGCTGGGATCAGCCAATCAATTTTATCTGGTATTAATCCATCACTGGGTGCAATCATTCCCATAAGAACTGACACTAAAAGGTGACAATTCTGAGGGCTAACATTCTAGCAAGGGACGTGCTGATTCATTGGTGTTGTAACCTCATTCCTGTGAGTACCATTATTTAGTTAAGGTTTATAAAGTGTTTTGAAGATGGAAAATGCTATATAAATGCTAAGTATCATTATTATTGTTATCATCCTTCTGAAGCATTGCTACAGTGAGTGATGTTACACTGTAAAAACACACACAGGCATCACTTGGTACCCATTTGTAGTTTGAGGAGAGGTTACTATAATGAGTAATTCACATTGTGTCATCTCCCTTGCACTCAGAGTTAAAACAAATTAAATAAAGCTTAATTAGAGGGCTATCTATGCACAACAAAAATGTAGCTGATTGATATTCTGAGTAAATACAGGTTGGCTACTGTGAGGAATACACTGAAAAAGGATTCAGAATTGCCAGGCTATGATTATATTTCCATGATGCCAAGCATCTGGATAAAACTGAAACATTCAATCTTTGAACTGGAGCAGTCCAGTATGTAGACATTTGATATGATATAGGGGAAAAAAAGATGAATATGGAAGTGAATTTTTCAGTTTTCATTTGCCTTTTTGCTACCTTGTAAATACTCTTCATACTTACATGTTTATCTTTTTTTTTGGTCTTTTTTCTGTTTAAATATAAATTTATGAAGAAGGTGCCCTAGAAGACTATCTGGAAAAAGAAATAAAACAGTTCTCCCTCTCTTTTTAAAAAATAGCACTTCCCATGGTACTAGCCACAAAGTGGGTACTCTGAATACTTAGTGATTAACTGGTTCAAAATATGATCTTTGATTTAATCCTATAGTAGTGCTTACCTTATAAAAGGACAAGGTTTTCTTCTTTTCTTTTTCTTTCTTTTTTTTTTTAAAGTTTTCATTAGAATAGAAATCTTCCATCTGGTGTATTCTATAAAAGTAGTGGTGGTGGTCAAATTTGCATAGGCTTATAAAACTTGCACAAGGGCATCATGGGTAACACCTATGCAAGTATGTGAATCTATATATGTGTGTGTGTGTGTATGTGTGTGATGTCTGAATGATTATACTGTTTTCTTTATTTTTCTATTACTTTTCTTCTTTGCTAATAAACTCTGCTTGAAAGCCAGATTTAGGAGTTAATCAATTCCTACAGCTTTTCTCATACGTGAAGTCAAACTGTGGTTCATACCACCACAATTGCTTGAGATATTTTTACAAAATCAGAGAAGATTCAGGTAGGAGATTTAAGGGTGAAGCAGATGAATTCCAAAGAAACAAATCTGTTTCCAAGCAAATGAATTTAGTAACAGAAGAATAAAAATACAGGAGAGTTAAGATTTTGTATTTATTGTAAAGCCAGTCTACATTGTCAATGCAGGGTCTAGGCCAGGTATTCCTATAGTCTCCCCTACCCACTCTTTCGTCCCAGTGAGAAGAAAGACTGCAGCAGTAACAGCCAGGACGTGTGGGTACTGATTAGAAACTGGCAAGAAGGAATAAGAAGTAACATTAGCCAGAGGGCAAGAGCATGACCAACATCTCCCCAGCATTGTACCTATGGGATAAAAGTTGCAAGAAGTGACCAGAAACACATACCTTTCTTTCCCTGTTCTACCATCCTTGAATATCAGTTCATGATGTTAATTAACTAGACTCAGAAAGAATGCTGTTATGTCTGCTAATCTATTAAAGAATAAAGGTAACACAGATTTTTAGGGGTTTACAAAGTATGTTCCCCACCACAACTCCCAGCAGTAGGGATTAAAGGTAGTTGTATTCCCATTTGACAGTGGAAGAAACTTACTCAGAGAGGTTAAATGATTTGTTCATGGCCACAAATCTGGGCAGCCTCTGTGGCACAGAGGAAAGAGTATTGTACCCAGAATCCATAAGTCCTCAGTTCAAGTCTGGCTTTAGACATTTAGTAGTTAAGTGGGCTTAGCTCTGGTCAAATCATTTAACTTCTCTCTGCCTCAGTTTCCTAACCTATAAAGTGAATATAATAATAACAATTACCTCTCAGGTACGGTTGTAAGGATTAAATGAGGTAATTTCTTTAAAGCACATTGCAAACCTTAAAGTGTTTTATAAATGCTATTATTATTAGTGCCAGAGCTACAATTCAAAGCCCCATTTTTTCTGACTCTAAACTCATCACTTCATTACATCAAAGCTAAACATATCCTTTTCTATATTTTCATTCTACCTGAGATCTACCTTGCATTTCAAAGTACTACTGAGTTACAAATCTGGTTCTTCAATGACTGTGCTTTAGAGGTTGGGCTCGCATAAATGTATGGATTGTTGGAGATGAGGTTAGAAGGAATGTTCCAGCATCAGGAGGAAGAATGATCACTTGGTAAGTGAGAATTTTGTGGAGGAGATTCAGGCTCAGGTATGGGTTGGGCTACATGGCCTTGCATCCATCCACTTTCTCTATACTCACATGCTCACCACCCTAACACAGCTCTCATTAGCTCTGACCTGCACTGTTGCAATAGTCCCCTGATTGGTTTCCCTGCCAGGAGTCTTTGTCCTCGCCAATTCATCTTTCTCATAACTGCCAAAAGGATATTCCTAAAATACAGGTGTGATCATGCCACTCCCCTGCTTGTAGACCTCTTGTACTCCTTATTGCCTCTGGGATCAAACACAAATTCCTGCTTATCATGTAAAGCCTTTTAAAACCTGGCGCAGATCTGTAATATATGTTCTTTTATATCAATTATATTAATTAATTTTATATCTTACTCTTCATGTTCTCTATGGCTTATCCAAACTGGCCCATTTGCTACAGCGTAAAAAAGATGGTCCATTTCCCATCTCTTGCTTTCATACAGTTTGGCACTGTCCAGAATGGGCTTCCTACTTATACTCACCATTTAGAATTCAGAGCTTCCTTCAAGCTTCAGTTTAAGTGTCATCTCTTACAATGCAGCCTTTTGCGGACTCCCACGTGGGACAATGCCTCCTCCTCCACCCACAAATTACTTGTATTTACTTTGTTTATATTTATTTGTATATATATCATTTTACTCAATAGATTATAAGGTCCTTGAGGGCAGGGACAGGTTTTTTTTTTCCTTTTACTTTGTATCCTTGGGGCCTCATAAAATGCCTGGCACACAGTAGATATTTCATAAAACCTTCTTGTATGTTGATTGAGTGATTGATTTCAGCTCAGAGATACTGCAAAGAACATATGTCCAATTCTCACAACCACAGATCTAACACTAGGCCAGTAAAAGCACATGGAATGAAGCCCTGAAAAAATATACATACATATATATGTATAATAGGAAAATGAAGATAGGATTATAGTAGATGTAGCAAGAGAAGGACATTTTTTTCAACTTTATGGAGAAGGGGTCAAAATGCACCCTATGGAGCTGTAATGAGAGAATTGGGCTCAGTAATAATAATGACTTCTTTTCACAAAAACTGAAGAATAATTGCAATGAAATATCATTTGCTTTCTTTTCAAAACCTGTTTACTTGAATTATATAGAATCTCCATCTGTATTTAAAACTGCTACTCAATTCTTTCAAAAAAATATGGTAAAGCTTACTTATAGGTTGTTTATAATTTTTTTAAGACAATGATTCAAAGTTTTCATTCAGGTAAATTTAGCCACACAGAAACATTTCCCAAATGCTAAATAACTGTAATGGGAATCAATTTTTGTGATATCATGAGATCATAATGGAGGGGGAAGGAGTGGGACTTAAAAAGCAATTATAGATATAGCTTTTGCCATGAGTTATTCTGAAATCTTAGGTGTTCTGTATGTCAATATTATACCATCATTGGAGGGAATCTAAATTTCATCAAATTATATAGTGACTACTTTTTTCCTTCGTCTACTTATGTGATTCAGCCTCATTTATGGTTGTACTAGATGACACCTAAAGGCAACTCACAACTTACAAACTTCTAACTTTGAAATCTCTCTGCCCAATGTTATATGATTAGTAAGACAAGGTTCTTACCTTAGTGGGAAGCTTAGTCCTAAAGTTGAAGGGAGAATTTCTCCTTTACAATGAAAACCTGACTGATATAGGTGAATGTTGGGGATCCCTTGCTGCCCAAATGGAAGGTAATAGCCTTCCTATGCCCCTTAAATAATAAGGATGTGGCAAAATAGAAGAATTGTTTCCCCAGAATTCCTAGTTCTGATTAAAGACGTTTTCCTGCAAAAACAATTGGACTCACAAAAGCTAGTTACTTATCCTGTATTACAGCTAAGTTTATGCCGTGTTACATGTTAAATAGACTTTTATAGGCCAGCCTAAGAACCTAATCATCATTTATTTCTTTGTTTTTATGAGGAAAAAAATGTGTTCTTTGCTAAAGGAAAAAAGTTAACTTACAATAAAGCTTTCAGCCTTAGGTAACAGAATACTAGGAACATCTACTGGCACACAAACTCTCAATCTTCCCCTCCTCAGTTGCCTAAGGAGACCCTCAGACTTTTTGCCTGACAACCTAGATCTGAAATGAAATGACTTGAGCATCCTAGAGATTTGTTTGGCAGTGGACATTGTCTCTAGAGTCCTATTAGGCTTACAAAGGTGTAAAGTGTGTTATGTAGTATGTTAAGGTTTGCAAAATGCTTTATGTATGAAATCTCATTTGACCCGCACAACACTGTGAAGTAGATGTTATTATTATCCTTGCTTTACAAATGAGAAAAAATGAGGTTCATAGGGTCAAGTGACTTGCCCAGTCTCCAAGCCTGTCCTAGGCAGAACTCAAGCTGATCTCTTCCTGACTCCAAGTCCCATACTCTATCCATCGTATGGCCTTGTTGAAGGTGCCTTCTCACACCTTAAGATTTATATCCAATCTTTGCAACAACACTGTGAAACAGGAAAGGCAGATATAATTTCTTTAATGTTATAAATGAGGAAACAGGAGTTCAATACCTGATCACACAGCTGGCCAGATCTGGGACTTGTGCCTGGGTCTTTGTACTTTTAGTCCAGTGATCTTCTTGGGATGCCACACAATCTACTCACAAACTTAGCACTGCAGTTATATATACATTGAATGCAACATTTAATTTCCTTTATATTTATATTATCCCTCTCATGTCTAAATTGATGGAAAGGAAAGTGTATGGTTTCTATGGTGGACTATGCATGTCATCTAATATCATTTTAGAGGCAAAAAAGGTGGTGAACCAGAGACAAAGAAGGTGGAAGTGTTTCCAAACCTATCCAGTAGCTTAATCAAAGGTGAATATTTCAGATATCACATTACTCTGATTTATAGCTACCATTTAGGAAATAGTCTTCTATTGAACATATATAAAACAGTGCATGCATCTTTTCCCCAGTAACACTTGGAAAGAGAATGGCAGTTGTAGTAAAGCCAAGCTTGAAATCATCCATGTGGTTTCTTTTGAAGTTGAGGGTATAGGAAATTTATTATTTATTTAAGGAATTCAATCCTGTGTCAAAAGAATGCATGCATTATGCAAACTTGTAATAAAAAAAAATTTTGGTCTCAGGTATGCAAAGATACTTTGACTATACGTGTATTTGAAAAGAACTCTTTGCCTCACATTGTTATGCAGACATCCTTGAGATGTAACAAATAGTTTGCACATCTGATTCAGTTCAGTGTTTCCTCACTGGCGGTCTCGTGAACAATATTCTTCACATTCTTTTTAAGGCAATTTGAAAACTACTACGATTGCTGTTATTCATATTGTAGGAACGCCACTTTGTAGTCCTCAACTATAAAGAACATACTACCACGGGGGAAGAAGAAAAAAAAGTGTTGTATTTAAAGGTATAGTAAAAAACACCCTGAAGAAGAACTGACTAGTTTTCTTTCTTTTTTAAGACATGAGAGCTGCTTGAAGGAAAAGATGGTTTCCTTTTTACCTTTGGACCTCAGGATCTAAAAGAGTGCTTTGCATGTAGTTCCTGCTTAATCAATGCTTGTTGATTTGATTTGACTATGCTAATACTGAGACATGATTCAGCTGGCGGACAAAAGACTGAAGCCAAAACTCTAGGAGCAAATTAAGTTCAGACACTGATTCCTCATCTGGTTTGAAGAAAAAAAGCTTACATTTACCTATCTTGTGGCAAAATTGTGTGAATTAAATATTGTTAGTAAAGCACTTGGAATTGGAAAGAACCATATGAGTACGATAAATAAGTTGTAAAGATAACTCGCTTAAATTAAATGTTTTAAGACTAATAGTTCCTTGAACTATAAACCCATAAGTTATACTTTTCAATCACCTGTCATTATCTTTTCCAAAAAAGAATAGAATAAATAGAAACTCCTTTGATGAAAGAAATGTTATCATAGGTGGATTATTGTCACATTTTGCTTGAGACTACTAGAGCTATTGATCCTAGTATATGTTTTATGCCTATTAGAAATGTTGTCAATATAAGCCATTTGGACAGATGAAGGACCATTTATTTAACTGCTTAATTTAACTATCTGTCCTTGTTTTCTTAATTTTTTCCAATTTATTAAAGCATTCTGTTTTAGTGTTACACTTCAGAATAATGAGTCTGTTGCTTAGAGCTTTCCATTTTTCAGTGTCATTACATTTATTTATATCATCAGCAGATTAGCCATAAGCTTTAATGCCACAGATTCAGAGAATTACAGAATGTTAGAAGTGGACATGACTATAGTGATCATCAAATCGTAAATGTAGCTTCATAGATTTGGAACCAAAATGAACCCTAGAGGTCATCTAGCCCAATCCCTTTATTACACAGATGAGGAAACTAAGGCCCAAGGAGATGAAATATCTTGTGCAAGTTTGTGCCATTGGTGAAAGATAGGGCTGATACAATATTTCAGATGGTCTGACTCCAGCCTTTTTTCCCTATTTCAGTGCAGCTTCATCCATTGCCATCCCCCAAAATATAAGGGCACTAGATTATAAATTTCACTAGCATACAAAGCTGCATACATCATATGTATTTTGTAGCTTCTGAATCATGTCAGTATTAGCCTGGTCAATGTAATTAATTTAAGTACCTTTCTTTTAGATGAATATCTTTCACTTGTGTTTCCACTAGGTCAAATTTATTTATGTGATGTATATTTTTTTAGTCTTTCCTTGTCAGTATGTTCTCCATGAGTTTTCATTTTATTCTGTGTTCATTCATCTAAAATCAGTATCATAGTCAGCTGAATTCAACTTAATTGATGTAACCAATTTTGACCTTGGGGAACAAGTAGTAAAACACATTTCCCTTCTCTCAGAAAAGAGGTGAGAGCCTACAGCAGCATCATGGGGCCTTCACTCTCAGATGTGGTTATTTTGTAGGTCAGTTTCACTTAATCATTTTTCTTTACCATGTAAGTGGTTTCAGTAGGGGGTATACTGGGAAATGGTGGTGTTACATTTAATAAGACTGAAAAAGTAAAAATAAAATAAAAACTAAGAAAATACTGAAAAATATGAAACAAGAAAAAAGTGGTCAGAGTATGGAGATTCTGTGTCCTGAAGATTTCATTCTTCACAAGTTCAAGTAGAATTCGGCTTAGAACTTTTTTTTCCCCTAAAGGCTACTAATGTGATTACAGGCACAGTCACTGTGAGAATATTGCTTTGTATTGTCAAATCTCTGATTGAAGTATTCACTATTTTTTTTTAAAAAAGGTACTGGTCACAAGAGGTGCTGTTGAGTGATTGCTTTAGATATTCTAAAATTGATTACTCAGGCCTCTAATATACATCACAGTGATACAGTTGTTGGCATATTTCCAGACAAATGAGTTAGCAAAAAACACATTTTTTTAACTTTCTTAATTGTTCTTGCAGTTTTTTTCAACATGGCCAATATGAAAGTATTTCCCACGACTTTACATGTATAATGAATATCATAACGCTTGACTTCTAATGTCTGTCACCTTGCTTTTATATAGGTAGCCACTGAGACACTTCTGATGAACAGCTGTCTTATGCCAAAATCATTCACTGATGTTATGTATAGGCCACCAATCCTCTGGCCAAGACAAATTCCTTTTTCTCTAGCACCTGAAGAAACTTTGCTGCATGAAGGTGATAAGAGGTTGTGCAAATGATATATGAGAAATGGATCAGATTCTCATCTTGAATTCTTCTTGAATTCTCTGCATCCTTCCATACTGTCCATCACCCTCTTCTCCTTGATACTCTCTTCTTTTAAGATTTTCAAGACACGGCTATCTCCCACTTCTATCTCTCTTTACCTGTCTGTCTGTTCTTTAGTCTTCTTTGGCAAATCTTCATCAAATTCCTGCTAGCTAATGTGTCACCCAAAGCTTTCCTGGGTCCTTTGCTTTTCCTTTCCCCCATATTATTTCTCTTGGTGATCTCATCAGCTCCCATGACTTTGATTTATAATCTCTATGTAGATGATTCTCTAATCTATTTATCCAGTGTCTAGAGGTCTCTCCTGATCTATAGTCTAACATCTCCAACTGCCTATTATACATTTTGAATGAGATGCTCTATCAACATCTTAAACTCAACATGTCCAGAACTTACTATCATTCATCCCTAAATACTCCACCCTTCCTAATTTCTCCATTACTTTTCATCCTTCTTATTCAGGCTTGTAACCTATGTATCACCCTCAATTCCTCATTCTTACTCCCTATATCCAGTCTTTTGCCTGTTCCTTCTGCCTTTGAAACACCCTTTTCATATTTCCTAATTACCACTTTGACATGGGTACTACATTAGTCATCTCCTCATACCTGGATGATAACCTTCTAAGGTGTCTCCCTGCCTTGTCTCTCCCCACTCCAGTCCTTTCTCTGCTAAGCTGTCAAAATGATATTCCCAAAATTCAGCTCTTACCATATTAGCCTCTCTTCCCAATAAGTGCATTCAAGAGCTCCTTATTACCTCCAAGATCAAATATGAAATCCTCTGACTTTCAAAGCTGTTCATAATCTGGCCCCTTCCTACCTTCCTAGTCTTCTTACATCTTATTCTCCTTTGCATAATCTAAAACCCACTGGAACTAGCCTCTTACTGTTTCTGGAACAAGGTCCTAGATCTTCCAATTCTGTATAATTTTACTGGCTTTTCTTCATGCCTGGAACTCCTCATCTCTGCCTCCTCACTTCTTTTAAGTATTAGTTAAAATACCATCTTCTGCAAAAACCTTTCCTGATTGGTGAAATCTAAGTACATGTTGAAGCACATTTTTTTCACTTTCTTCATCTTCCTTGCTTTTTTTTGGCAACATGGCCAATATGGAAATATGTTTTTCCATGACTTCACATGTATAGTGAATATCACATTGCTTGTTTTCTCAATAGGTGGAGGAGGGGCTGAAAAAGAGAGAATTTGGAACTGAAAACTAAAAACAAAATCATTATTAAGCAAAAGAAGAAAAAGAAATATACTAAAAAATAAAACCAGAAAAAGGAAGCTTTTCCTGCCTCCCTTTAATGCTAATTTTTTCTGAGATTATTTCCAATTTATCCTGTAGATGTCTGTACATAATTATTTGCATGTTGTCTTCCCTATTAGATTGTAGATGGGTACTGTTTTTGTTTTTCTTTGTATCCCTAGTGCTTAACACATATCTGACATATATTAAGCATGTAATAAATGCCCCTTAACTGACTATCAATGAGACTACTTGTCTCTCTCATAGAACGTAAGCTCCATGAACATAGCAACGGTTTCTTTCTTTGTATCTGTGTCTCCTGAAGAGAGCCTAGTAGATTGTTATGGTTGTTGCTCGGTTGTTTTAGTCATGTTTGACTCTCCATGACTCAGTTTGGAGGTTTTCTTGGCAAAGACACTGAAGTGGTTTGCCATTTCGTACTCCAGCTTATTTTACAGATGAGGTAACAGAGACAGACAGGGTTAAGTAACTTGCCCAGCATCACAAAGCTAGTAAGCGTCAGGCTAGATTTGAATCCATGTGGATGATTCTTCCTAATTTCAAGCCCAGAGCTCTACCCACCATCTTCCCTGGCTGCTCAGTAGACAGTAGGTGATTAATAAATGCTTGATGACTTATTGATTGCCCTAGATTCTAGGTGTAGGATTCCTAGACCATTGCCCATATAAAACTTTAATCCCTTCCAGGATACCTTAGTCATGGGGCTATCCAGTCTTTGGTTCTTTAGGCAGCTCATTCAGTTACTGAAACAAAGCCAATTATGTCCTAATAACACAATAGAATCATAGACTTTTAGTCAGAAGGGAGCTTGAAGGTCTACTATTTCAATCTTTCAAATGAATATTTTTGTTACTATATTTAATGCTGTATTAAAATTAGTTGGATCCCTTGCTTTATAAACTTAACTAGTTCTTGATTCATAGGGGCATTTCAGGCCTTGGGTATTGGATTGTATTAGTACAGAAGGAGATTAGTACACATATAAACATGCAAAGAATAAATATTAATATAATAAATGGACTTATTACAAAGGAGAGAAATACTAAGCAGGAGAGAGAGAGAGAGAGAGAGAGAGGAGGAGAGGAGGAGAGAGAGGAGGAGAGGAGAGAGGGGAGAGAGAGAGAGAGAGGACATTAACATTTGTAGGGATGAAGAAAGTCTTTATCTAGAAGATGGGAAGGAGTCACATCTTGAAAAAAAGTCTAATTCTAAGATGGCTACTATAGCATTTTCTAACTCCAAGATTTTATAAGTTGGTCCCTAGAGAATTTCTTGAGGAAAATCAACAGGGTAAGATTAGCTAGGTAGGTAGAGAGATAGAATATTTGTTATTTTTATTGCTCTATTTAATGCTTCATTTAAATTAGTTGGATTCCCAGTTCCTGATTCATGGGGGCATTCCCAGCCTTGGATCTTGGTTATAACAGGAGAAGCATTTTGGACTATTTTAGAGAATGGTTAGTAGTCCATGATTAATAGTTCAGTTTGGCAAGAAGATAAGAGTATATGAAAGGGAGTAGTGTGAAGTAATGCTACAAAAGCAACTTGAAGTTTGATTGTGGAAGGCCTTGCAAGCTAGTTACAAGGATTTAGGCCCTTTGTTGTTCAGTTATGTCCAATTCTTTGTGACTTCTTTTGGGGCTTTCTTGGCAAAGATACTGTAATGACTTTCCATTTCTTTCTCCAGCTTATTTTACATATGAAGAATTAAGGCAAAGAGGGTTAAGTGACTTGCCCAGAGTCACACAGCTAGGAAGTATCTGACGTTGGATTTGAACTCAGGAAGATGAATCTTCCATATTTCAGGCCCAATACTCTATCCACTGCTCCATCTAGCTCTCCTACTTGGTAGCCAATGAGAAGGAGCCTTTGAAAGTTTTTCAGTGAAGATATCAAATGATAGTGGTAAGAATTAAGAAATTTAATCTGTTACATATATAACATATAACGTATCCCCAGAATCTTAGTGAAACCTTTTAAAATGCTTAAAACTGCACCAAGAATTTTGAAAAACCCTGCACATGAGGTTAAAGGAGAGGGAAGTTTGAGGGTAAGTTAGTAGTCTATTTTAATAGTCTTGGTGAGAGATAATGAGGTCCTGAAGTCAGATAGTAACATTCTTTAGTCAATGAAAGAGGTGAAATTTATACAATACGAAGATCCTTTTTGAAATCTTGCTTTTTGCCTAAATCTTTTAAAGTTGCTGCCTGACACCTAAGTTTGTTGCAATAAATAACTGCTTCATAGCTAAGCCCCACCTTGGTTTAAGTGTATTACAAGTAGAGAGTTGTCAACACACTCTGCACGGTCACATTTTCACCTGCTCAGGTGCTATATAATGGTTTGAAATTTGAAGTAGTTTTTGGCAGACTAAGTTTAAAGCAATCTATCTTTACAATGATATTAAAAGAAAAAAATTAAAACCTTTGTACTGAAGGAAAGGAGAATGTTTTCTCCTTGTCTTGAAGTCACTGGAAAAAACGAACATCTTTTGTGTTACTCCATCTGAAATGTTTCCTATAGCTCCAGTAGCAATCTGCCACTTTTCATTTAATTGTGAAAAAAAATTCAAATAAGGAACACATTTACTGTTGCTTATTATGCAGCGTTAAATGTTTTTGTGCTGGAGGTCAAAGTGATAGTTTTCTCTTAACTTCACTTTTTGATTTCATTCTTGAATGATTTTTGGTTAATCTTAGGCTCTGTCAACTCCCAAAGGCACAGCAGAGAGGAGAATCCGATGATAACAGAACAGGGAGCATTTAGGGTCTTGTGTGAATATTTTCTGAGCATAAGGTTATGAAATTGTTCAGTAAAAATGGGCAAATAGTAACCTGTTTTCAAAAAATCTTAGTATGACCCTATAAAGAATTTGTCAGCTTTTCAATCTGAAAATATTTGTGTAACTCCAACATTCCTAGTATATAACCTCATTCATGATGCCTGACCTTTTCCATGAAGCTTGCTCTGACCACTACAGTCATCACTTGATCTTGTCTTTGAGTGTCTGTGACTTAATAGTCTGTATCAAGGGATTTAGCACTTGTCTATACACTGTCTTGCAGTGCTTGTGATTGTTTTATGTGTATTAATCTCATTTCTTTCCTTCCATGGTAAACTCTTCCTATGATAAGGCAGGGGCCATAACATATACTTCCTTATCTTCCTAGTGCCTAAAACGATGCTGTTCTTATGGAAGTTCCTCAATGAAATACTTAATGATTCTCAAATATGGAGGATCTTCCCCAGAATGAAATAAGGAACTTCCTCAAATCACAACTGCCATAAATTTCAATATGATTTGGGATTGTAAATTAAGTTTAAATTTAAGTTTACGTACCACCACTTCTAGGATAGATATAGAGTTGACCTCATTTTCTATAACTCTCACTTCTGTATTCTATTGTCTTGCTAAGAACAAAATTATAAAATTCTTTGTTAGCCATCTCACTAAATCAATTATTACAAATAATATATTAAGCCATTTTTAGAGTTTTCCCCCTGTAAAATACTGATTATATTTCAATTTTTCACATAATTTCAGAAGTAGCAAAAATTCTTTTTTAAAAAAATATGATTTTTATCCCCTAAAAGTCACCTACAATATGTGACTAGCAAATAAGCTGTTGAATAATTTGAAATACTTACTTCCAGTTTTGCAAAGCTGGATATTTGTCAAACATAAATGTTTCCTTGACAATTGCAATTTATTTGATAACTGCTACAATCACAAGCAATGCATAACTGTCCTCTTCAGATCATCTTAAAAGATGGTTGGTTATGTATGTTCTCATCTCTTCTGTTAGAACATAAGATCTTTGTGAGCAGAGATGGTTTCATTTATTATATTTGAATCCCCAGTATCTGACACAGGCTAGGTACTTAATAGATGCTTATTGAATGGTTTTTTTCCGATGTGATAATTTTGAATTTGGATGAAATGATATGAATAAGTTAAGGAAAAGCTCTACAAAAAAACTAAGATTTAGCTTTAAAAATTCTTCCTAAAAGTGATTTGGGCTAATGGATAGGAGACAGGGCTGAAATACATTTTGGAAATTGTGTGTGCTTTTAATGATCCCAAAATGTTGCCATTATAAAAGTTTATCTCATTAACATCAATATTCTCCAGTGATGCTAAATGGCTGAAAATCATGGAACACTATGGTCTTAGCTGGTTCAAAACCTGAAACATGACTTCCATTGCACAGCGGTATCTTGAATAACATACTTAAACAAGTGAACTTCTGTTCACCAAATGGGCATTGTGTCACTCAAAGTGAGAGCTCAGAAAGACCTTAGCTTAAAAATTCCAAGGTCTCCCACTGTATCCTGGGCCATCTCCAGTTGTCCCGATCTGTATCTAGTTACTAGATACAGATGACTCTGGAGGAGAAAGTAAGGCTGATGACTTTGTATAGCCCTCCCTCACTCAAATCCAGTTCAACAACAAATCATGTCATCTTCCTGATTTCATGGTCCATTTCAGGAACAAAGAACAAACCATGCAGTAAGACATCAAAAGGGAGGTGGGTCAGTCAGATTGTGAGAACAAGAGAAAATGGACAGTGTGACTGCAATTCCTATAGTTGTTTAGAAATAACCTGAAGGAAGCTTTTGCTAGGTTGGATGGATATTCCAAGGAAGATTTATGGAAAGACATGGACAAAGATCTCATGGGACTATAAGATGTGGCCAAGTTATATCCAATATCTGCAGAGAGTACATTATAGGATTACAGAATCATTTAAATATATTATTGTATTTTTATTATAATTATTATATTAACATTATGCTAGCATATGCCTTGCCAAGAATATGGATATTATTGTTACTAGAAATATCCTTCACTTTCCAAATATAAGGCTTCTGAGCTTTATTAGTGTTTGGTGCTAATGAATGCTAATATAGGACCATTAGCTCCTCAAATGGCCATCTTGCATGCCATTGGTCAGAGGGAGATTGGTCAAGGGAACATAGATAATTTAACACAAATCTGTCCCCACCACTGCAAACCAGTTTAAAGTGTGTGTTCTGATGATGTAGGCCCAGTTGCATCATTTCTGGATATAAAAATAGCACAATTTATTTGCAAAGTGTAATAGTCATTTTTTTAAGAAAAGTTTTGAATCACTCTGAAGAATAGTATAGGACATTGTTACTTGACAAAATTCTCCTTTCTCCTTGTATTTTAAAGGACACTCATCTCAATATGGTGTTAGAAAATCCTGGAGTCAGCACAAAGTTCCATTTTATAACTTAAACAAAGGTGTCATCTCTTTAGCAGTATGCCCACCCCAGAGTAGGTATTATTTCTGAGGTGGATGGATGCACACAGTGGACTTGTTTGTGTCTCTTTTAAGGAACCTGGCATTAGTTCAGCTTCTGACAGAGATGTGTAGATCTTGCTGAAATCACAGAACAAAATTGTGTTCCTTGAAGATAACTCTTATCACATTCTTGGACACTGCAGGGGTATTTTCTTTGTAACTGGAGAGATATTGAACTTCACCCAAAAAACAAGCTTGCTTGGTTAAAGACAGTGGGTAGAGACAAAAGTTGTGGATACTTTTGTCTTCTAAATATCAACTTCCCATTATCAGAAGTATTATTTTTTTTTTCTTTTAGACAGTCCTTTGGGCAACAATTGCTTTATCAAAATGATGCAATTATCAGATTTCATTCACTTAATCAGCAAGAATCTTCCCTCTTTTAGTTCTACAAGGCACAAAAATGTGCCCTCCAGAATGATGAAGAGAGAAAACAATCCTTAACTTTATTCAAAGAGAAAATATCCCTAGCCTTATAAATATCCCTGCAAGTCTGTTACTCTCAGTTTGTTGATAGCACATTTATACTCTGAGTCATGAATCAGAAGATCAGGCTTTCGTTTAAGTGACCATATGACCAATTGGCAACTTTATTTTAGTGTTACTTGGAAATCTCATATTATCTATTCCTTAAGGTATAAAAATACAAATAT
The DNA here is from genome assembly GCA_023548195.1 of Bettongia penicillata ogilbyi. Taxonomy (NCBI): domain Eukaryota; kingdom Metazoa; phylum Chordata; class Mammalia; order Diprotodontia; family Potoroidae; genus Bettongia; species Bettongia penicillata. The sequence goes on from JAJHZJ010000090.1 coordinate 14,141,412, forward strand.
TGTTGTACACATTAAACTATACTGAACCACTAATATCGAACTTTGCATGATGTATCAGATCAACTAACCAGTCCTTTATACATGCTCCTGAAACATTAGGGCAAAGCAGGTAATTTTTTATTGGAATGTCAACAGAGATGTTTCTGTCCAGAAAGACCATCAGTGAAGGATGTCCTGGGAAATGTGAGAAAACAAAAGATGCTGGACACTAGAGATGGGGAGGAGAAGGAATATCTACAAGGTGCTGAGTGAGTGTTTGGACAAGGGGTTGGAGGTGCTAAAGGCAAACCACTGACTTCACAATTTTGCTTGGGGCTAGCCCTGAACAAAACAATAATGCTCATTGATGTTTTTTGGAATTAATTTCTAATTTTCTGATGAAAGTATTGCTTTTGTGTGCACACATTAGTGGATATCATTCTGAGAAATCAGTTAATATTCCAATCAATATGTTACTCATTTGAACAATAGTTATCCCAATCACCACAAAGTTGTATCTGGCCATGTGTTGGGGATAGAATTTTTAATCTTCCCATGACTGTTTGTTGTAAGATAGAGGTAGGGACTTAGTGTTAATAATTGAATAGATCTTTGATTTAATTAGGCTATCATCAAGAGGAATTGTTGTAGATTTATTTAATCAGCCATCTCACAAAAAGTCATTGCCTCTCACTGTACTGCTCAAAACACAGAACTGAAGGATGGGAGGTCTTGCTTCCTTTTCATATTTCATTAATGCATGAAAATTATATAAAGGATAAACAACCTTCAACATCTGCTCCCGTAGACAAAGATTAGGGTTACTGCCATGAATGGCAACTTTTAAGACATGCACACAGACTCAGGATGCCACTATGCCAAACACAGTTTTGTATCTAGAGCCCAAACACATTGTGTTCTACTCCTCCATGGCAATTACTCATGCAAAAAACGTCGAGCTCCCTCAAGGCATTTCAGAAATCTTGATTATTTAATCAGTGTTCTTGATTTGTAAGGCTAGGTGGTTGATGACGACCAAAATGTGTCACATTGGACATTATCCAGATGGAGTGCCAGTTTTCATTTGAGGTTAAAAAGGTAAAACTCAACAAGAAAGGTTTCTCAGTATCTTGGACTACATCTCAACTTATATCATATGACAAATAAAACTTGGCAGCCTGGTTTGCACATAATATTAAAACAGAAACTTCACTGAACTGTCAGTTACCAAATGAAGTGATTAACTCTGATGATGATTAAAGTTTTATTCTATGTTTTCATTACTGACAGGATTTTTTTTCTGATTCTCAATATACTTCTCACCTCCTGAGTAAAGATTTCATTACATTCTTTGGAGCTTTATACATATGTTTAAATGGTAACTCAAGACATTTTACAGATTCATTTGCAAAAATTGGACACAATGTTCAAAGAGGTTCTACATTATACAGAGGTTTCAAAATCATACACGTTACTCACACACACACACATTTTCACACACACATTTACATGTTAGTAGTAAGTGGGAAGCATGATACAGTGACAAGTGAGCCACTCAGTGGCAGGAAGACATGGGTGAATTCAAGTCTCACCTATAACACCTACTGGCTATGTGACCCTGGGAAAATAATTTCTCAGTTCCCCAGGCAACTCATATTTTAGAAGAGGTATGGATTTTCATTGGTAGAGGGCATTTCCTCACTGGGACAAAACAATGAAGTGCTATTTAACAAAAGGTTTTGCCAGCTTCTCAAATTTCTCCTCACTTGCTTTTAGGAAGGTTTAAACTTCCTTCCATCCCATATAAAGAGGGTGTGTTTATAGATAGGATCACCTTTGGAGTCAGAAAGACTTGTGTTCAAATACTTCTTTTCATGCCTGCTCACTTTGTGATTTAACCGCTCAGAGGTCCACGGAAAATTTTCTGAGGCTACAAGTTATAGATGACTTTCTGATATGCATAGACCAAGGAAGCTTCCACACCAGGAAGTCCACAAAATGATGAAATCACAAGTTTAGATTTTGCCCTCTCTCTACTCCTCTTGTCTCTAAAACAATCAAATGTTGAGAATGAGTGTCTGCCGCTCTAACTTCTGAGAAGCCACGTTAGAGGACAGAACCAGAAAAGACAGATAGATGATTAGGGTTCTATGTGATCTCTAGGTTGAGTAGAATATAGGGTCAAATAGAAGCAGTTAGAGGTTAAAAAAACAGGGAAGGAAGACAGAAAACAGAAAATCTATAGTTACCAGCTGTCAAGAACAAAATAGAAGTCTAAGGTCCAAAAAGATGTTTAAATGTTTAATGTTTAAAGAAACAATGCTTAAAGAAATAGATAAATTCTCAGAAGTCAGGAGGGAGACCCAGGATTTAGAATCTAGTGGTCAGGCAGAACATCCTGTGTTCGTCTTTTGTTTCTGAAGAAGACCATGCCATCAGAGACATGATGACATGACTTGTACTTGACTTTGTTTTGAGTGAGGGAGTGCTGTGCAGGTCACCAGCCTCACTTTCTCCTTCTGAGCCATCTGGGTCCAGTGACTAGATATTTGTCAGGATGATTGGAGATGGCCCAGGATGCAATGGGAGACCTTGACCTTTTTAGCCTGGCCTTTTCAGGTACTCACTTAGAAGGAGGTAATGTCCACTGAGTGAATAGGCCTCTTTAAGAAGTAATCAGGGAATGACTCTTTTAATTAACAAAAGAAAAAAATAACTAAATGAACAGACACTATTATTAGTAATAATCTCTCTAAACCAGTTATTAAGTGGAGCTTGTGCAGGGACCTATTGTTGTCCAGCCCATGGGCTTCAGAGTGCATTGGGTTTAAGGTTTTTGGAAGGAGAAGAAAGAAAGAAGGAAGGAAGGAAGGAAGGAAGGAAGGAAGGAAGGAAGGAAGGAAGGAAGGAAGGAAGGAAGGAAGGAAGAAAGGAAGAAAGGAAGGAAGGAAGGAAGGAAGGAAGGAAGAAAGGAAAGAAGGAAGGAAAGAGAGAAGGAGGGACAGAAGAAGAGAGGGAGGGAAGGAAGAGGGGAGGGAGGGAGGAAAGAAGGAAGGACATCTAATCAGTAAATCCCCAAGTCCCAAAGGTAGGGGCAAGGGAGACAGAAGGGAGATGATAAGCTGGGTTACCCAGCTAGCTGGGTCCCCACTCAGGCTGCTTGGTCTGTCTTCATTCTCTGTTATCAAAGAAGACCATGTCATCAGAGAAATGATAACATGACTTGCAATTAGCTTTGATTTGAGTGAGAGAGGGCTATACAAGGTCACCAACCTCACTTTCTCCTCCTGAGACATCTGGGTCCAGTGACTAGATATTCATCAGTGCATCAGGATGACTGGAGCTGGCTAAGCTATGTACTGGGGATAAAAAGGCTGGATCTTCTGTACCTTCCGGGAGCTTATGTTCTAATGGGGAGACAACATATATAAAGGAATGGTAAAGGTGAGGATATTTTGATTTGAAAAATTATGAGGATGATAAGTAGAGTCATAGATCGATGTACCCTTTCAGGAACAATGAGAGAAGTTTTTTGATTATGGTTTAAGAACTGGAAAGGGGAGGGGGAGTTGGGCTTGATGTCCGAACACTTCACCAAGTCTGGAACATGATGTCAATAATTAAGAGAGCATTAGAGTGAACCTGATAATTAGATACAGTTGATTTGGACAAGAAGGGAAGGTCTTTTATAGTGTCTCATGGGGGGAGGGGCAGCAAGTATTGTCAGTGTGTGGGCAGTTCTTACACTGTGGGACTAAGTAAGGAAGTGATTATAGTCCTCTGGCTACAGGTAAATTGATATTCGATGGGGCAAAGGTAAGGGAGCTAAAGTCGCTGACAATGATATAAGATGTGAGAATAGCTCTGTGGTACTGAATTCAGCTGTCCTGGGGATGGTGGTTTAGATATTAAGGAGAAAGCAGCTAATAGTAATAATGCTTTGTTCTCTTAATGCACCTCACACCCAAGGATTTATTGAGCTTTATAAACACTGATTAATTATCCTTGCCCCAGTGAGGTGGGTAAGAGTTATTATGCTCATATTATGGAGAGGGGAAGCAAAGCAAAGAGAGATTAAGTGGTTAGCCCAAGGTCACCGAGGAAGTCAGAGGCAGAGCTGGCTCATGGTCGCAGAGCTCTCCAGACTTCTGGTTCTGTGCTTAGTCTATTAAGCTAAGCAGCTTCTCAAGAATTATTACCTTTATTTAATAGAAAGGGCAACTGAGGCTAGAAATCAGTACATGAATGGCCCAAGGTTACAGTGGGGTGCTGACAGATTTAAAGGTGTATCACCTAAGGGATGGTGATACCAGGTCCCTCCTGGAGGCCAGAAACTTAGACATGTAAGAATTGCCTAACCTAGGATAGATATTGTACAACTGTGAAATAAAGACCTAAGAAGACCTATTCAAGCCAAAGAACCACCCATGAAATAGCAGCGGCCATACTACTGGGCCTAGAGCCAGGATGTCATGAGCTCAAATCCTTCTTCAGATACTTACTAAATATATGACCCTGGGCAAGTTATTTAACCTCTAATTCATTTTTCTCCTCTGTAAAATGGGGATAATATGAGCACCTACTCCTAGGGTTGCTGTGAGGACTAAAAAAAGGTAATATTTGTTAAATGTTTCACAAACCTTCAAATGCTATATAAATGCTAGCTCTTTCCCTCTCCTCTCCCTCCTCCTCTAGTAATCCATAGAGTCCCTGATTTGTAAATTAAAAATTTTTCATTTCAAAAATGTATAAGAGAGGGTATAGGGGAAGGATGCCTCTTGGGACAGAGTAAAAATAGAACAGTAGTATAGGTACCCAACTTCATGCTAGCATGTCATAGTCTGCTTAAGCACCAGCCCCTAAACGCACTCACCCAAAGGCTTCTGCTCCTATACTTGCACACAAATGCATCTCTAAACTAAGGAATCAAATGGCTTGTTCTCTTCACCTCCACCTTTCCCTGACAAAGCAAAGATGGAATGTTCACTATTTTCAAATCAAAATAGGCATGATGCAGTGAGAGGCACTTCCAAATGCTGGAATTAGATTAGAAGTTAAGACAAAATATGTTTAACTGGCTTTTAAAGAAATTAGGTGGAACACATTACTATAAACAGTACATTTGCCCAGCCAAACAAACTTTACCCAGAAAAAAATCAATTTTACTCCCCAAACAACGAGAAAAATTACTTTAGTCTCAATGTTAAATATTGTCATAAGTATTTTTTAAGAAGCATTTCTATAACTCTGTGTGGAGATGGGAGTCAAAGGATGCCTTTGTTACTATGGTAACAGTCTCTTTCTGAAGAGCCAAGGATGAAGCGGCATACATTTGCCCTGCATATATTTGGCCAGTCAATAAACAAAAGACTTAATCTGCATGCATCACATTAGGAAGGTGGACAATGTGTCCAGTGAACAGACAAAGGGAGAAAGGTTTCAAGGATTCTGTGTCTAATCTTCTAATTTCAAAGATAGTACCTATGTGTTAAATGTGCGTAACAGAACTCCTCCTCAAAATATCTTACATCAAAGTACAGTGTGGTATAGTACAGTATATTACAGTAGAATATAGCATGGTATGGTATGATATGAAATAGTAAATTATGGTACAGTGAAGTATAATATCTAGTATTTAGGGCAAGCTAAGTGGCACAGGGGATAGAATGCCAGATTTGGAGTTAGGAAGACTTGATTTCATATCTGGCCTCAGATTCTTACTGATTGTGTGACTCTGGGCAAGTCACTGAATGCTGTTTGCCTTATTTTCCTCATCTGTAAAATGATCTGGGAATGGCAAATCACTCTAATATCTTTGCCAAGAAAGCACCAAATGGGGTCATGAAGAGAAATAGAATAGTGTAGTTTGTTGACTCCTCAAAAAAGAGAATCAGTAGATAGTATTCTCTCCTATCTTCAAAAAATTCTGTATATCTATCTATATGTCTCTGTTGTATGGCAGTTATCTATTGGCCCTCCTCTTTAAGGAGTTCAGTACCTGGTTCAGAATCTTCCTCTTCAATCCAAATGCTGCCTTCATGCCAGGAGACTTCAATACATATATTGATATCCCTTCAAGCACTTCAGCTTCCCTTTTCCTTACTCTTCTCAACTCCCATGACCTAATCCTTCAGTCTACTACAGTAACACACAGAAAAGGTCATACTTTTGATCTCACCATCATCCGTAATTGTTTTTACTTCCATGATCAATTCTGAAGTTCCTTTGTCTGAAAATGACCTCTTATTATTTCATTTTTTGACTCTTATCATGACCTTTCATCCCTCTATTCTCACCATTTTCCTATGATATCACCCCTACTCTGACTTCTCTTTTCTCCTTTCTCACCCTTGCCCCTACATTCAACCAGTTCAGTGTCTTCCATTGTCATGCTCCTTTGTACTACTGCTATTCATGGCTTGCTACCAAACCCCAACTTTGGATTGGTCCCACTACACTGACTCCTTCATTCCTAAACATGGGGGTACAGAAGGGGAAAGAGGGAACAAGCATTTATGTAACACCTTCTCTGTATCAGGCACTGTGTTAAATGCTTTAAAAATATTATCACATTTGATACTCTCAGATTGGTTACCCTGGGAGACAGGTGCTATTATTATCCCCATTTACAGTTGGAGAAAATGGAAGCAGACAGAGGTTAAGTGACTTTGATTAGAATCACACAGCTAAGTATCTCATGCTGGATTTGAACTTGGGTCTTCCTATCTCTAGGCATGCAATTCTCTAGTCACCATACCAACTAGCTGCATGCACTACTGAAAGTAACTAGAAGAAATCTCCCAATTATTCTGACTAAATATATGTACTACAAATTTATGTTATATAATATCCACAGGTATCTCACTGAGTATTTTATTCTTCCATATTTAATTCTTTATCTTACTCACCACAGGGGCTCTCCACAAGTCTACCATACCTCCCCTCCTCTCCACTCGCACCTCATCAGAGAACCTCATGAGATACTTTCTGGAGAATTGTAAGCTTACTGTAAACTTATTCTTCTTCCTTTCTTTATATCTAGAACCCCTTGACATTGGCCCCCATTCTCTCTTCCATCACTCTAGTCTTGAATAAAGAAGTGGCCATTCTTATTACCAAGGCTAATCTTCCTTCAAGTCCATTTCCCTTAGACAGATGCCCTATAGTCATCACCTCTCCTCTTTAATGTCTTCCTTTCTATTGAATCTATTCCTTTCTATACTACCTTCCCTGGTAACCCATTACAAAAATGCCCAGGTCTCCCCTATTCCCTTTTTATTGTGGGCTAATTTAAAATTTAAAAAAATTATAATTTATTTTAACATTCATTTAAAAATTTTTGAGTTTCTAATTCTCTGCTTCCTTCCTCCCTATCCATTGAGAGAGAAGGTAAGCTATATGATATCAGTTATACATATGAAGTCATACAAAACATATTTCCATATTATATGTTGCCCCCAAAACCAAGAAAAATCAAATAAGTGAAAAAAGTATTCTTTAATCTGCACTCAGTCATCAATTCTCTCTCTGGATGACCCTCTATTCTTAAAAAAAAAAAAAAAGACAAAGACCTTACCTGATCCTATCATCCCCTTAACCTATTGTCCTATATTAATCCTCCCTTTCACAAACTCAGAGAAAGAGTTATCTATTCTTATTTTTACTTCATCTCCTTGCACTAATTTATCAAACCTTTATAATGAGGAGAAACAACTTTTTCTGAAGTTACCAAAATATCTCTTAATTGCCAAATTTAAGATGTCTTCCAAATTCATATTCTTCTTCTGCACAGAATTCAAAATTGGTCCCCATTCTCTCTGCCTAAACAAAACCCTTCTGAGGTTTTTTTTTGTTTTTTTTTTTTTGCAATACTCCTTGATTTTCAGTGGACCATTCTGATAACTCCTTTTAATTCATTCTCTGATACTTTGAACTGTTCCAGGTTTTTCCTCCCCCTCCCTTTCTCATCAGCTCAGCTTTCATGGGTTCAATTATCTTCTTTATGCAGACGACTACCACATCACCTATCTATCTATCATCTATCTATCTATCATCCATCTATCTATCATCTGTCTGTCTATCTATGCACATATATGCATACACACATTTTATATATATATATACACGCACATCATCACCTGCCTATTGGATATTTCTAACTAGAAGTCCCCAAGGTATCTTAAATTCATCAAGTCCAGGCAGAACTCATTATCTCTTCCCCAAAGTCTATCCTTCTTCTGAACTTCTCTTTTTTTCTGTCAAGAGCACCATTTCCTTTCCATTCATCCTGGTTAAAAACCATAGAATCATCCTTAACTCCTTATGCTCATTTATCCCACATAAACAATTAACTCCCTAGTCTTGTAAATTGTCCGTCCACAATATTTCTTAAACATGACCTCTTCTCTCTACTCATATGATTTCCTAATTCATACCCTCACAGCATTTCAGAGCATCTCTCTTAATCAACAGGCTTCTAATTGTTCTCCACACTTTAAGTGTCTCTTCCTCCAACTCAACTGTCAAAATGATACAACTAAAGCATAAATCTGATCATGCACTATAAATTTCATTGGTTTCCCTATTATATTTAGGGTCAAATACAAACTCTTCTATTTGGCATATAAAGTACTTACCAATCTATGTTTTTCAAATTTTATTACATGGCACTCCTTTTTATACACTCTTTAGTCCAGTTAAACTGACTTACTGTTTGTCACATATGACATTCCATCTCCTAATTTCACACCTTTGAACAGGCTGTCCTGTCATGCCTTGATTGCATTCTCTCACCATTTCTGCCTCCTAGAATCCCTAGTTTCCTACAGAGTTCAAGTCAAGAGCCATCTACTACTTGAGACCTTTCCAATTCCCTCAGAGGCTAGTAGATGCCTTCAAAATTTATTCTGTATTTAATTTGCATATATTTTCTATACACCTGTGTATGTGCTTTCCTCCCACAAGAATGTTATTTACTTGAGGCCAGGGTTTATTTCATTTTTCTCTGTATCCCTAATGCCTAGCACAGTTCCTGAAATATAACAGGTGCTTAATATATATTTGATTGATTGATCTCCTGAGGGCTATTGTGATGAGGCTAAATTTTTTGCTAAAATGTTTTAAGATCCTTATAGAAATAGATATTTTTGCTGCAAATTTCCAAACATTTCTATATTATTTGTGACAGTGAAGTATATTTCTATCTTAGTTCTGTTTATGCAAGATAGCATGGTATAGTCGATACAGGATAGGCTGTGGAGTCCAGGGAGACTTGATTTCAATTCCTGATTGGCACATATTAGCTATGTCACCATGGGCAAATCATTTATCCTCTCAAGTCTCCAAGTAACTCTCTAAGACTATTAAGTTACAACTGTAAGATGCCAATTGGCATCTATGGAAAAGGTTTCCATGCCCAAAGTTCTCTCCATGGAAGAAATCACAGGTCTAGAGCAAAATAAGCTTTCTACAACCTTATTTTTTTCTTCTTTAAATTATTTTGTTCTTTGAGACTTTGCAGAAGACCATCTTTTAGCCACAGCTAACAGTAATAATAAATGACATTCATATCACACTTTAAGGTTTGCAAAACATATTGCACACATTATCTCATTGGATAATTTTTGCAAATGGTGATACTAAGGTCTAGAGAAATTATTTTAGCACTAGTGTTAAATATTGTCATATGTGCTTCTTTAAGAAGCATCTGAGAAGTGACCACCAATGTCATAATTACTAATTACTAATCAGTAATTGGAAGAGAGGGAGGAGGTTGAATCCAGCTCCTCTATCTCCAAATTCAAAGCTCATTCTACTGTACCATCTCCACACAATCTCATTATTGTGTTTCCATAATAATAATCTTATGAAATAAATACTACAGATATTATCACCACCATTTTAGATTTGAGAAAACTGAGAGATGAAATGACTTGCTCAAAATAATAGAGTGTCTGAGAACAAACTTGAACACACGTTTCTCCTGGCTACAAGTCCATATTCCCTTGCATCCCCCCATCCTCACTATATAACATTCTACTTTTTAAATAGTTTACCAGCAAACTGTAAGTATAATTGACTTGAGCATCTTCTTACTATATTTTCTAACTCTGGTTTACAATGGATAAGTTGACAATGAAATCAATGTCTAATAGTAAGCAACAGGAGGAAGAAGAAGAACTGGGGGAGAAGAAACAAATAGGCTCATCAGTTTATGGACAATGGAGAGTGGAATGTACTGAGCAATTCCAACATACATACTGTGCCCCCAAGTGTCAGAGAGCAACATGGGGATGGGGAGACAAGCTATAACTACAAAGTAATGAGACTAACTCTGCAAGTTGCCTACAGAAATTAGTCTCACTACTTTACAGACATAACTCATGTACCCCAAAGGCACATTTTAATAGAAGTTTTGAACTTCTCCTTAGTCATGTTGCTTAATTCTTTCCAGAAACCAATTAAATTACAAGTGAATGAGAAAAATAAATCTTGAGCTTCTCAGTTGGAATCTACTAAAATGCTTACAGCCCTCTCAGAACCTTTCCTAATTTTAGCTCCCTGTATAGTACCACAGGAAGGGTGGGACAGAAGCAGGCACTACTGAGATAGGTTGCTGCTGTTGGGAGGTTATAAATCCCTTGGTAATCATACCAACCACCTTCCTGCCAACAAGGTTCTTTTGGTAAAAGTGTCATGAACTGGACAGTAGGAGTAAAAGAGGAATGAAATCTACATTTTTTTAAATCTCCCAGTGAAATGTTGATTCCAAAGTTTATAAGAACATTATAAGACATTTAAACATGGGGATCCTTCCTCACACTTTCCCCCTTAGTTCAAGGAAATAAAATAGCTTATGTTCTCCTGGGAGTAAGGATGAGGATATGGCATGTGCATAGACATACAGGATACAAGATAAAGAATGATATGGTCAAGGGAGAGATCATGAAAAATGTTCTGGTATTATCTGCAGAGAGAGAGAATAATAATGGTTGGAGGATCAGTGAAGGACACATGAAGGAGGTACCACCTGAGGTGAGCCCTTAGGAAAGAGAATTCTGAAAGATAAAGGTGGAGGAGGGAATGCATTCTAAAATAGATTACATAGAAGATAGATAGACAGACAGACAGGCAAAAAGCTTATACATAGGCAGATAGATGATAGACAGTCAACTTTTCTAAGTATAGGAGATACAAAGAAATTTTTCTACTTAAATAGTATGAAGCTTGCTTGGAAGATGCTAAAACGCATTGTCCATAGTAAGTTTAAAATATATTCTAATTAAAAGATGAGGGAAAATCTGAAGGTGTCTTCCCAAAGTATCTTAATCATAATGTAAGCTGTTTTCCCCTAAACTATGTTTTTAAGAGTCTTTCTGGAGACAACTCAACCTTCTGTTTGAATATAAAACTCAGCACTGTGTGTTCTACACTAAATATGGGATAACTTGACATTTTCCTATGTAACTGCTGACCTTGAAAAAGCAGCGTTCATGGGCAACAATTTTATCCCACTTTATACTTTGTTTTATGGAACATCTAAATGAAAACTTTCTCCATGTCTCCAGGGAAGAATCACCCCTGTTAAATATGGCAGGAAGCAATACTGACTTTTGTAACATTCTATCAAATAAAGTTTACTGGACAAAACAAAAAACCCCTGCTCTCAAGGATTTCACTGTCTAATAGGAGAGGCAACATGCAAACAACTTTGTAAAATGAAGATACATACAGGAAAAATTGGGGTTAGTCTCAGAGAGAAGTGACTAAAGTAAAGGAAAACCAGGAAAGACCTTTTGTAGAATATGGTTATTTATCTGAGTCCTGAAGGAGGGTAAGGAAGCCAGGAGGTAGAAATGAGGCAGGAGAGCATTCTAGTGAAAAAAAAAAGTGAAAACACTCCAAGTGGAGAGATGGTATTGAGTTCCTGGAATGATAAGGAGGTCAGTGTGAACATTTCTCAGAATACATGGAGAGGAGTGTGGTGTCAGAAGCCTGGAAAGCCTGGAAAGGTCAAGTGATAAAGGATTTAAAAAGCCACATAGATGATTTTATATTTGATCCTGGAGGTGATAGGGATCCATTGGTGTTTGCTGAATAGAGAAGTGATATAACACAGGTTGAATCTGTATTTTAGGAAGACCAATTTTTGGAAGACAACTGAGTGAAAGATGGATTGGAGTGGGGAGACTTGAAGGGAAGATCAACCAGAAGGCTATTGTAATATACTAGGCATGAGATGATAAGGGCCTGAGCAAGGATGGTAAAAGTGCCAGAGGAGAAAAGGGGACATTAATGAGAAATGTTACAAAGTTAGAAATGACAGGATTTGACAACTGATTGCATAGGGAGGAGTGAGAGAGAGAGTAAAGAATTGAACATGATACTCAGGCTGTGAGTCAAACGGGTGAATGGATAGATACATAGCTCTTACTATTTGCCAATTACGATGCTAAGTACTTGCTCGCTAAGCAGTATCATTCCTGTACTCATGGAGTTTATATTGAAAGGAGGGAAAAGAATCCATAAAGGCATGCTAGGAAGAGGAGGGGTACACTTGTAGTGACATGGTGAAGAGAAGGGTGGGAAGTTCTGTGCAGTCCTAATCTCTAGCAGTATAAGACAAACTTTCACTTCTCTATTCCAGGGAACCCAGAAAAAAAGTACAAAGTTCTGGTGGCATGGGCATGAGGATGATGACCGAAATGAGGACACAGCCAGAAAATGTATAGTTGAGTTTGTCCAGAATGGAGAGCAAGTGATGATGGAGGGGTGCCAGGAAGAGAAGGAGAAAGGAAAAGAGCAAGCTCAGAATAAATGTTTTCTATGTGTCAAGCATTGCACTAAATACTTTGCAAATTCCATCTCATTTGCTCCTCAAACAACTCTATTGGATAGGTATTATCATCCCCATTTTACAGTTGAGGAAACCAAGGCAGACAGAGGATAAGTGATTGGCTCAGGGTCACACAGTTAGAAAGTGTCCAGAATCAGCACTCTATCCATTGTGCCACTATCCGTTGCAGTAATGTGAATTAAGGTTTCAAATATATCTCCATAATTAACTGGTCTCCCTGTCTCGTTAGTTCTTCCTCTAATCCATACTCTACACAGCTGCCAAAGTGATATTCTTAAAGTGCAGTTCTGATCATGTCATCCTCCTGCTTCATAAGCTCCAGTGGCTCACTCTAACATCTAAGATCAAACAACAAACTCCTCTCTGGCTTTTAGAGTCTGTCTCTATCTGACTCCAAACTTACTTTCCGGATTTATTTCACAGCCTGTTTTCACACACCATGTACTTGTAAGCTATACTAATGTGAGGATACCTTTTATGTAAGAGTTGGATTTGATGGCTGCTGAAGTTGCTTCTGATTCTGAAATTTTATGTGATTCTATACTTCATACTCTTTGGCCAAGCCAAACTGGATGTTGCCTAAATGCTGCCCCTCGCACACTGAGTTCCATCTTCTGACACCATGCCTCTTGTGTAGGTCTGTCTCTTCTGCCAAGAAAGCACTCCTATTTCACTATGTCTCTAACTTCTCTAACCTTCTTCAAGATGTAGGCTGCCATTGTAATAGTTTCAATAAGTTGTAATGAGGAATGACCTGAACCACGGTGGCAGGCATATGAATATAGAAAAGATAATGTATATAACAGAGGTTATAGAGGTAGAATCAATGGCTGCAATAAATTGGACATACAGGATTAGGGAAAATGAAGACTTGAGGATGATTCTGTGGTTATAAATCTGAGTGACTGGAAGGATGGTGGCATCCTTGACAGAAATGAGGAAGTAAGGAAGAGTGGTAGGTTTGGGGAAGGGTTGGAGATGAGTTCTGTTTTGGACAGAGTTTGAGATTTCATATAGATTTGTGATATCTAGTTGGATATGTTCAGTGGGGAGTTGGTGATAAGGAACTAAAGCCTGAAAGTCTGCCAAGAGGCATCTGGTGATGATAATTGAATTTATGGGAAATCATCATTGAGAGAATATATATATATTTATATATATATACACATATATAATTATTGTGAAATTGTATCATGAAATTTGAATTTATATATATGTTTGTGATTCAAACATATGTTTGAAAGAATATATTTATTCTATTGATGATGATTTCCCATGGATTCAATCATCATCTGTATTCATATCATATCATATACATTCAATTATCATATATCTGTGAGTGTATGTGCGTCTATCTATCTGTATCTAAAGATATCTCTATCTCTATCCATCTACCTATCTCTGGATAACAGCGGTCAATTCAGAAACTTGAGGTACGTCCACAGTTAGGGTTGGTACAGCAGCGATGATTTTTGTTATTCAGTCATTTAAGTTATGTCTAAATCTTTGTGACCCAGTTGGGGTTTTTTTTGGCAAGGAAACTGGAGTAGTTTGCCACTTTCTTTCTTTCTTTCTTTCTTTCTTTCTTTCTTTCTTTCTTTCTTTCTTTCTTTCTTTCTTTCTTTCTTTCTTTCTTTCTTTCTTTCTTTCTCTTTCTTTCTTTCTTTCTTTCTTTAGCTTTTTACATTCATTTTCACAAATTTTTGGGTTCCAAATTTTCTCCTCTTTTCTCCCCTCCCCCCACCCCAATACCCCAAGCAATCTAATTTTCCCTATCTCCAATCTGTCCTCTCTTCTGTCATCCCTCCCTTCCCTTGTCTCTATCTTCTCTTTTCTCCTGTAGGGCCAGATGACTTTCTATTCCTCATTAACTGTATGTCTTCTTTCCTAGTTGCAACAACAATACTAAACAATTGTTCCTAAAACTTTGAGTTCCAAATTCTCCCCATCCCTCCCTCCCCACCCATTCCCTTTGGTACGGCAGGCAATTCATTATAGGCCATATCTGTGTAGCTTTGCAAATGACCTTCCTGATAGTCGTGTTGTGTAAGACTAACTGAATTGCCATCCCTCCTAACCTGCCCCTCATTGTTTCTCTTCTGTCCTTTGAGCCTGTCCCTCCCCAAGTATTGACTTTCAATTGCTCCCTCCTCCCTTTGCCCTCCCTTCCATCATCCCCCCCCAATATCTCCTTCTCCCCCGCTTTCTTATACTGTAAGATAGGTTTTCATACCAAAATGAGTGTGCATTTCACTCCTTCGTTTAGTCAAATGTGATGAGGGTAAACTTTTGTTTGTTTGTTTTTTTTTTTTTTTTCCTCAGCTCTCCTCTTTTTCCCTCCACTAAGAACATCTCCTACTTGCCTCTTAAATGACATATAGTTACCCCCTTCCATTTCCCCCTCTTTCCTCTCACTACATTTCTCTCTCACCATTTACCTTAATTTCTTTTAAGGTATGGTCCCATCCTATTCAGTTCAATCTGTGCTCTCTGTCTCTGCATGTGAATGCATGTGTGTATGTGTGTGCATGCGTGTACATGTGTATGTGTGGTCCCACCAACCACCCAGATACTGAAAAGTTTTAAGAGTTAGAAATATTGTCCTTCTGTGTATGAATGCAAACAGTTCATTTCTGGTAAGTCCCTTAATACTTCTCCTTGCTGTTTACTTTTGCATGCTTCCTCTCATTCTTGTGTTTGAAAGTCAAATTTTCTTTTCAGCTCTGGTTTTTTCATCAAGAATGATTGAAAGTCCTCTGTTTCATTGAAAGACCATATTTTCCCTTGAAGTATTATACTCAGTTTAGCTGGGTAGGTGATTCTTGGTTTCAGTCCTAGTTCCTTTGCCTTCTGGAATATCCTATTCCACGCCCTTCGATCCCTTAATGTAGAAGCTGCTAAATCTTGGGTTATCCTGATTGTATTTCCACAGTACTGGAATTGTTTCTTTCTAGCTGCTTGCAAGATTTTTTCCTTGAGCTGGGAGTTCTGGAATTTGGCCACAATGTTCCTAGGAGTTTCTCTTTTTGGATCTCTTTCAGGTGGTGATCGATGGATTCTTTCAATACTTATTTTGCCCTCTGGTCCTAGAATGTCAGGGCAGTTTTCCTTGATAATTTCATGCAAGACGATGTCTAGGCTCTTTTTTTGATCATGGCTTTCAGGTAGTCCCATAATTTTTAAGTTGTCTCTCCTTGATCTATTTTCCAGGTCAGTTGTTTTTCCCATGAGATATTTCACATTCTCTTCCATTTTATCGTTCTTTTGGTTTTGTTTAGTGATTTCTTGGTTTCTCATAAAGTCATTAGACTCCATCTGTTCCATTCTAATTTTGAGAGAACTATTAAATTCAGTGAGCTTTTGAGCCTCTTTTTCCATTTGGCTCATTCTGCTTTTGAATGCATTCTTCTCCTCATTGGCTTTTTGAACCTCTTTTGCCAATTGAGTGAGCCTATTTTTCAAGGTGTTAATTTCCTCAGCATTTTTTTGGGTCTCCTTTACCAAGATATTGACCTTTTTTTCATACTCTTCTTGCATCTTTATCATTTCTCTTCCCAGTCTTTCCTCCACCTGTCTAACTTGCTTTTCAAAATCCTTTTTAAGCTCTTCCAAGGCCTGAGCCCACCCAACACCCCCCTGGGGTGTCTGGGGTACTGAGGCCCCACCCTCCACATCTTTCCCTGATGGGAAAAATACGTTCTCGTCCTCCCCATCAGATCCGAAGGTCGGGATCATTTGCATTTGTTGGAAAAAACTCTCCAAAGTCTTATTTTTCTTCCCCTTTCTAGGCATTTTCGCAGCCAGTTACTTGACTTCTGAGATTCCTTTCCACCCCCGCCTGGATCCGCCCATCTAGTGCTTGGCCTCTGAGATTCAAATGCGCTTTCCGGAGGCAAGCTTTAGTTCTGGCTCAGGGGTGGGGGCAGGGCCGCCTCCTAATCTTGGGCCCTCAGGGGCTTTCTGCAGAGACTTTCAGGAACGGAGTGGGTTGGGGGCGGGGTGGGGGGCCCCACCTGCTGTGCTCAGCTCCCTTGGGGGTTTTATTCAGAGGCGTTCAGCAGTAGAGCAGGGTGGGGGCAGGGCCGCCTCCCCTGCTCGGCTCCCTCAGGTTGGAAAGACCTTCAGTATTGAAGATCCTACCTGCTGCTGGGGGATTCCTGAGTCCCGGGCTGCTGCCACCTCAGCCGCCCGCCCGCCTCTGCCTCCGCCGCTTCCTGCCCCCGCCGCTTCCTGCCCCCGTCTCTGCCGCCGCCGCTTCCTCCCGCCGCCGCTTCCTCCCGAGGGGGCCCGAGTCACGGAGAGGCTCCGCTCCCCTCCCCTATCGCAGCTTTCTTTCTTACTGACCTGTAGCTTCTGTGGGCGGAGGGACTTTCCCGGCTGCCGGAGCTTCCCCCTGAGCTTTCCTCTCTGAAGTCTGCTCGGGTCAGCTTCTCTTTGGCCGCGGCCAGGGGTGGGGGTGGGTTCCGCTTTCCGGGGTGCGATGGACCCCGGGGACGGCTCTCCAGGGTTCAGTGGAACGGAAATCTCTTCCCCTATGTTTATGCACCCCCTGCAGAGATTCAGAATTTATGGGGATCTCCTTTTACCTCAATTCCATGGGTTGTGGGCTCGGAGCTCGTAAATGTGCGTCCTTCTACTCCGCCATCTTGGCTCCGCCCCCAGTTTGCCACTTTCTTCTGCAGCTCATTTTATGGATGAGGAACTGAGGTAAAAAAGGGTTAAGGGACTTGCTCAGGGTAACCCAGTTAGTAAGTGTCAGATATGATGATACAACTAAGTAAAGGAAGTATTCTAAAATCTTAAGTTTTCGCATTAAAAAACAATGTTAATTTTCTATAATAGTATTAACACACTCCTTTAGTTTCAACTGAAGTCCTATCCCAATTCCTTACTGTCATGTACAGATGACCCTGGGTTCCCAATGACCATGCCAACTGAGGGCAAATCCTTGCAGAGTCTGCCAAGCTGGAAAGACTTACTGTATAAATTCAGTAAGAGACTCTATATCTGTCACTATGGGAGCAGCCCAGTTAAGTTTGGAAAGCTTCATTGCAAGAAGACTAAGCACCAGGTGATGACTACATTGCTATGGTTGCAGTTATTGCTTCTTTTCAGAGCAATTTATGAAACCAGTCTATTGTAGCAAAGTGGATTTGTATTCTGTACTGGTGAAGAAAATACTCATACTAAGAAAACATCATGGATATCTGAAAAACTGAAGCATGAGGTAAGAATATTAACATGCTTCTATATCAAATGCCGTTTAGACTGACCTGAAGCTTATTTTTTTTCCCAATGAAATTCAACCTGTCTCCATTGTCAGTTCATCAAACCCACCTCTCCCACCTAAGCAAGCTTTCGGTTAAGCCCTTATCCTATGCCAGGCATTGTGTTAAGCACTGGGGATAAAAGTACAATAAATGAAACGATGTCTACTTGAAATGACCTTATATTCTAATGAGAAATCAACTGATAAACGAAGTCAAAATTAAAGTATGAATGATTATGCACATACTTGTAGTCCCTGCTGGTGTAACCCTGGAATTCAGGCATTCTAAGCAAGTTGCAGTGGGCTAAGCTGATCAAGAGTTCAGATGAAATTCATCACTATGATGACTTGTTGGGAAGGGTGTAGGGCTAAGAGCCTAAGCATGTTGGGGAACTAATAGGTCAAAAAGAGCAAACGTCAAACCATGCCAAGCAATAATGAGATTGCGATAGTGAGTGGCCATTGTATTCAAACCTGGGCAAAGTAAGGAGACCCAATCTCCAATAAATAAGTAAATGTGTGAATGATTGCTTAATACAGTGCTCATGCCTGTTCAAATTATTAACCAAAGGAACATACCCACTGCCAGAATGCCAGGGGCTATGGCATCTAGATAGGGAAGGTATTTTGGCTCACATCATAATGTACAGATGACCCAGTTATTTACAAATAATTATAGTTTTAAGTATTACTTCATGCCTTGCGCACACATGATATTCAAACTATGCAGAAGCTTCTAATCAGAGAGAGAGGTTATACATGCATCTCTGCTTTGCCACTGGGAAAGGGAAAAGAGAATTGTGGATCTACCTTTTCTTCTGAGTGTTTAGAAACAGTGGCCACCAAAGAGAATGCCAACTGAATTCTCCATGGTTCACAGGACTAATATTTACCAGGGTTTACCCCGCTCCATTTCATCGCATGCCTTTCACATGGATTAAACTAGTTTCCCCTAAAAGGTGGCAAAATGGCCCTAGGATGTGATTGATGCTTGTATCTCCCTTGATAAAGCTTTCTGTAGCCTTTGGCCGTATTGACATGACTTACTGGTTACCTAAGGGTATAAAAGGTGTCCCCCACTTCTAGTCTAGCCCTTTCAAATTTGTGATATCCTGACATCATGGAAGTCATCACAACTTGCTCTGATATATAAGATTAGAGAAATTGCTTCTATCAAAACTAAGCACTTCCCTATCCTGATATCTTTTTTGTGCTATATAGCTAAGTAAACTTCTTTTTGTTAAGTAGTCAATGCCTTATTTTGCCCCAGGATCAAGCCCGATGTAGCAGGGCACTACCATCAAGACCAATGGTCTTGTCAATCAGACCCAGCTATAGTTTCCTTTGATGTTTATCTGTCTTCTGGTGTCCTGAGCAGAGAGCTCATTTTTCTTACCTCCAAATCCATAGTAGACCCTCTAATCAGTTCATCCATATTAATCAGGTTTTAAATTATAATATGTACATCTTATAGAAATGATAAATTTAGAGTGAGAAAGGTAGAAATTGTTTAGTTCAACTTATTTTTTTTTTTTTATAAATGAAGAAATTGGGGTAGTGAAGCTCTATGACCTTATACAGGTCATAAAGGTAGTAAAAGAGTAGATACAAGTCCTAACATGCTGACACTATAATAAAAACTTTACCTTACATTTATGATGTCTGTTTAAAGATTTATTCTTACCATCCCTCTCATGCAATTTGTAGCATTGTCAAGCCCACCTAGCTCTTGATAATCCTATCTTTCTGCATCAATAGGCAGCTGGGAGAAAAGGAAAAGTAAAGGCACTAAAATGGGCTTTATGTTTAAAGCCTTTCCTTTGTATTCTCTCTTTTCTGAACAAAATTCTTTCAAATTTCAAAATGAAAAATTACTCTCAACTCTAACTTCAATACAGTTTGTGAGTATGCAATTAAATTTTAGTGACTGGACCATAATTTTTAGAGTAATTTTTTTAGGGTTTTAATGAGACTTTAATTAGAATCAGAAGTAAAATGCAATCTGCAGTATGACTGAGATCTTTCCACCTATCTAACCTATCATGTTATGTGAATCGATTCCGTCAGTTTTAGCTGAATTCACAGTGGGTAGCAGTCTGCATTGTAAACTACCTTTATAAGGTGTTTTTGTTGACAATGTCTACTCAGAAATGAGTATTTAGCATCTGGCAAAACTATTTTTCATTTTATACATTTCCTCAGGTAAAATTAAAATATTTTGAAATTTTCAAACGCATTTGAGCAGAATATAAGGCTCCCATTTTTGCTATTTATAGGGTGTTTCTCCTAAAAAACTGACATAACATAGTCAATTTTTTAATTCATTCTAGTAATATAATGGGAGCAATGAGCATATGGGGCACAACTTTTAAACTACACAAGTAAGATTGCAAAGAGATTCCTTGAAAGAGTATTGAGTATTTTGGTGCCAAATTCTAAATACGCCTTCAATTGATTCTGAAATTTTTTAAATCAAGGACATTGCTCACAGCATGAGGGGAAAGGAGTATGAAGAATTGTAGGGAAGATGCTTCTAAGGAGACCAAGAGCAGCACCTCCACTCAGGAGCCTAGAAGAGAAATGCTCTCTTTGTTGTTCTTAAGGCTTTGCACTTTTCTCTGGCACAAGTCAGAGAGAACGAGGTTCATAGAAACCTTCAAAATGAAGTATAGTCCCCTACCTTTTTCTCCCAGTCTTTTCACATTCCATACTTCCACAATGGGGATAACTTTATTTTTTTCTCAGCTGCCACATTAATTGGTAATATGGATGAATATAAAATCTGATTTTTTTTCCTTCCCCAAAAGGGATTTCGAGCAATAAAGATAGGGACATTTCATATTTGTATCTTTCACTTGGAAAACTTAAAGGTTTTAATTAAAAAATTTTCAACTTCATCAAGAAGTTTTTGAAAATATTAAACATATTTAGAAATGGAATGGAAGCAACTATCAGACACTGTCGAGGGATGTCATATATAGCATATTTATTCCATTTCCCAAAAGAGTCATGTAGTGAATGAGTCACTTGGTTTAAGTCTAACATGTAAGAACAAAATGGACCTCCAGGGAAATAACATTGACTTACTGCTAGATTAACATAGAGTTTGGAGACATATATGTTCATTTTGTATGGGTTTTAAGTATCACTATACTTTTTGTAGGATTTCTGATTATGAAGAAACATAGAGCTTTCTAAGAACCAGGACAGAATGGGTGATTTAGAATACCCAATGATAGCTTTCCTCCCTCTTTCAAAATCAGAACTGCTTGGTTCATTTTATTATAATAAATATATTTTAGATAATATTTCCTGTAAGAAAACTTGGTGACTCTTGTAAACACATACTTTGCATGATATATGTTCAAATGTATGTATACTACTTATTTTCAGGTTTTTTTTGACCAAAGCAATATTATAGGTATAGTTACTGACAGAAATGATCAGGAAGATCATCAACAAATACGTACATACATATGCACAGGTATAACACATGTGTGTATATATGACATGATAATATGTATTTATATGTATATATGTAATATATATCATATATGTGTATATATGTATTGATATCTTTGAAAGTTTGGATTGTAATCAAAGAGCCTCTACACGACATCAAACATTTGAATGAAAACTGAAAAGGCCATTCAAAGTGGTTTTTGTTTTTGAGCAGTATGATACTAAATATCTTTACCCCCCCAAAATTTATTAATTTATTTGTTTTCAGTTTTCCACATTCACTTCCATAAGTTTAAAAAATTTCTCCCCTCCCTTCCCAAGACAGCACTCACTCTTATACAGGCTCTACACAAAAATGCCCATTAAACATATTTTTAAATCTATTTTTACATTGGTCAAGTTACTTAGAAGAATTATAGTGAATGAGAGAAATCATGAGAAAAACAAAACATAACAAAAGAGAAAATAGTCTGCTTCATTCTGTGTTGTGATTTCATAGTTCTTTCTCTGGATGGGGATGACATTTTGCATGATGAGTCTTTTGGAAATGTTCAGGTCCTTACATTACTGAGAAGGACTAAGTCCATCAAAATCAGTCCTCACACATTGTGACTGTCACTGTGTATAATATTCTCCTGGTTCTGCTCAAGTCACTCAGCGTCAGTTCATATAAGTCTTTCCAGGTTTTTTCTGAAGTCTGCCTATTTGTCATTTCTTATAGCACAACAGTATTCCATTGCATCCATATACCATTCCCCAATTGATGGGCATGCCATTGATTTCCAGTTCTTGACCACTACAAAAAGAGTTACTATAAATATTCTTGTACATGTGGGTCTTTTTTCCCTATTTTTATGACGTCTTTGGGACACAGCCCTATACAAGCAGTATAGCTGGGTCAAACGGTATGTACATTTTTATAGGCCTTTGAGCATAGTTCCAAATTGCTCTCCAGAATGGCTGGATCAGCTCACAGCTCCACCAACAATGAATTAATGTTCCAACTCTCCCACATTTTCTCCAACATTTATCATCTTCCTGTTTTGTCATGTTAGTCAATCTGATAGTATGATGTGGTACCTCAGAGTTGTTTTGATTAGTATCTCTCTAATCAATAGTGATGTAGAGCATTTTTTCATATGACTATAGATAGCTTTAATTTCTTTCTCTGAAAACTGCCTGTTCACATTCTTTGACTATTTATCAATTGGGGAATGACTTGCATTCTTGTAAATTTGACTCGTTTCTCTATATATTTTAGAAATTAGACTTTGATCACAGATACTAGTTGTAAAAATTCTTTCCCAGTTTTCTGCTTCCCTGCTTATCTTGGTTGCATTGTCTTTGTGCCAAACTTTTTAATTTAATGTAATCAAAATTATCCATTTTACATTTCATAATGTTCTCTATTTTTTATTTGGTCATAAATACCTCCATTCTCCATAAATCTGACAAATAAACTATTCCTTACGCCTCTAATTTATTTATAGTATCAACCTTTATACCTAGATCATGTACCTATTTGGGTTTTATTCTGGTATATGTGTCAGGCATTGGTCTATGCCCAGCTTCTGTCACACTATTCTTGTTTTCCCAGCAGTTTTTGTCAAATATTGAGTTCTTATCCCAGAAGCTGGGGCCTTGAGTTTATCAAATAGCAGACTACTATAACTGACTACTGTGTCTTGTGTACCTAATCCAGTCCACTGGTGTATTTCTCTATTTCTTAGCCAATACTAAGTGGTTTTGATGATTGCTGTTTTATAATACAATTTTATAATACAATTTAAGATCTGGTATGGTTAGCATTTCTTTTCATTAAGTCCCTTGATATTCTGAAACTTTTATTCTTTCAGATTAATTTTGCTATTATTTTCCCTAGTTCTATAAAATAATTTTTGGTGGTTTGATTGGAGTGGCACTGAACAAGTAAATTAATTTAAGTGGACTTGTTATTCCTATTATATTAGCTCATCCTACCCATGAGCAACTGATATTTATTTAATTATCTAGATCTGACTCTATTTGTGACACTAAGAACTTGGAAACTTTGCTTTTTAAATGAATTACTCAGTTTAGCATTTTCCATTTTGGCATGGTTCAAGAAAGGTCTTTTCTAATGTGTGCACTATTAAGTTATGGAAGCTATACTTTCCATTGAAGTAAATAGTTCCTAATCACCTCAGTTTTTAAGAAATCATGTTAATTGTACTTGTTAGCTCTTCTTATACTTTGATGTTTTCATGGTTTTATGAACTAATCAATCTGGAAATTCCGTGCAGTGATATAAAAAATATTTGCCTTTCCAGTAGGTCTCTTGACCATGAACTCCCATAAGCCCTTCTCAGAGGGGTAACTCAACATGTAGGAGTCTCCATCAAAAGAGAGATTAGAGGGAATCACATGGACATTCTGTTGCCTTGCTTTCTGCCTTACTTCAACACACCTTTCATTTTTTCCCTGTCATACTTATTGACATTTTTTACATTACCTCTCTAGCAAAACTCTTCTGTGTCAAAACCTGTTCACGTTCACTGTATGTTTCTTGATTGCCCCTTCATTGCTCCTCAAGCTTAATTCTTTAGAAACTATGGTATGGTAATCCATGCCTCACAGCCATGCAGCAACACTAGAAAAATATTGTTTATTACATTAACAAAAAATCCCGAGTCTAGAGTATCCTGAATGCTCAAACAATCCAGAGACTTTCAAGTTCAAGTCATAGAATCATAGATTTAGAACTGGAAGGGGCCATAGAAACAAGTGAATCCAACATTTTTTTTTCCTTTTACAAATGAAGAAACTGAGACTGAGAGAAGTTAAGTGAATGTCCCAGAGTCACACTAGTGTCTGAGATAAGTCCAGCATTCTGTTTAATCTGCTACTTGTCTTCCTCTCTTGGAATTCCACAGTGATTTTGGTGATCCTGACCTAAATATAAATATCATTAAGCTAATTTTGAAGAATAAAGTCAAGAACTGAACTATCCTCCCAAATGGATTCCTTGAATCTTAAAGTACATCCATTGGTCAGACCCCTATTCAAATGGCTTATCTATATATTTCATTAGATGACTTAATGGTGGCTCTATAAAAATAGAGAAAATTATAGCTGTTTAGGCCTAGAGATCATCTATTCCAACCTTCTACTTCATCAATGAGGAAAATAAGCATCATAGAGACAAAACTACTCATCTAAGATCATGCAGCAAGGTAGCAGTGACCAGGGTGGGATGCCAGGGGCTTTGCTCCAGGGCACTGAAATTTAGTGGGTGTTGGCAGCACTTATGCTCCTCCAGCAGTGTAGATACAGCTGAGCTTGGCATCTAGCTAACAAGCATAATTAGTTAAAATAGGAAGCTACCATATGGTGAGTTTCTTCCATACAACAGTCACATTTAGGGTAAGTTCTTCCATAATCTGGCCTCCTGTTTTCTTGATGTCTCAATGTCTCCCCATCAGTGCTCATGTAGTATACTGGAGTTCTCACTGATGGGGTCTTGTGTTTTGGGATCCTTCTTTAATCTATCAACTGAATTTGTCAAAAAGGATTATTGGATGGATGTTTTGTGACATTTGCACATCTCCAAAACTGCTTCGTGGTGATAATAATAAATTAGTGGAAGAGCTGGAAGTGTAACTCAGGCCTCAACTCACTGGCTAATATTTCATTTTTCCAATATGTTACACATAACTAATGCTCATAAGAAAGATTATTGCTATAGTGCTTTCAGAATTGCTAAAGAATAATTAAATTATGCCATCACTGTATTTTGTTGTGTGACAATTCCTTGAAAACTAGTTATCTGTGGTATAGTAAATGTGTAGAAACATTTTATTAGTGGGGTTGTTTAGCCATTATTTTGTATTTAATTATTTATATATCTATTATTTCCCACACCCATTGTACCCCATGACTATTACAATGCAAGGTCCTTGAGGACAGGTTCTGAATAGAGTGTTTTCTTCTATAATATTATGGCAGCATTAAGAAAAATTCAACAGTTATATAACTGGTTATATAATAGTTATATGATATGGTATATGATTGTGATGGAATATTACTATGCTACAAGAAATGATGCGATCAATGATTTTAGAAAAACATGGAAAGACTTCTCAAAATAACGAAGAGAAAATCAACAGAACCAAGAGAACATTGAATACATTAACAATATTATTTTAAGAACAACTTTGAGTGAATAAGTTATTTTGTGTATTATGAATGTCCAGATTAACTGTAAAGGACATGTGAAGAAAGACACTATCTGTATCCAGAGAAAAAACTGATAAATAGATGTATAGAATAATTTTACACACACACACACACACACACACATCTACTTATTTGTATCTAATGGAAGTCATCTCTAGGATGGAGGGGGGAAAGGAGGGGAAAAAACAAAATTTATACGGTAGTTTTGTTATAGATAGGAAGCTGTGCACAGCAGATTTGCATTTTCATATACAATCTTTTTTTATAATAGTATATTATGGAAACGCTTGTTTTATTCCATAAATTAAAAATAAAATTAAAATAAATTAAAATGAGTTATGCAACAGTGAGGCTGAAAAGGTAGGTGACTTTTCTATACAATGAAAAGAATTTTTTAGAAGAGAATTGTAAAATGGATTTTCTTAATTGTAACTTTTCACTTTACAATAGATTCTTTGCCTTAAAAGGAAATTCTTTCCTTTTTGGAGGATTCAGGTTTTCGATATTTTTTAAATGTTGATTTTCTGTGATCATGATTTATGCTGGTAATTTTGGTACATTTTTGTTAGTTTAATTTTAAAAAAATACAAAGCATTTTGTAAATGACTGTGAATATTACTTATGTTTTGTCTGAAGCCTATCATTCCAAATGTGAAGAATGGACTGTGAGCCCTAAGGCTACTTGCATTTTTTTTCTTTCCTTTTACATTTTACATTTGGAACAGATGGTATAAAATACAATAATAGAATCATAGAATTGTCAAATTGGAGGAGACCTTAGAGATAAACTACTACAACCTCCTTCACTTTACTAGTGAAGAAATCCAAGCCTAGGGAGATTGAATGACTTGTTGAATTCAACCTTAAAGCTATGACTAGAAACCAAGTCTTCTGACCAAGTTTTATGGTTTTTGTACAGTGCAATTATGTTCCTGAAACTTATCAGGTCATTCATTTACATTAGGACATTCACTTTGCTGTGGCATTCTGGCTAGAACCTTCCTCATGTGAAAAGGGGAAAATTGGGAAAAACCAAAGCTATTTAGTTATAATGAAGATAAAGATGGCTAGATGAAGACCATCAATTCAAATGTGGGACCTTTAAATGATAAGAAATGCCACTTACTGAATGGATCTGTTAAAATATCTATCCCTATCCATGCATTTTAGTGGATTTGTTTACAAAGTGGGAAGAATGAGACACTGTCGAGGAATGAAAAATAAAACCTACATTTCTTGGGAAGGAGACATCCGTCTTTTTCTGTTTGTAAATGCTGACGAGCAGAGTTTAAGGAGGGCTAATGTCACTCATTCATCTTAATTAAAGAGTTAATTGCTCGTGTATCCTGATTTAGTTAGCTGATCCTGGTAGCATGAAAAACTCTTGCTTCTATGTATTTTATTGACCAGCATAATGACATCATCAGTAAGTCTCAGGATTTATTCATGCTTCAACCTATCCTCATAATGTTAATAGCCTTGTACATGATAAAACTTTCAACATGAAAGGAGTCCTTTAGCATAGCACGGAATATAAAAAGGTCTGTACAGGAAGCTGTTAAACGTCTCAAGTCACTGAGGCATTACTTCCCAGTCCAGAGTCATGGACATGGTAAAAAGTAATTTTAAATACTAGTTGCATGAAAACATATGTGTGGTAATGTGACCAGTTTTTATTCAATATTAAAAGCTCCAGTCACAGTCAGGTGAGCATATGGCACTGGAATAGCTGGCCAATGTTGACAGCATGTCCTACTGCTCTGAAGATAAAACTGGCTTAGGAACATAAGTTGCAAATAAAGGCAAACGCTAACTGACCACAGTTCACCAACAGCAATCATTTTGGGATTGCTTCATGGAACTTTTTCAACTTTGAAACTAGAATTTACCACAGGGTTCTAACCAGTTCAACACAAATATACTATACTGGAAGACAAGGGTAAAGTGGTTACGTAGCTAATTTTAGACAGATTGCTCTTTCCTAATACATTTTTTTAAACGTGGGAAAAAAAAAAGAAGAAATCAAAGAACAGCAGGGAAAAACATACTGTCTTCAGGGCATACAGAGGCAAAACACTGGAATGATACTTTGGAGTTAATGGGCCTTTTTGTGTCTCTTCTAACTCAGAGCCATAAGCAGTCCCAGCTAAAGTTAATTAAAATTGGAGCCTGTCATATATAGCAAAACTTGTCCTAGAAGCATCTCAAGTGTTAATTGCTACTGATGACATATTAAACTTCATCATAAGGTCATGGAGAATACATTGTTACTGTACCGAAGGAAGGCATACTGAAATTGATGAATATAGGGTAGACGTTCTATTGTTCTATCATTTCAATCATGTCCAATTCTTCATGATCCCATTTGCCATTTTCGTGGCAGAGATACCAGAGTATCTTTCTTCTGTAGCTCATTTTACAGTTGAGGAAACAGAGGTAAACAGGGTCAGGTGACTTTCCCTGGTCACACTGCTAATAAGTATCTGTGGCCTTCCTAATTCTAGACCCGGCACTCTATCCACTGTGCCACCTAGCTGCCCCCTAATGAACTGAAAGTTCATTGTATTCATGGGCCTGATCCCACTGCTGGGGAGTGAGATTTTGACCTGCTTTGTTTCTGACCTTGGCCAGTTTGCCTCTTCCCAAACAGCCTGGTGATTCCACTGCTCCAGAGGACTAACCACATTGATACTTGAACTTAATATGGATACACAATCCACTCTAGCCAAGGCTCAGAATGTGAATTCAAATAATCCACTTGTTTCAACCACACCCATCAGCAGGGATCAGAGGCCATTCTGATGTATTCTTTAGAAAATTCTAAACAACAATAACCAAAAAAACACCCTATTACTCATATACGGTTTGTTAAGTGCTTTGGATCCTACAGCTACTCAGGAGTTAGGTGTTATTATCATCCCCATTTTACAGATGAGGAGGAGACTGAGAAAGAAAGAGACTATGTGAACTGCCCAGGGTCCCAAAACAAGTAAGGTCTTCCTGAGTCCAGGTCTAATGCTCTATTGACTGAACTGCCCTCCCCACAGCTGCCTCTATATAAGCATTCTCCCAAACTTACATGACCTCTCGTTGGTATTGTTATTGTTTAGTCGTTTCGGTTGTGTCAAACTCTTCAAGACCCTATTTGTCATTTTCTTGGCAAAGATACTACAGTGGTTTGCCATTTCTTTTGCTAGCTCATTTTACAGATGAGGAAACTGAGTCAGGCAAGGTTAAGTGATTTGCCCAGGGTCACATGGCTAGTAAGTGTCTGAGGCTAGATTTGAACCCAGGGAGAGCCTGGTACTCTACTCACTGTGACACCTAGCTGTCCTTTCTTTGCTATAGGAATTATTTTTTTCCCCTTTAGTCCAATTCATTTATTCATGCACTCCTTCCATCAATATTTATTAACTATTATGTTCAAGGTGTTGTATAAGCCATAGCACCTGTCATTAAGAAGTTTGTAACCTTTCAGGGGAAGGAAGAAATAAAAGAGCAATAACTATAATATAAGGAAGTTTGTGGTAAGTGTTATGATGGTTGTACAGTTAAAAGGCCAGAAGAGCTGAGAAGAGAAGAGGGAAGAGAGTGTGGGTGAACAAGGAAGCCTTCATGGAAAAGTTGACATTTAAGATAGACCCTGAAGGATGAGCAAGATATAGACAGGTAGAAATTAAGTGAAGTTCTTCTAAGCAGAGAACTCAAGAATGCCCACGATGCATTTTTTAGACAGTACAATGATTAGAAAAGAAGGTTTTCTTTATAAAGCCAATGAATATTAATTAAAAAATTAAAATGTTCGCAAAATACTAAAGGTAATTATCTGTGTTTGTGTGTGTGTATGTATTTATTCACTTTGATGTAGTTGGATTTATGCCAGAGGTGCAATCATGATTAAATATTAGGAAGATATTGGAATAAATATATAGAAATATATTAGACTATATAGAAATAAAAGGAAAATAGTTAATAATCATAAAGCAAAAACTACTTTAGGCCACATAATTCTATCAATACGTGCAGAAGAAGCCTTTGACAAAGTACAACTTTTATTTATATTAAAACCTCTGCAAACCAAAGCATAGCAGTCATTTTTAATATGGCAAAACACACACACACACACACACACACACACACATGCTTGCATTATTTTTAATGGGGAAACACTAAAGATTTCCTAAGAAATAAAGAAACAAAATAAGGATACTCACTATCCCCTCTGTCACAACATAGTTCTAGGAATGCTGGCAACATGAGTAAGAAGAGAACAAAATCAAAGGGATAAATATAGTCCTAACGATGAGAAATAACTAGCCTGATTTGCTGACATGGTATTTTACTTAGAAAACCTGAGAGAATCAGCAAAGAAATGAATTGAGATAATTAATCGATCCAGTAAAGGAGCAGGACACAAAACAAATCCTGGAAAATAAACTTGATTTCTTTGAGGCTATAACCAAATCTAAGAAAAAATAATAAAATGGATACATTTTGAAAAATATATAGAATATATTCAAATCAGCTGCCAAGGCAAACTAAAGACATATAAATATAAAATATTCTTTTAAAAGTAAAGAATAGGGAGAGGAAAAGGGCTGTGTGTAATTTTATTGGTATAAGGAACTCCTGGATGAAGGAATTACCACTATAAATGTAGGCTGATACTCTCAGCAATTCATTAATGATCTCAGACCAGGGGTGGGTAACTTGTAGGCTAGAGGCCACAGTGACCTCCTAGGTCGTTGCATGCAGTCTTTTGCTGAGTCCAAGTTTTACAGAACAAATTATTTTCTTGAGAGGATTTGTTTTGTGAAGTTTAAATCAAGTCAAAGGGCCTCCCTTGAGGACCTAGAGGGCCACATGAGACCTTGAGATTGCAGGTTCCCGACCCCATCTTAGAAAACTGTCTAGACTACTGAGATGAGATTTGAACTGTGTCTTTGAGCCTAGTTATTTATCTACTGCACCATTCTGCCTCTCTTAACTTGTTTCACTAATTATTAAAGAAATGCCAATTAAAGCAACTCAGGTTTTACCTCACACCTATTAGATTAGCAAAGTAGGGAAAAAAAGGGAAAATGATAAACACTGGAAGTGCTATAGAAAATAGGTATGTTAATACACCTATAGTGTAAGTGTGAACTGGTCTATTTTGTAAAGTAATTTGGAATAAATTCCAAAAGTTTTTAAACTGTGCACATCCTTTGATTCAGTAATATTATTATTTGATCTCTTCCCCCAGAGGAAAACTGGTAACTAAGAGGTATACTTTGGTTGGGAAATGGTTCAACAAATGGTATATGAATAAAATGCTATAAGAAATAATGAAGGTGTCAGTTTAAGAGAAAAATGGCAACTCACGTAGACTGAAATGGAAAGAACAAGCAGAATGACTTATATTACAAAAGTGATACTGAAAAAACCAGCAACTTTGCAAGTCATAAGAAGTCTCATTAACACAATGACCAATCACAATTCCAGGGGACTCCTGATAAAAATGCTACTTATCTCCTCATAAAGGATGTGGGATGCCCATTGAGACTCTCTCTCTCTCTCTCTCTCTCTTTTTCTCTCTCTTTTCCCCTCCCTCCACCTTCCCTCTCTCAGAGAGCCAGTGGGCAAATTTGTTGTCCTTGATTATTCATATTTTTATGAGGGATTTTCATTTATTTTTTTTCCTTTCACTGGAGGAGAAAGGAAGGATAGAAAACATATTTGTGTTAATAAAAATTAAATTAAATTTGAAAATCAAGGTGACACCTTGTAAATCTAGATCATTAGATTCCTTTTGAGAAATAAAGGTCTAGAATCTCAAAGGAAATAAAAAACTTAGAAATCAAAGGGACTACTTCTGGTGCCAAGATGGCAGAGTGAAGAAGCAACCCTCTGAAGCCCTCCAAACAAGTAGAAAATCAGCTCAATTGATTTAGGAGCAGGGAAGCAGCTTCCAGCAGGGGTTTGAGGGTGGGGTGGGAGCTGGGGGAGAAGGTCTATCTCACTCATGTGGGACAAAAACAAGGTCCAAGCCTTGCAGGCAAAAGTCAGCCTCACAGCAAAGCTCTAAACCTGGAATAATCTACCAGCAATCCCCAGCATCAAGGCCTTGACCCCATTTCTGACCTGTAATGAAACCCTGCTTGGAGCTGGCCAACAGCAAGACCCCACCCCTGGGCCCTACTAGGAGTGAGACCTTATTTCCATAACAGTCCAGAAGCAGAGCCCCACCCCTGGAATAGGCCAGAAGCTAAACCCCACACTCTGGGAAAGTCAACAGTGAAACAACCGCTCCCACCACAGTACAAGCCAGAAGGGAAGCCTACCCTCCAGAGAAAGCAAGCAGTTAAGTTCTGAAGCCCAGTGGAAGCTGGCAGCAAGACCCAGGGTCTCAGCACAAAAAGGTTGAGACAATGCAGGACCACAGCCCAACTCTCACAAAACAATGCCAAGTCACAAAAAAGGCAGAAATTGAGATTAAGAAAACTGAAAGTAAGAAAATCATTGAAATAAAACTAGAAGCTTTTTTTATGAAAAGAAAAACAACAAAAAATAGACAAACCATTGTTTAATTGCTTTTTTTTTATAAAAAGGAAAGAAGAAAACCTAATTACTACTGCCAACAATAAAAGGGGTGAATTCACCACCAATGAAGAAGAAACAAAGCCAATTGTTAGAAGCCATTTTGCCCAATTATATGCCAATAAATTTAGTAATCCAAATGAAATGGATGAATATCTACAAAAATATAAATTGCCCATATAAACAGAATAAGAAACAAAGTATTTAAATAACCCAGTCTTAGAAAAAGAAATTGAGCAAGCCATCAATAAACTTTCTAAGAAAAAATCCCTGAGACCAGATGGATTCATAAGTGAATTGTACTAAGCATTTAGAGAACAATGAATCCCTATACCATATAAATTATTTGGAAAAATAGGTGAAGGAATCCTACCAAATTCCTTTTATGACACAGATAAGGTGCTGACACCGGAAGAGCCAAAACAGAAAAAGAAAATTATATAGCAGTTTCCCTAATAAATATTGATGCAAAAAATTTTAAATACAGTAACTAGAAAAGAGATTACAGTGATATATTACAAAGATCATATACTATGATCTGTTATTAACTAAGAAATAGAGTGGTGAATCAGTGGAATAGATTAGGTACATATTATACTAAATGACCATGGTCATTTAGTATATGATAAACCCAAAGGTTCAAATGTTTGGAACAAAAGCTCATTATTTGACAAAAACTGTTGGAAAAACTAGAAAACAATATGGCAGAAACTAGGTATAGACAAATATCTCACACTATCCACCAAGATAAGATCAAAATAGATACATGATTTACACATAAAGAATGATACCATATGCAAATTAAGAGAACATGGAATGAACAGGTTGTCAGATTTAAGGATAAGGCAAGAATTTAGGACCAAAGTAGGTAAAGAGATCATTACAAAATGTAAAATGGATAACCTTGATGATATAAAATTTGAAATCTTTTTGCATAAACAATACCAATGAAACCAAAATTATGACAAAAGCAGAAAATTGGGAGAAATGTTTTGCAACAAGCATCTCTGTTAAAGGCCTCATTTCTCAAATATATAGAGAATTGAGTCAAATTTGTAAGAACATAAGTTATACCACAATTGATAAATGGTCAAAGTATATTCACAGGCAGTTTTCAGATGAAGAAATTAAAAATATCTATGGTCATATAAAAAAATGCTCTAAATCACTATTGATAATAGAAATGGAAATTAAAACAGCTCTGAGGTACCACTCTGCACCTATCAGAGTGTCTAATAAAACAATAGAGGAAAATTTTGGATGTTGAAGGGGGTATAGGAAAACTGGAACACCAAAGCACTGTTGGTAGAATTGTGAACTGATACAACCATTGAACAAATAGTTCAAAAAGAACTGTTTGAAACCAAGCCCAAAGGACAGAAAAACTGTACATACCCCTTAATCCAGCTATACCACTGCTAGTTCTATATCTCAAAGACATCCCCCAAAGGGAAAAATGACCTATTTATTAAAAAAATATTTATAGCAGTTCTTTTTGTGATGCCTAAGAACTGGAAATCAAAGGGATGCCCATTAATTGGGGAATAGCTAAACAAGGTATGGTATTTGCTTATAAGGGAATATTAACATGCTATGAGAAATGACAAGCAGAATGATTTCAGAAAAAACCTGAAAACACTTATGTGAACTGATGCATAATGAAGTGATCAGAACCAGGAGAATATTGTACATAATAATAGCAATTTTTCAGTGGAAAACTATGAAGGATTGCATAGTTATTCTCAGCAATACAATGATTCAAGATAACTCCAAAGGACTAATGATGAAGCATGCTATATTTGCCTCCACAGAAAGAACTGATAATGATTGAATACAGACTGGGAATGCTATTTTTCACTTTCTTTCATTTTTTCTTTTGAGTCTTTTTATATAGAATGACTAATATGGAAATATTTTACATTTTTGCACATGTATAACATATCTGATTGCTTACAGTCTCAAGGAGGAGAGTGGGGAAAGAGGAATGGAAGCACAGAATTTAGAACTCAAAACTTTAAATAAAAATGTTGAAAATTAGAAAAAAAAACAAATCAAGGAGAATAGGGAAATAGTTCTTAGCCTCAAATTATACTACAAAATAGTAATCATTAAAGCTATTTCATATTGTTTAAAAATAGAAAAACACTTCAGTAAAACAATTAAGATTAGGAAGAAAAATGACTGAACTCAAGAGCTTAATGTGTATAAATCTGAGAAGGTAAGTCACTTAGTGAAAAACTCCCCATTTGATTATTAGAAAAACTATAAAGAAATTTTGCACAAATAGACCAACAACTTATTCAGTTCAATATACTGCAATACTCTCAAAATGTGCATTTGCCTTAATGTCAAAGATTACATTATTATACTATTTAAAAACTGGAAGTGAATATGAAAAAACAACTTTCACATCCATAACTAAGAGGTAAGTTCTTAACCATAAAGCAGCTGTAAAGTAGACTTTTGATTACATGAAATTGAAGTTTCTAAACAAACAGTATCAATATAATTTTAATAAAGAGGGAAGCAATCTATTAGAAAAAAATATTTGTTCCAAATATCTATGTAAAGGATCTCATATCCAAGACAAATGTAGAAGTTACACAAATATATTACTACAAAATCTACTTCCCAGTGGATAAGGGGTCAAAGGATATGAGTTCTCAAAAAAAGAAATTAGAAGCTATTTTAATTAATTAATTTTTAGCTTTCAACATTAATTTTCATAAGATTTTGAGTTCCAACTTTTCTACCCATCTCTCCCCTCCCCCTGAGATGACATGCATTCTGATTACACCTTCCCCTAGTCTGCCCTCCCTTCTATCATCCCCCCGCCCCCATACCTTTTCCCCTTACTTTCTTGTAGGGCAAGATAGATTTCTATACTCCATTGCTTATATATTGTATTTCCCAGTTGCATATAAAAACAATTTTTAACATTTTTTTTTAAACTTTGAGTTCCAAATTCTCTCTCACTTCTTCCCTCTCCACCCACCCTCATTGAGAAGGCAAGCAATTCAACATAAGTTATACATGTGTAGTTATGCAAAATACTTCCATAATAGTCATGTGAAAGACTAACTATATTTCCTTCCAGCCTATCCTGCCCCAACTTTTATTATTTTCTCCTTTGACCCTGTCTCTTTTCAAAGGTGTTTGCTTCTGACCTTCCTCAGCCTACCCTCCCTTCTATCATCACCACCACCCCCCCCCCCCGCCCACTATCCCTTTGCCCTTTACTTTCCTGTAGGATAAAATACTCAATTGAGTGTGTGTGTGTGTTATTCCATCCTTAAGCCAAATTCGATGAGAGTAAGGTTCACTCATTCCCTCTTATCTCCCCCCTCTTCCCCTCCATTGTGAAACCTTTTCTTTTCTCATTTATGTGAGATAATTTACTCCATTCTGTCTTTCCCTTTCTCCTTCTGCAAATATATTACTCTTTCACCCCTTAATTTTATTTTTTAGATATCATCCCTTCATATTCTACTTACCCTTTCCAATTTATCTATCTATCATCCATCCATCCATCTATCTATCTATCTATCTATCTATCTATCTATCTATCTATCTATCTATCTATCTCCTCCAAATACCCTAATACTGAGAAAAGTCTCACGAGTTACAAATATCATTTTTCCACGAAAGAATAGAAACAGTTCAATTTTAATAAGTCCCTTATGATTCCACTTTCCTCTTTACCTTTTCATACTTCTCTTGATTCTTGTATTTGAAAGTCAAATTTTCTATTCAGTTCTGGTCTTTTCATCAAGAATGCTTGAAAGTCCTTTATTTAATTGAATATCAATTTACTCCCTTGAAGTATTATACTCAGTTTTGCTGGGTAGATGAATCTTGATTTTAATCCTAGCTCCTCTGACCTCCAGAATATCATATTCAAAGCCGTTCAGTCTCTTAATGTAGAAGCTACTAGATCTTGTGTTATCCTGATTGTATTTCCACAATACTCGAATTGTTTCTTTCTGGCTACTTGCAATATTTTCTCCTTGATCTGGGAACTCTGGAATTTGGCTACAATATTCTTATGAGTTTTCCTCTTGTGATCTCTTTCAAGAGGTGATCACAGGGTTCTTTCTATTTCTATTTTACCCTTTTGTTCTAGAATATCAGGGCAGTTTTCCTTGATAATGTCTTGAAAGATGATGTACAGGCTCTTTTTTTGATAATGGCTTTCAGGTGGCCTAACAATGTATGTATTATTTCTTCTGATCTATTTTCCAGGTTAGTGGGTTTTTTTTTCCAATGCAATGAGATAATTCACATTGTCTTTTGTTTTTTCATTGTTTTGGTTCTGTTTTATAATTTCTTAATTTCCTGTAAAGTCATTAACTTCCATTTGGTCCATTCTAATTTTTAAGGAATTATTTTCTTCAGTGAGCTTTTGGACTTTCTTTTTCATTTGGCCAATTCTGCTTTTTAATGCATTCTTATTCTCATTGACTTTTTGGACCTCGTTTGCCATTTGGGTTAGTCTATTTTTTAAGGTATTATTTTCTTCAGTAATTTTGGGGGTCTCCTTTAGCAAGTTGTTAACTCATTTTTTAATGATTTTCTTGCATCACTCTCATTTCTTTTGCCAATTTTTGCTCTACTTCTCTTAATTGATTTTCAAAATCCTTTTTGGATTTTGAACTCTTCCATGTGACCAATTCATATTTTCCCTGGAGGCTTCTATGTAGGAGCCTTGACTTTTATCTTCTTCTGGTTCTATGTTTTGATCTTATTATTTATTTATTTTTAGATTTCGACATTCATTTCCACAAAATTTTGAGTTCCAATTTTTCTCCCCATCTGTCCCCTTCCCCCTCCCCATAATACCTTGCATTCGGATTATTACTTCCCTCAATGTATTCTCCCTTCTATCACACCCCATCCTTCTCTTATCCCCATCTTCTCTCTTTTCTTTTGGGGCAAGCTAAATTTCTACACCCCATTACCTGTGTTTTTTATTGCCCAGTTAAATGTAATAATAATTCTTAACATTTGTTTCTAATACTCTCCCAACATCTTTCCCTCCCACCCTCCCTACCCATTCCCACTCAGAAGGCAAACAGTTCAATACTGGTCATATATGTGTCGTTTTGCAAAAGACTTCCATAATAATCATGTTGTGTAATATTAACTATATTGTCTTCATTCTAACCTGTCCCTCCCCTTTATTTTATTCTCTCATTTGACCTTGTCCCTTCCCAAAAGTGTTTACTTCTAGCTATTCCCTTCTCCCATTTGCTCTCCCTTCTATCATTCCACTCACCCTACTTGCCCCTTCCTCCCCTAGTTGTAGTGGAAGATAGATTTTCATAACAAATTTAGTGAGTATGTTATTCCCTCCTTCAGCCATATGTGAGGAGAGTAAGCTTCACTTTTCATCTTCTCCCTTTTCTCCTCCATTGAACAGGATTTTTCTTATCTCTTTTATGAGTTATAGCCTGCCCTATTCCATTTCTCCTCCCAGTATTTTCCTCCCTTACCCTTAATTTTTATTTTATTATTTTGTATGGATATCATCTCTTCTGATTCAACTCAACCTGTACTCTCTGCCTATGTGTATGTTTGTGTGTGTGTGTGTGTGTGTGTGTGTGTGTGTGTATGTGTGTGGTGGGATTCCTCCACCTACCCAAAATTTGAGAAAAGTCTCAAGAGTTACAAATATTGAACCATCAGCCAAGATGGTGGAGTAGAAGGACGCACGTTTATGAGCTCCAACCCACAGCCCATAGAATTAATGTAAAAAGAGGCCCCCATAACTTCTGGACCACTGAAAGGGGTACAGAAACAGAGTGGAAGAGATTTCTGTGCCAGAGAGCCCTGGAGACCCATCTCCAGGGTCCGTTGCGCCTCGGAAAGTGGACCCCACCCCAGCGCTGCCCTGGCCGCGGCCCCAGAGAAGCTGACCCAAGCAGGCTTCAGGGACGGAGGCTCCGGCAGCTGGGAAAGTCCCTCCACCCACAGAAGCTACAGGTCAGTGAGAGAGACGGCTGGCTGGCTGAAGGGAGTAGGGTGTCTCCGTGACTCGGGCCCCCTTGGGAGGAAGCGGCAGAGGTGTGGGCAGCAGGGGAGGCAGCAGCGGTGGCAGCAGCCCGGCACTCCCCCAGCAGCAGGCAGGATCTTCATTACTGAAAGTCTCTGCATAAAGCCCCTGAGGGAACTGAGCCTGGGAGGCGCCCCCCCCCCCCTCTGTTCCTGAAGGTCTCTGCATAAAGCCCCTGAAGAAGCCGAGCCTGGGAGGTGGCCCTGCCCCCACCACAGCACCAGAACTAAAGGTCACATTGATTAGCAGGCGAGTGGCGCGAAAAACACATTTGAATTTCACCCCAAGCACTAGCTGGGCGGATCTAGGCGGGGGTGGACAGGAATCTCAGAAGTCAGGTAACTGGCTGGGAAAATGCCTAGAAAAGGGAAGAAAAATAAGACTATAGAGAGTTTTTTCCAACAAATGCAAATGATCCCGACATTCGGATCTGATGATGAGGATGTATTCTTGCCATCAGGGAAAGACGTGGAGGGCGGGGCCTCAGTACCCCAGACGCCCCAGGGGGATGTCAGGTGGGCTCAGGCCTTGGAAGAGCTCAAAAAGGATTTTGAAAAGCAAGTTAGACAGGTGGAGGAAAAACTGGGAAGAGAAATGAGAGAGATGTAAGAAAAGTATGAAAAACGGGTCAATACCTTGGTTAAGGAGACCCAAAAAAATGCTGAAGAAAATAACACCTTGAAGAATAGGCTCACTCAATTGGCAAAAGAGGTTCAAAAAGCCAATGAGAAGAAGAATGCTTTCAAAAGCAGAATGAGCCACATGGAAAAAGAGGTTCAAAAGCTCACTGAATTTAATAGTTCTCTCAAAATTAGAATGGAACAGATGGAGTCTAATGACTTTATGAGAAACCAAGAAATCACCAAACAAAGCCAAAAGAATGAAAAAATGGAAGAGAATGTGAAATATCGCATGGGAAAAGCAACTGACCTGGAAAATAGATCCAGGAGAGACAATTTAAAAATTATGGGACTACCTGAAAGTCATGATCAAAAAAAGAGCCTAGACATCATCTTGCATGAAATTATCAAGGAAAACTGCCCTGACATTCTAGAACCAGAGGGCAAAATAAGTATTGAAAGAATCCATCAATCACCACCTGAAAGAGATTAAAAAAGAGAAACTCCTAGGAACATTGTGGCCAAATTCCAGAACTCCCAGCTCAAGGAGAAAATCTTGCAAGCAGCTAGAAAGAAACAATTCCAGTACTGTGGAAATACAATCAGGATAACTCAAGATCTAGCAGCTTCTACATTAAGGGATCGAAGGGCATGGAATAGGATATTCCAGAAGGCAAAGGAACTAGGACTCAAACCAAGAATCACCTACCCAGCTAAACTGAGTATAATACTTCAGGGGAAAATATGGTCTTTCAATGAAACAGAGGACTTTCAATCATTCTTAATGAAAAGACCAGAGCTGAAAAGAAAATTTGACTTTCAAACACAAGAATGAGAAGACGCATGGAAAAGTAAACAGCAAAGAGAAGTCTTAAGGGACTTACCAGAAGTGAACTGTTTACATTCCTACATGGAAAGACAATATTTGTAACTCTTAAAACTTTTCAGTATCTGGGTAGTTGGTGGGACCACACACACGCATGTATACACATGCACGAACACACACATATATACATGCACAAACATACAGAGACAGAGAGCACAGAGTGAATTGAATAGGATGGGACCATAGCTGAAAAAAAATTAAGGTAAATGGTGAGAGAGAAATGTAGTGGGAGGAAAGAGGGTGAAATGGAATGGGGTAATTATATGTCATTTAATAGGCAAGTAGGAGACTTTTTAGTGGAGGGAAAAAGAGGAGAGGTGAGAAAAAAAAACCAATTAGTTTACCTTCATCTCATTTGACTAAAGGAAGGAATAAAATGCACACTCATTTTGGTGTGAAAACCTATCTTACAGTATCGGAAAGTGGGGGAGAAGGAGATAAGCAAGGGGGGGGATGATGGAAGGGAGGGCAAAGGGAGGAGGGAGCAATTTGAAGTCAACACTTGGGGAGGGACAGGATCAAAAGAAGGAAGAGAAACAATGAGGGGCAGGGTAGGATGGAGGGTAATTTAGTTAGTCTTACACAACACGACTATCAGGGAAGTCATTTGCAAAATTACACAGATATGACCTATATTGAATTGCCTGCCTTCCCAAAGGGAATGGGTGGGGAGGGAGGGATGGGGAGAATTTGGAACTCAAAGTTTTAGGAACAACTGTTTAGTATTGCTGTTGCTACTAGGAAAGAAGACATACAGTTAATGAGGAATAGAAAGTCATCTGGCCCTACAGGAGAAAAGAGAAGATGGAGACAAGAGAAGGGTGGAATGACAGAAGAGAGGGCAGATTGGAGATAGGGAAAATTAGATGCTTGGGGTATTGGAGTGGGGGGAGGGGATAAAAGGGAAGAAAATTTGGAACCCAAAATTTTGTGAAAATGAATGTAAAAAGTTAAATAAATAAATAAATAAATAAACAAATAATAAATAAATAAATAAAGAGTTACAAATATTATCTTTCCATGTAGGAATGTAAGAAGTTTAGCTTTAGAAAGTCTTTTATGATTTCTCTTTCCTGTTTACCTTTTCATACTTCTCTTGATTGAAAGTTAAATTTTCTCTTCAGTTGTGGTCTTTTCATCATGAATGCTTGAAAGTCCTCTGTATCACTGAATGACCATTTATTCCCTTGAAGTGTTATGTTCAGTTTTGCTGGGTAGGTGATTCTTGGTTTTAATCCTAGTTCCTTTGACTTCTGGAATATTCTATTCCAAGTCCTTCCAGCCCTTAATGTCAAAGCTGCCAGATCCTGTGTTATCCTGATTGTATTTCCACAATACTTGAGTTGTTTCTTTCCAGCTGCTTGCAGTATTTTCTCCTTGACTTGGGAACTGTGGAATTTGGCTATAATATTCCTAGGAGCTTCTCTTTTTGGATCTCTTTCAGGGGGTGATCAGTGGATTCTTCCAATATTTATTTTGCCTCTGGTTCTAGAATATCATGGCAGTTTTCCTTGTTAATTTCATGGAAGATAATGCGTAGGCTATTTTTTTGATCATGACTTTCAGGTAGTCCAATAATTTTTAAATTATCTCTCTTGGATCTATTTTCCAGGTCAGTTGTTTTTCCTATGAGATATTTCACATTATGTTCTATTGTTTCAAACTTTTGGTTTTGTTTTCTAACTTCTTGGTTTATCTCATAGTCGTTAGCTTCCCTGAACTCGATTCTCTCTTTTAAAGAACTATTTTGTTCAGTGAGCTTTTGAAACTTCTTTTACATTTGGCTAATTCTCCTTTTTAAAGCCTCCTCCTGATTGGCTTTTTGGACTTCTTTTTCCGATTGAGTTATCCTCTTTTTAAAGGTATTATTTTTCTCAGCAATTTTTTGGTTCTCCTTTAGCAGGCTGCTGACATGCTTTTCAAGCTTTTCTATGGCCTGAGCCCATTTCATATTCATTTTGGGGGTACTGGAGACAAAGGTCTTGACTTCCTCTGACAGTATGTCTTGTTCTTCCTCATCTGAAAGGATGGAGGGAGACATCTGTTCACCAAGAAAGTAACCTTCTATGGTCTTATATTTTTCCCTTTTTTGTGCATTTCCCCAGCCAGTTACTTGACTTCTGAATCCTTTGTCAAGAAGAGGGTCCTAATGCTTCTCCTCTCCCCAGTACATGGCTGAGAACTGGATCAGCTGCTCAGTTGAGCTAGAGGCTTTACGCTGAACTACCTGAACAGTGGACCCAGGCTGCTTCCTTGGCCATGGTAACTGCCTGCGTCCCACTGCTACCACTACCTGGGGCTAGTGCTGGGGGATCCCCATTCACCTCTCACCCAGCTGGGAAAGCCCTCCCACATTGACCTTTGGAGCTTTCTTTTTTGCTTGTGGGTTGAGGGATCTGGGACCCTCCCTGCTGGAAATTCTGCCCTGGGAGTCTGTTTAGGTCTTTTTCCTCACAGTGCCACACAGCCAGGGCTGGGCTCTGCTCCACTCAGCATCCCATGAGATAGACCTTTCTGTTGGCCTTCCAGGTTACCCTTGGCTGGAAACCTATTTCACTCTGTTGTTCTGTGGCTTCTGCTGCTCTAGAATTCATTGAGTCATTTTTTACAGATATTTTGTGAGCTGTGGGGGAAGCGCTAGAGTATATGCATGTTTCTTCTTCTCCATCTTGGCTCTGCTCCTTGATCTTCTTTTTCACCAAAGTAAAATTCCATAATCTGAGTTTTTTTTTATGCTGTTTGCTCATCTTCCCAGCCAAATATTTGACTTTTTAATTCTGTCAAGATAGGACTCTGCTTCCAGTAGGTGTGGGTGTGGATAAACTGTCCCAGTTCTAAGGGGTTTCATATCAGCTCTCAATATCCAACCTTCTGTTCAGCACAGAGCACAGATGCTACTGCTGCTGCTGTTGTTGCTACCACCACTACCTCCTCAGTCTCAGAGCTGGGGCTGGAACCCAACTGGACCATGCTTCTCTTTCACTCAGGTCCCACAGTGGTTTTCCACTGACTTTCTATGCTGTTTTTGGCATTTGTGGGTTGAGAAGTGTAGAAACTGCCACCACCTTCAGTAATTCAGTCCTGAGGCCTGGTCCAGCTCTGTCTGTGTTGGCACAGCCCACTCTGGTCTACATGCCATTCCCAGCCTGGTGTGATATACCCTTCCTGTCAAGTTTCCACATTTTCTTGGAATGGAGATTTGTTTCACTCTGTCATTTTGTGGGTTCTGTGGCTCTAGAATTTGTTTGGAATCATTTTTGCAGGTATTTGGAGGGGTTTGGAGGAGAGCTCAAGCAAGTCCCTTCTTTTACTCTGTATAATGAATATGCCCCTCCTAAAAGATATTAGTAGCCTTGTGAAATAATGATCCAAATCATCAATATTTTAAAACATGTTTGCTTTTTTTAAATTACATATAAAAATTTTAACATTAGAACTTTTTTTAACAAAAATTGGGCTCCAAATTCTTTCCCTTCCTCTACTCCCCTCTCGTTGAGAAGATAAGCAGTTTGATATTGGTTTTATATATATATATATATAGTCAGATAAAACAATATTTCTATACTGTTGTGAAAGATAATGCAGACCAAAAAAACTAACAAAAAAAGGAAAGAAAACAATTTAATAAACATGCTCTGATTTGCATTATGATACCATCAGTTCTTTCTCTGCAGGTGGATAGCATGTTTCATCATATGTCTTTCCGAACTGGTTTGCATATTTGAATTGCTGAGAATCACTGTCATTCATAGTTGATCATCATTACAATATTGCTGTTACTGTATACAATGTTACCCTGGTGATGCTCACTTCATTTTGAATCAGTTCACATAAATCTTCCCAGGTATTACTGGAAGTATCCTATTCACCATTTCTTATAGCACAATAGTCCAACATAGTCACATAATGCATCTTATTCAGCCATTCCTCTATTGATTTCCAAATCTTTGTCACCACAAAGACAGCTTCTATAAATATTTTTGTACATATGTGTCCTTTTCCTT
Source organism: Bettongia penicillata ogilbyi (assembly GCA_023548195.1). Classification (NCBI taxonomy): domain Eukaryota; kingdom Metazoa; phylum Chordata; class Mammalia; order Diprotodontia; family Potoroidae; genus Bettongia; species Bettongia penicillata. The sequence goes on from JAJHZJ010000090.1 coordinate 14,185,334, forward strand.
CAAAAAAATAAAAACTCTTTAGGATACAGACCTAGTAGTGGAATTGTTGAGTGAAAGGGCATATACAGTTTTATAACCTTTTGGACATAGTTCCAAACTGCTCTCCAGAGTGATTGGATCAGTTTACAATTCCACGAACAACGCATTAGTATCCCTATTTTCCTACATCCTTGACAACATTTGTCATTTTCCTATTCCGCAGCCAACCTGACAGGTATGAGGGGTACCTAAAAGATGTTTTTAATTTGCATTACTTTAATTAATAGTTATTTAGAGCAATTTTTATATGACTGTAGTAGCTTTGATTTGCTCATCTTAAAACTGCCTCTTCCTATCCTTTGAACTTTTATTAATTGGGGAATGAAGTATAATTTTATAAATTTGACTCCGTTTTCTATGTAGTTAAGAAATGAAACCTTTATCAGACAAACTTCTTTCAAAAAATTTTTCTCATTACCACCAAGAAGAGGAAACTATAATAATAATTAGGAATTATTTTGCCTAACTGTATGCATAATAACTTCACAAACTTAGCAAAATGTATGAATATTTACAAAAATATAAATGACAGAAGAGGAATTAAAATACTTAAATAACCCCATTTCAGAAAAAGAAATTGAACAAGCCATTAATGAACCCCCTAGGAAAATATCTACAGGGCCAGATGGATTTACAGGTGAATTCTCTCAAACACTTAAAGAACAGTTAATTCCAATACTATATAGACTATTTGGGAAAATTGGTGGTCCTACAAAATTCTTTTTATGATACAAATATGATATTGTTACCTAAACCAGGAAGAGTTGAAACAGAGAAAGAAAATTATAGAGCAATTTTCCTACTGAATATAGATGCAAAAAATTTAAATAAAATATTAGCAAAGAGATTATAGCAACTTAGCAAGAGAATAATACACTTTCATCAGGTAGGATTTATACCAGGAATGCAGGGGTGGTTTAATATTAGGAAAACTATCAGCATAATTTATCATGTCAACAGCAAAACTAATAGAAACCATATGATCATCTCAAAAGTTGCAGAAAAATTTTTGACATAATATAACACTCATTCCTATTAAAAACAATAGAGAGCATAGGAATAAATGGAGCTTTCCTTAAAATGATAAATAGAATCTACCTAAAACCATCAACAAGCATTATATATAATGGTGATAAGCTAGATGAATTTCCAATAAGATTGGGGGTGAAACAAGGATGTCCATTATCACCACTATTATTCAACATGGCACCAGAAATGGTAACTTTAGCAATAAGAGAAGAAAAATAAATCAAAGGAATTAGTGTAGGCAAAGAAGAAACTTGAGAAATGATCACTCTTTGCAGATGATATGATATACTTAGAGAATCCTAGAGAATCAAGTAAAAAGCTACTTGAAACAACAATTTCCCCCCAGTTTTCTGCTTTCCTTCTAATCTTGACTGCATTGGTTTCATCTGTGTAAAATATTTTTAAAAAATTGATGTAGTCAAAATTGTTGAGTGAAAGGGCATATCCCATTGTGCTATCTCTTGTTTGATCATAAATTCTTCCCTTATTCACAGGCCTGATAGGAAACTATGCTATTACTCCCTTACTTTGCTTATGGTATCACCATTTATATCTACATCTTCCCACTTTGGTTTTATCATGGTATATAGTGTGAAATGTTGATCCACACTTAGTTTTGCCAAACTGTGTACGAGTTTTCCTAGCAGTTTTTGTCAAATAGTGAGTTTTTGTCCCCAAAGCTTGGATCTTTTCATTTATCAAAAATTAGATTGCTATGTACATTACCTACTGTGCATTGCATATCCAATCTGATCCACCACTCTCTTAGCCAGTATCAGATTGTTCTTAATGATTACCATTTTGTAATACAGTTTGAGATCTGGTAAACTTAGGCCATCTTTTTTTAGGTGTTTCCCCCCCTATTGATTCTCTTGATATTCTTGTTCTTTCAGATGAATTTTATTATTTTTCTAACAGAATAATAGATAATAATAATATAACTAGTAGAATGGTTTTTTGGTAGTTTGACTGGTATAACACTAAATAAGTTATTTAATTTAGGCAGAATTGTCATTTTTTATATTGCCTTGGCCCACCCATAAGCAATTAAGATTTTTCTAACTGTTCAGAATTGACTTTGTTTTTTTAAATTAAATATTAAGTTTTATTTATTTTCAGTGTTTGATAATCACTTCCACACATCTTAGACTCTTTTCCCCTCCCTCCTCTTCATTCACCCCTCCCTCCCCACTCCCTCCCTGAGTGCAATCTTATATAGGTTCTATATGTACTTTCTTATTAAATACATGTTGCACAGAAGTATTAAAATGTATGGGAGAAACCATAAAACAAAACAAAACAAAACACAATACAAAAGAAAGCAGTCTGTTTCTATCTGCGATCCAATTCCATAGATATGTCTCTGAATGTGGAAGGTGTTTTGCCTCAAGAGTCCATTGGAAATTATTTAAGTCAATGCATTTCAATGAAGTACAAAGTCTACCAGAAAAATTCCTAGCACACTGTGGTTGTTACTGTGTATAGAACTGACTTTATTTGAAAGAAAAGTATTTTATAATTATGTTTATGTAGTTCTGGGGGTTTGTCTTGGCAGGTAGACTCATAAGTATTTTATATTGTCAACATTTATTTTAAGAAGGAATTTCTCTGTTGGAATTAATTGCTTTTAAATATTTGGTGGAATTCACTTGTGAATTCATCTGGTTCTCACGATTGTTTTTCTTAGGGAGGCCGTTGATCACTTTTCAATTTCTTTTTTTTAATATGGGTTCATTTAAATATTCTATTTCCTCTTCTGTTAATCTGGACAATTTGTATTTTTTTAAAATATCTATTTCACTTAGATTGTCAGATTTATTGGTAAATGATTGTATAAAACAGTTCCTAATAATTGCTTTAATTTCCTATTCATTGGTGTTAGGTTCACCCTTTCCATTTTTGATATTGGCAATTTATTTTTCTTCTTTTTTAAAAAAAAATAAAGTTGACCAATCATTTGTCTGTTTTGTTCTTTTCTTTTTAAACAAAAACTAGCTTCTAGTTTTATTCATTAGTTCAATGGTTTTTTTACTTTCAGTTTTATTAACTTCTCCTTGATTTTCAGGATTTTGAATTTGATATTTAATTAAGGAATTTTGATTTTTTTCCTAGGGGTTTTTTTTCATTTCATGTCCAATTAAGTGATCTGTTCTTTCTCTGTTTTATTGATGTAAGTATTTAGAGATATAAATTCCCTCTTCCAAATATTGTTTTGGCTTCATCTCATAAATTTTGATTAATTGTCTTATTATTATTCTCTTTAATGAAATTATTGTTTCTATGATATGTTCTTTGACCCACGTATTTTTTAGGATTAAATTAGTTTCCCATTAATTTTAATCTATTTGTCTATGACCCTTTATTGAATATAATTTTTATTTCATTATGTTCTGAAAAAGATGCACTTGGTATTTCTACTTTTCTGCATTTGGTTGTGATGGTTTTATGCCCTAATAAATGTCCAATTGTTGTATAGGTGCAATATACTACTCAAAGGCATATTTATTTCTATTCTCATTCAGTTTTCTCCAGAGATTTATCACATCTAACTTTTAAAAATAATTTCATCTCCTTAACTTTTTTCTTGTTTATTTTTTGGTTAGATTTATGTAGTTCTGAGAAGAGAAAGCTGTGGTCCCCAACTAGTATAGTTTTACTGTCTATTTCTTCCTAAAACTCATTAACTTTTCCATTAAGACTTTTGAATAGCTATACTTATTTTTTGGTCATTCCTGCTTGTGAGTTAGTCACCCTGAGGCCTGCACTGGCTTGATGGGGCATGACCTGCATTGGACTGTGCTGTGCTCTCACTCCAGTGAGATATACCTTTCCTGTCAAACTTTTAAGTGGTCTAGGGCTGACAATTTGTTTCCTACCATCCTTTTGTTGGTTATTTCACCCCAGAATTCATTTTCAGATGTTATTTTAAAGTTTTTTGGAGGGAAATTTGGGAAAATTCAGGTGAGTCCCTACCTTCAGTCTACTATCTTGGCTTTGCTTCCCAAATCACCAATATTAAGGAAGATAAAAAATTTAAAAATAACTCTGAAGCTTTACTTCACACTTAGAAAATTTGCAAAGATGACAAGAAAATGGAAATAGTCAGTGTTGGCTATGAGAAGACATGCACACCTGGTGTTATCAGAGATAGCTATGTGGTACAATACTCAGAAGGCAAGTCTTGGAGTCAGGAAGACTTGAGTTCAAAGCCTATCTCAAACACTAGCTGTATGACTTTGGACAAGTCACTTAATATCTCTATTTCTCAGTTTCTTCATCTGTAAAATAAGGTTAATGATATCACTTACCTCCTTGGGTTTTTTTCAGATAATATATATTGCTATTTGTTGTGTTCGTCCATTGCCAAAGAAGACCATGCCATCAGAGAAATGATGACATGACTTGCACTTGACTTTGTTTTGAGTGAGACAGGGCTATCACCAACCTCACTTCTCCTCCAGAGCCATCTGAATCCAGTGACCTGATATTCATCAGGATGACTGGAGATGGCCCAGGATAATAAAGTTAGATATGTCTAAAACAACTGAACAATAACATCAAGATATATATTTGTTCAACCATTACAGAAAAAACTTGAAATTATGTTTAAAAAGACTAATATCCATAGTGTTTAATTGAAAGATCTCTCTTCTAGTCAAACAAGTCCTAGGTTGTCAATAATAGAAAGAACTATAGATACCAATATATTTATAGCAGCAATTTTTATGACAACAAAAAAAGGAAATAAAACAGATCACCATTAATTTGCAAGTAGTCAAACAAATTATAGTGTGAATTTATCATAGTGTGAACAAATTATATGTGAACATAATAGAATATTACTGTATTCTAAGAAATGATGAATTCAGAGATGCCCAGGAAGACATATGAACTGATGCAGACTGAAGCGAGTAGAACCCGGAAATCAATATATAACAAACAATGCAAATGGACACTATCCCCCAAATGAATGCTGTGAAATTATGATGACCAAGGCTGATCCTAGAGAAAATTTGTTTTCTTGCCTTATTTGCAGAAGTAGGGGAATGTAGGTGTAGACTGTTGCAAACATGCATTGTTAGATTTGATTGATGTGTTGGTTAGTTTTGCTGAGCTGTCCTTTTTCTCTTATTTTTAATTCTTTGTTATAGGGGACAGCTAGGTGGATAGACAGATGGCAGATATATAGGAATAGGCACATATATGTATATGTAAACACATAGCATACATACTATATATATATATATACATATATACTATATATGTATTTGTGTGTATATAAGGTATATGTGTGTGATAGAAAAACAAAAGTTTTCTGTGGTTTTTTTGGAAAAGAGTAATGCCACAATACAAAATAATCCTTGTGTAAAATTAAGATAAGAGGTGGATTATTGGTACTAAATGCAGCATAAATGCAAAGGAGTGTTGGGGATGGAAACCAGATGGAAAGAGTTTGGAGAGTTAATATGTAGTGAGGATGTAGTAGTAGTCATAGATTACTCTTGCTAAAAGTTTAGTTGTGAAGATTGGGTGACAAATGATACTATAGTTTTGGGGAGTCATAGGACGAAGGAAAAACTTTGGTTTGTTTTGGGAGAAGGGAGAATTCCCTCGTTTGAAGGTAGAGGAGCCAATAAAAAAGAGAGGAAATGTAAGAAAGAAGAGCATGGGAAAAACCAATGCAGCAATGATCTGGGGGAGACTAGAACAAATGGGGATGAAAGGTACAAGTGGAAGAAAAGTTAGTTTAGGTTAGTTGGAGGGTCGCCCCATCCTCTGGATCTCTTTGGAAGAAGGATTGGATGTACTTGTCAGTCAATAAACAGTTATTAAATACCTACTATGTGTCAATATTGTGCTCAGTGCTGAAGATATAAAGAAAGGTAAATAATAGTGTATTATTACAGTCTTTTGGGGGAATAGGAAAGTAGAGAGAAATTTAAGGGAGAGGAGAAGGAGGGGCCCACCTGGATTTCATCATTGTTCTTGCAAGATCTCATCAACTCTGGACCACCTGTCAGCACTTTTTGCCTGTTTGGGCCCCACCCTCCCTTCCTTTGATTGGAGGGTAAACATCAAAGAGCTTCTTTTAGAAAGAGGAAATTTAAGGAGGAAATCCAGAAACCTCAGATTTTTCCATCCAGCTTCTAGGCCTTCATCATGCCCTCTTCAACTGATTATCTTCCCTTCTCTTTCTCTCTTTTCAATATTTTTTATTGGTCAACTTCCTGCATTTGATTATGAGTTCCTTGAGGGAAGAGACTGTCCTTTGCCTTTCTTTGTATTCCCAGGGCTTAGCACCATGCCTGGAACCTAGTAGGCACTTAATAAATGGTGACTGAAGGTCAAATCAGACAGTCTCTATCTTGCCACTAAAACAAGTGCTCCCCTCAGAGATATGATGGTAGTTGTGGAATTGGGGTCTTGATGGAAGAGAGTCTGGAAAACCTTCTTTGGAAGTGTGAATTGGAAGTAAAATGAATGTAGAAACGACCAATTCCAGACATGGAGTTAGAGAGGAGAACTGCTGTCTGGTTTTAGACATGGTGAGTTTGAAGCCACAGTGAGACCCCAATAAAAATTCTCCATTTAAAGATGATGTAGCATTCGCTGGTGGTGGAGGAGAAAAATATAGATTTGGGAGCCATTTGCTAGAGGGGAAAATAGTTTTGGGTGCTGATTGAAAGTTATTACCTCTTTTCTTCATGTCACTTTTGTGTGGAGACATGACTTATGAAAGTGAAGATCTCACTTACATCATAGTCTTAACTCGCTAGTTAATTTTAGCAAAGATTACTGAGAATTTTATCTGCAGAGGGCACCTATAAGGACTATGGAATTGCGTCTTTATCTTCATCATTAAGACTGCCATGAAGTTAAGTAAACTCCTGGCTCATTAGGTTTCTTATATCAGTTCTCAAGGCTCCTTTTATTCTAAAGGGTTTATTCAGACTTTTCTTAATCATGACTTTCTCCACTTTTTAAAGATACCATCCAAGAAATGTTTTATCATGCTTTACAAATTGTGAGGCAAAAATCTGCATGACACTTACAGCTATAAATCTTCATTTCCTTTGTTGCCTCTATTTTTTTTCCCTTTCTCTCAGGACAAGTATGTATTCAAATTACAATTATAAAATAATGAACGTTTAAGAAGGAGAGTTAAAATGTTCTTGAATTTGAAGAGACGGGCAAGAAAGGGCACTTCCACTTCTGAAAACTATTACAAATGGAAAATAATAAGTCTGGAAATACTCAGAATTTCATATAAAATAATTATATTGATAATTATAATCTTTATAATGAATTGCATGGTAGCTGTGGTACATAACCCTTTGCATTTATATTTGCAAAATATCACTCAATCTAAAATGAACTCGTAGAGGAAGTGATATTACAAAATTTCCCGTTGTGCTTAGACAAGACCACTTTTATAAGTGCAATGACTTTATGTGTCTAAATATTATTTTAAGGTAGATTTTCCTTTAAGTGAAAGCAGTCATTTTAAAATAAAAATGCTCACATATAGCACACAGACACATGTAGCCCTGGAAACGTCTAGCTGAAATCAGGATGCAGCTTCTTCTAGCACTTGCTAATAATCATGTGCAGAAAGCAGAACAGAGCACACAAGTTATAATTCTTTGACTACTGTACCTGGTAGCAAAGAGTTCTGATATGATCATATAGAAATTGAAGAATCAAATCACCAAAGAAGCCAATAGCGGACAAGAAGACATGTTGAAAGGTAGGGGCCAAATAGGCCACCAGCAACACCAAGTAGTGGGATTGAAACTAAAAAGGAATATGACCATGAAAAAGTACGTAGATGACATCAGAGTGAAAAAATAAAATCCAAAGCTTGCAACCAAAATACTAATTTTTTTGTTGTCATTGTTGTGGTTGCTGTTGGGGAGGGAGCAATGTCATGAATGCAGAGAAAGTCTCATTTCAAAGAGCTGAAATATTCTTGATGTAGAATGGGAAAGGAATGTAGAACGAAAGAAAAATTCAAAAGAAAAGGGACCAGAGAACTAAAGTGGGAAGGCAATTCAATACAAAAACAATTGACAAAGCAGACGGAGAAATATTGCATTGACAAGAGAAATTGATTTTCCCAATCAGAATGATAAAACCAAAGAAAGGACTGAAATATCTTTGTTTCTACAGCTGTTGGAAACAGTGATATGAAGAAAGATGTGAAACAAATCCACATGTGAAAAGTACTATTTAGAACAAACTTTGGGCAAATGTATCCTACTGGTTGTTAAAAGTGACCTCTCCATGTAGGTATACACTGGGCAGAAATGCATACTTGCTCTAATCAATCCTTAAAGAAAGTAAATCTAACTGTCCATTCAAAGAGTTGTTTTAAAAATTCCCAAAGATTAGTGATCAAAAGAGAAAATGTAAGTTAAAACACATTACAAATTTGGAAGCAGTAATAAATTAAAGGGGGCATATTATCATTAGGGCAGATAGGTAGGACCTGGAGTCAGGAAGACCTGAGTTCAAATCCATCCTCAGACATCATAGTCACAGCTGTGTGACTTTGGGCAAGTCACTTAACGCTGTTTACCTCAATTTCTTCATCTGTAGAATACACTAGAGAAGGCAATGGCAAGTTACTCTAGTATCTTTGCCAAGAAAATCCCCAAATAAAGTAACAAAGAATTGTATCCAAGTGAAATGACTGAACACCAACAAATTATCATCATCATGAAACACTGTGTTGAGTTTTGGCAATGGCAGATTTTAGAATTTATTTATTTTAAGGAGAGGGGAGACAATTCAACATTTGGAGGATACTGAAATACTTTTTTAAAAGGCATGGAATATTTATTGTAATTATATTCAATGAAATAATGACTCATGAACTATTTCATGGTCTGGTAGAGTTGGAATTGGTAAGACTATTCTAAATTCTGAAGAGATAATTAGCTTAGGCCCCCCACAAACATATCTCTAGCTGCTTAATTCTGATGGTGGTAAGCTTATGCCTGTGATACTTCACAGTTCTCAAGTAAAATCAAAAAGTAGAAAAAAAAATCTGATATAAAGGAAAGAGAAAAGAACTGGGAATTGAGGTATCTGACCTCTAATTTCTCTTTTGCCATTAACTATCTGCTATTTTAGGCATATCCTTTAATTCATGGTATAATGAAAAGAGTCTCTAGAGTCAGAAGATCTGTGTGGAAATCTTGTCTCTGTCACTACTTGCGTGACTTTAAGTCCCTTAACCTCTTTCAAGTTTCTTATTTGCAAAATGCTGGGGTTGGATAAATGACCTCTGAGATCCCTTCCAGGTCTTGATAGTTAAGACTGTTATCTTTAGTGACTTTCTTTATTTATAGAACATAGGCACATTTGGCCCAAGGAAAAAATCAACAAAATACAATAATCACCCAGCTTCATGTATGCAACTGGAAACATTTTGTAAAGGTATGTGTCAAATTTTTTTTCCTTGTCCTTTAAAAAAAGAGGGAATTTGCTTAGATGTTTTTCTAAGATTCCTTCAAACTCTGAAATTTCTGTGATTCCATAGCTACCAAAACTATTTACTTGATCTCTGTTTCTCCTTGACACTCTTTCCAGCTGTTGATCTTTTTCTTAGCCAGTACCACTATGTCACAGCTTCATTCCATTTCATGATTCAAGGCGACAGTTCTTATAAAAATGAAGCTCTGATAGACCGAGTCCCAATTTGAGATTGGATCCATTTTCTACTTACTGTATGATAAAACCACCAGAGCCACTCTTATTTTGGCAAAGAAGAAACATTTCTGCCTATGAACTATTTCAATAGTTTTATTTGAAGTCTATCATAACCATTTGTAGCATCGTAGTTTGCCGGTTTAAATTTCATCTCCCTCCCTCCCCTTTGTAACTTTTATGGGAAGCCTTAAAATACTAGCTTTCTCCCTGCCCCTACTCCCAAATCTAATGTAAGAAAAACTTCTTAGAGATTATTCCCATGATAAATATTAGAGCCCATACTAGGAAGGCCACCCACCCTGATATAACATTAGCTTGTTAAGGTTGCCAACGTTGAGCTGTACAAAAAACAAATGACTGATCATTTCCTTCCATATCTTTAATGCAAAATCAGGAGTGAGGCTTTAATGATAAGTCAAATGAGAAGGGAGGTTCCGCCCACAATATAACCAAGAAAAGTCCAGTCTTAAATTGTAATGTTATGTGCCCTCCACAGATTTGGGAACTCTTAGTCGCATGCAGAGGCATCATGGCTTAGTGGAGAGAATCAGACAAGAAGTTCTGAGTTCAAAGTCCTATCTGTGACATATATTGGTTTATGCCCCTTGTCAAATCATTTGATTTCATTGTCCCAGCAAACTCTCTAAATTTACAAGTGGCAGAACATCTAAATTTGTAGAGGGAGTTTCCTCAATAGAAGTTCCCTATATCAGGGAGGTCACATGTCTGGATCAAAATGAAGAGAAATAGCAATCTAGCTACAAATTGCACTGTTACCAGCCTTCCACACATTTGGGAACTCGTCATCAATATGGAATTATGAAGACATATCATAGCCTGAGGAGGAACATAATAGGTAGCTGCTTTTCAAAACACTTCTTTCTCATCTTGGAATCTAGTCGACTATGATACATTCTTCAATAAATTCCACTTGGATTCCTAAGTTATGTGCTGTCTTCTCTCATTTTTTACTGGTGCATTGATATTACTGCCCACATGGATATTTAGAGAACATTTGTTGATAAATGTTGGGAAGTAATCAAGATATACCAATCATTTCTAGTCACCAAATTAGTACTTACAAGCTTGGTCACCATACCTTGTGTTTAATACCATTGGAAAACATTAAAACTCACTTGGACACTCCAACTCCATATGCATAACTAGTTCAGATGCTTTTCCCCAAGTAGTCAGATAGTAGATTTGACCAATTAATAACCAGTAGCTAGACAATTAAAAAACTATCAAAAATTAATAGTTTAAATTCATAACCAATGAAATGATACCTGGCTGGAATGTCTTGATAGATATCACCAGGAGTCTTCTACCTCTCTAGAGTCACTATTATAGGGATAGATATAGAGATAGGAATAGACCTTTGATATAGTGAATTCCCAGATGAGGTCTTCTTCTACCAAAGTAAGCTGGTCTCTGAAAGTTTTAGTTCTCAGAGTCACTTAGAGCAATGAAATGTTAAATGACTTATCCAGTATCACACAACTGGTATGAATTAGAGGCAGAACTTGAACCCAGGTCTTCCTGCCTCTGATCCCAATTCTTTTTCTACACTCCCTCTTAGAAGTAGAACAATGACTTTTAAAAGGCAGAAGACAATTCCACTCATTGAGATAATTAACTCAGCAACTTTCCCTCCGCAGAATCTCAGAGTTTAGAGGAACATCAGAGATGATTTAATCCATCCCCCTGCCTCATCAGCAATCTCTACAAAATTTCTAAGTTGGTAATCCAACCTCTAATTGACTTTCCAAACAGCTTATTGTACTTTAGGAAAGTTTTAATTTTAGGGACATTTCACCATATATTTGATCAAAACATTGTTTCTAGTTTTAAACTATGTGAAGAAGAAACCAATTCTCATGTGTTTTCAATATTATATTCCTCCAAATATTGGAAATGGCTATTATGTCTCTCCCCAGTCTTCTATTTTTTAAGGTAAATATTCTGAATTCCTACAGTTTTCATATGGAGTTTTTTTAAAGGCATATTTTTATTTTTGAAAATTGAATGGTTTTCCATACACACATATTTGCGTCTAATGGTAGCCATCTCTAAATTGGGGGAAAGGGAAGGCAAAAGGAAAAAAAAGAAATTTACATGATAACTTTATCATATATTTAAAAAGAATAGCAAATTTTATACAATAGATTTGCAGTTGCATGTACAAACCACCTTTTTCCTCCTATTCAACTGTGTTATGGAAATGCTTTTAACTTTCTTAAGCTCAGAATAAAATAAATAAATTTTAAAACATGTGACATTGCCTATTTCCAGTTCTAAAATATCTCTCCTGTTCCAATGTGACTTTTCAATGAATTATAACATTTACTTAGTCATAACACCAGGTTATTTCAGTACCCTGGGATATAGTTTGTTTGGGTCTGATGACATAACAGCTGAGTATATCTAGGTACTCTCTTATCATATCTTCACTTACTGGTAGTTTTCCTCTTAGTAGAAAAAATAGAAGCAAAATAAAAGATGAAAAAGTCTACCTTTTCTCCATCATCCTTTATTACCATCCTATCCACTCCAAGCAGCATTCCTGTCCTTTCTTTGATCATCCTCTTGGCTTCACCATAGTTTTTAAAAAGCATTTTTTGTTCTCCTTAGTATTCTGAATAAGACTCACAATTGAAAGAGAGAAAGAGAGTGGGGTGGATTGCCACTTGGAAAATTAATAGTGCTTTTAATGACCCCTAACTCCTTCTCAAAACAAAGTCCCAGTCTTTTAATATCAATATTCTTTTCATTATGCTTTATTATTGTAAGTCATGGGATGACACAAATTCCAAAGAATTCCAGTTTCTGCCCACCTAAAGAGAAATAGCCCCCCCCCCATGATGGGGCTAAATATGATGCAGCATATTACCCATGAAGAACTAGCAGGAGATGAGGGGTATATACATATACACATGGATAATCATGGAGATATATAGCTAGAAAGAGAGATAGACTAATCACCTAGCAAGAGTGAGGGATAATAAAAGACATTTCATTTTCTTCCTTATTGGGTGGGAGGCCAGGCTGGATGGTGAGCATAAGATCATAGAATGAGAGTGTGGAACTTGGGAGTTTAGGCAATGTGTTTCAGAACTTGATTTGGGAACAGAGAATGCTATAGGACAGAAGGCTGGTGTCAAATATGATATATGGACTAAGATGAAAGGGAAAAGGATTGAGTATGAATGCTAGAATATTTTGTACAAAACACATTTAGAGAAAAGCGAACAGAATGAGAGGTACAAATCAGTGTTAGAGTAAGTATGTGTTATGGAATTGGCTTTGCAGGTAAAATGGAGAGTGAGGAAGTTGGGAGATCTCAACTCAATACTAGCTACAATGAAGATCTTTCCTTTGTATGGGCATGGTGCTAGGAATGTACTAGAAGCTTCACAGATGACTGGATTGTTGGTACAGATAGGTCCCAATTAGTGCAAATAATGAATTTTGTGAAGAGGTCCCATTAGCTGCATATTTTATTAGACTGAAATAAAATAACATATTTTACTTATAACTACATATCAAATCATGTAATTCAAATAGTGCAACCCCTTCATGTGATTCATTATTCCCACTAATCAAAGTCTAGCTGTACAGTAATCTCTACAAATCTGAGGTGCAGAGTAGTTCAGACAGTGGAAGTCTTGGAATGAGAAAGACTTGGGATTTAAGTCTTGCCTCTGATGCATATTAATTATATTACAATGGCTAAGTCACTTATCCTCTCATTTAACCCCCAAAATAACCAAATTATTTTACAGACAAGTTTCTGGTCTTTATTGGTAGAGAAGTTTTAAAGTCAATAAGCATTTATTGAATGCCCTCTGTGTTGCAGGCATTGTGCTAAGCACTGGGGTTGCAAAGGAAGATTGAAAAACCCCAAAATAAGCAAAAAAACCCCAAAAGTGTAGTTTAAACTCTCATGGGAAAGGCAACATGCAAAAAAATTATGTTCAATCAAAATATATGCAGGATAAAATGGAGATAATCAACAGGGGGAGATACTAGAATTAAAGGGGTCAGGAAAGGCTGCTTATGCAAGGATTTAAGGAAATGAGGTAAGCTGGGAGAGAGGCATGAGGAAGAATAGAATTGCAGACATGGGAGACATTTCCATAACATGAATTATTTTTTTTAATAGATATTATTTAGTAGCATTCACCTTTTAAAGTTTTTGGTTTCAAATTCTCTCCTTTCCCCCTTGCACCCAGGGAGAACACAGGCAATATGATACCCATTATATATGAAATCATGTAAAACATACTGCCAAAAAACTCAAGAAACACAAAAGAGTGAAAAAAAATGGGCTTCAGTCTGTACTCAGAGTTCATCAGTTCTCTCTCTGGAAGTAGATAGCATTTTTCATTTCAGGCACTTGGATATGCATGGTTTTTATAATTTCTTCAGCATAGTTCCAAATTGCTCTTCAGAATGGTTGAGTTGGTTCACAACTCCACCAACAGTGGTTTATGTCCCAATTTTTCCATATCCTCTTCAACATTTGTCATTTTCCTTTTCTGTCACACTCCTCAATCTGATCAGCATGAGGTAGTACCTCAGAGTTGTTTTAATTTACATTTCTTTAATGAACAGTGACTTAGAACATTTTTCATATAACTGTTGAAAGCTTTGATAGCTTCTTCTGAAAATCACCCATGAACGTGGGGAATGACTCCTATTTTTAAAATAAATTTGGTTCAATTCCACATATATTTGAAAAATGAGACATTTATCAGAGAAACTTGCTGTAAAAATGTTTCCTCAGTTTCCTGCTTTCCTTCTAATTTTGGCTATATTGGTTTTGTTTGTGCAAAACCCTCTTAACTTAGTGCAATCAAATTACCCATTTTACATCCTGGGATCTTTTCCATCTCTTGTTTGGTCATAACAAGAATTCCTTACGCTGCTGAAATACAAGTCTGGCCTCCAAACAAACAGAAACAAAAACTGAATCATGAATATAGCAACCTTGCCTCTGGGGTTCTCTTTCAGAAGACGCTGGACATGGATAAATTGGTTGGTTTAATACTAAAGGCTTGTTTTAGATTACTAACAGGTTCTGCACACCCACCCACACCTGCACATGAGTATACACATTCTGAATATTTGTTATTAGGGTTTTCTTTTGTTGTTTTTGTTTCTGTTGGGGAGGGGCAAGAAGGAGAGAAAGAAAATAATGCCTGTAGGAAAAATAACAAAATAAAGTAAAACAAAGAATAAAAAACAATGGCCTATGTATGTATCAAGGGCATCTTTTTGAATAGTATGTTCCCTTTAATCCTACATGTCTGAGAATGATAGAATTCTAAGATCTTAAAAAGAATTAAAATTGTATGTGGCTTAATGACATGGAAACATGCAAAGTGGCATAAAGAATCTGAAACATATTTCCTGGTAGAGTATTTGGTAAGTCCTTACTGTATGTTAGGTACTGTTGTAAGCACTGGA
This sequence comes from Bettongia penicillata ogilbyi, assembly GCA_023548195.1. NCBI lineage: Eukaryota > Metazoa > Chordata > Mammalia > Diprotodontia > Potoroidae > Bettongia > Bettongia penicillata. The sequence goes on from JAJHZJ010000090.1 coordinate 14,200,586, forward strand.
TAGAAAAATAAGAAATATAGACAATTAAGATAATCCCTACTCTCAAGGAGCTTCTGTTCTAATGGAGGAAGATAGTACATAAATGAATGAAGGAAAGGTGATGGGGTGAGGTATAAGTTGATAATAGAGAAGTACTGTCGAGGTCTGTATTCCAGCAAAATAAGGACAAAGCTGCCCTATCAAAGACCAGGGTAAAAGACATGAAGGGACTTGTAAAAGTCCTCCTATTAGTATGTATCTAAGGTAGGTTTTGAATCAACATCTTCTCAATCTAATTCTTGCACTCTTCAAAAAGCAGTCAAAAAGATGAAAGTTAGAGTGGAAATAAAATCTTACCCTAATGATGGTGGTGAACCATGTCCTTGGGTGAAATTGTATTAATGGGGAAGATATTTCATTTAGTTATTTTGAATTTTATTTGAACATGTTCATAGATTGAGGTCTCTGGTTTTCCATCAAGTTTACTGAAAGCTGTTATGATGCTATTGGCAGGAAGGATTTTAATACTAGTAATAGTCTACTTCTGTATAATGCATTACAATTACAAAATACTTTTCCAAGCATCACCTCATTTACTCTTCACAGCAAAATTCATAGGATATTAAGCCAATATTTTATAGATGAAGAAGCTGAGATCTCAAAAGGAGAAATTTACACCGGCCATCTGTGCATTACAGTTTAATGGAAAGACTATTCTACTCCATTTCAGAAGACAGGGTCAAATCATTCATTTATTGTCAACTAACTGTGGCACATAGGCAAGTTATTTACCCTCTCTTGTGTCTCAGTTTCCTCATTTTGAAAGCAGAGATAATGACACTTACATTCCCTACTTATGAAGGGCTTTGGAAGGAGAGCATTTTTAAATGTTAAATAATTATATTAATGTGAACTCTTATTATTCCCCTTTGCTTATATCCTATTTTGATGCCTCATTGAGGTGTGAAGGTTCTCCAAGGATCTACCAGTAAAGTTGGAAAGGCTCTGAGTACTGACTGAGAAATGGCTTTCATCCAACGTCCAGCCTTGCTAAGTTTGGAGCGTTATATCACCAGAAGGTTGGCCACCAGGTTGATGATTAATTTGTTTTTGGATACAGCAACTCCAGTCATGAATTCCATCTATTAAAGTGTTGGAGATGTTACAGTCTGCATCAAAGAATACTCACTCTGATGTCAAATTATTGTAACTTTATATGAGTTGATGAGTAAATGGGAGAGGTTTGATGACTTGTCCAAGCTTACTTAGATAGTAAGAGATGAAATAGAAATAAAATTCTAGTCTTCTTACTCTAAAACCTCCTCCTTGCTCTCTCTGTCTCTGACTCTTTGTCTCACTGCCTTTGCTCTCTGTCTCTTTCTGCTCTGTCTCCTCTCTCTCTCTGTCTTTCTCAACTTTGCCTCTCTCCACATATATATACCCACATATATATATATATCCTAAAATATGTCTATATACATGTGTGTATGTGTATATATACACATAGATATATAATATATTCTTCTGAAACAAAATTGCAAAAGTACTTAATAGAATGACTTCATCTGATAATATTTGCAACATCTTCTTCTATGAGTTCCCTGCCTCTCTTCTAGGTGGAAGAGGAAATGTTTCATTATTAGTTCTCTGGGATGATTACTGGCTTTTCAATTGCTCAGGTTAGTTTTTCCTTTTACTGATCTCTTCATTTTTGTACTCCAACATTGCTGTCCTTCTTATGTATGTTTTTCTTTTTTTTCTATTTGTTTATTTTCTATTTTGAACTTAAACACTATATTAACTTCAGAACACAAAAAAGATTGTTTATGAAAATGTGAATTTCAATTTTCCTATCATTCATTTTGAATATATCATTGCGTATAATGAATTCCACACATTACTTTGAAAATTGTTTTTGTTCCATTCTAAACTTCCTTATCTTCATTTAAAAAAAATGTTTCAACTGTCCATTTTGGGACTGGGGGTAGGGATTCACTATTATAAACCTATGTTCTTCCCTAATTTCCTCCTCAATTAAAAAACAAAAAAAAAGGAAAAGAAAAATTTCTTATGATAAATATAGTCATGCAAGTCAAATAAACACAGCAGCCATGTTTAAAAAATGTATGTCTCTTTCTTCACCTTCAATTCATTGTGTCTTTTTCAGGAGGTGGGCAGTTTGTTTCATCTTTAGTCCTCTGCAATCATCTGTCCACTGTATTGTTTAGAGTTCTCAAGTCTTTCAAAGTCGTTGACTTTACAATGTTATTGTCCTTCAAATTCTTCTGGTTCTGCTCATTTGGCTCTATAACCATTAATAGGAACCAAGATTCTCTGACAAGATATCTTGTCATTTCTTATGGTACAATAATATTTTGTGGGTCTTTGGTGGTCTTCTCTAGATTTCAGTTTCTCATCCCCAAAATAGGCGTGGTGGGGTTAAGCTAGAATCTTGGTAATGAGATTCTTTTGGGCTCCGGATATATGAACTATGAAAAATGGTATTACAGCTATTTTCTATATAAGGCTTTTATTTTTGATATTTAATGCAAAATAGTTTCCCCTTTCAAAAGTTCTTTTTTCTCATTCTAGCTTCATTGATTTCATTTGCATAAAATATTTTTAGTTTCATGTAACCTAAATTGTCTATTTTGTCTTTTGAGATCTTTTCTTTACCAGACCCATCCACTTTCTGCTTATATATTTCTAGGGCTTCTAAAATTAATGTTTAGATTTTTTTCAGTGTCAAGTAGACCATTTAAATCTGAGAATCAGACGAAGGACCTTTGAAATTGAATATAGGAATAAAAAGGGAATTAGAAATCACCCATGATGCTGAATCAGTATAGAAAGATGAACATATGTCTCTCCTTTCCCATATGTGACACAATGCAATCTTATGGAAGGATTTTTTTTTTTAAATTACAGTTCTAAGTCCTTCTTTCACTGATAATGGTATATGGTACTGAATGCTTTGTTAGCACTTTCCTTTTAAACAGGTAAACCTGATTCCCAGGAATTTTCTGTCAGTACAACAAAATTGATATTGAGTCACAATCATTTGCATAAAAATATTAATATAAAAAAGAATATTCATTAAAATGAAGAGACTAACAAAATAAGAACTTATGATTGAGGATGGGCATAATTTACTTGTGGATGTGCAGCCATGAGTTATTTGGCCCTTCTACACAAATGAGATAACTGTCATATCCCATCATATCCCACTATCATGAATTATATATAACAACATTGGGTGAAATATGAAATTCTAAAAATACACTGAAAGGCTGGAGTCATCTTAATGGTTTATTATGATAGGTGTTCCTGCTTTTGAAATATCTTCTTTCATAGGAGACAAATGGGCACGACATTATTTTAGAAAGTCCACATCTTTTAAAAAGATAGATGAAAAGCTCTTTGAGACAGCTGTGCTATTTTATTAGGAGAACAACACTTTCTTCCTAAATATTCCTTATGGATGTTGCATGGAATAGTCAGGTGATGCTTGGCACCTTGTATTTTGTTTCCCTAAAATAAAACCTATGGAAATGTCACCTGAGAAGCTGGCAGAATTTTACCATCGATTGTGAAGATGGTAGGGTAGTTAAGGACCATAAAAATATGGCAACTTACAAATAAAGTAAATTACCCCAGGAATTTCTTTCATTCACTGAGGTAACAACTTTTTCTAGATTTCACATGGAGTCAGGCATAAGCATGGCCTGAAATAGAAACTTGTTACATTAAAAGAAAATATTGTTCCATTTCTCTTTTTAACTTGCCTAATTTAGTTTCATACTACCACCCATACCACTTGCAAGCTTTTCCTATTTTGAGGACCTTCTGGCTTTATTCTCTTTCTCTTTTTCATATTTCTGAAATGTCTTAGAGAAGGGTGGGGTAGGCAGAATCCTAAATACATAATGGATACACAAGGGCACTGTGGGACATGAGCGCTGAACCTGTCAACACGTCACTCATAATCACATTTTCTTCTGCTCAACTGTGCACACCTGGGGAAGATATAAAATTCAGACTCCTACATTCTAATACCTCATTCTGTTTGGGTAGTGAACATCTGGTCAATTAATTTTCAGTTGTTTGGGGGGTTGGATTACCAATTACAGTATTCATGGCTTCTGGTTTTCATTACCTTTCCATTCCCAGTATTGGATTCTGGATGACTGTTGACATGGAAACTTGCATAACGTGTTCTAGAGAAGAGTAGTAAAGAGGAAGCACTTGTTGTCTTAAGTCATAAGAAGCCATGCTATATTTACATGTCATGTGCTATACTACTCTCTAAATCTCTTCTTCAAATATCTGAAGGACCTGTTCACAATCTAAGTTAGGCATATAGTTAATCCAAAACCTACTCTAGTATCAATAGTGTATCATTATCATTATGCATTTCTGCTGGCCATAGGGTTAGAGGTCATTCTTTGAAAGACTTTCTTCCTTAATTCTCATTTGTTTTTAATAAGCAAGAAGAAATATAGTCTTCAAGGTGAGGATCAATAATTCTCAATCCTTATTCGAAAAAAGACAGATGAATCTGTTATAAAGTTGCTAGCCCTTCTTTTTGGGGATTGAGAGGTTTGTTTTTTTTTTCTGCTTTATAACTCTTCACAAGAGTATCTGTTTTGGCCTTAATCAAAATCAGAAGTCTAAAGATAGAAGATGGTCATATCGTCGGCCACTCTTCTGTGTGCCTCTGTTCCATGTAGCTACCATTTGGCTGCTAAATATATGTCTCTGACAGTTCTATAGTGAACTCAGCAGTGTTCAGGCTATTATTTAAAGGTTTCTTAAGAATAAATATCAAATAATCTGAAAAGGCATCTTAGAGGGTCAGAGTGCAGCCATTCCTTATGGTTGCTAGCTGCAGGGGATAGAATGAACACTTCTTTTCCCACAGAATCCAGAGCTCCACTCGTTCTGCTAATGGAGAATCTACACATTTATCACCACTGTTATGACTCCCATCCCCAACATGTGTGATCAACATTCAACACCTAGGGCCACCTAGAAGCAACAAAGATATAGTAGCTCAAACACGTTTTGGCAGAAAGGTACTCAGAACATTTTTTTTTTAGACTGAACCTGGGATTCCATTGATGTACATAACTGCAAAGTTTGGGCTCAAGTGTTTAAATAATTGTGAAATCAATCAGAAAAAAAACATTTTTAGGTAGTTAAAAAGTGAGTTAGACTGTAACTAGGTTAACAATATGTTCGTTGTTTTCTGAGGTTAGTGAAAACTTTTCTTGCTTTTTTAAAATTTCACTGTCAATAAAAGTGTTTTTTTTTTAAATACCCTTATTGATTTTAGGCACTGAATCAAACTTTTATCTACACTTAGATAGGTCCTATTTGCCAACACGCAAAAAAGCCTGGTTTCTGAATGTGTGGACTTTTGTATATGGACCTTATTGGCCATATTTTTTGAAGTTTTAGAGCATCCATGCTCCATGTTAAATTATAATGCTTCTCTTCCTCCTCTGACAGATTCCAGTCTTTTGATTTTATGCCTCTTTCTTTGCTACAGTAAATTGATTCCTTTAAAACATCCAGGTGCAAATGAATTAATGGTCTTGTATTGTGAGTGAGAGTGATGTGGTCCCTCCCTCTCCTTCTCCACATTGAGGTCCTTTCCCCTTCTGAGAAACCCACATATCAATTAAACTCACCTGCTAATTAAAAGCTTGTTTGGAAAATTCCTTGCTAGTTAGAATCAAGGAAAGTGTAAAGGTGTCTAAAAATAGAGGCTTTGAATGTCAATTACTTACTTCCTTGTTGGTTCCTGGTTTCTTGAGTTGAATTGGGCACTAGTAAAGAGCTAGGAGAGAGGGAGAGAGGAGAGGAAACTCTTCTGTTGAAAGGCTGGAATGCATTACAAGGGAAAATACACACCCATACACCTGCACTTCTTATTCATAAGGGTCAATCAAAGATCATTTCTCAAAACTCACATAGAAATACATTTTTATCATTTTCCTTATGAAGATGGCAAATGAGTAGATGATACATTGACTGCTTGCAACTAAAATCTGTCTGTGTCCATCCTTTGTGGCAAGGAGGACCATGCCATCAGAAATAATGACCTGATTTGCACTTGGCTTTGTTTTGAGTGGGGTAGGGCTGTGCAGGTCACCAGCCTCACTTCTCCTCCAGAACCATCTGAATCCAATGACCAGATATTCATCAGGATGCCTGGAGATGACCCAGGATGAGGCAATTAGGGTTAAGTGACTTGCCCAAGGTCACACAGCTAGTGAGCATCAAGTGTCTGAGATGAGATTTGAACTTAGGTCCTCCTGATTCCAGCACTGGTGCTCTATCCACAACTAAAATCAAACTCTTTGCTAGTATGAAGACAACAGATAAATCAAGACCAGCAAAGAAAGCCTCCTGTCGTTGCCTCAGTAGCATTATTGGTACAGTCATGGAACTTAAATAAATTGTTATGATTGGTTAGATTAGTAAAATTATTAATATGAATATAACAACTCTTGATACAAAGAGAATAATACTAATATTATTCTTACTGTGTTAATATTATTGATACTAGAATACTAGTAAGGTAAAACACACACACACTAGTATTATGTAATAGAATAATACTGGCATTATTAATAGTGGTAATATTACTATCATTCCTACTAGAAATAATGACAGTAGCAACAATAATAGTATTTTATCAAGCTGACCAAGGTAAAAGGATTTTGCAGTACTATTATTGCTGTTACTACCATTAGTGCTACTTGAATAACAATACTGGTAGTAGTAATGATAATAGTTTTATCTGGGGCTGTAGATGTCCCAAAGATGCTTTCAATGAGCCTATGGAAAATAAATTTTCACCCCAATATTTTTATCCAATTATAAAAAGCAGCTATCTTATCGACCTATATAATGGTCTAAAGAGCATGAAACATGAAAAAATAGATTTGGGTTTTTTTTCTTGAGACTAGTTATATAGACACAGTTTTATATATATACACGCACACACATTTGTGTATATACACATATATGCATATATGTATGTGTATATATACATGCATACATATATACAGTGAGAGAGAGAGAGTTTTTAATGCTTATAAAACATATACTCCAAAAGTATAGGTTTTCAGAAATGATATTATTAGTTGGATTTCACAGAAGAAAAAACTGAGGCTAAGAGACTTTAAATAATGTGTCCAGGTTTTCTACCATCAATCAGGCACTAACTGTGATCTTTCAGGAACGTTTTGTTTTTGTTATTGCATTTTGAATTCATATATACATGTCAATTAAGTAAGCATTTAGTAAGACCTATTATGTGTCAGATCCTATAGTAGTCATTAAAACAGATACAGACGGCCTCTGCTCACAAAGAGCTTATATTCTATAGGAATATACCACTTTTGCACAGTTAAGCCTACCTAAAATAGTTATGCCAAATGGAAAATTAACATATATACCTATATGTTACATATGTACACACATATTGATATATGCACAAAACATAAAAGGAAAATAAAATGGAAGTTAGAATTGCACTGAAGACAGTCTCAGCTTCCATCAAGTCAAAAGCATTTTCATGTATAAAATTCCCTTTCTAGTGTCCTGACACTTTAATAAAAATATAAACTTCTGAAGAAAATAGCAAAGCACAGCCAAAGCACAGAGAATGATACATTAACATTGGAACTCTATCTTGTATTTTAAAATATCTGTATCTCCCCACAAAATTCTATAATATGAGAAATTTTACTTTCTGGAGGAATCCTACATAACAAGAAATGAAAACTTGAGGTCTTCATGTGTCAGTTTTGTGAGGATCAGGTCTTCTTTAGGTGTCTGTGGATGAAAGCTCCTGTGGAAATATGGACGTTGATTAGCTGTATATTCTGATAGTTACTAACAAGGCAGCATGATACAATAGGAATAGGGCTGGATTTGGATTCAGAGGACTTGGGTTTGAATTCTGAACCTACCACTGCATGATTTTGTGCAAATTGCTTAACTTCTCAGCTTTAATACACTTTTTGTAAGATCAGGAAATTGACCTCCAAAATCCCTTTCAGCTAAAAAACGATAATGCTGATATATGATGAGATACGCAATACACAATGAGATATATAATTTTTGTGTTTTAATCATTTTCTTTCAACATATACATATTTAAGTCTGCCTATGTTTACTGTAAATAGAATTATAGATTTTCCAAGGACATTATGAGCTAGTTGTTCCTTCTTCCCACTCCCACGCCCAATTTAACAGATGAGTAAACTGAAGTCTCAAGAAACAGAGTTCTTGCCCAAAGTCACATAGCTAGTTAATGGAAGAAATAAAACTAAGCATGCTTTTTTGAGCAAGGATAAGAGTAGAAGAATGTGGAAAGTCACTTGAACTCTCCAGGCCTTCCTTTTATCGTTTGTAGAATGGGAAGTGTGAGCTGAATGACCTCTAAGGTACCTTCCAAATTTAAGCCCGTGATCCTGACTTTCAATGCTTGTGAAACAAGGAACAAAACACAGTGCCTTCAACTTTACTGGCTTGAGCCTCACACCTCTGTGTAGTACTAATGAGACTCTATGTAAATCAGGAAACTAATTGCAGAATGGAAATTGAATTATATATAAAAAATGAGATAGTATTCATAGAGTGCTTGGCACAGTACCTAACAAACACATAGCAGGCACAGTATAGATACTGTTGTTGCTATTTCTATTATAATTATTAAACTTCCTCTTTCCTATCCAATCAACAAGAAATTATTAAGCTTCTAAAAAATCTTCCCAGTTCTCAAGAAACTTACATTCAAACATGAAAAAAGCATAAACTTAGGCAGATACAAAATATGTAATTGGCACAGATTATGGTGGGGTACTTCCCAAATCTGATTCTCACTGGCAGATCTGATTCCGCAGATAGTGGTTTCTATGTTCTACCTCAGAGTTCCAAAGGATAGATAACTACAAATAGCCAAAGGCAATACCAGATTAGAATATTACATTGTTTATGAAACCACAGAGATGAAGATGGTGGAAGATTCTGCGTAATATTGCCTCACAACATGGCAAGAAGCAATAGAAATAAAAATGAACTTAAAGAAAACTTGGCAAACACCAAACAAAGTTTTTAAGAAGGCGTTTAAGAATGAAGCTGGAAGGAGAACAACAAACACATGAAAAATGGAAAAGATGTGTAAAGAATTCTATAACACTTTTTATCATCAACGAAAATGGAGCCAACACAATTGGATGCAATGTTATAGGCCTAACTATGCTGAATAAATAAGTAAAAAATAGAAATGAATAAGGCAAGGATACAAAGAGCTACGGGACAAGACCAACTATGCAAAGAAGAGGTTCGTGCCAGAATCAGCGCAATCAATAAACATTTATTAAATGCCTACTATATACAAGCACTGTGTTACATGCTAGGATATAAAGAAAGGCAAAAGGCAGTCCCTGCTGTCAGGGAATGGGGGAGACATGATGCAAACAACCATGTACAGGATAGATTGGAAATAACCAATACAAAAAAGGCACTAAAATTGAGGGGGATTGAGAAAGGTTTTCTGGAGAAGGTATGATTTTAACTGGGACTTGAGGGAATCCAGGGACTCCAGGAGGTGGAGATGGGAAAGGAGAGAATTCTAGGCATGGGTGAAAATTAGTAAAAATACTCAGAGTTGGGAGATTATGTGTCTTGTTCCAGGAACAGTAAAGGAGTCCAATGTCACTCTATGTCAGAGTACATGAAAGGGAGTAAGGTATAAGAAAACTAGAAAGGCAGGAAGGAGCCAGGTTATAAAAGACTTTAAAACCTATACAGAAATTTTATATTTGAACTGGGAGGTGATAAAGAGTCATTGGATTTTTCTGACTGTGTGTGTGTGTGTGTGTGTGTGCATGAGTGTGCACCTGTGAATGGAGGAGGGGTGACATGGTGAGACTGTTTATGCAAGATCACTTTGACAGTTGGGCAGAAGATGGACTGGCACTTGAATGTGCAGAGATCAGATCTCAAGGTACCTTAAAGACAGGAGGGTTAAAAAAAACTAACTTCATTTCCAACAAGATGATCAAGAACATTTCAAGAACTTCTTACTCTACAAATTATGAGAGTAATCTATACATACATTGAGAGGCATCCACAACAAAGGTATGAAAAAGAAAAATGAAGTCTTTTCAAATGATATTGTACAGTAAACTCTACATTTTTATAGTCATACAATTGGCAGAAACAGGTAGAGACAAAAGCCCCACAAACTCACTGCTTATTGACTAAAAATACAATATATACACACAAATAAACACATATTTGAGTTAATATAGTAAAATGAAGTCTTAAAGACTCTTCTCTAGCCAGTTATCTGCCATGCACATGTCAATGTTATATATGAATCCTTACAAGAAGTAGCAGCAGTGGTTACTTTGCTTGATGATCTTCCCATGTCAAAAAAGTCAAGAAACATGGAGACTTGCTTGCCAAAAGTGTTTGTTATTGTCATGGAAGATATGTAGCTGAGGATCCCAATTAAAGCAAGTTCCTTATCATTAGTGAGGTCCTCCCAATCCTTCTATTTGTGGATGAAATTCTATTTATTTATGAAATTTGGAATATTCATTTTCCTTCATAAGATCCTAAATTACTCACATGAATTCAACCTAATTTTCCACCCAGGAAAAAGAAACAAATGGATGAAGGATGTCTGATTCCAGACTATGATATTATGTTGGATAGACAACACATAGAGCCAATGTATCAGCAAATCTTTCTTGGACAGACACTGCAAATAGACAATGATTTCAGTGAGTAATTGAACAAGACAGGAACTGGCTGTAGTTTCTTTGGGAACATGCATTTCTTTGAATGATGCCAAACTTTTCCCTGAAACAAAGGCTCATATTTTATACCAGTATTTCTCCAGTGGTATTGTATGGCTACGTGTCATAGAATGCTACAGCCTCTCAGTAACTGCAGTTGTAGATCCTCTAAAAGGTAATAGAGAGATTCTTGGTGGGCACAAGCAGATCCCTACATATAACAGATGAGGAATCTCATAGGAAGAGTGGTATAAAGGATGTACTTAGAAAAATATATGACCAGAAAAAAAAGTGAGTTGGCATGTTGTACTGTTATCCAACTCTTTAGAGAAATGATCCCAGTAAATTGGGTGCATCCCTGCGGAGGATTTCCGGGGAACAAGACAAAGAGTCACACAGGAGGCACAGGCATGGATGGATTTTAAGCTACAACATTGGAGGAATGACTAACTTTAATTAGACCACAGATCCACTCAAGGACTGAAGTAGCTCCGTAGAAAACTGTCATAATATATTCTGACATGTGGGTCTACCATATTATCTTTTTACGTTAAGACAAAGCTGATTTTGACCCAGTCACTAAATCATTCATTGTAGATCAACTTCCCTGACAGAAATGAGGATAGGCTATAGAGAAATGATCCTATATTAACTGTAATATGATATAGGGGAAACACAAAATTAGAACATATAAATAGAATGCCTTCTCCTTGTTGCTCCATTGCAAAGAAGATCACAAACAACAAATTATAGGAGAAAGTCATTTATAGGGGGATATGCCATGAGGAGAGTCTGGTTTATTCAGCTGTTGCTTTTCCCCTCCCACTGCAAGTGGCTGGGAAAGAGAAGAAAATCACAATGCAAATGCCCCTGGAGAAATGGAAGGAAACAAATACAAGGGAGGAACTAAAGAGTGAAAATAAATAATTAGGCAATGAGTGCATGGAGAGCAATAATGAAAGCTATTTATCTGAGCTCCCAGCTGTAAAAATCCAGATAAGTGAACCCGGACATAGAATGATCAGGTTCCTAAAAATTAAATCACAAGCTGTTCTAAATTTTTAAGGAGAAAGAAAAAGAAGAGAAAAATCTTAAAATGAGATTTTTATCTCCAGACAAATGTTTGAGCAGAGATATATTATTTTAATTGGCCTACTACCTTTGACCTTTATATAGCTGAAGAATTTTAAATGAGTTCATTTTTCCTCTTTCTGCTATTTCCTCAAACAATTCTCCTAATTTTTCACATTCCTTCATTTGATTTCTCTCTCCAATATATTTCCCACATCTCAGCTTGATATTCAAATGCCTCTTTTTTGCAAGAGATAAACCAAATTTTATTTTGTATTCTATCTTCAGAGAGATGTAACTTCAAAGTTTCTCTAGCTTTATTGTTTATTCCTTAATACCATTTTCACCAGTGCCCTCTTATGTTTCCAGGCTGGGTTAAAAAACCTTTTGTCCTTTTGGAAGATATAGAGTATCTGTTGGATTTGTTTACCAGAAAGACAAGTAATTCCTATTCATGTCATCATTGATTCTGTTATTTAGTTATCCTTACTTACTTGGTAGCAATGAAATGGAATTCAAATGCTTTGTACACATTACTGGTAATTTGAACTTCATGGGGAAAGCCTACTCTTTACTTTTTAGAGAAGCAATCAATGAGGCAGAATCTGACATAAAGATGGCAAATTATATTAAGTTTCCATATGATCCTTGATCCTTTGCCAGTTATCTGATATGTTCACAGAATGCACAAGTCAGGGTATGTGCACTGGTTAATAACAGGATGCAAAATTTCCTCCATTCCCTCACTAGGTTAATCCTCTATGCTGTTTGAAGAAGAGAATTCAATTTTTTTTTCATCTCTAGAGCAAGACTTTTTTGTTTTTCTTTTTAATACAACAGTAGCATCTTCTTTCCTTTGCATTCAATCCTTTAGAAATTAGACTTAATTTTTACATGCACATTTACACAAAACAAATGTATTTTTATTATTGCAATTATTATATTCGGCCTGCATTCCAGAGTATTAACTACTTTGGCTAATGGGAGTACAATTAATTTTTGTAATTCAACCTGGGCCAGAATAGTGCAAAATCCATTTGACCTGGATAATCAAATCATTTTTGCTATGAATTTTAAACCTACTTAATGGTCAATCTATTATGACCAGTTATTTTTGGGTTTCCTTTTAAATTTTTTTTGCATATTAAACATTTTTTGTTAAAAAATATCCCAGTGCAAAGTATGTATGCATACAATATATTGTGTGAAATAGGATAGGTGCCTCAAGACTGCAGTCAAGTCAATGTATCAATTTTCTGAAGGAGAAAAAAGGTAGATTCTTCTATAGCACTGTATAATTGAAAAGTACACTGTACTTGGGCAGCTAGGTGGTGCAGTGGATAGAGCACCAGTGCATGAGTCAGGAGGCCCTGAGTTCAAATCTCACCTCAGACACTTGACACTCACTAGCTGTGTGATCTTGGGCAAGTCACTTAACCCCAATTGCCTCATCCTGGGTCATCTCCAGTCATTCTGATGACTATCTGGTCACTGGATTCAGATGGCTCTGGAGGAGAAGTGAGGCTGGTGACCTGCACAACCCTCCCTCACTCAAAAACAATGTCAAGTGCAAGTCATGTCATTATTTCTCTGATGGCATGGTCTTCTTCGGCAATGAAGCACGAACACACACTGTACATACTTCATTGAAAACCCTTCAAATACTTTGAAGATCTCTATCTTGACTTTTTCTTTCCCAAGTTAAACAGTCACAGATTCTTTGACCAATCTTCATATCACATGATTTTTCAATACCCTGCAGCATCTATACATAGTTCAACTTGTCAAACTCTGCTCTAAAACATAACTTTTTAACATTAGGCACAATATTCTTAATGTGATTTTCCAAGGTATAGAAGAGTACAACTATAACTTCCCTTATTCTTGGTTTGATATTAATTAATTAATGCAATCTAAGATCACATTAGATTTTGTGTTTGTCACATCACAGTGTTGATTTGTACTGAGCCTGTAGTTCATTAAAACCTTCAGATTATTTATCACGCGACCTATTGATTAATCACAAATTTATCTGGCTAGGGCAGAGCTAGGAAAGTTACAGAGAAGTAAATTTTGGTTTCATATGAAGAGAAATGCCTCATTTGAAAAAATCCAAAATGTTTGTTGTTGAAAAATGGAATGGATTGCCTTAGGATGTAATGAATTCCTTATAATAGATGGAATTCAAGTAGGGGCTGAATGATTTCTTGTTGGCAATGATGTAGTTGTATGTGTTAGACTATTTGATCTCTGAGGTTCATTTTGACTTTGGAATTCAAGGACTGATCATTTTTATTCAAGCTTTTTTTTGGCATGAAAATTTTCCTACTTTATAGAGAAAACATGAGCAATATGGGAATCAAGTAGTTTTGTATTTTTTTTTTTTTTAAGGGAAGCTAGGTGGTGCCGTGGATGCAGTTCTAGGTCTGGAGTCAGGAGGATTTTATCTTCTGAGTTCAGATCTGGCCTCAGATACTTACTAGCTATGTGACCTGGGGCAGATCACTTAACTCCGTTTGTCTTAGTTTCCTCATTTATACAATGACCTCAAGAAGGAAATGACCGACCACTCAAACATCTTTACCAAGAAAATCCCAAATAGCATCAGAAAGTGTTGGACACTATCAAAAAATGACTCAATAACCATAGCAACAATAACACCATCTCTTGATAAATGGTCAAAGGATATGAACAGGAAATTTTCAGAGGAAGAAATTACATTTATCCATAGTCATATGAATATAATGCACTAAATCACCATTGATTAGAGAAATGCAAATCAAAACAACACTGAGGTACCATGTCACACCTATCGGATTGGCTAATATGACAAAACAGGAAAATGATAAATGTTGGAGATGTGGGAAAATCGGAATACTAATGCATTGTTGGTGATCCTAATGCATTGTGAACTGATCCAATCATTCTGGAGAGCAATTTGGAACTATGCCTAAAGGCTGTAAAACACTTTGACCCAGCAATACCACTTCTAGGTCTGTATACCAAAGAGATCACAAAACAGGAAAAGGACTCACAGCTGCAAAAATATTCATGGTAGCTCTTTTTGTGGTGGCAAAGAACTGGAAATCGAGGGGATGTCCGTCAATTGGGGCATGACTGAACAAGATGTGGTATATTAATATAATGGAATACTATTACTTATGCTATAAGAAATGATGAGCAGATGGACTTCAAAAACCTGGAAAGATGAATATGAACTGATGCTGAGTGAAATGAGCAGAACAAGAATGTTGGACACAATAATAGTCTCATTGTTTGATGGCTAACTGATAGACTCAGCTCTTCTCAGCATTGCAAGGATCTAAGACAACTCCAAAAGACTCATGATGGACAATGCTGTCCACATCCAGAGAAAGAATTATGGAGTCTGAATGCAGATCGAAGCACACTATTTACTCTCCCTTTCTTTTGCTGTTCTGCTTCTTCTTTATTGTGGTTCCTCCTATCACTTCGAATTCTTTTTTATAGTATGATTAATGTGAAAATATGATTAATATGAGGGTATAAGTAGAGACTCTATCAGGCTGTACACTGTCTTGGGGAAGAGGGAGGAAAGGGAGGGGGAGAAAATTTAAAACTCAAAATCTTATGGAAGTGAATGTTGCAAACTAAAAATAAATTAATTATAAAAAAATGCCATCTCTCTACCATCCATTTTTAGTGTCCTGTCTATCCCTCAAAGTGGTCTTTTCTACAAATCCTTGATCTTTTTGGCCCACATTACAAAGAAAATGAAGCAGAAGGAAAAGAAGACAAAGAGGGAAAGAGCAAACATTTATTAAGCATATTAAGCATATGTTAGGTAGGCACTGCCATAAGCGTTTTACAAATACGATTGCATTTGATCTTTATGAGAGCCCTGGAGGTAGATGCTGTTATAACTACCATTTTAAAGTTGAGGAAAGAGAGGCAGACTGAAATTAAATGAATTGCTCAGAGTCACATAGTAAATGTCTGAGGTCAGATTTGAACTCAGGTCTACCTGACAGCAGGCCTAGCACTCTATCCACTATGCCACCAGGCTGAAAAAGGAAGGGAAAAAGAAGTAGTAGAAGGAAAGAGCAGCAGGACCTTCCCCACCCCTGATTATCCACTGCATACTTCATCTCATCATTCTGGGTTTTAGCCCTTCTAATATTTCTTATAGGACTATGCCCCACTTGGATACTCATCCTAAAATATTTTGCTTCCAACATTCTGCACTTGTCTTTAAAAAAATAAGTGAGTTGGTAGAAAAGTTCCTGGTGTTATCTATAAGGGTCCCCAGTTTTCCTCTATATGCTTATTTCATTAGAATTTCATTACTAAACACCCTCCACATATCTTAAAAGGCCTTTTCTTGTGGAATCTTAGGTTATTTTTCTTTTTTCTCTCAACATCTTTACTTAACTCAGTACTTAAAAGGAAGAGACCTTTCCCTCTTTATTTAGCATGAACTCTAAGATGGGATAGAACCTTCTTCCCAATTTTTAGTGCCATTTTCCTTGACAGGTCTTCATCGATAGACAGAATTGGATGCAAAATCCTAGTTCAATCATTGCTGCAACAGTCTACTAACTTCTGTTTTTGATATTATGTATTCCACAAACATTTTCAATATGTTATATTCCTTTTCTTAAAAATTTATGGTAGTCCCCTCTGCCTATTGATAATTTATTCAAGATTTTAGTAGGTTTTACCTTATCTACCCAGAATAGTCTCATTCACTTCTGTCAAATTCTACTACAGTAAGGACAATCTTTCTTACTTTCTTTTTAAGCACTCCTGCTGTGCTCATTTTTCCTCTTGGATTTTTGTCAATTAGACACACCCATTTATCTCTACAATGAAGCATTCTCAGATTTTCCATTTGGGAATAATATTTGATAAAGTGGTATTTGATCCTTCTCATGCCCTTCCACTTTAGAAGCTTTGACTCACCTATCAGAGAAGACCTGAGAATATGGAAGACTGCGGGAAGAAAAGAGATGTGACAGTCTAGTGGCACCAGACTCCAGTTTTCTCTTCCTTTTCTCCATTGGACAATTTGATATGCCCATCAGAGACTTGCAACTGCCAAGGAGGAATATTAGACTGTTAAAGCAATATGATGCAGCAGAAAGAATAAAGGAATTTTGGGCAACTAGGTTCTAATCCCAGTTCTTCCATTAATGAATTCTACGAATGGACAAATTGCTATCTATTTCTTTATCTACACAATGAGTTGGATTAATTAGATGTCTAAGATCCTTTCTAAATCAAAAAATTTCACTATTCTGTGAAATGTTGCTGCAAGAGAGGTCTGGATCCAGTGTTCCAACTGCAAAGAGATAAAATTTTATAAAGCCTGATCTCAAGTGTAGGACGAAAAAGGAAATCACTTTTGTTTTAGACACACATGAAAACTTTCTGTTCATGGATCAATATTTTGGTGATGAAGAAACATAGATAAACAGAGTTTGTTGAGGAGGCTGAGAAATCAAATGTATCTGCCAAAAGTCAGGCATGAGATTTTCTTCTTACTGACAGATTCAGGCCCATTATTTTTAAAGTTTTTAAAAAATTGCTACAGTCAAAAAACATTACAAGTTGCCTGTTGTGAAAGTTTAACATTCTTTTAAAAAGTCCATCGTACAATATAAAAAATTTAATAACTGAACTCTCTCAAAATCAGCACACAGCTCATGCTGAAGACTTATGCACTTTCCAATTATCTTCCCTCTGGCAGAGAACATACAAATACTTTTTTTTTTTTTTTAGTAAGCAATTAAGGTTTGCATCTCTAGATTATCTTTGATTAATGAAGAGAGATGTAGCATATAGCTAGAATTATGTGATTACAATTGATCTTTATTCTCTTTAATAATTTCACTAATTTTTCATAATATTCTCCTTTAGATTCTTATAAATGAGCTATGGTAATTAATAATTTTCATTAATTTTCCTTGAAGATGCTATGATATTTTAGAGAGAACTATTAGACTTAAAAAAACTTTTTATTTATAATTAAACTGCACACTGTATTATCATATTGAGTTACATTAGATTTTCTACTAATATAAGCAACTAGGTAGAACAGATATGTTTTCTCTGCTCTCTGATCTTTTTGCTTCGTTGGTTTGTGTGTTCTAATGCCTTATACACTCATGGGATCTAACCAAATGGGAAGATAATTCTAGTCTCCTGAAATAAAAGAGATGTTATCTCATCTTTGAGGTAATATAATATTGCTGCTTTTCTATAAAAATTAATTAGTTAACCGAATGTGTTGTATGAGTGGGAGGCCTAGAAGTCTATTGGACCTAGAGTCTAATCCTTGGGTCACCTTGATTTTGAACATAATGTCTTTTTTTTTTTTTTTGTAGGAAGCAATGTAATATAATGGACTGAGAGTCAACCTTGGAGTCAGTTAAACCTGGGTTTAAGTCCTTCTTCTAAGTACTGGCTAAGTGATCTTGTACCTTAACCTCTCAGTGCCTCCAAGTAAAGATGATATATTAGAGCATAGTGCAAATTTATATTGGTAGAGGGAGTTCTCATGAGGACTTGATCTATTAGGAATGAAAATACAAATTAAAAGATTTAGAACTAATTATTCTCTATAGACCATCCCTTAGAAATTGGGAATACTTTTTTTTTTTGTTAACTGTTTTATATACAAATTAAGAAAAAAAAAAAAACCCAAAACACAAATACAACCACCACCAATAGTCCTGCTTCAGTTGAGAGACAAAGTAACCCAGGAGAGCCCTAGGAAACTCTTAAAGGTTACAAGTTGTACTCTTACTTCTTGGTGTTGCCTTGCACAATATACATTCTGTTCTTACTTTCATTATGTATTTCTAAGTTGTACATATGTTTTTAAATGAGAAAAAATGGCAAGGGGGCTGCAAGTTATGTATGAAACTCTCTAAGACTTTAATTTTTAGATGAATTTCTGATCTAAATCAATAAAGGGAATTTTCAAACAGGGAATTCCTCACAAAAATTAAATCACAAAGCTAGCCTCCATTTCCTTAAAAGGGGGTTAATTATGTAGTATAATACAGAAGTGGTTTTCTGGATAAGTGAATTACTTCAGACAAAGTTTAAATACCAGCATTTTTATTGCTAACTGCGATTTTGGGGTAGAAATCTTTCTATACTGATTATATACTTACCTGCTCGATTAAACATAGTATACTCATAATTGACTTTTTCTGCATGATTCAAGTTCATCATTATGGACAATAGTCATTATATTGTGCTGTACAGGGTGTGGAACTTAGGTCTGAATCAGCACTGACCCTTGAAGATACCCTGAAACTTATTTCCTTGTGAAAGTCATGAGTTCATCTTGCTCTGGGGTAATTTATATCTTTCCTGTAAAGGTGGAGTAAAGGATGTATGACTTCATGACCTTCAGGTCAATATAACGGGGTTGCCTTTCTACAAAATGAATCAGTGAATCAAAGGCCAGAGCTGCTTACTCTTGAGTGATTTCCTCATCCCCCTGAAAATATTTTTCACAGTTGCTGTCAGTGTGCTTTGACCTGTCAGCAGAAAACACTACTGATAATCCCTGTATACACATACACATGCACACATGCACACGCACACGCACATGCACATGCACACACATACGCGCACACACACACACACACAGGAACTCAGATAGATACCTACCTCCCTATCAGCTAGTACTCACTATTTTTCCCCCATAAAAGCATAATTTGGCCTGTCCCCCTAACTCACACTAGAACTTCCTGCACGGCTGGTTTGATATGTCTTGGGTAAATAAGATCTTTTTCAGTGGATCCTGGGTTCCTGAGGTCTGGAAGAAGGTATAGAAGGTCTTTTAATCTGTTTCATTTTGAAATGAGGAAACAGATGCAGAGAGAACCACCTTTCCCCTGTCCCACAGAAAGCTAAATGAAAGATCTGGGAGTGGGATTCTGTTCCTCTGGCTACCTCTCTGGAGTTCTTTTCACTGTTCCTTTCTGACTCCCTTCCAAAGTGTGAGGCTGTTACATCTCTTTCCTGGTAATTTGTTCCCTTATTCTCCACCATTAGAATATGGGCTGCCTTTGAGTTTCAACTGTCCCTGTTATCACTTCTAACCTGTGGCTGCTTCTACTGGTTGCCACCTCTGTTACTTGGTAACAAAGGCAAGGATGCCTCATGTTAATGGAGCACTTTATATGCATTATCTCCACCATCAAAATAAATCTGTAGTAATTTTTTAAAAACCACTTTATAGATCAAAAAATCGACTCAGAGGGTTAAGTGCCTTTGAACAGAGTTGCAAAAGTGGTAAATGTTGAAGAAGGAATTTTGTACAAATCCTCCCCTCCTCCCAATTTACCTTAGCTTTCTTCTGTTTTTTTTTTCCTCTCCTTTCCCCATCACATTTCCCATGCTTCTCTGCTTTTGGGTCAATTGGAATAGTCAATGAATGTGCTCCTCCCCACCACCCCCCAAAGGCAAATGAACGAATCACAATTTGGGAAGAGGGGGATGGAGTATATTCTTCCAGACTTTAGGCTTCTTGGGCTATTTGTACTGTAGGAGAGGTATGGTGATGTAAAGCAGTTAGGTCTTGGAGTCAGAAAATCCTTCTGTAATCCAAACTCTGATATTTTCAATTTTGAAACTTCTCTGAGGTTCAGATTCTTCATCTGTAAAATTGGGATTAAAATATTTGTACTTTCCACCTATATAAACTATGAGGAGAAAACCAATTTACAAACCCTAAAGTACTATAGAAATGTGTTCTCTTACAATTCATTATGCAAACTTCTTTGTTTGGTTTTTGAAGGAATTCACAGTCTGCCTCCAGACTATCTTTCCAAGCTTATTTTACTTTACTGTCTTTTATGGAACTCTAAAGCACTAAATTCTAACTGATCTTCTTGTTCTTGACATGATTTACAATCTCCCCTCTCCCTACCTTTGCTCAGCCAGTCCCCCATACCTGGAATGAATTCCTTCCTCACATTTGTCTTTTACAATTTCTCACTTTTTAAAAAACATTCAGCTCTTGTATCACTTTCTATACTGAGTCAATTCTAAATCTCAGTTGCTAGAGTTTTGCCTCCAGAAATTGCTTTGTTTCTACATTGTGTGTGTGTTTATACATATATATATATATATACATACATACGTGTATAAATATACATATACACACACATTTTTTTCTATGTTCATACTGTTCCTTCCCCCACTCTCACCCTTATAAAGTTCCTTTTTTCCAGGCCAAGAATTTTCTTTGAATTCCTAGTACCTAGCACAGTGCTTGGAACGTCATAGACACATTAAATGCTTATGTAAAGAACATATGCATAAATCATTTTATTATTTGAAATACTTTCCTACTTGCTTGCTTTCTCTCTTTTCTTATTTGGTCCCGTTGGGGGCAGCCCAAAGTCTGACCTCCAGGTGCCATAGGTATTTCTTGAATTTTTTCAGTTTGTAAATGTGGATCCCCTATGGTGACCAGTAATCCTTAAAAGGAGTTGCTGCATAAATGTACTAACATAGCTGTGTAATTATGAACACATGTAGCTACGTGCACACTGGCCTTTGCATTTTAGCTCTTGTGTCCTTGCTTAGGCTGTGCATTTGTATCTGTAGAACTTCTAGTCTCATTTCACTGATGTAATGGGAATGGGATTCACTTAAACAGATACTGAGAAGCTGAATGAATTTGGTTTCATTTCCACCAATTCCATAGAATTTTCATCTTCCACACATAAGTAAAGGGTATTTGATACTGATTTATTTGAGAGGAATGCTAATAAAAGATATACAAGTTTTTTATTAATTAAGTAAAGACAAAAACATTAGAAAAAAAGCAGCATGAGGGATAATTTTGTTAAGAGTTAAGATAATTTTGTTTGAAAATGATCTATCGTACAATGGCCATGTTACAATGGCTATGAGATTATTTAAGCTACAAAAATGTAAGCTGTGAATACTATTTACAAAGGAGGGGCAGTTAGTTGGTAAGAGACTTCACATATAAACACTGGAGTTATACCTATAGTTAATCCCTAGGAAGAAATACATTGCTATTCTTAAAGGCATACTTTTTTTTTTAATGGAGGAGGAGGGGGCTGGTTCCTGATCAATGAAAAATTTCAGGTTTTAGTTAAGAAGCAAATGATTGTCAAAATATTTTTATTTCTTATGCTAGTGTTTCCCCCCTATTTCTTGGTTTGCCATAGCTAAAAACAAAAAACAAAACAGTATTGAATACACCCCTGTGAAGGCAAGCATAGTAGGATCTTTTGCTGTTTTCGTTTATCCCAAGAAGTATATACTTCTGAATAATGTGATTAAGGAGGATCTTTCCCACCCATTGTTGGGCCTGGGGAGATTTGTAGGAAGGTCCACACCTTTTGTTAATGTGGTACTGGTTCTCTAGGGATGTGATGTCCATGGCTCTAAAAAGTGTATAAAGACTCTCAGGTGCAATTATTTTTTGGGGTTTACTGACTGGAAGTGTTTGTTTGGCCAGACAAGGACTCAAACACAGGGGCCCCTGGCTTTGAAAAGCCCAATGTTGGCACTTCCCTCTCTGGTAACTATAGTCAGATGGTTGAACTTTTCTGTTGATTTGAATATACACTAATTATGGTCAGGAAGAGGAAGTCATATCTGTTGATACTTTGATTTCTCTGTATTTTCTCTGAAGTTCAGGGTGCTGACTTTTTCCCCTAAACTAAGTGAATGATATATGTGCTTGATTAAAGCGATTGTTAACCCCTCAAAAGTTGCCTTTCCTTTTGGAGAAGCACATCAAAGAACCTGTAATGGCAGGTCCCCCTGTGTATGTGGGGGTGCTTTCTAATACAACTTCTTGCAGAAAACTTTTGTGGGGACATAGATGAGAGTCTCACAGAGGAGATAGGTATGGTTGGAATGGGATCTGCATGTTCCTGAATTGATGAGATCACAGATTCATTAAGATGGGAGATAAGTAGAACACAGAAAGTTAAAGCTCAAGGACCCTTTAACATTATCTGGTCTGACCCTCTCATCATACAGACACATAGTAGGTTCTTAATGGATTCTTGTTGTCTTGAAGACTGGAAAACTGAATTTCAGAGAATTGAGTTAAGTAATTGAAATCTACACAGCTGGTCATTGGTAGATCTGGGACTTGATCCTAGAAGTCCCGCTGACTATTCCTCTTTCTCCCAGGCCATGAAGTTTGTAATCTGAGGAGGCTATAATTTCTATAATCATGTAAAATCTCAATAATGGACACCCTCTTCAATGTCAATGTTTATCAAAAATAGTAATTCAATATACTTGAAGACAACCATGTTGGATGGAAAAGTGAGTTTCTTTCCATTTTTTTGTAGCAGCAGAAGCTGAAGGAATTGGCTTTAAAATGATATGCCAGCTAGTTTTAGATTGCTACACCATGCTGAAATCAGATGAAAATTCTTTTACTCACATGGTCATAATCAACTTTGGACTTTCAGAGAAAGGAGACTTATGACCCACTTTAATTTCTCTTTTCAAGATCAAAAGGTGAATGGGAAACAATAAGTATTTATAAAGTCCCTTTTATGTGCTTGGAATTGGGGACATACAAAAAAAGAGAAAGTCCTAAGTTTTGAAAAATGTAAAATACAACTGTGTGTGTGTAAAACTAGTGGGATTGCTGTGGAGGGTGTGGTTGGCCAGTACTTGATCCTCATTTTTCTGCCTTCTTTCTACTTGACAGGGGCAGATCTGAATCCTTCCTAGGCCTTTCCTGTCTCCACTCTGGGAAGTAGTTTATTGCCAGATCTCTCTAGTCACGGTCCTGTCCTCCCTCTTTCTGTAGATTAGTCATATTATTTTAATATAATAAAATTAGTTATATCTTTTTAGAACAGTTAGATTGAGATGTAACCTAGGGGCAACAAAATAGCCCCCAGGTTCATTAGGTACCTTTCTCCACATTATGAGATTTATGTCAAATGAAAAGTCTAGTAAATTACAACATTTCAAAGCTTCTAGTTAGGAAATTTTCTAAAATTAAGACCAAGATTTCTCTCTCTGCCCTAATTTATTTTTTTTGTGTGTATGTCTATCTCCTGTCACTTCCTGGTGTTTTTATGTTTAAGGTAAAAAATGAGATATTGGAAACATTTAAGTGAAAGAAATTAGAAGAGTATAGTACAAGTATCTATTATTGAAAAGGCACTGGAAGGGGAAGTTGGGGAAAGGGATCTTTGTTTTGGGGAACTTCCTTTGGTTTTAATAGAAATGTTATAACCAACTGCTTTACCTAAGTTTTCTGCTCTGAGATTCTTCTTAGGTCCTTATGACTCCCCTCTTTGCTACATCTCAGTCTACTTGTGACTATCTTTTTTAGCCTCTCCTTTCAGTTTCATTCTTGACCCCTAAACTGCTGATTCTTCATCGGTGAGTCTATTAAATCTTAGGTGGGGCTGGGGACTTTGTGTATCCACTGTTGAAATTGCTGCTCAGCTCTTGTTCTCACCCTGTCCTTTCAGGCTGTATTTGGCAGATCCTGTGTACCTCTTTGAGAGCTCTCAGGCATGATTCAAGACTGCCTTCCAGCTCAAAGACTGCAATAGTCCCAAATCTCTCTCAGGGCTGAGAGAGAATACCTGTTCTTCTAAACTAAAATTCCCAGAGTATCAGTAAGATCTCAAACATCTTTTAAATACAAAATAGATACAAGATAATGGCAGAGAGGGGAGGGGAGGAGAGTAAAAGCACTGGCACCTGAAAAGGAGCCTTTAAAGACTTCATGTAGAAGGCAGCACTTTAACTGAACCTTGAGGGAAACTAGAGATTCTGTCACAAGTCAGAGGAATGGACAAAGAATACACACACACACACACACACACACACACACACACACACACACACACACACACACACACACACTCTGTTGGGAACAGAAATCTAACTTATTCAACAGGAAAAGGGATAAGAGAAATAAAAGCCAAGGGAAGTCAGGTGGCTCAGTGGATAGAGTGCCAGGCCTAAAGTCAGGAAGACCCCTCTACCCTTCTTAGTGAGTTCAAATTTGGCCTCAGACACATAGTAGCTGTGTGATATTGGGTAAGTCACTTAATCCTGTTTGCCTTAGTCTCCTCATCTGTAAAATAATCTGAAAAAGAAAATTACAAACTTCTCTATCTTTTCCAAGAAAATGAAAATAAAATAAATTTTCAACAAAATAAAAAGGAGGCAGTGGTGAGATGTAAAACAGAGAGGAGACATGGGGGAGGGAGGAAGGGAGAGAGGGAGAGAGGGAGAGAGGGAGAGAGAGAAAGAGAGAGACAGAGAAAGAGGGAGAGAGGGAGAGAGAGAGAGAGGATTTTGTTCAGTCATTTTCCAGTTATGTCTGATTCTTTGTGACCCCATTTGGGATTTTCTTATTAAATTAAAATAACTCTTATTAAATTAAAACAATAAACTCTTATTAGAACACACTTATCAGAAATGACATTTGTTGCGGGGGGGCAGGCTGAGGGAAAATAGATATACTAGCAAACTATTAGTAGTTGTGAACTGGTCATAACGTTCTGAAGAATCATTTAGAACTATGCCTAAAGAGCTATAAAACTGTGTGTATCCTTTGATTCAGTCAAACTGTTATTAAGTCTGCACCCCAAAGAGATGAAAGAAAAGGGAAAAAGGACTTGTATGTACGAAAGTATTTACAGCAGTCCTTTTTATGGGTGGCAAAGAATTGGAAACTGAAGAGATGTTCATCAGTTGGGGAATGGCTGAAAAAGTTGTGGTATATGATCGTGACGAAGTACTATTGTGCTATGAGAAATGACAAGGAGGATGGTTTGGGGAGGTGGAACCCAAAGACATGGCAAGACCTTTATGAACTCATACAAAGTGAAGTGAGTAGAATCCAAAGATCATTATGCACAATAAAAACACTGTTGTAATGATGATTAACTATGAAAGACCTGGTTAAGTCTGATCAATTCAGAGATCTAGGATAATGCCAAAGGACTCATCATGAAAAAAATAGACCCTCTCCAGAGAGAACTTTTTCTAAATGCAAATTAGAGCAAAATTTTCTTATTTTCTTTATTTTTTTGTGATATGGCTAATATGGAAATATGTTTTGCATGATTTCATATGTATAATTGATATCATTTGCTTGCATTCTCAGAGGGTGAGGGAGAAGTAGGAAGAGAGGAGAGAATTTGGAACTCAAAATTTGAAAAGATTAGAAAAAAATAGCTAATACTTTTTAATATACAAAGAGATGTACAACATGACTGTTATGGATATGTTTTGCATTACTACACACCTATAACCTGTATCAAACTATTTGCCTTCTCAGAGAGGGGAAAGGATGGAGAGGGAGGGAGGGAGAGAATTTGGCACTCAAAAGTTTTAAAAACAAATGTTAAAAATTGTTTTTACATGTAACTAGTGCTGGGGTAATAGTGATAACTGTATTCTCCTCCTTGAATACTTTGGTGTTAAAGTTTTCCATTATTCAGCTCTATGTCTGACCAAAAGAAGGACATATTTTGCAGTTTTTGTTGTAGATTGATTACTGTTCTTTTTACAGCTGAAGATACTATAAGAATAGAAGAAACTATTAAAATAGAAAACAGGGTTACTTTCCCCCCGAAAATGGGAGCTATTGCTTATTTTAGGACCATCCTTTTAGAATTATTATATTGAAATAAGTGCTGCCCTCCTGAAAAAAATACCACTACCAGTATCTTAGGCACAGCAACATTTACTTGGTGTGAGCTATATGATTCCGTTAATATTCCAACATCAGTAAAACTCATCATGTGACTGGTATAAGAAGACACAGCAGGTTCTATTTGAGGGAAATGGGGGAAAATCCACAGAGATATAGTAAAAATAGTTGCCATTTGCCCTTAAGGAAAATGCTGCAAGATGGTTATGTTGACATTGTATCGGATCCTAGATATTGCCTGTACCCCGATTCTGGATGTTGCAAGAGAGCCACCTGCCAACCTGCTGACAAGAACCACCTTTCCAGTGGGTAGGGATGGCTGTAATTATAGTGTATGTTTTGTACCACCTCTATCTGATTCAGTCACAGCCTTCCCTTCGCCCCTAATTCTTCAACAGCAACCATGAGAGGTAACTAACCCTCAGATTGAGACAGCGTAAGGAATAATCCTATAAGAAAGTAAAGCATGATCTTGTTTTCGGCTGACTAGTAGTGCATAAATTCCTTAAAAGCAAAGCAGAATCCAAAGGGAGATTTCATCCAGTAGAAACAAGCAGCCCATGCAAACCATCTGCAGTATAACCACATGACAGACCCAGTGGTGATTTCAAAGTTGCCAATAAAACAAGCTTAGATGCCTCCCAAGGAGACAAATGCTTCTGAAAAATATCTTCCACAGCTTAGCATATGGGTCTGTGATTGCTGCCCAAAACAAAGGGATAAAGAAAGGTAGGATGTGGTGGGAGCTGGAAAATGTTGCTATCCTTTCCTTGGTTTCATTGTATTGAATAGGGCTTTTCACTCTAGAGCCTAGCCCTGCCCTTTAAATGCACAAAGAAGACTTGGGAGCCAACTAGAGGCCACTGGGCATTCTGACAGGCTCTGGGGTTTGAAGTCAGCTCCAGGTCCCAGGAGGAACAGAAATATTCAGGAAGGGTATTAGGACTTGATTTTTCTCTGATTATATCAACCTTTTGTAATTATTTACAGATTTTTTTTTCCTGCTGAGGAGAGATCAGAGAGGTGGAGGGGGCAGGCAAGAAAAGAACTAATGAATAATGTTTCCTTTTAAGGCCCTTCCATCTTCCCTCCCCCACCCCTTCTTCACTATCAAGGCAGCTTTTCTTCTTCTTACAAAGGGGACTGTGGAATTGGGAAACCAGAAGGTCTAGTCTGCAGGGCAGAGAAACATCATGTGTTGCCCTGCAGTGTTCCCTATGGCTGACAGAGTGGTGGTACTGACAGGCTTGGAAGGGCATCCCATCCAAGGCTCCTTGGCCAGAGGCAACGAAGGGTTGTCTAGCTGGGGAAGAGCGGTGGGGTTTGGAGTCTCTGAACAGCATAATGCCATTAAATTTGTGCCCTCCTCACACAGTTCCCCTTCACCAAAAAGAAAAAAGAAAAAAGAAAAAAAAAGGAGGGAAGGAAGGGAAAAGGAAGAAAAGTATAAAAACTTGATTGTGGGTTGGTTTTTTGGGGGGAGAAGTATGTATTATTTTGAAAAAGATAGATTAGAGGAGGTGCAAAAAAATGCACATCTCCCCTGACCCTAAGGCCTGCAATGCAAGAGAGACAACGTGTCCAGAAGCAGAAAATCTGTGCTTTAATGACTGTCTCCAATCTTGCCAAATGCCATACAATGAATCACAATTAACTATGCTCCTAATAAACCCATGCAGAAAGGCAGAAATCATGTGGTGAATAATTAAAAATCCATACAAACTACTAGGAAAGCAACTTGGAGAAAACGGATACAATTTCTTTGGGGTTTTGTTTGAGAAAAAACTAACCAAGTTGGTGTTGGAGGGAAGCTATGCCCTGGTCACCAGGCTGCAATAACCCAGCAGGGCCCTTACCCTTTTATATGTATAAGAAGAAAAAGGCAGCCCCTCGCAATTCCCCTGTGGTTAAAAAAAAAGGATTTCATTATTTATAAAAAAAGTCTACTTCATATTGAAAGCTTGTTTTTTAGACTCACTAATTCTGTTGCTCTGGGCCATAAAGACATTTAGCTTTGACTACCGATCAAGAATGTGTATTGAGAGCTTGCTAAGTGTTAGGGTGCTGTCCTTGGCACATGGGGGATTAAAAGAAGTAGACGATACAGTGCCTATCTTTGAGGAACTTACAATATGGCTGCGGAGATAAGACTTGCATATATGGAACAATTAGGGAAAGTAGGACAGTGTGGTTGCAAGTGCTAAGTTGTATTTTACATTCAATAAATATTGTAAGACAGACAGTGGAGGGAAAGACCACTTTGTATCAGAGTTTGAATGGTTCCTTCACAAAGGATACAGTAATGTTTGAGTTGTGGGAGGAGAGGGGAGGGGAGGAGAGGGTAGAGGGGAAGGGAGAGGGGAAGGAAGAGGAGAGAAGAGGAGAGGAGAGGAGGTGAGGGGAGAGGAGAGGGGAGGGGAGAGGAGAGGAGAGGACACCACAGGGAGTGAAAATAGCATTAAAAAGTGGGGTGATAAGGGTGATGAACAAGTTATCTGTAGATTATAGGAACAAGACCAATCCAACTAGTCTTACAGGAAGCAGATAGTTGATATTAATAGATCGATCAACAAGCATAAATTTTGTGCGACATGGCTAGATGCTAGAGTAGAAAACCAATAATGAAATGCCCCCTGCCCCTTGGGAGCTTATAGTCTAGCCAAGGAAGATAATCTGTACATACGTAGGTTTATAGAAAAAATGCAGAACATCGGTCCAAGGCAATTTTTGCATGTGTGGTATACAGCTGGAAGGCATTAGTGAAGACTTCATAGGGAAGGTGGACATGAACTGAGCTTTGGAGGGAACTAAGGATTCTAAAGGGAAGTGATAAAGTACATTCCAGGCAGGAGGAAGAATCACTGTGAAGGTATTGAGAGAGAAGACGAAATATCCTGTATGGGGAACAGTAAGAAAGCCAGTTTGGTGGAACTGTAGTGATGAGGTAGACTAATGGTATCAGACTAAAGTGTTTTCTCTAAATTTCTTATCTCCCCCAGTGTTTTCTCTAAATTTCTTATCTCCCCCAGTGTTTAATTGCCAAGCACATAAAGACATTTCTTATATGAGTGTTGAATTGTAGAAACAAAGGGTTGGACTAGATGACCTCTAAAGCTCCTTCCAGCTTCAAGTCCTATGATCCCCAATTTTAAGTCTGGTAATTCTATTTTCATTTCTAGTGGGCAAGAATTTATGAAGAATCCTTTACATTCAAGGCACTGAGTGAGATTCTAGGGATGCAAAGATAAAAACAAGACAGTTCTTTCCCTCCAAAAGCTGCCATTCCATTGGAAACATAAAAGGGTAGGAGGATCAATTTTGGTGCACAATGGAATTGGTATAAATGCCTGATATGGAGACACTGGAGAGTCTTTAATCAGGCCATAACAAGATCATTTTTCTCTTTAATAAGTATTAATTCAGTCCCTCCTGTATGTTATTCTTTTAGGTGCCAAGGGTGTATAAGGAACAGTCCCTTTCCTTCAGGAATCTAAAAATCTGGATGGGGCGACATGGCACATATAGAGTTAAGCAACAACACAAGGTGGTATATGATCAAGTGCTAAAGTGAGTGCGTCTGTTGATTTCCGTCACTGTATAGCATTTGGGTCTGCAATGCTAGCACGTTTAAAGCTGTTTATTTCCTCCCAGGCACGATGCCTACAGTTTGGGCACAGAGTGGTACAGCCTCTAAGAGCTATAGGAGTCTCTTGAAAAGATTATCTGGCAATAGTATGCAGGATGTATGGGAGTGGGGAGAGACTGGAGTCAGGGGGAAGAGTAAGAAAGCTGTTGAAAGAAAGGCTAGACTAAGGTACTGAATGATACTGTTACTCTCCAGGGGAGCCATTCAAAATACATCAATACATTTGCTCTCCCCATCCAGGGGCATTATTTGTGATAAAATGAAAAAAAAAAAAAAAAAGAAGGCATAGCATTGTAGTCCTAAATGTTCATTGCAACTTACAGTTTTCTATTTTCTGACCCAAACCTTACATCCTTCTCTGCTGATAAGGAGATATTTTAACTTTGAGATGGCAGCTGCCCAGAGATTTACATTAACCCTGACATTATGAGGAATGTTCTCTGGAATTCTTCAGCTTGTTGTTCTGCAGCTCTCATAATAAACTTGACTCAAAATTGTGCACTGCAGAACTATTCATTCAAGAGGTTTATGCCTCTGCATGTCGGAACAACCTCGGTGTAGAGTTTCATCATTTGGAACATTGTGACTTCTGCTGCATTTATCTATCAGTTTTGTGTCTACCACGCATCATGTTAGGAAAAAAAAAATTCAATAAGCCAGCTGGAAGAAGTTTACATCTTGCTCCTAAAAGGGAGAGGAAAACCAAGATTTCGATATTTGAGGCACTAATTACCCATCAGAAGTTAAGGATGGTAAGGATCTAGCCCACAACCTTTTGTAGGTAGCAAATCCCAATAAAAAAGGACTTTAAAATATTGTTGCCTGACAACCAACAATGGTTCTGCAAAAAAAGTCGTTGGGGAATTAATGTTTTTATCATTAATAAAAATTAATCTAATATGTCATATTGGAATGTGGAATATAAGGCTATGATAAAGGTGCTCTATCCAAGGGGCAATCACCTTGCCAAGGTAAAAAGAAATGATTTCCCTTAGGTTACACTTTATTTAACCTCATTTGACCAAAAAATAAAAGGGGAGGAAAAAAGATAAATTGGGAGCGATCTTCATTTTTGTCCCATTATGTTAAAAAAAAACAAAACCAAAAAACCTTTAAAGACTCTCTTGGGAAATTCTTGTCAGGTAACTTCCTTGTGACTCACTGACTTAGGTTCTCTGTTATTCTTAAGAGGAAGCCAAGGAACCAGCTAAGTTGTAGCCCTCATTGAATTACCTTTGGTAGTCTCTGCTGCTACTTCTTCCTATGCTCCTGGCTGAAAAGAAATAAAAAAGAACCTCCCACTTTCATTCATCATTTTTCCTGTCAAAGCTCAGACCAGGCACAGCTACCAGAGCAGCTTCCGCAGCAGGATGGTAGGTGGAAGTGATGGGAACCTTGGGAACAGATGACCATCATAATTGATAATAGTCAAGGAAGGAGATGCTGGGCACAGTCAGATGTGTATCCTTTCCTTTAGGAAAACTGATTTCAAAATGTCAGGAGGAAAGATAGGCATGATCTTATGTCCCAGAAATCTAACAGGCTAGCCACTTGAAATGAATTAAGCTTTCAGGACCAAGTAAATTATCCAAAGAACTACAGACCAAACAGCTGAGTTTCAGCAAAATTCTAGAATGTGCTGCTAAAAAGGTTGCTTGGGAACACTTAGAAATTAAAGAAGTCATGAACAGAAGCCAGCAGAGAAAGAATGAACCTGTGAAGTTATCCTTATTTCTTCTTTTGAATGAGGTTACCAGGCTGGTAGATCAAGGGAACACTTCAGAAATAATATAGGCTGTCCTCAAAGTCTTAGTGCAGATTTAAACTATTTTAGTTATTAAAGCTTACAAATGAATTGAGACTTTTAGGACACTCCATATAATATATTTGACAAGTCTCACAATATCTTTCTAGACAAGATAGAGAATGGTCTGGCAGGTAGGTGTCATGATGAGCAGAATGGAGTCAGGAAGGCTTAAATTAAAATCTGACCTTAGGCACTCAAAACCCTGGATAAGTCTCTTGCCCTCTGTCTGCCTCAGTATCCTTATTTATAAAATGAGGATTGTAATAACATCTACCTCCCAGGACAGTTGTGAGAATCAAATGAAATCATATTTATAAAATGCATGTAAAATTCCACATACTTTATAAAAGCTAACTACGTGACTATTAATATATTTTAATAACCAGGTCTTTGAGTTTTGGGGTTTGGGGAGCTCCTGGTTAGAGTCTTCCTCCAGTAACACAAATTACCATCTTTTTCATGACTAAAAGACTTAGAGACCTGCCTGGGGTCGCTGAGAGGTTAAGAAATTGCCCACAGTCACAGTTAGCACCTCGGGTGGTGGGGAAAATGAGAGATGTACTTGAACTTGGGTCTCTGACTCTGAGGCCAGCTCTAACTCTGTTATGCCATACTGCCTCTCAGTATTACAATTAGATGGATTTATAACTTGTTGAACAATCAGAACCAAAGATTCTCAATAAATGGATTGATGTCAACTTGGGGAGAAGTCCCTAATATACTAGTGGGATCTGTCTTTGGCTCTCTTAGGTTCAAAACTTATCAATGACTCTGATGAAGACATTAGAAGGCAAGCTTATTCAATTTATGGATGACACAATACTAGGAATGATAGCTAATACTCTAGATAATAGATTTGGTATTTTTAATGTCTCCAAACCAGAAAAGTTGTCTGAGACCTAGGATAATTATACAGTTCTGGGTTTCATTTAAAAATTAATTCTACCTATGTAGGTCAAGGTTCTGTTACTACACATACCTCAAGAAAGCCATCAATAAGAAAGTCTCCAAATACACCAAAATATTAATAGCCTCATTTTTCGTGATATTAAAGAACTGGAAACAAAGTAGATGCCTGTTGATTAGGGGATGGCTAAATAAACATGAATGTAATAGAATACTGATGAGCTTTAAGAAGTGATAAATATGATGGATACTGAGAAACGTGGAAAGATCTTTCAGAGGTTCCCAAAGTGGGTGATACTACCCCCTGGGGGAGTGCTGGAATGAGCCAGTTTGGGCAGTGGTAGTAGTAGCCTTCATTGCAGTGAGGGGGATGTTTAATAATAAGAAGGCAGTGAAAGCATAAGTAAAGAAGATAAGAAAATTTTGAAAAAACATTCATACATGTGTCATTTGTTTTGTAACAGAGTTAAAATCATAGTGATTACATTTTTTTCCCAAATAAACACAGAAAATGTAAGTTATAAATGATCAGTGGTCAAATCTGCTGACAGATCTTAATAAGCAAGTTGGCAGGCAAGTGTGTCATTCATTGTTGGGAAGTCCAACATGCATTGACAGAAATGTGTGCATGTAATAACTTGTTTATAATATGATACTATATGATTACATGATACAACATTACATCATCAAAATTCAATACGGGAAAAACCCTATAAACTTATAATAAGTCATTCAATTTAAGATATGTTATTTTTAAATTTATATGTATATATATATATATATATATATATTTTAAATGACACAAATTTCAAAGAGCAACCTTTAAGGGTTAAAGAAAGTAGATTTCCAGGGAGGCACTGAGTAATTTTTTTAAAGGGGGCAGTAGGCCAAATAAGACTGGAAACCTCTGATCTACATGAACATCACGATGAAAAGTAAAGTAAACCCATCCAAGAAAAGAATAAACTGAATGATTACAACAATATAAAAGGAAAGAACTACAAAAAATCAGAAGTGAATGTTGCAGAGTTATAAAGAACAAGCATTGTTTCAAAGAAGAAATAAAACACTAAGTACCACCTCACCCCTTTGCAGAGGGGAGACCCACTAGTATTGTATATTGCACATGTTTTAAGGCTTTTTCTATGTATTGATCAGTTATACTGACTTTTCTCTCTTCCTTTTCTTTTTTGTCTTTAAAAAAAAACAATATTTGTTATATGGGTTGGCTCTTTGGGAGGAGGAAAGGGAGTGTTGCTGAGGAAAATTATAGTGATATAAAAAAGACATCAATAAAAACTTATTTTTAAAAACTGTGATATCTGTTAAGCACCTACTATTTGCCAGACAAAGTGTTAAGCTCTGGGTATACAAATCAATCAATCCATAGGCATTTATTAAGCATTTACCACTTGTCACATACTGTGGTAAATGTAGGAGACCGAAAGAAAAAGCAAAAACAGTGTCGGAACTTGAAGAACTTACATTCTAGTGGGGAAACGTTCTATAAACATGTCTATAAATAGATAAATATTGCACATAAAGTTGTGTATGCATTAGAAGGAATAATTGACTCATGTCTACTATCCCC
Source organism: Bettongia penicillata ogilbyi (assembly GCA_023548195.1). Lineage (NCBI taxonomy): Eukaryota > Metazoa > Chordata > Mammalia > Diprotodontia > Potoroidae > Bettongia > Bettongia penicillata. The sequence continues at coordinate 14,235,107 of JAJHZJ010000090.1, forward strand.
TGAAATATCCATATCTAGCTTATTCTGTTCAATTTGCGGTACTTCACTTTCAGAGCAACACTGACAAACTACAGCTAACACAGAGGACGCAACCACAATGGTGTGGGATCTGAAGACCGAATCTTATGAGACTGACTGAGGGAATAGGGAATCTTTAGCCTGGAGAAGAAATGATTTACTAGAGATAGGATTGTTATCTTAAAATAGTTAAAGGATTGTCACTTGAAAGAGGAAATATACATTCAGTGCTCCTACAATGGGCAGAATTTACACAGGTACAAAATTATAAGCTATAGAAAGACAGATTTAAAGCCCACTTAAGAAAGAATTTTTTTTAGCAATTGATGAGATCCAACAATAGAACAAGTTGTTTTCTTTTCTTTTCTTCCTTTTTTAATTTATAAAATAGAGATATTGTTGACATTGAGAGTATTCCAGCAAAACCCAGATGACAATTTAACCAGAGAAAACTTCATGAATTAATGAAAATATTTATTAAGCACTTATTATGTGCCAAGCATTGTCCTAAGCATTAGGGATAAAAATCGAAAAACCAAGACAGGTTCAGTTCACTAAGAGTTCATGTAGTAATTGGATGAGACATCACATAAAGGAAAGTTCAGTTGTAGGGGGAACAGAAAGACTCTGAGAAGCTAAATGTGTAGTGGTTGGGCAAATGTGGTCCATTATTTGCTTCCTAGGTTAGAGGATAATGCTGGGGTTCTAGATGGCACAGAGACAGGTCAAATGGTAAAGCCTGGTGAACCACAGGGGTTAGAGTATAATGGCAGGTGGTAAAGAGTAGTGGTCCTCCATTTCACCAAAAGAAATATAGCGACTCCCATCTTTTCTAAGTGGTATGAGCAATGAAGGAGATAAGATAGATTCTGTGCCTTGAGAGGAAATTATAATAGATGACCTATAAGTTTCTTTCCAACTCTTTTAGTCTACAAATTTGAATTCTGTGAATGCCGCCAGACTTTTGAGAAACTAGCTCAGCTACTCCAATCATGTCTAACTTGTACCCTTTTCAGGGGGCAGGACTATATGGAATTCTTTATTAGTGGAAATTGTTGCATGTCAGGGACAGAAAGACAAATCTCCCATCCCTAGGATAAGTGAGGTAGTCATCATTCTTCCCTTTTCAAGAGAGAACAATCTGCCTTTCCACATGGCATATGTAGATCAAGTCCTGTCACAACTGTTACTGTATTCTTTCCCCTTACAACTCTTCCCCCTAAGTGAACTTTTTAATGCTGATTGAAATATGCAGCCCATTATGGGGGAAGGAGAAAGAGCAGCAGATTTTCTTTGCAATACTATTTGTCAAAATGAGATGAGGTCTGTAGCAGGTTCTTACACAAAAATGTTAATTATGCACTGTTAGAACTTTGTCTATACTTACAGCATCATCTATAATAGGTAAAATGAAATGTGGAATAGATGGACATGGGTAAATACAAAAGTTATTTGTGCACTTAGGGGAAAAGCATTTTTTATCCTGAATTTTCTGAATAAGACTGTGGCTCATTATATCACTTTGGCAAGTGTCCTAGCTCCATTGGCTCCATAATAAGAGGTGGAACTTCTACATCCAGAAATCTTGCTAATTCTTAAATACCACAGGACTCTGCATACTCTTTCTTGAGCTATGGTGATATCCTAAGTTTCTGACCTGTCTAATGTCTTTCTGGCAACATAGCAAGAATGAAAAGCCCAAGCACTTCATGCCTATGTACATTCTCTCAGGCATTCAGAAGACAATAGGGGGAAGCTATCAATGGCACATTTAATATATAATTTAGAAAAGTTCTTTCTTAATATTACATTGATCTTAAAGAAATGGTAAGGTAGATAAAAAATTATTTAAAAAAAGATAGGGCATAATCAGTGTGGGTATCAAGGATGGCCAATATAGGAATATGTTTTGCTTCACTATTGATATTTTGATGAGGCTAGAGGGAGATGGGAAAGAGAAAAACATATGTTGATTGAAAACAAAACTGTAAACGACTAATAATCTAAGAGACTGCTAGAAAAAAAATTAGACTATTCCAAAAATCGTAAAGATCAGAAACCCAACCCAATCCCACCCCTGTGAAAAAAGGTATAATTTAGTTGCAGAACAAGACTGTCTTACTAATAACACTGTGGAAGAGTTTAAAGCTTATTCATAGTTATTTATCTTCACAACATATCTATGACTCAAAGCCAGGATGACCTCAGTATCCCCGTTTAACAAACAGATGTCATGAGTCAAAGCTTAAGTGATCTGCCCCAAGTTATAAGGGAGGACAGCTGTGGGCCAAGACCAGAAGTCGTCTCTTCACTTTCCAATGTTTTATTGGTCTTTTATCAACAATACTGAAAGATGTTAAATCTTATTTCTCTTCACCTATGGTTCAATAGATATTACTGACATGAGCTTCACCGTGAAATTCTATTTTAAATAGTGGCTATGCTCATGGCATAATCAACTCTAGGTAAAATAAGAACTAAAAAGCAATAGAAAATTCCCATTTTAAAATTTAAGAAACTCCTCTCCTACCTTACAATTTTATGTGTGAATGTGTTCAAACATTAACTTTTTGCCCCCTCTTTCATATTTCTTACTCGTTTCCTCTTTATATTGCTATTCCATTCTTCAAAAACAATACATGCCTACTCTTCTTTTAAGATTCTGTCCAACCCCACCCCCACAGATTTAATGGGTTAAATCTTAAATCTTCCTTATCTACTCCAAATTCTCTACTTTTGTCTTTTTCTGAATTCACTCACATCTGCACTCTCCATCCAATTTCCATTGCAGTTTCAACTCCCAAAATCAATTATGCTCTATCTCCCCTTATGGCATATATATGAGTCTTTGTATCTTATAAACACCTCGTTGGAGGTACTATACTAATCTCCAGGTCATAATGCTGGATAAGTAGTGAGCTCTTATATAATGACTTGGCCATATCATTATCAACCAATCAGCATTTATTAAGCATGCTATATACCATGCACTGCCTTAGGTGTTAGAGGTACAAATACAAGAAAAGAAAAGAAACAATCTGTACTCTCATTGAGCTTACATTCTTGAGAGAGACAAGCACATATAAAATATAAACAGTATATACTAATAACAGTAACACATACACATACACATATATGTATAGTAGTTAAATGCAAAGGGGTTTATGGGCTACATTTCTTGCTCAGAGATCAATTCACTCTGGAGCTCATAGACTGGACAACAAGTCCCCACCCACCTAGCACAGAGTAGATGTAATAGCCAAATCGTAAGTGTTTCTCTTTTACCCAGGAACCCTAAGGGTCTTTCTGTCCCAGTCTGATTTTTTTTTTTTTTGATTAAAGGGGTCCTCCCTTGAAGAAACCTGTTCATTGAATGGGTGTATCTCACTCAAAGTGAGAATGTGATATGATCTTAGCCTTAAAGGGCTATGGTCTCACATTTCAGCTTGGGCCATCTCCAGTTGTCCAGATGAATATTATGCCACTGGACCCAGATGGCTCGGGAAAGTAAAGTGAGGTTAGTGACCTTGCACAGCCATCCCTCGCTCAAATCAAAGTCAACTGCAACTCATGTCATCATCTTGATGTCATGGTCCTCTTTGAGAATGAAGGACAAACATAACAACAGTTTGGGAGAGTGAGTCCTAAAAGTGGAACTGGATAAAGAAAAGCTCAGTTGAATCTTATAGGGAATTGAAGTACTTCATGAGGCAGAGATAGAAAGCAGATGAATTCTAGGGATGGGTGATGGCCAGTACAAAGACACAGAGACAAGATATGTAGTGACCTGTGTGAGAAACAGAGAGAAGATAAATTTACCTGGAACACAGTAGGTGGGAGGGGGAGCAATGTACAATGAAGCTGGCAACTGAGATGGAGAACAAGTTGTGTAGGACTTTAAAAGCTAAACGTAAGATTTTATATTTTATCCTGAAGGCTATTGACTAAGAGGAGAGTCACAAGGTCAGACTTGTGCTTCTGGAAAATACCTTGGAAGGAAAGTGTAGAATGGACTAGAGTGGGGAAGAGACTTGAAGCAGGGAGATCAATGAAGGGGTTGTTCCAATAATCTGGGCAAGGTATGATAAAGACTTGGACTAAGGTGACTGAGGCATGTGAGAAGAGAGTCAGATGTAAGAGATGCTATGAAGGCAGAAACAGAAGGCTTTGACAACTCATTGGATGTGTGGGATGAAGGGGAGTGAGGAACTTGGGAGGAAAGATAATGAAATCAGTTTTAGACACATTGACTTAGTCTTCAGAATGTCCAAAAGGCAATAGGCAATGTTGGACTGAAACTGAAGGAAGAGAATAAAACTGGGTATATAGGTCTAGGAGTTATCCATATAGAGAGGATAGTTAAACACACATGCACACACACACAGAAACAGAGAGAGACAGAGAAAGATGGAGAAGAGACAGAGAGAGAGAGACAGAGACAGAGAGAGATAGATGGAGAGAGAGAAGAGACAGAGCCTGAGAGAGAGGAGACAGAGAGAGACAGAGACAGAGACAGAGAGAGACAGAGACAGAGAGAGAGACAGAGACAGAGATAGATAGATGGAGAGAGAGAAGAAACAGAGAGAGCCTGAGAGAGAGAAGGGACAGAGAGAGCCTGAGAGAGAGAAGGGACAGAGAGAGAGAGACAGAGACAGAGACAGAGAAACAGAGAGAGAGAGGAGAGAGACAGAGACAGAAAGACAGAGGCAGAGAGAAGTGAGAACTTATAGAGGAAGAGATAGTATAGAGGTAATAGTGAAGAGAGAACAGGACAGAATCACAGTTGTGGTGAGCCAGCAAAAGAGTCCGAGAAGGAGCAGAAAGGTAGAAGGTAAAACAGGAAAAAATTTCTCAAAAACCTGGAGAGGAGAGTGGGAATTGAGTGGTATTTGGCAAAATCACATGCAGCAAATAGGTCAAGAAGGATTAGGACTGAGGAAAAAATAACTATCAGATTTGACAGATTATCTTTATTTTCTAAATGGGTTCAGTCTAGTAACTGAAAATCAAAATTGACTCTATTTGGGAAATACAGATCCTCTTTTATGGTGATTTCCATAGTTTTTCCTAATGCTATTGTAAAAATCTCTGGGACTTCAAGTCGTTGCTTAGATTCTTAAAACAGTGTTTTTACAAAGGAAATACATCCATAATCAAAGCATCAGTGATGAGTCAAGCAAGCAAACATGGTAATTTCTAAGAAGGGTTAAATAGTTTCAAATCAGAAGTCAAAATTATATTTATACTAATGACAAGCCTTAAAATGTAACACACCATCCAATTTTTGCATAAAAATTACACATTTTAAATACCAAAAGCTTGATATGAATTTTACACTCTGTTTATGTTAAACCAAAAAAGTGAACTTAAAAGTAATCATGTAAATTGAATGATAATAAGAGTTCTTTTATATTTTTAGACTACTTCAAATGAATAATTTAAAAGGCATCAAGCAAAATATTTTATTAACATAAAGTTAATGGTATATTTTTATAGTACCTGATTTTCAAAAATTTGCACTAAGACATTATCATAATCAGCTCATGTCAGTAGTATGCCATTTTACATACACTATTTTTGAATAAAGTTAATGCACTCGTTGGCACAGACTCTCCGTTTAAATCTCATTCCCGAACTATCACTGCTAGCCTTATTAAAATACTTTTAATTTGCCAACTTCGAGGCAAATCTGAAGTGAAGATGGTTCTACTCTTTGAAATGTAATTTCTATCAGCCATGTATCTGACTGACTATATAACAAGGTCACACAAAAAAATTGAGTCTTTTTTGTTAAAAGAGAAGGGAAATCATAAGGATCAGCAGGTTATGCACCATGAAATAGAACAGGGAGGCTTTTTTTACTCAGAAATTACATGATGATACAAATAAAATTTTATAGTGGTTATGCTCTTGTAAATTAGATGTTTATTCCTTTCCTGTTAAGGTATCTTTTTTTTTTCAATATGCTGACTTGCAACTGTAACATTAATCTGTAAATTACCTGTGACAAAAACAATTGATTCATTTTCAAATTTTCAAATTCATATGTAATAAGTTGAGAGTAAGTTATATTTTGGATGCAAAATTGGACTGATCATTCTGTAATCTGTTTTTTAAAACATGAAAACAAAAGAGAATAAATATCCTTTGACTTACACTGCAGTTCTGTCCTCTTACTGATATCTGGCAAATAATCATAATAATTTGTAATTATTGATGTTGTATTGAGAAATAAGGGATACTGAATTTTCAAAATCAGTATAGAGTTTAATGTATGACCCCAGTATTTTCCTTTAAATCAAGTAGATCCCAAGTTTCCCTTTCAACTGAGCATCCAAGTGTATCATTCTACCCTTTCCACAGTGCATAAATACCCAGCTGGGAGAGCAGAGGCCCATTATCCATCCATTCACTCATTTATTCAACAGACATTTATGGAGCACCTGCCATGTGTATGCCCCTGTACAAGGCATTATGAAGGACAAAAATGATGAGGCTTTCAAGTAGTTAAAATTATTAGAAGAAACATGTCAAATATGCAAATAACGATAGCACAAACTTGAGTAAGAACATCATACAAAAGATACCAAGAAGGTGCTATTGGAGTTCAAAGAGGTGATCCAGAAGTAAAGACTTTTCTCTTGGACATTCTATCCACCATTTGGAGAAAATTGGTAACTCTTTTACTTTTTTTTTTTAAGATTCCCTCCCCACATCTTTTTCTTCTCAGTGTTCTCAAATTAGTGTCATGTTCTATCCTTGGTTCCCTGCAGTAAGTCTCCATGGTGTTTTACACTAGAATAAAAAGCCTGGAATAGTCCTTCAGAAACCTTTAAATAAATAAATGGATGTCGAATAAGGATATTTTTCTATTTCTCCTAAGATTTCCTTTAAAACTCTCATTGGTTGTCTCTGAACAAAGATAAATTTTCCATTTTTCTTGAAGCTTTAAACTTTCTGTTTTCTTAGCATCCAGTTTTCTCCCCCACCCCGTGTATGTGTTTTAGTCTAATAGTGCTTTCTGAGTGCCTAGGTACTGCTGTGATAAGTGCCACAGAAATTCGTATGTAGAAAGATAGATTACTCTGAACCAGTTTTCATCCTCCTTATCCAAGCAAAACTTCTAGTGGGGAAAAAATAGAAAATGTAGAAAATGCCTTTAGTTTAAAAAAAAGTCAATGTCATTTTTTTCTGTATAAGGAATATGGGATTGTGTCAAAAGCAGCAATATAACGAATATTTGACTCCTGAAAGGAAGAAATTTTTTTTTTTTAAATGGTAACGGCAATGGGAGAAATGCTACTGAGGCATAGTAAGTGATTAGGAGTTCTGTCTGCATAGGACTGGACTCTTTATGTTGAGCTTTAATGCTAAAATTATGAAGGACTTAAAGTGAATGAATTTTGCCATAGCTGTGCTAGGAATAAATTGAAAGCACTGAGCTAAGTACAGTAACATAATGAGAGGATGAGCAATTGCAGACGTAGGGCTATGGAAACAAACTTGGCATGTTTAATTACCCTTATCAAAGAACTTGATACTTTGATAATATACTGTGTAAAAATGCTGCAACATTTGAGAATAGTTTGAATTAAAAATTCCAATTGATGGTGCGTCAAAATGAAGTATAAACAGATGATGAGGGTGAATATGTAGTCTCAGGAGTTTTTGTTCAGTATTTCAGTGTGTTTGTAATCACCCAGTAAACATTTGAAGCCCCCCAAATGTTCAAATGATTAATTAAAAAAAAGAAAGAAAGAAAGCCTGAGGATTTTTGGTATGTGCAGTCCAATGGCCAACTTCAAAGCTTCCTTGAAAAGAGAACACTTTGTGATGGAAATACTTTTCATCAGGGGTTTCCTATTGCCATTTGATAGTTTAGATGCTTTTCCCATAATATTTTGCCTGGCATAGTGCAACCTTCTCCTTTACCAGAGTAAGAATGTTTTTGAAAGAAGCTAATGTATAATGGAAGTCATTACTGGAGGTCTAGTTTCATAGGACTCTGTTTCACTTTGGGAAGCAAATGCTCTTGACACTGTGAGGAAAATACTCCATGTGTAAGGCCTAGCACAAAATTTCTTAGAGCTATGAAGCACTGGAGGAGTTATTTTACTAGCTTCCAATTCAGTTTGCATCAAGTTAAATAATAGATGACTTACAAAAATGTTGATTTTTCTTTAGATTAACTTTACAAAGTAATGGAGTAAAGAATAGGAAGTAAAGCAAAGATTTCTTGAGATTAACATTCTGTGGCTGTAAATTGCACAGCAGGTGTTGATGTGCATCAATAGAGGGAGTTTCTTCACTAATAATTCCCTCTACCAATGAAATCAAAGGTCTAGTACACTCCATCAACCCTCTGCAAAAACAAACAAGCAGACAAATAAATAAGTGGCTTAGGAGTGATAACTTTGAAGAATATTTAAAGTTAAATGCATACTACTTTAAGTACTGGGAATTCCAAGCTGGGAGTGGGGACTACAACTTCCAGAAGAAATGATTTCATTTTTAGATAGCTGTTACCATTGGGAAGTTTCCCCCCACACCTCTAACATTCAGTTTAAATCTATGTCTCTGCAACTTTTACACATTATACCTAGTTCTTCCCTTCAGGGTTGAGCAGAACAATTCTAATCCCTCTTTCAGATGATAACCCTTTAAATAGTGGGAGACAGCTATTGTACCCACTCCTGAGTCTTCTATTTTCCAGGCTAAACATCACCTGGACCTTCAATCAAACATCACATGGCATGATCCTGTTTCTTAATATCTTGTGGAAACTCAATGCTCTCCCTGACATAAAGAATGGAATATAATATTTCAGATATGATATGACAAGGGAAGGAAAACAAGAAAGCAATAACCTATATAGTCCTTGACATTATGCCTATTTTATAGAGGTGAAAATTCTATTCTCTTTGTTGTAGTTGGCTATTGTTCACTCATTTAAACTTTTAGCCCATCAAAACCCTAAGATGTTTTTCAAATGAACTGCTACCTTGCCATGCATGCACCCTCTATTTAGTACTTGTGAAATTAACTTCTTGAACCTATGTGCAATTAAGATCTGGACGATGAACTGTGAACAACACATTTTGGAATTCTCTGAACAACTGATTGTTCATTTCTGCAATGATTTTAGTAATGAAATTAATTAACCACCACTAGGACTAATTTCATTACCAGAGGCAAAAGACTTTCTTGGGTGGAGGCCATCTCATTAGGATATCCAAATCCCCATGATAAAAGTTTCTCTCTCTCTCTCTCTCTCTCTCTCTCTCTCTCTCTCTCTCTCTCTCTCGATGCAGAGACTATGGCTGACAACAACAGCTTATCTGAATGGCCTGAGTTAAAGACTAGGTCAAGGTCATTTTAATTGATTGGGGAAACCTCATTGCATTAAATAGACAAAGAACTGAGCAACTACTTCCATAAGTGAGATGTTTACTATCTTCAGAGAGGCAGAGCACAAAACACTCATTTCGATTAAAATTCATCTCATTAGATTTGGTCCATCATTCTAATTGTCAAGATATTTTTAAAATAATTCTGACTCTGTAGTTCAATGAAATAGTAACTTCTTCTAGATGTATCAATTTGATAACCATACCATCTATGCTTTTCTCCAAAATATATTGCCAAAATGACAGAGAATAAAATATACCCAGCAATATAACAACTAGGTCTATACTAGTATATCCTTTATTAGTATATCATACTACACTATCAATGTCATCAAAGAAAGGAAAAAAAATATACACACACATACACAAACACACACAAATATTTATGGCAAAGAATGGAAACAAAAAAAAGGTTGTATATCAAGTTGTTAATACCTGAACAAAATATGGCACTTGAATGTAATGAAATAATATTGTAACATAAGAAATGACAAAGTCAGAAAGACTTGTATGAAATGATGGAGAGTCAAGTGAGCATAACCAAGAGGACAATTTATATAACAATATTGTAAAGATAAACAACCTTGAATGACTTAAGATTTCTAATGAATACCATGACCAACCAAGAATCCAAAGGACTAGTGAAGTCAAGATGGTAGAGTAAAGGCTGAACTCTCTCCAAATTCCCCTCTTAACAACTTTAAAATAGTTCCTGAAATCAAATTTGGGAGTAGCAGAGCCAACAAAAGCTTAGAATGAGACATTTTCCCAACCTAAGATAAGCTACTTCTGGTAGCCATAACAGTTATAATGGCATCTTCAGGAGATTCAGCCCAGAGAGGGTTGGGATTCAGAAAACTAGTCAGAAAGAAAACATGAGGACAATGAGCTGACACTTGGCACAGGACACTGTTACACTGTCCATATTCAATTCTAGGTTGCAGTACTAGGGTGGAGAGGAGTATTTGTGGTCAGTTGCAAGGGAACAGGTGGCAGTTCCAAGGCAGAAAGGAGTACTAGCCCTTGTGGTTGCAGGAGAAGAGGGGTTTTGGTCCCATTTTCATGATCCTGAGGGTTACCAGGATTTGCAGCTAGAGAGGCCTTTCCTGGGTAAAGACTAGAGTACAGACTAGTAGAAGAGTAACCACACTTCTTTCCAGATCACACCACCTTGGAAGCACTAAAAACTCGAAGAACCCCCAAAACTAGCTCTGAAAATGGTAACACAAAAATGCCCTGAAGCTTGGGACACTTCATTCACACCCACAGGTGAAGAGAACTCAACTTTAATATAAAGTTACAAGTCAAGAGACATGCAGGAAAAATAAGGAAACAATAACAATAACAAAGAACTTAACCATAAAAAGTTACTATGGTGGCAGGGAAGACCAAGACACAAACTCAGAAGACACAAACATGAAAACTGCTACAACCAAAGACTGAAAGAAAAAAAAATATTAATTGGATATGAGCCCAACAAAAATGCCTAGAATAGTTGAGAAAAGAGAAAAGGAGAAAAGAGGAAAAATTAGAAAAAAGAAATGAGAGTGATGCAAGAAACTTATGAAAAGAGAATTAATAGCTTGGTAAAAGAGACAAAAAATACTGCAGCAAAACCACATTAAAAAACAGAATTTGCCTAATAATAAAAGAGGCACAAAAATTCACTAAAGAAAAGCAGAATTGCTTACAAAGCAGAATTGGCCAAATTAAAAAAAAAAAAAAAAAACTACAAAAGCTTACTGAAGAAAACAATTCCTCAAAAATTAGAATTGGGTAAGTGGAAGCTAATAACTCCATGAGATAACAAGAAACAATAAAACAAAGTCCAAAGAATGAAAAATAATAGAAAAAAGTAAACTACTCATTAGAAAAAACAATGGACCTGGAAAATAAATTAAGGAAGGACAAGTTAAGAATTATTAGACTACCAGAAAGCCATGATTTAAAAAAATGGTGGGGGACTAGGCATCATATTTTAAGAAATTATAGAGGAAAAGTGCCCCAATATCTTTGATCAAGAGGCTAAAACAGAAATTGAAAGAATCTACTGATCAATTTCTGAAAGAAATCCAAAAATGAAAACTCCCAGAAATACTTTAGTCAAATTCCAAATCTCTCAGGTCAAGGAAAAAAAAAATATTGCAAGCATCCAGGAAGAAACAGTTCAAATGTGGAGCCACAGTCAGGATCACATGAGATTTACTAGCTTCCACATTAAAAGAATGATAGACTTTGTCTGGAAGACAAAGGTGCTGGGATTACCATCCAACAAAACTGAATGTAATCATTTAGGGGAAAAATGGATATTTAATGAAACAGATGATTTCCAAACCTTCCAAAAGAAGAGACCAGAGACATTTAAACACAAGATTCAAGAGAAGTGTTAAAAGACAAATGTAAAAGAGAAATCATAGGGGACTCAATAAAGTTAAAACTCTTCACATTCTTATGTTGGAAAATGACACATGTAACTCCTAAAAAATTCACCAGTGTCTATATGGACAGAGCAATGTGTGAATTGATTTTGTTGGGGTGATCTCAAAGAGAATAGAAAATTTAGACAGAGGGATGCCATTGAAGGGGAAAGGGAGAGGAAGAATGGGCAAATTTTTCTCAGAAAAAAAGAGGTAAAAAATACTTTACAGTGGAAGGAAAAATGGAGGGGTAGGTAAGGCTTGAGCCTCTCTCTCACCTAAAGTGGTTCAAAGAGCAAAGAATGCACACACGCACACACACACACACACGCACACATTCATTTGGGAATACTAACCTAATAGGGAAGTGGGAGGAAAAAGGCAAAAGAAAAAAGGGGAAGGGTAATAAAAGAGAGGGGTAAGTGAGGTTGTGGTCAGAAGCAAAACAGACTTTTAAGGAGGGATAGGGTAAAAAGAGAGAGAGGAAGATAAAAAGAAAACAGGTTGGAGGGAAATACACAGTTAGTATTTATAATTATGAATGGTAATGGGATGAACTCACCCATAAAACAGCAGAGAATAGTGGAATGGATTCAAGACCAGAATCCAACAATATTGTGAAACAAAAATATATACAGAGAGAATTAAAATAAGGGACTGGAACAGAATCTATTAAGTTTCAGGTGAAGTAAAAAAAAAAAGGTAAGCAATCATGATCTCAGACAAAGCAAACAAAAATAAACCTAATTAAAAGAGATCATCAGTGAAACTACATTTTGCTGAAAGGTACTACAGATAATGAAATAATATCAGAACATTTTCTGCAAATTTCTCTGATAAAAACTTTACTTTTCAAATATATAGAAAACTGAATTAGAGTTTTAAAAAATAAAAGCTATTCTCTAATTGATAAAAAATTAAAGGATATGAACTGGTATCTTTTTAGAAGACTCTATCAAAGCTATTTATTATGAAAAATACTCTAAACCACTATTTACCAGAGAAATACACATTCAAAAAAACTCTAAAATACCACCTCACACTTAACAAAAGTGACAAGTACTGGAGAGGATATGGCAAAATAGGTAGACTGAATTGGTTCAACCATTATGGAGAACAATTTGGAAGTATGCTCTGGGGCTATAAAACTGGATGTATACTTTGACCTGGAAATACCACTACCAGGTCTGTATTCCAAAGAGAACAAAGAAAAGGGGGAAAGACTTGTGTGTACAAAAGTATTTTTTGCAACAATTCTTGGGATGGCAAAGAAGTGGAAATTTGAGATATGCTCATCAATTGGAGAATGGCTGAAGAAGCTGTGATACATGACTGTATGAATGAAATATTGAAATATTATTATGCTATAAAAATGAAGAACAGAATAGTTTTGGGAAAAACTATGGGAATCTATGAACAGATGCAAAATTGAACTGAATAGAGCCAGAAAATCCTCTTAGTAACAGCAGTAATCAACTGTCAGAGACTTAGCTACACTGATCAATACAATAATCAAAGACAATTAAAAATGGCTCTCCACCTCCACAGAAAGAACTGATGAACTCTGAATATAAGTTAAAGTTAATTTTTTTCACTTTATTTTTGCTTTTTTGTGACATAGCTAATTTGGAAACATGTTTTGCATTGTTCCACATGTGTAATTGATATCATATTGCTTGCCTTCTCAGGGATTAGGGGAAGAGGCTAGAGAGATGGAGAGAATTCAGAACTCAAAATTTAAAAAAAGAATTCAGAGGAATGAAGATGAAGCAAACTATCCATTTTCTGATAAAGAGGTGATAGATTCAAGATATAGAATGAGGCCATATTTTTTTTTAGTAAGTTAATATATTTGCTTTAAGTTTTCAGCAATCACTTCCATAAACTTTAATCTCCCCCTCCCTCCCCAAGATGACACGAAATCTTATGTGGGTTCTACATATACATTCTTACTAAATACATTTTCGCATTAGTCATGTTGCATAGAAGAATTATAACAAATGAGAAAAACCATGAGAAAAACAAAACAAAACACAACAAAAGATAATAATAGTCTACTTCATTCTGCATTCCAGCTCCATAGTTCTTTCTCTGGATGTGGATGGCATTTTGCATCGAGTCCTTTGGAAATGTTTTAGGTCCTTACATTGCTGTGAAGGGCTAAGTCTATCAGAAACTGTCCCTGCACATTGTGGCTGTTCCTGTGAGTGATGTTCTCTGGGTTCTACTCACTTCACTTACCATCAGTTCATATAAATTTTTCCAGATTTTTGTGAAGTCCACCTGTCCGGCGTTTCTTATAGCACAATAGTATTCCAATACATTCGTATTCCACAACTTTTTCAGCCATTCCTCAATTGTTTAATTATGCATAGTTGTTACCAGGATTCTGCATTCCTCTTTCTTTCTTAATTAGGGAGGATACATGGGAGAGAAAATAAGTTCTTATTAATTGAAAAAATATTTTCTAAATATGATGGGAATGCTAGAGTAGGAGACCTATGAAATTTCTTCTAGTTCAGATCTAGGATCCTATGAAATCCACCTCACTGCACTATTATCCATACCATATGCCTCTGTCTTTTCCATAACAATAGCTTTCAGTATTTTGCTTAGTTTAAATCTAAATAAACTGAACCTACATTTCCTTGATTCAGCTGTCTAATCCCTGTCAAAACTGAAACAAGTTTAGTGTAGTATCTTTTTTGGATCAAGCTAGCTATTCTATGTTTTCATGATTACTGTTTCCTTTTGTAGTAGTTTGCTGACCATCCCATTAATAAATATTTTAGAGTTGTGCTAGAATTGAAAGTCAAGATCATTGGTTATATTTGCCAGACTCTAGCTGGTATGGTAGAAAGAATGACAAATTGAGTCACAGGACCTGGATGTGATCCCTGATCTAACTTGTGTGACTCCAGGTAAGTCACTGGTTCTTAATGTGTAGAATGTGGGAGTTGAATGACATGGTCTTTAAGGTCCTTTCCAGTTGTAAATCTGTGTCCTTATTATTGGAACTAACATTTCTTCCTTCTTTTGAAACGGAACATTTGCCCTTCTGTAGTGTTGTGGCATTTCCCCCACCTTAGGATCTTTCAGAGATCACTGACAAGGCTCATCAGTCACATCCAATAGTTCTTTCAATACCCTGAGATGTAGTTCTTTGGGGACTGGGAACCTGATTTCATTAAAGACAGCTCAGTGCTCTCTTACTATTTTCCTACTTATCTTGTATTTCAACTCCCTATTAGCCATTTTTGTTCTGTCCTTTGCAGCCCAAAGAACATCCTCTCTGACAGAGAAAATAGAATTTAAAAAAATCCTTTTGGTTATCCTTATCTTACCTCACCAGCTTCACCTCATTCTGAGCTTTATTGTTTCTGACACTATTCTTATAGAACCATGCTATAATTTTGTATTCATCTTCTATCACCTACCCTTACTTCCATCTTTTCTACATGTCTTTTAAAACTAAGTCAATCCTTCATTCACATTATCCACAGTGATCACACTGGGCACATGTTCACATGGTCTTCTTCCCCTTCTTTTTGTTCTCTGATCCATTTTCATATCACAGGAAAATAGGGTTATAGATTTTGGGGTGAAAGGAATCTTAAAGGCCATTGATAAAAAATTTCCTCATTTTGCAGTTGAGGAAACCAAGGCAAACAGAGGTGACATGACTTCCTCAGGGTTTCACAGCTATTAAGTGTATGATGCAGGATTTGTAATCTTTCTAACTGACTACCAGCCCCAAAATCTCAACCTCCAGGATTTCTATCCTTATCTAACCTCGTAATAATCTGTACTCTATGAAACATTTTACTGTGAGCAAATTTCACTACATCTTTTGTGTTCATCCTTCATTGCTGAAGAAGACCATGCCATCAGAGAAATGATGACATGACTTGCACTTGACTTTGTTTTGAGTGAGTGAGGGCTGTGCAGGTCACCAGCCTCACTTCTCCTCCAGAGCATGAATCCAGTGACCAGATATTCATCAGGATGACTGGAGATGGATGACCCAGGATGCACTGGGAGATCTTGGGCCCTTTAGGCCAAGGTCTTTGTACATACTCACTTAGGATGAGGCAACACCCATTCATTGAATAGGCCTGTTTAAAAAGTAGCTAGGGCAGGGCCCCTTTAATGAGGCCAAGAAAAAGAAAGACATCAGGTTGGGTGGGAAACAGCAACAGTTATTATTGATAATCACTCTAAAGCTAGGAGGGTCCAGAGGAGCCCTTAGGCAGGGGCTCATTGGCGTCCCAGCTTCAGAGTGCAATAGGTTTAAGGTTTTGGGAGAGGGCAGGATAGGAAAAAGGAAAGGAAAGGAAGGCAAGGGAAGGAGAGGGAAGGGAGGGAGGGACGGAAAGGGAGGGAGGGAAGGGAAGGGGAGGGAGGGAAGGGCAGGGAAGGGCCAGTAAAACTCAAGTCAACTGGGCATCTTTTGGCCATCCCAAATCCTGTACCCCTTTGCTTCACCTGAAGCCATAGTCTTTCCTGACAATAATTTCAATAAAATACTCCAATAAAAAATACTCCTTTCCATTCCAATAAAAAATGCTCCTTTTGCAACTCCCCAAGAAATACTGGACCAGCATATACCTGCACTATTCTTTTTTTTTAAACCATCAATCAATTAAAATATTAAAATATCAATCAATATTTACTGAAAAGATATTTTGCTTGAGATATTAGTATAAAAATATAAAAGTGATGAACTTGATTACAAAAAGATCTTCACTTGAGGGTCAAAGAACTTGGCTTAAGAAGTTTACATTCTTCCATAATTATTTAACAGTCTCTTTTCTTCTGAAGTCTATGCCATCCTTTAAAGCAGGGGTTTTGACCTAATGTCTGTAAATATTTTTCTTAGATTTTTATAACTATATTTCAATACAATTGATTTCCTTTGTAATTCTAGGTGTTTTATTTTGTGCATTTAAAAATGTTATTCTGAGAAAGGGTCCCATAGGCTTCACTAGAGAACCAAAGGCTTCCACAATTTAAAAAAAAAAAAGGCTAAGAATTTCTGTTCCAAACTTTTATCTGCACATTCTTGTCACTATTGTCTCTCACAACGAAAGATATTCATATCTTCTTAATGACTTCAGTAGAATAAATGCGCTCATAGTCCTCCTCCATATGCATTCTGTTATATCATTCTTCATGATTTTAACATCCAAGCTGATAACTGTTCCCATATCATGGGCTCATAGTTCCTTAATTTAGTGGAAAGAACACCTAACTTAGAGTCAGGGAATCAGGGTTCTAGTCCTGGCTCCCCTACTTACTAACTACAACATAGAGGCAAATCATTTCACTTCTCTGAGATCTAGCTGCCCCATCTGCAACATGAAGTGTTGCACTAAATGATGTCTAAGATATCTTTTAGGTGTAAATATTTTGATTCTGTGATCATATGTGGCAACTATGTGGCATCATTAGGAGAGAGAATGAGGTAGACCTGGAGTCAAGAAGATTTGAGTTCAAATCTTTAGATACTTTCTAGGTATGACAATCTGTAGACAATCTCTTAGTCTCACTTTTTTCACCTATAAAATAGGAATAATAACATCTAGTGTAGTTTGCTGTGTTGGAAGGATCAAATGAGATAGCAAAACTGTTTTGTAGATACTACAGTGATCTCTCTCTCCATATGTTATATGTATACATATATATTTATCCATTTATTCATATCAATGATGATGTCAATGATTATTGTTTTATCAGAATATAAGTTCTTTTTGGGCAGAAACTTGTTTTTGTCTTTGTTTCCCTGTGATTAGCAGTGTCTGGCACATAGCGATAAGGATAGGGACTGAACTAGGAATTTCATTGGGATACACAAGGTCTAGGAGAGGAAAGTCCCTTTTTCAATTGCAGATCAGCTTCTCTGCCACATGTAGTTTTTTAAATTTTATTTTATTTTATTATTTTTTAATGTTTATTTATTTTTACTTTTCAACATTCATTTCCACAAAATTTTGAGTTCCCAATTTTCTCCCCATCTGTCCCTCTGAAATAATTTTGCTTCTGATTATCCCTTCCCCCAATCTGCCTTCCCTTCTATCACACCCCTCCCTTCCTTTATCCCCCTCCTCTCTCTTTTCTTGTAGGGCAAGATAGATTTCTCTACCCCAATACCTGTATTTCTTGTTGCCCAGTTGCATGCAAAAACAATTCTCAACATTTGTTCCTAAAACTTTGAGTCCCAACTTGTCTCCCTTCCTCCCTCCCGACCCACCCCCACTGAGAAGGCAAGTAATTTGATATTGGTTATATATATGTAGTTTTGCAAAATACTTCTATAATTGTCATGTTGTGTAAGACTAACTATATTTCCCTCCATCCTATCTTGCTCCCCATTTGTGCTATTTTCTCTTTTGATCTTTTCCCTCCGCAAAAGTGTTTACTTCTAATTACTCCCTCCTTCCATTTGTCCTCCATTCTATCATCCCCCCCACACCTCACTTATTCCCTTCTCCCCTACTTTCCTGTAGTGTAATATAGATTTTCATAACAAATTGAGTGTATATTCCCTTCTTAAATCAAATGTGAAGAGAGTGTTTTACTTTTTCTCTCTCACTTCCTCTCTTTTCCCCTCCATTGAAAAAGCCTTTTCTTGCCTCTTTTATAAGAGATAATTTGTCCCATTCCATTTTTCCCTTTCTTCTCCCAATATATTCCTCTCTTACCCCTTAATTTTATTTTTTTATATCATCCCTTCCTATTCAACTCACCCTGTGCTCTCTGTCTTTATGTATGTGTGTGTGTGTGTGTGTGTGTGTGTGTGTGTGTGTGTGTATAATCCTTCCAACTACCTAAATACTGAGAAAATTTTCAAGAATTACAAATATTATTTTTCCATGTAGGAATGTAAACAATTCAACTTTAGTAAGTTGCTTATGATTTCTCTTTTCTGTTTACCCTTTCATGCTTTTCTTGATTCTTGTGATTGGAAGTCAAATTTTCTACTCAGCTCTGGTCTTTTCATCAAGAATGCTTGAAAGTTCTCTATTTCATTGAATGATCATTTTTTTCCCCTAAAGTATTAGACTCAGTTTTTCTGGATAAGTGATTCTTTGTTTTAATCTTAGTTCCTGTGACTTCTGAAATATCATATTCTCTTAATGTAGAAGCTGTTAGATCTTCTGTTATCTGGATTGTATTTCCACAATACTCAAATTGTTTCTTTCTAGCTGCTTCCAGTATTTTCTCCTTGGCCTCGGAACTTTGGAATTTGGCTACAATATTCCTAGGAGTTTCTCTTTTCGAGTCTTTTTCAGGAGATATCAATGAATTCTTTCAATATGTATTTTACCTTCTGATTCTCAAATATCAGAGTAGTTTTCCTTGATAATTTCATGCAAGATGATGTCTATGCTCTTTTTTTATCATGGCTTTCAGGTAGTCCCATAATTTTTAAATTATCTCTACTGGATCTATTTTCCAGGTCAGTTGTTTTTCCGATGAGATATTTCACATTGTCTTCTATTCTTTTTGTTTTGCTTTGTATTTTCTTGGTTTTTCATAAAGTCATTAGTTTCTATCTGCTCCCTTCTAATTTTTAAAGAACTGTTTTCTTCAGTGAGCTTTTGAACCTCTTTTTCTGTTTGACTAATTCTGCTTTTTGAAGCATTCTTCTCCTCATTGACTTTTTTTGGACCTCTTTTGCCAATTGAGTTAGTCTATTTTAAAAAGTATTATTTTCTTCAACCCTTTTTTTGGATATCCTTTAGTAAGCTGTTGAATTGCTTTTCATGATTTTCTTGCATCACTCTCATTTCTCTTCCCAATTTTTTCTCTACTTCTCTGACTTGATTTTCAAAATCCTTTTTTGAGCTCTTCCATGGCCTGAGATCACTGCATATTTATTTTGGATGCAGAAGCCTTGACTTTTAGGTCTTCCTCTGATGATAAACATTGTTCTTCCTCACCCAAAAGGATGGAAGAAAATACCTGTTCACCAAGAAAGTAGCCTCCTTTAGTCTCATTTCCCCCCCTTTTTTGGGCATTTTCTCAGCCAGTTACTTGACTTCTGAGTCCTTTGTCAAGAGGAGGATATATTCTAGGAACCTGTCAGTTTTCAGTTCCTCCAAGGTGGCATAATCGAGGGAGAGGAGTTTACTCCTTTCCTGGCCTGTGCTCTGGTCTGGGAGATACCATAAGTTATTTTGCCCAGGATCTTTGAAGCTATCTTTGGCATTTGTGGGCTGAGCAATCTGGGAACTGCTGCAGGGGATTCTACCCCTGAGGCCTGCTTGAACCATGCAGTCAAGGCTGGGTTCTGCTATACTCTGAGACCAGAGATAGAGCTTTTCTGCCCATAATCTATGATTGGGGTTCCCTCTATGCAACCGCCTCCAGCTCCACCATGCCAGCATGCTCCTCCTCATCCCAGGACCACTACTTAGGGCTGAGATCCAGATCAGCAGCTTGATTTTCCCAGGAGCTTTAGGTGGAGGGCTCCTAAAATAGATGCTGTGCTGGCAGCAGCTGCTGCTGCTCTGTGGCTGCTGGGGCCAGATTGCATTCCCTTCTCATCCAAGTGAAAGCTCTTCCTCACTGACCTTTGAAGCTGTCTTTGGTGTTTATCAGTTGAGTAATCTGGGAACCGCTGTAGAGGATTCTGCCCCTGAGGCCTGCTTCCACCTTGGCCAAGGCTGGGCTACTGTCTGAGGGTTGCACTCTGCTCAGAGCCCAGTGCAATTCCTGTCTATCTTCCAGGCTGTCTTGGGCTGAAAAAAATTTCTTTCCCTCTGTCCTTTTGTGGCTTCTGCTGCTCTAGAATTTGTTTAAGGCCATTTTTTACAGGTATTTTATGGGCTATGGGGGTAGAACTAGAGTAGGTACGTTTTCTACTCTGTCATCTTGGCTCCACCCCCCACGTGTAGTTTAAGACACTTTCCTATAACAACAAGAAGTGAAATGTCTTCCTCAGATCACATAGTCAAAATGTATTAGAAGAGGGACTTGAAACCAGGCCTTCCTGTCTTTGAGGTCAGTTCTCTATGTACCATGATATGGGGATTCTCTCTGGTACATAGAACGTGCTGCCTAATGACTGTTGAATTGACCTCAATTGATTGACATTCAATCACCTTTACTTCTACCTTATGTCAAGTTTTATTGCATACATAGACTTTAGCACTACTCAAATTCCTTTACGACTGAGATCTCAAATTCTTCTCTGGCTATAGCCTTCTGTCTCTCCATGACCCTCTTCCATAAATCACAATCTAAATATCTATCTTTGATTTAAAAAAACAAAACAAAATACTAGTTTAGTGACTTACTGCCAAGACAGAGATAAAGCAGGTCTACCTCAGTTGGAATATGTTTCATTCAGGAATGTAAGCAATGGGAAAATATATTTTTGTGCCTAGAATTTAATGTCCTCCATAGTATGACTGCGTCTTCTTATGTAAATAAATTTTGTGCTCACAGAACAAATCCTTGACGCTGGCTGGGCCATTTTCCACAACATCTCTCCCAACCCTCCCTATCATGCTCATTGCTGACTCAAAACCTAATTTCCTCATATTATTCATTTATGGTAAAATGCCTCTCCTCTTCTCTGCTTATTCATATCCTACTTCAAGCTCCAACCCTTCCATCAAGCATTTTTGACTTTTTGAATTTGAAAATACTAACTTTGAAAGCTCAAAACATTTGAAAAAATAACAGGATATTGTCTCATAGATTAGATTGCAGATTAGATGGACTATTTAAAATTATACCCTAATACCTTTTGATGCCTAAAAACTATAACCTAGTATGGGACGCAAAAAGAGTTAAAATACAAAAGAAAACAAAAACAAGTCACCTGGAGACCCATAGATTTAGAGGTAGAAGGGATTTTTGAGACTATTTAATCCATCCTCTTCATTCTATAGGTGAGGAACCGAGGAACTGGGCCCCAGAGAGCTAATAAGACATACTCAAGGTAATACAAGTCAAGATTTAAGCCAAAGTCATCCTCCAAATCTAGTGCTCTTTCCACTCTCTATTCTATCTTTGATCCATAAGACTTTCTCTTAAGTCAATTAAAATAATCTTCATTGACCATAGTAGTCAAAACTCATGTACAAAGAAAACCTAATGAAATGGGATGTAGCATAATACTTTTCTCAATGTGATATATACACAGTTATCTCAGACTCTATCATTGCTTCATTCCAACTTAAATGTAGTAATCTTTTACTTTTTCAGAAAAATCAGGGCATGGAAGAAACCTAACCACTGAAAGACCACAGAAAAACAAGTTGGATGATGATGGGATGGTTGATGAGAGAATGGCAAATGGATCCTGTGCTGAAAAATTTGGGCTCATGCTGTTTCTCTGCTGCTTATCATCTGTGAGAGTACTGTGCTCCATTTTCCTCATCTTCAGATTGGGCATGTTGATCTATATGAGTTCTGAGATCATTTCCCACTTTAATTTTTTTTTTTTACAATTCTAGATCATTATGTATGAGTAATTCAGAGAAAATGCTATTAAATTTTAAATTTTTGCTTTTATCCAATCCTCCCTATTAATATATATCTTCTTCATAGAAAAAATTAGAACAGTTTCTTTGGATTTCATGGCTATGAATTCCTGACTTATCCCGTTTTTTATGAGATAAAGTTTTCTTTCATTTTGCTACAGAGCACCATCTGCAGACCTTAGTTCTTTTTCTCCAACAGTGTCAAACCTATAAGACTCTTATCTCTGGAAATATATGCAAGAAAGCCAACTGTCATGACTCAAGTGGGATCTGCTGTACAAACTGGGCTAAAAGCAGAGTTGTCCAAGCAGAACTGGCAGGAAGGTCACTGTAAAGGAACACTAGCACATGAAGTAATCATTAAGAAATGAAAAGGTTAGTGGAGGTACTGTGCCCTGGAAACAGGGGGATTTAAGCAAACTAGTTTTTTACCTTAAGCCAAGGAATTTGACTGGATGCTTTTCTATATGGAATCATTAAAAAAATATTATCCCTAAGCTTACCACAAGCTCGGAAAAGACTGGAAGATGATTGCATATTCTTGGAAGTTCAACTTGGTAAGTGAGATGGAAAGTTTCCTTAGGGAGTGAAGAACTTATCATCAGCTCTTCTTAGGATATCCTATATATCCTATGTAACTCACTCTAAATGACTGTGGGAAGAACATATGCTGGGTTGTTTAACCCAGAGAAAAGCTGAAAGGTAAATTTTGGCAGGGTTTCCATATATTTTCTGCTTAGTTGCTCTGTAAAAGCTTTGGTTTATTTTTCAAAAGAAAAATGATAATGATAAAAAAATGAGACACTCTGCTGAAGTAGAGATCAAGACTTGGAGCATGGAAGACCTAGGTTCAAATCCTGACACTGACACATACTAACTCTTTAACAGTAGGCAAGTAATTTAAATTTAAATCAAATTTAATTATTTTGGTGCCATGAGTTAAATTAGCAATCAAAATTACAAGTCCATACCAAATAAAAGCCAGACAAAATAAATTTTTCACCAATAAATTAAAAAAATATGTGAAGAAAGAATGAAGATAAATTGTAGAGAATCTTAGAATACCAGGCTAATGTATATCATTAAAACTTTAAACTATCTGAAAGGGGTGAGATGGGAAATTATTTTTCAAAGATGCCCATATTCCTTAAAATAGTAGTTGTTTCAGCTCCCAGGGAGCACACATTTTCAAAATCAAGACACATACCTATATTTCAGGTATTAAACAAGGAAAGTAGTCAGTTATCCTGGAAATACAACAGAAGCCTACTGTTGGAAGAATTATTACTAAAAGAATTATGATGTTGTTTATTCCATGGTAGTAAAATCTTAAGAATAACAGAAACTCCAAGACTGAGAAGTGTTATTCTTCTGGATTGAGACCTGTAGAAAACAGGATTCAATTCTATGCCTCATTATATGTGGGGAAACATGGCCATCAAGACCTCCATTTTATACTTTCTCATCATAGTAATGTTGAAAAAAAATCTTGACCCATACATATAATAAACAAGCTGTTGCTGGTTTATTCATGCAACAATCATTAACATTAATGGGGCTCATATGGATAAATGCTCCTTTTCCTTTTGCTTATAGAACTTGTGGCAGCCAAATGTTTCTAATTAAAGTATAATTCTTTTTTCCATTTTAAGTGTTTTCATGTGGAGTTTTCCCAAATCAATGATAAAAAATTTATATATTTAAATTAGCACAAGAGAGATTCAACAAATTTTTCAGGACAGGACTAATGACTACCACATTCCAGGTCTCACTTCCTGATGATACAGAATGATTTGATGGCTATTACAGCTTGATTTTCTCCATAATCACTCTTGATTATTGGATTATACCAGACATTATACAATATTTGCTGAATAACCCAGGGACTAGATCTTTCTCTGTAATTAAGGGCCACAAAACATGTTAGAAACTTGGTCCTAAAAAGCAGATGGAACCTCTTTTAAAGTCAGTTTTGTACATTTCCAACTAGCTCTGGAAGGTAGATAAATGCAAAGTTGGGCTTGTCAATAATTTTTTCCATCCCTACCTCATTGTACATTACCATATTTCTATGATTAGTCACTTGAATTCATAATAAAGCTATCATGAAACCTCTAAATAAAGGGAAAGCATCCAAATCTCCCTTTAAATTCTTAATAGCATGTTTCTTGGTCTTTCCTCCATTATTATGATGTAAATCCCTCAAGATCAGGGACTGTCTTTGCTTTAAAACTGGTAAGTACCTAGTTGGCTTTCAATAACTTATGAATGACTGCCTAAAACTGGCAACTATGTTATGACTCATCCAGCGTCCATTTACACCACCATTAACTGGAGCTAAAAAAAAAAAAAAAGACTATGTGGATGAAGAATTCCTGCAGTCCAGACTATGAACTGGAATTAGAAAGAAAACCTATAGAACTCATCCATTAGTGTCTATATATCTATATTTATGTATATATATATATACACACATATATATGTGTGTATACATTTATATATGTGTAAAATGGTGTGTAAATAGGCATATATCTACACATGTTTGTATATGTGCATGTATATTTTTTTTAAGAGAAAATGGACTCTAGTGATAAGAAGTTCCTAATCTGGAGTTCATAAACTTATTATAAAAATATTTTGAAAATTATATTTTAATAAAACTAATTTCATTTGGAAGTCTATGTGTTTTATTTCACAAATTAAAAAAACATCCATTATTCTGAGAAAGGGCTTCATAGATTTCACCAGACTCCCAAGGGTTCTATGAAAGAATGTGATAGAACCCCTCAAATCGCTTCCTAAGATCTGACTGTTAAATTTTCAGTGTGATCATTTTCTACTTTTGAAATTGGCAAATGCTACAAATTAACACTTGATTCATCTTTTTGTTGAATGACAAGAGTTAAGAAGAGATATAGCAAATGTTAATAGCACAGATTAAATTTAAATGTGTGTTGTATATACACCCTCCTCTGAGAACTAACTGTTAAACATTTCTTAACACACTTTCTTAAAACACTGATAGATTCATGACACAAAAAGGTTAAGAACCTCTGGACTAGATCTATTTCATTAGTGTGAAGAATTTTTCATTGAGGAAAAACTTTCTATCAATGTAGACTGGCAGCAGTTCTGCAAATGAGATCTATCTGTCTGTCTATCTGCCTGTCTATATCTATCGATCTATCTTTCTACCTATGTATCTATCTATTAGTCTATGTTTGTATGTATGTATGTTTATGTACATTCCTAGGCAACTGAGATTAAGAATTTAATACAGTCAGTATTTGTCAGACACAGGACTTGAAACTGGGTCTTTCTGACTTCCTGACAGCTTTCTATCTACTACCAATTACTGTCTCATAGATAGATAAATAACAATGCTGTATAGTGAGTTGAGCCTAGGAATGAATAGTAGAAAAGCAGAATGAATTGCCTTTGGAAGACTGTAAAATTCTTCTGTTGACTCCAAACAAAGTTCCATTTTTTTTTCATACCAGTGCTCTTCTGCAATCATTGTATGGGTATGAGACAAGAAACACTTCAGTGTCTAATTTATCGGAAATGATTATCACATAGAGAAAAATGTTGTCACTTAGTAAGTGTGAATAGGTTGAGACATGTTGAGAACAGGAATCATAGATGATAAATTAAGTAAGGATATCTTTAAAGGATTACATGATTAAAAAAGATCGGCTGGCCATGTGATGAGAGTAAGGATTGAATGAATCCCTGTTTGGTTACACTGGTATTCTGGAGATTTCAAGAACAAGTGAGGAAGATTGGGAGAATGCTGGGTGGATTCCCTTTGGCAAACTTAATTGGAGGGTTTGGACGAGAATTAGGGAGGCATGGATGGATTTATATCTTTGGATAGAGTATCCACAATGATGAGATCACAGACTCATTTGAGAATATTTGAAAATGCCAGTACAGTCTCTATCTAAATATCTGATCTGGGGAGTGGCCATTTAAATAAACTGACTTTTTTCTTTTCAAAACATTATTCAAAATAAACATATAGCTGAATCATAATAATAGCTATTGAATATATAGTGCTTAAAGGTTCAAAAACACTTTATGTGCATTTATAAGTTATAAAATTGCTAAATGAAGAGAAAATATCTAAATCTCCCTTTAAATTCTTAATAGCATGTTTCTTGGTCTTTCTTCCCTCATTTTGATGAAAATCCCTCAATATCAGGAAAACTCTATGAACTAGGTACTATGAGATAATACAGATGTGGAAACTGAGGCTGGAAGAGGTTGTGACTTGCCCATAGACACACACCTAGTTAAATATCTCAGGTAAAATTCAAATACTATTCTCCTTGATTTCAAATATAATGCTCTATCCACTGTACTATGAAGCCTCCATGAAGGAATATATATATGCAAGATTTATAATGCTGAGGAGACAAGGGTGCCATTGGTCTGAATTTATTTTCAAATCTAGTGGATACTGTCCTAGGGAGCCAGTGCCCTCCCTTCAATGGGTAATGGTGCTTCTGCTGCTTGGCAAAGGACATGGCATCTGGTTCTTTTCTCCTCAAGGCTAAATATTTTTTCTGGTATTAAATTCTAAATCCTGCTGGTCTAAGAACTGACAGCTTTGAGTTTGTCCTAAAACCATAGCATTGCAATAACTGCAGCTGCCATCTCATAACATAACTACTTTCTATGTCAAGCTGGTGCCTGGGGTACAATGGTAACAAGGTACATGCTACACAACAGAACTAAAAGAAATGACCTTGTTTTGTTTGGGAACAGATTAAAAGGTGTTTATCTTTAGAAGATAACCGTAAAGGTGGATGATAAACTCATGACACCTGGCAGGTAACAGTAAAGTACCTTCTCTTTCATAGAAAAACAGCAACAAGGAATACTAAATAAAGAAATGATGTAATTTGGCAAGTTTCCCTTGGAATGTGTTTTGCAACTATCAGCTGTGCCCTCCATAAAAGTCCCATTCTAATATCACATCATGACATTGACATGATTCTGGGCTGTCAAAAGTTTTGAGAGTGGAGCACAAGTTCTGAAGGATTCTACCAAGATTGAAATGACTTTGACTAAATGTTCAGTGAGATATATAACCAAAAGGTTAGTTATGAAGGAATGAATTTTTTGACCAATTTGATCCATAAAACTGATAAAAATATACATGGTATGGTGATGACCAGGTAACAGTAGTGTGGGAGTCTAGGACAGGGGCGGACTAGAAATGTCAAAATCTCAGCATCTCAGCTATCAGAAGGCCAGGGACTTATGGCAGCAGCTATGCTTCTGGGGTTAGAAGTGAGAGGTAAGCTCATGGTGTGAAGATGGCTAGGGGACAAAATCACCCCTCAGTCCTATATAGTTACTTTTTATTTCCCTAGCTCTTTGTGAAGGAGTAGAAGAAAAAGCAGAAATGACTATTAAAAAAAAAAAGAAAAAACAGATCTACAAACATTAACTTGGCATGCTAAATGAATATGAGATCTTTGTTCAATGATCAATAAAGTGAAACACTGCTGGAAGATCTATTCTTACTGTAAATTAAACCAGAAGACATAAAGGTGCAGCTAAATGGAAGAATACCTCAAAGACAGTCTTCAGAGAGGTAAATGGAGAAGCTTACTTATTCAATGATCATTTAGTAAGCATCATGCACTGACAAAGATAAAAAGTGAATCAGGTCAACACCCTTGAAGAGTTCCCACCCCAAAGGGATCAAAGAAAGAGCTAAAGGAAAATGAACAAAAAAAATATTTATTATAGCAGCTTCTTTTGTGGTGGCAAAGTTCTGAGAATTAAAGAGGTTCTCATCAATTGAGGAAAGGCCACAGAAAGTATGGGATATTAATGCAACAGAATTCTAGTATGTTGTAAAAATTAATGAACTGGATACTTATCCAAAAAATCTGTGAAGACCTTTTTGAACTGATGACACCTCAAGGACAGGGTATTTAAGCATTTTCTCTAAGTACATAATGGCAGACAGCAGAAACAGAGGAGCAATTTATATAATAACCACAACATTATAAAAACAAACAGTTCTGAAAGATGGAAGAACTCTGATCAACAAAATGACCATGAATCCAAAGGACCAATGATAAAATATGTTTATAGAGAGGTGATAGACTAAATAGGCAGAACGTAACAGACATCTGTGTACCAGTTGATGTAGTAATTTGCTTTGTTTGATGAAGCACATTTATTAAAAGGTTTCTTTTTTCTTTCTTTTTTTCAGTAGGGGTGGGAATAAGTGTTTATTCACTGAAAAATAAGATTCATTTTGTCAGTTTCATCCCATGCCAATAGGGAACCAGAAGCATTTCATGGGATCTTTGGTCATCTTACCATACAATAATACCTGTGACAAAATAAGCAAGCAAACCACTTTAAAGACACCTAAAACTTATGTACTATCTGTGCTTAAAAGTATGAAAAGAGGATGAATTACAGAAATTTTATGAGAAGTTTTCCAGGATACATCCAATTGAATCCAAACCTATCATTTCTTCTAAACTAAGAGACTAGGCTGTGTCATGCACTGAGACAGATCCTGGGCATATGCAAACAAAAGAGAAGAAATTCCCCCCTGTTCTTGAGAAGTTCATAATCTATTAAAGGGAGAGAATACATACATATACAGCATATATGAAAGTGATTCAAGATCATTTGGGTGTAGAGGGAGACACTACTACCTGGAGGGTGGAGATCAGAAAAGGCTTCATGGAGAAATGGAAGCTATATTGATTCTTATCCATTAATCTCCATCTGTAGAAAACCAGTGAGGTGTGTGCTATCCCAAATGCAGCAGAA
This sequence comes from Bettongia penicillata ogilbyi, assembly GCA_023548195.1. Lineage (NCBI taxonomy): Eukaryota > Metazoa > Chordata > Mammalia > Diprotodontia > Potoroidae > Bettongia > Bettongia penicillata. The sequence continues at coordinate 14,264,255 of JAJHZJ010000090.1, forward strand.
AAAAACCTGAGATTTTGTGTGGCAGATAAGCATAATAAAGGCAGAGATGAGAAGCAGGGGTGCAGGCTGCTTAGCCTTTGTTCTTGGCCCAGGCTTCATTTTCATGGTAATCAGGGAATATCTTGGGAATGAGAGGAACCAGACTGCACACAAATTCTGTGGCCTTTATTGGAGGGGGGGCAGAGTCCCGAAAACAGAGCTCAGTGCGGCAGACTATGAATTAGGGATTTAAAAGAAGTTAAAAAGAATATTTTATCTTAACCCTGTCAGATAGTCATCTGGAACTAAGGACTCCAGGTTGGCACTGAGAGAAAGAGAGTCAACAGCTTGGGGATTTCTGTTAGCTTTTATAGGTTGCTGTGTGGATGTGGTGCCTCTTAGCCCTTAAAGATGCACTCAAGGAGTGTCAAACTACGATTTTCAAGGAGACAGTGTCTAAGAACTACACCAAACAGAGAGTAACAGACAGCAACAGATACCCTTGAATCCACTAGAGAGGAATTCTCATATGTCTTCTCATAGATGACTCCCTCTCTAGGACCACCATTTTGTGAAGGGCCCTAGCTATGCTTCACATCCCTCGAATCCATAGGTTCTCAGAGTGAGTGATACTGCCCCTTAGGGAGTGCTGGAATGATCTGTGGTGGGGTAGTAGCCTTGGGTGTAATTGGGGGATGTTGAATAAAAAGGGGGGTGGGTGGTGGAAGCATAAAGAAAGAAGAAAATTTTGAAAAAAAACCATTTGTACATTTCATTTGTTGTGTAACAGTGATTACATTATTTTCCAAATAAACATACAAAATCCAAGTTATAACCAATCAGTAGTCAACACACAGTCTATATGAATGTACTGTAATCTGTGGATAGGTCTTAACAAGCAAGGCTTGGCAGGAGAGCAAGTTGCTCATTGTTAGAAGTCCAGACTGTACCGGCAGGAATATGTGCATATAATAATAGGGTTCCATGATGCAATATTGTGTGATCAAAATTTCAATGTAGGAAACAATCCACCAATTTATAATAAATTATTAAATTTAAGTTGTGTTATTTAAAAATATATTTTTGAAATGATGCAAATTTCAAAAAACAAAAAAAGAACCATTTAAGGGTTAAAGAAAATAGATTTGCAGGAGGTGTTGAGTAATTTTTTCAAAGGGGTCAGTAGGTCAAATAAGTTTGGGAATTTCTACTCTGACCTGTCATGACCCTGTGTGGGTATCCTTTCTCTGCCCCACCTTTTCCAGCTCCCTTACATGTGTAGTCTTCTCCCATTAAATGGAAACTCCTTTTGCTTGTTTGTTTTTGCTTCCCTGGTGCTAAACTCAGCGTATGGCATATAGCAAAATGGTAAATATAACTCTCTCTCTCTCTCCCAATCTCTCTCTCTCTCTCTCTCTTTTCTCTCTCATTGTTCTTTCCCCTTCCCCTTTTCTTCCCATCTTTCTCTCCTCTCCACCATAAGACATCTAACAGTGAAGTGAAAAAGTGAATATGGTTAAGCCTAGTAGATAAGATGCGTCCAGTAGAGTGTAGACACAATGTACAAGAGAAAGCACTGAGATGATTACCAAATCCTACCTCTGATGTAACCTTTCTTTACCTCTGGGGATTTCAGTTTCCTCATCTACTGAGAGTATTGGACTAGACAGTATATGAATTCCTTCCCAGCTGACTGATCCCAAGATTCCATCATCCTATGACACTACCAGAGGATATCACTAGCTCTACAATACGTGAAGCGTGACCTATCTTGGTCAAGCTGAAATGCTTGCCACATGTATCTCTCCATGTATGAACCTTGGCCATATGAATTCCCCATGGTCACAACTTTTCTCTACATATGTGTATTCTCCATACACATTCCTCAGTCACACATGCTCTTTGAATGTGGGGGTAGGTAACTTGCAGCAATTTGAAGGAGAGTATGCTCCATGTATACATGAGGGAATCTTTCTTTAACATGGTTATGCTGTTTGATTAAATGCCATTACCTGGTAAAAATCAACATGTCAGTAAGGGTTCATAAGCAAGGATGTTGAATGGGTGCTGATTCACAGAGTACCTTGAAACTATAGCAGTTTTTCTGGAAGGCCCATGTATATTATGTGGCCTCTGTCTTCATGGAGTTTACAGGTTTGTTGTACTGTCAAAAGGAATACATATGAAATAGTTTGAGAATAGTTACTTGCTATGGTTTAAGATACTAACAAGGTAGAATAGACATGCAGAAAATAGTCATAACTGCATCAAGGAGAGAAAACTTTTTGTAAGAACTGGACCTTCAGAGACAAGGGAAATTTGGACAGTCAGAGGGAAGAATTTGAAGGGTATTTTAAGTAGTACTGGAAGTATGAATTTGCACAAACACATTACTTGTGGGAGAAAGTGGGGAAATTGGCCTAACTGACTTGGACAGTGGTGTTGGAGACAAGTGATTAATTTGGACAGGCAGGATGGGGCCATATTAGGGAGAGCCTTGAATGTTAGGCAGGTGTACAGAGAAACTTGATGCTATGGATATAAGGAGTTATTTGGGGATTTTGAGTTTGTCAGTTAACAAGCATTTATTAAACATGTGCCATTCAGACAGTCAAGGGAATTATATGTTGCAAAATATACGTAAAACAGGTTGAAGGTGGAATGAGGAAACCAGACTAAAGGCAAGAAGACCATCTAGGAGGTTATTCTAGCATTCCAGGTGTGAACTTTTGAGGTTCTGGCCAAGAGGGGAGAGTCATCTGTTTTAGCTAATAAGCAGAAGACTGCTTAAGGATACTACAAGCGGATAAAGAACAGAGTTGGACTGAGAAACCCAAGCACCTTACCCCCATTTCCTCATTGCCCTCATTTGTCCCATCTGTCAATCACTTACCAAGAGCTTGTCAGCCTCTGCCTTCAGAGTTACACTTCAGGTTGAATTCTTAGGGTTATAAAATTCTACTATGTTCCTTGTTAATAATAAGATATTCTGTTGATACATCTCAGAAGGTACTGAGAAATTGTTTCACATTTTATTCTGAGGAGAATCTTGTAACTTGACCCAGCCTTGTGGTGTACAGAGTGCTTTCAGTTTCTTTCTTTACAGTAGCTAATTTATGAATTTTCTGTTATTCAATTAGTCTGTGCTGACTCCTGGAAGTCAAAGTTCAGAACTGAAAGCGTGGACAAAATCATGAGATATTTACATATATTCATCACTGCATGCCCTTAAAGATGACATTAATTAGAGTAAAAATCTGAAACCCACTATGTTATGATTAGGGACAATACAATGATGTAGATTCCATTGCCTGGGTGGAGATATCTTTGGTAGAATTATATTTTGAGGATTTGGAGATGGCAGTGATCCCCTTTAGAATAAGTGGGATAGAAAACTCCAACCCCAACACCATGCATCTTTTAAAAGTTGTGATGGTGGGAGGATATTGTCTTCCTTTTGAATACTGTAAAAGTGAATGACTCAAATCTAATCTTCAATAATTACCTATTGACAGTCTAAAAAAGTTGAGACAGTTTCTGATTCCTCCCTCTTGAACTCTTTGACATTATGAGAGTTCTAGCCTGAGAGTAAGGAGACTTGGACTATAATTCTTGCTTTACCTTTGACTCTATGATCTGGGTTCATTTACTTAACTACATACACATGGTGATCTCCAATTTCAGTGATTCTGATATTGTCTTTACAATCATTTAGCATTTACAGAAGGCCAACTTATATTAGTAGTTACTATTCTATGTGTGAGTCCTGTCTTCTTATTTAGACAGTAAGTTCTATGAGCAATATTTAATGAGACAATGTTCAATGCCTTATTGATACCCTGATACTCAGCAGAATGAGATTGCTCTCATATATATCAATTATATGATTGTGTGTGTGTGTGTGTATGTGTGTGTATGAGCTCTTAGATGCCAAATCCAATGGTCATTTTTGGCATTTATCCTTGACTCTACACTATTTCTCACCTGTCAATCCAGTATGACTCAAAACTTAATTATCATCCTTCCCTTAAACCCATAACCTCTTTAGGTCTCCATTTCCCCATTCTCCCTGTAATGGTAATTTAAATGTGAAGATCTTTCCCATTCATTAATAGGTCCATGTGACCCACCTGGGAAGAGGTGGAGTTAGAGCAGAACTGAGAGGAAATTGGTCAGAGTCTAGTCAGAGCTTGGAAGGATGTAGGCAAGCAGGCGGCTGGCTAGCATGAGTTGAGGGAGCTTGTTTGTGATTTCGTTTAAGGGAGCTGGTTTGTAGGAAGCCTAGCAGGGGGAAGGCCTGGGGATGGCATTGTTCTCTGCATTGTTACTGTGTATTGACTTTTGTAACTATGATGAATTTGGCTTTCTGGTGTCTGAATACATGTTTTGGTTCTGTCTTCCATGTGGAGAGTCTGTGGTATTTAGAGATTCAGAATGGCACCAGGATCTGCATGGCCACCGTGGGCGCTGTGAGCATCGTGCGGGCACTACACTCCCTCATCTTCTGTATCACTGCTTGTCTAGCCTTACTGATTCTGTCTTGTCCCTTCCTCTTCATTCACACTGTCACCACTCCAATGCCACTTTTTTACCCAAACTTTTGCAAAGTCTTCTAACTGCTTTCCTTGCCTCCAGTCTCTCTCTTCTTCACTCCATATTTTTCTTGGCTGCCCAGATAAACTTCCTCATGTGTTCATCTGCCCAGGTCATTTCTCTGCTCAAAAAACTGCAATAGTTCTCTGTTGCCTTTAAGAGAAAATGCCAATTCCTTTTCAGTTTTATTGCATGCCACTCCTCTTTATTCTAGCTATGGTCCAGCCAAACTGGATTATAAGTTTTTCCTCTATCTTCCCTAATCATTTCCTATCTCTTTACCTTTACTGAGGCTATTTCCATTCTCTGGAAGGATTCCTTCCTCATCTCTTCCAGTGAGGTCCATTCATTACTTCCTTCAAAGCTCATTTTAAATAACAGTTCCTCTATGGAGACTTCCCTGATCCTTGCAGCTGAAAGTATTCTTTCTTTCCTCTCATTTCCCTAGAGCACTTTATCTAGATATCTTTGCCCCAAATTTCATTCTATCTTAGGTTGTATTTGTATGTCTACATGTCATATTCACCCAGTAGACTGTAAGCTCTACTGATTGTCTCTCTCTCTCTCTTTTTCTTTTTTTTTTTGGTTTATATGTCCCTAGCACGTAGTACAGTTCTTTCTACTTAGGAGATAGCTAACAAATAGATTTGAGTGTAATAGAATAAACCTTTGATCATCACTGTGTTGTAAAAGAGGGGACAAATACTACAGAAGAAATCATGATCAGTTTAATTACATATGTATAATTAAAAATAAGGTGAAAGCTAAAACATGATTATATAGCTCTATATGTTAGCCACAAACATAATCATAAATATTGTAGTATATTTGAGAGAAGACAGGTCTTGAAATCAGTATGACTGTGACCTGAGTTTAAATCCTCCCTTTGTGACTATTGGCAAGTCTTTTAACCTCTCTGGGCCTCATTTTCCTAATCTATAAAATGGGACTCATGAAACTTGGAACATTTATCAGGTTTTGAGGATACATTTATCAGATTTTGAGGATGAGAAGGGGGCATATGCTTAAAGTCCTTAAACAAAATTTAAGTCCCTTTAAAAGTATCCATAATTATTCTCAAATGGGCAGAAGTGTCTTTTTTTTTTTTTTATTGTGCTTAGAGTTCATTAGGCTATTTCCCCCAGCAGACTGGTTTGGCCCTTGGAGGTTCTCCATGGAGAGCAACCTACGCCTTGACTGTAGAGGCCCAAATTTGAAAAGCTTTGCTGAAAACATTCCAGCTGCTTTTGGTTGGTGTTAGAGTGCAAAGAGAAGGCGGTTCTTTCTCAGGAAACCCACTGCACTTAGCACATCTCTGTGCAAATCAGTGCTCTAATAAATGTTTTCTAATGAGGATGATAGGACTTTATATGTCAAACAGTACACAATGAATGGCATCCAGGACAGGATAATGAGTACTGGAGGCTGCAGAAGAGCCCTAGGAGCCCAGGGAAATGACTCTTTCTCCCCTCTTATCTCCTTCTCCTCCTCCAGTACAACTTGTTCATTTACACCTGTTTACCATCACACTTTCCATTCTTCTCACCTAGAAGGCATACATTATTCTTCCTTTGATCCCAGTTTTTTATTCTTCCCCTCCAAAAATAAACCTTAGCTCAAAATGGATCTCCCCCAGAAAGCTCTTCCTGGTTAAAAGCTCCTGACTCTTGAATTCTGCGTTATTCATCATCTTAGTACTCAATGTGTTTTGAAGTCATACTGAAATTTGCCTACCTATTCAGTTAACTAGTTACATGGCTTTTGACAAGTCATTTAACTTCTGTGTCCTCATCCATAAAGTGAGAGATGGACTCACTTGATAACTTCTATGGTTTCTTCTAGCTCTAGCTCCACCTTGAACTCTGTGGAAGTGAATATAGGAGGTGGGGGTATTGTAGTAGGTTTGAGCTAAATTATGAGGGACCTTGAAGAATTGAATGTCAGGCTGCAGAGTTCAGCAGTCAACAGGGAGGCCCTGATGGTTTTTGAGCAAGGATGGGACATGATTAGAGCTAGGCATCAGGAATTAATTTGGCAGTAGTTATGTAGAATGGATGGGAGGGGGTGGAGGAAATAATCCTACTTAGGCAGGTGCATGGCTATAGTCTGCATCAATGGGAACTTCCAGATGCATTTCAAAAGTACAGTGCATTGCAGAAATCAAAGGAAGTAGTACTAAAAGCATGTGACAAGGCCATTATCAATGACAAGAGCAGCAACCTTGTGGCTGAATGAAAATGTGAAAGCAGCATTGCTAACCGAGAGCTCCCCATTTCCCAATGCATATCAGTTTAAAAGGCACTGAGGTGTTTTGTGTTTCTAAGAAACAAACATGAGGTAGAAACACAGTTCTGTTTTCAGCCTACCTCATCTAAAGGGGCGGTTTTAAACCTTCCTGCCATCTACTTCTGTTCCAATTTTAATTTTCTTGTTCATTTGATATGTATTTTGTTCATCCTAATTTATTCACTCTTCCTAAGGGTCCTTACCTGGATTCTTTCTCACCTTCCTCTTCCTCCATGAATTCCTAGGAATAGTCATCCCTTTCTCTTTCATTTTGCTTATCAAGAACAGTCCAAGTCAGAAATAGGAAACCAGGAAGCATTTGACTTTACTCTTTCCCACCTCTCCCTTTGCTACTTTCCTTCCCTCTTTCTCCTCCTCCAGATACCCAGCTTGTATTCCACTTTCAAGGGGCCTGATTCCTTAACTATGGCAACTAGAAATCAGTCTGACAAACACTCCCCCTTGGGTGTGAGTTGAAAATGGCTTAGGGTATTATCAGTCCCAGGGCAATTTCCATTTTAATAGGGGCCTCTGAAAGTCCATAAAGCTATCCAGACCCCAAAGATTGAATTTGTAGTTGGAATTTCAGTCAGAATGACACCAAAAACAGCCTGTATAGGGTCAAGTGACCTAGAGTTGGAGTCTGAGAACTTGGATTCAATTCTTAGCTATCCCAAGTCTCCATGAATTACCTTATCTGGGTATATGTTGTATTCCCCTACACCTCAACAAAATGTAAACTCCTAGAAGGCAGGGACTCTCTTTCACTCCCTCCCTTTCTTCCTCCCTTCTTCCTTTCCTTCTTCTCTTCCCTCCATCTTTCCTTCATACCCCTCCTAGTCTCTGTGTCTGTTTCTCTCTCTCCACTAAGAACTTTGGATATAATAGTCTCTTAATGAAATTTTATTGAATTGTAATTTAAATTTTGTCATTTACTATTTGTGTTACCTTGGGCAACAATAAATATAGCTAAATGTATGCTTTAAGGTTTGCAAAGCTTTTAGAAATATCATTTCATTTGATTCTCACAATAACTCTGCATAATTGGTTTATTATTTCCCATTTAACAGATAGGAAAACTGAGGCTAAAAGAGTTCAAGTAACTTGCCTGGGGTCATAAATCTCTCTTTTTTTTATCCTCAGCACTTAGCCCATGGCTTGGCACATAGTAAGTACTTAATAAATGCCAGTTGCATTAAAGAGAGAATCAGGTTTCCTGATTCTAAGTCCCAAGTTTTAACCAATGTCTTTCTTCTCTGTGTCTCAGTTTTCTTACTTGCAAAGTAAGGATATTGGATTAAGTGATTTTTTAAAGTCCTATCTCTAGCTCAAAATCCAAACATCCTGCGACTTTCATGTCCTGGTTATTTGTAAAAATGTTTTTTGTGGGGTAATAGAGGAGAGGAAGAAGGGAAGAGAAAGCTTCTTTCAAATGATATTGGCAGGAAGTCTTCTATTGGTAATACTAGTATTGTAACTTAAAATAGCAATAATGGTACATTTAGTAACTCATTTACATACCATTACTAAGTTTTAATGTGCTTCATACTGATAATCATTTAACATCATTTTGGGACTTTAATAAGGGTGAGAGTTTGAATTAATCAATCAGAAGAAGAGCCCATACCTAACATCGTCTTTGTTCTCTGAGTAAATTCAAAGAATACCTCTTCCTATGTCAACGAGGCCAGATGGAGGTGACTTAAGAACACTCTTTATAAGACCCTTAACCTGAGAAACTATCTTATTCTGTATCTTAACCACAGATATCCTGTATTGTAATTTCAAATGACACTAAGTCAACTCTCTTATCTTATTGTATTTACTACTTATTCAATTAAGAAAATTCCTTTCTCACGGTACAGTTAAACACATATAGAGACCATAAATTTGAGACAGACATGCTAAGTTGGGAATTGTTCTAAAATAGATTTAAGCCTGGTCATTCTTGTAGCAGATAGTCAGAAGTTTCCTTCTAGCTTCATGATCATGTATCTGCTAACTCTAAGAGAATAAACAATATGGATTTACGTATCACCAAGCCTGTCTGCCTCTTTGACTAATCTTTCAGATCGACAATACGCACAACCCTGATTGGAATCCTGGTACAGTGAAAAGAGCATTGGACCTATTACTACTACCTTGCTACTTACTTGGCTTCAATTCTTTTAAACTTTCTGGTCTTGATTTCCTCATCCATAAAGTGGGAGTAGTGATATGCACATCACCTCACTCCCTAGTGTTGTGAATATCCCAGGAGTTGATAAATAGACAATGATTTGTAAACTATTAGAAAAAATTAGTGGCTACAGCCATTAAGTAGGTAACTGTAAACATTATTATCTACTCTTGGTAGATGAGGTGGGGCTTTGACAGGTTAATTGGCTTTCCCAGGGTTTCATCCACCTGGTAAGTGGAAGTTCTGACACTTAAATCCAGGTCACCTGACTCCAAGGCACTTTCCTATTTCTAGCCACTTTACTGCTGCTTGCTTTGGGATTTTGTCAGCATAGGGACACAGTAAGGAAACTCTGGTACCAGTGTTAATTAATTTGTGCTTTCTCTGAAGTGTCTAGTCTTAGACAGTTGCCTGAAGCACTGGGTAGTTAAGCCATTTGCCCAGTAGCTTAGAATCAGCAACATGTGTGAAAGGCAGAACCTGAACACACATCTTTCTGACTCACGGGTCATTCCTCTAGCTCACTATGCTCAACTGCCTCTATGATGTTTTAATATCTCAGTGCCCCTCTTTGCACTCAGCAACTCTTCTGTCCCCCACCTTAGCCTTTGTGCACAGTTTTACCTGGACTGCTTCCCACTCATCTCCTGTTTTCCTACAGCTTCAATTCATTTCTTTACAGATTAGTTGGAATCTCTGCCATATCCCTTCTTCTATCCGTGGCTGGATTTTACAATCCCGGATGAGGAAATGCAAATGCAAATAAGATACCTTGGTAATCCTCCCTGACATTTACACTGTTTTATCCAATAAGCACCAATGCATTAACATAAGCATCATCCATTCCAAGCATTTCAGTCAGTAAAAAGAGAATCAATTTTAAAGCAATTGAATGATTTTCTTTTCTTCCATCCGTGAGAACCTGAAGTACAAAAGCAAATCTAAGTTCATCCTTTCTGTTGGTTTTCTAAACTGAACTGTCACAAGGAATGACTCCTAAAGGTTGTTCCACATGGAAGTGACTCAGTAAGGTACTGAATAGATTCATAATTTGGAGGAGACTTCAAAATCCATACCTTTAAATAGGTGTCCAGGCTTTTCTTTGACTCACCCATATAAGACATTTTTATGTAACTGAAGCAACCTGTTTCAAGGTGGGACAACTTTCTTCAGGCGGGAGATCCATGCTAATGGCCAGCCTAAATCCTACTTGTTGCAAGCAATTGATTTCCTCCTCTTTTACCGCTTCATGAAGATGGAGGACAATCTTTCTTCCAAGACTCTATGTCTCTTTTTTCTGCTCTGACTGTAGCCCAACTGTCTCCTTTAAAATTACAAGAAAAGACTTCTCTCCTTCCTCCACAACAATCTTAATCAACATAGCTATACCAAATGGGCCATTGAAGGCAAAAATCTCTACACCTTCCCCCCAATAGTTACTTGCTTTTCTTTTGACTGAATTAGTGCTGGTGTGGTTAAATGAATTTTAAAAAATGATATATTTCTTCCATAGTGATTGATTATAATGAAAAAAATCATAAATTCCTTTGTATTTTTAAAATGAGCCATGGTCAACTGCACACAATCTCTCGAGTTTTGATTCTTGATTCCTGATTGCTTCCATGACAACCATGTCATTTCACTGCCAGAATATCTTATAAACAGTTAAGATGAATGAAAATGTATGCAAGCCATGTTGAAATTAATTGTTAAAAGAGAGCTGAAGTTGTTCCTTGGGTTAGTTCCATTGCACTCCCTTAAGGAAGACTTCCACAACTAGCTCCATTCTATGCTATTGGAATTGGGTTATATAGTTTGTTTTTACTTTGGAGGGGTAGCTCTGTTTATTATTTAGGCATTTTATATATGGTCCCACTTCCCCCCAGTTTAAGTTAATACTCTCTGTCCTCCAAATTACTCCGCATTATTTTGTATATATTTTAAAAATTACTTATGTGTGCACATTTCTCTTACCTCCTCCCACCCCATAAAATATGCATTTCCTGAGCACAAGAAATGTTTCATTTTATTTTTTTGGTTTGAATTCCCAGTGCCTAGAGCATAGTAGGTGTTTAACAAATGCTTGATGAATTAAATCTTAGAAAGATTTTTTTTTTCCTTCTCAGAAAGATTCCTAATTCCTCAAGGGTCAGGACCACATCCTTCTAGTTGTCTATTTTCCAAAGTACTGAGCTGGAGGTCATGCAGGTAGCAAGCATTCAATAAAGGATTGCTGGAGAAAGGAATGAATGAGTGTGTGTCAATGATGCAAATGCTATTGGATTCATTTTTGTTACTGTTTGTATCAGTAGAATTTGAGCATTTAGAAATGTTTCCATTGAAGATATCAGCTCTCGAGGAATACGAAAAATTACAAAATAACAGCACATATTTTCTTGGTTTCATGGCAAGGAGGAAACTAGTGAGGCATTTGACACACTGCTGAATTGAGGTTCAAAGGCAAAAATGTTTAATGAATGCACACCATACTCCTTATTCATTATGCAAACTCTGGTTGTAGAGTTTTTCAATACATGTACTCTAATTCTCTTTTAGAAACGTGATTCTACATTCCTCATATAAGTAGCAGCAGAAAAAAAAAGAATCTAGACATTCTGAAAGAGGCTTTTAGGTCAGTTAGAGTTTCCCTGCTTTTTTTTTTTTTTTAAGGGAGACATAATCCCTTTTTCAGCTTTCGTGTTTTCCTCTGTAGAGGGCTGAGGACTGTAAAACACTGCGCCTCCCCTTAAACTTTTCCATATAACTTGATTAGACAGGAATAATCTCTTATGCTTTCATGCGCAAATTTAGGAGTGACCCAGAACAAACGAGTTTCCTTCATCACCATAGCAACCAGGACTATGGAAGAATGCCACTCACTAGGCTGTGCAAGTCAAATTTCATTCCTTTGATGTTAATTAACAAATTGCTTTCAGAAAAGTCAATGAGGTTCTCCCTCCCTTTAAATGTTTATGATAAATTTTTAATACTCCTGAAAGTGAGAGATGGATACAGTATGGAAAGAGATGAGAGAGGGGATAGTATAAGAATTCATTGAACACCTCTGCCCTCTCACAGCCTAGCTGATTAGTGATAAGGGAATGCATCTAGCTAAGTTTACATTCCATTCTAACCCCATGAGTATTAAGACTTAAACCAAAGTCCTTAAAATTTCTTTTTAATTAAAGTTTGCTTCTGCTTGTAAAAATATGGCCACAAATATTTTCAGAAACAATCCCCTTTATTCTTAGCTCACTAAAAAAATAGACCAGACAAAAAAAAAAAAGAGGAGGGGGAACTGTCTTTTGTAAAACACCTGGATATGCGGGGGTTAGTTCTATCAGTGTTTATTTCTATACTCAGTGAATCAGTCACACATAGGAAATATCTGCAAAATAATCATGGTCTTGGCTATGCCTGTGTGTGGATCAAATGTATCCCAACATTCTGTGACTTTTGTCCCACTATATCTCATTTCTTATGATCTTTAGTGTTTTGATTTCAAGAAAATAAATATAGTTTGCATAGTTTTATGTTTGTATTTCTTATGCCACAATTTAAATCTAAAACTTAACATAACGCTGAGTTGTAGGTCAATAGGTTAAAAACTTGACTTCTATGACTAACCAAATTATTTTTCTAAGTAGGAAGAAGTAGACACTGGTTGTATGCTTTACAGCTGGATATTAGAGATCATCTAGCCCAATTTTACAGATTGCACAGATTACTAATTACTGATTATTTTGTTTATTTTATAGATGAGAAACCAGAAGGTCAGAGAGGGTAAGTGGCAAGGTCACATAGTTACTAAGTGGCAGAGCACCTAGGTCTTGATCCTAAATCCAGAGCTCTTTCCATTACACCATGGACTGAATTTAAAAGAGTCAGGGGCCCCTAATGCTCCAGTGTGGTAAGGCTGAATTTTAATTTTAAGTCTTTTTTGCTATTTGAGACCTGTTCCTTTCTAAAAGATCTTTCCAAGTAAATTGTAAAAGAATGTGCTTCCTCTTGGTATTTCAAATTTGTATCTTCACACAGACAACTAAGATTTTAGAAGATAAAGCCATTGTACTCCTTCCTGAAATTCAGAAATACAGATTAGCCACTTCTCCAAAATACAGATTAGCTACCTCTGCTAAATTTGTTTTTCCTTCCCGAAATCTTTCTTCTAATCTTGACACTCTAAAACAACTCTTATACCTTAAAAAAAGTATGTATAGGTAGACACAAAAATGAAACTGTGTTTTATATAATGAAACATGGCATATATCAATTCACCTACATTACAAAGTAAAAACTACATTCCCTTTCCTAATATCCTGAAGTGTCCCTTTGGAATGGTTCTTTCTGGAGCCTTATAATGTTATGCCCTCTAACTGATTTATGATTAGTATTCATAAGGGAATACCTGGATATTTGGGACAGAATGAAAAGACCCTCTGGGTATTTTAGCTGGATTTTCTGCATTGGCTATGCAAGCAGAGTCCTCTCTAGGCAGCCAATCCTGCCAGTAGGACAACACTGCTCTGATAAGGGCTTTCCTATGAGCCTGAAGTGGATCTGCATGTAAGGGAAACATGAAGTTAATTTTGAGTCCACTGCCTGGTTAGCATTGGATAACAATGGGATGAAGGGAGGAAGAGAATTTATAAAGTTATAAAGTTAAAGACCATATATGATGGTACAAGGAAAAGAAAAAAAGGACCCAAATTATCATGCAATGATTCTGACAGCTGGAACAATATGGTACTTGTTTTGATTATTCAATAGCTGAATTGACAGAACAGACATAAATTACAGAGGTATGTATTAGTACGTCATAAAATGTAAGCCAAAGCTCACCTGAATTCTACATATTAGAATAGATTTAGCAACAATTCTTTTCTCTCTCTCTCTCTCTCTCTAAATGCAGGAAAACCTAAGTATAACATCTCCCACAGCTTCATTACAGTAATGATCTATCTTCATATCAGGGAAAACAAAGACAAACTTTAATGTTAATTATGAAACAGGATTTAGACAATTATGCCTTAATTCTGTTTGCTTTGGGAGCAAAGGGGCTTTGAAAAAAATTCCTAAAATTTTAGATTTTATAGCTTTTTATTTAATTGTAGTCCCTTATCCTAAGAGTCAATACACAAGGACCTGTGATTTCTTGGTATGGAAATTCCTTCCATTGCAACTCAGGTATAACTTAGAGTTGAAGAGAATCATAGGAGGTTCAGAGAGGTTCAATGACTTGTCTGTGTCACACAGCATCAGAAGCAGGATTTGAACTCAGATGTTTCTGACTCCAAGTGTGGCATTCTCTCTCTCTATTATGCTATCTATCTACTATTCTCTCTCTCTCCCTCCCATTACTGTCATCTCTCCCTCTCCTTCTTTCTCTCCCTGCCCCCTTCTCTGACTCTGTCTCATCTATCTGTCTCTCTCTCTCTCTGTGTGTATCTCTCTCTCTCCCCTTCCCCTCTCCAGACAGCCAAGCTTATCATCTAGCCAGTGCTTCCATCACTCTCCTCCCTCTCTCCCTCTCTTTCTCCCTCCATCCTTAGACATCATGACAAAATAAATATTTCCTAAAGTGTGCATGGAAGAAGTCAGATGAGAATTTTGGATAAGTGAAATAGTAATGAAATGTAATTCTTTACAGTGTAATTCATTACATCATAGTGTTTTAATTCTTGTTTCAATAAAAGCTTATCCCAGGCGTTGTTGCTGTCCTATTCACCAGACCCTATCTCCATGAACACACCTACTCTCTCACCTTCCTTCAGGGAAAGCTGATTGAGGGACATAAGTAAGGATGGTACTTTCTAAGTTGTGAATTCAGATTGTGCCTCTGAGCTGTTTTAAGGCAAAAGAAGATAGAACAAGTGTAGGCCCTTAGAGAAAGAGAAAAGTTCCACCAGAGAAAGTTCAACACCATTTTGCAAGTTTAGTAAATGAGAACTTGTCTTAGAAGAGTATGTGCAAGTACACATTTGAAATGGATGGGCCAACCTCGGATATCAGTATATTTCAAATTTATTGTGTCACTGTTTAGTGGAAATAATACCATTCTAGGAATCAGGATATCTGGATTCTAGTTCCATCTCTGTTGTATTTAGCTATGATCTTAGATAAGTTGCTTAACTTGCTTGGTCTCAGTTTCCTTATGTGTAAAATAAGGAGTTTGGACTATATAATTTTTCTCGGGTTAAATCATAGGATCATAAATTTAGAGCTGAAACAAAAAACAGAAGTTAGCTAGTTTAATCGGCACACCTCACAGATAGGGGAATTGATTCTCAGAGAACTTAAACGACTTACTCTAAGTAATATTCATTATAAGTAGTGGAGCCAGAATTCAAACCCAGATCTTCTGATTCTAAAGGATTTATTCCCTTTTAATCTTGGTGCTTGAAGCTCTTTCAAACTTTGAGTCTGTGAGATTACAAAAAGAAGAGGGTAAGACCAAATGATCTCTACTGACCCTTCTAATTTGAACATTCCATGATCATATTATATCATCAGTATCATGAATTATTTTTCCTCGTCTAGTTAGATTGATTATTAAGTCCTTAAAAGAAATGAGTCAGATGTACCTAAGTCAACTTTGTTAATTAAAAATTGGAATTAGTTCCTTTAGCAGTAAAGGCAGTAATAGCCACCTAAATCTGACACAGTGTGAGTGGAGGTCATGTGAGGAGCATGAAGGAAATGCAGATAAAGGGTTTAAATGAGGGTATTGGGGTAGAGAGGGTTTGATGAAGAGGCAGACCAATGGATAGTAAGAAAGACTACCAACCCAAAGTCCACTGGTATGGGATTCTATTCTCTTTGGGAGAAGTCAATGGAACCCATCAGTGACCCACTGGTGGCGTCCATACCAATGGGCTTTGGGACTCAGGTTACACAGTAATGAGCTGGATTCTAACAAATGATCATAATTGGAACAAAAAAACAATACGAGCATGAATAGAATATCAGTGGATTGTAGTCAAATAATATTTAGAGTTTTACAGTTTCATGAGGTTTATAGAGAGCTTGCCTCACAGTCAGTCAACTTGAATATTCTCATCTGTAAAATAAAAAGCTTATTTTGGATGGCCCCTGAGGATCCTTCTACCGCTGGATCTATGATCTCATGATCCTAAGGTATTACAAGGATTATTGTCTTCATTTTAGGGTTAGGGAATAGAGAGCTACAGATGCAGCTAAGTGGCACAATGGATAGAATGCTGGACCTCAAGATGGGAAGACCTGAGTTCAAATCTTGCCCCCAACTCTACTAGTTGTATGGTTCAAGGCAAGCCACTTAACCTCTCTCTGCCTCAGTTTTCTTATCCATAAAATGGGGATAATAATGACATCTCCCTTTTAGGGCTGTTGAAATGATTTTCGTAAAGCTACTAATGTTGGAACTGGGATTCAAATACAGCTATCTCGTGATTTAATGTCCAGGATTCCTTCTGCTACCCTACAAGATTTTACTCAGCAAAATGTAAGAGAAATACCTTTTTTTGTCTCTATATAGCTAGTGTCTAACAGAATGCCCTGTCCATAGTAGGAATTTATTGAATTCTTGTGCAAAAGTGTTGAATTAAAACAGGCAAGTCATAGAACCTTCTGGAATTCACTCTTTATTCTTGAGATAGGGACCCCAGATATTACTCTGGAGTTAAAAAAAAAAAAAAAAGGAAGAAAAGCAGTATGGGTCATAGTGGGTCAGCCTTGGAGTCAGAAAGACCCAGGAGGGGTGGGTAGCTGAAACTTACTCAGGGGGATGGAGTTCCCACATGGAGAACTCCCCACATCAAAGAAATTACAGGTCAGGATCAAGAAAAATAAAAATGACATTCTGCTTTAATCAGCCTGAGTCGGTGAACAATCACTGTTAGCCCTTGTTCAGTTGTCCTGGCATTCACAATGAGGAGCTGAGTGTGCGGAAATGTAAAACCCAAACTTTTCTAAATGCCCATAAAAATGCCATGACACATGGAGGCTAGCACACTTGTTATTTCACCAGATTTCTTCACACCTGCATGCATATATAACTTAACACATCAGTTTCAAATTCAGTAACAACATTTGAAATTGGATTCATTTTAACTTGGAAAAAAACATATCAAGAAAACTGCTTGTTACCAGTGGCCAAAAAAGAAAAGTCTTCCATACAAGGAACAAATTCTGGAGTTTTTTGAAAAGCTAATTTGGTTTTACATAGTTTTTCCCCCTCCTTTTATTTATGTAGAGATATTTTACAAGCTCCAAAAGACGACATCCCACACACGACAGTGAGTCTGAGTGTCACCGAAGACTTCCTTTTCTCAGTATTTCACAGTTACAGAAACACCTGTGCTAAATAGTTTTCTGTAGATCAGCTGTGAAAACTCTGTTCAATAGCCTTCCAAATTTCCCATCTCTTCTCTGTTGTGGGGGAGGAGGCTGCGGGAGGGTGGTACAATGGGTGATTACGAGGCACTTGAGAGGACGTAGGTTTAAAAGGTTCCTAATGGGTTTATTTATTTATTTTAAACCTGCCAGCAAACATCACCTTCATTTTTTTTTGCTTATCCTCGAGATTCCTCTTTCTGCGAGGCTGCCTGATCCGAGGTGGAAAATTAATTAAGCAGAAACTAGATGGGCACAAATACCGTAACATTCAGAAGCTTAATTAGCAAATGCTTTTTAACTTCACAACAGGTCTTAGCCTTGTTGGTTCCTTTGTTTCTTGTGAGAGAAAGCCAAGCAGCATTATTCTTCATTTCTTTTCAGAGAGGAAACCAGAGTGAAAATTTAAAAATAGATCAAGGATCTTTCACAGGGCAGCTCCCTAGCAACATAGGCTATAGTGCTGGTATGTTAACACCAGCCGACTGTATTCTACCTGGTACCTCTCCTAGTCACTCCCACTGATACTGATGGCTGGGGAAAGAAAGGGGGCTGGCAAAGTCATTCGGGTGACATGCAGAGGTGTCAACAATAGCCACAGACATTCAAACAAGCCTCTAGCAGCCAGATCAATACGGAAGAATCCATGGTGCCCATATGAAAGAAACCCACACTGAAGATTGTGCTTTGGAAAGGGATATTTCCTTATTGTACTCCCCAGTGAGGCTCACAGCCCATCCCCAGTGGTCTCAGCAAAGGACTAGGAAAAGGAAATGCTGTGGGCAAAAGCCTCCAAGAAGAAGAAAAAAAATGTTTCTGAAATGTTGCTGGTTTGACAGGCAAACAATCACAGTCCCACCTTTTCTTTATTAAGCGACAAAGGAAAAAACGAAGAGATGTAATGTTTATTGATATCCTTTGTGCTTGGTGCCGGGAAGCATGTTTCTGTGACTCTGATGTGAAAAAATCCCTTCATGTCATAAAGCTCCAGAATATAGGCACCCTGATGCTCACTGAGAAAGTATCATAGAAAAATATGACATCGAATTGGCTTCCTACAATACTATTTCTTATTAAAATACACAGAAGAAAGGGATGTAGACTAACAATACATTTTCTTCTTTTTCTAAGACTTCACACAAGGAAAGTTACCTGTACATGCAAGATGTTAAAATGTGTCATCATGTCATATAACTGAAAAGCAATGTGATCTGACTGCCACAAAAGTAAAAGCAATTTTTAGGCTGTAATAATAGACAATCAGTGGACAAATACACATGTTACACTGGTATCCAGGTAATGCCAAGATAATATGAAGAAGGTACTCGGCACATTGAGTGGACCTCTTGTGGTCAAGTTATGGGAGAACATGGATGAGAATCACATAGGATTGGCAGGCATGTATGAGTGGTGGTCTGCTTTACTGGAACGGATATTGACATTAGTGAAATCAGAGCTCCATTGGAACATTATGAGTATACTGCCTACAGTACTCTAGTCTATATTCAATGTGTCCTGTAGGCAGTGATGAGCTGGTAAACATTTTATAACTCATTCTTTGGGGGAAAATGTATATACAATATATTTTTATATGACTTCATCACTTTTTTAAGTCTAGACAATCAACAAAGCAATAAATCAAACCTTTATTTGTAGTATTTGCTAATTTCTGAGAAAGAAATACTTGCCACTAAAATGTTAAAATTTTTCTCTTGAAAGTTAGTTAGAACTAGCTTCAGTATACTACTGCCTATATATTAAAATTATAGCACTGAGAGGTTGAATGACTTGGCCAGGCCAGGGTCACATGACCAGTATTTGCCACAGGCAGAATTTGAATCCAAGTTTTCCTGACTTTGAAGAAAATTTTCGGGCCATGATATGATTCATCCTCATGTGACATAGTTCCAGAATACAGGCACCCAGGTGCCATCTGCAATACTGTTTTCAGATCATAGGAGCTCATTTTGAGGGAAACAAACTGGAATATGTTCAAACAAGGGTGACAAATGAAATTAGAGACAGTGTGGTAGAGTGGCACAGGCAGTGGTTCTGGAGTCAGTTTGGACTCTGATGCTTACACCCTGTGTGACCTTGGGCAAATCACTTTCTAATGTTCTCTTGACATTGCTGGATGTGAATGTGGCATGTCTGCTTGTTCACTGCCCATCATCACAAGCAAAAATTATACTTGCTCTTATAAATCAAAACACACTATTCTTCAGTTTTATGAGATGAAGACATTTTAACACGCTAAATTTCAAGATAACTTTCCTTGTGGGAAGTCCAAGAAAGACACAAAATAATTGTATTATTAGTCTCTGTCCCTTTATTTTGTGTATTTTAATAAGCAATGCTATTGCAGGTACTCAATTTGATGGCATTTTTCTATGAGACCTTTCCAGTGAGTATCTGGGTGCCTGTGTTCTGGAGCTATATGACAAGAAGTCGAGCCAAATAATGATTAGAGAGGCATTCAAGCCCAGGAAGACCTGGGTTCAAGTCACACTTCTTATACATAATGGCTACCTGTGACCCCCTTTGTCCTCTAGGAAATTCTCTCAGACTTCAAGTTGCAGAGAAGGTGCTGACCTATATTGGTATAGAGGTTCCTCATCTTGGACATCACTATGCCAGTGAAATCATAGCACCTGTTTCTCACTCTCTTCCTGTATGGCATTAAGTGATATTTTACCTTCAATTTCCTCATTTGCATTAGGAAAGGGGTTAGGCTATATGGGCTATGGCTATGCATTCCCTTTCAGCTGAAGAGCTATGATCTTATGAAGTGAGGGAACTCCAAACTGTAGCTGAGGAATTAGGGGTGTTTAGCATAGGGATGGGATGACTTGAAGGGCTGTGAAGTTCAAGATTACATTAACGTTTGGGCTATCAAAGAACCCTACTAATTCAAGTGGACACTGCAGTCCTCCAAAAACCCTAGATTATGTAGGAACATACAGTTTGTATGTGAAGGATCCTGAGAGGACACTGATTACCTGATCTTTTTCAGACAAACTGCTATCTAACAATACTTCCCCTATTTTATATTTATGAAGTTAAGTTTTTGAAATCAGGAGCAACTTATATTTATCCCTATTAAGTTTCATTTCATTAGATTTAACCTAATGATCTAGTTTGGCAAGAGTTTTTGGTTCCCCATTCTTCTATCCATTGTTTCCTATTTTTCATAATTTTTTATTTGTCTGTAAATTTGGTAGGTATCCAACCTATGGCTTTCTGCAAGTTACTGATATAAGTGTGAGGACAAAGGGCCAAAGAGAAATCCTTGATGCACTCTGGTAGAGACCTTCTTCCAAGTTGAAATTGAAATATTACTGACTACTCTTTGGGTCTGTTCTTCCTCCATTTAATTATATTTCTACTTAGCCCACATGACTGGCTGAAGGAAAAAGTTTTTCTTAAGTACTTAGTATGTGCCCAGCACTGTGCTATTTATTGGGAATGAAGATACAAAAAGCAAAGAAAAGCCTTAAATTCAAGGAACTTACATTTCAATAGGGGAAATTAAAGGAGTGGCAGCCAATGACTGTTGTTTTGGTTTAGGAAGTGACAGAGATTGGGAGTGAAATCACAGGGTTATTAATGGCTATATCCCTTATAGTGTTAGTTTAATTATTTTTCCCTGAGTGAGGCCATAAGTGGGGTGGGGGATGGGAAATAAACTGAAGTCAATCAAAAATGAAAAGTCAGGAACTGGTATGCTATATAGACAAGAGGTGGAAAGTGGATCAAGGCAATATGGAATGGAGATGGCCAGAGTGAATTGTAGAGAGTCAAAGGGAACCTAGTTCTGGTGAACACTTAATGATGAGAAGCCCAGAAAGTGAAAGCAAAACTTCAGTTACCAATAGCATGAGGAACTTTGTTAAGTGTTTAGCTAAAATCTAGGTAAATTATTTCTATGCTTATATATCTGTCTATATAGCTGATTAAATCTGAAAACTCTGACAAAAAGAAATGAATAAGTAAAACTGATGTAACTTGCTCTTAATGAAGCCATGCTGAACTTTTCAGCTACTTCTTACTTTCCCAGATGGTCAATGCCTATGCCTTTAAGAATAAATTCTAGAATTTTTCCAGAAATCAAAGTCAAATTCACTATCTGACAGATTTCAGATGTTTTTCTTTTCCTTTTTAAAAATGATAAAACCTTTCCCTTTCTCTCATCCTGTGACACCACTCCATTCCCCATCATCTTTCAAAGATCACTGACAGCAGATCTGCCATTACGTTTAACAATTCTTTCAGTATTATATTTTAAGAATTATAGACTTCTAGCTGGAAATGACCTTAGATACCATCTATTCTAAATATTTTATTTTATGAAAACAGGAAACTGAGGCCCTAAGAGGACAAAGTGACTTTTTCAAGGTCACAAAGGTAGTACTTCATCTGGGACTTGAAGCTATGTCTTCTAGTTCCAAAGCTAGCCTTCTTTCCACTCACTAAACTCCCTCTCAAAAATGGTCAGGATATTGAATTCACTATGTATGCCTCTATATAAGTATATTATGCTATATAAAATTATTATATAAAATATGAATTAAGTAGACTTTTTTTCTGGAGGGATTACAGTAGAATCAGATATATAGCTAACCAGATGAATAGGTGAGGGCCATATATGAAACCAATGAGTGGGTTTTTCTGAGTCACATTTCATTGGGTCACTTATATACAAACCCCTAAGCTTTACCTGGGCTATGTGGCCAAATGCATGTATATTCTTCCCAAGGAGCATTTTCTGAACATATATGATATATTGGAGTGAGAATGTAAAGATCTAGTGCATGAAACTTTTTCTGATCCACTACATACTGTACCAGTTTTTACTGCCCTTTCACCCTACCTTATATTTATCTTCATATTTATTCTGTATATATACATATATATACATACATACACATTCACCTATCATAATATAAATATATACAGAATAAATAAAAATAATAATAAATAAAAATGTAAAAACATATACATTCCCTTATCATATTGTGGAGCAGTGGATAGGGCATTGAACTTAGTATCAGGAAGACTCATCCTCCTGAGTTCAAATTTGATTTCAGACCCTTATTAACTATGTGACCCTGGGCAAGTCACTTGACCCTGTTTGCCTCAGTTTCTCATCTGTAAAATTAGCTAGAGAAAGTAATATCAAACCACTCCAGTATCTTTGCCAAGAAAACCCCATATGAGTCACAAAGAGTTGGACATGACTAAAATGATAACAAAAAACAAATCATAATGTAAATTCTCCAAGAGTAGGAAATGTTTCATTCTTTGTATCTTCAATGTCTATCACAATTCTTGGTACATGTTAGGCATTTAAATACTTTGCTTGCTTGCTTAACAAGCTTCAAGGAAGTCAAAGACAGAAATAACATATCTAATATATACTCAAATATTCATGATCTATTTTTAGTGGTAGCAAATAACTGGAAACAGAGTAATTCATAATGAACTGAAGGATGACTCTAAAAAGTATTGCAAATGAACGCGATGTAATACTATTGGGCAGAAAGAAATGGAAAAATATGATGAATTCAGAGAAATGTGGAAAAATTTGCATGACCTGTTACAAAAAAAAATCAAGACCACTAACTATAGCAATGTGAATGAAACAATAATTACCAGAAAGTAAATTTCTGACTAATTCAAAAATAATTAGGGCGCTAGAGAATAAACAATGAAATGTAGCTCCTCTTTCACGGAAGCTGAAGGATAGAATGTTATATACATTTCTGATGGAATTACTGTATCAAATGTTTTTGCATAGTTTTTTTCTTTTTACAAGGGAGGATTCAATAGAGGAATCTTTTACTTTTTATGGAAATGAAAATATAAAGACACAAGCATTAATAAAATGTGTTAAAATGAAGCAAAGACATCCCTCAGAGGGTAGATGTGGTACAGGTAAAACTGTCAGTTCTCCAGGCTCCACTCAGTTTTGGGGAAGTCAGAACATCTCCTTTTCCCTAAGGCCAGTGCAGCTTTCAAACTCAAGAAGCTTCTAACCTGTGACTGGAGCAGAGAAATGATGGAGGATGGAGGTGAGAGCTGAGTCCATCGAATGGTAAGTAGCCTCCAGTATTTAAACCTCACTGGGTATGGGCTGGATACACTGAGGATGGTGGTGGTAAAAGCTCCATCTCCAAGTGTGAAGATTCACTAGGGGCTAGGGTATGTATTACTCTGGCTTAGGTCAGTGATAGCTTGATGCCTCACCACAGGGGAACAGGGCAAGGGCAGAGGGGACATATTATCGGTATTAAACATGCCTGCTAGAATAAGCCCCTATGCCCTCTTGTTCTGAGGGCCAAGTCCCCCTTTCTGCCAGGCTTCTTCAAGAGTGGAAGAAGGAAACATGTCTTGGACTGGTATACACACTAGAGACCCCATGGGACATAAGATCCTTGGTATGATGTCTTCTGCATACACACAGGGTGACCTAGGGATTTATATATTCTTTCAAGGTCAGGTCAATGAATGATCTCTCACTTCTGCTACCTTTGAGCCTCAGCAAAATGTTTAAACTTTTTGTTTCTGGATTCCTGGAGTCAAGCCTGAAGGTGGACAGGGATGATGATGGTACAGAGAAACAAGTAGATGGAGGACATAACCCCTTCCCACACTTGCCAATCTAGATTGACTGCATGATATAATTAGCACCTAGTTTGCAAAATAATTATTTACAATAGGAAGCTGACCTGGGAACAAAGTGTATGCCTATTGATCATAGAATGACTGAAAAAATATGAGGAATTCAGAGAAACATGGGAAGATATGTATGTAAGGTAAAATAGGCAGAACCCCAAAAAACAGTATACACATTGAATATTACAATGTAAATGAAAAGTTCACTTACAGAAAGGGTTCTAAATCAGGGTCCACAGGTCCCCAAGGAATCCAGGGAGATAATTCAGGGGGTCTGTGAGTTTTTTTTATAATTTGATAACTGTATTTCAATATCATTGGGTTTCTTTATAATCCTAAGTATTTTAGTCTATGCATTTAAACACCTTATTCAGAGAAGTGGTCTGTAGGCTTCGTCATGAGTTAGAGGCTTCTTGGCTTCGCCAAGAGTTCAAAGGAACTCATGACTCAAAAAACGATTAAGCATCTTTGATTCAAACTAATTGAAAAACCTTCTCTGGATGTTTGAAGGCCTTCAGGAAGATAGGCACACAACCATACCATTGCTAGAACTGCAAAATGGGATAATCGTTATGAAAAGCAATTTGGAAATATTAAAAAATGACTAAAATGTCCCTTCCCTGTCACCCAGAGATGTTATTGCTTGGCATATTCCTCAACGAGGGTCAAATACAGAAAAAAAGTTTCATATGTAGTTAAATATTTATAGAAATACTTTTTTCAATAGCAAAGAACAAAACAGTCAGTGGCCATCAATTGGAGAATGACTAAATTGTGGTTTATGAATATAACACTATCTTAAATGATTACGAGAAATTACAAATGTGATAAATTCAGAAACTATCTGAAAGAAGACAATTTTTTTTAGATTAGGGCTGAAAGTGGAGTCAGACTGCTTGTAAAATTTCTTATTTGACTTCATGAAACCAGAAAGTTTAATTTCCAAGTACCATTCATTCATTTGCATTTTTAGTCTTTCCTTCCAGTGGTTCCCTTTTGTTTCATATCAATCATGTTACCTCAGTCATTTTTGCTCCTACATAATGACAGCTCCTTTTCTAGAGTGTAGGGGTCACAAATCAAAACCTTAAACGTTATTAGTCCAATTAAAAAACCTCTTATCTCTTCACATAGAGTCCTTAGGCTTTCCCTAAGAAAGGTGCCCTCCTTGCCACTTTGTGCTCTAGAATAGACAGAGAAGACAAATGACCATTATCACTCTCATTGGTCTTTTAAGTCTCTTTCTACAACCAAAGAAACAGTTAAGGTGATCTCCTTAAGTAACAGATTGAATGTGTTTAGGGGAATACTTGGAAGGCTCTGTAGGTTCAGACTTATTTTATCAGTGGAAGTAGGGTGATTGAATAATATTAGCATGAGGGAGAAAATAGCAAGAATCTCAAATTCTAAATATAACCAGACTCTATTAAGCCCTTCATCCTCCTAAGTTAGAAAACAATCTAGTGCCACAATCTGCTTTAAGGTTATCTTTTCAGTTGTGACCTGATTTACTTTTCTGAACACTGAAAACATCAAGATCTCCCCTTCACTTTGTCTTCAATCAAGTTCTCAGGGACAGTGATGACAATCTCCAGGGAAGTGAGATCAAGGCTTATCTGAGTAGTGTCTATGAGAACTGGGCTTCTTTTAAAAGGTAAATTTTTCTTTGCTGACCCTCTCACAGTCCATGGATGCTGAGAGTTGAAGTTCTCAAGAAAAAGAGAAACTTTTTAGTTTTTTTAGCAGGAGACTTGGCTGCTGATAAAACCTCCTTCTGTTTAGCTTGAGTTTATTATCTTAAAAGTAAAACCAGTATACAAACACTTTTTTGTTTCCATCTTAACGTGAAAAAAATTGCTGCTTGAACTCAGATTAACAAAGAGATGGCAATGAATTTACACTGTCAAAATCCTTTTTCATGTTGCTCAAGACATCTTCCAACAATATTACTTAATGTTGTTAGAGACAGTGGCTTACTGTTTATAGTGTGTGTGTGTGTGTGTGTGTGTGTTTGTGAGTATGTGTGTGTGGGGTGTGTTTGTGTGTGTGTGTGTGTTTCATAGTTGGGAATGTTTGTATAATAGAGTAATAAGGGAGTGGCACTGGTCACAGCAGCTCATTGTGCAAGCTCTTGGTCAAGGCCTTAAGTTCACTTCAAAAAAGAGGAATAAGCAATAGGTGAATATCTTAGGTCTTAATCAGAAACTTCTTTTCAGCACAGAAACTCCAGAGCAAGATGGGGAAATGAAAAATGAGCACCACAAAAGATATTGAGATTTTATTGCTTTCCAGAAAAACTGAAGCGTTGGCTCTTTTACATCGGAAAGGTTTATAATGATCAAGACCTTCCCATGTGATTTAAAACTGTTTATAATAATCCTGCTGATGGGGAATTGATTTTCCCCCCTCCTAAAGCAGCATTACCAAATGAGCTGACCCCCCGTGACTTGATGAGGAGAAGGAAGAGCAAAGAGGACAGTTATATAAAGTCCAGTTATGAGAGTTGTAAAGCAAGTTTTCTTTCCTGCTCCAAATGGTCACGGTGTCTTTTTAGCCCTCCTCTGATCAAGTGGGAAATTACAATTGCATCAATGCCCTCCAGTCAAACACTTGCCAAGATAACAGATGGCTGATATCACCTGCCACCTTGACCTCATGGTCACCTGGCCTGTCAATCAGATTTGGCATCTCTAGGGAGAATATACTGTCTTCATCATGCAGTGCAGCACATGTTCAATAATCATCATGGATAACAAATATCCAGTTCATGAATATGGGTACAAAATTTCTTCCCTCTTCCCTATCTCCATGAACTAAGGTCCTATCACTTTTTATATAATTCCTGAGGACTTCAACTATCTCTATGCAAATGCTCCCCAAAATTGGGAAACTGCTGAACCAGAATCTACAGTTATAGCAAATAATCCTTTTTTTCTAAGTCTATAACAGCCCCTTTTCCCACCCCCGCAAAAAACAAAACAAACAAATCTCTATTTGGAAAATGAATGTACCTCATTATGTATACTAGGTAAGTATCTATCTACAATACATAAAATGTCTATCATATCTTGATGAGATTTATGTTATTAGCTAATATATTTTGATAAATCCCTTAGGTGTAAAACCACACAGCGAACTTTTTTTAGGGAACTTTTAGTTGGGTGGTTCTTAATTATTTTTTACAAAAAAATTATAACATTAAGGCTAAGATTAGCACTGGTACGAGAGATGATGGAGATTTTTTAATAGACACAAAATATACTTATAACACAGAGAGACCACATTAAGGGCTTACTTGGAACCTGATATGTCTGCATTTGCTGAAAAAGAGAGAGCTACTTAGTATATTTTATCCATGGAAGCTCAATAGGAGAAGAAATGAGATATACTCACAAAATCATTGAACTGGGAGGCCTATGAACACTACTGCCCCACTGACTACCCATGCGACCTTAGGTAAGTCATTGAACCTCCATGGATCAGTGTTTTTAAAAAACAAAA
Organism: Bettongia penicillata ogilbyi; assembly: GCA_023548195.1. Taxonomy (NCBI): domain Eukaryota; kingdom Metazoa; phylum Chordata; class Mammalia; order Diprotodontia; family Potoroidae; genus Bettongia; species Bettongia penicillata. The sequence goes on from JAJHZJ010000090.1 coordinate 14,291,841, forward strand.
CAAAATAAAAAACCTGCTTGTTTTTTCTGGGAAGACAATGTAGTGTAGTATGAAAATATTTATAATCATAGGATCTGGGTTTAAATCTCAGTGCTGTTATTTATTTTTTATGTTACTTGGGGTAAATTTATTTCTAAGTTTCAGTTTTCTCATTTAAAAAAATGAAAAAAGTTATACTTTCTAATAAATCTATGATTTTAATTTAGAATTTATAATTCTAGTTCTAAAAAACAAACAGTTCTTTTAAGTTACTGCCAAAGACTATATAAAAGCCTTTGTATATGGTCTACACTTTATATTTTGTTAGTAAAGTTACTGTTTATTCCTGTATTATAATGAATCTTAAATGCATCACAATCCTCCATTAAACTCCATGGAAGTAGCAACTATGTCTCACCTGTTTTTTATATTCCCAGTAAGTAGTACAGAATTCTGCATACATTGAGCATTTAATAAATGTTGCATTAAGTATGTTAAAAGATTTACGGTTTTATTGGTAGTTTCAATTGTGCAGCTATTTTATGCATCAATACATATCAAAACCCTCTTTATACCTCAGTAGAGGTATCATCAGTTTCTAGACTAGGATAGTTTCCTCAATTTCAGCGTATAAAACATTTCCTCACCTAGGTACTCTGTGTTCTAATAATTAGTCTTTCTGAAGTTAGGTAACCTAATGACCTTTCTCCCTTACCTTCCCACCAGTGGCTGTCACTAAGGTCATTTCTAAACATTTCCAGCATGGTTAGGACATTTAGAACTTGGTGTCAGCAAGCACCAATAAATCAACAGGCTACATGTTGGGAATTTTGCCAAGTATGAAAATCCAACGAAAAAGTAAAAAAAAAAAGTCCCTATGCTTAAGGAGATTATATACTATTAGGGAAGGATATCAGGTACATAAATAGGAAATACAGAGTATTTGAAGGGTAACCTTAGGAGAAAGCTTTGGCAACTGGGGGATAGGGCTGAGGGCTGGAGTAGCAATAGGGAAAGAACTCTGGTGTCATGTGAGCTGAGTCTTGAAGCAAGCCAGGGATTTTAAGAGGGAAAATATTCTGTGAAGGTAAGACAGTGCAAAGGCATGGAAAAGGGAGATGCAGAGACTGTGTATGAGGAACAGTAGATAGGCCATGATGTAGGAGGGAAATATATAAGAAGATTGGAAAGGAGAGAAGGTGCCAGACTGTGACGAACTTGTGCCAAAAGTTCATATTTGATCCTAGATAATTAGATGAGACAATTAGAGTTCATTGGTTGGAGGAAGGGGAAAAGTGGTTATACCCGTGCTTAAAGAAAAATGATTTGACGGATGTGTGGATGAGGGATTAGAGAAGAGACTTGAGATATTAAGATCAATTAGGAGGTTATTAAAATAATCTTGGAAAGAGGTGATGAGAAACTGAATTAGAGTGATGATCCTTTGAGTGGAAAAAAAGGAATATATTTGAGAGATGTACAGAAGGGAGTGACAATAGTTAATAACTGATTGGATATGTGGGGTTGAGTGAAAGTAAGGAGATGAGGGAGACACCAAAGTTTTGAACCTGGTTGGTGAGAAGAATGGGTCATGAATAGTTAAAGGTCAATTAGAATAAGAAGTAGCTTTGAAGGGAGGTGGTAATAAATTCTAGATGTGTTGAGCTTGAGGTGTCTACTGAAAACTAGTTTGAAATGGACTGTTCTGGGTCTCAGTGAAGAGATTTTTGTTAGATCTATGGGTCTTAATATCATCTGCATAGATATATATGGTAATTGAACCAGAGGTGTTAATACTATCACCACAAAGTGAGAATTTCTTGAAAGGAAAGAGGATGCAGGACAGGGCCCTAGAAGATACTCATTTAGTGAGTGTGACAGACAAAAAAGATTCAGCCAAGGAACCTTTTAGGAACCATGGGCACTTACTTGTATGTCATAATGAAACACGAAAAGGAATTTTAGTGGAAGATGAATGAATCAAAATAAGCAAAATACAGAAAAGTACTTCTGGGCATGAAAGTTGATAGGAAGGTAATTTGCTTCCTCCTCATTTCTAATGAGGTCATACCACAATAGGATAAGAATACAGGGTACAGAAACAGAGGCAATGACAACAAAGCAGGCCACAGGCAATGAGAATGATATAGGGTTTCAGTCGTAAAAATACTATAGCTCTAATGTGAGACTCCACTGGAGCTAGGGATCCATAGTAATTGAGAAGGGATGTGAAAATGATGTAGGATTAATTTATTTGATATAAATAATGTATTCCTTAATTATCTATTACATGATTAAGTATTTCTCTTGTAAATAATTGAAATCACAGGAAGGAGGGAGAAACTGAAAGGTGTGTGGATTTTTATTTTATTTTTTAAAGTTTGTTTGTCAGAGAGAGGTTAATTTGGAATTCAAATAGAGGATATCCCAGGTGTAAAGGATAACATAAGAGAATTAAATTTGAATTTTCATTTATTGCTGAGAATAGGAAATTTAATGTCTTTCACTTAACAAAATATGTATCTTTAGGGTTGAAGAGGGAAGAGTTGGTGAGGGGATAACATACATCAATCATATATATATGTATATATATATATATATACATATTATATATATATATATATATATTTGTTGTATTCCTATCTTATGAACAGAATGAGCATCAGAGACTAAGAACTTTCCATGGTGCTGAAACCCCACTCACGAAAAACAAACCTTTAGTACTTTAAGACTGAAGTTAACCTGACCTACATAATCAGCACAGATCTTCTGGAATCATAAAATTGGGGAGATGAAAGAGACTTTAGAGATCAAGTAATCCAACTCTTTTATTTTATTGATGAGGAAACAGGCTCAGAAGTTAGCTGACTTATGTGAAGTCATAACTAGTTAGCAGCAGAGATCAGACAAAAACTTAAGTTTCTAGACCCCTATTCTATAGATTTTTTCCACTAATAATAACATCATCGTTGCATAGAATTTTTCAGTTTACAAAATACTTTTGCCAATAACAACCTCATGGGAGAGCGAATGCAAATATTATTATATCTATTCTACATATGAGAAAACAATTTCAGAGAGGTTAAAGTGGCAGAGCTGGGAAGTAGGAAAGACCAAAATTAAACCCAGGTCTTCTGAATCCAATGCTCTTTCTACTACATCATGTTAGGTGATCTCATATCTTTCTAAAACTTAACCTCTTATTAACTGAAGTCTCAGAGACTCGGGGCACTTGTTGTTAACCTAGTTAATATATGTATTTGAATAAAGGGGGCACATGGAATTTTTCCTGCTTTATTTTTTTATAATGCTTTCTATGCACTATGGCTATGTTATACAGTCCTTTCCCCAAAGAGGTGCTGAATTCTGGAATTCACAAATGTCTACATGAGACAATTGTACCAAGTATATTGTAATGTTGGCTTTAATATGTCTTTCTCCACCTTTCCACATTTATTATATATGTGTGTTCATCCTTCGTTGCTGAAGAAGACCATGCCATCAGAGAAATAATGATGTGACTTGCACTTGACTTTGTTTTGAGTGAGGGAGGGCTGTGTAGGTCACCAGTTTCACTTCTCCTCCAGAGCCACCTGAATCCAGTGACCAGATATTCATCAGGATGACTGGAAATGACCCAGGATGAGGCAATTGGGGTTAAGTGGCTTGCCCAAGGTCACACAGCTAGTGAGTGTCAAGTGTCTGAGATGAGATTTGAACTCATGTCCTCCTGACTTCTGCGCTGCTGCTGTATCCACTATATCACCTAGCTGCCCTTTATATTTATTATATAGATTATAGCTGAATAAAAGAACACATTTTCCTACTGTAACTAGAGAAGCAATGTGATATAAAGGAGAAAGCATGAGACTACAATTCAGGAAACAAGGAGACTAACTAGCTGGGTGGTTTTAGATAATCTACTGATAATTAATATCAATCAAGGCATGTAACAGATACATATTCAGCAGTTATATCCCATCATTATAGAGTGTTTCTAGCATAGGATGTAAGTAAAAAGGTACCCAATATAGGTGTTAGAGTTCTCTAGTTTCTCCCACTTGTGTATATATGTGATGTCATAAAGCCCCAGAACGTTACAGAGATTTATAACCATTTTAAAGTGTTGCATCTAACCATCCTTTTAGAGGGAAAAGTGCATGATGAATGTCCATTGTATAGAGTCTAGATCATAACATATAGTGGGTTAGACAATTAATCAGTACACAGGACTTGTATTAACACAGCTTGTGTGGTCCATTGATGTTAAAACCATGTCAAGGAAAGCTCCCTCCCCCAAATCATTAGCGAACCCATTGTGAAGTATTTTGGGGAGGAGATAGCTAAGAGTTATACAAGATGAAAAGGAAATATACCCACATTTCTGGGTCTGTGATATCATTGAAGTGCTTAAGTATCACATAAAATCTTTATGCTTCAGTTTCCTTACCTGTAAAATAAAGGAGTTGAGCTCAGTGAATCCTCGGATATCATGATTCAGTGATGACGTTCAATGGACTTAAAATAAAATGTCATTAGTTCCATGGAAGGGAGTAAATATCTTTTCTTTTCCATTCTTACTGCCACCCCCTTAATTTGGATTCTCACTACCTCTCTTCCATACTCTTAAACAGCTTTCTAACCCCTCTCATTTCTTATCACAACAAATTGCCCTAGAGTATATATAGTATATACTGTGCTTCCAGAGTTGTCTTATTAAATTATGACTGATCAAATCATTCTGACACTCAGAATCTTACAGTAATGTCTCATTGCCTACCTAATAAAAACTCACTCAATGTTTTAGGCAAATTAGAATACTTGCTATTCCCCCAAAATATTATGTACTTTTTCACTTTCATGATGACTTTGCTAGCAACATTATCTTATGGAGGGTTGCATTGACTTCCTCCTTCTCCCTTCTATTAAAATCCTCCCAAACCTTCAAGTCCCAGTTCAAATCTCACCACTAAATTTTTTTGTCTTCTCAATAAAATGTATCTTTCCTACTTGTGAACTCTTATCTTCTCATGGTCTCTCTTTAACTATTTTACGCATTTGTTTCCCCTACTTCTTATTTAATTTATTTGCTTATATCATTTCTCTTACTAGAGTCAAATCATTTGTGCAGAGGTAGGGAAAGGAAAGGAATAAGTATTTATATAGTACCTACTATGTGGCATGCAATGTACTAAGTGCTTTCACAAATATTATCTCATTTGATTTACTCAAAAATGCTGTGAGGTAGGTGCTGTTATCTTCATTTTAGAGTTGAGACTGGAGCAAACAGAAGTAAATGACTGAGGCTGGATCTGAATTCAGGTCATCCTAACTCCAGACTTGGCATTCTATCTGAGCTGCTTCTTGATTTAGGTACCATGAATTGTTGAATTTCATCATCTATTTCAGTGACTTGCAAATACTAGGTTTTTGATAAAAGTTTGTTGAGTATGCAGATGAATAGTTTAGATTGGAATAGCACTAGATTAGAAAAGACTGGGATGGAATGGAGCAGGATGGGTTGACAGACAAGAGAACAAAAATTTTCCACTATCAAATGTGAAGACTTATGCTGATTGTTCTGTGTCCAGGTCTCCCTATATTCTGACTTGTTCTTTGTTGCATTCTTTTCAGTCAGTCATTTTTGTAAAATTGGGCCAATATCCCACATATCATACTTTTGATAATCTTTAGGTAAAGATTACATAGATGACTGACTAGGTTTTTCAGTCCTTATCTGATTATATCCTTGGATCCCATCAAGGATCCAGTTATATCATATTCCTTTTCCTAATGAAATTTGCAGGTCCTTGGTGATTTAGTGGATGGTATTCAAGAGTTTCTGATGACAAATTTCTTTGAAGTCAGCTGATTGGTTCTCAAGTGACAGTCAGCTGGTTGTTTCTCAAGTGACAAACACTTGCTCCATCCCCTATACCTGAAGACTCTGTAGCTTGGTCAGAGCTGCCTGACCTTGTTCTCTATGGCTCTGCACACAATGAAGCATTAGAAATAGACCTTAGTCTACACGCCTATATTGTTAGTGGTCTCCCTCATGTGCACTTAGGACCAGAAGGTCATGGGATCATAAATCTATCATTGGAAAGCACCTCAGAGCACATTTAGTACAACTTCTTCAATTTATAGGCAAGGAGACTAAGGCACACAAAAGTTATGTGACTTGCTCAAGATCACATGGGCAGCAAACATTGGAGATGAGGCTTCAGTCCACGCCCTCTGACTCTGTAATCTTTCCATAGTACCACACATATGTGTCTACATGTCTGGATCCACTGGATTCTGCACATTTTCTATGTATTTAGTTGTGCATATTAATGTTACCTTAACAAAGGTACAATGTAGTTTCCCTGAAAAAAGTTCCATGCTTCCTTCCCCACGACACCATAAAATATTTCATGTATCTTGTTAGCTTCAATAAATGTTAACAGAATTCACGTGAACTAAATTAAATCAAAGGTTATCCATCACAGGGAATTACATGCAAATTGAAAATTGGAAGGGAAAAGCTGGAAGAGACATCAGGAATCACTTTTCCCAAGATGAGGAAACTAAATCCCAAAGACTTGCCCAATGTCACAAGGTAGAAAGTGGCAGAACTGCCATTTGAATGTGGGTCCTCTAACTCCAAATCCCATGGCCTTTTCACTATGCTGAACTGGCTCCCTGTAGCTGTTGTCTGTATGACAACAAAATTCAAATGAAGTACAAAATCATTCCATTGAAATTACCACCTCAACATCTTTAAGCACTTCTCTGCTTCCTGGACAACACTGAGTCACAAAACAAAACTGGCTAAAAACTATCCTTGTTAGAGTCGTGCCATTTTGCAATCTCACACAGGTATCTGACATTTTTCTTTGGATGGACAACTGGCTCAGAATCCATACGGGATACACATATAGGAGTTTTTGCTTGTTTTCAGAGCAAGTCTTGCTTAAACTCTGCTGAATGAATGTTTCTCCTCCAGATGCAATTCTTCTTCCTGTGCTCTACTATTTTGTCTTTTTCCTCCTTTCCTTTTCCAGTATTTAAAATATTACTTCATTTAAGACATTTTCAAGAAGGATAATAAGTTAATCAAGCTCTACAAACCTCCTCTTATTTTTTATTTAGAAAAAAATTGGGGAACAAACATTAAATAATGTTAGAGAAGTACCATGTACACTTACAGTAGAAATTGCTCCAAATTATCTTCCATTATTTTCAGTCATAAAAAATTGGAAGTGTTTTGTTAAGAGATGATCTACTTTTATTGCCACATTCTACCCTGAAGACATGTCATGCATCTTTCCTCTAATGAAGTGTTTTCTGGAGAGTGGGATATGGCCCTGTCTCTAATCTGTAGATGTCATGTATTGCTATGGTAACCTGAGGTGTCGTGGTTTAAAAATCACTTCCTTTGTGAGGAAAAAATAACTTCAGTTTTATTTACTAATGAATATTTTATTCAATCTGCACTCACAAATAGATTCTACCACACCTCCTTTTAAAAGCCACGTGCCATCTCAATGTCCCTGAACATTGCAAATGGAAAGTCTCTCAGCTACTCTGAAATGAAATATCCAGAGTAGAAACAAAACAAAACAAAGCTTTGCCCTACATAGAAAATGTGAGATAAGTAACAAATTGGGGCCAAATTAAGCATTAACTAGAGTGAGTTTTCTTTAAAAAATAAAATCACAATTAACTAGGGAGATCACAACAAAGAGGCAAAATTTCAATCAGAATATTAACCTTCCTATTAAAAAAAAAAGAATTCCTTAACTGATGAAGGGCAGTACTAAGGAATACAGGTAATTATTCTTTGTGTCCAGCATTCCTGGAGGTTGATTCAAATAAGTGATTTCAATGCCACTGAAATATATCACCAGGTGCAACATCTGCTCTCTATGTACTGCTGAATCCAAGCAAGTGAATGAAATTTGGAATGGAAACTTACAGAGAAATTCCATAAAATATCTATTGATTAACACTGTCTGTTGAGGTACTCAGTGACTTAGTGCTACAAAGTCAGCTGGGGCAGAAAGATATGGTGGGTTCATTTTGCTCTTAATTCACAAAGCCACTCAATGAATCAGTGCCTGATAACTCTGTATTCCCATGCAATTCATACCACTAGATTGAATATAGACAATCAAAACCCAGGAAATTCTCAGTCATGTATGATGTGGGTTTATAGAAGCAGCTAGGTGGTACAGTGGAAAAAGTGATGGGATGGAGTGAAAAAACTTGAGTTCAAATCCTGTTTCAGATAATTATTAGCTGTATGACCCTGGGCAAGTGATATAACCTCTTTCTGCCTCAGTTTCTTCATCTGTAAAATGATTATAATAACAGCACCTATTTTTCAGCATTGTTGTGAAAATCAAATAAGATATTTTAAAGTGCTTTGAAAACCCTAAAGCACTAGATAAATGATGGATATTAAATGCTAGCCCCCCAAAATTATATTGCATCCCCATTCTATATGATCCATATCACAGAGGTCTGTTTCAAGAAAACCACCTTGCATAAATGAGACTAAATCCATTCCCAGGTGAGCTTGAGGATTATAAGATTATAGCTTTAGAGCAAGAAGGGACCTGAGTCCCTTCTAACCCTCTAACACTCTCATTTTATAAAAAAGCACACTGCTGCTCAACAGTTGAGCTTTCCCCAGTCACGCAGGTGGCACCCTCATTTCCTCAGTTGACTCAGTTCTCATTATCTAGTCTTCATTTTACTTCAGCCACCCACAGATGGTCATACCTTGATCTTGCCATGACTCCCAAATGTGCCACCTCAACTCACTTTATCTGACCGTAATCTCTTGGCTTTTCGCCTCTCCCTGTCTTCCTTTTCAAACACTTACTCTTCATCCTCACTGTGATCCCTATTTCCTCAACCCCTCAGCTCTTCCTCAAGCCATCTTCACTATAGAAGTTACACTTTTTTCTTCTTCTCATCCTGATCCCTTAGGGAACAAATTAGATTCTCCACTGTACTCCTCCCTTGAATCCTTATCCCCTTTACAGTTTCACTGATTATGCCTTACCAAGACTCATCCTTGGATTACTCCCAACATTTGCCCCTTTACCTCCCATACACATAGTGCCAAAAGAAGGTGGAGAAAATCATGCAATTGTTTTGACGGGGTCCACTAAAAATTTATGTTGTACAACTTCAACTGGACCCTGACTACTGCTAGACAATCCTTCTATACTTGACTAATCAACTCACTATACTACTTTCCATGGTGGCTTTTCCAAATCCTTTTATCTCTCCTCAAGTTCCTCATGGTTCCCCTTTCCGCCATCTTCTCAGCTAAGAACTTTGCTTCATATTTTAAAGAAAAAATTGAGGTCATTCATCATGAGCTTCCTCTTCTCCCCTCTTCCTCATCTCATATCAGTCATATTCCTTCTTGTATCAATCACTCTCTCCTCCTTCACATGTTTCACATGATAAGGTGGCTTAACTACTTACCAAGGCTAACCTTTCTACTTGCTTAAGTGATTCCATATCTTCCTAGGCCTTCTATCAGATTGTTCCCTCTGTCACCTCCAAACAATAATCTATTCCAATCTCTTGCTCTCTACTGACTCTCTCTTTACTATCTATAAACATGCCCATTTTTCTCCTATTCTGAAAAAGCTTTCTCTGGATCCTCCCATTCCAGTTATCTGTCCTTTTTGGTTAAACTTGAAAAAGTCATCTATGATAGGTGGCCTCCTCTTTCTCTCTTCTCATTCTCTTTTCAACCTCAAAATGTTTATTTTTCCCTGCAAAGCTTCCCTATCTCCTACCTTCTCTATTACTGTAGAGGGCAACATCATTCTCCAAATTCCTCTGGCTTGCAACCTAGGTGTCATTCTGAACTCCTCATGATCTCAACCCTCCATATCCAATCTGCTGCCAACACCTGTTGATTTCACCTTTTCAACATCTCTCAGATATACTGTCTTTTGCCCTCTGACTCTCTGCTGTAGGTCCTCATCACTTCACATTTTGTTTATTGCAATAACATGTTGGTGGGTCTCCCTGCCTTACATCTCTTCCTACTCCAATTCATCTTCTGTGTAGCCACTAAATGATTTTCTTAAAGTTCATGACTGACCATGTTTTCTTTCCCCTTTCCTCTACTTTATAAACTCCAGTATCCCCCCATGGCCTTTGAGGATGAAGTAGAAAATCTTCTGCCTGGTATTCAAACCCTTTCCTACCTTTCCAGTCTTCTTATACCTTACTCCTTACTCTAAACTTGCCAGTTCAGAAAACACTGTCCTCTTTGTTGTTCCTTGAACAAGATACATCCTTTTTTTGACTCAGGGCATTCTTTCTGGATGTCTTCCATGCTTGGAATGTTCTGCTTTTTCATCTCTGCTAACTGACTTCCCTGGCTTCCTTTAAATTTCAACTAAAATTTCATCTTCTAGAGCAACTCTTCCCAACCCCTCTTAATTTTAGTGCCTTCATTTTGTTGATTCATTCCTATTTATCCTATATATAGCTTTTTGTATATACCTATTTATTTGGCATCTCCCCCATTAGATTACAAACTTCTTGAGGGTAGCAACTGTCTCTTGCCTCTTTTTGTAAATCCAGTTCTTAGCACAATGTCTGGATTAATAAATGTTTATTTATTGAATAACAAGTGATAGAGCCAGAATTTGAACCCAAGTCCTTCGACTCCAAAGTAGTTTTCCTATTTTACCCCGAGATATGGACAGGATAGACTTAAGGAAACAATGAGCTGGAAAGACCTTCTTCAAGGAGTGTTCTGGTAAATGCTTAATAACCACCTCTCCTCACTTCCCCCAAAGTACATGTGATATATTTTATGTTTGATCTGCATCATTAATATTTTTCTCTATCAGTTTCTGAACTCCACAAATCAATAAAACAAAATATCAGCCTCTGATTTGTGGCAATTCTTGAGTTATAAATGCTCACATTGAAAATTTAACAATTAATACTCTGTTTAAGAACTGGCTCCAGCATACCCTTTCCCACATAATCTTAATGCGTGAAATGCAACCATTTAAAATGTGCATTCCTCTGGGTTGAAGCCTCACCTCTTCTACCTAAGAGGGATAAAATTTTAGTAACTATCAGTCATTAATACCTTGATGTTAGTTGCTGTTTTTTTTTTTTTTAACTAGCTATTGGCAGGGTTTGATAGGGGTAAGATAAGGGAAATCTAAAGGATAAGGTAGAATCTGGATAAGGTACAATCTGAAGCAATAAGGGATAGGAAAGGCACCTTCAAGCTTTGGCATGGGGTTTATGAAGTAGTGGATAGAGGAAGGTACTACAAAGGTCAGAGAAGGAGGGAGGCAAAGCAAGTCTATGTTACATTTTGTCTACCATTCCAACTCTCTTACATTTAGTTATCAATGGATAGTATGAATGCCTTCTTGACCCTCTCAGTGAAGAGTAGTGGAATATTTGAGTTTTCTGTATTTTTGCAGTGCTTCAGTTTTCTCATCATCCCTTTGTGATGCCATACACTTGGCCTCCTTTTCATATTGTGCAACAGAGGTCATATCTATAAGGTGAGGTGACTATCTTTTTGGTTTTAAAGGAAGGTATATTTTTTTCTTTTACTCTTCATACAATTTATTCCCTTGTCTTGCTTTGGAAAACAGTATGAAAAGAACCAGTCTCAAAAATTCTAGATGGATATTAGGTACTTAAGAAGAATTATTAATGAATAAGTGTGATCATTGCACTCCACTGATCAAAGACTTTCCAATGGCTTCTCATGGCATAACTATTAGAGTCCGAACTCTTTTCCTTGGCATTCCAGGCCTCCACAATATGAGCTAATGTCTTTCTAATCTGATCTCAACGATTGGTCTCTAAACTCTAACCAAACTGGATGATTTGATATTCTCTGTGCATGCTGCATGATTTTATTCTTTCATGCTTTTGTCCACTTCATTGCCTATATCTGGAGTGCTTTACCTTATTAATTCCTTTTATTTCTCACTCCTTTGACATGAAGTCCTTCTTATTTATCTAGAGGAAAGAGCATAGCTCCTTCTCAGGAATCTTATGACAACTGATTTGTACATCGATTATGTTACTAATTATACTTTATTTGCTCTTTTCTGGTTATTGTTTGCATATTTTTTGAGTTATGAAAAACAAAACTTATTATTAAGTACCCTTGACCAACGTGTACAAGTTAAAAAAAAACTAAACCCCTCTGTCTCCTTGAAAAGCTTTTCTCTTTCATGTGTGTGACAATGGTTCATTTGATCAAATTCTAAAAAAGCAGGTCAAAACTAAAAATATTTATTAAAATCAAGTTTATGGGAAATAACAGAGAGAGGGGAGGAAGGTAATTTCTAAATATATATATATTTAATATGAATATGAATGAAATATATAAATTACTAAATATAAAGGATTAAAAAGGCTTGGGGATATGGATCATGTAGTAGGCAGTGATTTAAACCACCTATGACCATGGCTAGTTTATCTCTGATCCTGAAATAGGAAGTTGTAGAGTTAAGGAAAGAATTTCCACATCCACATGCCTTTTTCCCTTGTGCAAATGGAAGTCTAGTAAGAAGTTGCATATTGCAGTTATCCTGGGCATCCCTATGATTGAACGTAGAGCATTCTAATTTGACTGCTTATAAGTGCTCGTTAACCTACTGCTTTGTATTAAGCATTGTTTTAGATTTCCAAGCTGCTAATATCAGCTTTTTGATTGCCATGGTGGCTCTGAGGAGCCATTTATGTTTGTCTAGGGTCGGGTGAGATAATGAGGAGGATTTGCCTCTAAAATGCAGTGTCTGAGCTGAGCCTAGAGCTTGTGATTCAAAGGAAGTGTCTGTCTTGGCTGAGGCCAACATTTCAAAGAGTGAGAGTGGAGGGACAGCAGAACTATACTATTAGTACTAGGGACTCTCTCTTTTTATCTGACATCCCTCATTATTGTTTATCTGCATTTTTATCTATACTGGTTGACATCCAATGTACAATTTCTAAGTTAATCATCATTACATAATAACCCTAAACACTTTAAGCAATATATTGTAACTTGACTAAAGCACTATTGCTTGTTTTCCTCCTGGTTCTGCATCTTTCTGGACATCATGCCTCAGAAATAGGGCCACCTTGGAAATTTGCTCAAAGTCTAAAACCTTCTCACCCAGTAACATTTCTTCATCTTGCTGGCCTCCCTTTCTCCTTGGTGAGTTCTTTCTGGGACTTTACTTACATAGTCTTGGCCCATTGACTACTTTCTAAGTGCTCTTTCCTCCTATATGGATGCTATTGGGGAATCTAAATTTTAACAATTAGATACTTTCCTTTGCCAGAAGTTTATCAACACAATTTCCAACTAGTGATATCATACCTGAGGAATTGGGACAGGACCCAGGGCCTGTAGCCTTTCCAGTTTTAGTAACCCACATGTGTATGAGAACAAATGATTAAAATCAGCTTCTAGACTTTGTTACACAGATGCCTGCTTTGTCTCAGATTCTCAGCTTTAACAACCCTTTATGTTCTCTAGGAGAGGCAATGTGATATAGTGTAGAGAACTAGCCTTGGAATCAAGAAGGCCTTGGTTTAGGCTCTACCTATAATACATATCGGCTGTGGCCATAGGTAAATAACTTAAACTCTCCATGCCTCAGGCAATTCTCTCAGACTAAAATTTACAGAAGAGTTGAGTATCTGAAGTGGTAGATGGAGTTGTCAACCAGGAGTTCCAGACAACAATGAAGTCAGCTGCCCTGATTTACCAGAATTCTTTTTTTTTTTTTTTTACTAAGGTTCTGTTAAACCTAATTTCCTGTTGAAGTGACAGTTTCACTCATATAGCTGTCTCACAAGGTGTCTATGAATATCAAATGAAATAATGCAGATAATGTATTTGGTAAACTGTACAATACTCTATATACACCTTCATAATAATTATTAATATAAGTATTAGTATGAACATTAATAAAGACCTTACTATGATCTTTTCTGTAGCCTAGAAACTAGGACAGAGCCAGTTTAACTAATCTGTTAGTGACAACATTGTAAGTTTCAATGGAAAAGTTCTTGGAATTTGGATCAGGTTTGGATGCCTATGTTTATTTTTCTGAATTCTGCTTTTAGAAGGAAAAGTGAGTTTCCAAATTCTCTCAGTTCTCTGATCCTATTTGTGACACTTATTGGCCCATCCTTTCACAGACTTACAGCAACAGATCGACTGGAATTAGTGAAGATAATACTCATCTGGAAATCTGGGAAATGGGCTGGGTTCTGGTCCAGTTGTTAGCTAGCTGTGTCTTTTTACCCTCCAGTCATATTGCCCTTCTCTGTTATCTGCATTATTGAGAAATTTATAAAATTACAGGAGTAAATATTTGGAGCAAGAAGGAAACTCTGAGGTCTTCTGCTCCATTCTCTGTATTTTATGAGTGAGGAAACTGAGGCTCAGAAAAGTTGCCCAAGTTCACACTTTGGGTTTTCTGTCTCTAATTTCCAACCTCCTAAAAAAAGAAGGTAACCAGTGTGGAGGTTGATAATGCACTCCCTAGCTTAGTCTGGAAATATAGTCTTAGAACATGGAAATCAATAACTTGTTGTTAGGAATGTGATCTTTGGAAAACCAAGGTGTTTTGCAGACTGAAAAGGTATATGGAAGCCTATAAAAGATTTGGTTAAATAAGGGGTTAGTTGGCCAGGTCCCCTATATATTTTTTTATAAGTCAGTAGCAGAGGAGGAAAAGAATTTTATACTTAACTCCTAGTCAGCTACCCTCTCAGTAAGAACTTTCCACTTTCCACTTTCCACTGAATATTGCAAATAGCAAGGTTCATTCATCAATAATAGTGGTATTCCTTTCTCCTCCAAGAGGTAATGGTGCTCACTGGTGGCAATGTCACTCTTATGCCACTTTTTTAGACAAGAGAGTCAGCATTCATTAGTAAACCCAACGTCCCTGAAGGAATCTGACTGGACAAGGAGGAATACTAATTAAATGCACAATATTGGTACCTGGTAGCACATGATAAAACATGCTTCCCTCTTCTCAGTAGAGAGAATATTGGGTTACAGGTCAGACATAGAAATTTTGTTGGTCAGTTTTCCTTATCGTTTTTCTTTGTTATAAGGGAGAATTTGAGGGGTGAGGGTTGTGGAAGAAAGCTTAGGTTGATGAGGAAATGATTGTAGCATAAAAAAGGAAGAGATATCAATGAAACTTTTTTTAAGTGCACATAGTTTATGTTATGAATGCTCTTGCTATCAGATAGATTTTCATAAAAAACATGGTGAGTGACAGGAGAGATGACCTACTTTGCAGCCTGATGAAGATATGATTAGGTGAATCTTCCCCCTCCCTCCAGAAAAGTACAAAGTTATAGTGACTAGGAAGAAGAGAGGTGGGGTGCTATTTTGGTGCCTTCCAGAATCAGGTACCAAAAAAACATTTCTGCAAATGTTGATCTTATTTTTCTTTCTTGTTTTACATATTGGTTGTCTCATAATTATAATATACAGGGTGCTTAGGCAACAAAATATAAAAATGACTTTCCATTCAACTAATCTGACTACATTTAGTTTCTGTAGAATTTAGTCTTCCCAGGGTTTGAAATCAATTCCTAGTGCTTACTTTGAACAAAACACAAAGAGAAAGAGTTTTGTTTGCATGTATGTAACAATGCATGTATGTAATACCTGCATGTATGAAATACATGCAAAAACTATATAACAATGGAAAGCAACAAGTATTCAAATTCCTCTCCCTGGCTTAGGGTGCTGGAAGACATTTAGGAGGAACAATGGACATTATAGCCAGGGATCTGGTATCTTTTGTACAATGACAAGTTTCCATGAATGCTTAAAGATTAAAAGTCTGGGGGGTGGGGTAGGAAGGAGGGAAATACATCTAGAATGAAGGGAAATTTTAGGTTGATTTTGTTTCAAATACAGGCTTTACATTTAGCCTTGTTAAGTACATTCCAATTGTGTTTAGTCCAACATTCTAGCCTATTAAGATCTTTCTGGGTCCATACGATCATGTATTGTGTTAGCTTTCTCTCCTAATGTATGATTTTCAAATTTACACTTATGCCTTTATCCATCATTGATAAAAAATATTAAATAGCATAGAATTAAGGACAGATCCCTAGAGGCTCTGATCTAGAAGGCTTCTTGCATACAGACCTTGACTAATAATTACTCAATGGGCTACAGTCCATTCATTCGGCAAATTTTGAATCCGATTCACCATACTGCTCATCCATATCTCTCTATTTTGTCCAAAAGGATAATATGAGAGATTTTGTCAAATACTTGCTAACACCTGGGTAAGCTACAATATATCTACAGTATTCCCTAGTCAGCCAGTCTAATCACTTGTCAAGACATGTAATAAGTCAATCTTCTGGCATATCTTGTGCTTGTTGAAGTGATGATGGTTCTTTATTATTATTGCCTTCTTTTCTAGCTGTTCACTAATCACCCCTTTAATAATACACCTGAACATTTTTTACAGGAATCAAATTCAAGCTGGCTAGCCTGTATTTTGTATACTCTCTTCCCATAACACTTCAAGATCCTTAAGTGTAAGGACTGTTTTTAGCCTTTTTTGTTTTCCCAAAACTTAGCATAGTGGTTGGCACATAGTAGGTGCTCAATAAATCCTTGATGTCTTGAATTGACTTAGAGTCGGAATTCCAGGGGACACAGTGGAATGAGAATATAAAAGAAAAAAAGGACTAAAGAAGCTTAGGGTTGAGCTGAAGAAGGATGACAGTAGATAGTAGAGAAGAGGGTTTTTCATTTTGAGAAACTGCAATTATGAGTCACAGTGATTAGAAGAGCAAGAGGTACTAATTTGCTATACATGGGTCTGAGGAATTACCAGTTAGTTGGGACCTTTGTCAGGGACCTGTGATGATGGAAAGTGGTGGAGGTGGCACAGGTGTTCTGGCAATAGCAACAGTGGGATTTTCAGGCAGGAGGTCCGGCTCTGATTTAGATACTAGAGAGCTCACATGCGATATAAGCTTTATAGTTATGTCCCAAGATAGCAGGAGATGGGACACACCCAGAAAGTATCTCAAATGTGAAACATGTATTTAGTTTTGGTTCTGGTCTCATATCCAATTCACTGGTTCTTTTGGATCTCGAAAGGCATGTCTAAGGTAACTTTTGGCTTTGTAAGAGAGGGTTGTTTCCTCAGTTCCTATTCTTCAGTCTCCAGATGTGGGGGGAGATAGTTTACATTGGTATATAGCTCTTTAAAATTTGCAGACAAACAAAAACTTTTCTGTCTGACAACCCTATATGACACAGTGCAAAAATTACTGCCCTCATTACCAAGATAGGGAAACTAAAACTAGAGAGGCTACATAAGGAATGTACCTTCTAGATCTAAATCTATAATACTATGATTGTATGACTTGTTCTTGGCCACATAGCCAGCAAGTGTCAAAAGTGGGTTAAAACTTAAATCTCTGATGACCAAATCCAGTCCTCTAGATTTCCAGCTGACCCCCTGTAACATGTTGATTTGTTTTGTACATTCTTTTTGTTTGGTTACTGGGCAGCTAGGTAGTGCAGAGGATAGAATACCATCTCTGGAGTCAGGGGGTCTGAGTTTAAATACAGCCTCAGACGCTGGCTAGTTGTGTGATCCTGGGCACTTAACTCTCCTTCAGTTTCCTCATCCATAAAATGAACTGGAGAAGCAAATGGCAAACCACTCCCATATCTTTGCCAAGAAAACCCCAGATGGGGTCATGAAGAGTATGACACAACTGAAATGACTGGACAACAACTTTCACAGGGTCACCTTACTTTTTCAACCTCTTGAACAACTACTGGTGTAGTTATCTTTCTGAAAATCCATTGGCTTATGATCATCATGAATTCTGAAAAGCAGGATAAGCATGTGTCCCATGAAATGATGTTTTGAGTCCATGGATGACGTGCTGATTATGTCAAACTCCAGAACATTATGGGGCCTTCTCAACGTGATCCAGAGTCAAAAGCAATTGAACTAGTAATTCACATACACAAAAAAATAGTTATGGAATGTATTTTGTTCAGTTCATAACAGGTCAGTCCATTGAGTTAGTAAATCAATAGATATATTTTGGACTGGAGCTACAGGTGAACAACAAGAGAGGGAAAAATTCAATATGAACTAGATCACATATAGGAAGATGTATAGGGTTTTTAAAGATTCCAGGCTGTGCCATGTCACAAATGCCTTCTTTTTAACAATAATAGTCTCATGCTACATGAGTGATGCTACATGGCTATTAACCATGGAACACTACCTTCTCAGAAAAATCAGAATTTCAAGCCAACTAAAGGTCAATGGAAAGTTGTATAGTGTATAAAAGTTACAGTACGTTATCAGTAATGACTTTTATGTACAGAGTTGTGGAAAAGATATTAGCAAGGACTAACGTGACTAGAAAAGGTGTGTGTATGGGGGGAATGCCACTCAGTCATAAGCTAAAAGTGAGGGAATGATAGACAAGCAGAGTGTTACATTAGTATCCTTGAAATATTAAATACACCAGAAAATCCCCCCATTTTACCAAATGGATCTTTTATGAAAAATAAGGACAAGAATTGCCCAGGATGAATAGGTTATGATTTCTCTGGTGATGGTATATCCACATATTTTAACTGTATCTCATCAATATATTTCAGTAAAATTTCTCGGGGAAATGTCTCTGTACTTCTATATCAGGGGTTCTTAACCCTTTTTTGTGCCATTAGACTTTGGCAATCTGGTGAAGCCTCGGAGGCTCAGTAACCTGGGAGGCAGGTGCTAATGAGATCCACAGTCAAAAGCAATTAGACTGGTAATTCCCAATTTTATAGATGAGAAAACTGAGGTAGACACAGTTTAAATGACTTGTCCAGGGTCATATACCTGGTAAGGGTCTGAGGCCAGATTTGAACTCAGGTCTTCATGATCGCAGACCCAGTGCTCTATGCATTGCACCACCTAGTCAATACTTTGAATTATAATAACCAAGTTTTTTTCAAGTCCATAGATCTCAGGGTAAAAATCCTTGCCCTACTTAAGAAGCCAAGAGAAATCTAGCTGAATAATTTATTGATTATATTTGATTCTGCCATGATTAAATAGAACAAAACACGGGGAATCTCTAATATGCATGCCATGGGCAACATATAGCATATTGTTTAGTAGAATGCCACATACATTTGCTTCTTAACTTAAATTCCTTTAATCAAAAGGGATCACTTTTGAGCTCTTCCCACAAAGTGAAAAGTCCTATGCCTTCAGTATTGGAAGTCATTGCTATGACCAAGCTACTTTTATTCACTAAAGTAATTTATAATAATAAAAGAATGGAATTAAGCCTTTTGGGCTTTCTTTTCTCTCCCCTCCCCTTACTCCCATTCCAAGCACGCTGGAAAGTGAGTGAATGCTGAACATAGATAAGTATTAGGCATTTTCAAATGTTTGTCAGATTGAACTGAATCTTATCTCTAATCCAGGAGATGCACGGGAGGGCTATTTTAAAGCACAGAATGACTTCAGTGACTCATGTCTACTCCTAGCTGCCACTTACCCCTCCCTGACATAGTAAGAGAGGGATAAGTGGTTTGGTACCCAGAGTAAGAAAGCTAGCCAACTCCTGGATAGGCATTACTACCATGGAGTGTGCATGTGGGGGTGTTGGAGGGATAGGATCAGTGTGGATCCATTGCAATTTATTTAGAGGAATCTTCTTGGGAGGATGAATCCCTTGCCTTTTCTCTTTCCCTTGCTTTTCTTTAAAGCTTAGCCAATGTCATTAAGCCATTTCCCCTATAATGTGTCGCAAAAATGTAAATTAACAGTAAACCATCTCCTGAAAGACTTATTTTATCACATGCTAGGAAATTTCCATAAAAATATATGTTTTTGAAAAAGTTATTAATTTTGGATTCTTAAGAAGGTGGAATGAATTGCATTATTTTCATTACAAACAATCTATGTGGTATCCTGCAGGTGATGTTGACAACTAAGTAACATTTATTAAAATGAAAATATGGAAATGCTGCAGAGATTTTGCAGCAAGGACTTCAGAAGTTAGAGACTGAAAAATTAATTCCCCAAATTTTCTGTTGAGTCTAATCAGACATCCATTATTATTTTAAAATAGTCATTTAAACTTATTAGATGCATAAAAAGATTTTAACCAGCTCAAATCTTCTTAGCTGACACAGAATTATGAAAATACATAAGAGGAGTATTGAGTATCTTCGGTATTCTTGATAGTTTATTTTAGGCAGTGTCTACATAGGCAAAAGTGGAGAGTAAGGCAATTGTTTAGGAAATACAAGCAATGTAGGACAGTACATTCAATTAATATCAAAACCTCCCCTTTCCCACTAATTTTTACTTCTCATTTTTGGTTCAAACATGATTTGTCAGTGTAGGGACCTTCCTGTGTGGAAACTCACTTCATTAATGCAGATTAGCAACTTATCTCTAAGTAGCCATTTTTGAAGGTTTTATTTTGCATTAAAACTCTAAATCTGACTCTTTACATAGACCTTCTACTCATTGTTGCCAGTTCTGCCCTCTGGGGCTGAGAAGAGCAAGTCCAATTTCTCTTCCATCTGATAGCTCTTTGACTATTTGACATAGCTATCATATTTAACTTAAGCTTTCTTTTTGCCAGGCTAAAAATCCCCAGTTCCTTCAATTAGTCTCTAGGCCCTTTACCACTGTGGTCTACCTCCAGATGCTCTCCAGCTTTTCAGTGTCATTAATAAGACTGTGCCCAGATCTAAAGAAAATATTCTTTTTTTACGTAGTGTGTACAACAAAATTCCAATCATCCTTGTTTTGGATGTTAGGTCTCTATTAATGCAGCCAAAGTTAATATTAGCTTTTATGGCAGCCAAATTACAATTTAAAAACATACTAAACTTAAAATACACTAAAATCAGTAAATTCAGAAACATCTCATAAGTGCCTACTATGTGCCAGGCACTGTGATAAGTGATAAAACGTTCAGAACTTTGGTAGATGAAATGTTTGCTGTCCACAATGCTTCTCCTATCTAATACATATGAAATTGATTTTCATCCTTTTTATCCTTTTAAAATTACATTTCTCCTACATGAGCAAAGACACACAGTGGAAAGTACAGAGAAGACAATGGCAGGAGAGGTGAGTTGTGGTGGAAGATGAAATACTCAGAAAGGAACAGCAAGAAATGAGGTTACAAAAGAAACAAAAGTTTGTGGAAGGCCTTGAGTGCAGAACTAAGTTGTCTGAACTTGGGAGTGAAGAACCACTGTGGCATTTTAAGAAGAAGAAAGATATGACTATACTGCTATAAAGACCTTCTTCTAATGAATGAATTCTTAATTTCTATCAGAAGGAACTAACTCTTGGTTTACCAGAGCATAGCTAAATAGACGCAGATATATGAAAGGTTGTATGGTGTTATAGTTTTGAAGAGTTGAATCTCTCATAAATACTGTCTGTGTATCCCTGAACTTTTTAGTGTTCCAGGCAACTAATGCCATAAATTGTAGAGGGCGCAGTCTTCATTGGTAAAGGGTGTTATTCACCAAGGTTTCACTATACTGATGAAATCACTATCCTAGTCCGAAAAGACTTACTTTATATATCATGTAAATATGTATTACATATGTTAATATTGTATATATTAATATATTAAAATATACATAAAGACATAATTTATATATTATATAAAATATATGTGTGCATGCCTATATGTATGCGTGTATATATATAGACAAGTGTCATGAATCCATCAGTGTAGGGAATTCTGGGTCAGACTCTTCTCCTACCTTTTCAAATTAGCACCTTAACTGAAATATAATTACAATTTTAATCAATTGCCTGAGGAAGTGAAAAATTAATTGATTTTTGTCTAGGGTTATATGGCCAGTAGTTTTAAGAAGTTGTCCTTGAATCCAGGTCTTTCCATTTCCATTTATCTTATCTGCCCCAGAATGCTTCATTGTGACCCTTCCTACTTCAGTATTGTTCAGATTTATTTTCCACACTGTCAACCACCTAGGCAATCTTACTATCTTTCTGCCCCTGACTGTGTATTCCCAATCTTTTCTACCTCTCCATGGGGAAAAAAGCATAGCAACACTATTACCTGGTCACCCCTCCTTTGTATGCGTTGCACTAAATGTAGACTGAAGCTGAGATGCAACAAAATATGGATTAATTCTCTGCTGCTCGTGCTAATTTTGGTCTAACAAGTAACACCAAGAAAATGTAGGTGCTTCATCAGCTACCATTACACCATTGGTTACAGCAAATGAAGAAGTTTTGAATGCTATGGATAACTTTGAGCTTGATAGTGTACTTTGCAGGGATGCACACATTGATAATGGGGTTAACACATGCATTGCCAGAGCTAGCTCAGTGTTTGGGAGGCTCTGAAAGTATGGGACAGAAGAGATATTAGACTACCAAACTGAAAGTCTACAGAGCCGTTGAGCTGAGCTCATTGTCGCATGCCTGTGAAATGTGGGCAATCTACCAGCGCCATGCCAGGAAACTGAATCATTTGTATTTGAATTGTCTTGGGAAGATTCTGACAATCACTTGGCAGGATAATATACTAGACACTGAGGTCTTTTCTCCAACTAAACTGCCAAGCATTCAAACTATAACTCAGAGAGCTCAACTCCAATGAGTTGGTCACATTGTTTGAATGCAAAACGTATGCTTGCCAAAAAAGACTATTTTATGGAGAACTCACAGGTCAAATGTTCACATAGTAGTCAGAAGAAGTGATACAAGGACCTCTCAGGATGTCTCTTAACTTTGGAATTGATTAAGTTACATGGGAGGCACTGGCACAGGACTGCTCAGCCTGGCATGCCCATATCAGAGAAGATACTGTGCTCTATGAGCAAAGCAGAATTGAAACAGCTCAAAAGAGATGCGAGATGTGTAAATTTAGAGAATCCACCCCAATATTCACATGAACTATTTGCGTCTGACCTGTGGTAGAACATTCTGAACTCGTATTGATCTGATTAACCGAAGTTGGACACATTGTAATGTGACTCTAGCATAGTGATGTCATTTTGGTTCTCTTAGAGAATGAAGGACAACAATCCAATTTTACCCTATTTAAATGTAAGCTTCTTAAGTATAGGGATTGCCTCTTTCTAAATACACACACACACACACATCTATCTATCTATCTATCTATCTATCTATCTATCTATCTATCTATCTATGTCTGTCTATCCTTCCATATACCTCTCTCTCTTTTTCTCTCCCTTTCTGTCTGTCTCTGTCTCTCTATGAAAGGGCCTGACATAATATAGTCAGTACTTATTACATTGAAAAAAATCCATCCTATGTGTGTATGTATATATGCACATATATAATGCCCTATATCTGTGTGTATATATATATATATATATATATATATATATATATATATATATATATATATATATATATATATGACAGGATGGTGTGGAGAAAAAGATACATCTGGAATCAGAGAATCTGGATTTGAATCTTGATTCTGTCAATTAAACTACTTTGGGTGAGTTAATTAGTTTCTCTGGGCCTTAGTTTCCATCAGAAAAAAAGAAGAAATCAGATTAGATTACTCTAAATTCTCTTCCAGGTAGAAATTAATCTATGCTTATCTATATAGCAGTATGTTATATACTACTACTGAATCCCCTTAAAGTTTATATAATACAAATTAGTATGCAAATATTTTAGAACACAGAAATGTAAAGTCCTTCATACTCTGCTTCCAACTGTCTTTCCTGGCTAATTTCACAATGCTCCCTCCCGGGTATCTATGTTCCAGTCAAACTGTTCTTGGCCCCCGAACGTCATATTCCATATCTAATCTCCATTATATTTTATTGACAGTTGTCTATACCTGGAATATTCTTTTTCCTCACCTCTCCTCTTAGAATCATCATATACTTTTAAGAGTCAGCTCATGTCACTTTCTAAATGAAATCTTTTCTGATTTTCCCAGCTGTTTATACTCCCTCCTATCCTCCAAACTGCTTTGTAGATATCTTTATCCTCTTACCAACCTATACATTATTTCTTTTTTCCCAGTAGTAGTAGAAAGTAAGCTTCTTGAGGTCAATATAAATGTTTCTTTATTTAATTGCTGAGGACTTAGTGAGTTTGGCACACAGCAGGTGCTTAATAATGTTTTAATTGAATTTCCAAGATTTTAAATTTAGGAAAATATCAATGATCTTCTGGATATTGTAGAAGCTGAGAATTTCTATCAAAATAGTGAAAAACACAGAGGCATATTTTCAGTGCTCCAATTTAAGGATGCTTTTTAAGCCTCGCATTTCATTAAATTGCATGGCTGGATAGGAGAGTCATGCTAAAATATTGTGATTAACACCAAGGAGGCTTAACAGACAATGCTATTATAGGTGAAAGACTGCTAATTGCACTCTTCCCAATAACTTATTGATTTTAATCAAATCTTCCTAAAGCAGAATGCCAGCAGCAAATGGATAACTAGATAGAGTGGAAACATAACAATGGTAGTAGTAATATGGGAGAAATTATTCATGTTTGATTTGTATAAAATTGAACAAATATTCTTGATCAGCATTTATACAAATATAGATTCGTCGGGAAGGTGCTATCTAAATTGCTTCTCTCTCCGTGTATTGAAAATTACCATAACTGTTAGCATTTTTAATTATTTTGATCTGCTGAAAATAGATTAAACTGAATGGGAAATTGGCTTATTAAGGCTTATATATTTGAGTTAATATGAAATTTTCTCAGCAAGTATGTCACCAGATTCTCTTAGTCTTAAAAACCATAGACTATCTCTAGTTTAAAAGGAGGATTTTATTTCTTTTGAAAAATTTAAAATTATTTTTATTTACCTTGTTAAATCTTTCCCAATTACATATGAAAAAATGTAGTGCTCACTTTATAAAAAAAATTGAGTTCTGAATTTTCCTTCCCTCCTGCCCCTCTCCCCCCACTTTGAGGAGGAAAACAATTTTATATTAGTTATACGTGAAGTTTATATATGATTATATATATGTGAAGGTTATACATGTTTCCTCATCAACCACGTCGCAAAAGAAAGCAGGAATAAAATAAAACAATAAAAATAAAGAAAATGAAAACAGCATGCTTTACTCTGCGTTTAGAATTTGTCAGCTCTCTCTCTGGAGGTGGATAGTGTCTTTCATTATGGTTCCTTTGGAATTGCATTGCATCACTATCTTGATCAGAGTAGGTAAGTCATTCATAGTTGACCAATATTGTACTGTTACTATGTGCAATGTGCTCTTGGTTCTGTTCACTTCACTTTACATGAGTTCATAGAAATCTTTCCAGGTTTTTCTGAAACCACCTTGGCTGTCATTCCTTATTGGTGCTGTTCAGTCATTTTAGTCATGTCTGACTCTTCATGAGCCCATTTGGGGCTTTCTTGGCAAAGGTACTGGAGTGGTTTGCCATTTGCTTCTCCTGCTCATTTTACAGATGAAGAAACTGAGAAAAATGGGATTGTCACCTGCCAAGGGTCACACAGCTAGTGAGTGTCCAAGGCCAGATTTGAACTCAAGAAGAAGAGTGTTTCTGTCTCCAGGTCTAGTATAAAATCCACTGTGCCACCCAACTACCTCGTAGTATTCCTTCACAATTATATACCCCAACTTGTTCCACCAATCCTCAATTGATAGGTACCTTTTCAATTCCAATTCTTTGCCACCATAAAAAAAGCTGCTATGAATATGTCCCCCCTCCCTTTTTAAAATCTCTTTGGCATATAGACCTAGGCATGTAATTGCTGGGTCAAAGGGAATGAACAGTTTAATAGCCCTTTGGACATGATTCCAAATTGCTCTCCATAATGGTTGGACTAGTTCTCAACTTCACCAGGAGAGAATCAGTGTCCATATTTTCCCATATGCCTTCTAGCATTTGTCATTTTCTTTTTGTGTCCTGTTAGCCTATCTGATGTATCTGATGTATTTAGAGTCTGATGTATTTAGAGGTGTATCTCAGAGTTGTTTTATTTTGCGTTTCCCTAATCGGTAGTGATTTAAAGCATTTTTTTCTTATGATAATTTATAGCTTTGATTTGTTCTTCTGAAAATTGCCTGCTTATTATCTTTTGACCATTTATCAACTGGGGAATGGCTCTTGTTTTTATAAAGTTGACTCAGTCCCTTATAAATTTGAGTGATAGGGTTTTATCAGAGAAACTTGCTGCAACAACTTTTCCCCAATGAGTTATTTTGTTATTGTATGAGGGCAAGGGGTGGGTAGTAGAGTAGGGAGGGATAGATATGAGGACGGAGTGTAGGGGAGGAACTAATTTTACTTGCACCCAGCTAATAAAATCTTCTCTCCATACACTGAGGACTAAAAAATGCTCAAATGAGCAAGTGACTTGTCTGACAGACTGAACAGAGTTTTTGTAGGGAACAAAATCTTGCTAGAATAAATTTAACACTTAAAAAAATGGAGAACCCTTGAAATATATCTTGTATTACAAGAGCTGTTTCTCAGTGTGAGATTCAATATAGTGTGAAACACTGAAGAGCTCACACTTTGGCCATTCACTGATGATGAACATGAAGCACAATACAGGGTTTGAATTACAGTCTCTCGGCAGTCCCCATGGTATCCTGCAGACTGTTTGTCTTGTGGGAATGCCTCCTTCATCAAAACGGTGACATTGAACTTAAAGGCAGATTTCAAATATGGGTATAACTGCCCTTTCTGATGGGTATTTAAGTGGTTTCCCTTATAAATCAAGCACTACTATAAAGACTACAGTTACTGAAGATCCTCCCTGTATATCTTCTGCCCTGAAACTAGATATTTTCATAGCTTAAAGGAAGTGAATATCTAAAGAGGGAAAATTGAGGTAGTTAGACTTCTACCCTCTTAATGATGAAAAGGTGGATGATAAATTTTAAGACCTTCTGCAGGCTGTCTTGATTTCACTAAAGAAAATACAGAGACAGCATAGATGGGCAGTTTGATGGTTCTGGAGCATAGGAGGATGATGATGGTGAAGATGATGATGATGATGGTGGTGGTGATGACAGTTAATATCTATGTGGTATTTACTATGTTAAATACTTTACAAATATAACCTCATGGGATCCTCACAACATCTTTGAGAGGTAGGTGATATTATCACCCTCATTTTACAGAAGATAAAACTGAGGCAGACGTAAGTTAAGTGACTTGCTCAGAGTCACACAGCTAGTTTAGTGTCTCAGGCTGAATTTGAACGTGGGTCTTCCTGACTCTAAATGCTTTGTTTTTTCATGAACTGGGCTACTTAGCTGCTGCAAGTTTACCTAGAGGGTACTCTTTCAAAAACAAGGTTGATGTTACAACAAAATGCTCTGGATTTAGTTTATTAGCTTAAATTATTAAAAGTTGAATTTCATAGACAAAGGATTATTTTGGGGACATGGTCTATAATATCTCTTATAGAGAACTCCTGGAGTTTCTTATTCCTTTGGCCAATGTTGAATAATGCCTACTCTACCACTGATAGCCTCAAAGAGGCAATGAGAAGTTAAGTTGCTTTCACGTGGTCATAGAGTCAGTTTATGGCAGAGACAGGATGTCAACCCTGATCTTTTTAACTTAGGGTCAATACTCTCCTCCATTAGATTGTACGCTCCCACAGGGCAGGGACTCTTGCTGCTTTTTGTATCCCCCAGTGCTTAGCTCTGTGCTTGGCATATAGCAGGCCCTGATTGTTTGGCTATATTATTCTGCCTCTGCACATGCTAGGATAGCATCTGGATGAAAATCTGACTAGATGAGAAATAGAGTGATGAAAAGACAAGTCAGCCTCATGCTATTAAGATACCAGTTTCCATCTCATGTCACAGAGGAAGTCATCTAGCCATTCTTCCCCATTCATTCTTTCTATCTTGTATAGTGCTTCAGGACTATGGCAAACTACAATCAATTACTTATTTCAAAATAGCTTGATAATATATAAAAGAGTAGTAATACACTGTTAGGATTTTTGAATAGGGGTCTGCAATGCTGTGGTATCCACTAGACATCAGTTTAGGAAATATAGTTTTGGCTTTATACAATTAGAGAAATCATTGAATTGACTAAAAACACTTCAGTTCTTCAATTCTGAAGTATATTCATATTTTTCTTTAGTTGAGAGCTGCAGAGAAGTACTATATAAAGTTCCATTTGAATATAGACCAAACCATTCTTGTGTATTTGGTTATATCACAATCTCCTGACACTCAAATAGAGCTTGGACGACAATACACTCACATATGTATATATCTACATATATACGTATGTACTAGTTTGATATTTAAGAATATAGTTAAAGCAAAGAATAATAATGATAATGCTAGATGAAATTTATGCATAATGTTTTAACATTTGTAAAGTACTTTAAAGATACCAAATCATTTGAAACACACCACAATCTTGGCAGGGAGGTACTACAGGTGCAATTAACCAGATTTAAAGATGAGGAAACTGACAATCACAGAGGTGAAGTGATTTTGCCTACGATTACAAGGTTAAAATTAGAAGACCAAATTCTAAATTGCTGCCACATTCTGCATACCACTTCTCAGCTCCACCTCTGCTACCTAGTTCTGTTGCCTTGAGGTAGATTTTTTGGGGGGACACATGGGGAATCTTAGTATCCTCACTTATAAAATAAATCAGGGGTGAGGGGTAGGACTAGATAACCTTTATTCTGTGTGTTGTGGGGAGTAGACATTTTCTAAGGGTTTTTTCTCCCTGCTGTAACATTCTATGGTTCTATGAAAATCTTGGTGAATGAATGGACAGGGGATATACAGTAAATATTTAACAGTATTGATGATGGAAACATAACCCATATTTACCTTTGCTGTGTTATATTGACTTAATTTAGAATTATAGGAAATGAGAGTTGAAAGGGATCACAGAGATCGGCTAGTCCAAACTCTAGATTTTACAGATAAAGAAACTGATATCTAGAGAAGTGATATGTTCTGCCCAAGGTCACATATATAGATAGTGGCAGGGTCATAGGAGAATGTCAAGCCAGGACTCCTGATTCTCAGTCCACCTATCTTCATTTGATGTATATAACATTTTCTTAGAAGAAACATTAGATACCTAGGTATCAAAATAATTAGCAAACTCAGAGGAAATAATCAGTCAAACCACTTTACAGACAATGCAACTATTTAACTTTCTACACTGCTTAGGGAGCTTCTAAGATTACAAGTTGTTCATAGTGGAGTTCAAGCTTAATTAAGCACGGGTGACATGAAACCCAACTAATGCTAACTTAAGTGGCCCCTTACAAAAATGAGCTTGCTGGGTACTGAGAGCTGACCCCCAGCTCCTGCCTCCATCTCCATTGTTTGAAACATTCAACCCTGAAGGAGGAAAAGCTTCTCAAAAAGGAAGACATGGATAGGGCCATGGTCAGGTTGGGGAGGGAGGATGGGTTTGTAAAATCATATTGGGATATACATTACAACTGAACGGTTGAATGCTGAGTAAATAAGGAAGTAAAACAAATTAGATGATTCGTTATCAGCTTGAAAGATGTGGAGAAAAAAAGGCTCCCATTTCAAAGAACACTTTGGGGCTTTTCCTTCCCCAAGAAACATGCTTCATGTCATCTAGACACTAAGTAGATTTCTTTCACAAAAACTGTTACATTATCTGGGTAAACACGTCAATCAAACACTACAACTAGCAATTTACAGCAATGATGCTAGATTTAACACTGAGAGTGCGAGGTTCCAGGGGGAAATAGTGTTTGTATTTACCTCTTTGTTACTAGAACAATTTTATTTAAAAGGTTTTTTTCCCCTGAACTAGCATGAAAATTGGGTATTTATGCTATTTGTATCCAAAACAAATCTCTAGGACTTTGTGTCTTCACTTTGAAAGATTTTCTTTGTCAAATTTAGAAATCTCAAAAAATCAGTATTAATATATGACAATTTGGGGGGGGGTATACCTAGGAGTAACACTTTTAACGTGATGATCCTGTGGGGAAGTGGTGACATGGCATCTTACCCAGTTTGCTTATTATGGGCTTAATCATTACTTATTAATTTTTCTTAGTTTCAGGAGGTTTTCACAAACTTAATATTCTATTAAGGTAGCATCTGTTAGAGGAATTATCTTGGTTTTTTAAAGCAAATTTTAACTGATTACCATGAATCTACATAATTAGAATTAGGTCTAATTATGTAGTGTAAATACATGTAATATATTTATAACATATAATGACATAATTATGATTCACAATAATGTTGAAAAACTCCTCCTTAAAATTAGTAAGAAAAATCTGCTGCATAACTACTTCCATTTATTAGAAATTTTACAATATATGTTTTCCACAGCTCCAAAGCTATAACTATGTTTAGAAATTAAACATACATGACACATATATAACACAAATTCATATACATATATTTTATAACAAAAACAATTCTATTTTTCAATGTTCTTAAAATCAAGGAACACTTCAATCTTGATTAAGAGGAACAGATTTTCCTGGAAAACTTTCAACCAACTGCTGAATTTCAACACATCATAAAGATTAGTGGGAATTGGAATGCAGTTTGGGATACCCATGGCATTCAGGACCAACTGCTAGTGTGAACTGCTTTTCAGTTTTTGTTTATAAAGACATCAGTTCAATACTTCTAAGCAGTAAAATTGTTGTAATGAACAGTCTCCATGATTTTATATATAGAAACATATCTTTTAAAATTTTTGGAATTTCTAAAGAAAGTTCAATAAAAATCTTCAAGATTTGTTTTATTACAGAATTTCAGCATTGGACAGGATCCATTCAACCTTTACTTGAAGAAGAATCATTTCTTCTCTAATATCCACCCTCCACCCACACTCCCCAAAGTGTTCGTATAGTTTTTGTCTAAAGACTTCTGGTGAGGAGGAATCCACTACCTCACAAAGAAGCCCACTCTATTTTTGCATGAATTTAATCATTAGGAAGTCCTCCCCCAACTCATCCCTTAAATCATGTCTAAATTTGACTTTCTCTAGCTTCTATCCATTTCTCTCTGTTTTGCTCTCTGGGGTCAGGCAGAACAAATTTAACTCCTCTTTCACATGACAGCCTTTCAAATATTTGAAGATGTTTATCACACTCCTCTCAATTCTTTTATTTTCTAGGCTAAACATCCCCATTTTCTTCACCTGATCCTCATACAGCTTGCTTTTGGAGTTCTTTCCATTTACAGTTGGCTCCTATGAATCTTCTCCAGCTAACCAATTTCCTTCCTGAAATCCAATGTCCAGAAACAAGCATTGTTCTCCAGATGTCATCAGATGAGGGTACAGCACAAATGGACCGGGCTATCACATGTCTCATTCTAGGCACAAGATCTTATTCTTTTTTTTTATTAATTTATTTGTTTTCAGTTTTCTATAATCATGTCCATAAATCTTAGATGTTCTTCCTCTCCCTCCCCCCTGTTTAACCCCTCCCTTCCCCCTCTCTCCTCAAGATGGCATGCAATCTTATATAGATTATATACATATATTATTATTAAATACATTTTAACCTTAGTCATGTTACATGGGAAAATTAAAATAAATGGGAGAAATCATGAGAAAAACTAAACAAAACCAAAACTAAACACAAGAGAAAATAGTCTACTTCATTTTGCAACGCAATTTCATAGTTCTTTCTCTGGATGTGGCAGGAATTTTGCTTCAATAGTCCATTGAGAATTTTTTAGGTGCTTGCATTACTGTGGCTAAGTCTACCGGAAAAATTCCTCTCTGGTTCTGCTCCTTCCACTCAGCATCATTTCATATAAGTCCTTGCAGGTCTCTCTGAAGTCTTCCTGTTCATCATTTCTTATAACACAATAGAGAGCTGCTATAAATATTTTTGCACATGTGGGGCCCTTTCCCATTTTTATGATCTTTTTGGGATACAGTCCCAGAAATGATATGCACATTTTTGTAGCCCTGTGGGCATAGTTCCAAATTGCCCTCCAGAATGGTAAGATCAACTCACAGCTCCACCAACAATGAATTAGTGTTCCAACTCTCCTGCATCTTCTTCAACATTTTTCATCTTCCTGTTTTGTCATGTTAGCCAATCTTTTAGGTGATATGGCACCTCAGAGTTGTTTTGATTTGCATCTCTCTAATCAGTAGTGCTTTAGAGCATTTTTTCATATGACTCTACATAACTTTCATTTTTTCCTTCGAAAACTGCCTATTTGTGTCCTTTGACTGTGTATCAACTGGGGGAATGACTCGTATTATTGTACATTTGACTCAGTTCTCTGTATATTTTAGAAATGAGGCCTTTATCACATATACTAGTTGGAAAAATTCTTTCCCAGTTTTCTGCTTCCCTCATAACCTTGGTTGCATTGAGTTTATTTGTGCAAAAACTTTCCAAATTAATGTAATCAAAATTATCCATTTTGTACTTCATAATGTTCTCTATCTCTTGTTTGGTCAAAAATTTCTCCATTCTCCATAAATCTGACAAATACACCATTCCTTGCTCCCCTAATTTGTTTATAGTTATCAATCTTTATACCTAGATCATGTGTCCATTTGGACTTTTTTCTTGTGTATGGTGGCAGGCATTGGTCTATGCCCCATTTTCACCACACTGTTATCCAGTTCTCTCAGCAGATTTTGTCAAACAGTAAGTTCTTATCTCAGAAGCTGGAGTCCTTGGGTTTATTAAACAGTAGATTGCTATATTCATTGACCACTGTCTCTTGGCTAACTAATCTATTCCACTGGTCTACGCCTCTATTTCTTAGCCAGTACCCAGTGGTTTTGATGATAGCTGCTTTATAATACAATTTGAGATCTGGTAGGGTTGGGGCCCCTTCCTTAGCATTTCTTTTCATTAGTTCCTTTGATATTCTGGACAATTGTCCTTCCAGATTAATTTTGATATTGTTTTTTTCTAACTCTAGAAGATAATTATCTGATAGTTTGATTGGTATGGCATTGAACAAGTAAATTAATTTAGGTAGAATTGTCACTTTTTTTTTATTAGCTTGGCCTACCCATGAGCAACTGATGTTTTTCCACTTGCTTAGATCTGACTTTATTTGTGTGAAAAGTGTTTTGTAATTGTGTTTATATAGTCCCTGGGTTTGTTTTGGCAGGTAGACTCCCAGATATTTTAATTGGGTCTACCATAGCTTTAAATGGGATTTCTCTTTCTATCTCTTACATTGGGCTTTGTTATTAATATATAGAAATGCAAATGATTTATTTGGGTTTATTTTGTAAACTGAAACTTTGTCAAAGTTGTTTATTATTTCAAGTACTTTTTTTACTTGATTCTCTGGAATTCTCTAAGTATATCAACATATCGTCTCCAAAGAGTGATAACTTATTTTCTTCTTTGCTTATTCTATTTCCTTCAATTTCTTTTTTTTTCTCTTATTACTAATGCTAACATTTCTGGTACCATACTGAATAACTGTGGTGATAATGGACATTCTTGCTTCCCCCCGATCTTATTGGAAATACATCTAGCTTATCCACATTACATATAGTGCTTGCTGATGGTTTTAGGGAGATACTGCTTATTATTTTATGGAAAGCTCCATTTATCCCTATACTCTCCAATGTTTTCAATAGGAATGGGTGTCATATTTTGTCAAAAGCTTTTTCGCATCTATTGAGATAATCATATGGTTTCTGTTAGTTTTGTTGTTGATATGATCAATAATGCTCATAATTTTCCCAATATTGAACCAGACCTGCATTCCTGGATGCATTGCCTATCTCTACCTTTCTGCAATGGATTGTGAGGTTTTTATGCCTACTACATGGCTAATTTTTGAATATGTGCCATGTACTGCTGAGAAAAAGGCATATTCCTTTCTATCCCCTTCCAATTTTCTCCAGAGATTTATCATATCTACCTTATTCAGAGTTTTATTCACCTCCTTAACTTCTTTCTTGTTTATTTTGAGGTTAAATGTATCAAATTCAGAGAGGGGGAGGTTGAGATCCCCTACTAGTATCATTTTGCTGTTTATTTCTTCCTGTAACTCCCTTAACTTCTCCTCTAAGAATTTGAATGCTGTACCACTTGGAGTATATATGTTTAGTAATGAAATTGCTTCGTTATCTATGGTGCCTTTTAGTAGAATATAGTTTCCTTACTTATCTCTTTTGATTAGATCTATTCCTGCTTTTGCTTTGTCTGAGATTAGGATTGCTAGCCCTGCTTTTTTTATATCAGCTGAAGTATAACATATTCTGCTCCAACCTTTTACCTTTGCCCTGTGTGTATCCCCCTGTTTCAACTGTGTTTCTTGCAAACCACATATTGTTATATTATGGTTTTCCAAGGCCTTTTTTCAATACAAACATACATGACAACATCCTGAAAAGTCATAACTTGTATAGAGTAACTAGGACTTGAATACCAATTCCTAATGATAGCTCTGTCATCTTACAGTGTAATTTTATTCTTGTGCTATTTAGTTTTTGATGTATGTATGTTTTGTCTCCTCAAGTACACTGTAAGCTCCTAGTCATCAGAGCCAATGTCTTATAATTATCTATCTCCAACAGGACACATTAGGTATTATATATGTAATAGACACTAAATGAATGTTGTCATAAAAGTTGATAAATGGTTTTTTTAAAGAAAATTCTCTACACAGGACCTGTCAAAAGATTATATAAGATAACAGGAGTTTTTTTAAACAAATGAACTTGTAACTGGTGAATAGACACCACACTATTAAGTCCTGAACAAACTTTTCTAGCTCACATAAAAAGCAACATGGTATCGTGAAAAGATACATTTATCATAGATTCCAGTGGACCCATGGTTCCAGACTATTTCCACCACTTTATATATGTGAACTTAGAAACTTCTTAACTTTCCTTGGTCTCCTTCCTGTTCTCTTGGACCTCTTCCTGGGTCTTCTTCTCTTCTCTTTCTATACTATTTCACTTGGTGATCTCATCAGCTCCCATGGGTTCAATTATCATCTTTATGTGGATTATTCTTCAATCCATTTATCAACTGTGAAAACTTTTTCGTGATTGACCTACATCTCCAACAGCCTATTGGACATTTCAAGTTGTAGGTACAATAGACATTTTAAACTTACCGTGTTCAAAACTGAAATAATTTTCTTTCCTTCCAAAATCTTCCCTTTTTTACCTCCCCCATTACTGTTTAGAAAACCATCAACCTTCTAGACACCCAGATTTACAACCTTCTAGATACCCAGATTCGTAACCTAGGTATCATATTTGACTTTTCACTTTCTCTCACCTTTCATACTTAGTCTTTTGCAAGGCTTATAAATTTTACCTTTGTAATATCTCTCGTTTATAACCCATTTCCTCCTTTGCCATCATCCTGGTACAGGCCCTTATCACTTCATGTCTAGACTAGTAGTAGCCTGATGGTTGGTTTCCCTACCATAAATTTCTCTCCCCACTTCAGTTCATCCTCTACTTGGTTGTCAAAGTAAGCTTCCTAAGATGTAGATCTGATCATATTGCTCTTCTCCCCTACCCATATTTAATAAACTCCAGTGGCTCCTTATTATCTCCAGAATCAAATATAAAATTCTCTCCAAGGTGTTCAAAATCATTCAAACACTGCCCTCCCTCCCACCTTTCCAATATTCTTACATCTTATACCATTCTCCCTCCACCACATGCTCTCTGATCTAATGGCACTTGCCTTCTTGCTGTTCCTCAAACTAGAAACTCCTCCTAACTCTGGGCACTTTCACTAATTGCCTTCTAATATCTGGAATACTCACTTTTCTCACCTCTGCCCACTGGATTCCATGACTTTCTTGAAGTCCCAGCTAAAATTTTACTTTTCACAGGAAGCTTTTCCCAATTTTCCTTGATTCTAGTATCTTCTCTTTGCTGATTATCTCCATTTAATCCTGTATATATGTGTATGTATGTAAGTGTATATATATCTATATGTATGTATATATGTATGTGTATGTATATATGTATTTGTATGTTGTCTCTTCCATTAGACTGTGAACACTTTGAAGGTAGACTCTTGTTGTTTGTTTTAACCTTATGGTCCCAGCACTTACAACAATGTTTAGCATATAGTTGACACTTTATAAATGTTTATGATTGACAATCAATTCCCCTATGACTTCACTCATTTTCTGCATAATTTCCCTTACTAAAACATCCCTCTTTGGCTATTTCTCTCTTATTTACCTAGCCCCTTTAGAATTAAGCTCTTTGTGAGCAGTAATTCATTTGCACATCTTATCTTTGATGTTTAATGTAGTTCTTGATAAAAAAATAAGCACTTAAGAAATGCCACTTTACTTTTTAATTAATTAATTAATATATTCATTCATTTATTCATATATAAAAAGTGAAGATTGAATAGCTGAGCTATAAAGTCCCTATAACTCTAATATTATCTAATTCTGTGATCTATAAATTGGGTACTGTAGTGCGAATGCAATATTCACAGTGCCTACGGTGGTCATGAATATCCCTGAATCGTGAAATACAATGGACTCTCCACATGGAAGATGAAACCAAAACATTTATTCAGACACGTGAAAGTCAAGTCCATCATAGTAACAAAAATCTATACACAATAATAATGTAGAGGACAATGCCATCCCCAAGCTTCCTCCCTGCTAGGCTTCCCACAAACCACTTCCATTAAACAAATCACAAACAGACTTCCCTAAAACTAAATGCTCTTCTCACACTCACAGTGAGCAGCAGCCTTGCCTGCATCCTTCCTGCGCTCTCACTTATTTCCTCTCAGCTCTGCTCTAGCTCTGCTTCTTCCTTTTCAACCCATTCAGCAAACTCCTCTCACCACAGGTTCCATGTGACTCAAACTCATGTGACTCAGGCTTCCAGGTGATCAGGCAGGTCACATGGGCTTATTAATGAATGAGAAAGATCTCCCCATTTAAATCACCATTACAGGCAATAATTAAAAATACACCATTTATTTGTTTCCTCTGAGAATATCAGTAGAACAAAGATATCAAGGTGACTCACAGAGAAAATTGTGTAGTGGGCAAGAGGTCAATCTGTGCTTTTTTGAAACTCCCTCTTTTGCATCCATCTATCTCACTTATCTGCACCACTAACCTTTGGATGGCCTTATGTCAACCCTGTGTGTGCTCCCCCATAATTCCACTATTCTTGGAACAGTTTTCAGACACTAAGACTCTTTTGATCATCCTTTTCTGATCCTTTCCCCTTATCAAAATTCATCTCTTCTATGTCTTTCTGATACCTATATGGTTTTGCTAGTTGATAAGAATTTATCTAATAAAAGAATTCATGCTTAGGTGGTCATGGGTGATAATGGTTTCATGCATTGCCTCTACCAAATAATGTATTTACATTTTAACAAGGGCTTCAATATCTTCGATCAAAGAATGTGAGGCACTGTGGCATGCCAGGAGAGGAGATACTCCTGAGTAATATCTTTTACCAATATTAAATTGTACCATATAGACAGCAGCTCACTCTTTATTTAACATCAGACAGCTGGCTCATGGGTCATCTTGTCATCTTGCCATCTTCTTATCTGGATCAATACCCTCCTAATCAGACCTCCGGCATCCATGATCCCATCCCTGAGAAAGTTAATCCACTTAACTTTGGAATTCCTACTCCAGAATTGAACCATCGTGATAGTGGACTTAGCATAATCTTAGCCCACTTTATTTGAGAACCCCAAACCCCCAGACCATATTTCATACATCCCACTCAACCATCCACCCATGGATGGTTGTCATCAACCTGGTCCTGACATGCCTGCTCTTTTCACCTTGACTCTATTATGCATCTTTTTCTTTGGGATGGATCAATTCACCAGCCCTATAACTCCCTAGAACAAAACATGCTTCCCTATGTCTTATTCTCCTTATGGTAATGTGAGTTAATTGAGGTCAGGGGCCATCTCGTATTTTTACATATGCATCTTCTGGGCTTAGCATAGTATGTGCCATATAAGAAGAGATATGTGTGTGCACACACACACCACACACATATTCATCCATCCATCCATCCATCCATCCATCCATCCATCCATCCATCCATCCATCCATTCATCCATCCATAGGTCCAATTCTACTCCTAGAAGAAATTATCTCACTGAAATGAATTAGGACAAAGGAAAGACAAAAAAAGGTTTAATCTGAGCCAACTGATATGGAGTTTGAGTTAGCTATTGCCCCAGGTACTAACTCACCTCTGTGCCTTGCTTACTTTATCTTGAGTAGGACAGGGCTGTGGTCTATGATTCTGTGATATACCTCAGAGACAGGAATGAATTGGAGCTGCAGAAGTTGACTGATTCTTCTCCTTGTCAGATCTGAAATTTGCAAAAAGAAAGACAAAATGAAACATTAAATGTCAACTTCAGTCCCTTGCAATCATTTTCCTCTAAAAGACACCAAACATTTCTAAAAAATTTAAGAACTGCTAATGAATTCTTCCATCATGCCTTCCTATTTTCCTCTAATAAACAAACAATCACTCAACACTTTTAAAACACCTACTATGTGATTGTAGGTAGAGGACCCGAAATTCTCTACTCTATTATTATGTATACAACATGGCATGTTGGAATGAAAAAAACTCAAAGATGAACAAATATCAAGTTTGGCAATGGACCAGCACCAAAATGCTTTCATATTTCCCATATTTTACCCTTCACTAAACTGAAAATATAATGGAAAAAAAGAGGGTCATATCTAAATATGGAATTCAGAATAACTTGAAGGGAAAATGTGAAACTACTTTGTTATGATGGCACTGAAACTTCTTCTTTGGCATTTGAATTGAGCTGCTAGTCCCGCTAATTGCTATTCCTGTGCTGGCAGGGTCATGGACTTACATATCTACTGCACAAGGTCTTTTTCATCTCTAATGCATATCAAATAATTTGGACCATTTCTGTGCCTGATGAAATGAGTTTTTTGACAGAAACAGGGAAGTCTAAGCATTAGTCATCACTTACTGCTAATCACAGAGGATTAGTTATTTGTTTGTTATTATGAAACATTCACACAGCATGTCTCTGGTATAAATGCCTTGCATCTCAGGAAGAAAGGTTATAGATAGGGCTTACAGTGTATAGGACCTTAAATGATCTTAGATGTCTTATTCTGTATGGGTCTGTTAACACTCACACAGACACCCTCTGCCATTCCCATTTGAAAACTGAACTATTGCCCAAAAGTTAACAGCTTGTCAAAGTCAACTTTGTGTGAATAGAGCTTGGAAATCCTGTTCCCAATCTCAGTCTAAATTCTTTCGGCCAGGTTATTAAGGGAAAGATGTTCAGATAACTCACATCACTGTTGTTACATGTGCATGTTATAGCTACAGTGAATGGAAGGAGTGTTAGACGGAACAAATTATCATCCATAAAAATGTGTGGGAAAAGACTCATTTTAGGTTTGTATGTTGGACAAGTGGTGAAAAGATCAGCATCGGAAACTAGGTAATTATTGGGTCCCTACATCCAGTGGAAGCTGTTCCTCAAAGAACAACGATCTAGTTTCTTGCTAGCAATGAATCATAGAATTTTAGAATTGAAAGAGACCTTAGAGATCATTTAGTCCAGTGCTACCAAGCCAAGTCAATACAAAATTGGCTTAATTCCTTACAAAGGGGACTTCCAAAGATTTAGTGAAGAAGCTCTTGGTAGCTTAGGAGCTTAGGAATCAGGGAGGAAGAGGCATAAGGAAGAGATTTCATCACAAAGCAGCCAGAATAAGAAGCAATCTGTATCTATCTATGTGTCTGTCTGTCTGTCTCATCTATCAATCTTTCCATTTTTGGGACACAGTACTAATTCAATTCTGCAATGGAAACCCTTACTAAAGAATTGACTTTTCCTATACTAAGTAAAGCATAGGGAGAGATTGGCCAAGGACCCTACTGGGGATCAAAGGAGTTAATGTTTATTAAGTACCTATTATGTGCCTGGTTCTGTGCTAAATTCTTTTCAAATGATATCTAATTTGATACTCAAACAGCTCTGAGAGGTAGGAGCTATTATTATCCCCATTTTACAGTTGAGAAAATGGATTTGCCCAGGCCCATCAAGATCCTAATCATTTGAAGCACATATGAACTCAAGCCTTCTTGAATCTAGGCTCAAAATTTTATCCAGTTCACTACCTAATAACACTGTCTCTTGCAACTTTCCCTTCGTGTGGAAAGGGTTAATTCTTCAAAGTGTCCTTTGCAGTGCCAAGACCATGTTATATTAAATTTATAACTTTTAGAAAGGACTTTTGGATGTAAAAGTTTTGTGGACCTATGTGGACCATAAATGATTTACCCGCAATCCGTATCTGTCTGCAGAGAGGCGTTTGAGAAACATTAATCTGGTCCAAACTAATTTTATAGATGAGAAAAATGAGCCCTTGGTAAGATAGGTTGTGTGCCCAAAGACATGGAACTAACTAGTGATGTCTTAAAATAGGAAAGACCCATTTGAAGCTTTAAAAGAGCAAAGGCTGGCCCTGGCCAACTCAGCCTTCAGTAGCTCTGCTGGCAAGAAATTGTAATCTCCAGTGTTGTACTGTGGAGTTATGGAGTGCAGGGAAGATCAGCGACAACAAACTGGAAAGCTCAGCCAGGGATCTAGAAGGGGGGAAGTTGGGTTGTGAGCATTTTCTTCAAATTAATAATCTGGCAGCTCATTTTTGAACAAACTGTAATTTGTATGTGGCACCTTCTGTTAGATCTGTCAGCACCAAGCAACTCTCATTTCACATTGGCTTGCTAGCTAGAAAGGCTGGCATTACTCCAGACTCTCACCCGGGCTAATATGGGCCGTAATCAAGTTTGCTGTTTAGCTGAAACTATTAGAGAAATTTCATGATAAAACACAGGTGACATTATAATATGATCCCTATTAAAACCAAACCAAACAATAGAAAATCCAATCTTCTATTCCAGAGATGTATTCAAAACACCAAATCTCTAATGTTATTGCTATAAAAGAATGCTTTCTCTTCTGAAGAATGGTCTTGCGCAGGTGTTCTTAATTTTTGTGTATGTCATGGGCCACTTTGGCAATCTGATGGAGTCCTTTTGAGAATGATGTTTATAAATGCATAAAATAAATACAATTACAATGGAAATCAATTGTATTGAAACAGAGATATCAATATCTTTCCCATCCAAGTTCACAGATGCCCTGAAAAGTATATCCATAGACCCTATGGATTCCAGGCTACCAATCCCTGGTTGAGCAGAAAGCACAAAGGGCTAGAAAAAGGAGCCCTGGGCTTTATTCCCTAGTTTGTGTCCACCTAGCAGGGTGATCTCAGTTAGGTCCTTTGGTCTCTTAGTACTTTAGTTTTTATCTATGAAATATGAATTATAAGAATGGATAGGTCAAATGAAGCAGTGAAAATTAAATTTGTTTGAAAAGTTAAAAGTACTATACACAAGTAAATTGCTATTACCATCATTATTATAATCATCAGAATCTTTTTATCACTATTTCTGTTTTGCTGAGCTGGGGTATATGAAAGCTCACGATGGTGTGTATCTAGAAAGGACAAGTTGATGCTTAGAAGAGCTAGTCTTCCAAAATCAAGTTTTTTAGTCCTTGGAAGATGAGATGGGATAACTACCCCCAAAAAATGTTCCTATTTTGTGGTGGCTTTAGGCAAATAAAAATAACCTTTCTTAATATCAAATTTATGAGTCTACATCAAAAGATAATTTTCCCTGGATGCTTGCTTTCATTGGGGCCAGTCATACCAAATATAATAAACTGATTATGATGGAAAAATAAGATCCAAACCAAATAAATGTACATGTACCTGCAGGCATTCCAACAGGATTTTTTTTTAACTCAGAAAGTAATTATGCCATTATCTATTACTGTACCTAGTGAGCTGTGAAGAGACAGTGGAATTCATGTCTAGTATTACTGACTCATTTTTTTCCCCTGCTAAGAACTAATATGTCAGAAAAGTGTCCAAGAAAAGAGACATTCCATATATTGAGATTTATAGCTGTTACGGACACATAATAGAAATGTGGAAACAGATATATTGATAATAAGTAACAATCTGCAATGACTGTCACTTTTGTGCTCACATCCTTAGAAATTATCCTAACGGATATGAATGTACTTAACAGATGCGTTTTACTTGAGCAATGTTTAATATTCTTTGGATACTAATAGAAGTTTGTGCAGAAAGTTTCAAGGAGGCAGCAA
The DNA here is from genome assembly GCA_023548195.1 of Bettongia penicillata ogilbyi. NCBI lineage: Eukaryota > Metazoa > Chordata > Mammalia > Diprotodontia > Potoroidae > Bettongia > Bettongia penicillata. Next base: position 14,334,072 of record JAJHZJ010000090.1, read on the forward strand.
CACTTTCATTAGCCTCAAAAAGATCTTTGGCCACAGTAAAAGAGAAGAAAAACAAATTAGGTCACAAGAATGGAAAGTAGGTTGCTCTTACTTCATTATTTTGCAGAGTTCACCTCTGTTTCCTCCTCATGGCCATTAAATATTTGGAGAAGTTGGAACAGGCCCAAAGAAGGAAAACTGGAATAGTGAACAACCAGAACACCAGAGGATAGGATAGAAACTAAAGAAATCAGGGGAGTTTAACCTGGAAAAGCAGGGAATAGAGGACTGTCTTCAAGTGTTTGGAGAGCATTTATAAGGAATAGGGACTAGATTTATTTTTTTGGGGGGGTCCTAAAGGATTAGTAAATCAATTAATAATCATTTATTAAATGTTAGATTATTAAAAATAATCTAGATACTGTTCTAGATGTCCTCAGAAAGGACAAAAATGAAAGTTTCTGTTTTCAAAGAACTCACATTTTATTAGAGGAGACAAGTACATTAATATACACAAAGCAATTATATATATATATATATATGCAGCTTATATAACACACAAACATATATATGCACATATATATATATATATATAATTTTAATAAAATTAAGGTAATTTGGGAGAAAAAGCATTCGCAGCTGTAGGAATTAGGAAAGGTATCATGAAAAAAGATGGGGCTTCAGTAGAATTTGGAAGAAACCCAGGGATTCTGAGAGGCAGAGGCGAATGGGGAGTATATCCCAAACAGGGTAGACAGCCTGTGTACAAAGGTGTGGATGGGGGAGATGAAGTTGTATGTGAGGAATAGTATGAAGACCAGGTTGACTAGATAGTGTGAAGGGGAGTGGTATGTAATAAAGCTAGAAGTTGTAATTGTTATAGTTGTAATTAGGTTGTGAAGAGCTTTAAGAACCAAACAGACGAGTCTGTATTTGATTTAAGAGGTCAAGGGGATCAGCAAAGTTTATTGAGCACCAAGTAGAAATGAAAGAAAAGCAGGTTTCATCCTGATATGTTAATAATCTATTGGTTCCAAGCATTTTACTTCTTCCAAATTGATTAAGAACTTTTGTGGACCAGATTTATGCTTTTGGTTGATTGATTCAGTAGAGGTGTCTTGGAATTGTTTTAAACTTTTCACACCTGATATAGATGTGAAACAATTTTCTTGCCTGTACACATCAATTAACATTATTTGATGTTTTTGGTAAGACTCTATTTGACTTTAAAGTCATTTTTGTGTCTACTCCAGAATTATGAAAACCAGATTTAGTCTTAGGAACAACCAGAGCAGGCTTAAAATCTCTGAAAGATGCTATATTTTATGACTACTGTTTCTGACATTATTGTATTGGCAATAAACAATTTTCCATGTGAGTATCAAATATTTAAGCATTCTTGCTATGCTTGAATTGTCTTTTATATTTGAAGTATATGATTGAACCATAAACACAGAACTAAGTCAGAGTTTGGTTGGATCAATAAAGGTGGTGTAGAAGCTATATAGTACTTTTGGGTAGCTCAGTGATCACTGGATCTATGTGTCAGTTGTTCTTCATTCCCTTAAGATTTTTTTGTTGTTCAATAAATATGTTCTTTTCTTATAAATGTTTATTGATTTTTGATTAATGTAAGCTATGTGGATGCTGTCACATAAACCATATGACATGTAGTTGGCCAGTTTTTGGAGGTATCATTGATGTTCTCATCATATGGTAGTGGATATGTGATGCCTTCTGTTAAGAAAGATGGGATCAGGCTTGCTTCCATCAGAGAGGGATTTGGTAAAGTGCTTTGCTAAATATTTATTCACCAATGTGAAGTGCCTGAGTCAATAATCATGGATATCCTTTGAGCTTGCTCCTTTCCAGTTTTGCAGAGAAGCTCAAGTTTTAGTTATCTCCCTTGAAATAATCCTTCTGTCTTTCATTATATGAATCATATGCAAGTTTTCTGTTTTACATTTCATCTAACTTGTACTTTCGTTGTGTAACACCTCTTAGACCACTAGACTTTTCCTCGTCTTCTTTAAACCTCTACAGCATAGTTTTTGAATGATGTTGGCATGTCTATTTTATTCTTTAGGCTGCATTGAGTCCTATTAATTTAACTTTTTTGGTTTTTCACTTTCAAATGCTGAATAAAGGTATTAAAATTTTTTTATTTTCCATATTTCATTTTCATGTTCCTTTTATGTTGGTTTTACTTGAGCAAGATGGCTTTCTAGTTTTCTTCTAAATATCATGGCCAGAAATTAAAATAAACTTCCAATGTCTGACTTAAATTGTTTTGTAAACCATTTCTACCATGTTTGTACCATGTTTGATACTTGTCCTTGGGCTGTTTCTAGACAATTCTGCTTTTTCTTCCTTGGGATCTTACCATGACAATAACCCCAGCATATAATATTTTGTGCAGGTATTGAAATGTTTTTACATTTCTTGTCAAATATTATGGGAGAATACATTTTTCCATGAAGATTTTAACAGATAACAGCTTTAAAAATTGAGTTAATTGGTTTATTAATTGTATTTGTAATGTCAAATTAATAAAGGGATTTTTAAGCTTCCAATCTAAGTATACCCATCTCCATTTTAAATTATTTGGGAATGTTGGAATTATTTTTTAATCACTCATTATTCAGTAGTTTGTAATTCTAGAGTTTGCATTAAGTTTAGATTCTTACATGCTTTTTTGGTTTTTCAGCTTTCCCTACACAGATTTAAGTAATTCAGCTTATGCTCTTATTTCAGAAATTTGTTTGTTTTTAATTCCCTGGCATTGATTTTCAAGGTGTTATTTTGTAACTTGGAGATGAGGATATTGACAACAGTAACGACAGCGACAACAGTGTGAAATTCTTGCCCCAAACTGGTAAACATTATTCACTAGTTTCAATTTTATGATAATACCCTATTGATGCATAACAAAAATAATATTTTAAGTCCATTTCACCTCTTTTTGTTTTATATGGTTTAGTGGTTAGTGCCATGTGCACAGAAGCAGTTCTAGAAGATTGGTATTTTCTATTTGTTCTAATGTGTTTTGCCTTCTTGTGTTTACCAAAACACAGAGGAACATTATTTACAACACTGTCTTTCAAGCTGATCATCATGATACTTTCAAATAGGGCCAGCCTATAATCCTATGTTGCCATGTTTATTTTTATGATTGAGCAAGGAAATGCCTTTTTTGCTTATACTTCTATCCCAGGGCTCAACATGGCACTTAGTAAGTACTCAAGAAATGTGTGTTCATTCTCTCTCTCTCTCTCTCTCTCTCTCTCTCTCTCTCTCTCTCTCTCTCTCTCTCTCTCAACAGTTAAGTACCCAAATACCCAAACACACACAGGGCCTGCTATCACAGGTTCTTATATCTGTATTCATAAAAGGAAAGGCAACTTTTGAGGGATTAACAATCATTTTAATCAACGACATGTATCAATCTTTTAGTCAAGCACATATATCATTCACCTAGTTCAGGGGAGTCAACATCCTGAACCCCAAAGTAATCAACAGACATGGCTTCCCCTGTCTGACCATATTTCAACAGACAGACAATTGACTGACCATAATTACCAGAGAGGTAAGCACAACATCTGGGTTCTTAAAGCTGGGGGGCTCCTCAGTGGCTTCCCAGAGTCCTCATTTAGCCAAACACTTCCAGTCAGTAAGTCCAAAGTAAAACCTCACTCTCAAAGTATTTATACCTTCTTTTTTAGAGCCAGAGGCAGGCCCACTCATGAGAACCAGTGACTCATTAACAAAAACTGTGGGGAGTCCTACAAATTTTCCCCAATCAAACTCCCTTAATGGGCAGGCCCATTAATGTGTGGGAAGATCTTTAATCACATTAATAATACAAATACATATACTGTTTCTAGTTAAAGAAACTCTTCTTTCTGTACTTTATTCCTAGTAAAGACTCTAGGTTGATAAAGGCAAGATTCAATCAGGCACTTGATTATGCTAAAACAAAAAACAACATAAGATCCTATTGGGATTGCCATCACAGTCTCCTATCTATGGAGTAGTTTCATTACATTGGTCAAGGTGCTAACCCAATTGGTGATATTTGGCTCAGTGTTTCAGGGTTCCTGCCATACTTTCTATGTCTTAGGACATAGAATACTACTGTATTTTACCTTGACTATCATTCCTTTTCCTTGCCATTATTTCCTTCCCCAGTCACATAGGGAAGTAGACATTAGGCAAGTAGAGACAGATGTGAATGTCCTTGGGGTCTTTAAGAACTACACCCTAAAAATGATCAATGTTATTAACTGCCATTTGCTGAATTTATATAACTTTGTGTTGGATGGGTTGTTATTGATCATCAGGCCCTCAGTCTGTGGGGAGCCTGAATCCTCTCTGAATTTTGGGATTATTTAAGAATATTATTGAACAGACTGCTTGGGATTTTTTATATGATATTCAGGAATCCATTGTCTCCTGGCCTCCTGAAGATTTTGTTGAGAATAGTTAGTGCAAAAAACTGGGGTAGGTAAATTAAAGGAAACTCTTGAGTATCCTCCAGATGCCAGTGAGTTTTCTAGAATATGGATATGAACATGTACCAAATGCATCTTGAGTTGATCTGGTAAGGATGAGGAGTTGAGGAAACAGTCTCCACTCTGAGTCTAGAACTGTGAACTGCAATTATTTTTCTTTGAAGGAATTCCAGTGATAACTAGGTAAGCAGCTCAGCCAGAGCAGGCCAAGGCTGTAGACAGTGGGCAACTTCCCTGTCCTAGAAGTAATGGCAGCTATTTGAACATGGCAACTAGAGCACATGTACTGGGCTAGCCAAGTCTGAGACTGGATTCCCTCTTCTGTTTTGTATTTCTTTCCATGAGCATGCATGAGAGAACAGTGATCTAGAGATAGTTATTTCTCATCTTGGACGTAGGGCTCAGTCTTAGATCAGGGGAGCAGTAGTAGCATTAGGGGCTGGCAAAAAAGGACAGTGGCAATATTTACAACAGTGTTGGGTCTGGCACAAGTGCCCAAGTCCCTTCAAAGGGTTTATCAAGCCCATGAGGCAGGGAAAGCAGTTTCATTGGACCTCAATATGCAGTCAGAGGTATAATTTAGGATCAGTACACAGGGGTATTCAAGTGGTGCAGCGGATAGAATGCCAGACCTGGAGTCAGGCAGTCATTTGTGTGACCCTGGGCAAATCACTTAATCTCTGTCTACTGCAGTTTCTTCATTTGTAAAATAAGGATAATAATAGCATCTACCTCTTGAGATTATTTTATCAATTGAGATAGTATATATATAAAATGCTTAACACAATGCCTGGTACATGGATACTACAAAAATGTTCCCTATTATTAGGGGAAACACACAGGCTTGAATAGGGAGGGCAATTGAGGCAGGTTTATTGTAGTCTTTTGTTTTCTGTAATCTGAAACTGATAGGCCATATTGCTACCAGTGTAGTACCTGGCAGTCATCCTCACAAGTGACTTCTACCCAAGGAACAAGGAGAGAAATTGATGGGAGTTCCATCACTTACTAATGACACAGGAGATATAAAAAGTCTTTAAAAATCAAACCAGCTGCCATGGAAGAAGGGAACGTTCCTACAACAGAGGTCTCCAAGGGAGTATAAATATTGTACCCCTATCCTCTTCCCCTACTATGGGAAATAGAGGTCCTGACTGGTGTGCTAGGGGAACAATGAGTGGTAGGCTACTGAGGGCAAATATCAGTATTCACTCAAAGTCCAGCCCATTCATTTTCCACATTGACCTTGTTTCACCACAACCAGGCTATTATTTTGATCCAATTTTGATTAATGCCAAAAGATGTGGGCCAGCCCTAAGTCTGGTCTGATAGTTTAACTTTGAGAGTAGAATGAATTGAAAAACTCAGGGCAAACACAGAAGGGGAAATAGAGGGTGTCCCACAAGTATTAATACAGTTTAAAGCTTTTAAAAATGCACTAAAACTTTTGGGACATCCAGTATAGTCAACATTTATTTATTCAACATATAACAATTATTCATTTTATGTAGCTTTCTTGACTTTGAATTTGCTGTGAATTGTGCTAGACAGAAGCATGAATCAAACTCTTGCTGCTGGTTGAGATTTGTGTCCTGAGCTTTTTTTTTTTTTTTAAGCAATGATTAAGGTCAAACTGTTTACTTATGATACATAAAAATATTATTAATATTAGTAATTATTAGTTATTAATCTATTATTCTTACAAAGGTAGCTGGAAAAAAAAGTTGAGGTTGAGTTGTGTATGAAGTGATTTTAAAAATCAAAATTGTTAAAAGGAGAAATTATCCAATGAAAATGGGCTAAAAAGGGAAGAAGTAATATAGAGGAAGCAGGTGAACATGGAAGGCTAGTAATACTGGAATCTAACTCTCATCTGGGATGAAGAGGCAACAAAGTATGTGTCTGAAGAGGTTTAGAAGTCTTTTAAACTTCTAGAGAGGTGAGAAAACTGGGAGATAGGGCAAGGAGAGACTTTCAGAAGGGTATATACATTAAGGAGAGACTTTCAGAAGGGTATATACATTAAGATGAGAAGGGTGGGGTGGATAGATAAAGAAGGGTTTTTTAGAGGAGTGGCTAAATTAAGGAATAAGGAGGTAAGGGGGAAGATAAAGTAACCAGGAGAGAGTGAAAAGTGACTGAGAATGAAAATAGTGAGTAAGAATAAGATGGGGAGAAATTCACAAATAGTAATTATAATGTTGATTGTGAATTAGAAAAAAAACAAACAAAATTCATTTGAAAAAAAAGTCAAGAATATCAAAGGAAACCATAAAAAACAAAGTAGGAAGGAAGGTTTAGCAATATGAGATCTTAAAGTGTATTACAAGGCAATAATTATCAAAAACATCTGGTACTGACTAAGAAACAGAAATGTAGATCAATGCAACAGAATAGACACAATATATAGCAGCAAATTAACATAATAATCTTGCATTTGACAAATGTAAAGACAAGATTTTTGGATAAGAATTCATTAATCTGGTAAAAATTGTTGAGAAAACTGCAAAACAGTATGGCAGAAATGGGCATAGACCTCTTACACCTTTTACCAAGATAAGGTAAAAATGGACACATGACCTAGATATCAAGAGATTTTACAAGAAAATTAGAACATGGAATATATTACTTAGACTTCTGGATAATCAAAAAATTTATGAAAACAAGAGATAGAGAGCAAAGTTAGGCATAACATGGATAACTTTGTATTAAGTTTTTGTAGAAATAAAATAAATGTAGCTAAGATCAGAAAGAAAGCAGAAAATTGAGGAAAAAATTTCTATAGATAGTTTGTCAGATAAAGGTCTCATATGTAAAATAAATAAAGAAATTTGTCAAGTATATAAGAATATGAGTCATTCCCCAATTGATAAATGATCAAAGGAAATGAACAGGCAGTTTGCTGATGCAATCAAAACAATTTGTAGTCATATGAAAAAATGCTCTTAATCATTATTGATTAGAGAAATACAAATTAAAACAATCTTGAGATATCATTTTACAGCTACTAGATTGTCTAAAATGATAAAAGGGGAAAGTGAAAAATTTTGGAGGGGATATGGAAAAATTGGGATGCTAATTTTGTGGGTAGAATTGTGAACATATCCAACCATTTTGGAAAGCAATCTGGAATTATGCCCCGAGTTATTAAACTGCCTATACCCTTTGACCTAGCAATGCCACTACTTGGTCTGTTTCTGAAGATAATTAGGGGAAAAGGAACCTATATGTACTAAAATGTCTATAGCAACTCTTTCTGTGATAGCAAAGAACTGGAAATTTCAGGGATGCCCATCAATTAGGGAATGACTAAACAAATAGTGGTATGTGGTTGTGATGGCATACTATTGTGCTACAAGAAATGATGAACTCAATGATTACAGAAAACATGGAAAGACTTGCATGAAATAATGAAAAGTGAAATGAGCGGAATCAAGAGAACATTGTATACAGTAACAATACTATTGTTTTAAGAACAACTCTGAGCAAATGTTACTTTGTCTATTATAAATATCAAATTAAATATAAAGGATATATGAAGAAAGATGCTGTCTGCATCCAGAGAAAGAACTGATAAATAGAAGTATGTATAGAATAATTTTACATATACATATATCTATTTGTATCTAATGATAGCCATCTCTAAAGTGGGGAGTGGAGGGAAGAAAAAAATAAATTTGCATGATAATTTTTTTGTATATTTGAAAGAATAGCAAGTTGTACACAGTAGATCTACAATTTCATATACAATCATCTTTTTTTATTAGACTATGTTATAGAAATGCTTGTTTAATTCCATAAATAAAAAATAACATTTTGTAGCCAAAAATATTTTTTTGTATCTCTGACCAGAGGAGTCAAACACTAGGAAGGGCTTTATATTGCCAGTAACATTCCCGAATGCTATATGAACCATATTAAAATGCAACTGGGAAATATTTAACAAAATAAATAAAAAAGAACAAAACATGCATAATATTACATTTTAAAACTAATATGCTACCCACAAGAATACTTATGTATAGATTGGTGGCTCCCATTTCTATTTTCGTTAGACAGCACTATCTTAGGGCAGCTAGGTGCAGGGCATATAGTGCCAGGTCTGGGGTCAAGAAGACTCATCTTTCTAATCTGGCACTTAGACACTTACTAGATGTGTGATCCTGGGCAAATTACTTAACATTGTTCGCCTTAGTTTCCTCTTCTGTACAACAAGGTGGAGAAGGAAATAGCATTTTTGCCAAGAAACCCCAACATGGAGTCACAAAGAGTTGGACACGACCGAAAAAGACTGAACAGCAATAATATCAGCAAACACTGCCTTAGACTAATGAAGTCACAAGCATGATTTCACTAACTTTTAGGGGGGAATAGCTATTCTAGTCAGCATAGGAATAGATTTTACTCCCACAAAACCATGATTCACATGAATGATTTTTTTGATGTGTGTGTATGTTGTGTGTGTGTGTATGTTGTGTGTGTGTGTATGTTGTGTGTGTATGTGTGTTTCCTGGAGTTATCTAAAGGCATTTGCACACACCTAGAATGAATTACATAAAGGACTCTGAAAATCCTGATTCCAAGGCCAGTCTTCTATCCACTATACCATCCTGCCTTTTAAATTTGTGTTTTGGTTCCTGAAAAATAATGGTGTTAAAAAGAGGAATTTTGTTTTAAGGAGGAGAGTAGGGCTTGGAGAGCACTTCGCAACTTTCCAAGTACATTCTATACCACTCTCTTCCTCTTATTAACTTCTGGTCCCAGTCCATTGTCCATCTTCAGTGTCTGATTCAAGGGTGATTAACCAGCTCAACAGACTATCTGTTAAGTTGCATATTCTAGTATAGACAAAGTGCTTTCACAGATCATAGATTTACATCCAGAGGATCCGTCACCAGTCAATTAGTCTAAGTCCTTCATTTTATATATGACCCAATTGAGGTCCAGAGAGGTTGAGTCTTCCCCAAAGTCATTCAATGATTAAGCAGTAGAAGTATAATTCAAACTCATGTCCTCTGACCTCAGATTCTATTTTCTTTCTATAGTGCCACACTGCCTTGATTTTTCTCATGTGAATTGTTAGGTTAAACTCCCATGACTGAGTATAAATCTCATTTAGAAGACTGCAGTAATTAGCATAATACTATCCATAAATAGGAGCTTTGGGGAGGTCTCATCGACTAGAGATACTTTTTCCTATTAGGTCCAGTTATTCAGGCAACAAATATTTATTAAGTGCCTACTATGTTCGAGGCTCTTTGCTGAACACCAAGGATAGGATGCAAAGAAAGGGAAAAGAAAGGAAGCCAGGGAAGCCAGGAGGTAGAGTTGAGAAGGGAGAAAATTCTAGGTATGTGTGCCAGTCACTGAAAATGGCCTGCTTTAGGATGTCATTTTGAGCAAAGAAGGAAAGAAATCCAGTGTCATGGGATGATTGTGTGTATGTGTGACAGTTTTCTGTGTATGGATGGAAGGTGAAAGAAGATTGGAAAAGTGAAAAGGGCAGTGTCTTTGAATGGCAGAGAGAAGATTTTATATTTGGTACTAAAAGTCATATGGAGTTACTGGAGTTTATCAAATATGGAGAAAGTAAGTGTATGTATGTATGTGTGTGCTACATAGTCAGACATGCACTTTAGGAAGGTCACTTTGACAGTTGAACGGAGGATGGAGGATAGGCTGCAGTGAGAGAGAAATTTCAGGCAGAGAGACCAACTAGCTGCCTATGGCCATAGTCCAGATATTAGGTGATAAGGGTCTGAATCAGAGTGGTGGCACTATATGAGAAGAGAAGGGAGCATATGTGAGAGATGTTTCAAAGGTAAATGAAAAGACATTGATAACAGATTGAATATGGTGGTGGGGGGTAGGTCAAAGTGAGGAGCTAAGGATGACAACAAAGTTGTGAACCTGAATGAATGGGAGGATGGATGATGGTACCCTCATTAGCAAACAGTTAGGAAGAGGGAAGGATTGGGGGTGGAGAAAGATAATAAATTCAACTTCAGACATGTTGAGTTTAAGATGTCTATAGGAATTCAGTTAGACATATCCAGTAGGCAGTTGAGGAAAGGAGAATGAAAGTGATAAGAGAGATTTGACAGCTAGATGGCAAAAATGGATAAGTTGATTTGGGAATCAGCATAGAGATGGCAACGGGATCTCTACGAGATGATGAGATCACCAAGTAAAATATTATACAGGGAGATGAGATGAGGAAAAGGATCAGGCATATTCCTATAGAATTCCCATGGTTTACAGGTGTGACCGGAATGAAGATTCAGCAAAGGAGACTGAGAAATATCTGTCAGATCAGTAGAAGAATAACCAGGATACAGGTCATCAAGGAAGAGGACTAAGAAAAGGTCATTAGATTTGCCAATTAAGAGATCATTGATACTTGAAGACAGGAGCATCAATTGACCGAGACTGGAACAAAATTATAAAGTTAAGAGAGAGAGAGGAAATGAATTAAAGGCATTCATTGTAGATAGCCTTCTGAAGGAGTTTAACCACAAAAGGAAGGACATAAATGCGATAATAGCTAGTGAGGATGGATAGGATCATGTGAGGGTTTTTTGTGGAAAGGCAAAAATGGGCATGTATGTATGAAGCAGTCAACAGATAGGGCAAGACTGAAGACTAAATAGGAGAGTGAAGATGATAGAGGGGACAGTATTCTGGAAAAGACAGAAGGGAACAAGTTCACTTTTGCATGTAGAAGGGTCAAAAAATAAAAAAAATAATGAAAATAAAACCTACCACCTCAAATACTTCATAGAGAACAGTCAGCCAATAAATACTTATTAGTCTTCTACTATGTACCAGGCATTGTGCTAAGTTCTAGAAATGCAAATATGAGAAAGAAAGACAATCCTTGCCCTCAAGGAGCTTAGAATCTAACAGAGAAAGATAACATAGAAAAGGAAGCTGAGAAGTGGAAGGGGACTGAGAAAAAGTAGAGGAAGAAAGGATGATGGAGAAGTCCTGAGATATACCTGGGTAAAAAATGAAAAGATAGTTGATCTGGGCACCTTTCTTAAATGGAAATTCTGGGAAGATTCTGGAAGATTCTAGAAGATCCAGAGGGAAGGGCAAGGGTCTAGAAGGTACTGATGAGGTGTGAGTTCCAGGGTTTTTTACAATCTTGCAGGATGAATAGGTATCTCTGGCATTAAGGAGAAATTCAGATGAATGTATCCTACCGGGAAATATTTCACTTAAACTTACCATAAGAAGCCAAAAGAAAGGAATGCAAATGCTGCTTTGATACTGTTCTTGGTCCCATATTATGAAAAATCTTTCCTGCTCCTACTAACTTCAATTAGTCATTAACTAACTTCTTTTCTAGCTTATTTTCTGAGGGTGGACTAGTCACATCTTTCTCCTTTTTCTTCTGTTACCTGGACTTTATGCCTAATCATGGTTTCATAGGTCTAATTCTACAGCATGGACAAAAATACACTAGCTTCACCTTTGCAGGGTACCTGTAAGAATGTATTGGTTTGATTGAGAAAGAAAATGATAAATAAAAATTTAATTTTCTTATGTGTTAGTCCCAGTAAGTTTGGAGGTGCAGAAAGAGATGTAAAATGGCTAGGAGGGAACCTGGACAATCTGTGGATTTTAATTTTCCTTGCCATTTTTGTTATCATAGGGGCCAGGTGGATAGTTCAGTAGATGGAGTGCTAACCTAGGAAGTCAGGAAGTCCTGACTTCAAATCTGGCCTCAGATACTGATTAGTTCTGTGGCCATGGACAGTGACTTAGACCTCTGTTTGCTTCAGTTTCCACATCTGTAAAATAATAGTGCCTACCTCTCAGGGCTGTTCTGAGGATCAAATGAGATGATAATCATAAAGCCTGGAATATAGTAAGAATTATGTAAGAGTTAGTTATAACTGTTATTATCAAAAAGGCAAGGCACCTCCTTTGTGAGGACAAGAAGGGAGTACATTCTGCCAACATCCCTGAGGCCCACAGCTTCATTTACTATGATATTGCCCACAGGCAAAAACAAAAGCATATAGAGCCAGAAGAGCTGAGCCAGATTGGTCAGTTTCCCTTCTGTGACACAATGGTATTCACTGAGAAGAAGAGCAAAAGAGCCAGATAGGATCCCTTTGTGACAGAGCAGTATAGGTTCAAGGTGCATCTTTCTATGTGTCTGTGTTTGTGATCTCCTGGCTTGTGTGTGTTCTTGAGAAAGTATTGTGCTGTAAGCATATCAAAGTGTTTGGCACAGAGAAGACCAAAGGACTAGGTAGTGACAATTTTGTATAATGTGGTCGGTGATACTTGAGTTATGGACTTAGATATGGATGAGACTTTAGAGACTATCGCTTCCAACTTCCTCATTTTACAGATGAGGAAACTGAGGCACAGATAAGTTAAGTGACTTCATAGGATTACAAAGAAAGTAAGTGTCTGAGGCTGGAATTGAATTCACTTTTCCCTGGCTCCAACTCTAATCACTAAGCTAGTTAGATTTCCTGGATGACAGCTTCTGTATCCTTCTCTATTCTCTCAGGTGTGTCTGTGAGGTCACAAGATCCTAATGTTTCCCTAGCTAACATTATTGAAAGTTGATTGTATTTTTTCCCCCTCAATCTGCTACTAAGAACTTGATACTCCCAGGGAACCTTAGATTTTCTTAACAAGGCCTGGCAGGCAAGTGAAGGTATGACAACTTTTCAGAGGCTCTGTTCAGTTCTTAGACATATTTGCAGTTTAATATCTTCACATAAGTTCCAGTTAATGATTGGGGAAGTTCTCTTTTTATTTTATTTTTTTTGGTGAAAAGCTTTGCATTTCACCTTTAAGGGGAAGGCCTGGGTTTGGTGCTTCATCCCACATCAAAACTCACCACTGAGATTTCTACCTTCAAACAAGTGAAACAAATGCTTTCCAGCCGAGGTATGCACAGTATGAGGAGAATGAATGCAATCTGGATATCAGAACTATTCAGATGGGATTGCCTACTTAGAGGAAATCAGTAGAGGATAGAGAATACCTTCAGTGGGGGACCACTCAGCACTCTGCCCCTTCCTGGTGCTTTCCATCTCTGTGGTGCTGAAAAAGCCCCTCTACATTTCTTCGAGCAGAGAAAGTATATGAAAGATGACCCAGCTCAGCATGTGATAACCAATGTGTTTTGATTACCTTTATCTAAATCTTCCTAGATTAATGGGCTCTTTCCTACAAATAGATTGTACATTTCATATTTTAAAAAAATCTTTGAATAAACCTGCCCCCCCAACCTTTCTGTTTTTTTTTTTTTTAACACTTACCTAAAAGAAGGAATGGATAATGTTCGATGCCTCATGTTGAAAATGTAGTTCCATTAGCAACTTTAGTAAGAAATTGCTCTACATTGTTCCTATGACAAGTAATTTTTCCCAGCATGTGTGTATCTTAAAAGTATTGCAAAACAATATCTTAAAATGAACTGATTAGCATGCACGCTCTGTGGTCACATTTAAGTTCTATTTTTATAAAATCTATTCTGTTCCAGGCTCAGACAAACAAAACTGAAATGCAGCTGTGTAACACATTGATAATTTTCATTAGTTCTAAAAGCCTCAATAGAATTTGCAATTTTATTCATTACATCTAAATAATCCTGGAAAACCCATTGTGAAGGTGACCTTTCATAATTTTTTTTCCGTGGCCTTTATGATTTGGCCAGAGTGTAGGATTTGGTTGAGGGGAGAGGTTTGTTCAGATGATACAAGAACAGAATTAGGACAAAATTGAAATGGGAAAATGATAAAAAAAAAAAAAAAAACAAAAAACAAAAAACAAAAACCCAAGAACCGAAGAGCCAGAGGGACTAAAAATTGTTCATGTAGATTATGAAAGCCACCCTAACTGAGGGGACTCCAGTATTGTTGTCAGCAGCAAATGTATAGAAGCACAGCTTTCTGCATTTCTGGTGTGATGGTGTTGGTAAATATGGATTAACTTCTACTCTGATTGGGACAGAGGATAGGGAAAACTGTTTCTGATCTTTGGAAAGGAGAATTTCCCTAGAAAGAGGAAATCCCATGGAAATCCCAACCATGAGGGAGTCCCAAGAGAAGTAAATAGCAGTTCTTTCAACCTAAATTTTTTCCTGTAACAAGCAGTGACAACCTTTAGAGTCACTTTTCTTACTGAGTTATCCAGTGTATTAAAAAAAAAACAAAAACAAAACAACTTTCTAGGATACTGGCAGCTGGCCATGAAAATATGCAGAAGAGTCTTTAGAAACTAAGGTAACAACAAAAAAAGAAAAGGAAGCTTAATTTGAGCAATGAAAAAATAAAGATAGCCATTCATACTTTAGAGCTACTCTAATGGTGCCAAAACACAGTGTAGGTAATTAACATAATACAATGGGAGGGCAGGACATTCTAGACACCTGTCACCCATACACACTTGTGAGTTTGTAGTTAATAACTAGCATTGTTGTCATAGCTATAACGCTATTTAACGAAGTTAAATTTTCAACTCATCAAACATTTGTTGAATACCCACTGTATACTAGGTGATGTATAGCATATCAAGATGATTAAGACATCATCCCTGCTGTCAAGAATTAAATCTAGTAGGAGGAAAAAAGAAATAAAACTCCTCACAAAATGCAAAGGTATTGAGAGAGACAAAGTGCTATGAGACTTCTTGGAGTGAGGAATTAGTATAGCTGAGAAAATCAGGGGGCTTCATGAAAGAGATGGCATTTGAGGTGAGATATGAAGGATTTCAGGTGAATGAGATGTGAGTGGAGGGCATTGCAGGTGGAGTCAACAGTATGAACCAAGGCACAAAAGAGGTAAAACATGGTAAGTTGAAGGAATTTTGCACACTCAGGTATGGGCATATGAATGTGAGTTATATGAGATAAGTCTGGAAAGGTAAGGTGGAGCTATAATTAGGATGGTATTGAATGCTGATTAAGAAAATCTGACAGTTCAATGATGATGCGAGCCACTGGAAGTTTCTGAGCATTTTATTGACATGATCAGAGCTCTTCATAGAGCAACTCAAAGTTTGAGAGGTTTGTTGGGGGCAGGGTATATCAACATAGGAAAAATGAGAATTTAAAAGAAAGGATATGTGGTGAAGGGAACGATCTCATAACAGGTTAACCTAGCCTTATTTTTCTTGTTTTACTGTTCAACTAGGTGGTGCAGTGGACTGAGATTTGGGCCAAGTCATGAAGATCTGAGTTAAAATTTGACTTCAGACACTGCTAATTTTGTGATCCAGGGCAAGTCATTTAAAATGGAAATAATAATAGCACCTACTTCACAGATTTGTAAGGATTAAGGGAGACAATATCAATAAAGGATTTAGCATAGTGTCTTGCGCATAGTAGGAGTTTAATAATAACTGATTGTTCCCTTCCCTCCTTTCCCTACCTGCTCCTTTCTCTGTAAAATCATAGGATTCAAGGGACTAAGAGAATCTGTAATGACTCAGATACACAGTCATTTATGGTTTCTTTTAATGCAATCCCCAGAAATGGTTTGAGGGAGAACTCTGGTTGAAAATGAGGAATCCACTGGAGTTAAAGGGGCATGTCTAACCCTAAATCAGATAAGAAATTCTGGACAAGGACTTTGATCTTGCTAGCAGGAGAATGTTGATTCAAACATACACTAAATGCCTGCTGGCTCTAATTATCTGGTAGGCTCATCTATGTTCCAAAGGAATTTAATCCCTGGGGCTAAGATTCTAAATGCTGACAGACTTCTCTCCTTATAAGAGAGAAAGCTGTTTTTTTTTCTCTAGTGTGAAACCTAGGTGTGTGTGGGGGGAGGCTGCCACTCTCACCAAAAGCAATGTAGATTAGCCTTCAGGCTACAAACCAAAAAGAGAGGAGAGGAGAGAAGAGAGAAGGGAAAGGAGAAGATAAAGGAGAGAAAGAAGGGACAACCAGACAATTTTAATAGTGCAGCTGATTTTATCTTCCATTACACTCAGTGGGAGTGTGCCTTGGAATCTGCCTAAAATGGCAGATATAAATTGGCTGTTCCCTCACCCTTCATCAATTCCTAGGTTCTACTTATAATGTGAGCATCTTTCTCGGCCAAGACAGATTCTAGAATGTCCTCTTCATTGCACCCACGAATGGTATATTCATTCTGTTTAGGCTGATAGACAGGGCCTGCATTAGCTGGTCTTTCTTGCACGTTCCTCATTAGCTAGAATGACTTGCGTTCCCTTTTTATTTCCTGTTGCTTTATGTTGCCCACTGGTGAAGCAAGAAGGGTGGTATGGGCACCCTCTAAAGTAATTATGTATGAAACCTTTCCAAATATAGCATTTCTTCTTTGTTTATTGTTTTTCCTGCTAGTTAACCTTCTAATTCCTTCCTTCCTCCCTCCCTCCCTTCCTTCCTTCCTTCCTTCCTTCCTTCCTTCCTTCCTTCCTTCCTTCCTTCCTTCCTTCCTTCCTTCCTTCCTTCCTTCTTTTCTTCCTACTTTCCTCCATCCCTCCCTCTATAATTTGTCTAGTGAAAAATAAAACAAGTAAAACAAAGAAACTAAATAAGACCTTGGTCATACTACAGTACCAGAAGCTTCAGTTTTCTTTCCATGTATATGAAATGGGTCTGTCAAGTTCATTGTTGACTCTTGAATGACAAATTTTATTAAGTTGGGTTAGAAAATCAGGTTGCAAAAATGTAAGCAGTGTAAGAACTGGTGAGGAAATAGAGGCAGTGAGAAATAATGACTGTTTCTTGGATTTTAGCAATGAAAGAGAATAGATATCCATAATGGTAGACTGAGGAGAGGGCAGAGTTATAGGAAGGTTTTTTAAGGACAGGGAAACCAATCATCATGGGACTGGCAATATGTCAGAGTGACTGCTTTCTCTAGTCTGCAGCATCCCAAATATCTCATAAAAAGGAATTATGCACCAATGAGTAACTGGAGCTGAATTCCTATGATAAGAAGACAGAAATAGCATAGAAATTAAATACTTATGAAATCATATCTAATAACTTAAATACTCATGATTTAGTGCCTCGCTCTGGGGATATCTACGCATTTTCTCCACAACAATGACTCATCTTTCATACCTCTTACACAACACAAGTGGCAGCAGACAAGCATTCTACCCAGACACATGAAGAAAAATGAGAGATGTTGGAAGAAGGAGGGCTTGCATAAGGCATGGGCATCACAGAATAAAATGCAGAGCCGAGGCTAAAAGGAAAAGAGCATCAAATACCTGAGACAAAGGGGGCTGGCAAATCTCTTCATTTTCTAAGTGTTTACTTAGGTATGGATCTTGCCTAGCTTACTCTCATATCAAGAAACTTGGGGGGAATGATGGCATTAAGCACTCCCAGAGTCATAGATCTATACAGAAATCAAAGAGTAAGGAAATAGATGAGAAAGAAAGAAAGGAGGAAGAGGAAGGGGGGGGGGGGGGAGAGACAGAGAGAGAGAGACAGAGAGAGAGACAGAGAAAGAGAGAGAGAGAGAGAGACAGAGACAGAGAGAGAGAGAGACAGAGAGAGAGAGAGAGGAGAGAGAGAGAGAGAGAGAGAGAGAGAGCACATTTGAATAACAACCCAGTTGGCAAAGAGATGTAATAGGGGACTGGCCAATGAGAGCTGAATCTTGGGAGCATGCAAAAGGATCAACCATGGATATTTAGTACACTTTCTTCTCGACATTCTGTGAAATGGAGAACCGCTATCTCCAATATACATTCCTGGAAGTGGGTTCACCAAGTGATGATTCCCCTAAGTATGTTCCCAGCACTGGATCTTCATTGGCTCAATTACTCTGATAACCCAGTAGTCAGAATCATAAAGACTAAAGAAATGTAAAATAGAACCTTGAAAAGAGTCTGCATTACAATGAATTATTTTATGCTATGAAGGAAAAATGAGCCAAAATGATCAAATGAAAAAGAATGCCAAAGATACCTTCTTGAAACAGTAGCAAAAAGCTAATAAGATTCAAAAGGAAATAAAAGAAAAACAAAGAAAAAACTATCAGTGGGGAAAGTAGGTTGGAAGTCAGAATGGGCCAGGCATTTTTTTTAAAAGAAGTCCACAAACAGCAGAGTAGGAAAAAGCGAATATATGATAGAGAATATACAAAAAGGAAAGGCTCTGAGTAGGAGATTTGGAACAAGAAAATAATGAAGTGGGAGAAAATTTAACAGAAGAGAAAGCAATGCTATTAAAAGAACACATGAATTTTATGCGAATGATAACCACTGTCCTTAGAAAAGGGATGTGCACAGATAACTTAAGGATCCCGGATCACAGAAGCTGACAAACCAAAGAGACTATATAGCACACTATAAGAAAGAATATAAGAAATTTGTCCTGAATTTTTTAACATAGGTGAGAAATCTCTACCCAACTTAATCTGCTGATTCACAGTAATAAAGGAAATTATAAAAAACCTAATAAACTTCTAAATAATTGTTAGATGCAAACTCCAATTTGCGTTGCAGTTAAATTTAACATATCAAATAACAAAGAGTAAATTTTGGAAGCAGCCCAGAGGAAAAAAAATCTTTGAATGTGAAGTAAAGGCAATATGAATAACAGAGGATTATTCTGAATTTACAAGAAATTCTAAGAGAGAAGGGCACAGAATATTCCAAAAAGCAAAAGACCTCACACTGTGCTCCCAAATAACACCACAAGCTAAGTGTAATCATCAAATACAAAAAGATAGATTGTCAATTGTCATTGTCATTCAGACAAATGTTTTTGAGACATTCTTAAAAACAAATGAGAAAACAAAACATAAAACCAAACCCAGACCAAAACAAAACAGCTAAACCAAGAGGCTTGCAGTCTATTGACTTACAAACATATTTGTGTTAAACAGAAGCAAAAAGAAAATTATATAAGTTCATTTATCAAGAAAACTAAGAAACAAAATCAATTCTATTAGGTTTACAGGCCATTTAAAAAATATATTGAACTGTAACACAAAAGAAAGATCAAAAAGGGATTATCCAAGGGAGAAATACTTCCTAAAGAGTGAAAGTTTTAAGAATTTAAAGAATCAGAAGAATGGAAAGAGTTGAGAGAATATGCTATTGATTAAATTTTCTTACCTCTTATAAGGGAATCACTGACCTTCTATGGGAGTAACTGAATATACAGTTTCAAAAAAGTATGCTCTAAATGCAAACAAAAGAGGAAATCTCAAAAAACTTATAGACAAAATAGTTCAAATTAAAAGTACATGAGAACTGATAAACAAAAGTGAAAACTGGTTCTTTGAAAAGACTCAAAATCAATCAATATTTATGTAATTAATATAAAAGAAAGGAAGAATAAATGACTAAAAATAAAAAAGAACAAAGTCAAATAACACCACAGAGGGAAAAAGATAATAATAACTCTCAGAATATATAACATTTTTATCTGCCAGGAAAACTGATAATCTCAAAGAAATTAAAGATCATCTACAAAAATAAAAAAATACCCAAATCAACAGAACAATGAAGATCTCAAGAAACTCATTCACATAAAAATGAAACTTAACAAGTAATAAAGGACCTGCCGAAGGAAAAACAGCACCCTGTTCTGGATGAATTTACAGGTAAATTCTATTTTAAATCACTAAAATCTAAGTTAAATAGATTTTTCTTAAAAATTGAGAAATTATACTTAATAAGTTTTTTGAGGCAAATATAGCCCTAGTACTTGAATGAGGAAAAAAGCCTCAACATAAAAGAACTATAAGCCAATGTCATTAATGAATATTGATTCAAATTTTTAATAGTTTTAGAAAAAGACTATGGTAATGTATTTTCTAAAATTATTCACTGACAAAATTGGATTTTTATCAGGGATGCAAAGATGATTCAACATTAGGAAGTCAGTTAACACAATTGATCTTATTTAAAACAAAACAGTATAGAGAAAATGATTATGTCAATAGTTTCAAAACCCCCCTGATACAACACTCCATTCCTTAATGCTAAAATGTTGTAAACCATAGCCATAGAAGGATCATTATAAAAAGTATTGTATGTATTTCTACTGTCTACCTATCTCTCCATACAAATACGATGCAATACAACAAACATTAAATGCTAACTATATTCTAGATATAGGCTAAGCACTCAGACACTGTATATGTGCATAGAAAATATCAAACTAATATTACTTTCAATGAGGAAATTCTGTAAGCTTAAAAAAACCCAAGAATACATCTAGGATGGTTTCTTTCCCTAGTTATCTGATATAATGCTAGTAATAAAAATACAAGAGAAAGATGTAAAATCCCAAGAAATGAAAGAAATGCAATTATAAAACACCAAGTAAATAAATGTATATATAAAAGCAGAACCATTCATTGCTCATGGTGGGCCACAATAATATAACAAAGTGATGAAACTCTTATACCTATCACACTACCAAGGAGGTACTTGACAGACCAGACATAATAATATAGAAATTCACTTAGCAAAATAAAAGGTCTATTATCTCAAAGAAAAAAAAAAGTTAAAATGTTGGAATGAAAAGAAAATACTTCACAATTTCATAAAACATTATTCAGCAATAATCATTAAAATATAAATTACTTTGGAAATTACTTCTTTTTTGATGATAATTACTAGATAAACTGGAAAGTAGCATGGCAGATATTTGGTGGAGACCATCATTTTAAACCATATACCATAATAAAAAAAATACCATAAAACATTAGAAGGGAACAAAATTGAATGCCTTTCATAGTTATTACTAAGGGAGAAAATTTTCTTTATTCCTTATTTTTTCCTTTTTTATATTTCAATTTATTTTAAATTTTCAATATCCACTTCTGCATATTTTTCTTTTTCTTTTTACAAACTTGAAAAGCATCAATTGATATCAGCAGTATTAATACAAATAAGAGTAGGGAAAGAAGGCTGTATATAAAACTATGAAACTCCCCTATCTATATCTTGTTTTTTAATCTACATTTCAATTTTAACACAGAACTTTCAACATTTTTCTGACTGTACAGATTTCTGAACTGTAGTCTCTTCTGTTTGTATTTTAATCATCTATTTAAACTTTTTCTTAATTATTTGGTCACTTAGCGCCCTCCACTCTACTTTCCCTACCCAAAAAATAAAAGTCTTTTTTTAAAACAAATAAAAAAACACAAACATACACTGGCAATGGTAAAAAATGTATGTCTCCTTGTGTTTCTTAAACTCGTCATTTCTCTGCCAAGAGGTAGATCAAAGCATTATTCAGCACGGGTCTTTTAGAGTTATTTCCACTCATTGGGTTGGTCAAAGAATTTCTTTCCCCACTGTTTTCCTTTACATTGTTGTAGTTATTTTATACATTGTTCTCTTGGATTTACTTAATTTACTCTGAATCAATTCATTCACATCGTTCCAAATTTCTCCGAATATGCACTTCTTTTGAACCCAACAGTAATCCATTTCTGCATACACTGAATTTATTTAGTTATTGTCAGTTGATGAGCACCTGATTTGTTTCCATTTCTTTTCAGCAACAACTACAGTGAAATTTTACTACAGATATTTTTGTACATATGCATTTTATTTCTTTGACCTTTTTGGGGTATGGAACTAGCAGCAGTATTGGTGTGTCAATGGGTGTGCACAGATCAGTCACTTTTAAGTGCTTTCTGGAATGGGGAAATAACTCCACATCTTACCATACCCCTTCCAATAATGATCATTTTCCTTTTTATTGACCTTTTCTAATCTAATTCTTGTGAGATAAAAATTCAGAGTTATTTCAATTTGAATTTCCCTTATTAGTAATTTGGAGATTTTTTTATATGAATATTGAAAACTTTCTTTCTTCTTTTGAGATTTATGTATTTATATACTTTGATTCTACATCTCTTAGTGAGTGGTCTTGGTCCTATATATTTTTATCAATTAACTACAAATCATATAAATATAATATAAATTACAATTTAAAATTTCTAAGAAAATTTTTCTACCAACAGTTTCCCATTTCAGTGTCTCTTTCATTAAGAACTCACCACCTATATATATTCTTCCCTTTTCCTCTAATTTATTTATGATATATATATATATATATATTTTATATCTCAGTTACTTATTCACTGAAAGCTAATTTGAGTATATAGTGGGCGATGATGGTCTATATCTAATTTTATCAGATTGCTTTCTAGAGTTCCCAGAACTCTGGTTGAGTAGTACACTCTAATCAAGTACATATAGTCCTCAAATTTATGAAACATTATTCTACAGCTTGCATTTAATTCTGAGTCCTGGGTACAAAATCCATTCCACTGATAAACTTTTATATTTTTTAACCTGTATGAAATAGTTTTGATGATTGTTTCTTTGTAGTACTGTTTGTACTTCTAGGTTTCCTGCCTATTTTAAAATTGTTTCTCTTGAGATTTTTAATTTTTAAATACTGTAGATGAATTATATTATTTTTTCTAGTTCTGTAAAATAATCAAATGTAGAAATCAACTTATGTAGTATTTTTTTTTAAATTGTACTAGCATGGCCTACTTGTGAGCAAATAATTTAATTTATTTAGGTTTATCTTTATGTCTGTAAAGAACATTTCATAATTATGTTCATATACTTTCCTGTTTGGTAGCTGGCAGATATTTTCTATATTTTGCATGTCTTTTTAATATAATTCATTTTTTATATCTCTTCTTGCTGGGTATTTTTGGTAACATGAGAAATCTTATGATTTAGGAAGGTGAATATTTTATAACATAATACTTCATTGAAGTTATCATTTCAATTAATTTCAGCTGATTTTCCAGACCTTGGAAAACCCTAGTATCTATGATTTTCCAAAACAATTCATTTTCTCAAATACAAAAAGGGATAATTTTATTTCCTCTTTGCCTATGCTTATATCAATTTCTTTTTCTTTTCTTATTGCTATATCATGCATTGCTTGAACTACAATATCACCAGATAATCATTAATTAAACCATTAAATTATTAAACCATTGCTTTGCTTTGATTTTAATAGAAAGCCATCTATCATAGGTAACACTGGCTCTCCATTTTATGTAGGTTATTTACCATATTAAAAAAGGCCCATTTACTCCTATGCTTTTTTTTTTTTTTAAAGATTTTAACATCAAGAGGCATTGTCTTTGTCAAAGGCGTTTTCTGCATGTAATGACATGTGATTTTCATTGCTTTTTATGCATATGATCAATTATGTTTAAAGTTTTCCTATTATTGAACTGCAGTCCTAGTATACATCCAATTTGTACATAATATATAATCTTGTTAATATGTAGCTGTACCCTCATTGATAATATGAAGTTCAATATTTTTGCATTGATATTCATTAGAAATATTGGTCTATAGTTTCCACTCCCAACTTTACCTCTTGTTTGCTTAATTATTAGGCCAATATTTGTCTCATAAAAGGGCATAGTAGGATTAATTTTTGGGGGAAAGATTTTTAACAAAAGAAGGAATAGAGGCAATCATAAAATAAAATGTTATTATGACACTGAAAGATTTTGCACAAACAAAATTATAGAATGTTTGATAAGGAAAGCTTTTAGTTGGTAACATATATTTACATCAATTCTGATAATCTGATATTCAAGATATGTGAGATACAATGTATAAATAACAAGAGATGGAGAGCAGTATGAGTTATAAAGTGGATAATTTTGATTTCATTAAATTAAAAGGTTTTTGTACAAATAGAACAAATGTAGCCAAGATTAGAAGGAAAGCAGAAAATTAAGGGAAAAAATTTATAGACAAATTCTCAGACAAAGATCTCAGGTCTCAAGTACATAAAGAACTTTGTCAAATCTATAAGAATACTAGTCATTCACCAGCTGAAAAATGGTCAAAGGATATGAACAGGTAATTTTCTGAAGAAGAAATTAAAACAACTTATAGTCATATGAAAAAATGCACTGTTATTATTGATTGGAGAAATACAAATTAAAACATGAGATATCATTTTACACCTATGAGATTGGCTAAAATGATTGAAAGGGAAAGTGACACATGTTGGGGGCAGTGTGGAGCAATTTGGACACTAATTCACTGTTGGGGCAATTGTGAACTGATCTAACCATTTTGGAGAGCAATCTGGAATTAAGCCTAAGAAATTCCTACACTCTTTGACTCAGTAATGCCATTAGGTCTGTTTCCCAAGATGATTAGGGAAAAAGAAAAAGAACCTATCGGTTCAAAAATATTTATAGCAACTGTCTTTGTGGTAACAAGTAAGTAGAAATTGCAGGGATGCCTGTCAACTGGGGAGTGGTTGAACAAGTTGTGTATATGATTATGATGGAATACTACTATGCTACAAGAAATGATGAGCTTGACCATCTTAGAAAAACACCGATAGACTTGCACAAAATAATGAAGGGTGAAATGAACAGAACCAAGTAACAATAATATTGTTTTAAGAAGAACTTTATGTGACTATGTAATTTCTGCTATAATAAATACCCAAATTAACAACAAAAGAAATATGAAAGAAGATGCTAACTACATCTAGAGAAATAAGTGATAAATAGAATATATTTATATATATGTATATACATATATATATAATGGTCTTGCATACACATAATACACATACATACAATGTAATACAATGTAAATAATGTAAGTATATTGCTACATTTATATGTGTAACCACTAGTTATTAAGACTATGAAGACATACTATGTGTCTACATGTCTGAGATTAGAATCAGGCCCTCACAGCTTTTGTATGGTCCTTGCTCAGGTAAAAAGCCCACTGATGTCAGTGACTATGAAAAAACATGGTTTCATTGTAGATTAAAAGTGATCACTGTCAGAATGAAATGGAGAAAAGTCTGTGTTTTGAGAAGCTTAAGTAAAATTTAAAAATCTGTTCTCTATTAAATAAAAAGATAAATGGAGAATTAGCACAAGTTAACACCAAGATTTATTTTTTTATATAAAAATTTATTTATTTAACTTTTACATTCATTTTCACAAAATTTTGGGTTCCAAATTTTCTCCCCTTTTCTCCCCCCACCCCAATACACCGAGCAATCTAATTTTCCCTATCTCCAATCTGCCCTCTCTTCTATCATCCCTCCCTTCTCTTGTCCCCATCTTCTCTTTTGTCCTGTAGGGCCAGATGACTTTCTATTCCTCATTAACTGTACGTCTTATTTCCTAGGAGCAACAACAAAACTAAACAGTTGTTCCTAAAACTTTGAGTTCCAAATTCTCCCCATCCCTCCCTCCCCACCCATTCCCTTTGGGAAGGCAGGCAATTCAATATAGGCCCTATCTGTGTAGTTTTGCAAATGACTTCCATAATAGTCGTGTTGTGTAAGACTAACTAAATTACTCTCCATCCTATCCTGCCCCTCATTGTTTCCATTCTGTCTTTTGATCCTGTCCCTCCCCGAGTGTTGACTTCAAATTGCTCCTTCCTCCCATTGCCCTCCCTTCCATCATCTCCCCTTCTTGCTTATCTCCTTCTCCCCCACTTTCCTGTACTGTAAGATAGGTTTTCATACCAAAATGACTGTGCATTTTATTCCTTCCTTTAGTCAAATGTGATATGGGTAAACTTCTTGTTTTTTTTTCTCAGCTCTCCTCTTTTTCCCTCCACTAAAAAGTCTCCTGCTTGCCTCTTAAATGAGATATAATTTACCCCATTCCATTTCACCCTCTTTCCTCCCCCTATATTTCTCTCTCACCATTTACCTTAATTTCTTTTAAGATATGGTCCCATCCTATTCAATTCACTCTGTGCTCTCTGTCTCTGTATGTGTGTGCATGCGTGTACATGTGTGTGTGTGGTCCCACCAACTACCCAGATACTGAAAAGTTTTAAGAGTTACAAATATTGTCTTTCCATGTAGGAATGCAAACAGTTCACTTCTGGTAAGTCCCTTATGACTTCTCTTTGCTGATTACTTTTTCATACTTCTTCTCATTCTTGTGTTTGAAAGTCGAATTTTCTTTTCAGCTCTGGTCTTTTCATCAAGAATGCTTGAAAGTCCTCTGTTTCATTGAAAGACCATATTTTCCCCTGAAGTATTATACTCAGTTTTGCTGGGTAGGTGATTCTTGGTTTGAGTCCCAGTTCCTTTGACTTCTGGAATATCCTATTCCATGCCCTTCGATCCCTTAATGTAGAAACTGCTAGATCTTGAGTTATCCTGATTGTATTTCCACAATACTGAAATTGTTTCCTTCTAGCTGCTTGCAAGATTTTTTCCTTGAGCTGGGAGTTCTGGAATTTGACCACAATGTAGGAGTTTCTCTTTTTGGATCTCTTTCAGGTGGTGATCGATGGATTCTTTCAATACTTATTTTGCCCTCTGGTTGTAGAATGTCAGGGCAGTTTTCCTCGATAATTTCATGGAAGATGATGTCTAGGCTCTTTTTTTGATCATGACTTTCAGGTAGTCCCATAATTTTTAAATTGTCTCTCCTGGATCTATTTTCCAGCTCAGTTGTTTTTCCAATGAGATATTTCACATTCTCATCCATTTTTTCATTCTTTTGGTTTTGTTTTGTGATTTCTTGGTTTCTCAGAAAGTCATTAGACTCCATCTGTTCCATTCTAATTTTGAGAGAACTATTTTCTTCAGTGAGCTTTTGAACCTCTTTTTCCATGTGGCTAATTCTGCTTTTGAAAGCATTCCTCTCCTCATTGGCTTTTTGAACCTCTTTTGCCAATTGAGTGAGTCTATTTTTCAAGGTGTTATTTTCTTCAGCATTTTTTGGGGTCTCCTTTACCAAGGTATTGACCCGTTTTTCATACTTTTCTTGCATCTCTCTTATTTCTCTTCCCAGTTTTTCCTCCACCTGTCTAACTTGCTTTTCAAAATCCTTTTCGAGCTCTTCCATGGCCTGAGCCCACCTGACATCCCCCTTGGATGTCTGGGATACAGAGGCCCCACCCTCCTCGTCTTTCCCTGATGGTAAGAATATTTCCTCGTCATCAGAATTGAAAGGTGGGAACTTTTGCACCTGCTCAAAGAAACTCTCTATAGTCTTATTTTTCTTCCCTTTTCTGTGCATTTTTTTTCCCAGCCAGTTACTTGACTTCTGAGATTCCTCTCCACCCCCACCTAGATCTGCCCAGCTAGTGCTTGGAGTCTGAGATTCAAATGGGCTTTCCGTGGCGGAAGTGGCTGCTATTCAATGTGAGCTTATGTTCTGGTGCTGGGTGGGGGCAGGGCCACCTCCCAGTCTCAGCTCCTTCAGGTGGTTTATGCAGAGACTTTCAGTAATAAAGATCCTGCCTGCTCGGGGAGTCCCGTGCTGCCCCCGCTGCTGCCCCTGCCTCTGCCTCCGCTGCTTCCTGCCCCTGCCTCTGCCTCTGCTGCTGCCTCCCAAGGGGGCCCGAGTCACAGAGACACCCTGCTCCCCTCTTGGCCAGCGCAGACATCTCTCTCACTGACCTGTAGCGCCTGTGGGCAGAGGGACCTTCGCAGCCGCTGCAGGTTCTGTCCCGGAAGCTTGCTCGGATCTGCTCCTCTGGGGCCATGGCCAGGACAGTGCTGGGGTGGACTCCGCTTTCCGGGGCGCGACGGACCCTGGGGACCGCTCTCCAGGGCTCTCTGGAACAGAAATCTCTTCCACTGTGTTTCTGCATACCCTGCAGTGATCCAGAACTTGTGGGGAGCTCTTCTTACATTAAATCCATGGGCTGTGGGTTTGGAGCTAGCATACGTGAGTCTTTCTACTCCACCATCTTGACTCAAGGACCAAGATTTTTTTCTTAATGGATAGTTAAAGGATATATGTGTACAATTATTAAAAGAAGTGCCATTTATTAAAACCATATGAGATGTTACTCCAAATTACTGATAACAACAAAATTGTAAATTAAAACAATTCTGAGATTTTATCTCACAACCAAAAAATTCACAATGGAGACAAAAGACAGAAACAGTCATTACTAAAGAGGCTATTTGGAGATAGACTCCATTATAAACTGATGGTAAAGCTAGAAATCAGTCTAACCATTTTGAAATAAATTTAGGATTATGCTGAAAAAAAGTGAGTAAAACATCCATATCCTTTGATTCTGAGATCTCATTTTAGCCATAAACATGCATTTTATGTATATGTATATATTCACACACATGTACACGTGCACACACACACACACGCACACTATAAAGAGTTCAAAGAAACATCCCAAAGTCCTTACAGCACTTTTTGTGGTAACAATCCTGGAGGCAAAGTAGGAGATTGTCAAATGGGGAATACCTAAATAACTGTGATAGACATCTGAGTTGTTAAAAACAAATATTTGAAGAATTCAGAGAAGCACAGGAAGATTTGTATGAACGATACTGATTGAAGTTAGCAAAGTATAATGTAAATAGAAACCCTCTCCCACCAAAAAATAAAAGAAATGAATTTGATGTAATTATAATATAACTCCAAAACATATTTAATGTAATTGTAGTATAAATATAGAAGAATTGAGAAAAAATTATCTGCTTCCCTTCTTTTAAGCAATAGGACAATATGGGTATACAAAACTCTCACCATTCTGGTTTGTTTTTAAATCGTTGTTATCAGCATAGTTCAGTGTGGAGAGGAATGAAGAAGGATATATTCAAAAATGAATATGATATGAAAATAATATCAATAAATATCCCCAAGGATATAGGAGTTTTGTCTTTGAGCAGAAAATTTTCTTTGCAAAATTCAAAGGGATGGAATAGAAGGAAAGAGACCAAGGAACAAGCCTGAGCTGTTTATCAAGCATATACAAAGAGATACAATATAGAAAAAGAACTTTATTTTACATAGGTTCTCAAAGTGGGTGATACCACCCCCTGCAGGATGCTGGAATGATCCAGGGGAGCAGTAGTAGCCTCTGGTGCAACTGGGAGTGTTGAATAAAAATAAGGGGGTAGTGAACGCATAAGAAAAATTTGAAAAAAAAATTCGTCCATGCTTTGTTTGTTATACAAGAGTTAAAGTTTTAATGATTACATTATTTTTCAAATAGAGAATGTGTAAGCTATAACCAACCAATGGACAAGTCCATCAACAGCTCTTAAGAAGCAAATTTTGGCAGGCAAGTGTGTCCTACGCTGGCAGAAAGTCCAGCATGCATCAGCAGGAATATGTGCATGTGATGACTTTACAATATGTTACTATATGGTTACATGATGCAACAATATTGCATCATCAAAATTTCAATGCAGGAAATACCTCTCAAATTTACAACGTTATTAAATTTAAGATATCTCATTTAAAAAATTTTTTATTCTTGAAATGATGCAAATTTCAAAAAAATGAATGGTTAAAGAAAGTAGATTTCCAGGGGACATTGAGTAATTTTTTTTTTTTTTTTTGGAAAAGGGTGTGGTAGGTCAAATAAGTTTGGGAATTTTTCCCTTAGACAGTACTTCTGAATCACATGGCTTAGTTGTTAGAGGTAGGACTGTACTAGTGGGACAGGGAAATTATCAAGCAGGAAAGGAGAAACTTGGGGGCTAAAATGTCCCCAATATCTTGAGAATGTTGATTGAATGAATGAATGAATGAATGGATAAAAAAAGCATTTATTAAGTACTGTGTTAAGCACTAGTGACAGAAATAAAAATGTAGAGACAGTCCTTGCTTTCAGGAAGCTGAACTCATATTTTAATGGGAGAAGATAAAACACATAGAAAGTCTTAGTTGTAAAACAGATGGAAAAGCCCAGTGGTCCTTAGGGTACAGCAGCAAAGCAGATGGTGATACATTTTCTTTAATGATGATGTGAAAGAGATCTTGCTGATTGTGTCTCCCAGGTGGAGCCCCATCAGTTGGTTTTTAACACAAGAATGGAAGACTGAGGCTTATCTCTTATGGTCATGAAGATGAATGGTAAAATTCCAAGAAAATGTGAGTGTAAGGGTTGGTGTTTTATCCAACCCAATTAATCACAGAAGGTCTAGACAGCTGGATTGAATCAATTAAAGATACAGACTAATTGTAAGTAAGTCCTTAATCAATTTGGGAAGATTGAAATACCTTGATCATTAGATGAAGGTAAATGACACCAAAGAGATGTTTTGTTAATTGCTGAAAGAATTGGGCACACATCTAGGGCAAAGTATAATATAGCAAGGTAATTTTAACTACCATAGCCTTGCATTTTGGTAACAGACTAGCCAAGTGGTATTAGAAGGCATTGCCTGAGAATGAAGTATCCTCTCCTCCTTCCTCGACTGATCAGGTTGAACCTTTGAACACTGAAATAGTTTGAATATATGGAGTTCCCATAAACATCAGTAGCAGTATCCTTGGAGCTATAGTGACTGATAGCAGCATCTGCACTGGAGCTAAGAGCCACACTGAAAACAAATGAAATATCCAGAAAAGCATGCTTTATCATCAAGCCCACAAGTATTCTGACCCACTCTGTATCAGATCTTGCACTTCTCTGAATCTTTTGAAATAGTCTGTCCCAAATCTTGTTTGCATTTCGATCTATGCCTGGCCTTTCTCTCCTCTAAGATAGACTTTTCACTTCTTCCCCAAAGGCTGGAAAATTTTAATTGTCATAACCTTTTTATATTTTTACACTTTTATAATTTTTCACTTTGATAACCTTAACTGGAATGCTTGTACCTTCCCCAGTCCTTATATTTAGATCTCACCTAAAGCTTGCATTTTGGACCAAATGTTTAGACTTACTTGCTGCTATCCATCTCAAGAGACCTAAGTGCCATATCTGGAAATCATGCAGCAATTGTGTATTTGTGCTCTGCAAACTGCCTGTGTGCAGTGGTTATATCCTTGTGTCATTTTTTTGAACTCTGTGTAATGTGAAACTTGCAAAGATGTGAGGTGGTCACACTTGTTTGGCCTCTCCCTTCTGCTAACAACTTAATAAATTCACTGTAAAACCCTTTCTCTGGTTTTGGGTTTGTTCTTGACTGATAAATGTTCTCATCATTTCCGCTCCAACAATCAGCTTCTCGCTACTGGTAACAGATTCAGAAGAGAAGTTCCCCGGTGGGTTCCTCTGTCTTGTGAAGGATGAAATTGTCATTAAATAATATCAAGAAATTAGCCATTCTGTTTTGGGTAGAGATCTTGATAACTCAATTATCCATATAGCCAATTGTCTAAATAATTTAGAAACTCTACCACTATTCCATTATATATCTGTGATAGGAGATCACAATTCACACTGTGATGCGAATTGTTTTCTAGATTTTATCATTAATTTCTCTTTCTGCCCAGGTCATCTGTGTGTGTTGGATTATACATAATATTACTTCTCTTTCTACTTCTGCTAACCTTGACCCAAGTGTTTTCAATCATGATCTCTTCTCCTCAACAATGGTCTTAGATTTCCTTCATTAGCATATCTTCTTGATATACAGTACTACCCTCTTTTCCCTCCTCCTAATCCCTGAACCACAGATCCAAATATAACTGCTTCTGTGCAGTCTTTTGCAACAAATGTTACTAACTTTTCAAAATGTTTAGCCACCTTCAAATAGAATTTGAACTTAACTGGGATAGAGAGATTAAAGATAATACAATTGAAGAATATAACAGACATAAAGGAGTCATCCATATTTCTGGCTATAAAAATCCAGCTTAAGGTAATTTATATCTGAGTATCCATCAGTTACTGTATCCATTGCTATGGTGAATTAATTGCATAGAAAATAGTTTGCTGGTAAAAAAAAAACAAAGACTAAAACTAAAACATGACAGCTGCATATGTACCTCCTCCAACTTTTCACATCCTCTTCCCTGATTCTCTGGCCACATCATGACTACTGATTGCTGTATCATGATAAAGATTTAGACCCTTATGTATATTAAAAAATAAATTTCTCTTACCTTCTATTCTCTTCTCTCCTTTCCTCTTTTCTTTCTCCTGTCACAGTCCTCCTCAATAAAATACCTTTCTAGAGTTATGGGTGCTATCTCAACAAATCTCAAACATATGATTCATATGAATTCAAATTTTCCTCCTTGAATTGGGATCTCTAGTTCATCTTGCTTGCTAGAAATATGTTGTGAATTAGTGTATGAAAATCTGAGACTATGGGTTTCATTAATAGTTCCTTTCTTGGTTTTGTCCAATGCTCTTTAGTGTCTTTCAAGTTCTATTTTAAATTCTACATTGTGATCACTTTATGGTATTTATCCTAGTATACATGAGTTGGCAATTTTTGCCCTATCCATAAATTTCTGTAAAAGTCCTTTTTGATTAAAGGTGTAAGATTTCAGGCAAATATGTATATACTACCCTTTATTAGGTATATTTCATCTCTGATCAGTACCTTTTTCTCCCATATTTTACTTTGTGTTTCAGAAATCCAAACTTCATTCTAATACATCATTTTCTTCATCAGTCATTCTTTTATCTAATCTGCCCTTTTCTTCTGACTCCTTTTACTTGGATGAGTCTGTGTTCATCCTTTGTCTTTGAAGAAGACCATGACATCAGAGAAATGATGACATCAGTTGCACTTGACTTTGTTTTGAGTGAGGGAGGGTTGTGCAAGGTCACCAGCCTCACTTACTTCTCCTGAGCCATCTGGGTCCAGTGACCAGATATTCATCAGGATGACTGGAGATTGCCCAGGATGCAATGGGAGACCCTAACCTTTTTAGGCTGGCCTTTTCAGGTACTCACTTAGAGTGAGGTAATATCCTTTGAATGAATAGCTCTCTTTAAGAAGTAGTCAGGGTCAGGTCCTTTTAATGAACAAAAGAAAAAAATAACTAATTCAACAGAAATTGTTACTAGAGATAATCACTCTAAACCAGTCATTAAATGGAGCTTGAGCATGACCCTGTTGTTTTCCAGTCCATGGGCTTTAAGGTTTTGTTTGATGAGAAGCAGTGAAGAGAATACCACTTGTGCTCATAATGTCTTTAATTTCTTGCTCAAGATTTCAGTAACCTTATTAATGTTTTTTAGGTTCCTTCTGGCAGCATAATTTGTTTCCATATGAGCCACCAGAAGTAATTCAGTAATTTAACTTGACTTGTCTTGGGAGGTTCTCCATCATGTCTTGGATACATGCCCTGGAAAGAGCACTGAACTATTAGGAAGAAATCATCTACTACCATTACTCATCTCTTTTTTCTGTGACCATTGCTGAATGACCTCTCACCTGATAGCACCTGTGGATCCATATCACAATTCCATAAAGTACAAACAACTTTGTCTTCTTCAGAGTGTTCAAATTCCTCCTTTTCAGGAAAATTTCACATATGTTTCTGAATTCTACATTTCAGTGGTCCTTTTCTTCCCTTTTTCCACTTTATGACAGTCAGTCATTCCAACTTCCTGCTACTGGTAAGAGTTGTCCTCTGACTCTTCATTGCTTTCATTTTTTTCATGTTAAAATCCCTCTTTCTATTTTAAAAGGCATACTTTTATTTTCATAGATACTCTGAAGAGTGAAGAGGTAGTTAGTCCTTATGCTCTTTTCTTTTATCTTCCAGGAAGGGGACCATCATTCACTTCAAGTATTGATAGCAATTATGTATCCATGTTAAACATAAAACATCAAAACCTCAGACTAGGTCACTGAAAAGTTGCCCCTGTTCTTCCTACTTACTGGAAATGTGATCTTTAGCTTATATTTTTCTTGCTAGTAGCTCTTCTTGGAGAACTGCTGCAAATGTTTCTGTTGGCTTTCAACTCTAGAATGAGTTATCTTTTTTCTCACCTTAGTTTTCACTTGTTGAATGTAACTTGTCAACTTTAACAACAGTATTTTCACAGTTATCATTACTATGCATTTTCTTCCATCCCGTTTCCCCCATTTGATCTCTTCCCTCTCCACTTTCACCCTGTCCATCTTCAAAAGGTTTTGCTTCTGACTTATTTCTCCACCAAACCACCCTCCCATCTATCAGCACCTTCCCTTTCTACTCTCCTGTAAAGTAAGATAGATTCTATACCTGATTGAGTGTGTATATTATTGACTCTTTTAGAGAACTCAGATGAGAGTAAAGTCACTTTTTGCCCTCTACCTCCCCCCTCTTCCTCTCTACTGTAAAAGCTCTTTCACAATTTTTTGTCAGATAATTTACCCCATTCTACATTGCCCTTTCTTCATCTCCCAATACATTCTTCTTTCTCACCCCTTAATTTTTTAAAGATAACCATCCCATTATATTCAACTCACACCTATGCCCTCTGTCTACATATACTCCTATCTTAATAATAAGAAAGTTTCTAGGAGTTACATGTATCCCTTTCCCATGTAGGAATGTAAACAGTTTAACTTTATTAAATCCCTTATGATTTCACTTTCTTTTCATCAGGAACGCTTGAAAGTCCTCTATTTCTTTGAAAGTCTATGCCCGTTCCCCCAAGGTTATACTCAGTTTTGCTGGGTAGGTGATTCCTGGTTGTAATCCAACATCTTTTATCATCTGTGAAATCATATTCTAAGCCCTCCAATCTATTAATGCAGAAACTGTTAAATGTGGTGTTTTCCTGACTATGGTTACATGATATCTGATTTTTTTTGCCTACTTGCAGTATTTTCTCCATGACCTGATAATTCTGGAATTTGACTACAATATTCCTTAGTTTTTAAATTTTGGGATCTTTTTCAGGAGGTGATCAGTGGATTCTTTCAATGCCTATTTAAACTTCTTGTTCTAAGATATCAGGGAAATTCTCCGTGATAAGTTCTTGAAACATACTCTCCAGGTTCCCCTTTTGATTATATGGCTTTTAGGTAATCCCATGCTTCTGTCATTGTCTCTCCTGGATCTCTTTTCCAGGTCAGTTGTTTTTTCAATGGGATACTTAATATTTTCTTCTATTTTTCATTCTTTTGATTTTGTTTGACTGATTCTTGATGTCTCATAGAGTCATTAGCTTTCAATTGCTGCATTCTAATTTTTAACAAATTGTTTTCTTCAGTTACCATTTGTGCTTCCTTTTTCATTTGGCCAGTTCTACTATCTAAGGATTTCTTCTCTTCAATGAATTTTTGTACCTCTCTTTCCATTTGGCTAATTCCGCTTTTTAAGGAGTTCTCCTAAGTGGATTTTTGTTCCTCCTTTTCCATTTGGCCAGTTGTATTTTTTAAGGACTTTCTTTCTTCAGTCATTTTTTGTCCTTCCTTTGCCAAGCTGTTGACTCTCTCTTGCGTATCTCTCATTTCTTTCCCCAATTTTTCTTCTACTTCTCTTATTTGACTTTTGAAATCCTTTTAGAGCACTTCCTGGAAGACTTGTTTGGTTTGGGACCAATTCATATTTCCCTTTGAAGTTTCAGATGTAAATATGTTGACAATATTGTCCTCTTCCAAGTTTGTGTTTTGATCTTCCCTGTCACCATAATAATTTTCTATGCTCAGTATTCTTTTCTGCTTCTTTCTTATGATGTTTGCCCATTTCCTGATTTTTAAAATTGGACTCTCCTGCTGGAACACAGCGGACACTGTCCCACTAGCTTTGTGTGCTGGGTCCTCAGGTACTAGCAGCTGGGGGCTCTAGAGATCTTGCAGATTACCTGGTGCTGAGCTGGGGCCCTAGTGGTGGTGTCTGGTATGTGCTGAGGCCAGGTTGAGTTTTTCAGTATTTTTCTGGTACTGTGCTAAAGCACAGGGAGGTTCAGCTACTGGGGAACACCTGCTCACCTGGGATGCACTGAAGCAGGTTGCACTGAAGTATGACTGCTGAAGCACACCTCCCTCTCTTCCCCCACAGGGGTTCACTGAAGCAGGAGGAGGTCCACTGGTGGAAGATGTCTGCCTGCTCTATGAAAGTGAAGCATGGGGATGTTCAGATCCTGGAGGACACCTCTCTGCTGGGCTGCACTGGAACACTAGGAGGTCCATTCACCAGAGGATGCTTACTTGCCTGGGCTGCACTGAATTGCATGGAAATCCATTGCTGGGGGATGCCTACTTATCCAGGGCTGCACCAGTGCTCATGACACTTCTCTGAGCTGGAGTCTACCAGTTCCCTGGCTATGTTAATTCACATGGTGGGGTGGTGGGGGCCCTGGGTGTTGGCAAATGCTTGCTCCACCACCCTGGAGCTCAGGATCTCCCATTGATTTGCTGAGGTGGAGCTTGCTGCTGGCTTGCTGGAACATTTCCTGTCTTGGAATGCACTCCACTTTTTCCTCAGTGAAACAGACATTTCTTGCTGATCCTCCAAAATATCCCAGGCTAAGAGAATGCTCTACCCAGTTTTTCTACTGGCTCTGCTGTTCCAGAATTTTTCCTAGTCACTATCTTCTTTTCTTTTCTTTTTTTTAAGAGATCAAAAAGGGAGAGCGATAGTGACTTACTGCTTATTCCACTGTCTTGGCTGCCAGAATACTCCCAATTCTACTTTTTAAGTTCTTTTTCCTTTTGAGTAAATATTTGTATATCTTTTTCCATTTGGCTAATTCTGCTTTTCAAGGCATTCTTCTCTTCACTGGATTTTTATGCCACTTTTTACCATTTGGTCTATTCTGTTTCTTTAATGCATTATTTTCTACAGTGTGTGCACATGCTTTACTAAGCTTTTGACTCATTCCCCCAATAATTTTCTTCTGTTACTTTCATTTCTCTTCCCAATTTTTCCTCTACCTCTCTTACTTGATTTTTAAAATCCATTTTGAGCTCTTTCATGGTCTGAAACCAATCCATATATTTCTTTTAGTGTTTGGATGGAGGAGTTTTGACTCTGTGGTTTCTTCTGGGTTTGTGTTTTGATCTTCCTTGCCACCATAGTAACTTTCTGTAGTCAGGACCTTTTTTTTTTTTTTCTATTTGCTCATTTTCCAACCTATTTCTTGACTTTTAAGTCTTTGCTAAAGTGGAACTCTATGGAGTGGAGGGAGCACTGTCCCGAGTTTCAGGTTTTTTTTGTGTGTGTGAATTAAAAATCAGAAGCCTACAATATGCTATTTACAAGAAATACACTTGAAGTAGAGAGACACACACAGAGTAAAGGTAAAGGGCTAAAGCAGGATCTATGATGCCTCAGTTAAAGTGAAAAAAAAAAAAACAACAACCAGGGGCAGCAATCATGATCTTCAGACAAAGCAAAAACAAAAATAGATCTAATTAAAGTAGGAGACTAAATATTGCTAAAAAGTACCATAGACAATAAAGTAATATTGATACAAAATAAATATGCACTAAAATGTATAGCATGCAAATTATATTTTTAAAAAATATTTAGTTTTTTATTTTTTCTAAATTACATATAAAATAATTTTAAACATTCTTTTAAAGAAATTTGTGTTCCAAATTCTCTCCTTCTCTCCCTCCTTTCCTCCTTTCCTCCCTCCCTCCCCATCTCTCATATTGAGAAAGCAAACAATTTGATGTAGGTATACATTTGTAGCAGTGTAGAATATATACATACATACATATATATATATATATATGTGTGTGTGTGTGTTAATCATGTTGCAAAAAAGCCCCTGAGAACAAATAAGGTAAAACAAGGCAAATCTCACAAATTCTAAAGAAAAAGCCTCAGAACTAGATAAATCTAACCACAAAATAAACAAGAAAGAAGTTAGCAGGAGAAAAAAATTAGACAAGTTAGATATGATTGATATCTGAGAAAACCTGCATGAGAACAGAAAGGAACATACCCTTTTTCTCAGCAGTATGTGGCACCAGCACAAAAACTGACCACATATTAGGGCATAAAAATTTCACAAGAAAATGGAGAAATGCAGAAATATTAAATGCATCTTTTCAAAACATAATGCAATAAAAATTACATTCAATAAAGGGCTATGGATACATAGATTAAAATTACTTGGAAGAGAACTAAATTATCTAATTCTAAATAAACAGTGGGTCAAAGAGCCAATCAAAGAAATGATAATTTCATTAAAGAGAATCATAACAATGAGACACCATTATAAAATGTATGGGATACAGTGAAAACAATTCTTAGGGGGAAATTTATCTCTTTCTCTCTATATATACATATATATGTATATATGTATATATGTATATATATATATATATATATATATATATATATATATATAGCAAGAGAGAGAGAGAGAGAGAGAGAGAGAGAGAGAGAGAGAGAGAGAGAGAGCAGATCAATGAATTGGGCATTCAACTAAAAGCAGAAAAAAAGAACAATTTAAGAATCCCCAATTAAACGTCAAATTTCAAATACTGAAAATCAAAGGAGACATTAACAAAATTTAAGTAAGATACTATTTAGACTAATAAATAAAACAAGGAGTTTTTTTTAAATCAATAAAGTAGAGAAATCATTAGTTAATTTGATTATAGAAAAGAAAGAAGAAAACAAAACTGCCAGTATAAAAATAAAAAGTTAGATATAATAGACCTCTACAGAATACTGAATAAGAACAGAAAGGACTGTACCTATTTATTACCTATGCACAGCACCTTCACAAAAATTGACCGTGTCTTAAGACATAAACCCCTCACAAACAAGTTCAGAGAAAAAGAAAATATTAAGTCCATCTTTTTGTAACCATAATGCAATAAAATTTTTATTCAGTTAAGGGCCTTGGAAGCATAGATTGAAGTTAATTGGAAATTGTCTAATCTAATCTTAAAGAATGAGTGGGTCAAAGAACAAATCATAGAAACATAGAAACAGTCACTAATTTCATTAAAGCTAATGACAACAATGAGACAACATATCCAAGTTTATGGGATGCAGCTAATCCAGTGCTTAGAGGAAAACTTATAGCTGTAAGCATTTACAACAACAAAAAAAAGGAAAGAGCAATTAACAGATGGGACATAAAACTTAAAAAAAAACAGTAAAGTAAAACTCTCAATTAAACATCAAACTAGAAATCCTAAAAAATCAAAGGAGAGATTAGTAATAAAAGTAAAAAAAAAACATTGAACACAGAACAAAAGCTAGGAGCTGGTTTTATGAAAAAAATAAAAACACAACAACCAGTAGACTAGATAAACCATTGGATAACTGTACTTATCAAAAATGAAAAGGGTGAATTTACAACCAATGAAGATCAAATAAAAGCAATTAAATGGGGCTGTTTTACCCAACTATATATCAAGAAAATTGACAATCTAAGTGAAATGAATATTTTCAAAAAATATAAATTGCCCAAATTTATAGAAGAAATGAAATACTTAAATAATCTTATCTTAGAAAAAGAAATTAAACAAGCCATAAATGAATTTCCTAAGAAAAGCACCCCAGGACCAGATGGATTTACAAGTGAAATCTGCCAACTAAATCCAATCCTACATAAACTGTTTGAAAATATAGGTAAATAAGGAGTCCTATCTCTTTCTGTGAGACAAACATGATTTTGATACCTAAACCAGAAAGGGCAAAAACAGAGTAAGAAAACTATAGAACAATTTCCCTAATGACAAAATTTGAAATAAATTACTAACAAGG
Organism: Bettongia penicillata ogilbyi; assembly: GCA_023548195.1. NCBI lineage: Eukaryota > Metazoa > Chordata > Mammalia > Diprotodontia > Potoroidae > Bettongia > Bettongia penicillata. The sequence goes on from JAJHZJ010000090.1 coordinate 14,373,886, forward strand.
ATATTATAAAAGTATATCACAAAAATCATACCCTATTACCAGGCTTGATTTATACTAAGAATGCAGAGATTATTGATATCAGGAAAGCTATAGGCATAACTGACCATATTAATATAAAACAACCACAAAAATCATGATTATTTCAACAGATACAGAAAAGGCTTTGGAGAAAATGCAATAACCATTCCCATTAAAAATCAAAACAAAACAATACCTTAGGAAGCAAAGGGATAGAACTTTGCTTAAAATGATAAGTATTATCCACTTAAAATCAAGAACAAAGATGATTTCTAATGGAGATAAACAAGATGATTTTCCAGTAAGATCAGGAATGAAGCAAGGATATCCATTATTAACATTATTATTCAGTATTATACTTGAAATGCTAGCTATGAGAGTAATTCAGGACAAAGTAATTAAAGGAAGAAGCACAGGCAATGAGGCAACAAAATTACTACTTTTTTGCAGATAATATGATTATTTATTCAGAGAACTCCAGAGAGTGAATTAAAAAAAAAAAACACAAAACTAGTCAAAATGATTCACAACTTCAGTAAAGTTTCAGAATATGAACAAACAACAGACATTAGCAGTGCACATATGTGCATGTGTGTACATACACACACACACACAAATTCATATACTTGTAAATTGATTCAACAAAATCCAGCATGAGGAGAGATAGGAAGAGAAAGTCTATTTAAAACAACTGCAGGCTACATAAAATAATTGGGAATTTGCCTATCAAGACACTCAAGATCTATGTGAACGTTAAACAATTCACAGAAATAAGGATGGATGGAAATAACTGGAGAAATATTAATTGGTCATGAGTAGGCTGAATCAATATAATTAAAATGATAATAATACCTAAATTAATTTACTTATTTGTTATCTTGCCAATTAAGTTATAAAAGGAATTACTTTGTAGAGTTAGGAGAAAATAATAAAGTTAATCTAGAGGACCAAAAAATAAAGTATATCAAGGGAATCTAGGGAAAAATCAAGAAAAAAAGGGGATTTAGCACTATTGAATCTCAAGATGTGCTACAAAGCTGTATTCAACACAACAACTTGATATTGAAGAAGAAAGAGTGGACAATCAATGAAATTGATTAGATACATGATAAATAGGGGCAAATGAACAAAAAAATCTAGTGTTTGATAAACCCAAAGATCCCAGTTTGGAACAAAAATTCACTAGCTGACAAAAACATCTGAGAAAACTGTAAAGTAGTATGGCAGAAACTTGGCATAGTCTAGCATCTCACACTTGATATCAAGATAAACTCAAAATGAATATATGATTTAGATATAAATACTGATACCATAAACAAATTAGCAGAGCAAAGAAGAAATCACTGTGAGATCTATAGGTAGGGAATGGCTTTATGACCAAACAAAAGACAGAGAGGTTCATGGGAGGTAAAAATGGAAAAATTAGGTTATATTAACATTTTTTCACAATAAAAAACTAATGCAGCTAAGAATAGAAGAAAAACAGGACAATGAGAAAATATCTTTTTCTTTAAAAATTTATTTATTTTTAGTTTTCAACATTCATTTTCACAAGATTTTGAGTTCCAAATTTTCTCCCCATTTCTCCCCTGCCCCCATACCAAGACACTGTGCATTCTAATTACCCCTCCCCCCAATCTACCCTCCCTTCCATCACACAGCTCCCTTCCCTTATCCTCACATCCTCTATTTTCTTGTAGGGCAAGGTAGATTTCTATACCCCATTACCTGTATTTTTTATTTCCTGGTTTCATGGAAAAACAATTTGTAACAATAATTTTTAAAATTTTGAGTTCCAACTTCTCTCCCTTCCTCCCTCCCCACCCATTCCCACTGAGAAGGCAAGCAATTCAATATAGGTTATACATGTGTAGTTATGCAAAAGACTTCTATAAACATCATGTTGTGAAAGACTAACTATATTTCCCTTCATCTTATCCTGCCCCCCTATTTTTTCTATTCTCTCTTTTGACTTTATCCCTCCCCAAAAGTATTTACTTCTAATTAACCCTTCTCCCATTTGCCCTCCCTTCTATCATTACCCCCACACCCACTCCTCCCCTTCTCCCCTACTTGCCTGTAGTGTAAGATCCATTTTCATACCAAGTTGAATGTACATGTTGTTGCCTCCTTAAACCAAATGCGATGAGAGTAAGCTTCATTTTTTACTTTCACATCCCCCTTTCACCCTCCACAGAAAAAGTTTTTTCTTGCCCCTTTTATGAGAGATAATTTGACCCATTCCATTTCTCCCTTTCTCTTCCCAATATATTCCTTTCTCACCACTTAATTTTATTTTTTTAGATATCATCCCTTCCTATTCAAGTCACCCTGTGCCCTTTGTTTAAATGTATATAATCCTTCCAACTACCTCAATACCGAGAAGAGGCTCAAGAGTTACAAATAGTTTCTTTCCATGTTGGAATATAAACAGTTCAACTTTAGTAAGTCCCTTTTGATTCCTCTTTCCCATTTACCTTTTCATGCTTCTCTTGATTCTTATGTTTGGAAGTCAAATTTTCTATTCAGCTCTGGTCTTTTCATCAAGAGTGCTTGAAAGTCCTGTATTTCATTGAATGACCATTTCTTCCCCTGAAGTATTATTAAATGAAGACCAGTATTGCTGGGTAAGTGATTCTTGATTTTAATCCTGGCCCCTTTGACTTCTGGAATATCATATTCCAAGCCCTTTGATTCCTTAATGTAGAGGCTGCTAGATCTTGTGTTAACCTGATTACATTTCCACAATACTGGAATTGTTTCTTTCTGACAGCTTGCAATATTTTCTCCTTAAACTGGGAACTCTGGGATTTGGCTACATTATTCCTAGGAGTTTTTCTTTTTGGATCTCTTTCAGGAGGTGATCAGTGAATTCTTTCAATGTTTATTTTACCCTCTGGTTCTAGAATATCAGGGCAGTATTCCTTGATAATTTAATGGAAGATAACATCTAGGCTCTTTTTTTGATCACAGCTTCCAGGTATTCCCATAATTTTTAAATCGTCTCTCCTGGATCTATTTTCCAGATCAGTTGTTTTTCCAATTTCATACTGTCTTCTATTTTTTCCCTTTCCTTTGGTTTTGTTTTATAATTTCTTGATTTTGCAGAAAGTCATTACCTTCCATCTGCTCCATTCTAATCTTCAAAGAATTATTTTCTTCTTTGAGCTTTTGGATCTCCTTTTCCATCTGGCCAATTCTGCTTTGAAGGGTATTTTTCTCCTTATTGGCTTTTTGGATCTCTTTTGCCATTTGGGTTAGTCTATTTTTTAAATTGTTATTTTCCTCAGCATTTTTTTGGGTCTCTTTTAGCAACCAGTTGACCTGTTTTTCATGATTTTCTGGCATCATTCCCATTTCTCTTCCCAATTTTTGGTCTACCTCTCTTAATTGATTTTCAAAATTCTTGTTGCACTCTTCCATGTCCTGAGACCAATTCATATTTTTCTTGAAGGTTTTGGATGGAGGAACTTTTACTTTGTTTTCTTCTGTTTGCATGCTTTGTTCTTCCTTGTCACCAAA